>JARQOC010000001.1:372816777-374262504 GCA_033576535.1 Allobates femoralis | reverse complement strand
GTAGTGAATGTTAACCCCGAGTCAGGCTCGGGAATAACGCTAGGAAGGTTAAGATAAGATGGTAACTGATCAATGTATTTCTGTACATACAGATGTACATAGTGTGATAAGTTACATGTGATGGAGCCCACCCCCGAGATAATGGGGCAGTCAGGGGGGTTCGTTGGATCCTTATGAAGCTTAGGAAGGAAATAAAAGTATGGCACTCTAAGTTTTGAGAAATGTCTCTTTAAACAAACTTCCCTTCCTTTCCTCAGATTCATTGTCTCTGAAAATGGTCTGAAAATGGAACCGGAGAAAGTGTCGGTAGTTCTCACGTGACTTCATCCTCAGGTAGTGAAGGCAATTCAGCGGTTCTTAAGCTTCGCCGACTACTACCACCAGTTCATTCTGCACTTCTCTTCCCAGGATCTTCTCATCATTACCTTAATCTGCAAAGGTGTGAATTCTAAATTGTGGACTCCAGAAGCAAAGAGTACTTTTGTCGCCCTGACACAGGCATTCTCTTCGGCTCCGGTGCTGCAAAGACTGGAGATCAACAATCAGTTCTTCTTGGAGGAAGATACTTCTTCCTCTGGAGCTGGTGCAGTCTTCACTTATAAGTCTGCTATCGGTCGAATGCTGATCTGTGGCTACTTGCATATGTTGAAGTGGTGTCACTCCTCTAAGCTGGCTGGTCACGCAGGACAAAAGAAGACTACTCTCCTCATCTCTCAGTACCACTAGTAGCCTACCCTGTGCAAAGATGTGGTTGATTTAGTTTTGGCCTGTCGTTTATATGCCCACAACAAAACCTCCAAGAATCTTCTTGGTGATCGTCTTCTTTCCCTACCAGTGCCATCTACTTAATTGCAACAAATCTCAAAAGATCTTATTACAGACCTGAAAGTGTCCTCAGGTTGCTCTTTGATTTGGGTACTCATGGACAGATTTTCCAAAATTGCTCACTTAAATCTGCTGTCTGATCTTCCCTTTGCATCTGTACAACATATCTTCCACCTGCACAATCTGCCAATCCATATTGTGTCCGATAATGGTGTACAGTCCATGTCTTAAATCTTGTGAGCCACCTCTAAGCCTACTGGACATCACTTTGAACTTCTCTTCGGCCTACACCCACAGTCCAATGGCCAAGTGGAACTGGTCAATAAAATCTTGATGAATTTTCTGTGGCTAGGGATGAGCGAGTCTACTCGTTAATATTCGTTACTCGACGATATTAGGGTACTCGGGTACTTGTTACTCTGTGAGTTTCTTAGCGATTACTCGCACAGTAACGAGTCCAATGTAAAACAAGGGAAATGCAATTCCTCTGCTGCTGGACCCCAGCAGAGGAAAAACCTGCAATTCCCTGATTCATTGTTTAGAAGCCTGCAGTAAAAGCCGTAAGCTGTAAATTAAAACCGGATTGTCCCAGAATCCGGTACAATAGAGTCCCATGTTACAGTACGCCGGATTGTCCTGGACCGGTTTTGTCTGATTTTTATAACCGATCAAACCGGATTGGCCCCGTCCGGGGCAATCCGGCGCCATAGACCCTCATGTTAATTTTAGCCGGGTGAATCCGGTTTTGACCGATTTTTAGCATCGGTCTATAAACCGGATTCTCATGGATTGCCCCGGTCCGGTTCAATCCGGCGACTCCTAACATGGGACTCTATGGGACCGTGTTGAACCGGACCGGGGCAAACCAGGAGAATCTGGTTTTCATTTACAGTTCATATCTTTTTACCGCCGGCTTCTAAACAATGAATTAGGGAATTGCAGGTTTTTCCTCTGCTGCCAGACCTCTTTATAGGTTTCAGCAACAGAGGAATGAATCGCAATACTCGCTTCACCATTGAATTAAATAGGACTCGCTATACTCATAACGAGTACCAAGTATCGTGACCTACTCGTTACGAGTCTAGAGAGTCTGAATATTTTAGTACTCGCTCATCCCTATCTGTGGCACTTCGAGAAAGAGTCAACCTGGAGTTTTCCTATAATAATCATGTCGGTGAGTCATTCGCTAACTCTCCATTATTCATAGTCCATGGGCAGCAGCCCAAAGTTCCTTGTCATCTGGCTATCACTAATGGCAACCCTGCGGCTGATGCTCTCATAAAGAATTTCTCCAGGATCTTAGTGGAAAAATGTTAGAATCTGAGAGTCCTCAGTGGTTGATAGCTTGTAATGGCTAACTGAAAAGATGGTATGCAAAGCAAGCTTTTGAGACACTATGGCCCCTTCAATAGGCTGATAATTACACAAATTTTGAAGACACACACATATATACAGATTCTAATATTTTTATATCTGCTGGCTAACACGGTATAAACATTTTTTACCTTTCCAAGGTCTGAGTGGAGTCTTCTCTGGAGCGGTCCTCTGTTCAGATTAAAAGGCATGTGCATACGAGATGCCTGGATCCTCCTTCATTCTGGCCTGGAGACAAGGTATGGATCTCTTCCAGGATACAATACATCTGTCTCAAAATGCCTTCCTAAAAGTTGGGACCATGCTTCATTGGTCCCTTCAAAGTGCTTTACAAGATCAATGTCATAACCTACAAATTGAAGCTCCAAGCCCTCTTGCACATTCACAACTGCTTTGATGTTTCTCTCCTGAAGCCTGTCATCCTGAGCTGCTAGTTTAGGAATCCTGGTATGGCTGCCTTCACCAGTCAGGGCAGATGACACCTTTGAGATAAAGAATACCCTAGCCATGAAAAAAAGGGGATGTAGGGCTCTCTTTCTGGTTGATTGGAAGGGTTTTGGCCCTGAGGAGAGGTGTTGGGATCCCAAAAAGAACATTGGTGCTCCTTTTTTCATGAAAAGGTTCCTTTTGGTCTTGGAAAGGAGGCGGTGTAAGGGGGGCTGTTACATTCGCTGTGGCACTGGCAACCCCAAAGAAGTAAGGTTGGCAACTGAGGCGTATTCAGCCCTCAGCACTCCCACATCACCTGCCCAGGTTCAATCTACTACTTCCTGAAGGGGCCAGAATGCCCTACCCAGAAATGCTTCTCAGCTTATGTCTGAGAAATATAATTTTTTACCAGTGACGTCATTTACTTTAATGTGATCACCTCACTGTTAAACGGTGTAAAACAGTGATTGCGTGCGTGGGGAATGGAAAAATTGGCCTGATTCGTGGTCTCCAGTGAAAACCCGGAGATTTTTCATCTATAGACTTACTCCTTACTGACATTTTAAAACAGCAATCTACTATATAATCTCCTAATGGTCTCTGTCTGTCACGGAAATCGCGCACCTGCACTCATTGGTCGACGGCAGACACAGCGGCCAATGAGCGAAGCGTATGCAAAAGAGCCGCACGGTGCGCAAATTCAAAATTTGCGTGCCGCGTGGCTCTTCTCTAAGCCCCCACTCCTCCAGCTCTGGCCGCACTCCCCCCCCCCCGCTCCTCTGCCTTGCCCGCGCTCCCCCCCGTTCCTCTGCCTTGCCCGCGCTCCCCCCTCCTCCGCTCCTCCTGCCCTGCCCGCGCTTCCGCTCCCCGCTGCCCCCTGCTCCCCGCGGCCCCCCGCTTCTTAGGGCTACTTCTTTAGTGATTTCATTTCGCAGTGCATTATAAACTGCGAAATCAAATGTAAAATAAAGACAAATGTATTAAAAATAATAAAGATTGTTATACTTACCCTTTGCCGAGTGCTTGGTAACCGGGAGCAGTAGCAGGCAGTTTCCTGCCAGGACCTTGCATGATGTCAGAATGAAATCGCATTTCGTGCTGTGATTGGCCCCTCGCGGTCATGTGATATGCGCGTCACATATCACATGACCGCGAGCAGGCGAATCACAGCGCTGAACTCCGATGTCATTCTGACATCATGCAAGGTCCTAGCAGGACACTGCCTTCTACTGCTCTTGGTTACCGAGAACTCCATCCTGCCTTCCCCCCAACTCCATCCCGCCCCCCTGGCTCCCGGTTACCGATCGCTCCATCTTGCTCCACCCCTCCGGCTCCGCTCGCTCCATTCTGCCCCGCCGGCTCCATCCTGCCCCACCGCATACATCCTGTCCCCCCCCCCGACTCCATCCTGCCCCCCCAGCTCCATCCTGCCCTCTCCCCGGCTCCTCTCGCTCCATCCTGCCCCACTCACTCCATTCCACCCCCCGGCTCCATCCTGCCTCCCCCCCGGCTCCATCCTGTTTCCCCCCACGGCTCCGCTCACTCCATCCTACCGCACTCGCTCCATCCTGCCCTGCTCGCTCCATCCTGCCCCGCTCGCTCCATTCTGCCCCGTCGGCTCCATTCCGCCCCGCTTGCTCCATTCTGCCCCACCGGCTCCATTCTGCCCCGCGGGCTCCATCCTGCCCCGCCGGCTCCATCATGCCCCCTGGCTCCATCCTGCCCCCCCTCCGGCTCCATCCTGCCCCCCCTCCCCCGGCTCCATCCAACCCCCCCCACCGGCTCCATCCTGCCCTCCCCCCAGCTCCACTCGCTCCATCCTGCCCAACTCGCTCCATCCTGCCCCGCTCGCTGCAAGTCCTGCTACGCTGGCTCCATTCTCTGCCCGCCGTCATCCGCCCGTGACTCCATCCTGCCCAGCCCGCCCTCATCCTGCCCCGCCCCGCTCCATACTGCCACGCTCCATCCTGCCCCCCCGACCCATGGCTGCCCATCGACTCCATCCTGCCCCGCTGCTCCATCCTGCCCCGCCGGGTCCATCCTGCCCGTCGGCTCTATCCCCCTGCCGACTCCATCCTGCCCCCCGTCTCCATCCTGCTCGCTGGCTCCATCCCCTTGATCGCTCCATCATGCTTCCACCGCCTCCATCCTGCTCCTCCACCTCCATCTCATCCCCCCCGGCTCCATCCTGCTCCACCGCTCCCCAGGCTCCATTCTGCTCCATCCTGCTCCCCCGGCTCCATCCTGCCCCCTCCTCGGCTCCATCCTGCCCCCTGCTCCATGCCCTGTTGGCTCCATCCTGCCCCCTGGCTCATCTCGCTCCATCCGCCTTCGCTGCTCCATCCTGCTCCGCATCTCCATCCTGCCAGCTGTCTCCATTCTGTCTTCCCCCAGCTCCATCCTGCCCCCGGCTCCATCCTGCCCCGCCGACTTCATCCTGCCTCGCCCGCTCAATCCTGCCCCCCTGGCTCCATGTCCTGCTGGCTCCATCCTGCCCCCTTGGCTCCTCTTGCTCCATCCTGCCCCGCTCGCTCCATCCTGCTCCGGCATCTCTATCCTGCCCTGCCAGCTCCATCCTGCCCCCCGCCTCCATCCTGCCCCCCACCACCATCTAGCCCCGCCACCACCATCCTGCCCTGCCAGCTCCATTTCCTCCGATCGCCACCATCCTATCCCGCTGGCTCCATTCTGCCCCCCGGCCGGCTCCATCCTGCCTTCCCGTGCTGGCTCCATCCTGCCTTCCCCCCACCAGCTCCATCATGCCCCCCTCCGCCGGCTCCATCTTGCCCCGCCAGCTCCGTCCTGCCCCCGCCAACTTCATCCTCCCCCCTGGCTCCATTCTGCCCCCCCCCCCAGCTCCATCCTGGCCATCCGCTGACTTCATCCTGCTTGCGCGCTCCATCCTGCCCCCCCAGGCTCCATCCTGCCCCCCTGGCTCTCCCTCTCACTCCATCCTGCCCAGGGTCGCTCCATCCTGCTCCGCGGCTCCATCCTGCCCCGCCAGCTCCATCCTGCCCCCCACCTCCATCCAGCCCCGCCGCCACCATCCAGCCCGCTGGCTCCATCCTGCCCCACTTGCTCCATCCTGCCCCCCACACATCCTGCCCCGCCGGCTCCATCCTTCCCCGCTCCTTTCTGCCCCTGCTGATTAGTCTCGCCCGGCAACTGAACACCAACACTGCAGCACAACACTGATACCGCCGCACGCTGACATCGCCGCACACCGACACCACCACTGCCCCGCTCGCTCCATCCTTCCCGCTCCTCTCTGACCCTGCTGATTAGTCTCGCCCAGCAACTGAACAGCGACACTGCCACACACCAACACCGCCACACACCGACACCGCCACACAACACTGACACCGCCTCACACCGCAGACACCGCTTCACACCGACACCACTTCACACCGACATTGCTGGCTCCATCCTGCCTCCGGCCGCGGCGACCAATAGTGAAGCGGCATGGCTTGGCGGGAAATATGAACCGCACCGCTGATGTCGCACAGTCAGCAGTGACCAATCAGCGGCGCGGGATTCAAACCCCTGCCAAGCTGTGCTCCGCTTTCGCTGATTGGTCACTGCCAGCTGCGCCGACCAATCAGCACGCTTGGCACGTGTTTTAAAACCGTGGCGACCAATCAGCGAAGCAGGCGGCTTGGCGGGAAATATGAATCCCGCGGCGCGGCATCAAAACCCTGCCAAGCCATGCTACACTTCGTTGATTGGTTGCCGCCGCGGTGACCAATCAGCGAAGAGTGTTTTAAAACATGCGCCAAGTGTGCTGATTAGTCATTGCGACCAATCAGCGAAGCTGAACACGGCTTGGTATATTGGCGTGCAATTTGAACTGCCTCTCATAGTGTGACGCACTTCTCTGCTGTTTACAAGGCTGTCAGTCATAGTGTGACGCAGTTCACTGCTGTTTACAAGGTATTCTAGAATACCCGATGTGTTAGAATCGGTCCACCATCTAGTAAGGAATAAGTAGCATTAATGGCTGTTGTTTTAAAACGTATTGCGGTTCTTAAGTGATTAATTGTACTTCAGTAACCATATAAACATCTGACTAAAATATCTAACACTGAAACAGCAAGCATTGACCCCAATTTTGTTTTTCCCAGTCTCAAATATTGTGGGCATGATTGTAGGTATAGCACTAGAGAAAACCCTGCTCATTAAAGGTGTATTTCCACAATCACAAATTGTGGGAATTCCACTGTTTTTCGAATGGAGATTACAAAATATGCAATACATTCTATTTTATGTTGAAATTCAACAGGCCAGTGAATACTGCTAGCAAAAGTTCAGTTTGTTGGCAGTGTTGTACCATATTCTAAATGACTTTCTAGATGACCTCCTAGTAAGTGTGACAGATGCAGACTTTACACTCACAAATATACTCTGCTCAAGATGTCCATCAGGCAATCAGTGTTCCAGTTAAGATTTGTCTAGCTCAACATGTGCTTGTCATGGACCGCTGAACGCACAAGGTTTCCCATCTCCTAGGGGGTAAGCTAACTACATCCTAGACAGAAAACAATTCTATTTACTCCCACCTTAGAAGGGATGTTTCACTATTTGACAATGACACTTGCGTTGGGGGCAGGAGATGTCCGCCTAGCACTATTATTCCTCCTGACCATCACCAGCTGTGTAATGTTCATGCATTTATGGTGAGTAGCTTAAATAGGAAGAGTTTTTACTGCTACAAGCAACAATTGACTGAGCCACAAGCTGACTTTAAAGCATGTATCAATCTACAGGTTATGTGATATATATATATATATATATATTTTCTTCTTCAGCATGTAAAGTAAAATCACGACTGTTCTCTAAATGTTCTTGTTAATAAATTTTACATACTATGTGATTTCCATTTTTATATTTTCCAGCTTTGTTTTGGTAAGGCCATAAAGCAAAATCAAAAAAATGAATAATATTGTGGACAGATTTTATGCAGAAATTGACATGCTATGTGGGTTTTCAAATCCACATAATCTTTAAATCCACATTTATAATTTGTAGACGGTGTAGTAGGTGTGGATTTCCATGTGTATCACCAGCAACTTTTCCATTGATTTAATTTGAATTTGTGGTTAAACTGAAATCAGATTTTACTGAGGTTCAGTTTGGGGACTTAATCTAAAGGGAATCCAACACTTTATTAATGCTGTCCTACTACAAGCTCTGTCTTTCTTGCTGTACTTTTCGTAAAAAATAAGTCTTATTTGTTGCAGTACTACTAGTACTCTCAGTGATCAGTTCCTGCCATATACTTCTCAATAATCATGAGCCCCAACTTTCTTCTCCCCCAACACTGCTTGACAACTTTCTGTCTTTTCACAGTATAAGGCTGGAAACCCACAACCATATGAAAATCTGACCATTTCTCATCCAGGAGAGTAGGACAAGTGACATCTCTATTGTGGTCGATGTGGAATTTCTCTGCTAACATCCATGTGACGTCTGTGTGTCATCCGTGTGCAGTGCGTTTTTAACATGGTCTTTTCCATGTTGCAAAAAGTTAGAATAAAATACATAGATAGATAGATAGATAGATAGATAGATAGATAGATAGATAGATAGAAAAACAGACAGAACTTCCTTTTAACATTTCAGCAAATCTATAGAACTGGATTATATATGAAAAAATTATAGCAGCACACTGTTAGTGCCAATAAGTTGCAAACATCGATGTTTTTAAGTAATGATAGATTTTTTTTGAGAAAAACGAAAACGTTTTTTTCAAAAAAACTCAGATGGAAATTTTTTTGGGGGAAATATACTTATCTTATAATAAGATTCTTAGCGCATGTATTGACCAATAAATGCCTGCCCATCAACCGTAACAAGGTGACCATAAATCTGATGGGTCCCTGACTACTCTAAAATCCTCTATCGTACCCCTTGGGGTCTCCATTACATAGGCAGCAGTAGGATACACAACACACCAGATATAGGGAGGAAGAAGTGGCTCAATGGCTGAAATTTGCACTCCTTCCTTCCTGTCAATCTAGTAAATAGTTAATAATAGACAACACACATAGAAAAAAAAAGACAAACACATATCTTGGCTCCATCATTATTACTCCCACATACCCTCCAATGATAATCCAACATAAGGTCCCTCATCAAAATCTCTGCTGCATTGGAGGCCACAGTGTAGATGGAGACTCCGATCATCGTGACCTCTGAGCACAGGTTGAGAGTCGAGAGCTCTGGCTGGGTAAGCACAGGATGCATAGCATTTGCCATGGTTACCTGTGCTGTGTCTTAAGGTGACCTCACTGACTGCCCCAAGGACACAGTTCTCGTAACCATGGTAACCTCTATAGTTAGCAGGTACCATGGTTACCTGAGCTGTTCTCAAATGACTTCAGTGACTCAATGCTTACCTGGCCACAGCTCTCTGCTCACTCATTCTGTGCTCGGGGGCAGTGGTGAGAAGTTGCTGCAGAGGACAGTAAAGAGTATATGGGGGTAATAAAAATGGAGACAAGATATGTGTTTGTGTTTTTTGTTATAATAAAATGATTTGTCTCTGTGTGTTGCATCTAATTTACTATTTCATATAGATTCCTAATTGCCGGTTCTACATTGGCTCAACATTATGAATCTCTTGCTTAGTGCCAGCTGCCAATACAAAGCTGGCATTAACCCATAATTACCCAGTTTGCCACTGACACCAGGGCAACTGGAAGAGCCAGGTAAAGTGCCAGGAATTGACACTTCTTATGAATGAGTCAATTGCCAATTTCTGAGGCATGTGGGGTCTGCTATTCTATAGCGTGGGGAGACCCAATTACTATGGGCCCCCACCACGCTGAGAATACTAGCCCCAGCTGCCTAGTTTAACCTTGGCTTGCAATTAAAAATAGGGCAAAGCCCTATGCATTTTTTTTTGTCAATCAATGTAAAAAAAGCAGCCGAGGGTGGAAGCTCACAGCTGTCTGCATTATCTGTGCTGAGATTGAAAAATACAGCAAACTCTATGCATTTTTTCACATTATTCACGCTAATGGTTATGGCAACCAAGCACAGACACCGTACAGATTGTGGAAGCGCACTCTGTTTGCAACAGGCAATCACAAAGGCTCTTGTGATGAAATGGACTCCTTCAATGTAGAACATATGATGATTTCTTATGTAACCCAGACAGTATTGTATTTTGGTTTGCAAACTTGTAATGGCCAAGGAGAATTTCCTTTTTTTCATAGATTACTGTGGTTTTTGTTAGCATGGTAATGTAATTATCTAACTTGTTTGTCATAGAAGGCCAGAGAACTTAATTATGCTAATCGTCCAATGTATGTTACCATGTGGATCCCTGACTCTATGTACATGGCCTCAGCTACTATTGTTTTAATGTCCTGGTTTGCAGACTGAATGTCTCCTACTAACATTCCATTGTATTACTGCTAGGTGCTATATCAATCAGTATTTGGCTCTCCATGTCAGGATTGCAATACTACTAAAAATATGTTAAATGAGGCTTGAGGTTCAGCCAATGCAAAGACAGTGTTATTGCACCAATCGTAATGTTCCCAATATCCTGCAATGAGGGCTGAAGGTATATAAGGAGATGTGTTCATTAACCAGAGTTAGTTAGATTCTGTCTAGTGACCTCAGTCTAGGGATTTCAGTCCCGGCTAGAGGTACACTGGATTGGATACAGGCAGCTAATCTAGGATCTTCGGGTCCGGTTAGCAAGCCATAACCCCAGGCCTAAGCATTTCGGTGCCAACCAAGGGGACCAGAACACGGACTATAGAACCACAAGGACTTCAGCATTGGATTCGGCTATGATAAAGACTGCATAAGGATAAGGAAGCAACGCAGGTTGGGATGATACAGTCACCTGGCTACAGATTTTGGTGTGCTACATTCTAAACCCTGGTGAGCCAGCGGAAGGGTGAGACTCTTTTGCCTGTTACATTATGTGTTGTGCTTGGTTATGTGTTATATGCTGTTCACTGTTTGGGGATCCAATAAAGCCTTTTTATTGTGGTTCCCTCACCCTGTGTTATCTGAGTAGTGTTTCGCCCACGGTTAAGTAGCTCGGGCGTTCAGTTGGGGATGAGCCCTGGTTTGTAAATGCGGCTGGGCCTGCGGACAAGAGCACCCACTGACCCCCGGGTCTCCACAGCTCTCACATAGCGTGAGCATCTGTGATTGGCCATTGCCAGTCAGTGTAGTGAATATGCATAAAGCTTAATGAGCGGCCCTGGAAGCATGATTGGTAACATGATCTAACTTTCTGTCCGCTATCTATGCTATCTATCTACTCTAATTTTTTCCAGCATAGGGAATACCATACTAAAAATGCTGTCCCTATGCTATCAGTATGCTTTCTACATGCTGTGCAATATTTAATTGCACCCATTGACTTGCATTGGTGAGTCTCTCACGAGAGTAGGATCCAGTCACAGCATGTTTCAACTTCTTTCTCATCCAGAATCTGGATGAGTAAAAGCTGAACATAAACATTCATCTGCTCTCACTCATTTATAAACATTAATCAGAGTGTAATGCAACATGTTCTTGCATTGCACTCATCCTATGTGTCTGAGCCCTAAACAGAAGGCTGACAATCAATGGCATAGATGGATTAGATACAACTCTTAAATGATATGACTAGTTAGAAAAGCCAAAGAAAAAAAAGAAAAAACATGAAGTAATTTTATCAAAACGTTGCATATATAGAGATTAACCAGGCAGCTCCGGGATACAGAAGCAGTACTATAGGCTAGTATGGTTAGCCTCACTTATCCCTGTGCAGGGGTGTTACATGCTTGATTTAAGGCTGCAGACAAATGCTTATATCAAAGAAAAAAGTTCAGCGGCACTCACCCTTTGATGCTTAGTCCTTTATTTCACTCTGCCGTGATGGCTGGAGTTATTAAATAAAGCAGACTATATAATAGGGATGAGCGAGTATGCTTGTCACTACTCGGTACTCGCACGAATATCTCGGTACTCGGGGTACTCGGCGAGTACCGAGTAATCTCGCGATACTCTTGCTATGCTCGGGGTCCCCCTCTCTGCATGTTGGCGCTCTTTACAAAGCCAGCCCGCATGCAGGGATTGGCTAACAGCCACTGTAAAACCACAGCTCTGTTGGTTGTGGCTTTACAGTGATTGGCTGGCTGCACAGCGTGATCAAGTCTTTATAAGACCTGACCGAGCTGTGCTCGTCACTCTACTCCACAAACAAGCAGTGTAGGGAGAGGTGCTGCTGATTGAGGGACAGATTTGTGGCCTTTCAGCTAGTGTAGGTGCAGGGCTGCTAATCTAATTACCACAACAGTCCTTCTGAGGACTAATACAGCTGTATACAGGCAGACAGGGAGGCAGGGTATATAGCAAAATTTGTTGTGCCAGTATACCAGCCTGCATCACATCTAGGGCTGGTGGACAGGCTGGAAATCTCATCCATCCTAAAACAGTGCTCTTAGGGATTAATTTAGCTCTCTATAGGCAGGAGTGGGTTGTAGCAGAAATTAGCATACACCCACCTGCTGGAATTTAACCGCTAATCTGTAATCTCAGTGTCCAGCTAAAAAACAACTTTTGTCTGCAATCATTTACTATTTTTGTGCGGCAAGAGTGGGTTGTGTGTGGAAATTAGTATACGCCAAAACACTCTGTGTTCTCGTCAGCATTTGTGTCTGACCGGTCCACCAGCTAGGATTTAACCTCTAATCTGTAATCTCAGTGTCCAGCTAAAAACCAACTCTTGTCTGCATTCATTTACCATTTTTGTGCGGCAGGAGTGGGTTTTAACGGAAATTAGTAAACGCCAAAACACTCTGTATTCTCGTCAGCGTTTGTGTCTGACCGGACCACCTGCTGGGATTTAACCTCAAATCTGTAATCTCAGTGTCCAGCTAAAAACCAACTCTTTTCTGCATTCATTTACCATTTTTGTGCGGCAGGAGTGGGTTTTAATGGAAATTAGTATACGCCAAAATACTCTGTATTCTCGTCAGCATTTGTGTCTGACCGGTCCACCAGCTGGGATTTAACCTCTAATCTGTAATCTCAGTGTCCAGCTAAAAACCAACTCTTGTCTGCATTCATTTACCATTTTTGTGCGGCAGGAGTGGGTTTTAACGGAAATTAGTAAACGCCAAAACACTCTGTATTCTCGTCAGCGTTTGTGTCTGACCGGACCACCTGCTGGGATTTAACCTCAAATCTGTAATCTCAGTGTCCAGCTAAAAACCAACTCTTGTCTGCATTCATTTACCATTTTTGTGCGGCAGCAGTGGATTCTAGTGGAAATTAGTATACGCCAAAACACTCTGCATTCTCGTCAGCGTTTGTGTCTGACCGGTCCACCTGCTGGGATTTAACCTCTAATCTGTAATCTCAGTATCCAGCTAAAAACCAACTCTTTTCTGCATTCATTTATCATTTTTGTGCGGCAGGAGTGGGCTTTAACGGAAATTAGTAAACGCCAAAACACTCTGTATTCTCGTCAGCATTTGCGCCTTACCAGTCCACCTGCTGTGATTTAACCTCAAATCTGTAATCTCAGTGTCCAGCTAAAAACCAACTCTTATCTGCATTCATTTACCATTTTTGTGCGGCAGGAGTGGGTTCTAGTGAAAATTAGTATACGCCAAAACACTCTCTATTCTCGTCAGCGTTTGTCTGACCGGTCCACCTGCTGGGATTTAACCTCTAATCTGTAATCTCAGTGTCCAGCTAAAAACCAACTCTTGTCTGCATTTATTTACCATTTTTGTGCGGCAGGAGTGGGTTGTAGTGGAAATTAGTATACGCTAAAACACTCTGTATTCTCGTCAGCGTTGGTGTCTGACCGGTCCACCTGCTGGGATTTAACCTCTAATCTGTAATCTCACTGTCCAACTAAAAACCAACTCTTGTCTACATTCATTTACCATTTTTGTGCGGCAGGAGTGGGTTCTAGTGGAAATTAGTATACGCCAAAACATTCTGCATTCTCGTCAGCATTTGTGTCTGACCGGTCCACCTGCTGGGATTTAACCTCTAATCTGTAATCTCAGTGTCCAGCTAAAACCAACTCTTGTCTGCATTCATTTACCATTTTTGTGTGGCAGGAGTGGGTTGTAGTGGAAATTAGTAAACACCAAAACACTCTCTATTCTCGTCAAATTGTGTCTGACCGGTCCACCTGCTATTGGTACCTTTACACGCTGCCACCGAAAGGTAGAAACCGGCAGGTATGGGAGACAATTGTACCTTTTACCTTCAAAACATCGCGAAGTGGTAGCATGTAATTCAGGTTGTTCCTTCCTGTGTCTTTGGTTACCTGTGTTTCAGCCGTGCTGAAAAACAAGCAGGTATAATCCCTATGGTGGCGGCGTGTAATCGGGGCACAGGCAAGGTATTTGAGTTCCCTGGGGCGTGCTACAGCGTCATGTATACCACGCCCCATCAGCTATCATTGGTGGGGACTACTGTGTACCCATTGGCTGTCCCTGCACAGGGCGGCATATTTAACGAGCAGACCAGTCACAATACACATTTGCTATAGCGTCATGTATTAGCCAGCCTCCCTGCGCTGGCTGGCCAATCATGATGTTATTGCATTGTCCAATCACCGTACGAGCGTCGCGTAATACACAACTCTGTCACGTCTATGTAGTTACGGCGCACAATATGTACGCCCAGATTCCCTTGTGGTAGCGGCATGTAAATCAGGGAAGGTGCTCCACAGAAGGCAACCTGCGGCACCCGTCGGCACTTCCGGGGAACGAAAATACCTTCTGTGGAGCACCTTGTGGCAGCATGTAATTGCGGCATCAGGTACCGTTAGGAACCGTTGAAAACGCGCGCGTGCACGTGTGGTGCCTACCTGTTGCTACCCTCGGTAGCGGCGTGTAAAGGTACCATAATCTGCAATCTCAGTGTCCAGCTAAAACCCAACTCTTTTCTGCATTCATTTACCATTTTTGTGCGGCAGGAGTGGGTTGTAGCAGAAATTAGTATATGCCAAAACACTCTGTATTCTCGTCAGCGTTTGTGACTGACCGGTATACCACCTGGGATTTAACCTCTAATTAGTAATCTCAGGGTCCAGATAAAAACCAACTCTTTTCTGCATTCATTTACCATTTTTGTGCGGCAGGAGTGGGTTGTAGTGGAAATAACATAATAATCTCAGTGTCCAGCTAAAAACCAAAATGTACCTTATTTGTGATATATACACATTCAAGTAAGTAGATTGTTCGCAGCTGTGGTCGGCGGGATGGATGCAGGACTGGAAGTCGTCACGGTCAAATGTTCCAGTTGCCGAGCAACTAGATAAACAAGAATAGGGCTTGCGCGCCGTGACCAGAAGTCGTCACGATCACATGTTCTGGTTGCCGAGCAACTAGATAAACAAGAATAGGGCTTGTGTGTCATGACCGGACGTCAAGCCTCGTTCAAGTATTTCTGGGCGTCAATATAACACAGAATAGAGGATCCCAGGAAACACGTCATGGTTTCGGTATCTATGCAACCAAATACACACAGATGGAACTCAATAGGGTACGACCATATCTTTGTTTCAAATATTGAAATTCATCTCTGCCCCCTACAAGGTCTTTAATAAATATGTTAAAAAGAAGTGGGCCCAATACTGACGCCTATGGTACCTCACTGTTAACTGTGACCCAGTCTAAGTGTGTTCCATTAATAATCACCCTTTTTTTCCTATCACTAAGCTGGTTTTTAACCCAATTACACATATTTTCCCCCATCCCCATTATTCTCATTTTATGTATCTACCTTTTGTGTGGCACCATACCAATAGCTTTTACAAAGTCCATATTTAACAACATCAACTGCATTTCCCTGGTCTAGTCTGGAATTTACCTCTTCATAGAAGCTGATCAGATTAGGTTGACAAGAACGGTCCCTCGTAAACCCATGTTGATATTGGGTCATGAAGTTATTCTTTTTCAGATACTCCAGTATAGCATCTCTTCTGAAACTCTCAAGGATTTTATCTATCGTAGACGTTAAAATTACAGGACTATAATTCCAAGGATCCGTTTTGTCCCCTTTTAGCTATACGCCAGTCCTATGGTATAGACCCTGTTGTTATGGAATCTTTGAAGATTAAAAATAATGGTCTATCTATGCCAGGACTTAATTCCTGCAGCATTCGGGGGTGTATCTCATCCGGGCTCGGGGATTTGTCAACTTTAGTGATTTTCACACGGCACCATACTTCCTGCTGGGTTAAGTAGGTGACATTTAATGGAGAATTTATTTCATAACTGATCATGTCATCTTTCATAGGATTTTCTTGTGTAAATACTGTTGAAAAAAGTCATTTAGCATATTGGGTTTTCCCTCATCCTCATCCACCATTTCACTCAGATTAGTTTATTGGCTTTTCCCTCATCCTCATCCACCATTTCATCCAGACATGATATCTTTTTCAAACGATCTAAATGAAAAGGGGTAGACAAGGGCACAATGGGTCTAAACTGTCAGTAGGAAGTGTAAGTGCAGTGTAAGAACTGCTTACCTTATGACCCAGTTGTGACCCACAACTGGTTTTAAAGCATCACAGCTGCAGCAGGATCCCATATCTCATGGATGGTCCTCAGTAACTCCAGAAACGGACAAAAAGATTTTTAGCTCAACACTGCTGTCTTCAATAACAAACTTCCTCTGTGCTTAACAACAATGGTTCTTTATTCCAACACGTTTCGAGATCGTCCTGACCTCTTCATCAGACTCTGTTGTTGCATCCCTGATGAAGAGGTCAGGACGATCTCAAAACACGTTGAAATAAAGAACCATTGTTTTAAGCACAGAGGAAGTTCGCTATTGAAGACAGCAGCGTGGATCTAAAAATCTTTTTCAAACGATGACAACTGCAATATGCCTCAAATAAGAGCTGCAAAACTACTGCAAAAAAGTGAACATAATTCACAGCAATTTAAATATGATATTGTTGTGCACATGTTCAGTCATTTCTACTTCTTTTATTTGCATTAGAGTACAGAAATCATGCAGCAGCTAGAATAAGTTGCATTCTCATTCTTTATTCTTTGGTCTCTAGTTATAGTTTAACCCCTTTCACGACCTATGACGTACAGGTTCGCCTTAGGTCACTTTCCACCCTATGATGTGAGCTCACAGTGTGAGCTCGCATCATCTTCTGCACATCTCAGCTAATCTGATCAGCTGAGATGTGTATCTAACAGCACCGGTCAGATCAACGATCTGATCGGCACTGTTATCCCTTTGTATCGCGCTGTTCTAACTGACAGTGTGATCCAAAGCACTTGGCGGGGATCGCGCCTTTCTCTGCCAGGATCACAGGTCCGGTGAAGCGATCACAGAACCTGCATGCTGTTACCTGGACAGCCCAGGGTCCTGTAATGACCCCGGAAGCTGTCCTGATTCACTTCTTGTCTATGATGTGTCAGTCATTTCCCCTATCTTCAGATAGACTGTAGCCCATCAGAATACAGGGATAGCGATCAGAGAGTGGAGTGTTGAGGCCCTCTAGTGGCCAGTGTAAAATAATGAAAAACAATAAGGTTTTTCAAAGTATGAAAAAACAAAACCATAAAAGTTCAAATCACTCCCCTTTTGCACCATTGAAATTACAACTATTAAAAAAACAAAGAAAAACACACATTTGGTATTGCCTTGATCAGAAATGCATGATCTACCAAAATATTAATCAATTAAACAGATCTATAAACTAAGAAACAGAAAAAAAATCTAAATGCCAAAAGTACATTTTTTTGGTCACAGCTACATTGCAATAAAGTGCAATAATGGGCGATCAAAACATTACATCTACACAAAAATGGTATCATTAGATGAAACGACAGAGGGAGTGCTGCCTGTAGCCAGCAAAGTGGCAGCTGTCCAAGAGTGACCTATTGCGGGAGGTTAGGGTTTTTCTAGTCTTGTCCAGATTTTATAGGCAATTTGTGTACAAGTTGTCCCCCTAGGTGGGACCACTGAATGAGCTTTTAAGGGGGAATGCTTCTGGACCACGAGTTCTGTGGGAACCTTTGCAACAGAGTGTGTTTGAAAACATGAATTCCACTCTAGCCAGTGTCCTATTGTTGGCCTGCACACAGTTTAACACCCCTTTGTTTGCTCTATACCGATGGTAGCCTTCATGGGCTAGGTGATGTGCTCGTCCAGATGCAAGATGGCTGGGAGTGAGTGATTGCCTATGGCAGCTGGTCGCTAAGAGACACAAAGCTTATCCCTGCCAATTACAGTTTGTTTTGTCTTGAGCATTTGGCTCTGCTTTGGGCCATGATGGAACATTTTGCTGACTACTTGACAGCAGCCAAGGTGATGGTCATGACAAATAACAATCCACTGGGCTACTTAGAAAATGCAAAGCTGGGGTTTTGGAGTAAAAGTGGGTTGCCCACCTTGACAAATTAAACTGCTGCATCAAGGTCCATTCCGGATGGGAGAGTGGGAGTACAGATGTCCTGTCACCGGTACCCCTTGGGGCACCTGGTGGGATTGTCAATTACGGCTCGAAGATATTGAGACCCCTGATCTCCACTAGTTACCATCTTCCAGAGTGTATTGTATTCAAGTGGGTTGGCATCAACAATGCCTTGTGTCCTTGGAAAAAGCCCTGAAAAGGCACTCAGGATGGTTGTCACGACCTAAGACATGTAAAAAAATGGGTCCACAGTGGGATCTGATCTGGCCTCAACCAGATGAACGGACCCAGTTGTCAATGGAAGGTGAAAAGATATTGTGGCAGTGGGACAAGCTTTGTGTTGAGCAGAGTCTGCTATATCGCAAGGTGTACTTATCAGCCAAGGTTGAGCACTGATATCAGCTTGGGATACCTATGCCTCTTGAGTCTGTAGTTTCCCTCAAGGCTCTTGAGAAAGGAGCCCACTTTGGGAGTGAGAAAATACATTGGCAGCTATAGAGAATCATGTTTTGCCCTGGCTTGGAAAGGATTGTGAATGTGTCAACAGTGTCAGGTGTTCGGGTAAAGTACCCGAACAACAAGCCCCCACACAGTCCATTAAACTTTGGCTCTGTTAGAGTTACTTATGATTGATTATGTGCAAATAAGGTACTCCACATCTGGTTTCTTCTACTGCCTGATGATGACAGATCACTTTAACAAGTACACTGTGGCAGTCTCGATTAGAAATCAGACAGCTGAGTCTGCCACTGAGGAGGTGTATTGACACTTTATTCAGTGGTACAGAGTACACATTCACATCAGAGAGTGTGTTTTCAGACTGTTTTGCTGAGTGAACTATACCGGCTGTACGGTTTTGAGCAGTCAATGACAACGCCCTACTGTCTGCAGGGCAATGGGGCCTGTGGATATTTCAACCAGACTTTGTTACAAATGTTGATGACACTAGAAACTGGACAGCAGGCTCGCTGGCCTGAATATCTCCTTGAACTGATGTGGAACAAGAATTGTAGCGGTCTAATGGAGTGCTGGGGTGAGGGGTTTCAAATTAATAAGTCTTTAGTAGGCAATCCAAACCTTTATTATCCCTTTGTATAGGCCACAACGCATTTCGATAGTGAAACACTATCACACTATTGAAATACGTTGTTGCATGCACAAAGGGATAATAAAGGTTTGGATTGCCTATTAAAGCCTTATTAATTTGAAACCCCTTACCCCAGAGCTCCATTAGACCGCTACAATTTTTGCTCCATTTTCCTTTTCCTTGCTGAGGAATTGACGACAGGAGCAGCTATGGTGTTTAATTTAACCAGCGTCACCTGCCGAAGGACTTGCGGTCGCCTGTTAGCCTGGCACCACGCAAGAGAACCTGCGGTGACGTACTTCACGTGACATGACCCAGAAGTTCCATGGGAACGGCGGTGTTAGAGGCCGGCTGCGATACAAGCCTACTCCAAGAAGAACCACATCCTGAATAAGCCGTAACATGGGTTGTGCAGGGGTGCGCAACCCTATTAGGTGAGTGACCCATCGGACTCCTCATTCTACCAATTACCATTAGGTATTTCATATTGCGCTCCCTCTCTCTTTTCTTGGCACATTCCTTGAACTGATGTGGGCCTACAACAACCAAGTGCATAGCACTACTTTGTATTTCCCATACATGTTAATGTTTGAAAAGCCAGGTAGGGACATTGAAAATCTGCACATGCCAGACCCTTCCACAAACCCTCCCTGCGCCGCTTTCAAATGGGCTATTAAACCCGACGTCTGTTAAGAATGGTACATAAGGTGGTGGTTGACTGATCGAACCAAGTAGCTCATTGGGACTTCTGGCCGGTGCTGCCTGAGCTTTTCTCCCCAGAAGATAGAGTGTTGGTGAAGGTTAAGCAGTGATCTGGCAAGCTGGGTGACTGGTCAGAAGTGACCCCATATGTAGTAAAGAGGTTGGTGGTCCTATCTTCATGTGTACAGTAGAATCTGTGGGGATGGGATAGCCAGCCCATAATCTAATTTGCAATATGCTGCAATGGTGTTGGCTTAAGGACTCAGTATCGACCCCAGTATCGATGCCTGAGCCCACACACCAAGTGGCGAATCCTTCCAATGAAGTCGAGTCATGGGCTGTGCCTGCTCCCATACCTTTGTGTCCTTCCCCTGTTGTAATAGTCTGAGAAAGTGTTGTGTGCCCCGTGCTTCCATCTAGAACCGGTGAGCAAGAGCAGAGCTCTCATTTGATCCTGCCAACTGCAGAAGCATATTTGTCAGCAGCAAACTGGGAAAACTGTTCAACAGTATTCTGAACAAGAGGATTCTCAGTTTCCTCACTGAGCCCAAGTCCTCAGCAATAACCAATCAGAGTTCATGCCAAACCAGTGCACCACTGACCACATCTACACTCTGCACAGCCTCATTCAGAACGATGTCAACAATATAAGGCATGTGAAGATGTAGACCAATTTTGTGGACTTTAAAAAAGCCTTTGACTCAGTGTGGTACTAGGCTTATTTCTGAATTGCTTGAGAGCGAAATAGGACTAAAGTCTTGTGATGTCATCCAAAATTCCAACACTGAGGACCGCTGCAGTGTAGTGAAATATAAAAATTACATTTACCGGCGGACATAATTTTATTTTTCCCTCTACTATGTCATATACTATATTCATATCTGACCGGAAAATATGGTGTAAGATGGTCCAGCTGTAAAGGCAATGTTCACACATTGCATTTTTGCAGCGTTTTTGTATGATTTTAAAGCTAGGAGGTTTCATAAATCTAATGCACACAATTAGTGATGAGCGAGTACTGTAATATTCGTAATCGCAATACTCATAATAAGTACTTTCTAATAATCATGTATTCGCTCCGAATAGCGAGTACAATGTAAGTCAATGTGAAACGTGAGTCATTTTCTGCTGGACCCTACAAAGAGTTTTGGGATAGCTGTAAAAAGGCAGAGATGGATGAAAAAGTGCTTAAGTTGCAGGAAAACAGTAGGCAGATATGATGTACATTGTCTGCCTACTGTTCTGCCATACAGCTGTGACAGAACCTATTGAAGATAGATAGGTAGAAGAACAGGAAGATCAGGATTACCAGCCTCCTGCTGCAGCTCCCAGGGCCACTCAGTCTCCCGCGCTCCTGCTAAATCACTTTCAGGTCAAAACTGCACCAAAAACGGTACCTCACAAAATGCAGCCAAAATGCTGTGTGCGAATGTAGCCATATAGTAAGCGCTGAGGTCACCGTTGCCATAGTAACTGCTGTTGCAATGGCACCGGTGACCTCACCGCTTACTATAAGAAAGCGCTGAGACCTGGCTACAGTAAAGTGGCAAAGCGCTGGTCTCAGTGCTGTCATATACTAAGCAGTAAGGCTACCGTTGCCATAGTTACTGCTGTTGTTGTTGTAACGGTAACCTCACCATTTGCTATACCACAAGGTCTCAGTCATTTAATCATCAGTGAACTGTCATTCAGTGATCAGAGACCAGGGGAGCGGATGTGTTAATCCTCTCTGTGCTCTCTGATGTAGCAGAGCTGAATCTATCCAGGAAGGGAGAAAAAGTGGATAGTAGGGGTACGAGAATGGGGGGGGGGTAATTAAGATGGAGTCACTAAGAGTTTCTGTGTTTTTTTTTTTATTAAAATAATTTCTCTCTGTTTTGTTTTCTTTTTCACTATTTGTTTGAGTGATGGATGCATGTAAGGAGGCTCCAGGCACTTGGACACTATCCACCGCATCCAAGCTCGCCTGTCCTCCCTACACACTACCAGCTCCACTCCCGTCACCCCCGTGCACTCCACCGACCATCTGGGCCACGCACCCCATCCTGTGGCCGGCCGTGCCCTGCGGCCCCCACTCAGGCCTGTGACCCCTCACAAGGCCTGCGGACCTCACTCAGGCCGCAACACCGCACTCTGACCTGCGGCCCCAGCTGCACCGGCACCTAGGTGCTTACACCGGCACCGCTCCCTCCCCGGAGTCCCCGCTCTCTGTGCCCGGCGGGTCCCGCTCCACCAGGAGGCACCATCACTGTGGGTGCTGGCCTCCTCCAGCGCCGCCCGGCGCCACTCTGAACTGTAGGCCCCGCGGCCACCTAGCAGGCGGCTCGTCCCTCCTGCCCTCCACAGCGGCGGGATGCCCGCACCGCTCCGGGACCTCGCACATGCGCAGCGGTGACTGTGCACCCCGCCGGCGGGCCCCACACTCCCGGCCGGATCCCCGGCCCGCAACAGCAGCACCGCGCCTGACGCCCTGAGCGGCCGCCCGCCCTGCCGTACCTGCCAGTACCGACCAGCCACAGCCAGGACAGGAGCACCATTGCTCCCATGACACCATAGCCAGTCAGGTGAGGAAACAGAGGGGCCCCCCATCCACCGGCTACACCAGCCCCCAGACACAACCAGGGCCCCAGGCTACCCCTGGCCCCCACTCCTGGCCCCTGTCCACTGCACCTGGGCCCCTGCTGCTTTTAGCCTGTCTCCATCTGGCTCCAGTCTGCACCCAGCCCTGCAGCTACAACCTGCCCTCCTGGCCGTGTCTGACCCCTTCCCCCTCCTGGCTGCGCCTGACCTTCCTGGCTGCGCCTGACCTTCCTGGCTGCGCTTGACCCTCCTGGCTGTGCTTGACCCTCCTGGCTGCGCTTGACCCTCCTGGCTGCGCTTGAGCCTCCTGGCTGTGCTTGACCCTCCTGGCTACGCTTGACCCCCCCTGGTTACACTTGACCTTCCTGGCTACGCTTGACCCCCCCGGCTACGCCCGGCTCCTGGCTACCATCGACCACCTGCCTGCTGTCAATCTCTCCTGCTACCCTGGGCCCCCTGGCTCCACCACCCCGTCCACGGCTGCACCATCCGAACCCCGGCTGCACCATCCCATCATCCGACAGCACCACCCGGCTGCGCTACCTCGTCTCCGGCTCCATCATCTCGTCTCCGGCTCCATCATCTCGTCTCCGGCTCCATCATCCGACGGCACCATCCCATCATCCGACAGCACCACAAGGCTGCGCCACCTAGTCTCCGGCTCCATCATCTCGTCTCCGGCTACATCATCTCATCTCCGGCTGCATCATCCGACGGCACCATCCCATCATCCGACAGCACCACCCGGCTGCGCCACCTCGTCTCCGGCTCCATCATCTCGTCTCCGGCTCCATCATCTCATCTCCGGCTCCATCATCTCGTCTCCAGCTGCACCACTCCATCCACGGACTGCACCCCACTTGTGACCACGACTGTACCCCCTCCCTGGCTTTTACGCATCCTGGGCTATTCCTTCATCACCGGCTGTACCACTTCCCTAGTTGTCTTCCACCCCCAGCTACACCCCACCCCTCCTATTACAATCCCTGACTCCACCCCACCCCAGGCTGCACCCCACCACCTGACCGCACCCTACCCCTGGCCACACCACACCGCGTGCCACCCCCGACTCCACCCCATCCTCCGCCATCCCCTAGCTCTACCCACACCCCTTCTCCATCCACGCACCTCACCTGCCACATCCCACCCCTGTCACTTCTCACCGCCAAAACCAGCTGCCCACAATGTTTCCCCTCCTCTTCACCCTCACCCCCATCCTACTCCACTTCCTCCTAACCCCGCACATCCCTTCACCCACCAAGGCCATAGCGATCTCTCCATCCTTCCTACCCACCCATCTCACCCCCTCCTCCGAACTGTTCCTCCACACCCAATCACTCTTCTCCACACACGCGCGGCCCCCACGCAAACTCTCCTGCTCCCACCTCCTAACCCTCTCGCTACTTCTCCTGCTTGCAGGTGACATATCCCCCAACCCTGGACCCCCCACCACATCCCTCCACTCACTTCCAATTTTCGCCCATCCCCCATCACAAACTCTCGCAACCCCCGCAACCTCATACCCATTCACCCAACCCCAGTCCCCCTGTCTGGAGCACTCTGGAAAGCCCGCTCAGTGTGCAACAAACTCTCCTACATCCATGACCTCTTCATCACCAACAAATTCAAATTCCTCGGCATCACCGAAACTTGGCTCACCCCGCTGACACAGCCTCCCCTGCCGCCATCTCCTACGGCGGACTCACGCTTTCCCACACACCACGCCCTAATAGCACCCGTGGGGGTGGTGTGGGTATACTCTTGTCCGACAGCTGCTCCTTCATCCCTACTACACCACCTCCCTCCGCCTCCTTTCCCTCCTTCGAACTGCACTCTATTCGCATTTTCTCCCCCTGCAACCTCCAACTCGCGGTCATCTACCGACCCCCGGGATCCACCACCTCCTTCCTTGACCACTTCTACACTTGGCTTCTCCACTTCCTCTCCTCCGACATCCCCACCATCATCATGGGGGACTTCAACATCCCCATCGACACCCCCGACCCGCCTACCTCCCGACTCCTATCTTTGACCACCTCCTTCGGCCTCTCCCAATGGTCCTCCTCAGCCACTCACAAAGATGGCCAAACGCTTGACCTCATCTTCTCCCGCCTCTGTTCCCTCACCGACCTCTCAAACTCACCCCTCTTCCAATCTGACCACAACCTGTTGACCTTCTCCTCCCTCTTTCCCCCATCCTCACCCCCCCTCTCCGAAAACTCAGTCACCCACGCAGAGACCGAAAAGCCATCGATTTCAACTCACTCTCCCACTCCCTCCTCCCTCTCACGGACCTTGCCTCCTCACCCGACGTTAACACTGCCGCCACCCTCTACAACTCCACACTAACTGCGGCTCTCGACCATGCTGCCCCCCTCACACACACCAAAACCCGCACAAACAGACAACCCTGGCTCACCCCTCTCACAAAAGAGCTTCGTCGAACGTCCAGGGTCGCTGAACGGAGATGGAAGAAATCCCACTCCACGGCCCACCTCACAATCTACAAGCAATCCCTCTCCAACTTCAAGGACGCACTCACTGCCGCAAAACAAACCTACTTCTCTTCTTTAATCAACACACTGTCCCGAAACCCCAAACAACTATTCAGAACCTTCAACTCCCTTCTCCGTCCCCCAGCACCTCCTCCTTCCCCCCTCATCTCCGCTGACGACTTTGCCACCTTCTTCAAACACAAGATTGATAAAATTAGAGAAAGCTTTGGCCCAACGTCCCCCCAACCCACCACCATTACCGCCCAACCCTCCTCGACCAAAGGAATCTTCTCCAACGTGACTGAAGCCCAGCTCTCCACCCTCCTGTCACGATCTCACCTCACCACCTGTGCCCTCGACCCTCTCCCTACCCATCTCACCCCAAACCTCACCACCGCCCTCATCCCTGCCCTAACCCAACTCTTCAACCTGTCACTCACTACTGGCGTCTTTCCCTCCTCCTTCAAACACGTCTTGATCTCACCCATCCTCAAAAAACCCTCCCTCGACCCATCATCCGTCGCCAACTACCGCCCAATATCCCTTCTCCCTTTCGCTTCCAAACTACTCGAACAACACGTCCACTCTGAACTGTTGTCCTACCTATCCTCCCGCTCCCTCTTCGACCGCCTGCAATCTGGTTTCTGACCTCATCACTCCACCGAAACTGCCCTTACTAAAGTCACCAATGACCACCTGACGGCAAAGAGGAAAAAACACTACTCCGTCCTCCTCCTCCTCGACCTATCCGCCGCCTTTGACACAGTCGACCACTCCCTCCTACTCCAAATCCTAGAATCCCTTGGCATTACCGACCTCGCCCTCTCCTGGATCTCCTCATACCTTACGGACCGCACTTTCAGCGTCACCCACGCCAACACCTCTTCCTCGTCCTACCCCCTTACTGTCGGCGTCCCTCAGGGATCGGTACTTGGACAGCTACTTTTCTCCATCTACACCCTCGGCCTAGGTCAACTCATTGAGTCCCATGGCCTCCAGTACCATCTCTACGCCGACGACACCCAGATCTACCTCTCTGGGCCCGACATCACCTCCCTTCTGTCTAAAATCCCCCAATGCCTGTCCGCCATCTCATCCTTCTTTTCTGCTCGCTTCCTCAAGTTGAACATGGACAAAACAGAGTTCATCGTCTTCCCCCCCAGCCGCCCTCCCCCTCTGCCAGACCTGTCAATCCGAGTCAACGACTGCTCTCTCTCCCCAGTCCCCCACGCAAAGTGCCTCGGGGTCACCCTCGACTCCTCCCTCTCCTTCAAGCCCCACATCCAAGCCCTTGCCACCTCCTGCCGACTCCAACTCAAGAACATCTCATGCATCCGCCCGTTTCTTAACCACGACACCGCCAAAACTCTCGTCCACGCACTCATCATCTCCCGCCTTGACTACTGCAACCTACTGCTCACCGGTCTCCCTGCCTCCTCCCTTGCACCTCTCCACTCTATCCTGAACTCAGCTGCCCGTCTAATCCACCTGTCTCCTCGCTACTCCCCTAGCTCCCCTCTCCGCATGGCACTCCACTGGCTCCCCACCCCCCAAAGATCTAAATTTAAAATCCTAACCCTGACTTACAAAGCCATCCATAACCTGTCCCCCCCTTACATCTCCGACATGGTCTCCCAATACCAACCTGCACGCAAGCTACGCTCCTCACAAGAACTCCTCCTCTCCTCCCCCCTCATCTCATCCTCCCACAACCGCATACAAGACTTCTCCTGCGCCTCCCCTAGACTCTGGAACTCCCTCTCCCAGCACGTCAGACACTCGCCTACCCTCAAGAGCTTCAAAAAGAACCTGAAAACTCATCTATTCCAACAAGCCTACAACCCTAGATGAGACCCAGCGCCGCTCCACCAACGGCTTGGCGCTTACCCCCCCCTATAGTGTCCTCCCCCACCCCCGTAGACTGTGAGCCCTCGTGGACAGGAACCTCTCCCGTCGTGTATCAGCAAGCATTGTCTGCTCATATGTACTGTACCTGTCCTTGTTACCCCCACTGCTTATGTAAAGCGCCATAGAACCAATGGCGCTATATAAATAAATAATAATAATAAATAATTAATGGCCTGGTCTAACTTTGCCTGATATTAAGAATCTCAGAGCCCCATCACTCATCTGAAGGCAATTGTCTATACTGTGAAGACACGAGATGTGCAGCATCTGAAACAACTGATACTGGAAGCCTGTACTAGCATTTCTTCTGCGGTGTTGCCATCAGTGTGTCAAGAGTGGGAGTAGAGGGTTGCATTGACAATCCAACACAATGGGCAGAACTTTGAACACATTTTATAAGTGGTCATAAACTTGTAAATAACTAATGAAAGAATAAAGTTACGTTAAAACAACCAAACCATTGTTTTTCTTATGAAATTCTCAATAAATATGATGTGTCACATGACCCTCTTCCCATTGAAAAAAATAAAGTTGGATCTAAAATGGCCAACTTCAAAACGGCCGTCATGGTCACCACCCATCTGGAAACGTTTTCCCCCTCTCCCCCTCCCATATACTAATGTGCCACAAACAGGAAGTTGATATCACTAATCATTCCCATTTTATTTAGGTGCATCCATATAAATGGCCAACCTATGTACAGTAATGAGTACAGACTCATTACTTGAATCAATCCTGTCCGTGTGTCTGACCTGATCGATTTGAGTATTGAGCACTTGAACATTTTAGTACTCGCTCATCACTATCCAAGACCCTTCTGTTGACAATAATAGGAATTATAATTGTTTGGGAGACAGCTAGTGGACTAAAAATGTTACATAGTCACTTCTGCAAAAGATAGTATCCTGGACAGTGCCACATGTAAAGTTACTGAGCTCGTCAAACTACCCATGCTATTATCAATGTCTGTAGAGGTTGCTTAACTGTGTGCTTGATTTATAAGTCTGCACCTGTTTACAATATGTGACTTAAGAATTAAGAGGGGTGTTCACCTACTTTTGTCCGTGTAATTTATGTTATAAATGTCTATATTTAAAGTTTTTTTTTAATAGCGGTGACACTTACAAATCGAAAGTCTGATATGTGTACAAGTTCTCATGAAATTGTATATTTTATACCTATTGCACTTTAACAATGTACCTATAGAGTACATGAGTCCCTTTGTCCGGTTTAATATATTATTAATTAAGGTTTAAGGTAGAATGAAAAAAAAAAACAGATATTCACCATTTTATTAATGTAATGATCATTTCCTAATTACATATTAAATACATCCATTGACATACTGTATGTGCATACATATGAAAACATTACAAAGTAAGCCCTTTGAAGCTTAAAAAGTCCAGGTTTTCCATTTTGCACAATAGCTGTATCCAAGATCTTTAGGATGATGGATTTAATTCCATCCCATGAGCACTCAATGGTTAGTGTCAATATTGCTCCCCATGGCAATCATATGGTTTGCCTACACAGACATCGGACTGCTTTGTCATGTGAAATATTGTGTGTTACCCTGTGAGCAGTGGAGCCAGTGGGTCCAGGAACCATTGTTAAGACTGACAGTTACATTGTGTCAATGAATGGAGAAATGGCAGAATCAAAAATTCAAGTGGACCCAGACAGAATGTCCTGACCTTTAGGAAAAAAGGCTGATTTGTTACGGTATAGCTGCCCTTCATCTTCCACCCTAATCCATTACACCTATCCAAGCCAACTTTCTCATACATTATGCACTGCTTCCCAGAGATCTGTTTTGTGCTGAGAACTATACTTAGACTAAATGGTGTTTTGGTTGCTAGCAAATGTCCATTATTTCTACATTATTCTTACATAAAAGCAAGGCATTGTTTTATTGAGTAAAATAAAAAGAAATACATGAATTTCTACAATCAACGACTGAGAGTGTACCTGTAATGATGCAGTTTAGATGCTAAACGTTCAATGCAAACTGAAAACTACTTATACTACACATATGGATGCAAAAAGTATTAGATATATAGATAGATAAATAGAAATTGATACATAGATACATAGATACATAGTTAGATACATAGATACAAAGATAGATAGATAATAATAGATAGATAGAAATAAAAAGAGATAGATAGATAGATAGATAGATAGATAGATAGATAGATAGATAGATAGATAGATAGATAGATAGATTTGGTGTTATAGTTTTCCTATAAAATTTAGACATATTTTAGATTTGGAATATTCTTGGACCAATCAAATGTATAGCGGCGTACTTTGCAGTAAAAACCATGCCAGAGTTAATGGTCTATAAGATTTACCCCCTGTCCACTTGTGCCCCTTATTTATGTCATTATCTGCCGCTGGCTGCACAGCGGTGGATATATTTCTCTTTGTCCATTGTTGTCCATGGAAAAAAAAAATCAATGTCTAGTTATCTTTAGCGTGAAATGTTCTGCATAAGTCAATGAACTTGATCCTTGGCTTTTTGGAGAGAAGAGATTTGCCATAGACCATCTGCTCTGTTTGGGGCACAATATTTATGTCCTAAGCCTCTATTACAATCACCTTGTCGCATGTTTCCGTTGTCCAGGAGAACTGGAAATGTTTGCATTTGGATCTGCTCCAAATGTGTTTTCAAATACTTTGTTCTGATTTTTGTGTTGTCTGTTCTTTCCGGATCTGCAAGAAAGAAGAATCTTTAAAGTCAATTAGCATTCTAAAGGATTGATTCAGTTCTGTGTCCTATTAAAGTCAGCTAAATTGATGCCCTGCGTGTCTTTATTCTAAAAATAAAGCTGGACAATTAAAGCTCATGTCTCTTTGCTCAGCTTTTGATTCGGCACAAAGCTTTCCCACTTGCTGCCTTTGGATTTAATGTTAACAGTCAGTTACTAGAAGAGATGCAGTAACAGGCATGGCAACATTCCTTGTTTTTGCTCAATCAGCCTATGTTCCAACTATCAGTTTGATTTATTTGTCCGCACTGACCCTTATTCAGCACTTAATTGTCCTTGTATAATGTTTGAAGAGACTAGTGACACAAAGAAAAAGACAATTGCTCATGTCTGTGGAACAACTGTTGACCTGATGGCCAAAATAACGTTAGAAGGTCGAAGGCCATAGTCCTTTTAAACAACTTACTTCAGTTTTACAGGCTGAGGTCACACAACGATGGTTCTTAGTAGGGCCAGTCTGAAAAGAATTTACTCATTCTGCAATCAAGAAAACCAACAAAGAGGAAATCGAAAGCAAAAAGAAGACTCCAAAGCTATCGAATAAGGACCATTGATGTAAAATATATCAAGGTTAAGTATAGATAGTAAGCATGAGATCCTATGTTTTTTAAATCTTAAAGGATTTAAAAAACATAGGATCTCATGTTAGCTACCTATACTTAACCTTGATGTATTTTATGTCAATAGCTGTCAATAAAAAATACCCTTACTATAACTCCTTCTCCAGTTCACCATGATGTGGAAAAGAAAGGCGACGTGGCATTTTTAGAATTTGATTGTTTAGAAATTCTGCAGATATATAGGACCCATATATGAAAATTAAAATCTTGTTTCAGCATAGGATGATCAAGGGAAAGCTTTGGGACGCTGTTTCTGTACATTTTATTTTTTAATAGACAACACAATGCCACACAATTTTTTAATGGCTGATTCATTGAACAAGTTAAAAATATTTAATTACGGGTAACAGACTTCTAGGAATGGCATGCTGCTTCAGGTATTTATTTTGATAGACATATTCATATTTAGGAAAAAATATTCCATTAGTATGGGGCAACTCCTATCTACAAAACTTTATGTTCACGGTAAGTTTATAGATTGACACTGATAGATATTTGCTTTTTCAACATTATCAAACTATGCCCAGTAGATATAAAAGGTCTACACACCCCTATTAAAATGCTAGACTTTTGTCATGTAAAAGAATAATTTCAGACTTTTTCCACCTTTAATGTCATCCATTGAGAAACAAACATAATTAATTTTAATATGGAAAATGAAAATAACAAAACTAATGTGGTTGCATAAGTATGATCATATATTTGGGGATGTGGTTGTGTTCAGAATTAGCAAACACATTTAAACTCCTGTTAAATAGTAGGCAGTACATAGCTGTTATTCCCATTAAACCCTTATAAAGTTTAGCTGTTTTAGTAGTATTTTCCTGACATTTTCTTAATAGCATTTTACAGCAAATTCATTGTCCATAAACCGCTTACAACACAGCAAAGGGAACTCATTGTTAAAAGTTATCAGTCAGAAATAAGGGGGATAAGGAAATTGAGACCCTGATTTTTAGAAAGTCAAGCACTACAAACTCCTGCTTCAATGGGAAAGCAACCATCCTGAGCCTCTGAGAGTTAGGAGAAACTGCTCAAAAGATAGTATGTTCAAAATTCAAGCCATGGTTTTCCAAATAAACAGGTTTAAAATGTGGGGTTACCATGTGGGTATCTTGAAAAAAGCATAAAATGAGGTGAAAGATAGGTGCAGAGCTGAATTACTTACTCCTGCCTCACGAGGAAGAAAGCACAAGATCCGTAACAGCTTATGAAAATGGAGCTGATAATGATAGACAGATCCTTGTGAGACACTGGTTAATTTTAATGAGGGACATAGATTTTAAGAAAGTGGATATACATCCACAAATTACTTACCTTCATTAATTGTTGCATGCAAGGTGTGATCTACAAGGCTACATGCAAATACGGTGTACAGTATGTTAGGAAGACCAAGAGGGAAGGCAGACAATGTGTGGGGTGACCACATTGGGGATGTCTTACACAAAAGAGAGACACCTTTAACCATACCTCCCAACTCTGGAAGAGCAGAAAGAGGGTTAAATTAAGCGTGCCACAGCGATGTTTGACCACACCCCTAGGCTAAGCCACATCCATTTGCCATTTCTTTCTACCTGGCAGGAAGAGATGTCGGAAGAGTGATGGGGAACATTCAGCAGATGCCTGAGACTGTAGGGTGTAGACCTAAATCTGTGGCAGACAGTTCACTGTATCTAGGACAGTTGGGACCAGAAATGAGCAGATTAATTCAAGTCAGTGGTACCCAGAAGCTGAACAAGGGGCCACAAATCTCTCACTTTCCTGCATCCCCGGCATGGCTTTTGATATTCCATTGTTGGTGTGATGTCATCTATACATCATGGTCATAACTAGTTGGGACCAATGAATATATTTTTACTTTCTTCTTTCATAGTTGTAACATCCAGAACTTTCTCATTTTTATATGAGCCTCATTAAACGATATGTTGCTTTTTTGTGTCTGTAAGGTCGTGTTCACATGTTGCATAAATACTGTGTTTTTTTTGTTTTATGTAGGTGTCTGCGTCAAACTATAGAATAGCAACCTTCTCTGAATATTGCATGTTTGCTGCATTTTTTATGCCTTTTCTCCCTTTATTTGATGCATTTTGGTGCAGATGTAAATTCTCATTTTTAAATGCTTTTTATAGTACAGAAAAGCTTTGATTTCAAACTTAAAAAAATAAGGGTGCTTTCACATTGGTGGTTTTGCCCATATCTGGCGGATCTGGACAAAAAAACGCATTTGCCGCAAGCCCCTTGCATTGTCTATGGGGCTTGCAGTAAGTGTGCCACAGACACATACACAGAAAACAGTGAAAAATTACAATTTTGCAATTAGAATGAAACTGATATTTTTACAATTATTTCAGTTTTTAGAAATCTTATTGGAGCAAAATAATCTAAGGCCCCTTTGAAATCTATGCGCCCAGCGTTTGCCTGCCCTGCTCTAGCGCAAGTGCAAGCGCAGGTGCATTCACATGCATTCGCAAGCAAGCACATTGGCGCATAGATGCAGAGCCCTTGCAATTGCAACCCGCGTTTGCCGCCATTGCCTTCTATGGTGAGCGCTCGGTTAGCGAAACCCGGAAGCGCAGGTCTGCAGAGGGGCTGATTCAGAGCGCATGCATCACTCTGAACGTGCCGGAAACAACTCATTACCCGTTTTCAGCGCGTCCGGAGTGACGCATGTGCTCTGACTCAGCCCCTCTGCAGACCTGCGCTTCCGGGTTTCGCTCCCATGCGCTCGCCTCAGGAGGCAATGGCAGCTAACGCAGGAGCAAGCGCAAGGGCTCTGCATCTATGCGCCAAAGTGCTTGCCTGCGAATGCATGTGAATGCACCTATGCTTGCACTTTCACCAGTGCAAGGCAGGCAAATGCTGGGCGTATAGAAGTGAAAGGGGCCTAACTTTTTCTACAGGTGCACAGAAAGACACTGCTATGTAGAGATGTATCTCTAGAAAATGCTTCTGGGTTCACTACATGTCAAGTATACCATATTCTCCTACTTTTCTCAGTGTTAGCTGTAGCTCATTAGCAGAGCTGATACCTATAGACAAGGAGTTCATGAGGTTGAGTTTTGGGGAGACCAGGGTATGTTTATTTAAATTATGTGTAGACCAAGAATCTCCAACTCCAGGCCTTGAGGGCTGCCAACAGTGCAGGTTTTCAGGATTTCGTTAGTGTTACACAAAGTTGGAATCATCACCTGTGCAGCTGATTCAGTTATAACCTGTGCAATACTAAGGAAATCCTAAAAACATGCACTGTCAGCAACCCTCAAGGCCTAGAGTTGGAGATCCTGGTGTAGACATATGCCGGCCCTAATCAAAACCTTCCCTTCCTGCCGAGGAGTAGTTTCAGAGTGGGTGTGGAGAGAGAAAGTCGTGATAAAAGCAATGACAGTTGGCATAGCGTGAATGATTCCTCAAGTTGGGAAAGTCCTGCAGATGATTGGGAGCTATATCTTTAGCCAAACACATTAATGACAAGTATGGGGTGAAAGCATGAATTTTATATTCGTGGACATTGATTGAGTGACTAAACGACCCAGGGGAGGCCTTTAGGATCGTTTAATTCTACAAAGGGAATCAAAATGGGTATCTTAGCTTAAAACAGCAACACCCTCTGATTTAAACAAACAACTGAATTTTGGTTGCCTCTTATGAAATGCTAGATGGGTACATCGCATCAGGAGGGTGGTGATGTCACCATGGGTGTAGGCTCTGTGGCTCTGGAGGTGGCAGCTGTCTCTCCTCACCATACACTCTCCTCCCATCTGCTCTCTTCCACTGTGTGCAGTCTCTTCTCCTATCTGGGCTCTCTCCTTGACCAGTCTCCCCCTTGTGAACAGTCTCTCTGCCCCTGTGCATTCTCCCCCCCTGTATACTGTCTTCTCCCCCTGTGTGCTATCTTGTCACCCTCATGTGCACTCTCCTTTGAGCTGTCTTCCTCCTGTGCACTCTCCCCCTGTGTGCAGTCTCTCTCCACCTGTGCTGTCTTCTCTCCTCTGTGCTCTCTCCTTTGAGCTGTCTTCCGCCTGTGCACTCTCTCCTCCCTTGTGCACTTTTACCCTGTGCGCTCTCTCTCCCACTTAGGACTCTCTTCCCCCTATGTGTTCTATCTTCCCCTTATGTGCTGTCTCTCCCCTTGGGTGCTCTCTCTTCCCCTGTGTGCTCTCTCTCCCCTTGTGCTACCTCTGCCTGTGCTCTCTCTCCCCTGTGCACTGTCTCTTCCCCCCTGTGCGCTCACTCCCTGTGAGTTGTCTCTCCCCCCTGTGGGCTGTCTATTCCCCTGTGTGGTCTCTCTCCCCTTGTGCTGTCTCTCCCCCATGCACCCTCTCTCCCACTGTGCATTGTCTCTGCACCCTGTGCACTCACCCCTTTGTTATTTGTCTCTCCACTATGTGCTGTCTCCCCCCCCTGTGGTGTACAGATAAGGCAGTGTAGATGTGCATGGGAGTGCCAGGAAACATTGCTGCCATCTTTGTATAGCCGGATGTCCAAACATGGGAGCCACCTCAGTAAGTGAGCATATGTGCTGAGTATGTGTATTTAGACTTACTCAGGCGGCAGTGATGTGTGGTGTTGATGTGTAGCAGTGATGTGTAGTGGCAGTTTCAGGTCACGGTGGTTTCATGTGGCGGCAGTTGCGGGCAGCAGTACCACTAGTGAGTGCCATACTTGCACACCCATCACTTGGGTGTGCGAATATGGCTGAGGCCACAGGCTCATTATAGGAGGACAACCGTACACCGGAAGTGATGGACAGGACAATGCAATTATGTAAGTAGATGCCCACTCATATAAAAACACTTTCAGGACACCAGGATTTAACAATCTTTTTATTCATCATATACTAACTTATTTCTGGCCTTCAACGAACGAAAAGGGGTAGACCTTCAAGTCTTGACTTTTGGGCTTGTCCTTAGGAATGTGGGGCTACACTTTAAGATGAATTGGTTGTCATTCGAGATGGCATGGTGCAGCATCATATTTACTGTGGGCTTACTTATACATCCGTTCTTTTATTAAGTGGAACATGGTGTAAAGTATATATGGTTTGGTACATTAATGATTGTGCGCACATTTTTTGTGATTCCTACTTACCTATTAGAACTGTGACTCTCGTGTTTATATAAGGGTAGCTACCCAAAACTCTAAACTGTCAGTGATAACCCTTTTGTCCTTTTTATTAAGAGCAGCTTATAAGTGTGTAAGGGCTCCATAAATAGTAATGAGCGGACCCGTGCATGTTCAAGTTTGGCAGGTTCAGCTGGACTAAAAAAAATGTTTAGTTTGGTAACCAGACTTGACCCGAACCTAACCCCAGACAATGAAGTCCATACCAGTCAATGAGGATCCGAATTTCAGTGTTGAAGATTGGCTGTAAAATGGTTGTAGTAAGGGCTAGGGGGCTGCAAATAGTAGGAAAATGGGAGTAAGAACAGAACAATTGACCTGCAAACAAATGTGGATAGGGAAATTGCTTAAAGGAGTTAGGTCACCATTGCAATCATGGTTAGATAAATGAAGAAAATAAACATTTGTCAGCAATAAATAAAAAGCATGGGCTATAAAAACACAGGGTACTTAGTACATACATTTTTGCAAAAATGTACAAATCCATCCCACATACGGTAATGCAAAAAGGTACAAAGCCATCCTATCATGTCAAGATGGTTTAGTCTGTCTGGTGGTCAGTCTGTACATGCTCTTACAGGCATGATCACTAATGTCGACTCTGACTCAGTTTTTTGTGCATGTTTAAGTTAGCTCCTTGTTTAATTACAAGTTTGGGAGAGCCTCACCCCTCTTTTACTGAGCAAAGCCTTAATATTGCCTCCCATTGCTGTGAGTCCATTTTGGGGACCCAGGTCACACTCTGGATCCTGCTTTTTTGAGGTTAATAGACACAAGGGCAGGTTTTACAATAGTAAGGGAAGGGACTGTACCAAAGTGGGTACACCTTGACATAGTGGGATGGTTTGGACTTTTTGCAAAAACATATGTGCTAAGTATCCTGTGTTTTCATAGCACTTGTTTTTTTTTTATTTATTTCAGGGTATTTTCCCACATTTTGTGCATATACTTTTTTCCTTAAAGGGAACCTGTCAGGTGGTTTACGCCCCCCCAGCTATCACTGTCTGTAGCTGCAGCTTTATAATACCAGTCTAATCATCCCTGTCTGAGCTCATAGTGTAATGTGAAAGGTGAAAAAAAAGCATTGATACACTTACATTTCAGTCCCCACCTTGGAGGAGGGGGACTTCTGGCAGGTTAATAGTTAACTCACTTTTAACTTGGATAGCTAGAGGACCTGTGTGATGTAACGATCATGTGACCATAGTGGGCGGAGCTAATCCAGCAAACGTATTATGTTCTATGAGAACTTAGCTCCGCCTATTGTAGTCACATGGTTGTGACATCACATCAGGTCTCCCAACATGTTCTAGCACAAGGCTGAAATGTTAACTATTAACCTGCCAAACAGTCCCCGTCCTCCAAGCTGGGGACTGACTGCCTCATTACATAAGGAAATGCAAGTGTATAAATGCTTTTCTGTCACCTTTCACATTACACTATGAGCTCAGACTGGGATGATTAGAATAGTATTATGAAGCTGCAGCTACAGATAGTGATAACTGGAGGGACATAAACAGTCTGACAGGTTCCCTTTAAGGTTTAGTCTGTCTGACGGTCTTGTGTGAACATGCTCTTATAGGCATATTCACTAATGACTGCTCTGACTCAGTTTTTTTTGTGTATGTTCAACTAAAAAAAGAGAGAGAAAACTTGCAGAGATAGACAGGGACCTAAGGTGAAGAAACTTAGGGTGCCTTCACACTTGCGTTCCCTCCGCAGCGTTCTGCGGAGGGGAACCGCCATGTGAGCACAGGCACCGAAAGTCCCTATGTTTATCATGGGGACGCACGGTGCTGCGCTTGACTGCGCATGACCGTTCGCTCCCATTCATTTCCGTGAGTGATTTATATGCAGGCGGATGCCTGCACACAAATCACACACTCTCGTCCGCACCAGGAATGCACCATGTCGCAGGCATCCCACTGCGTACAAATCACTCACGTAAATGAATGAGAGCGCACAGTCATGCACAGTCAAGCGCAGCACCGTGCATCCCTATTCTAAACATAGGGACTTGCGGTGGCTGCGCTCCCAGAACGCTGCGGAAGGGAACGCCAATGTGAACCAGCCTTAAAGCATGTGTGCAAGGGGGGAAAGTAGAGTAGTAAGAGAAACCTCCCACCAGGCTAACTAAGGAGAGAAGAAAGGTGTTGGGAAGGTAAATAAGAAAACACAGATAATTAATACAACGGGTCTGTGCCCAGCCAAAGTTGCAGGGCTGGATCTCCTTAGCAAAGATATGCCAAGAACTATAGCCAGCAAAGAAGGCTCATACATGGTGAGTATAAATTGCCCCATCCAACCATCCGAGCTATGATAGGATAGAGACGAAATAGGAAAGTGAGAAACTCCTGATTATCAGCAAAGCATGCAAAATTGACCACACAAGAGTTCACAGGATCGAGTCCTAAAACTGGGTGTAATAAAATATGTATCTGAGGGGATTGGACACAAGTAATTAAGGGTTAACTCTGCAACACACACAGGTCACAATCTAAGCAAGTTATCTAAGCACAAGCTAACTTCTCAGACAGAGAGTCTCTAACCTCCACAGTTTGCCTTTCTGGGAAAACCACAGAGTGAAATGTTTCACACCTGTAGCTAGAAATAGAAGGGGAACAAAGACTCCACCGAATGGGGTTTAGTATATCAGTTGGTATTTACTGTGATTGAACTAAGACAAAGACATTTGCAATAATGTACGCATGACTAAATTACTGAGAGGCTCCAATCGTAGATGCAGAATTAGAATGTCAAAGAAATCTGTCCTCCAGTCTGAGCCTATAACTGGACTCTCCTAGCTAAAGCCCTTTGTCACAGAGATGGGGCAGCTGAACACTGTTGTGATCATCATTCCATATTTCCGCCCCCCCCTTCCCCATCGGACTACAGAATGCAAAGTTTAGCTTTCTGTAAGTTTTCTTCTTTTTATTTCATAACTGTTTTGCATATGAGTGTGTAATTTTTTTATGTCTATTTTTATATATTTTATTGTAAGCACTGTACCTTTTATATTAAAGCTTAAAATTTTAATAAGTCTGAACCTTGTATTCCCTAAAGAACCCATAACCCTAGAAAAGGTGTGATTTTGTTTATTGTCACATAGATTTAGTTTAGGGGGATCCATCGGGCCCAAATCCGGTGGGTGGTGGTAGCGTGTGTGAAGCGAGGTGCGTAGTCTGAGTGAAGGCATGAGTGATGCTCCCTTTCAGCATAGGACAGAGGTTGAGTGCTGGCTTGAGTGAGAGGAGATAGATTAACTCTTACAGGCGCAACCCCAAGCCACGTGCTGAGAAGTTGGTACGTGACACTGGGGCATGACAATGTGACTGCCAACTTATGAGTCCTAACAGCATGCAAAGGGAGTGCTCTAAAGATTCTCTGGTACAAATGCTGAAAGCAGGTAGGCATATGACCTCAAGTATGAGATTTCCATACATCTGGCCATATTCTGACTAGATGTCTCAACAATTTAGTGGTCACATATATGCCAAATGCCTACATTTTGGTCATGTACCCTCCCACTCTAGGCAGTGGAGAAACCTGACAGAATGTGAGCATTCACAATTTTGCAGTCACATAGAGCGACAGGAGACATGTACCCAAGCCAGGACAACCCTTTTACAAAATATTACGAAATTATCAAAAAAAAAAATGGGAGGTGGATAGAATGATCACAAACATCAAATTCCTTTTGAAAAAGTCAAGTTTGTACTTCTAATTGGCTAAACTACAGACCACCGTTACAGTCAATCAACAGTGACCAGTCTCCTATGCAAGGAGCACACAGCTTGTAAATTTAGTTGACTAGGTTTTGATTTTTTGACTGTAGCCTAAAATAAAACATAATTACGGTAAGCAGGAATAAGGGCGTGGGTGCCTGAAACGTTGCCATTGTACCTTTTTGCAAGCTGGAATAAACACCACTAAACGTCTCCAAGGGAGTGCTGCGATTATTTGTATGTATATTGGAACGCATTGAGGATTGTGGGGATTGCTCTGCACCCAGGATTACCAGCGTAACCTGCTGCTCCACATTTTACACTATCTATCTATCTATCTATCTATCTATCTATCTATCTATCTATCTATCTAATAACAAGAAAAACTGCACAGCACTCAACAGACTAGTGTGAACTGGTGCAAGCAAAGATGCAGAGTCAAATAACATGAAAAAAATCCTTGCAGCACACAGCTACTACCAATGTTGTACAAGTGCTACAAGCAATATGTGTTTGAGGAAAAAGTTCAAAAACTTACGTTTTTTCAAAAAACTCAATAATCTATCTTTTAATTCTGGAGTTCTTAGTACAAGCATTGGCCAATGTCTGTTTGCTCATCAACTGCGACAAAGTGACTCAGGCATGATGAGTCCTACTCTAATATCTCTATTCTCCTTGTCCTGAAGTCACTTTGTCGCAGTTGATGAGCAAACAGACATTGGCCAATGCTTGTACTAAGAACTTCAGAATTAAAAGATAAGATTATTGAGTTTTTTGAAAAAACGTAAGTTTTTAAACTTTTTCCTCAAACACATATGGCTTATAGCACTTGTACAACATTGGTAGTAGCTGTGTGCTGCAAGGATTTTTTTCATGTTATCTATCTATCTATCTATCTATCTATCTATCTATCTATCTATCTATCTATCTATCCAGGGAAATTAACATTCCTTGCCAACAAAAAGAGTACAGTTTATATTCTAGTAAATGCATTATAAATCTACTTTGTAAATGTCTGTAACATTTTGAAGGAAATATACTAAATTATGTATAGTAAAACATACTAGACACAATTTATCCCACAGAGCTGTGTGTGCATATTAAATGTGACTAGTGGTAAAATATGGCCATAACTCAGGCTAAAAAAACTAACAATGAACAAAGTAAAATATGCAGTAAATGTCAGATAAGGAACAGAGGACATGAGAAATGGCCATGATCTTGTTTGAAGCCTATAAGAAAGATGGAAAATGTATTAATGGTGAGCGTTGTCCATGTTGATCGGGTTGACAAAGGCATACAAGTAATGCTGCAAAATAATGGATAATGATAGGACACAGGGAGATGAAAGTAAAGTACGCTCATTTCTTCCCATAACAAACAAAGGTTCATAGAGAATATACTTGATATCAAACTGAGTTTCCTGCTGGCCGGAGTTACCTGGGAGTTAAGAGACTACAGACTGAATAATGTGCCTCTAACAATGACAGTGACAGCAGAAGTGTGGAGAGACTGATGGGGCTTCCTGTGGTCCCAGGCTTTGCAAACCAAGACCATTCTTTAAGAATGAGCATTGAAGCAGTAAGAAACTGTTTACATTATCAATAATTAAACCTGAATTCACAGGCACTTGTTACAACTAAAGTGAAGTTATGTCAGCAATAACCTTATAGCCTTGATTTATGGAGCAGCCAAAATTACATGAAACATCAGGATGCTTCAGGTTTGTACTATATTTCTAATGATGAACTAGAATTTCTATCAATAATATACATAAAACAAAAAAAACATTAAGACAAGACAAAACTGAAAAACATACTCTTAATAAGACATAATACACAGTGATGATATATTTATACCTTGGCACCTGTCTTTTGCCATGCCACATTCATTGTCTGTACACAATAAGTAAAGTAGACCTCAGCTCATTCAAACGATGGAATAGAAAATATTAACTTCCAATTTGGAATGGTGCACACATTAAGGCTTCATGTCGGTAATAAGCAGAAGGAATAAAAAGTAAGGTACACAAATAGGGGAGAAAGGGGTAAGCCCGGTCTTTTAAACACCTCCTCAACCCTACCGAATAGCGGCAGTCGGGACCCTAAACATACGACATAGCACCCCCACTCACCGAAGACTATCCCTAAAGCTTCCTCACTGTCCCTGCAAGACAAAGGCAGAAACAGTGATCACTATAATAGAACCATACATTTAGGCAGCCAAAAAACAAGTATTATCAGAATAGCCATGAAACAAATCCACACACTAAAGTAACTAAAAACATAGGGCTAATATGTCCCTGGCAACTGTACCCTACCTGACGGCGGAGATCGGCGCAACATAGCTGCAAAATATGCCCCCATGCTCGTAAACTGACACCTAAAGCTTATTTCAGACTCTGTGACTTACTAAAGTACATATGCAGACGAAATAGAAAGATGTGCCCTGATAATAATATAACATTTATTTATTTATATAACACAATTAATTTCATAGCACTTTACATACATTAGTAATGTTTTCTTTTTTGGAGCTCACAATCTAAACATCCTATCAGTATGTCTTTACAATGTGCAAGGAAACCAGAGTGCCGAGAGGAAACCCACACAAACTCCTTGAAGATGTTGTCCTTAGTGAGAATTGAACCCAGGACCTCAAGACCCCAGTGTTGCAATGGCTGCAGTGCTAACCACTTGAGCCACCAGTGCAACACTTTAAGTTACACACAACTCAATAGTGTGGTGCTATATCCAACGTGGTACTTATCCCAAAAGGATCATCATGCCCATTCTCCATGTCTTGACACATTTCTCAGTCTAGATCATCAGGAGGCCAATATAGAGTATGCTCCATTAATTCATAATCTATACTGGTAGGAGAATGATATGACAGGGGAACCCATTAATGGAACTGATTATGTGTTCCTTTATGTACCAAAGAAAGTGAGGATCAGCTATAATATTCAGTTTGAAGGTCTGTTTTGCACGTTGCCAGGACATGGTGGAAAGTGCCCAGAGCTTGGTTGGGTTCAGGGCATCATGGAGATTGTGCCCAATGTGAGTGCTGTGCTCTTGCTGCCTCTTTACTGTGTGTGGATCTGCAGGTAACAGCGAATGTCTAGCAAATGTGCAGTAGGGGCCTTAATGTACTGTGGGCCCTCCACGCATGTGTGGGTTACAATGCATGCAACTTCCGGGTTGGTGTGTGTGTCACTTTAGGTACAGCATCAGCTGGTGTGCGTTCCATGGGGAAACTAGAAATATATCAGAGACAATAGCATAATGGGCTACAAGGGCAGGGAAGGTGTCACTCTCTTTAGTGTTGTAATTACTGTGTTTGGTGTTGCATCTGTACACACTGACTGGATTGAGTGCCACAGTTTTTTCTGTTTTCACCCTTATGTAGGGCACCTTCTCTTCCCTTGTAGCCTGTAATGCTATTATCTCTGTTATTGTTATCAGTTTTTTCTAGTTTGCACATCAAAGAGGAGGCTTTTAACCCAGATAGAGGCTAAAAATGAAAGTTAGGGACCTGGTCTAAGAGATACACCTCAATGTGGTGACTGGGCGGTTTATCAATATGGCTATATTTATAAAGCTCAGTATCTCTTAACTGAAATATTTCTATCTCTCAGATAAGGGTGACCAGATCGTAGAAGTACCTCAATGGTACAAAACGCTACACCATAGTCCTTCATCCTCCCACCCCTCCCTGCATTCTGTATGAAGCACCAGAGATAAAAGCTGTCACTTGCACTGTGAACTGGTGAGTGCCGCATCTTGTTGTGAATATCATGAAATATTTTCTATATTATAATTGTCACAGCAGAGTGCTGCTTTCTTTAGTATTGTAGTTAATGGAAAGAGGTTACCTATGGCAGATACTAAACACGGCACGTGATCAAGCAAGACAACAAGACAGGAGGTAGTGGCTACACGAGTGCAGTAAGGCTCGTAATGAGGACAAGAATATAACCAGGTTTATTGGCACTTTTGACTGCGAGAGAGTTTAATGTACTCCATAAACACTGGGATATTCTAGTGGCAGACCCAGATCTTAAGAACAGTATCTCCATAACTCCCAGTGTCACCTATAGAAGAGGCTGTTCACTCAATGATTGATCAATGCACAGCTTCTACAAGGAACCAACCACAGGTGAATGTATTTACTGTGGAAATATGAACACCATGTAAATCAATCAGTAGTGTGGTGAATAGTAAAAAATTCTTTGAGAGATTTTGTCAACTGCATCTGCCCAGGTTTGGCAGGGACATTCTAGTCAGATCAGAGACATGATGGTTTACAATCTCTATCTGTTGTCTCTGGAGGAGGCTATGTCAATGGCTGTTTGTTTAGACAGACGTCTGAGGGATAGGGAAAAATGTAAGGCTATATCAGTTACTCCTTCCTCTCATTAAGTATTAAACTTCAACCCTATGTAAATTGGTGCCTGCAAAGAGTCCACTCAGGGAACTGAATTTGAAGTACTGGCTTGTTTTTGTTTGTAATGTGGTCCTACTGGTCACGTTATGAATCAGTGTTTTAAATACGAAAATTAAGTTCTAAAAAATATGATTTTAAGGTGTAATGACACAGATTCTAAGACTCTAAAATTATCCTTCATGCATAAATCTAGTTATTTCCTTGGGAACTAAATCTGGGATTATTGCAACATTTGCATTTTTGGATTCAGGTTCTGCCTTAGATCTCATCGACAATGATTTTGCTATTGAATGTGCGTACAGTGTTTCTACTCTTGGACATCCCATTCAAGTATCAGCTTTTGATAATTCTCCCCTTGCTCAAAGTCACAACTAAGGTCAAGAATGCATGAAAGTTGGAGAGTTACACACAGAATCCATTTCACTCATGGTCCTTACTTCTTTATCTGCTAAACTGCTGTGAGGCATGCCATGGTTGGTTAAACACAATCCTGCCATAAATCGTGATGATTAAGTGAGATTAAAGGCCACGTCACACACCTCAGTATCGATCATGATATCATATGCCAAATCACGTGATCGAGATTGTTAGAACAATTTTGCGATATCGCTTGTGCGGTGTCACAAGGATAGATCTCGTTAACGACTTTAAATTTGGCAACGAGCTATCGATCCAGCGCACAATCCAGCGATCGAGGCCAGCCAGTGTCAGGAATAGGCGAAATCGTCAATGAGATCGTTTCCACGGTGTCACACACAACGATGCAGCAGGTTGAACGCTGGTTAATTGAACAACACATGACGGATTTGAGGTCAGGATCACAAATCTGCAACGAGCGATCAAATAATAAAGTGTCAATTAAGCGATATCGGTAACGATATTAAAGCGTGTGACGTGGCCTTAAGTCTTGGGGGAACTTTTGTTTTTCTAGTTGTTTATCTAAATCCTTGTCAACTGTGAGATATAAGCTTCCTGGATTCACTCAGGAGTTTGGGGATCTATTTTCTGAGACTGTGTGATGTTCTTCCTCTGCAAAGGTCATATGATTGTTCAATCAAATTCACACAAGTGTCAGGATTCTGGGTTTCCCATTGAACTTTCTGTGCCTTGTAACCTTTCTTAAGATGGTGTCTGCGGCATCATTATGACCTGGAGTTCTGCTGTTCTGCCTATTTAAGTTCTGATTTGGTATCCATAACTTACCTCAGAATTTTGCATTCAACCTGGCTGCTTCCAGTGAGTACTCTTGGACTCTGCTCCTCTGACTATCCTTGCCTGCTTCACAAGACACTCTGGCTGATTTCGCGATTCCTCAATTCCAGACTGGCTCTTCCTATGTGTGCTCCCTGGGTTCACATCTGGGTTCACATCACCGAGTTTAACAATCTGAATGATACGTATGTCCTGTCTTGTATTTTACCCGTGATCACCTTACATATTTCCCCTCCCTCTGCTGAAAGCCGGAGGTTTTGGCACGTTCTAGCACAAAAAAGGGGAGCCTTGACAGAGCATCTGCGTTTTCATGTAATTTCCTAGGACTGTGCTCTACACGGAAGTTGAAATCTTGAAGAAAAACTTGACTCCCCTGGCATTCTTCTTTTTACTGTCTTTCATACACTTCAGTGGCGCATGATCTGACACTAATCAATCAATATCTCACCAAATAACCAACCCAAAATTAATCAGGTAATCATAAAGTCCACAGGAACACTGGGATAGGTTCACAATAATCAATAATCTTTATTTAGGATTTTCAAACATAGAATTAAAAAAATCCTTCAAAATAACAGCAGTAGAAGGTGAAGATAAGACCATATACATATAGATTAACAAAGCTACTGGATATCTATGGACAGTAAGGGTAAATATCATATCCGGTGGTACACTGTTTGAGAGGACCTAGGGACCAGAGACATATGTGGAAATAGCACTTAATAGAAGTATTTGTAGTAGTGTATCAGGAGAATACCAGAAAGGGGTCTCTTATATCTATCACATGCACATAGCAGGGGTCAGTGTGGACCGGGGATCCATCAATCATCAAAAGCACCACCATACATATCTCTATAGAATAATCGAGCTTATGTTAGTGGAGCACATGAGGACCGATATCAACCAGATCCACTCTCTCCCTCTATCAAATGTGTATAGAGCAAGGATCTCCAGAGGCACTTCAAATTGTGGGGGAGAGAAAATTACATGAGTAGATGATTCCCTTGAGCCAATTATTGTTCAATATCTCATCTCCTTATACATATAACACAATTGGTGAGAAAAACATATGTGATCCCAAGGGATGGTGCACAAGGATACCACCACAGGGTTAATCACTGTATAGTTCTACTCATGTGCTTACTAACAGGAGTCTATATAGCTCATCTAAATAGGCATCAAGGAGTGATACTCCATATACCCCCGTGTATTTCATTTCATGGCCAAGTCCACATACCTCGGTGATGATGTTTTAGAGGTCACCTACGGTCCGCTCCCACCCTGACGCGTTTCGTCTTAAAAGACTTCTTCAGAGGATAGTGTATAGGTTGAGGGGCAGATTCGGGGGTTTATATAGTGTAGGTTGTGATAGGGAAGTATGAGGACACCTGTGCACCCCCTCCGCCTCCATTCTTTGGGCGTCATTGCCGCGCGATCGCTTCCGGTCACATGACACGCCCCACTTCCGGTCTTTGGAACGCAGACGCCAGGAGTCGCGTCACTAGGACGCTCTCCTGGACCGCGTCCATGTGACCGGAAGGGGGCGTGTTCGGAACGATCCACGCTAACATGACGCGCTCGGAGGTGAGGGAAGATTACAAAGGGCCATCGGATGTGTAAGGAGGTTGCTAGGCAGCGGTGCATATATACAAATTGGTGCAAAGTACAATGACGCCCAAAGAATGGAGGCGGAGGGGGTGCACAGGTGTCCTCATACTTCCCCATCACAACCTACACTATATAAACCCCGAATCTGCCCCTCAACCTATACACTATCCTCTGAAGAAGTCTTTTAAGACGAAACGCGTCAGGGTGGGAGCGGACCGTAGGTGACCTCTAAAACATCATCACCGAGGTATGTGGACTTGGCCATGAAATGAAATACACGGGGGTATATGGAGTATCACTCCTTGATGCCTATTTAGATGAGCTATATAGACTCCTGTTAGTAAGCACATGAGTAGAACTATACAGTGATTAACCCTGTGGTGGTATCCTTGTGCACCATCCCTTGGGATCACATATGTTTTTCTCACCAATTGTGTTATATGTATAAGGAGATGAGATATTGAACAATAATTGGCTCAAGGGAATCATCTACTCATGTAATTTTCTCTCCCCCACAATTTGAAGTGCCTCTGGAGATCCTTGCTCTATACACATTTGATAGAGGGAGAGAGTGGATCTGGTTGATATCGGTCCTCATGTGCTCCACTAACATAAGCTCGATTATTCTATAGAGATATGTATGGTGGTGCTTTTGATGATTGATGGATCCCCGGTCCACACTGACCCCTGCTATGTGCATGTGATAGATATAAGAGACCCCTTTCTGGTATTCTCCTGATACACTACTACAAATACTTCTATTAAGTGCTATTTCCACATATGTCTCTGGTCCCTAGGTCCTCTCAAACAGTGTACCACCGGATATGATATTTACCCTTACTGTCCATAGATATCCAGTAGCTTTGTTAATCTATATGTATATGGTCTTATCTTCACCTTCTACTGCTGTTATTTTGAAGGATTTTTTTAATTCTATGTTTGAAAATCCTAAATAAAGATTATTGATTATTGTGAACCTATCCCAGTGTTCCTGTGGACTTTATGATTACATGATCTGACACTAGTCTGAACTTTCAGTCTAGCAGGTAATAAGTGTCAACTTCCCATCTTATGGCTAAGCATTCCTTCTCTACTATGATGTAGTTTCTCTCACAGGAGGATTGTTTCCTACTCAGGTACAATATCAGATGTTCCTTGTTACTTATTTCCTGTGACAACACAGCTCCCAATCTGACGTCTAAAGCATTGGTCTGAAGCAAGAATTCCTTAGTGAAGTCAGGTGTCATTAAGGCTGTGGTCACAGTTGACATGCGTTTTTTTAGTACCTTTTAAAAACGCGTGCTTTTTTACATGCGTTTTTCATGTCATCATGAGTTTTTTAAGGTGTCTGATGGCTCCCTGCGTTTTTGGCTGCGTTTTGGAGTCTGCACCCAAAAATAGTGCATGTACTATTTTTTGGTGCGTTTTGAAAAACGCATGCGTTTTTGTAGAAAGCGCATGCGTTTTTATAACATGGGCCTCTATGGAAAACGCATGCAAAAACGCATGGTACATTAGTACCTTTTAGTGCCATTCAAAAACGCATGCGTTTCCCATAGGAGCCCATGTTAAAAAAACGCATGCGTTTTTTTAACATGGGCTCCTATGGGAAACGCATGCGTTTTTGAATGGCACTAATTGTACATGCGTTTTTGCATGCGTTTCCCATAAGGCCCCATATTAAGAAACGCATGCGTTTTTGGAAAAGCTCCAAAAACGCATGGTACAGTCACACATGCTTTTTGGCTATTAGGGCATGCGTTTTTTAACATGGGGGCCTATGGGTGCGTTTTTTTACATGCGTTTTTGAAAACGCAGGTCTCCAAAAACGCATGTGAAAAATGCTACTGTGACCCCAGCCTAAATCACTTCTCGTTGAGCTTCAGAGATCCAATACAGGTTCAGGTTAACATTCATGTGAGGTTCAGTCAGAACTTCATGTTCTACAACCTGCGTAAATCCCGGCACTTCCAAAGAGAGATCTCTGTTCTGGTTAAGCAACCCCTGACATTGTTATTTCTGAGCCTGTGACAGCTTCCCTGTCTCACCATGGCTTAATCAGGTTGACTTGGTATGTCTGGTAGGGCTTTCTTCTACGTGGTTGTTGAATCTTGTAGTTCATCTCACCCAGTTTCTGGATCACTTCATAGGACCCCTGCCACTTGGCCAGAAATTTGCTTTCGACAGTAGAGATCAACACCAGCACGCAATCGCCAGTGCTGAACTGCCTCAATCTTGCAAAGCAATTATGTACACTTCCCTGTGCTTCTTGGGCTTGAAGAAGATTTTCTTTCACAATGGACATGACATCTGCAATTCTCTCCTGCATCTGGGTCACATTCTCAATGACGCTCCGGTAAGGGGTCACTGCTGTTTCCCAGGTCTCTTTTGCTATGTCCAAGAGACCTGGAGGTTGTCATCCATATAAGAGTTTAAAAGGAGAAAACCTGGTAGAGGCCTGGAGAACTTCTTTGAAAGAGAACAGCAAATACAGAAGCAGACAGTCCCAGCACCCGTACTGTAATACAAGGGTGAACTACTCTTGCAAGGCCCCTACTGCCATACAGTGCCATACAGGATTAGTTCCACTAAAGACTGTATTGACTTTGCTTTACTTCTTCTGCTCCATCTGTGTTTTGACATAATCTGAATCTTACTGCATACTTGCAACTTGTGTGAATACAGACTTTGAATTTCAGTCTTGTCTTAGGCAAGGGTCACGCATGAGTTTTTTTAGTGCCTTAAAAAAAAGCATGCGTTTCTGCATGCGTTTTTTCATTTCAGCATGCATTTTTTTAAGGTGTCTGATGGCACCCTGCGTTTTTGCATGCGTTTTTAAATCAGCACCCAAAAAAAGTGCATGCACCATTTTTTGGTGCTGTTTTAAAAAACGCACACGTTTTTTTTAACATGGGCCCCTATGGAAAACGCATGCGTTTTTGGATGGTTCTAAATGGTACTAATGTACCATGCATTTATGCATGCATTTTTGATGTCAGCTACTCACATAAGTGCAAATACTCATGCCAAAAACGCATGGCACTTTAGGCATGCGTTTTTGCTATTAGGGCATGCGTTTTTTAACATGGGGGCCAATGGGTGCGTTTTTACATGCTTTTTTAAAAACGCAGGTCTCCAAAAAAGCATGGAAAAAACGCAAGTGTGACCTTAGCCTTAGTCTCTGTTTTAAATCCCATGCCATCAGATTCCAAAGTATCCACTAAATCAATACATTACCAAAATGCATAAGACTCTTTTGTTTAACCCCTTAACGACCTATGACGGTATACAATGTCATGGGCCGGTTACCGGTGTTTGATATTAGCTCCGGCACGGAGCTCACATACAACACCCGCTATCTCAGTTGATCTAATGAGCTGAGATGTCGGACTTACAGCACCGATCGGATCCAGGATCCGATCAGTACTGTTAACCCTTTGGATCCTGCTGGTAATTACTGACAGTGGGATCCAAAGCCACTGTGGCGGGGATTGCGCTGTTCCCCGCCTGCCCCGGAGATCCCACAATAATATCTCGAGATCTCCGGCGCTCACGTGATAGCCCGGGGTCCTGGCTAGAGATGAGCGATGTTCGATCGAACATGTTTGCCAATTTCAAATTTGACCTGTTTTGGGCTATGTTTGAGTCATTTGACAAATGTGAACGATTTGCTAAAAATTCGGTAATTCGAGGTTATGTTCGATAACTCTTTACCTTGCAAAATATCAAAGTAATCAGTTTTTGCCAACTTAAAAAATTGGTGTGCAGATTCACTTTAAAATATCAATAGAACCATTCACGGGAATTTTTGAGATATTTTGCAAGGTAAAGAGTTGAACAGTGAATCACGATAGTAAAAGGGGACCTTTTATGTGTATGTTCGATAACTGTTCGTTGACCAAAAGCGTTACTGACTTGTCACAGTAATGCTTTTGTTCAACGTTATTATGAGTTTCAGTGTCTAGGAATAGTGGGCAGGAGGGGGCTGGGGAGAGGTATTTGGTCATATAATGCAGATCTCCATTTTTTTCCTTCCCGCACTTAGTGTGGGTGGTTGGGTCTGTCAGCCCAACAGCACTCAGGCTGTGGTCACAGTTGCCATGCGTTTTTTTTAGTGATTTAACAAAACTCATGCGTTTTTTCATGTCAGCATGAGTTTTTTAAGGTGTCTGATGGCTCCCTGCGTTTTTGGCTGCGTTTTTGAATCTGCACCTAAAAATAGTGCTTGTAGTATTTTTTTGTGTGTTTTGAAAAACGCATGCATTTTTTTAACATGGGCTCCTATGGGAAACGCATGCGTTTTTGAATGGCACTAATTGTACATGCGTTTTTGCATGCGTTTCCCATAAGGCCCCATATTAAAAAAACGCATGCGTTTTTGGAAAAGCTCGAAAAAGCGCATGGGACTGTCACACATGCTTTTTGGCTATTAGGGCATGCATTTTTTAACATGGGGGCCTATGGGTGCGTTTTTTACATGCGTTTTTGAAAACACAGGTCTCCAAAATCGCATGTGAAAAATGCTACTGTGACCCCAGCCTCATAGAGCAAAGTGCACTTTTTGCACACAAGGGCTTGTGTCATTGGCTGTTTATGTCATATGTCCTTGCTGTGGAGACCCGGGGGTCAGTGGGTGCTCTCGTCCGCTGGTCCAGCCACCTTTAGCAAGACATCCCCAAACTGAACACCCGAGATCCTTAACCGTGGGCGGAACACTACTCAGACAACACAGGGTGAGGGGTGAGGGAATCACAATATTAAGGCTTTATTGGATCCCCAAACAGTCAATAGCATATAACTCATAACCAGCAAAACACAAAATGTAACAGGCAACAGAGTCTCACACTTCTGCTCGCTCACCAGGGATTACAATATAGCACAGCAAAGTCTGTAGCCAGGTGACTGGATCGTCCCAACCTGGGTTGCTTCCTTATGCAGTCTTTGTCATCACAGCTGAATCCGATAATTCGATGCTGAAGTCCTTGTGGTTTTATAATCCAGGTTCTGATCCCCTCGGTCGGCACCGTAATGCCTAGGCCTGGGGTTATGGCCGGCTAATCGAGTCCGTAGATCCTAGATTAGCTGCCTGTATCAAGTCCAGTGTACCTCTAGCTGGGACCGAAATCCCTAGACTGAGGTCACTGGACAGAATCAAAATCACAGCTGGTTAATGAACAGGTCTCCTTATATACCTTCAGCCCTCATTGCACAATATTGGGGACTTCATGATTGGTGGAATAAGACTGTTCTCTCATTGGCTCACTTTCAAGCTGCCTGGATAATGTCCATTTAAATGATGATTGACAAAGAGGGGTCAAGGAGGGTTTAGCATAGACATTTAGACATTTAATGTAACACCCTGACCACAAACAATGGTAGCTGAGGCCATTTACATAGACATCCACATGGTAATACAATGGCACTCTAACAGGATTAAGTCCCTCTGACCTTACAGAAGAGAGATAATTGTATTACATAAGTCCACATCACCAAACATCTACAAGACTCTAGGAACACTGGGTAAACAAAATACAAAATACTGGCTGGCTAGATTTTAAGGACTTAACCCATGAGTGGCATATTACAAGTTTGCAAACCAAAATACAATATGGTCTGGATAAATAAGAAATCCTCATAGGTTATACATTAAAGAGGTCCATTTTGTCACATTTGCCATATAAGAACCGGCCGTTTTCCCTCCTCGCCATTTTCTCAGTGTTGGAGCTCAGTGTCAGACGTCGCCACTGCTGCTGTGTGTGCTACAGAGAAAGATAGTTAGATAGCGATTCCGTTCCAAGTTAGGCTGGGGTCACAGTAGCATTTTTCACATGCGGTTTTGGAGACCTGCGTTTTCAAAAACGCATGTAAAAAACGCACCCATAGGCCCCCATGTTAAAAAACGCATGCCCTAATAGCCAAAAAGCATGTGTGACAGTCCCATGCGTTTTTGGTGCTTTTCCAAAAACGCATGCGTTTTTAATATGGGGCCTTATGGGAAACGCATGCAAAAACGCATGTACAATTAGTGCCATTCAAAAACGCATGCGTTTCCCATAGGAGCCGTTGTTAAAAAAACGCATGCGTTTTTTTAACATTGGCTCCTATGGGAAACGCATGCGTTCTTGAATGGCACTAAAAGGTACTAATTGTACATGCGTTTTTGCATGCGTTTCCCATAGGGGCCCATGTTATAAAAACGCATGCATTTTCTTCAAAAACGCATGCGTTTTTCAAAACGCACCAAAAAAAAGTACATGCACTATTTTTGGGTGCAGATTTCAAAACGCAGCCAAAAACGCAGGGAGCCATCAGACTCCTTAAAAAACTCATGACATGAAAAACTCATGTAAAAAAGCATGTGTTTTTAAAAGGCACTAAAAAAACGCATGTCAACTGTGACCACAGCCTTAGATAGCTAGTTAGTAGGTTTAGGGACTACATCCAAGAACATCCCTTTCTAGGGCTTAAAAGCATTGTTTGCCAGACAGCTAAAACAATATCCCTATTAAATTATTCACTCCAAAAGACAAGATATTACAACAGAAAAAGATCCTTTTTCTATAGGAATGATGACAATTGATATCCAGATATAAATGATTCCAAAATTTTATTTATATTTCATATAAAAAAAATCCATTAAAATATTAAAAAATCCAGAGCATATCCTCTTAGGGATCCACAAGATTACAACCACAGCAGTATATATTGCATAGTATATAACATTCAATTTATACTTAACATTCTTTAAATAGCCACAGAATGTACATTACCATTATCTCAAAGTGGCACGGTTTTATGGTATTAGTCATATATATAGAGGGAAACTATAAGGGAGCTGGACTGCCAAATCCGGTTGCTTAACCATTGATAACCTCACTCTCACTGAGGTATCTTGTATTCATATGGTGTCACCAAACCTATACCTTCAGCATTAGCCAATTCCCAATCCTCACTGTATCTATATAGTCCAATAAAACCCCCTGTAGAGTGTTAAGATATATACCTGATCCTGACCGCTGTGCTGTAGCTGTGGTCCCTTCTCCCCTACGTCCGTTTCGCACCTCGCTTCTTCCGGGGAACGTGGTTAACAACGGGTATCAATGGGTCTTATATATAGCCCGCATCCAATGCCATCATGCCACGTCAACATCGCCCACACACACCTCCTTGTTAGCGCGTGTCCAATCAAGTCGCGCTCTCCCAGCCTCGCCCACCCGCGGCCCGACGTGCAAAGCACCGTCATCAATGCCGCAAGTGTCAGCGTGCTCAGAGCGTCAGCCGTGATTTCGGGCATGCGCATTGAGAGTGTGTGTGGCGATATAAAGCGCGTCTGTTGTTGTTATGGCGACGATCACATGACGGATCATGTGAGTTCGCCAGACGCCATAATATAAACAAACCTCCGTAATACTATCTACAAGCACCCACAATTCATATATCAGAATTACAACATTACATTAAGGAATCAAACCAAATAAATGTCCCAGTGAACATAATTATACACTAAAATATTGCACCAGAAAACAGGACCAGATAAAATAAACCCAATATATAAATATATGTGTGATAACAATGTATATAAAACTATGTATACATATAATATATACCTACATCCAGTGCAATAATCCATATAAATTAATTTACACAAAAATCCCAAAATAATAATAATAATTAATAATAATTACTACATATATTCACTATAGTGATCAATTATAAATTAATAACTTATTCCCAAATGTTATATATATATATATATATATATATATATATATATTTTATTATAATTATAATTAAAATTTATTAAAGTGCAATACATACTAAACCCTATATAAATAAATATTTATTACCCCAAATATTTTATTACTCTATTATATAAAAATTAATTATACATAAGCCCGATTATCAGGACTACATAAAGTGTACAGTGCATTATTACTGATACCATACAATCAAATACATATACTACAGTATATTCCCATATTCAATTGAAAATCACTATCATTCTCTGATTCATCCGATTTTTTCATCTGAGGTAATTCTTTAATTAAGCTCGTAGATTCTCATATATCTAAGACGGAAGATATTCTTATTTTTCTAAAAAATACAATAAAAGTCAATTAGGCATAACGTAACATACATTAGTTACATGACTCTATATCCACTAAAATTACCCGTTGTATATTCATGACACCATCAATCTTATAAAAAAGCACCAAAACCAAAATTCTCATTTAGTCCTTTCGGGGCCAATGTTCCAAGTCTATAAATCCATCGACTTTCTATTTGAGCCAATTTCTGGCCCAAATTTCCTCCTCTTATACCCAATTCAACCTGATCTATAGCTCTAATCTTCAAAAGGTGAGGATTACTCTGGTGAAATTGCTTAAAATGTCTTGGGAGTGTTTTGAGCTGTGATAAGTCATCTTCATTCTTAGCTTTCTCTATGGCGAGGCAATGTTCTCTAACTCTCACCTTGACCTCCCTTGTCGTCAACCCCACATATAATTTCTGACATGGGCATTCCCCCACGTAAAGCACTCCTTTTGAAGAACATGTCAGATGGTTTAAGATCTTAAAACTTTTTGACCCCTCCTGATTATGGAATGTCTTAGTCTTTACTAAATTTGCACAGGCCTTACATAAACCGCAAGGATAAAAACCGTAAAAATCCTTTTTTATTTTTGCTTTTCCATCCGTATTCTTTTTGGGGTTGTAGTGACTATGCACCAGTAGGTCTTTAAGATTTTATGCCCGTCTAGCCACCAAAGAAGGTATTTCAGGTAAAACCTGTTTAAGGATAGGATCAGTCTGTAACACTGACCAGTGCGCCAGAAGAATTTTTCTTAATTCATTCCACTTGTTGTTATAGGTAGTGATGTAACGTACCTTATTATCTTTTAGATCCTTCTTTTTTTCCCCAGGATAAAGCAATTCATTTCTTGTTGTTCCCATTGCTCGATTGTATCCGCGTTTTATGTTCCGATGACCATAGCCACGTGCCCTAAATCTTTCTTTAAGATCCAATGATTGACGCTGGAAAGATTCCTCCTTGGAACACAATCTCTTTATCCGTAGGAATTGGCTAATGGGTATACCACTAATCATTGTGGGAGGATGAGCGGAATCTGCATACAGAAAAGAGTTCGTTGAGGTAGGTTTCCTATATACCTCCGTTGAAATATCCCCATTTGGTAAAATTTCAATCATCAAATCAAGAAAATCAATCTTTCTTCCATATTTATACGTCAGTTTGATGTTTAAATCGTTTTGATTTAAACTAGCCATCAAGGATTCCAAATCAGCAATACTACCCTCCCAAATGAAAAGTACGTCGTCTATATACCTTATCCATTGATGGACTTTATCCATACCAGGAATACCTTCTCCCATAAAGATCTCCCTTTCCCATAATCCTAAAAACAGGTTAGCGTAGCTGGGGGCACAAGATAGCCACGCCCTGTTTTTGCAGGAAGGTTTTTCCACAAAATACAAAAAAATTGTGTGTTAACACAAATTCCATCAGAGTCAGGAGAAAATTAATCATGTCTGGTTCCATATCCGTTGTCATAAGGAACTATCTGATGGCTTTCAAACCATCGGTATGGCGGATAGACGTATAAAGCGACTCGATGTCAGCTGTTACTAAAATCATCCCCTCATCGAGATGCATCTGATCTAATTTTTGTAGGACCGATGTAGTGTCCTTTACAAATGAGGGTAAAGACATCACTAGGGGTTTCAGATAGTAATCCAAGATTAAACAAATCGGTTCACACAGGCTTTGATTTCCCGATATAATCGGCCTACCTGGAGGGTCCACGGCATTTTTATGAATCTTGGGGATTAGATAAAAAGTTGCGATTCTTGGCTCATATTTTGTCATAAATTCCAGCAACTTCTTGGGAATGATGTTTACACCGACAGAGTCTTCAATGATATTCAGGAGATCCTTTTTAAAGATACAAAGGGGGTTACCATAAAGATTTCCATAACATGTTTCATCATTGAGAAGCTTAAAAGCCTGCTTCTCATACAAAGAACATGGCCATACCACCACATTACCCCCTTTGTCGGCCTGTTTAATCACAACATCATCCCAATTCTTTATTTCCTCCAACGCCTTTACTTCCCCTAAACTCAAATTCTTTTTACCTTTAAACCTGTCTAATTTTTCAATATCCTGTGTGACCAATTTGGTGAAAACATCAACAGCCGGACATAAACTTATGGACGGAAATTTTTTAGATTTACCACATAGATGTTGAGGAAATTTTCCTACCTTATTACTGTCTTTGTCATTTTCAAGAGATTCCAAGATCTCCACTGCTTCTAACTCCTCTTTTGTCAGGTTAGTTCCGTTTAATCCTGTTCTTACATGGATTCTTTTTAAGATGATCTTACGCGCAAATAGGTGAAGATCTTTTATTGTCGTGAACGGGTCTATAGTGGAAGAAGGGGAAAACGTTAATCCTTTCTCCAAAATTCTCAATTGGTCCATAGTTAAAGTATGATCTGACAAGTTTATTACCCTTCTCTGATCATCATTGGACCCGTCATTTCTATCCAGGGGGTTCTTCCTTTTTCGATTGTATACCCTCTTGAATCTTGGTTGCCTTAAGTCCCTTTCAACATCTGTGTCGACAGTCGTAGTTGAACTGACTGACAGGGTTCTTTTAGACTGTTCACTTTGCACCATATTACGATTTTGCCATCTAAAGATCCTATTGGTCTCATAATCTGCAAGATCTCTCTTAAATTTCCTTTGCTTTCCAGAACTAATATCCTGTTCCCATTTTTGCAGATCTTTATCCATTTCCTCCAACCACTTTTGTACAATATCCGGTGATGAATCTTTCTTAATCAGCTCCATTGTTTTTTCCAACTGCTCATCTAATTTAGATAAACTGATGGTATTTTTTTCAATAATGATCTTAATAAATTCTATAGAGCAATTCGCTGCAGTTAACATCCACTTCTTTACCAAGTCATCTTCCTCCATTTCAAAAGTGGGAAAAATATTAACCCTCAGACCTCTTGGTACAATTTTTTGCTCTACATAACTTTCCAGAGATGTTTTGGTCCACCAAATTTTGGTTTTTTTATATAAATTATTTTTGTATTGTCGCATCAATTCTCTTACTGATGCTGCAGTGTCATGCGATACACCAGAGGTACCTGCTCTGAACAAATCTACGGCCTTTGTACGCCAAGATAATTCACGTGCTTTAAAATCCATATTAAATTTTAAACACCGTATGGGTGGGACAATCTGTAATAAAACAGAATAAAACAACTAATACAATATCCCTATTAAATTATTCATTCCAAAAGACAAGATATTACAACAGAAAAAGATCCTTTTTATATAGGAATGATGACAATTGATATCCAGATATAAATGATTCCAAAATTTTATTTATATTTCATATCAAAAAATCCATTAAAATATTAAAAAATCCAGAGCATATCCTCTTAGGGATCCACAAGATTACAACCACAGCAGTATATATTGCATAGTATATAACATTCAATTTATACTTAACATTCTTTAAATAGCCACAGAATGTACATTACCATTATCTCAAAGTGGCACGGTTTTATGGTATTAGTCATATATATAGAGGGAAACTATAAGGGAGCTGGACTGCCAAATCCGGTTGCTTAACCATTGATAACCTCACTCTCACTGAGGTATCTTGTATTCATATGGTGTCACCAAACCTATACCTTCAGCATTAGCCAATTCCCAATCCTTACAGCATCTAGCTAAATCTAGCCAAGTAAATCCTTTTTGGCTAGTAGCAGTGTGTGCCAGGCAGTGGTGTAGCACTGGTGTGTGCTATGACTTATAGCCTGGGCCGGCGTAGTGTAGAGGTGGGGCAAATCATGCTGCTGAAGTGGTCTCAGATCAAGGACCTCTGCACCCTTCTGCAGAGTTTTGAAATGGCTACTAATATGTTTAGCGCTGACGATGACATTATCAGCATGACTATTGTGGTCATCTACTGTACATACTGGAGCACACTTTAACCAGTATTTGTAGTCAGGTGGTGGGCCAAGAGGAAGGGGAGGAAGTAGAGGAGGAGGCGTATGCGGAAGGGATAACAAGATCTCAAAGGTCACAACGGCCGGCAGCACCAAGGCTGCTGGCATGGGAGGATGGGGGAGAGGGAACAACGAGGGCACATGGTAGCAGCCAAACTGTTGATTTGATAAAGGTGAAGGAGCCGAGGAACAAATGGAGGACGAACAAGCGATGGGTATGGAAGACTCAGCAGATCAGGGAAATCTTGATCACATTTCTGTAGTGCGAGGTTGGGGGGAGAGGGCAGAGAAAACAAGCGTGAATGTTACCCCGCCGCCACCAACACAACAAGAACTTGGGCCTCCAAGGACTTGGATGCACAAGACACATGAGTGTCTTCTTGCTGCACTACCTGCAACATGATCCTCGGATTGTTAGAATTCGAAGTAATGCCAACTACTGGGTTGCCACACTGTTAGATCCCCGGTATAAGAATACATTTGGCCAAATGCTTCCTGCCCTGCAAAGGGACGCATGCATGCAGGTTGCAGGAGTATCAACAGAAGCTTTTAGATAATCTTAGTACTGCTTTTCCCCAAAACACCAGTGGTGCATATAGTGAATATCGCAGCTCTAGCTTTCCAACCCAGGGAAGGTTGAGTCGTCATCACTAGGAATGAGCGAGCATGTTCGCCGATACTCGGTGCTCGCCCGAGCATCACAGTACTCGCGATGCTCGGCGAGCACCGAGTACCGGCAAGATGCTCGGGCTCATGCTCGGATCCACCTCCCTGCATGTTGGTGCTCTTTACAGAGCCAGCCCACATGCAGGGATTGGCACCTCAGGGAGAGCAGCCTATCACTCATTGAAAACATTGAGCTCGGTGCTCGGGTCGAGCACCCAAGCATCTCGTTGTGATCGACCCGAGCATCGAGCACCCGAGCATTTTACTGCTCGCTCATCACTAGTCATTACTCAAACGTTAACAGTAACAGTGTATTTGGTAACAGCAATTTTGTATAATTGTTTCACCTCTTTTTTAGACCATCCTTTGCAACGCTAGAAGAGAGAACAAATCTGACACATAGAGAACGTCTAGAGAGGATGGTACAGGAGTATCTACAGCTGAATATTAATGCCATGACTGTGAACTGGACCCTTGTGCATTTTCGAGTGAGCTCATCACTCATGCCTTGGAGATTTTGTCATGCCCCGCAGCCAACGTTCTCACTGAACGTGTCTTCAGTGCTGCTGGTAGTGTGCTGACTGAAAAGCACACACAGAGAGGGTAGACAGACTAACGTTTATCAAGGGGAACAATCCATGGATCTGCAAGGCCTTTTCCACCCCTGTGTCAGCCTGGGGACACTAAACGCTTGTGTACATTTCAATGTGCTGCATTAAGCTCCCCATTTCAATACTTCAACTCTGGGGCAATTGATGCTACTTAAGTGGTGGCTGTGCCTAATTTTTTTGAAAAATGGAGACTGTTGTTGGGGTCTCCTTGCTGTTTGTTGCTTGACTTGAGTAGGGCTCTCTGTGCTCAATACCAATCCCGGACACTTCTGCTAGTTTCTGAATATTCAACCTTTTTGTTAATCGAACCAGTGATTAAAGTGATCCTAAACCCAGAAACTTATCATTTCTAGCCATCCCTTTTGCATAAAAAAATCGCTTTTGTAAAGTAAAAGTATATAATAGTTTGACCTGTGTGAGTTCTCCGTTTCTGTTTGAAGCCGAGATAGGAGGCGCCTGTCTGCTGCTGCCTGATAATTATTCACGCCCTTCTCTGCTTGCTGCCTTTGTGAGTGTGTGGCCGCGTCATGAAAGGGGGCGGGGTTCCGGCATGATGTGATTTAGCCCCGCCCCCTTTCATGACGCGGCCACACACTCACAAAGGCAGCAAGCAGAGAAGGGCGTGCATAATTACCAGGCAGCAGCAGACAGGCGCCTCCTTTCTCGGCTTCCAACAGAAACGGAGAACTCACACAGGTCAAACTATTATATACTTTTCTCTTACTTTACAAAAGCGATTTTTTATGCAAAAAGGAATGGCTAGGAATGATAAGAGGGGGTGCAGAGACAGGTCTAAAGATAAGGGGGGGGTCAGTTTCTGGGTTTAGGATCACTTTAACAAATTTGCTGTATTCACATCCACCTTTTTTGGGTGCTTAAACGCAGTGATTACTACATCTCCCATATTGTTTGCGTGAACTGGTTTTGAACATCAAACCAGGTTTTGGCAAATGTGATGTCTACACGTGAACAGTTTTTGGGCCCTTAACAGTGTTGTTTGGTAAATCTCCCCTTTCCACTAGGCCTATACAGGTCACTGACCTACTTGACTAGTTTTCCCTGTAATACACCACAAAACGTATAGTTGTTCCACCTGTGTATGGCACGGCATAACATTGATGGGAGTGCTTGCATGAGCTTTGAGTTTATCTGGCCTACAAGGCCTAAACAGGTCACTGACCTACCTGACTATTTTTTTCATGAATATTCCACGAAACATATTGGTGTCCCACCTGTGTGTGGCAGGGCATAGCATTGATGGGAATGCTTGCATGAGCTTTGAGTTTATCCGGCCCAGTAGGCCTCAACAGTTGACTATAGAAATGATAATAATAAATCTTTATTGATATAGCGCCAACATATTCCACAGCGCTTTACAATACAGTGATATACAAACGTTCATAGGTAGCAATGAAAAATATACAATACAGTAAGTAATTAGAGAATCAATATAAAGAATCCAATAAACTAACCAGAGAATCAATGTAAAAAGTACAATAAATAAAGCAGAGAAATAATGTAAAAAATACAGTACAGTAATGAGATACAATACAATAAGCATAGAATCAGTGTAAAAAGTACAATACAATAATTAAAGCAAAAATAAGGGTGAACCTGCTCAAAAGAGCTTACAATCTACAACGAGATGGGGGTTACACAAAGTACAGGGGATTATTACAGTCATGATCCAGGCATCTTGAGGAAGTGGGGGATAGAAATGAATGGTCACTAGACAATCTCTGTAGAGCTTTTGGGTTTGGTCGAGTTTGAAGAAGAGTTATGACCAGAGAGATAGTGAATGTGCTATATACAGTACAAAGGATTTCTATTAGGGAGCATGATAGGCCGCCTTAAAAAGATGTGTTTTAGGGAGTGTCTAAAGCTATGCAAGTTGTGGATAGTCCTGATTTCTTGGGGTAGAGCATTCCAGAGAAATGGTGCAGCTCAGGAGAAATCTTGGAGCCGGGAGTGGGAGGATCAGATTAGTGCAGATGTTAGTCGAAGGTCATTGGTAGAACGTAGAGAGCAGGTAGGGTGATAGACAGAGATGAGGGAGGAGATGTAGGGAGGTGCTGCACTGTGAAGAGCTTTGTGAATGAGAACAAGCAGTTTGAAATGGATCCTGTAGTGTATGGGCGGCCAGTGAAATGACTGGCACAGAGCAGAGGCATCTGAGTAATGATTGGCCAGGTAGGTGATCCTGGCTTCTGCATTAAGGATGGACTGGAGAGAGAAAAGTTTAGAGAGGGGTAGGCAGATTAATAGAGAATTGCAGTAGTCAAGGTGGGAATGTATTAGGGCTACGGTGAGGGTTTTTGTTGTTTCCATCGTGAGGAAGGGGCTGACTCTAGAAATGTTCTTCAGGTGAAAGCTACACGAGTGGATGAGAGATTGTATATAGGAGGTGAGGGAGATATCGGTGTCAAACATAACACCCAGACAGCAAGCCTGCTGCCTAGGCGTTATTGTGGTGCCGCAAGCTGAGAGAGAGACATCAGATTTAGGGTGGTTAGTGGAGGGTGGGAACAGAAAAAGTTCAATTTTGGAAAGGTTGAGTTTCAGGTAGAGAACGGACATGATGTTGGAAACTGCAGCTAGACAGTCATTGGTGTTCTGTAATACAGCAGGGGTAAGGTCAGGGGCTGAAGTGTATAATTGTGTGTCATCAGCATTAGGTTGGTACTGGAAGCCAAATCTGCTGATAGTGTTTCCAATCAGAGCCATGTAGAGAGAAAAGAGAAGACGTCCAAGGACTGAACCTTGAGGGACCCCAATAGTGAGAGGAAGAGGGGTGGAAGTTGAGCCAGCAAATGATACACTGAAATAAGGGTCACAAAGATAGGAAGAGAACCAGGAGAGAGCAGTGTCCTTTATGCCGATGAAGTGCAGCATGGAGAGTAGGAGATGGTGGTAAACAGTGTCAAAAGCTGCAGAGAGATCAAGAAGAATAAGCAGATAGTGGTCACCATTACATTTTGCATTCAGAAGGTCATTGGTCACTTTGATGAGGGCAGTTTCTGTAGAATGTAGGGGACAGAAACCAGACTGTAATGGATCTAGAAGAGAGTGAGTGGAGAGTTAATGGGTGAGTCCAGGCTCTCCAGGAGTTTAGAGATGAAGGAAAGATTGGAGACTGGTCTATAGTTATGTGTGCAGGATAGGTCAAGAGACGTTTTCTTTAATAATGGAGTAATAATAGAGTGTTTGAAGGAAGAGGAGATATGTAAAGATAAGATAGGAGAGAGGCACTAATGAGGGGGACCTGCTGCCTTTCAGGGGGAGGAAAAGAGAGGTCACAAGGGTAGTCTCTCACCTTAAGAGGTTGTGCTGTTCCCGCACAACCTCGGTACTGTGTGGATGGAGGAACCGCTGTATGAGCGGTGATTCCAATGCTTGCGCCCGCCCTCCGGTCACGTGGGGAAGTCAGGTGATCAGGCTCTGACGTGGGGACAGGTCCTGGTGTGTGGAAATCGCAGCTCCTGTGATGACAGCTCCAAACACAATCTCCTAAGGGAGATTTGAAAGATATAAGGCAAATAGACTTTTTGTGTTTTGGGAGCACTCACATTGGAAGTTAAGAAGTTTTAAAAGATAACTTAGCTTTATTCATAACGCTTTTCAATGGTCGAACGCCATCTTCATCCATTATAGCTTCTAAAGCACATAATGGTCAAGTGTAATAAGGGTTAAAATGTTCAGCACAGCCAATTTGATTGTGATTGGTTGTGGACTGCTTAGTATCTATATAAGGCATTTCCCTTTGTTCATTGTAACCCTCACCTGATGAAGATGGCATCCGCCATTGAAACGCGTTGTGAATAAAGCTAAGTTATCTTTTAAAACTTCTTAACTTCCTGTGTGAGCGCTCCCAAAACACAAAAAGTCTATTCGCCTTATATGAAGGAAGAGGAGAAGATGCCAGAGGAGAGGGAGAGATTGAAGATTTTGGTTAGGTGGGTAGTGACGATCGGAGAGAGGGATCGGAGTAGGTGTGAGGGAATGGGGTCAGTGGTGCATGTAGTGGGACGAGAGGAAGAGAGTAGCTTGGAGACTTCTTCTTCTGTAACTGAGTCAAATATGGAGAGTGAGCCGGAGGAAATGTGGGGAAGAATGAGAGTAACAGCACTTGGAGGCTGGGAGCTGATTTCCTGGTGGATATTGTCCATTTTCTTCATAAAGTAAGTAAAAGTAAAGTAAGTGATCAGGGCCTGCACTTTAGGACTGAGGAGAGAGTGAAAGGTGTCAAAGAGATTTTTTGGATTGTTGGATAGTGAGGAGATAAGAGTGGTGAAGTAGGTTTGTTTGGCAAGTGAAGGGCAGAGTTGCAGGTTTTTAGCATGAATTTATAATGGATGGTGAGCGAGTTTTCCTCCATAGGCGTTCAGCACTCCTAGAGTATCGCTGGAGGAATCGAGTTTGCGATGTGAGCCAAGGCTGTTTTATTCTATGTTTTGAGGTTCTGAGGGTGAGGGGCGCTACTTAGTCCAGGGTGCTTCTGAGAGTGTCATTGTAGTGAGTTACATCCAGATCAGGACAGGAGAAGAAGGAGATTGGGGACAGTGATGAGAGTTAAGGTGCCGTTACACACAGTGATATCTGTGCAGACATTGCTTGCAACTCACTGGTTGCAGTGAAATCATGGACACATTGTTCCATTTTATTGCTTGTGTACAAAATGGAACAATTTGTCCATGATTTCACTGCAACCAGTGAGTTGCAAGCAATGTCTGCACAAATATCTCTGTGTGTAACTGTACCTTAAAGAGTCTGTGAGTGTATGAGGGTTAAAGGCCTGTAGATTTTTGGATGTGTGATAGGTAGGAGTGTGCTGGGGTGTGTGAGGATTTGTGAGCGTGAAGGAGAGAATGTTGTGGTCAGAGAGGGGAAGAGGTGAATTATCTATGGAGGAGGTTGAGCAGAGCCGGGTAAAGACTAGGTCAAGGGTTTTACCATCCTGACCTACCTCTATTATTTACAGTAATACGCCACAAAACATATAGTTGTCCCACCTGTGTGTGACAGGGCATAACATTCATGGGAGCACTTACATGAGCTTTGAGTTTATCCTGCCAGTAGGCCTATACAGGTCACTAACCTACCAAACTAGTTTTTTTCGGTAATATTCCACAAAACTTATAGTTGTCCCACCTGTGTGAGGCAGGGCATAACATTGATGGGAGTGCTTGCATGAGCTTTGAGTTTATCCAGCCCAGCAGGCCTAAACAGGTCACTGGCCTACCTCTCTATTATTTCCTGTAATACTCCACAAAACTTATAGTTGTTCCACCTGTGTGTGGCAGGGCATAACATTCATGGGAGCACTTGCATGAGCTTTGAGTTTGTCTGGCCCACTAGGCCTAAACAGGTCACTTACCTACCTGACTAGTTTTTTTCAATAATATTCCACGAAACTTATAGTTGTCCTACCTGTGTGTGGCGGGGCATAACATTCGTGGGATCACTTTCATGAGCTTTGAGTTTATCTGACCCACTAGGCCTAAACAGGTCACTGACCAACCTGACTAGTTTTTTTGGTAATATTCCACGTAATTTATAGTTGTTCCACCTGTATGTGGCGGGGCATAACATTGATGGGAACGCTTGCATGAGCTTTGAGTTTTTCAAGCCCAGTAGGCCTAAACAACTCACTGACATACCTGAATAGTTTTTCCTGTAATACTCCACAAAACTTATAGTTCTCCCACCTGTGTGTGTCAGGGCATAACATTGACGGGAGCGCTTGCAAGAGCTTTGAGGGTATCCGGCCAACTAGGCGTATACAGGTCACTGACCTACCTCTCTAGTTGGAAGTAGCAGTGTTGCTACGAAACGCATCAGCACAATAAAGAGTTTTAGAGCATCCTGCTTGTCCTGTCGTGGTCAGCGTGGACATATCATAGCCTGACTGTTCATCTTCACCTCGTATCTAGTTCTTCCTGTAATACTCCACAAAATTTATAGTTGCTGAGCATTGTTTAACCTTGAAATGCTCAGCCTGTTCCTGTTCCACACCTTGTGCCATGCATGTGTGGCACCCTGGCACCCTGGTTGGGGCACCACAGAACCCTTGGTACACAAATGGAGTGGAAACAGCAAGCAGCACTCACAACAAACACAACACCTTTAGAACACCTTTAACACCTGTTTCGCCCCAGGCCTCTAGGGGGAGCTCCACTGGTTGCCTTAAGCTAGTTCCCCCTATAAATAGGGTCCTGGAGGGAGAAAACACCAGAGTGTGCAGACGCTAGGAGAGCTGCAGGAAGTGTGCAGTTACTGGTTCTGAAGCCACACCAGGCCCAAACCAGCGCAACCAGCAAGTGAGAGACCCTTGCAACTGGGGTCATAGGAAAGGAGAAAGCACCTCTCAGGGACACCAGAGTTACCCTAACTCTCCCTCACCATCTGGTTACTGGAACCGAGCTGTGAGAGCTACTACGCCAGTCACAGAGAACCAGCACTACTAACAGGGAGTTTAGCCCCCTGTTCACCTGAAGCACCCACGGACGAGAGCCTAGGGAAGAAGATAGACGTATCACCATCCCTTTAACAGTGCCCTCAGTGCAGTTAACCCAGGTGAATCACATGAAGTATAACCCAGTCCGGCAGGATTCCACATCCACCCGACCTCACCACAACAACAGAGAAAGGAAGCCTACACACTGCTTGCTGTGAAACGCCAGGAGTGGCAACCTCATCACCCGGTCCGAGTGTACCTGTTTCCACCAGTAAAGGTACCTAAAAAGACTTTGAGTGTCTGCACCTTATTCCTGGACTTAACCGCAGTATTGCAAAAGCTGCCATATACCATTAGTGCAGCCTCTGGCCCCGGGGACTCCCGCTCGTCCTGTGGGGAGCGTCCCGTCTTGCTGCATTACATCCCCTGGAGGCCCCAGCAGCGCCGGTGAAATCACCGGAATTCCCGCAGGTGGCGTCACAACAAGAATATTCAAAGTTGGGGTCTGGGGGCACCACTATCACATATAGGTAGGATCTATCCCACTATGCAAAAACATGTAGCAATTAAAGAAAAAGAACATAGCAGCAGGGATGATCACTATAATCAATCTTTATTAATATAAAAAACTCAATAGAAAACCACAAAACACCACTGACCACCTCTTAATTTAAAAACAATTAAAACCAAAAAAGGTGTTACAAAGCTGGTGTGCAAAAGGTATGTACAGGTTACTAAGCAATAGGCAATAATACCGAGTCAGAGTGTAGTACAATGTAATTTGCTGGCAGATCTAAACAAATGTCTCAAATGCAGTCAATTTGCAATCAAATTACATTACAGTTATGGCAAATTGTGCCCTATTAACTGTAATTACACTGCACCCTTGCAGCTATGGTCAGGGCCAAACCCTCCAAGCTTCACCATATAGGAAGACCAGTAAGGTCTTGTACACCCTCTAAAATGTCCTGCATAAGGGCCAAGGATACAGAGTAATCTGCCAGCCAACTCAACCCTCAGGTATATATACAATATAATCACTATGATCACATACCCAGCCACCAGCTAACCGGGGACCCGACCCAACGCGTGTCGTCCGCCTAGGACTTCCTCAGGGGAAAGAGAGGTAAGTGCCAATGGTGCCCTGTGCAGTCTGTTATATACCCAGATCATTAGTAATAATTATAATAAATCTATAGCACCTGTAATGCTTATTAGCACTGATGCTGCAAATCAGAGCCCTGGGAGTGCTACTGCACATGTGCAGCCATGTCATAGCTCAGCGACGTCTATACAGGTCATCACCCAGCCAATGTAATGAAGCTATCTCCATAGCAACCATACAAACGAGTATTTTAACATAGTAACATAGTAACATAGTTTTTAAGGTTGAAGGAAGACTTTAAGTCCATCTAGTTCAACCCATAGCCTAACATGTTGATCCAGAGGAAGGCAAAAAAAAACCCCATGTGGCAACACTAATCTCCACATTGGGGGAAAAAATTCCTTCCTGACTCCAGATACGGCAATCAGACTAATTCCCTGGATCAACGCCCTATCAAAGAATCTAGTATATATAACCGGTAATATTATAGTTTTCAAGAAAGGCATCCAGGCCCTTCTTAAATGTTAGTAGTGACTCACTCATTACAACATCATGTGGCAGAGAGTTCCATAGTCTCACTGCTCTTACAGTAAAGAATCCGCGTCTGTGATTATGATTAAACCTTCTTCCCTCCAGACGTAGAGGATGCCCCCTTGTCCCAGTCTCAGGCCTAAGAGTAAAGAGATCATTAGAAAGGTCTCTGTACTGCCCCCTCATATATTTGTACATTATTATAAGATCACCCCTAAGCCTTCGTTTTTCCAAGCTAAATAACCCCAAGTTTAATAACCTGTCTTGGTATTGCAGACCCCTTAGTCCTCTAATAACTTTTGTCGCTCTTCTCTGGACCCGCTCTAGTTCAGCTATGTCTTTCTTATACACCGGAGACCAGAATTGTACACAGTATTCTAAGTGTGGTCGCACTAGTGACTTGTATAGAGGTAAAATTATGTTCTCCTCATGAGCATCTATGCCTCTTTTAATACATCCCATTATTTTATTTGCCTTTGCAGCAGCTGCCTGACACTGGCCACTAAATGTGAGTTTGTCATCTACCCATACACCCAGGTCTTTTTCAGTGATAGTTTTGCCCAGTGTTTTATAATTAAGCACATAATTATACCCTTTGTTTCCTCTGCCCAAGTGCATGACTTTACATTTATCCCCATTAAAGCGCATTTGCCATTTAGCAGCCCAAGCTTCTAGTTTACATAAATCCTCCTGTAATATAAAATTGTCCTCCTCTGTATTGATTACCCTGCAGAGTTTAGTGTCATCTGCAAATATTGAGATTCTACTCTGTATGCCCCCTACAAGGTCATTAATAAATATATTAAATAGGAGCGGGCCCAACACTGACCCCTGTGGTACCCCACTGTTAACTGTGACCCATTCTGAGTGTGTTCCATTAATAACCACCCTTTGTTTCCTATCACTAAGCCAGTTCTTAACCCACTTACACATATTTTCCCCTATCCCCATTGCCCTCATTTTATGTATCAACCTTTTGTGTGGCACCGTATCAAAAGCTTTTGAAAAGTCCATATACACCACATCCACTGCATTTCCTTGGTCCAGTCCAGAACTTACTTCTTCATAGAAGCTTATTAGATTAGTTTGACAGGAACGGTCCCTCGTTAAACCATGTTGATAATGGGTCATGAGGTTATTTTTGTTCAGATACTCCAGTATAGCATCTCTTAGAAAACCCTCTAGGATTTTACCCACAGTAGAGGTTAAGCTTACTGGCCTATAATTTCCAAGTTCAGTTTTTGTCCCCTTTTTGAATATTGGCACCACATTTGCTATACGCCAGTCCTGTGGTACAGACCCTGATATTATGGAATCTTTAAATATTAAAAATAATGGTCTATCTATGACAGTACTTAATTCCTGCAGCACTCTGGGGTGTATCCCATCTGGGCCCGGGGATTTGTCAATTTTAGTGATTTTTAGACGATACCGTACTTCCTCTTGGGTTAAGCAGGTGACGTTTAATTGAGAATTTTTGTTATCACTGATCATATTGTCTGTCATGGGATTTTCTTGTGTAAATACTGTTGAAAAAAAGTCATTTAGCATATTTGCTTTTTCCTCATCCTCATCCACCATTTCACCCAGACTATTTTTAAAGGGGCCAACACCATCATTTTTTAGTTTCTTACTATTTATGTAGTTAAAAAATATTTTGGGATTCTTTTTACTTTCTCTGGCAATGAGTCTCTCTGTCTCAATCTTTGCTGCCTTGATTTGCTTTTTACAAATGTTATTTAATTTTCTGTATTTATTTAATGCTTCATCACTACCTACTTGCTTTAATTCCCTAAATGCTTTCTTTTTGTCACATATTGCACTTCTTACCGCTTTATTTAGCCATAGTGGTTTCCTCCTATTTCTAGCATGCTTATTCTAGCCAATAGAAGTAAAAAACTGATCCTAACATAGTAAAAAGGGATCAGAAAGGCATTTAATACTGGTTGCCATGAAAAATGCTCAATTCCTCCTGTGCATCTCTGTGTGCAAATAGCAAGCAGGCTGAGCTCCCATAAGCAAAGCTGCAGGACCGCTGGCCCCCTACTGGTGAATATTGGAACAATTGTTAAGACTAACTGTCTGTATCATAAACAGCCCCCATATGTTCCCCATTATCTTAAACAGAAGGAGAGAAAAAAAAAAAAAAAACAGAAAACAATAATAAAAGTATGCACAGCATTATCATTATAATTATACTGAGGGTAATATGGTCAATACCATATAGTCACAAAATAGGTTGCCAGTGAACAAAGGTCACTGGCAAACCTTGCAGGATCCTGCATAATGATATTGCCCCATGCCAGCACAACAATAAAATATACATAAACAAGAAATCAGCATGAAGAAGGAAATACAGAACAAATGGGGGAATGTTCAGTGAAGAAAAATCAGATCCAGAGATGTCCTGTATATTGAGTGGCCGAATGCCCCAGTTTTATGTCATTATTCTCTCCTCCATCCTCCTCCACAGGGGCCCCAATTATAGCCATTATATCAAAGTCTTCAAATGGACCTGTTAAAAAATTTAAAATACAGACAGTTACTAAGATCACCAATCAAAATTCACGTTTGTTTGAAAAAACCAGTGTAAAGCAGATCTTCATTGAGGCCATCCGGGGCCACTGTCCTTAGATCAAAAATGTACCGAGATTCAAGTTGTAAGAGTTGTCGGGTGATATTTCCTCCTCGAATGCTACCACTGACATCATCAAAAACCAGTACTCTCAAACTGGATGGATTTCCACGATGTTCAGTCAAAAAATGTTTTGCGACTGATGTCAAGGGCTTACCATTAATGTTCTCTAGATCACTCCTGGCCGTGTTGATGGTTGAGATATGATGCTGCACCCGTCTCCTCAATTGCTGCGTGGTCTGTCCCACATAGACTTTGTCACAACCACAAATCAGCCCATACACCACATTCCTGGATAGACAATTGTAGAACTTCCTAGAATGCAGTTGAAACGGAAAACGATCAATGTGAATTGACTCAGAAGACACCATAAAAGGGCACACAGTGCATCCCCCACAAGGATACGACCCCTTTATGCGAAATCCCCTCCCAGTCCTAATTACTGGTCTCATAAAGTGGCTATGTGACAGTTGATCTCTCAGGTTGGGAGCCCTTTTAGCCACAAGTCGCGGTTTCTCTTCCAAAAATGGGCGTATCCTGGTGTCCTGTGTCAGTATATCCCAATTCACATCAAGAACATGTTTAAGGTCCGTCCAGCAGTTGTTATATGGGGTCGTGATATATATAGCCCTATTGCTATCTCTGGGCCTATGCAAAAACAGATCCTCCCTCTTACGTTTCTTAGAAGATTCAAAGGCCCTAGAGACAACTTTTTTAGGATACCAGGAAGCGGTCCGTTAGTCCTCGTGCTTGTGTCAAAAATTCCATCTCAGTACTACAATTCCGACGGACCCTTAGGAACTGACCTGTGGGTATGCTCCTACGCAAGTGGTCCGGATGGAAGCTCGAGAAGTGCAGAAGTCCATTTGTGGCAGTTGGTTTCCGAAACAAGGTTGAATGCAGCTTATTTCCTTCCTTTATCAATTTCAAATCTAGAAAGTTCACCGTATTGATGGACAGATCAGCAGTCAATTTGATGTTCCAAATGTTCGAATTAAGCGCGGTAATGAAGAGCTCACACTCCTCCCTGTTGCCTGTCCAAACAAAAAGCAGGTCATCAATATAACGAAACCACTTCCACACGTGTGTTTTAAAGGTCTCCAGACGGTACACATGGGTTTCCTCCCACCAACCTAAAAAAATCCCTGCATATGAAGGCGCGCACCGCGCCCCCATAGCGGTCCCAGAGGCCTGATTGAAAAACGTTCTGTCAAAGACAAAGTAATTACGTTCAAGTACCAACTTGAGTAGATCCAAGATGAATGAGTCCCTCAACCTATTCCCAGTAGATTTTTTATCAAGGAAATACGCCACTGCTGCTATCCCTAGGTCATGCCTAATGTTGGTATATAGTGACTCAATGTCCATTGTAACAAGTAGTGCACCATCAGGGATCTCCAACTTCTGCAGATGCTCCAAAATGTGTGAAGAGTCCCGTACATAGGACTTCAATCCACACACTATTGGTTGTAGGAAGTGATCTAGATAAATGCATGGTCTCTCAAATAGACCATCAATCCCCGATATGATGGGCCTACCAGGTGGTTCTATGAGGCATTTACTACACTCTGACTCGGTATTATTGCCTATTGCTTAGTAACCTGTACATACCTTTTGCACACCAGCTTTGTAACACCTTTTTTGGTTTTAATTGTTTTTAAATTAAGAGGTGGTCAGTGGTGTTTTGTGGTTTTCTATTGAGTTTTTTATATTAATAAAGATTGATTATAGTGATCATCCCTGCTGCTATGTTCTTTTTCTTTAATTACAACAAGAATATTAACCCCATATCCGATCAGCCATCCCCTATTGACCTGGACCACCGGGCCCCACAGCCGCAGGCACGGTTCCGTGACAGGGAGAAAAAAACACCTGCGACATGAAGCACCCGGCTACGGTGAGTCAGAATTTGGCATCACACACAGGATACGAGCAGGCCCGTTCCTTAACGGATATCGTGTGCTATTTTAATGACTGTTATTACCGAACTGTATATTTGAAACTGCCATTGCTGCGCAGAAGGCGTGAAAAGAATGGGCATTACTGTGCAAAGGGCGAGAAGATAGGCCCCGCCCCCATGCTCTGACGACTTCCCCTGAACGCAGCAGGAACCGGAAACTCCCGTGGTGCCTCACGCCTCACTCCTCACCGCGAGGCCGACAACCTCCGTTTGAAACCGAAAGGACTGGCCACGCTTAACTAAGGGGGAGCGAGGATGAGTAGCCCGGGTTCCAACAATGCGGTACCCCCACACGTACAGCAAAACATACCCCTAGACGGACAGCAACATGCCGGCGGTATGCCGCAACAACCCGCTCCAATTATGCCGATATCTCTGCCATACATTCCGAATGCGGCCTGGTTACCAAAGTACAATGGTAAACCCGTTACCTTGGAGATGTTCCAAAGGAAGATCTGCCAAGTGCTAAATATGTATGCCATGAACGGTAAGCAAAGAGCTTCAGTTATAATGGGACAGTTAAGAGACGCAGCAGAGCTGCAGAGCCGAAACTGGTCTATAGAAGCTCAGGAGTCTGTGGAACAGATATTTGCTAAGTTAACCCAGGTTTTTGAACATCATACTGAGGCTGAATTAAGACTGTTATTCTACCATTGTAAACAAGGGGCACAGGAGAGTGTCCTAGACTATTCACTGCGCTTGCAAGAAGCACTGAGACTGTTAAAGCAAGTCGATCCTGATAGTGTTAGAGATGAAAACAAAGCGTTAATTGGACAGTTTGTTGTGGAACTTAAACTACCTGATGATAGAAAACAGGCAAGCTGGTGGTCCCTGCAGAATCCTGGCGCAGAGTTTTACACTTTGAGAGACTTAACAGCGCAGAGACAGCAGCTCCCTACAGTGCCCGATCTAACCTCACAGCCGCAGTACACCAACACCCCTTCCGTGCCAGCAGCAGCATCTCCAATCCCTGCGGTTCAGTCTAGCGCACAGACTATAACACCCGACCGGTTCGAACAACTGTGTGCTAATGTAGAACAGCTGGTGAAAGACATGGCCAGGCTCCAAGCTGGGAGAAGACCCAAGACAGAAGCAAGGTCATCGGACAAGATCCAGCTCGCTGACAGCCCTGACGATGTCCCGTGAATGAAGAGAAAGACACAGCCGCCGCGAGGAAAACCTGCAGAGCACCAAAGCCCTGACAGACGCCGCGTCAGTCAAAAGAGCGATAAAGGAGGACGCACCTACCAATCAAGTCCTTTAAACGAGCAACGCCTGGGCGAAAAGGGTCAACCCCAGGAGTAGACTGTTCAGGCCCGACCAACTGGGAATATAAGTACATAGGAGACTGTCCGTACTTACCAATTGTCATCGATGGCATCGCTACCTCCGCCTTGATAGACACTGGATCCCAGGTGACAACCATCCCGTGTATCCTTTACAAGCGGTTCTGGCCGGATGTTAAGCTAGAACCCCCGCACCCTGATCTGAACATTGAAGCCACTAATGGTATGATAGTTCCAGTAGAGGGACAGTGGGAAGCTACAGTAAAGGTGGGGAGGGTGCAGCTGAAGAACCAGGGTATCATAGTGGTTCAGGATAGACCAAATGAAAGGGATCCACATGTAATACTGGGTACTAATATTATGGTCAAATGTATCAATGAAGTGTTGTTTTTACTCCAACAGAGTGTTGATGCTGGTAGACCAAGAGAAAAAAGAGCTATCCAAAAATAGATCCAAGCTTTGGTATATCAACAACAGGTAAAAATGTCAAATGGTGAAATTGGCAGAGTACGGGTAACAGATCCCATTCCAATTGTGGTACCACCCAGAAGTGAAATGATGATCTGGTGTCGAGCAGCCATAGGCCTCAGTGGGCAGGACTACCAAGCTGTAGTAGAACCTGTAATGTCTGATAGTAGTCCTACGCACTTGACAGCCAGAGGGTTGGTCGATGTGAGAAAGGGGTGAGTCCCCATACGCATATTAAATTATGGTGATGACGAAGTCAAACTGCCAAGATATGCAACTGTTGCAAAATTGTACCAGGTTGAAAATAATGCTGTCATTGATGTAAAATCTTCTTCACAAACAGTAACTAATGAACCCCTTCACTCCAAAGATCAGTTAGAGAAATGGTGTCAAGAGCTCAGTGTAGGAACTGACAACACACCCACTCATCAGAAAAATGGAGTATATCGGGTAGTTCGGGAGTATGAGCAAGTGTTCAGCAAACACCCACTTGACTTTGGGGTGATTAAAGGGGTACAACAGCATATCCCCACAGGCAACCATGCACCTATCAAAGAAAGGTACAGACCTATACCACCCACACACTACCAAAAAGCAAAAGAAATGCTTCAGGACATAAAAAATGCAGGAGTCATTAGGGATAGCTGTAGTCCCTGGGCAGCACCACTGGTCCTGGTTAAAAAGAAAGAAGGTAGTATGAGGATGTGCGTAGACTACAGACAAATCAATAAAGTCACACACAAGGATGCATACCCGTTGCCCCACATAGAAGAGTCACTAGCTGCACTCAAATCTGCCAACAACTTCTCCACATTAGATCTTACTAGTGGGTACTGGCAGGTTGCTGTTGCAGAGGAGGATCGTGAGTAAACAGCCTTCACGACACTTATGGGGCTCTGCGAGTTCAACAGTATGCCATTCGGGTTGTGCAATGCCCCAGGAACACTTCAGAGACTGATGGAGTGTTGTTTGGGCCACAAGAAGTTTGAGACTGTACTGTTATACCTTGATGATGTCATTGTATACTCCCAGACATATGAAGATCACCTGCAGCACCTGAGTGAAGTGTTCGAGTCACTGTCCAAGTACGGGATGAAACTGAACGCATCCAAGTGTCACCTGCTGAAACCCAAGGTCCAATATCTAGGACATGTGGTTAGCGCCGAAGGCGTAGCACCTGACCTACCGTGATCAAGGACTGGCCAGCACCAACTACTCACAAAGAGGTACGTCAATTTCTAGGACTGGTCAGGTACTACCGACGATTCATCAAAGGCTATACCAAGAGAGCAGCACCCATGCAAGATCTCTTAGTAGGTCAATCCAAAAACGGCAAGATCAGGGGACCCCCGTTCCACTGGGGACCAGAATAGGAATAATCCTTCCAGAAGCTCAAAGATGCTTTAACAGGAGAAGAGATCCTAACCTACCCTGATTACAACCTTCCGTTTTTACTGTACACTGATGCGAGTAATGAAGGTTTAGGAGCAGTCCTATCTCAGCGTCAACAAGGGAAGGAAAAGGTAATAGCCTACGCCAGCAGAAAGCTCCGTCCAATGGAAAGGAATCCGGAGAACTACAGCTCGTTCAAACTGGAGTTCCTGGCCCTGGTCTGGGCAATCACAGAGCGTTTCAAGCATTACCTGGCATCCGCCCCGTTCACAGCTTTCACCGATAACAACCCTATAACTCTAGAGACTGCAAAGCTGGGCGCCCTAGAGCAACGCTTGGTAGCAAGACTCTCAAACTATGATTTCACTGTAAAGTACTGGGCAGGTCACAAGAACGGCAATGCTGATGCCCTGTCCAGAATGCCTAACCTTCCTGAAGAGGGAAAAGACATAGATGACTTGGAGGAGATAGAACTACCTGCCTTCCATTGTACGGGTATGGCAACATGTCACCAGGCGAGCCAAAAACGAGTAGAGAGGACCATGAACCCTTTACCTCACCATGACTGGAAAGAATTTCAAACTAACGATCCGGATGTCAGCTTGGTCAGAGAGCTGATAACTCAAGAGCACGCCAGCATGGACCCTGATGCCTCCCAAAACGCCTAAGGAAGGAGAAGGGGAAGTTATTTGTCTACCAAGGTAAACTATGCAGGAGGTATCTGAATCCCAGAACACACAAACTCATCTGGCAGATCGTAGTTCCAAAAACTGAAGTCCAAATGATCCTTGAAGCCTACCATGATGATGCAGGACACTTTGGATGGAAGAAGCTGGAGAGACTCCTGAAGGATCGGTTCTACTGGGTCGGTAGGCGAGGCTCAATTGACAAGTGGTGTAAAAATTGTGGACCATGTCACCTTTGAAGAAAAGACCATCTAACTCAGAAAGCTCCGTTGCAGCCAATTGTTACCAAGAAACCCCTTGAAATAGTTGCTCTTGACCACGTAAAGTTAACCCCAAGTCGCACCGGGTACACTTACGCACTTACCATTGTTGATCACTATTCAAGGTTCCTGGTAGTAGTTCCAGTTAAGGACTTAACTGCAGAGGTAGCAGCCAAAGCATTCCAAAGTTACTTCTGTCGCCCCCATGGGTATCCAGACCAAGTCTTGACGGACTAAGGGCCAGCCTTCGAATCAGCTCTGTTTCAAGAATTCCTAGGGCTATATGGGTGTTAAAAGATCAGGACCACACCTTATCATCCCCAAACAAACGGTTTATGTGAGAAAATGAACCACATTGTCATTGACATGCTCAAAACCTTGCCAATCGAAGAGAGAAATCAATGTCCTGAAAAACTTCCAGACCTTGTGGACATCTACAACCACATACCTGTTAGTTCAACTAACTATACCCCTGCTTACTTGATGTGAGCAAGACCAGGTAAACTACCAGTTGATCTACAGATGGGAACTATTGAACCAACACAAGATTCTTCTGATCAAGACTGGATTAGTCAATGCCAAGACCAGTACAAGAGAGTGTTGAAAGAAACCTGAACATCAGCAGAACCAAACAAGAACAAGACTTTAACAAGCACGCCTTAGCAGAACCTCTTGCAACAGGTGAATTAGTGCTCAAAAGAAAGAGAAAAACCAACAAATTGGATGACAAATGGGAATCTGAACCCTATACAATTATGCCATCTCAGTATGACAACTCTAAAACTTGTGTTATCAGCAAAGACCAAGGAAATACCTTCACAACTGTGTCAAGAGATCATTTGAAGAAATGTCCAAAACAGTTAATACCACAAGTAACCGGTTACCCTGCAGTAACTACAGTCGCAGAACCTAAAGAAAATCTCGTCCATGCAGAAATTGGAGATTTACCAGCCGACTGGCCACAATGCAATGGTGCATTCATCATACCAGTTATGCACTTCTACCAGCCTGTAGAAAATCAACCATTACCTATCCAACAAATTCAACAAGAACAAGTTCAAGTGCAAGAAATGCAGCCCGTTATCTTGGAACCTGAAATTCCTGTAATCGGTGAACCTGCTAGTCTCAAAGTAAGACAAAGACAGCATAGACAATTACCTACACTACCATCTTTAACAGAGGATAAAACCATAACACATAGGAGCAACAGACCAACAACCAGCTTGTACACTACAAACACAGCTTTTGAAACACCCATACTACGCAGATCCACACGTAGTACATTAGGACAACCTCCAAGCAAATATGGAGAATGGGTTTAAGATGTAGTGGAATAATATTACCTGTTAACAAATGTAAATAGTAACCGTGTTCAAAAACTGTAAAAAGTAGTGTACAGAAGGGTGGAGGAACTGGGCTCTGTCCCAAGTAGATTAAGTTGGGGACAGAAAGTGCCTGGTAGGGTAAGAAAGGTTAGACCCGGCCTCCCAAGTAGAGACGCCCATAGGGAATGTATAAAGTTTAAAAATGTGTACCCGTGTATGTGTTTAAGTCATCAGAGACTCTACTGCTGGACTTTACTGTTTTTTGCCTTTTTCATAAACTTGGACAATTGTCACAGGACTTGTGTGACCAAAACTTCCTCTTTTCAGCCTGCGGCAAATGGACTAGTGCCGTATGGACTGACTTTCATATTTTTCCCGTTTTTTCCCTTCTTTTTCAGTGATTTTTGTATTTTTCCTTAAGATTTTGTACATACCTGTTATTAACTGTTTATAAAATGCTTAGAGGTTAAGTTGTAAAAGAAAACTTTTTGCTCAGTTCAGGAGAACTGAAGTTAACTAAGGGGAATGTAGCACCCTGGCACCCTGGTTGGAGCACCACAGAACCCTTGGTACACAAATGGAGTGGAAACAGCAAGCAGCACTCACAACAAACACAACACCTTTAGAACACCTTTAACACCTGTTTCGCCCCAGGCCTCTAGGGGGAGCTCCACTGGTTGCCTTAAGCCAGTTCCCCCTATAAATAGGGTCCTGGAGGGAGAAAACATCAGAGTGTGCAGACGCTAGGAGAGCTGCAGGAAGTGTGCAGTTACTGGTTCTGAAGCCACACCAGGCCCAAACCAGCACAACCAGCAAGTGAGAGACCCTTGCAACTGGGGTCATAGGAAAGGAGAAAGCACCTCTCAGGGACACCAGAGTTACCCTAACTCTCCCTCACCATCCGGTTACTGGAACCGAGCTGTGAGAGCTACTACGCCAGTCATAGAGAACCAACACTACTAACAGGGAGTTTAGTCCCCTGTTCACCTGAAGCACCCACGGACGAAAGCCTAGGGAAGAGGATAGACGTATCACCATCCCTTTAACAGTACCCTCAGTGCAGTTAACCCAGGTGAATCACGCTCCACTGAACGTATAACCCAGTCTGGCAGGATTCCACATCCACCCGACCTATCCAGAACTACAGAGAAAGGAAGCCTACACACTGCTTGCTGTGAAACTCCAGGAGTAGCAACCTCATCACCCGGTCCGAGTGTACCTGTTTCCACCAGTGAAGGTACCTAAAAAGACTTTGAGTGCCTTATTCCTGGACTTAACCGCAGTATTGCAAAAGTTGCCATATACCATCAGTGCAGCCTCTGGCCCCGGGGACTCCTGCTCGTCCTGTGGGGAGCATCCTATCTTGCTGCATTACATCCCCCGGAGGCCCCAGCAGCACCGGTGAAATCACCTGAATTACCGCAGGTGGCATCACGACAAGAATATTAACCCCATATCCGTTCAGCCATCCCCTATTGATCTAGACCACCGGGCCCCACAGCCGCAGGCGCGGTTCCGTGACAGGGAGAAGAAAACGCCTGCGACGTGAAGCACCCGGCTACGGTGAGTCACATGCAAGCTGGGCCATCCAGCAATTTTTCGTCTGGGACAATTGATGCCATTTTGGTGTGGTCTGACCCTTTGAGAAGAGTGAAGACTCTTGTTGGGGTCCCCTTGCTGTGTGGTACATGGTTTGAGCAGGGCGTGACATGCCTATATCTGTGTCTTATCCTCCTTTTACTCCTCCACTTCTTTTTACTTAATGTAGAAAACTACTGCCACTTTTCCCCTGTAACTCATCCATTTGTCAGTTCAAAGTCAGTTTCACTCACCTCTGAAATTTTAGGTGAATGTTAACCACCTTCTATTTTGAAGTGCTTTGGAAGAGTGTGCAAGCTGGCACAGACCGTGTCTATTGCACTAATGCTACACCATGAGACTATTTGTACTGTGGGTAAATTGTTGTCACTTTTCCTGGCGTTTGTTGTCTATTCCGAGTAGTGTGGCAGCTTTTGGACACCTTTGAAGGTGTTTTCTATGTGTTTGCTGTTGCCTGCCATTGAATCCAATGGGGTTCGATGGTGTTCGACGACATTTGACGAACAATTCGTCGAACACACCCTAATTCAGCGAATCAAATCGAATTTGAAAACTTAGGTGTTTGCTCATCACTAGTCCTGGCTTGACCCCGGAAGCTGTCACGGAGTGTGTCGCCTGGGGCAGTGGGGTATCCGGGCCCTTTTCTGCTGTGGTGGGGGGGATGTCACTGGTGGCCTGCCCGGACCCGTGGCCCCAGAGACCAAACTTTTACAAAAGGGGGAAATATATATAGGGGAATAAAGTTTATAATGTAGTTCTCGTGACGCCACCCACAGCTTCTGGTGATTGAGCACCAGCGCCCGTTGAGTCCTCCGGAGGGTGGTGGTATAGCGGCCTTGATGGTACAGCTCTCTGCAGGTGGAGCTAACCCCCCGGGACAGGGATGCACCGGTGATGGTATGGGTGCTGGTAATGGATGGATGGATGAGACGGGGCCTGGCTAGATGACAGGGGCGCGGGGAAGGAACTGAAACACATACCGCTGGTCGCTCTTTACCTTTTTACTGGTGTTGAAGCAGGTAAATCGTCCAGAGTACCTCCGGGTGTTCAGGATGCACTTCTGGGTCTCCACAGCGAGTGGGTATAAGGCCTCCTCTTTACTTTCCCCGTGTGTGTGTGTGTGTGTGTGTGTGTGTGTGTGTATGTATGTGTGTGTGCGTGTGTGTGTGTGTGTGTGTGAAGCCCCAGCCTGTGTAGAACTCGGCTGGCCTCTTCTGCTTTCTCGTTCTCCTCCTGTGCTGTCGTCGGGATACCCTCTGCTGACTACCGCTGATTCTCTCCCACGGTGCCTGGCTCCCCGGTATGTGACTGCGCCGGAATCCGGGAGACTGAAGTCTCCACGGTTTTCCGGTGTTCTCTGCTGGGCCTGGGGCACTCAAGCAGACTCAAACTCTGGTGTCCGGTGGTTGCTTGGGGGTGAACCTAATGGTGGCTCCCCGGTTTCCCCACTGTTCTGCCTCTTCTCCTTGCCTCTCGACCCCACTCTTGGGCCATGCAGGGCTACCGGAGACTGGTCTGGATGACTGGCTCGGGCCTAATGCAGCACCAAACACCAGCACTTCTTTGTAGCTCTTGTAGCGTCTGCCACACTCTGTCTAACTCCGCCCCCAGCACCAGTATTTATAGGGGATTCTGTCTAAAAGCAGCAGGCTGAGCTCTCCCTACTATGCTGGGGTGGAAGATGTTGAGTGTAGCTGTGTACCCACTGTGGAAACCCAAGCATGCTGTGGGTGAGTCTGTGGGTACCTGTGGTTAGCAGGGCACCAAATTCCCCCCTAGGTAAGGTCAGTACTCCTGGACTGAGGAATAATTTTTGGTTAACAACATAAATAACATCTTTAGCAGGTAACAAGTTTACAGAGTCTGAAAATTCAAAAATATACAAAAACCACTGAAAAATGGTAAAAGAGGTACAGTCCGTACGGTGCTAGTCCATTCACCGCAGGCTGGAACGAGAGGTAATTTGTCACACCAGTCCTGTGACTATAGTCCTTTGTTTAAGTTGTTGGGTTATATAGCAGGTTATGGGTTCTCCCTAGTGACTGTTCAAATCACACCTGGGGAGATGGTTTCATGGAGATAAACACCCCTTTACAAGGGGGAATAGGATCTGACAAAGAACCTGCCCCTTCTGATGACCTCATAATCCGGGGGAGGAATCAATAAGCCCTAGATACCACCCATCACTGGAAATAGACCGGGAATGAGGCGTGGAACGCATGCTTGCGTTCCACATAAGCGCCGGACCGGAAGTGACGTTGCGGGAGGATACGCGCGTCATTTCCGGGGGCGGGGGACGCCGCGTGACCGGGAAATACGGTCATAAAAGCTGCGGCATGGCCGCGGCGGCGTCCTCCACACTCAGACCACCAAGCTGTGCTGGGTAAGTACCCAGGGGGCAATGGCACAAAAGGGGGACTGAAACTATATATGTAGATTGTGGTGCTTTGCACCAAATGACACAACTAAGAGGGAATGATATTTAATGTCTTACTTCACAGAGGCATGTACCATCATAGGGGGCACCTATACTTAGGACCCCACTGAATACCAAAACCACACATCCCCTGATGAGGATCATAAGTCCGAAACGCGTAGGGAGTGGAACATGGTGGTGACATATAGAATACTTTGAGAGTTCCAAACCAGGCTGTCACTAGCAGAAGGACCCCCTGGAAGAAAGTGACTCTAAATGAAACCTGCCCTGATGAGAAGAAGCCGGTGAGATCTTTCCTTTATAGAGGGGAAGTGGGCTTACAGGATTTCATATGCAGGAATAATGCATGTTATTGTGGGGTGTAAAGGATAACACCAGTCCATTTATAACTAGCATAAAGATTTGAAGGTGGATTGTGATGAAGGGGCAGACTGAGCCCCGTGGGTAATACCTTCAAATGAGGAACAGCTCCTAGTATGGTAACGGAGCTTTTTTAATAGTGTGACACTTGGGCACTGTTATTATGTGTATAGTTTGTGGGACAATCTTGTCTTTTTAAAATAATCGATTAAATGTTAAGTTTTAACTTCTTAACCTCCTTATACTGCTTTGTTTAAGTTGGACAAGGGTTTTTAAAGAGTCTTTACGGTAGTCTGTGTAAGCTCCAGTGGAAAGGGGTAAAGCTTTCAAAGTTCAACAAGTCCTTAGACGTAAAGTCTCTGTAAGCTTTAAAAGTTTAAATACACAACAACACTTAATACGGATGCTTCGGCTTAGGAGTCCTAGGTACTACAGGGGCCTCTACTGGTCATAAGTGCTGTAGGCCTCCTGGCTCTGGGGTCACCTATTTGCCAAGGTTTTGCTCTCTCTAGACAGCTTCTTATGCCAACTCCTCTCATCCCTCTTGTGGTGTTGTGTACCTGGTGTGTCCTGTTTTAGGCCTACTCTTTACCCTTTTTGTGCACTACTATTTACATATTTACAAAAGTTGCTATTTACAGGTTTCTTTTCATTGGTTCTTTATCACATTTATTGTACCCAATCTCCACACCTGGATGGGGCTTTCCCACGTGTGCTATGACTGGATTTACGCACTACGGGTGTGGCTATCTTAGGTGAGGTGTCTGGAGAATGCAATGTGGGTGTATCAGGTAAGCGTCTGCGTGGCCTTAGTCTCACTGCAGGACTAGCAGATGTACCGATTGCAGGATCCTCTGGTTCTCTGGCAACAGGTGTTTCTTCCTGATCTTCTGGTGGTTGATAGAAGTTAATGACAGGGACAATAATTGCTACCTCATGTTGGGGCCAATATTCTGGAAAGTCTCCAAGCATAGTGGATATATCGTTTTCTTTGGGCTTTACACATGGAGGTTCAAATGGTCTATAGGACTCTGGTTCCTCTTCTGGAAGATCTGGGAAGTCTTGATTTTTCCATTTTTCTAGACATTTCTTTAAATGATCCCGGAATACCGTTTGTGTGGTTTTTCCTCCATCCATACTTATGAGGCAGACTTTGGTATTGTCAAAGTTGGAACCCAAAACGTTGTAAGATTCTCTTTCCCACTGATCATCAAGTTTGTGTTTCCTTTTCTCTTTAAGACAGTACTTCCCGGTAGTATGGGTTCTGCTGGTGTACTTTTGTTGAAGTTACTTTCTTGACTTTCTCTGGACTTTTCTAGATTCTCTTCAACACAGGCTTGCACTTGTCTATACTGGTCTAGACGGTTGGTGTTTCAGTCAGCATTAGAAGTATCTGCTCTGGGTTCGACAACTACAAATTCTAGATCCCCAGGTCGTCTTTCTGTACGAGCTTTGATTAGATAGGCGGGTGTACAGTTTGTAGAACTCACTGGAATGTGATTATACATGTCTACAAATCAGGCAGTTTTTCTGGCCAATGGTTTCTTTCTTCAAGAGGTAGTATCTTGAGCAAGTCAATCACGATGTTATTCATGTTTTCACATAACGTATTGGATTGGGGATGATATGGCGTAGTTCATATCTTCTTACAACCATAAAGATGACAAAACTCTTGAAAGATCTCTGCTTCGAATGCTGAGCCTCTATCCGTTAAAACTTGTTATGGATAGCGAAGTGGTCTACAGAAGACATTCTGGAAAGTTCTTGTAGCTGTTGCGGCTGTCAAGTCTTTTACGGGTACGACAATCAGGAATCTGGAGTAATGGTCTATGATTGTCAAGGCATAGGTGTAGCCGGTTCTACTTGGAGCTAACTTAACATGGTCCAAGGCTACAATTTGGAGTGGTTACGTTGTTACAATAGGTTGAAGTGGTGCTCTTTGACTCTGCTGGTCCTTTCTGCGTAGGCTACTCAGTCCACAGTTCTTACATGATCTTTCTATGGATCCTCACATGCCAACCCAATAGAATCTGTCTTTGAAGAACATTTTCAATTTCTTCCATCCAAAGTGTCCAGTTTGGTTATGGTACCCGTTCAATATCATTTGAACTTCTGTCTGGGGTACGATGATTTGCCAGACCATCTCGTGCGTTCTGGGATTAATGTAACTTCTGCAGAGCTTCTCCTGGTAAATTAACAGTTTGTTTCTTTCGCTCCACAGGTGTTTGGCTTCTGGCGAAGGATTTGAAGGTAACTTTGCAGACTCCTGAGTTATCAGTTCTTTGATTAAGCTGATAGCCGGGTCACTGTCTTGAGCTTCCTTCCAGTCAAAGTGTGGTAACGGATTCACTACTCTCTCAGGAAGTTCTTTGTGGACTTACTGACATTGGGATACTCTCAACTGATGGAAGGCGGGTAGCTTTTTCTCTTCCAGTTTGTCCTTGTCCACTCCCATATCCGCTAGATGAGACATCTTTGATAAGACATCTGCGTTGCCGTTGTTATGCCCAGCCCAGTACTTGATGGTAAACTGATAATTGGATAATCTTGCCATCCATCTCTGTTCCATGGCTCCTAATTTTGCAGTTTCCAGGTGGGTCAAGGGGTTGTTATCTGTAAAGGCAGTAAATTTGTTTGATGCCAGGTAATGTTTACATCTTTCTGTGATGGCCCAGACCAAGGCCAGGAACTAGTATTGGCAATCACTCACTCTTTGCCTTCCTGCTTCTGGGAAAGTACCACTCCTAACCCCATGTTACTGGCATCGGTGTACAGTAGGAATGGTAGGTTGTAGCTGGGGTAAGCCAGGATCTCTTCACCTGTTAGGGTCTCTTTCATCTGTTGGAACAACTCTTCTTATTCCTTGCCCCACTCTAAGGGTGGATTTCTGGACTTGCCTTTCTGGGGTTAGCCTACTAGGAGGTTCTGCAGTGGATCAGCCTTCTTCATGTACTCCTTTATGAATCTCCTGTAGTATCCCACCAATCCCAGGAACTGACATACCACCTTGAGGGTTTTTGGTTTTGGCCATTCTTTGATGATAGTGACCTTGTCTGGATCTGGGGCCACTCCTTCGGAACTATGTGTCCCAGGTACTGTACCTTCGGTTTTAACGGGTGGTATTTGGATGGTTTCAGCTTCATCCCGTACTTGAACAAGGCTTCAAATACCTCTGCTGCGCCTATCAGACACCTCTGCAGTGCTCGCTACTCTGCAACCAACATCACTCAAAGGAGAAACACGGCGGCGTTCAGCGACAGAGGCCGACGTCGAAGGAGCAGGTCCATATGAGGACAAGGCCCTCCTATTACCGGCACCATCAGCCGAAGGAATCCGGTGCCTCCCAGCGGCCGAGGCAGGAACACCAGCCACAGAGTCCAATGGCGATGTGACAGTCCAAAGGGCATGCTGTTGAATTCACATAGGCCCATGGGCGTGGTAAATGCCGACTTCTCATGGTCCTCTTCTGCAACGGAGACCTTCCAGTACCCACTAGTTAGATCTAGGGTTGAAAAGTAATTGGCAGACTTCAATGCAGCTAGTGATTCTTCAATGCGTGGTAACGGGTAAGCATCTTTGTGTGTTATGCGATTTATTTGCCTGTAATCTGCACACATCCTCATACTGCCATCTTTCTGACTAGGACTAGTGGAGCTGCCCAAGGACTACAACTATCTCTGATAACCCCTGTGTCCTTCATGTCCTGTAACATCTCTTTGGCTTTCTGATAGTGTGCAGGTGGAATAGGCCTGTATCGCTCTTTGATTGGTGTATGTGTACCTGTGGGGATGTGGTGTTGTACCCCCTTGATCCTACCAAAGTCAAGTGGATGCTTACTGAATACTTGTTCAAATTCTTAGACACCTTGCTTTTGATGCATGGGAGTGGAGTCAGTCCCTACATGGAGCTGTTGACACCAATCCTTTAGCTGCCCCTTAGCATTGTTATCCTCTGCCTCCTTGGGGAGAGGTAAGAGCCCCACTGCTTGTATTTCGTTGTTATCTACAGTGTACAGCTTAGCAGTGGTGGTATACCTGGGTAGTTTGACCTCCTCACTGCCACAGTTTAAGATGCAAACTGGTACTCTTCCCTTGTGTATATCAACAATCCTCCTGGCTGTCAAGAGTGTAGGCCTGTGCTCTGAGCTGATAGGCTCCACTAATGCCTGATAGTTCTGCCCTCTCAGACCTATAGCTGCTCGACACCAAATCATCATTTCACTCATTGGAGGTATCACAATAGGAAGCGGGTCTGTTATCTGTACTGTACCAATTTCAGCACCTGATGCAGGAGGGCTGTTATCTCTCTCTGGAGAACCATCTTCTGCCGAGGTTTGGCAGTGTCTGCAATCTGTTGAAGCAAAAAAAAACACTTCCTCCACGCAATTTCTAACAACATTTGTACCGAGGATAATGTATGGATCCCTGTTATTGGGATTCCCTTCCACTACAATAACCCCTTGGTCTTGTAATTCCACCCTCCCCACTTTTATGAGTACTTCTCTAACCCCCAATATAGTAAGTGGTTCACCATTAGAAGCATAAATGTTAAGGTTGTTATCAGGTGGCTTAAATTCATTACATGACCAAAATTGTTTGTAAAGGATATCAGGTATTCTGGTCACTTGTGACTCGGTGTCCATCAAAGCAGGTGTCAAAATGCCATCTAGTATGATAGATAGGAACGGTCGCAGTCCGATGTAGGTATCATACCAGCCAGCTGGACCCTGTTGAGTTACTCCTGAGGTTTGGCCCCGGCCCCCAGGGTCTGCTCATTTATAGGACAGTACCTCTGTGGCCGGTCTTGTTGCAGTGTCGGCAGATGGGTTCCCCGGTGCAGCTGTAGCGGTTGATGGTCTTCCCTCTGGGGATGTGGTCTTTCTCTCTCTCATCCATGGGACATCCTCCGGGCTGTCGGCAAGCTGGATTAGAGGCTGAGGTTTAGGCAGCGGCTTTGGTTTTGGCCCTTGCTGCAGCTGTAAGGCTTCCATGCCAGTAGTTAGGTGCTTATTCAGCTGGCGCACCTCGGCAAGAAAAGAGTCAATCCTGTCAGAGGTTGCGGACTGAACACCGCTCTCTACTGCAGGCATGGGTGCTGGTGTTGTTGTAGCCGGAGCCTTGCCACCACACCACCGCCGGATGGCAGCTTCAGAAGTCTCCACTGGCTGTAACCCCTTTATGGCCATGTCCTTTAAAGTGTTAAAAGTCAGCGTCCGGGTTGTTCAGGGACCACCAGCACAGGGTTTTGTTGTCCTCTGGTGATAGGAGCCCCCGGATAAGTTGCTCAATCAAAGGTTTATTTTCATCAGGGACACTAGCAGGGTTGACTTGCTTTAGGGCCCGCAGCGCCTCCTGCAGGTGCCAGGAACAGGTCCTGATGTCATCGTCAGGCTTTTGGTAGCAATGATAAAAGCACATCCTTATATCAGCCTCATTACAGTCCTCAAAAGCAAATTTTAACTAGTCCAAAATTACAGCTACTGATTCTCATTCAGCGGCGGACCAAGATTCAGCTTCTCTCTCTGCAGCACCAGTTAACTGTCCCAGTACCACAGCAACGCGCTGCCTGCCAGTCATTTCATACATGTCCAGTACGCTGCAGATTTTTCTTTTGAAGGCAGGCAGGGTATCAGGGCGACCATCGTACTTGGGTAACCACTTAGCCACCCGGGACATACGGTAGCGAGATCGGCATGATCGGTGCTACTGCGCCCGGTGGGTCAGCAGCGCTACTGGTTTCAGCCATGGTCATTTGGGGATGATTCACCCGGTCTGCGAAGGTCTTTTCGTCGTCGCTGGGTGAGGCGGAAATGTTCAGGCCCCCCTCCTAGTGAATCACTGCGCTTCAGGGATTTTAAGCAGAGCGGTGGGCGTGTTTCGTTTTTGTGCTCTGCAAGCCATCACGCCCCCTTTTTTTCAGCACGCAGTAATGGCAGCTTAATTTTAACAGTCACAAATCATGGTTAAACACGGCACACAGTACCCGGTAGAACCGGGCATGGAATCCTGTTCGTGACACCAGGAAAAGTTATGTGTCACCCGGGGCAGTGGGCACTCGGGTATCCGGGCCCTTTTCCGCTGTGGTCGGGGGATGTCACTGGTGGCCTTCCCGGACCCGTGGCCATGGAGACCAAACTTTTACAAAAGGGTGAGATATATATATACAGGGGAATAAAGTTTATAATGTAGTTCTCGTGATGCCACCCACAGTTTCTGGTGATTGAGATCAGCGCCGCTTGAGTCCTCCGGAGGGTGGTGGGTGGTATAGCGGCCTTTTGGTGACAGAATGCCTATAAGAATCTTAATGAGTATGTCCATAAATGCAGAGGTTGGTCCATGGCTAAAACCTCTTGCCAGGCCATATTGGATTTCCTCTTGAATAATGAGTTCCCGTCTCAGCCTCACTTGTCCATGGACTTTGTCACTGATCTACCTAATTCTAGTATTAATACTATAGTGTGAGTGGTAGTGGACCATTTCAGCAAGATGGTTCATTTGGATCTTTTTCAAAAATTGTCTCTATCTAAATTATCTACATTGTTCACCTCGCTTATTGTTAAATTCCAAAAATCATTTTTTTTTCCCATAGAGAGGTTCAGTCTTTTGCTAGCTTTTAGTGGAGCTTTTGCTACAGATTAGGTATTAAGCTTTCATTCTCGTCAGGTTTTCATCCAAGACTAAAGGACAGAGAGGATTAATCAAGAGGTAGAACAGTATTTAAGATCTTTTGTTTAATCTAATCAGGGAGAACTGCGTGGAATTTCTTTCTGTTTTTGAATTCTCTCTAAAAAATTGCTCCTCTACAGTTACCAGTACCTCGCCTTTTTTTGCTGTGGAGTTTTTTATCCTGTTTTGGGGATTTTTAGCAGTTTGCAGTCCTCTGTACAAGAGGAGAAGAAATGTTTTTCTCATTTGCTTAAGGTTAGGGCCACGTCACACACACATATATCTGTGCAGATATTGTTTGCAGATCTCTGGTTGCAGTGAAATCATGGACACATTGCTCCATTTTGTGGCTGTGTATAAATGTAACAATGTGTCCATGATTTCACTGCAACCAGAGATCTGCGACCAATATCTGCACAGATATCTGTGTGTGTGACGTGGCCCTTAGAGGGAGGTTGAAAAAAAGTATTGTGGTTACTTGTAACTGAGCCAAGTGAACTGCAAACAGATGTAGCAGGCCTCCTGTCGTTAAAGGTGGGAGATTTGTTTGGTTATCATCAAAATATCTACACTTTAAAGTACCATTTAAGAAATTTGCTCCTAAATTTGTTGGTCTGTATAAGGTAATTTAAATTCTTAATTATGTGTCTGTCAAATTCCAACTCTCAGTGACATGAAGGATGAATAATTCTTGCCATTCCTCCCTTCTCAAATGATTTAAGGGATGTTTAGTCATCAGTATATAAGTGAGGAGGATTGGAAGTACGAGGTAGAGCGAGTTCTGGGTACCAGATGTGTCAGAAGCCGGCTTCAGTACTGTAAGAGGATGGACCTGCGGACCTGAATATTCCCTGAAGACATCACTCTGTTAATGTTAATGTGTGATGTGCATATGCATCATTATTGAAGTTATTGAAAAGTATTGTATTCATTTTTGGCCGCAGTACTGCCAAAGACCACAAGATGCCACTGTTTCCCATTCACTCCTACCAACTGCACTAACTTGTAATGTGCCCAGGGCGGTAGTCATAGATGAGGGCTTCAACTCCTCGCCCCGGCAGACTACAGACAATCCTGGAATGTGCATGATAGCATTATCCCTTTGAGCCAGAACCTATACTCCGGTGGACTTCTGCTTATCCTCTGCTCCACATAGTGTGGTACAACTGCGCCTTGCATATATATTAAAGAGTCCAAAACAGGTTTCAAAATTTCAACTTCTTTGTATTTGGGTAAATCTTTCCCACACACAGAATACCAGGTGTTACATTAGCTATTTTCCTCTCTAAAATTGATTGGCACTTCTAGGAGGGTTTCAGAAATTATCTTAACTCCTTCCACAAAGGCTGCCAAGTAGGGAGGGGGAGGCTTGTTTATCTCCATCTTACCGATATCGAACCACATGCGTCCACATGTGTCACTGTGGCAATGCTACTTCTCAGTGGCCCCTTGTACAGTCACCGTCCCCATGGTAATGTCCTTCAGCCAGGCCTCCCCTTTCTCTCTAAAGGTCACCGTTCATGCTGGCCAACACTTTATCCATACCTTTTCACACAGCTTGCCTGGTAGGAGTTCCCCTTTTCTCAGTCCTCTGTAGAGCTGTATCTGCACTCCAAGCATTGTCTACACCTTTGCTACTTGTCTTCTCTACTTTGCTTCCACTACACAACAACCAATAAAACAGAAACTACATCCCTCCATATATCCCCTACTCCACCCCACTGTAAGCAGGCTCTGCAGTTAACATGCCAATACTTTCCCTTTCATTGCTGCTAAATAGACCTAAACTCTCACTCAGTATTCTACAGGCGTGACAGGAAACAGTGACATTCTTGTGGTCATTGGCAGTACTGCAAAACATCAAATATAGAAAAACGCACAAGAAATCAGCATTAAATCTTTGCTTCTCTGGAAAGCAGATGTTTTTTTTCTTCAGGTCATCATGACCTCAGTACTATTAGGTACCACTAGGACCACATCCACATTTTAACAGAGGCCACAGGCCAACACAGTACTTGCCCTGGCAAGTCCATAGGCACAGTCCTTCCCAGTTAAGTAAGTCAATATTACAAAGGCTCGTGCAACACAGTCAATCCTTGTAAATGGGTTACTCTTAACATCGAGGGCAAAGTCATCTAGGTTGCTGACCCGGCTGGAAAATCGAGTCATCTGTCCCACTTCCACAATAATAGTTCATAGAACTAGGGCACAGTCTTTTAAGGGGTAGGGTGTAATGCTGATCAGGCAGAGGCTATGACTGTGGGTAAGGTACATAGTCCATGGGGGTTTGGGCAACAGTCCATGGAAGCATAGTCCTCCAATTTAGCAGTGGGATGTGCAACACGGGAATGCACAAACATTTTGAGGGAAACAAAATTAAGCCCAGACCTATTCAGGGGCATCAATGTCATCCCTCTCAAAAGTCAAACAGTCCTCATACAGGCTTATTCCAGCCAGCAGGGATTTTTAATTTAGCGCTAACAAAAGCTCTTCCACCTCTTCACAGCTAAATTCTCAGAAGGGTTTTTCAGACCTACTAAAAACTACCTCCCTACTAAACACCTCCTTGCTAAACATGGCCTCGCAGCCAACAGGAACAAAAGGGGACTCCTTATTTCGGACATCTCATTTTAGAGACACTTCTCCTTTCTGAATGTTTTCTTCCTCCACTCCTTGTACGATCTTGGGGATAGTGGTCTTTGCCACATCCAGGGCCTGTCCGGATTCTTTAGGTGGTCCTTCTTTTTAGGATCTAATACCAACTTGCCTTGGATAGGTCTGCCCATGAAGACTTGGGTTGTTGTGCTCTCCAAAATCTGGGTGAAAGTACTGGCCACTGGGGTGGGGGAGGGAGCTGCCACCTTAGGTCTCCTAGTTGTCCAGTTGGCCCTATTGGGTGTATGGGTCTCTGCCTATGCAATGCAATGGGGCTCAGGTTCCTTTCTCTTCACCGTACAAATAGACCCCACTGCGTCACATCCTCTCACGAGGCCCACTCAACGACTCCTGTTCTGTCTCTTCCTCCCACCTTTCAACTTCCTTGATGGTAGTTGGTTGTGTCACTTCCACTACATACCACTCCTTGTGGCACCAAATTTTGCAAAATGAGACTGATTCCTAGAGATGAACAAACCTTTTAAAGTTCTGGTTCAGTTTGGTTCGCCAAATTATCATATGTCTGCCAAACTGTTTGACAAACAGTTAGCCGAACTTTCAACCCCCATTGAAATCAATGGGAGGCAAAATCAAGAGCATAGAAAACACCTTAAAAGAGGCCCAAGAGCTGTCAAAACAGCACCAATTAGTGGTAGATGCCAGGAAAAGTGTCTATCTATTTGCTAGAGTTAAAATATTTATCATGGTGTATTATGGATGCATGGGAAAAGGTCTGGCCTAGTATTTCAAGCTTCAAGATTGATCAAGAACAAGAAGATGAGTGACAGGTGTACACATGGTGCTCAGAGACTCCTGCTAAATTCACGAAACACACAACAAAGATACTCCAAGAAGAGTCTCCACATTTCAAAAAATTTGTCCCAGACATCATAAAAGTGTCACTAATTGACCCAAAACAAGGGGATAAATGGAAACTGGAGTTTATGAGCACTAAGGCACAAAGCAAAGGGAACGTATTAGCAGATATTCAAACCTTTTATTATTAGCTCCTTATATGGGCCACAACGCGTTTCTGACTCACCGTAGCCGGGGGGTACACGTAGCGGGCGTTGTTTCTCCTCCAGTCACGGAACCGCGCCTGCGGTGGTGTAGGCCCGGTGGTCCAGATCAATAGGGGAATGGCGGAACAGTGGGGTGATTTGTCTTCGTGACGCCACCTGCGGGTGTTCTGGTAACGGTACCAGCGCTGTTCGGGTCTCCGGGGGATGGTACACAGCGAGATGGAACGCTCCCCACAGGATGAGCGGGAATCCCCGGAGTCGGGAGCTGCGCAAGATGTTGTGAGGCAGCTGCGGGACGCTGCGCGCTGAATTCTGCAGTAATGCACAACCACACAAAGTCTCTTTTAGGTACCTTTACTGGTTGGTAGGCAGGTACACTCGGGCCGGGATAGTGAAGTTGGCACTTATGGAGTTTCACAGCAAGCAGTGTTAGGCTTCCTTTCTCTACTTCTGGTGCTAAGGTCGGGTGGATGTGGAATCCAGCCGGAGCGGGCAGTTTGTTCAATGGAACTTGCTTCACCTGGTTAGCAGCACTGAGGGCACTGTAAAAGGGTCTGAGCAGGATCAGTACTCTTCCCTGGGCTCTCGTGGATGGGTGCATCAGGTGGAACAGGTGGCTAAACCTCCTGTTGGATGTGCTGGTTCTCTGTGACGGCTTTGTAGCTTCCACAGCTTCGGTTCCAGTAACCGGTGTTTAAGGAAAGAGTCAGTGTAACTCTGTAATCCTTGAGAGGTGATCTCCTTCTTCCTATTATCCCAATTGCAAGGATCTCCACCGGCTAACAGGCTAGCAGGGCCTAGTGTGTTCCTCATAGGGTGGAGGTTTCACACAGGCAGGCAGCTCTTGTAGCGTCTACCACACTCTGAAGTTTCTCCCTCCAAGACTCTTTTTATAGGGGGAACTGGCTCAAGTGACCAGTGGTAGCTCCCCCTAGAGGCTCGGGGTGAAACCAGGTGTTCTAAGTGTTGTTTGTGTTGTGGTTTTGCTGTGCTGTTACTTACTCCATTGTACCTAAGGATTTCTGTGGTGCCCAACAGGTGCCAGGGTGCCACATTCCCCCTTAGTTAACCTCAGTTCTCCCGGCTGAGCAAAAGGTTCTTTTTACAACTTAACACTAAGCATATTATAACATTCAATTTACAAAGTCTTAAAGAAAACGCACAAAAATCACTGAAAAGGAAGTGAAAAATGTGAAAAGCAGTCCGTACGGCACTAGTCCATCTGCCGCAGGCTGGAAAAAGGTAAAGTTAGTGGTCACACAAGTCCTGTGACAATTGTTCAAAGTTTATGGAAAGGGAAAAAAGGTAAAGTCCAGGGATACACGGTAAACTTTATACATTCCCTACGGGTGTCTCTGCTTGGGAGGCCGGTACTAACCTTCTATACCTTACCAGGCACTTTCTGTCCCCAACTTAGTATACTTGGGACAGAGCCCAGTTCCTCCACCCTTCTGTACACTACTTTTTACAGGTTTTTGAAAACTGGTTAATTATTTACAACACTTACAGGTTACATTTTCCACTACATTTTAAACCCATTCTCCAAGTTTATGTGGGGGTTGACCTAATGTACTACGTGTGGATCTGCGTTGTGTGGGTGTTTCCAAAGCTGTTGGTGTAGTGTACGAAGTGGTTGGTACTTCTCTATGTCTGCTTTGTGTAAGACCATAGTAAGTGCGGAGTCTATCAACTGGACTGACCTCTGTAGGTAGTTGATTAGGAATGGCTTCTCTTACTGTGGGACTAGCAGGCTGACCGATTACAGGAATCTCAGGTTCCATGATAACAGGCTGCAAATCTTGCACTTGGACTTCTTCTTGTTGGACTTGTGGAATTGGATTTGGCTTTGGCTGACCTTCTGTAGGCTGGTAGAAGTGCATAACTGGTATGAGGAATGCATCACCTATTTGTGGCCAATCAGCTGGTAAGTATCCAATTTCTGTAAGGACTAGATTTTCTTTTGTTTCTTCATCTGTAGTTACAGTAGGGTAACTGGTTGCTTGTGGGATTAACTGTGGCGGACATTTCTTCAAATGATCCCTTGAGACAGTCGCAATAGTATTCCCATTGTCTTTGCTAATAACACAAGTTTTTGAGTTATCAAAGTGTGACGGCATAACGGTGTAGGGTACGGATTCCCAACTGTTATCCAATTTGTTGGTTTTTCTTTTTCTTTTCAGCACTACATCACCTATAGCTAGCGGTTCAGCTGAGGCGTGCTTGTTAAAGTCTTTTTCTTGTTTGGTCCTACTGATTTCAAGGTTCCTTTCAACACTCTCTTGTACCTTCCTGTACCGTTCTTGGCGTTGGCTGACCCAGTCTTCATCAGAAGAATCTTCTGTGGGTTCAACGGTTCCCATCTGCAAATCAATAGGCAGTTTACCTGGTCTTGCTCTCATCAAGTAAGCAGGTGTATAATTTGTCGAACTGACGGGTATGTGGTTATAGATGTCCACGAGATCTGGAAGTTTCTCTGGCCATTGATTTCTCTCTTCAACTGGTAAGGTCTTGAGCATGTCAATGACTAAGTGGTTCATCTTCTCACATAAACCGTTCGTCTGAGGATGATAAGGTGTTGTGCGGATTTTCTTACACCCATACAGCCCTAAGAATTCTTGGAACAGAGCTGATTCGAAGGCTGGCCCTTGGTCAGTTAAGACCTGGTCTGGATACCCATGGGGGCGACAGAAGTAACTCTGGAACGCTTTGGCTGCTACCTCAGCAGTTAAATCCTTAACTGGAACGACTACCAGGAATCTTGAGTAGTGATCGACAATGGTGAGAGCGTAGGTGTACCCGGTTCGACTTGGGGTAAGCTTCACGTGGTCGAGAGCAACTATTTCAAGAGGTTTGGTGGTAACAATTGGTTGCAACGGAGCTTTCTGAGTTAAGTGGTCTTTTCTTCGAAGGTGACAAGGTCCACAGTTTTTACACCATTTGTCAATTGAGCCTCTCATACCGACCCAGTAGAACCGATCCTTCAGGAGTCTCTCCAGCTTCTTCCATCCAAAGTGTCCGGCATCATCATGGTATGCTTCAAGGATCATTTGGACTTCAGTCTTGGGAACTACAATCTGCCAGATGAGTTCATGGGTTCTTGGATTGAGGTATCTTCTGCATAGTTTACCTTGGTAGACGAACAACCTTCCTTTCTCCTTCCACAGGCGTTTAGCATTTGGTGAGGCATCAGAGTCCATGTTGGCGTGTTCTTGAGTGATGAGATCCCTTACCAGGCTGACATCTGGGTCGTTGGCTTGTGCCTCCTTCCAGTCATGGTGAGGTAACGGGTTCACGGTCCTCTCTACACGTGTCTGGTTTCTCTGATGACATGTTGCTGTACCGGAACGGTGGAAAGCAGGTAGTTCAATCTCTTCCAGGTCGTCTATGTCTTCTCCCTCTTCAGGAAGATGAGGCATTCGGGACAGGGCATCAGCATTGCCGTTCTTGTGACCTGCCCGGTACTTTACAGTGAAGTCGTAGTTAGCGAGTCTTGCTACCCAACGCTGTTCTAGGGCTCCCAGCTTTGCAGTCTCTAAGTGAGTTAGAGGATTGTTGTCTGTGAAAGCTGTGAACGGGGCGGATGCCAGGTAATGCTTGAAACGCTCTGTGATCGCCCAGACCAGGGCCAGGAACTCCAGCTTGAAGGAGCTGTAGTTTTCCGGGTTCCTTTCGGTGGGACGGAGCTTTCTGCTTGCGTAGGCTATCACCTTCTCCTTGCCCTGCTGACGTTGAGATAGGACTGCTCCTAAACCTTCATTGCTTGCGTCAGTGTACAACAGAAACGGTAGATTGTAATCAGGATAGGCCAGGATCTCTTCTCCAGTTAAAGCATCTTTTAACGTTTGGAAGGACTTGTCCTGCTCTGGGCCCCAGTGGAACGGGGGTCCCCTGATCTTGCCGGTTTTGGATTGACCTACTAAGAGATCTTGCATGGGGGCGGCTATCTTGGTATAGCCTTTGATGAAACGTCGGTAGTACCCGACCAGTCCTAGGAATTGACGTACCTCTTTGTGGTTGATGGGTGCTGGCCAGTCCTTGATGACGGTTACTTTATCCGGATCCGGTGCTACGCCTTCGGCGCTGACCACATGTCCTAGGTATTGGACCTTGGGTTTCAGCAGGTGGCACTTGGACGGTTTCAGTTTCATCCCGTACTTGGACAGTGACTCGAACACTTCACTCAGGTGTTGGAGGTGATCTTCATAGGTCTGAGAGTAGACAATGACATCATCAAGGTATAACAAGACAGTCTCAAAGTTCTTGTGGCCCAAACAACACTCCATCAGCCTCTGAAATGTTCCTGGGGCATTGCACAAACCGAATGGCATACTGTTGAACTCGCATAGTCCCATAGGAGTAGTGAAAGCTGTCTTCTCACGATCCTCCTCTGCAACGGCAACCTGCCAGTACCCACTAGTAAGATCTAATGTGGAGAAGTAGTTGGCAGATTTGAGTGCAGCTAGTGACTCTTCTATGCGGGGTAACGGGTATGCATCTTTGTGTGTGACTTTGTTGATTTGCCTATAGTCTACACACATCCTCATACTACCATCTTTCTTTTTAACCAGGACTAGTGGTGCGGCCCAGGGACTACAGCTATCCCTAATGACTCCTGCATTCTTCATGTCCTGGAGCATCTCTTTTGCTTTCTGGTAGTGAGTGGGTGGTATAGGCCTGTACCTTTCTTTGATAGGTGCATGGTTGTTTGTGGGGATATGATGTTGTACCCCTTTAATCCTCCCAAAGTCAAGTGGGTGTTTGCTGAACACTTGCTCATACTCCCGAACCACCCGGTATACTCCATTTTTCTGGTGAGAGGGTGTATTATCAGTTCCTACACTGAGGTCTTGACACCATTTCTCTAACTGATCTTTGGAGTGAGGGGGTTCATCAGTGACTGTTTGGTTTGAGGATTTTACATCAATCACAGCATCATCTTTTACTTGGTACAATTTTGCTACAGTTGCATATCTTGGTAGTCTGACTTCGTCATCACCATAATTCAATATGCGTACGGGGACTCTCCCCTTTCTTACATCGACTAACCCTCTGGCTGTCAAGAGCGTAGGACTACTGTCAGACATTACAGGTTCTACTACAGCTTGGTAGTCCTGCCCTCTGAGGCCTATGGCTGCTCGACACCAGATCATCATTTCACTTCTGGGTGGTACCACAATTGGAATGGGATCTGTGACCCTTACTCTGCCAATCTCACCATTTGACAAGGTTACCTGTTGTTGATACACCAGAGCTCTGATCTGCTTTTGGATAGCCCTCTTTTCTCTGGGTTTACCGGCTTCAGCACTCTGTTGGAGCAAAAACAACACTTCATCGAGGCATTTGATCATGACATTGGTACCCAATATGACATATGGATCCTTGTGGTTAGGCTTATCCTGGACCACTAAAATACCCTGGTTTTTCAACTGCACCCTCCCCACCTTTACTGTAGCTTCCCACTGTCCCTCTATGGTAACCGGTATACCATTAGTGGCTTCAAGGTTCATCTCGGGATTAGGGGGTTCTAGCTTAACATCTGGCCAGAACTGCTTGTAAAGGGTACTGGGGATGGATGTCACCTGGGATCCAGTGTCTATCAAGGCGGAGATAGCGATGCCATCGATGACGATTGGTAAGTATGGACAGTCTCCCACATACTTGTGTTCCCAGCTGGACGTAGGGCCTGCACAGTCTACTCCTGGGGTTGGCCCTTCTCGCCCAGGGGTCGCTCGTTTAAAGGACGGGATTGCAGATTGCGTCCTCCTAAGTCGTTCTGCTGACTGTTGCGGCGTCTGTCAGGACTGCGGCGGTCTGCAGGTTTTCCTCGCGACAGCTGTGTCTTTCTCCTCATCCACGGGACGTCGTCAGGACTGTCGGCGAGTAGAATCTTGTCCGATGGCCTTGCATCTGTCTTGGGTCTTCTCCCAGCTTGTAGCTTGGCCACGTCCTTCATCAGCTGCTCGACATTAGCACACAGTTGATCAAACCGGTCAGGTGTCACAGTCTGTGCGCTGGATTGAATCGCGGGGGATTGGAGATGCTGCTGCCGGCACGGAAGGGGTGTCAGCGTACTGCTGCTGCTGCGAAGCGGGATCAGGTACTTCAGCGAGTCGCTGTCCCCAAACTGTTAAGTCTCTCAATGTGTCAAACTCTGCGCCTGGATTTTGTATGGACCACCAGCTTGCTTGCTTTCTATCCTCAGATAGTTTAAGGCCCACAATAAATTGTCCAATTAACGCTTTGTTCTCATCTCGAGCACTGTCAGGATCGACTTGTTTTAACAGTCTGTAGGCTTCTTGCAAGCGCAGTGAATAATCAAGGACAGTTTCTTGTGCCCCTTGGTTACAACGATAGAATGACAGTCTTAATCCAGCTTCGGTATGGCACTCAAAGACCCGGGTTAATCTAGCGAATATCTGCTCCACAGATTCCTGAACTTCTACAGGCCAGCTGCGGCTCTGCAGTTCGGCTGCACCGGTTAACTGTCCCATAATAACTGAAGCTCTTTGCTTACCGGTCATCGGGTACATGTCCAGGGCTTGGCATATCTTCCTCTGGAAGTTCTCCAAGGTGCTGGGTACACCGCTGTACTTGGGTAACCAGGTCGCACTAGGAACGTAGGGTAGAGACATCGGCATAATCGGAGCGGGTTGTGGTAGCATACCGCCGACTTGTTGCTGTCCATCAAAAGGTATATTTTGAGGTGCCGCTTGGTCTAGCGGGGGCACCGCGTGATCGGGAGCCGGGTTACTCATGGTCGCTCCCCCTTAGTTAAGCGTAGCCTTTCCCTCGGTTGCAAACGGAAGTGTCGGCCTCGCGGTGAGGAGTGAGGCACCACGGGAGTTTCCGGTTCCTGCTGCGTACAGGGGAAGTCGTCAGAGCGTGGGGGCGGGGTCAATCTTCGCGCCCTCTGTACAGTCACGCCCCTTCTTTTCCCGCCTTTTCGCGCAGCAATGGCGGAGCAAATGTACAGTTCGATATTTACAGTCAATAAATAGCACACAATACCCGTGATAACGGGCCTGCTCGTATCCTGTTCGTGACGCCAAATTCTGACTCACCGTAGCCGGGGGGTACACGTAGCGGGCGTTGTTTCTCCTCCAGTCACGGAACCGCGCCTGCGGTGGTGTAGGCCCGGTGGTCCAGATCAATAGGGGAATGGCGGAACAGTGGGGTGATTTGTCTTCGTGACGCCACCTGCGGGTGTTCTGGTAACGGTACCAGCGCTGTTCGGGTCTCCGGGGGATGGTACACAGCGAGATGGAACGCTCCCCACAGGATGAGCGGGAATCCCGGAGTCGGGAGCTGCGCAAGATGTTGTGAGGCAGCTGCGGGACGCTGCGCGCTGAATTCTGCAGTAATGCACAACCACACAAAGTCTCTTTTAGGTACCTTTACTGGTTGGTAGGCAGGTACACTCGGGCCGGGATAGTGAAGTTGGCACTTATGGAGTTTCACAGCAAGCAGTGTTAGGCTTCCTTTCTCTACTTCTGGTGCTAAGGTCGGGTGGATGTGGAATCCAGCCGGACCGGGCAGTTTGTTCAATGGAACTTGCTTCACCTGGTTAGCAGCACTGAGGGCACTGTAAAAGGGTCTGAGCAGGATCAGTACTCTTCCCTGGGCTCTCGTGGATGGGTGCATCAGGTGGAACAGGTGGCTAAACCTCCTGTTGGATGTGCTGGTTCTCTGTGACGGCTTTGTAGCTTCCACAGCTTCGGTTCCAGTAACCGGTGTTTAAGGAAAGAGTCAGTGTAACTCTGTAATCCTTGAGAGGTGATCTCCTTCTTCCTATTATCCCAATTGCAAGGATCTCCACCGGCTAACAGGCTAGCAGGGCCTAGTGTGTTCCTCATAGGGTGGAGGTTTCACACAGGCAGGCAGCTCTTGTAGCGTCTACCACACTCTGAAGTTTCTCCCTCCAAGACTCTTTTTATAGGGGGAACTGGCTCAAGTGACCAGTGGTAGCTCCCCCTAGAGGCTCGGGGTGAAACCAGGTGTTCTAAGTGTTGTTTGTGTTGTGGTTTTGCTGTGCTGTTACTTACTCCATTGTACCTAAGGATTTCTGTGGTGCCCAACAGGTGCCAGGGTGCCACATTTCAATAGCACGCAGGCTATCTTCATCAGGTCATACCAACCATTCTTCTTGATCTCTCTGCAGCTTTTATATAAATGTCACTTCCTAAGCTCAATTCCTTGTATCACCTGATGAAGATAGCCTGCGTGCTATTGAAATACGTTGTGGCCCATACAAGGAGCTAATAATAAAAGGTTGAATATCTGCTAATACGTTCCCTTTGCTTTGTGCCTTAGTGCTCATAAACTCCAGTTTCCATTTTCCCTTTGTTTTATGTTATAATCCCTTTATGGGATCACTGGTGGAGCTGCTTTGGGCCAGGGCGTTCTTTAATTCCTCCTCCTTGAGGACCTGTGAAGCACCTTAACAACAATAACAGCTGCAGGACCTGTGGTGATGTCACATCTGACTTGGATCACGTGACCTCCTGGAATCACATGGACTGAGGCCGGACTAAAGGACAAGCATCTCATACAGCTTCTGAGCGGGGGCCCTCTGCTTCCAGGCATACACTGGTGTTGTGCACGACTGCACTACCCCCCGGGTGAGTGGCCAATTGGCGTGCAATCCATTAACCCGTTAGACCACCAGGTTTCACACATTGCGCTCCTGTACCCTTGTTTTACATCTCTGCAGTTTTTGACACTGTTGATCACCATCTCCTACTCACTATGCTGCACTTCATCATGCATAAAGAACACTGCTCTCTCCATTTTCTCTTCCTATCTTTCTGACCACTCTTTCAGTGTATTATTTCCTGGCTCCTCTCGTCTTCCTCTCATTATTGAGGTCCCTCAGGGTTCGATCCTTGGCCCCCTTCTATTCTTTCTCTACACAGCCCTGATTGGACAGACCATCAGCAAATTTAGCTTTCAGTGCCATCTTTATGCTGATGACACAAAACTATAAAGTTCTTCCCTTGACCTTACCCATGCTGTATTAAAGAACGCCCCTGACTGTCTAACCACAGCTTCTAAGATCATGTACGCCTTCTATTTAAAACTCAACCTTTCCAAAACTGAACTTCTTCTGCTCCCACTGTCCACTAACCTCCCTAAATCTGACATCTCCCTCTAAGTGTATCATAATGCCTAGGCAGTAGGCTCGCTGTCTGGGTGTTATGTTTGACACCGATCTCTCCTTCACCTCCTATATACAATCTCTCACCCGCTCTTGCCTCTTGCACCTGAAGAACATCTCTACAATCTGCCTCTTTCTCACAATGGAAACAACAAAAACCCTCACCATGGCCCTGATCCATTTCCACCTTGGTTATTGTACAGTTAGGGCCAGAAATATTTGGACAGTGACACAAGTTTTGTTATTTTAGCTGTTTACAAAAACATGTTCAGAAATACAATTATATATATAATATGGGCTGAAAGTGCACACTCCCAGCTGCAATATGAGAGTTTCCACATCCAAATCGGAGAAAGGGTTTAGGAATTATAGCTCTGTAATGCATAGCCTCCTCTATTTCAAGGGACCAAAAGTAATTGGACAATGGACTCTAAGGGCTGCAATTAACTCTGAAGGCGTCTCCCTCGTTAACCTGTAATCAATGAAGTAGTTAAAAGGTCAGGGGTGGATTCCAGGTGTGTGGTTTTGCATTTGGAAGCTGTTGCTGTGACCAGACAACATGCGGTCAAAGGAACTCTCAAGTGAGGTGAAGCAGAACATCCTGAGGCTGAAAAAAAAGAAAAAATCCATCATAGAGATAGCAGACATGCTTGGAGTAGCAAAATCAACAGTTGGGTACATTCTGAGAAAAAAGGAATTGACTGGTGAGCTTGGGAACTCTAAAAGGCCTGGGCGTCCACGGATGACAACAGTGGACGCATACTTTATTTGGTGAAGAAGAATCCGTTCACAACGTCAACTGAAGTCCAGAACACTCTCAGTGAAGTAGGTGTATCTGTCTCTAAGTCAACAGTAAAGAGAAGACTCCATGACAGTAAATACAAAGGGTTCACATCTAGATGCAAACCATTCATCAATTCCAAAAATAGACAGGCCAGAGTTAAATTTGCTGAAAAACACCTCAAGAAGCCAGCTCAGTTCTGGAAAAGTATTCTATGGACAGATGAGACAAAGATCAACCTGTACCAGAATGATGGGAAGAAAAAAGTTTGGAGAAGAAAGGGAACGGCACATGATCCAAGGCACACCACATCCTCTGTAAAACATGGTGGAGGCAACGTGATGGCATGGGCATGCATGGCTTTCAATGGCACTTGGTCACTTGTGTTTATTGATGACATAACAGCAGACAAGAGTAGCCGGATGAATTCTGAAGTGTACCGGGATATACTTTCAGCCCAGATTCAGCCAAATGCTGCAAAGTTGATTGGACGGCGCTTCATAGTACAGATGGACAATGACCCCAAGCATACAGCCAAAGCTACCCAGGAGTTCATGAGTGCAAAAAAATGGAACATTCTGCAATGGCCAAGTCAATCACCAGATCTAAACCCAATTGAGCATGCATTTCACTTGCTGAAATCCAGACTTAAGACGGAAAGACCCACAAACAAGCAAGACCTGAAGGCTGCGGCTGTAAAGGCCTGGCAAAGCATTAAGAAGGAGGAAACCCAGCGTTTGGTGATGTCCATGGGTTCCAGACTTAAGGCAGTGATTGCCTCCAAAGGATTCGCAACAAAATATTGAAAATAAAAATATTTTGTTTGGGTTATGTTTATTTGTCCAATTACTTTTGACCTCCTAAAATGTGGAGTGTTTGTAAAGAAATGTGTACAATTCCTACATTTTCTATCAGATATTTTTGTTCAACCCTTCAAATTAAACGTTACAATCTGCACTTGAATTCTGTTGTAGAGGTTTCATTTCAAATCCAATGTGGTGGCATGCAGAGCCCAACTCGCGAAAATTGTGTCACTGTCCAAATATTTCTGGCCCTAACTGTATTTCTCTATGAACTGGCCTCCCTCTCAATAGACTTTCCCCTCTCCAGACCATCCTTAATGCAACAGCCAGGGTTCCCTATCTGGCTAACCATTAGTCGGACACTTCCACTCTATGTCAGTCATTGCACTGGCTGCCCATACACTATAGGATCCAATTCAAATTGCTCCTTCTCATCCACAAAGCACTTCACAGTGCAGCACCTCCCTACATTTCCACCCTCATCTCTGTTTATCACCCAACTCGTTCTCTTTGCTCTGGAAGCGACTTTAGACTAACTTCTGCATTAATACGAACCTCCCGGCTCCAAGACTTCTCCCGAGCTGCACCAATTCTCTGGAATGCTCTATCTCAATAAATTAGGTCTATCCACAACCTGCATACTTTGAGGTGCTCTCTAAAAATACATCTTTTTAGGTTGGCCTATCTTGTTCCCTAATCAAAGTCACATAGAGCTAACCTATTCACTCGACCAGACCCAAAAACATTACAAAGAATGGCTGGTGGCCACTCATGCAGCTCTTATCTATTCCCCATTTCCTCAAGTTGGTTGGACCATCATTGTAAATAAATCCCTGTACTTTCTATCATCCCCACCTCATTGTTAGATTGTAATCATTATTTTGCTTTAATTATTGTATTCTTTGATAACTGTTAATTATGGCTTTTCGTATATGAACCTCTGAATTATAAAGCGCTGCGGAATATGTTGGCACTATATAAAGTTTATTATTATACTATTATTGTATGATCCTCTGCTCCTGCACCTTCATTAACAGTTTGTCTGGTTTCATGAGCCCCCTCTGTCGCTGTACTCCACACAAGCATACCACATGGCTGTGTGATGAGAGTCTGGACCTTTGAGATATTAGTATTCCTCCTTAATCCTCCTCTTCTTCTTCCACCTCTTTCTCTGGAACCACTATCTCATCAAATGTAAATAATAGGATGTAAATACTATTTTAGTTAACCGTTCAGGACCAGTGAGTGTATATAACTGTTGATTAAGCCAAAAAGGACAATATGATTATGGATGGTGATATAATCAGAACATTTCTTGTAAAAAGTTGTACTTCTCAATATGCCTTTTATTGGTTTTCAAGCCAACATGGTGATGTGCATGTGTGAACATTGTTGCACTTTACCCGGACAAACTGTGCACTGAGACAGCTCGACCTGGCTAAATATAAACTATTGGCGTGGCCGAGGAGCCGAATGAGGCCAGGCCTAGAACCCCGTAGCCACGCTTGGGGACAAATAAAGGTGGGTTGGGGTGGTTCTGAATGCACACTATTAACCAGGCAAGGGGATACTTTGTTTTGGTGACCTTGTAAAGACTGTGTTGATATTTTATACGTATTTGCATTTCTTTTATGTCTTTTGTATTTTTATATACTAGAGTAACTTTGAAGTAAGCACCTCCCATAAAGGAAGAAATCGTTAACTTTGTTGGTGCAATGTGCACATGAAAAAACAAATTGTAAGTTTCTTTGCATAACATCTTGTATCTGTTTTGCAGCCCGCGGACGTGCTGTGTTTTGCCAAGGGAAAATGTGGTGCCCCTGCAGACTGGCTCCCCAGCTCACCTCTCCCGGGTCAGCATTCTCTGCCCCTCTGCCAACCGGGCATCCAACGTCCAGGCGTACTGTGTCTCGGAGCCGTTCGCCGGGTTCCCTTCCTTTCAGCTGACCACCGGGCTCACACATGAGCACATTACAATGGTCGTGTTCATGTGATCAATCAGCGGTGCACTAGGTGCAATCCTCCCCTGTGACTCTAGGGGCCGGCACGGTCCAACCTGACACTCCCCTTGACCAATAGTTGCTCTTCCTCTGGTATATCATGCAACCTCCACTGATGGGAGGTGCCTGATTAATAAGTCAGTTTGCTTCTGCCTTGCTGACTGTTGGTCAGGCCTTCCTTGTACTCTGTTTCCTGGAACCCTAGCTGTGCTCTTCCTCGGTAGCACCATTCCTGTTCTCCTAGCTTTGTACCCTGTTATCCTGGAATCCTTAGCTGTGCCGTAGCATAGGCTAACCTTACGAGCCGCCCCCTTGGTACTAGCAGCTGTGGTATTTAGACCCCCTGGGCTTGCCCCTGACAATCCCTGTATAGGGGTTGGTTAAACTAGGACCAGCTCACCCAGGGGAGTTCGGTACCACGGCCCAGTGGGTCAACTCTAGGGTGCCTTCTCCCGGAAGCTTGACACTGGTCACCACAGTGATGCTGCACCTAATCCAAAGGTGTGGTGGCACTGTTCCCTGGTGAGAGGGGTCGCAAGCCCGAGACACATAGGTTGCATAGAACACCATCCCAATTCAGGGGATTCGGGCGGACCCTGATTAGGGAGGGCCCCATCTTCTGGTCAGGAGAAGAGGTAAGCAGAAGGTAAGAGAAGAGGAGTCGAAAGGAGGAAGGCGTCTAGAGCAGACGCAGGGCTGAGAGAGTCCTAGGAGACACGGGAGTGGGGGATCCACCCATGTACCATAAATCTAGTCCCGACCAAGTTGGGCAGAGGGACTGGATGCCAGAGGGGACCAGCGCCAATCTGGTTTGGGTACTCCAAGTCCCGACCAGGAAAACAGAGGCCACTGTGTCTGCAGGAGGAGTGGCCACAAACCGGGATAATCCGCAGGACGGTGGCTAGAACTAGGGTCAGGGGACGTGCTGCTGCAGACGCCCGACAAGGCCCACAGCCACCAGCCTGGGACCCAGTTCATGAAGGTGCAGGGCAGGTGAGGTGAGAATCCAGCACAGGGAGAGAGCAACCTGGTAAGGCCCATGAATGGTATCTTGGCAGAGCGATCCTGATCCCTTGGGAGCTAGCCTGGCTGCACTCTGGAGGAGCACAGCACCCAGCTGAGTACACTTGCCCAATAAGCAAGTAAAAGGTAAAGAAATTCACGAGCTGTGTGTTTCTGCTCCATTCATGCCCTGCAACCCTCTACATCGCTAGAATCCCATCCCTGCAATAGACTGTTCCACCTCCCCTAGGGCCCCGCTCCACCTGTGGGAAGCGATACCATCCCAGCTGCACTACCATCTGCCCCAGCAGCTTTAATGTGCAGCGTCGGCCATCCCTGGTTGAACACCACAGGTGGTGTCACAAATTTTCCTTTGTAGATAGCCCCCCTTTACTGTACGCCCAGGTTCACGGAGCAGGGTCTCCTCCACCATGATCTCTGAAAGAACTTACCAGCTCGGTCCCGAGTACCCCACATCCCTGTGGGCATCACATAAGTTTTCCTCAGCGTAAGGCAGTTACCAGTTTAGCAACATTATCGCACATGGACTTCCCTGGCTCCAGGTTTAGTGAAGACAGCCGTTGGTCGAACTCAGCCTACATAGCTGTCTACAATACATCAGCTGTGCAACTGAAATCTCCAAGGCATTATAGTTTCAATACTGCCTTAGGGTGGTGAGCCCTGGCAGCACAGTACGGAGGTGGGGGGATTTTTTCAGGACTGTTAGAACATTAAGGGAGAAGTCGAGGGCGCAGCTGGAGGCCCTAGAGGAGGTGGAGGAGGCAGAAGCAGTGGTTGAATCAGTAAATACAGAGGTTTGTCCCAAACATCTTAGGGGTTTCAAGATTTTGGTAGCAGCCCCATTCCCTCCTGGCACCGCAGACACCAGAGCTACCCAGTGCCCTCAGCAAATTGTAATGCCACTGGCTATGTTTGCTCATCCAGGTGTAACTGGTGATATGTACCCTGTCATACAGAATTTCTCAAGGAACGGGTGATGTTGTCTGTGACATGCTTGTGTATAACATGCATATATTTCTTAAAGAAGTAATGGCAACTGGGCAACTGGTACTGGGAGGCTGCAACAGCCATCAGTGTTCGGAAACCATCTGTATCCAATAGGCGGAAAAGCAGCGAACAAATGGTGAAGTTCAAGCTCTTTTCTTTAGGATGTGTAGGAGGAAATAATATTTTACTTGACCACAACTGCGGGACTGAGGGATGGCTGCTGTGATGAGAGAGAGTGAAGGTGGGTGTATACAACAATCTGCTGTACTCTGAAGGAGGTGGAGGAAGAGATGTTATGGAGGATTGACAAAGAAGAGGTGTGCTTGGTGTCTGAGATCAGTCAAATACAGCAGGCATGTCCACTTCTCTAACAGCTGATGGGCTCTCACACACCCCAAATGTAGTAGGAAAACAAGTGGAGGTCCTGCAACCAGAGACCTGTGTGACAACACTTGCCATGGTGACGGAAGAGGAAGAAGCAGCAGATGCGGTTGATGTGGTGGACGATATTCGTTGAGGCCCGCTAGGTTGAAAATAACATCAGTTGGGTCATCCTTTGCAGTCTCCAAAAAGGCCCAGAATAGGCATCCCTTGCCTCCCCTGAAAACTGCAGACCCACGTCCATTGTTGTCCAGAGCCAGACTTGTGGCTGAGGATGCAGTACTTGTCATGCTTACAGCCCCAAGTCTCTGTGAGGGAAGCCGCAACCTTACCTTCTCATCTTCCTCCTCCTCCACCTCCTCTGCTGAGGTACTCAGCTGCGTGACTCTGGGTTAATTACAAGTGGGATTTCGAACCTCATCAACATCCTCTCTTTTGTCCCACTCCTCGCCCTGAGATTCGCCCTCTTCCTTTCCCTACCCTTAACACACAGTACAGTGCGGGTTCTCCTCAGGTATCTGAGTCTAATCATCATCATCACCTCCACCCAGGGTTTAAAGTCTGGGGACGAGGGTCTGTATTCTGCTGAGATCCTACTTTGTCTGTCCCCGGATTCAACTACAAAAGATTTTGGCCATCGGTGTAAATGCATTCCTCCCTTGAGTCTGTGAATCTTTTGAGTAGACCTCTGATGCCCATGGAATAAAATGTGTGAACAGCTCTGCCAAATTGTCCATTTGTGTTTCCCCACTGTCAGTTATGTGGTTGGAGAGTTGTGACACAGGAATAAACATGGAAAATTGGGGTGCCTCTAAGATCTGTATTGTGTGTCTGATGTTGAGGTGGAGGAAAAGGAGGAAAGGCCACTTGATGCAGTGCTTGTCATAAATTGTAGCAAAATCTCTTTCTGTGTCTCTTTCACATGTCATATCTGCCAAAATAAGAGACTGGAGTAGCCCATCCAGTAACAGAAGTTGTCACTTAGCCTGGGATATTATGAGCCCTTGTTTTGTCAGTACAAGCTTTCAATAACATTAGCAGTAGCTCCTACCCTTCCTACACCTCCAACACTAGGTGTTTTACTTCTTCTACCAAGCTTATTCCCCTTTTCACCATGTTTATTGCCCTTTCCACCATTACCTCAGGATTTCCCACTCATGTTTAATGCATACAGATTTGGAAGTCACTTGTTAGAAGCCCAATAAAAGGCTGTTTGACAACTTACAGAGATTTGGCAAGTTCATATGGAGGCCAATATAAGCCTATCAGCAGGGATGGGCAAATCTACTCGTTACTACTCGCTACTCTGCGAGTAGTAGGGTACTCGGCCGACTCCTTACTCTGCGAGTTTCATTGCGATTACTCGCACACTAATGAGTCCAATGAAAATCAATTGTAAATTCTATTCCTCTACTTCTTTGAACCGGATTGTCCCGGATTGACCCAGTCAGGTTCAATCAGGTACCATAGACATCAATGTTAAAACAAATCGGATTGTCCCGGTCCTGTTCAAGCGGGTTAACTTTAACATGACTGTCTATGGGACCGGATTGAACCTGACCGGTTCAATCCAGTTCAATCCGTTTTTTTTTTTAACTATTCTTTAAAAGCCCGCAGCTTTTTGCTGCTGGCTTTTAAAGAATAAAATGGGGAATAGCAGGTATTTCCTCTGCTGTCAGACCCATTTATGGGGTCCAGCAGCAGAGGAATCGCTGCAATACTCGCATCCCCATTCATTTACATTGGACTCGCTAGACTCGCAACGAGTAGCGAGTATCGGGATCCTACTCGTTAGAGTCTAGCGAGTCTGAGTAATTTAGTATTCGCCCATCCCTACCTATTAGGGGAACCCCAAAATTTGTCAATCACTTGTTTGAAGCAAAAAAAGGCATTTTTTAGGTGAAACACCAAGATTTTGCAATCACTTGTTTGAGGAAAAAAGCCTTTTAGAGGGAAACACCAAGATTTTGCTATCACATCTTTGAGGCAAAAAAAGCCTTTGAGGGGAAACTCCAAGATTTTGATATCAATTGTTTGAGGCAAAATAAAAGCCTCTTAGGGGAAACGCCAAGATTTTGCTATCCCTTGTTTAAGGCCAGAAAAAGCCTTTTTATTTTCAGAAAATATTTTTATTAAAGTTTAAATCATCCATCTAAACAGCAAGTATATAACAATATACAGATTACTCACCATAAATTGATATCAGTACACCTGTGAAGGTACCATTACACGCCGCTACAACAGGATGGATACAACCCGCTACAGGCTACGATTGTAGCTTGCGTCGTCAATATAGCCCGTAGTAGCGGCGTGTGAAGACGGTAGGAGGCAGCCGGCAACAGATACATCTGTTTCCGAGCACTGCTCTGAAACAGGTGGCTACAAAGCCGATTGCAGCGAGCTGTATCGGCGTGTAAAGAAGCTACAGAAGGGATGTCTATACACCAGGCGATGTACCTGGTATGTAGCTGGGGCGTGACACAGGCTCCGGGATACCGCGCCCCTTTAGCGATCATTGGAGGAAGCTCCTGCATGACGATTGGTAGTCGCTGCATAGGGAGGCATATTTAAGGAGATGACCAGTCACACTACACAATTGCTCGAGCGTCATGTATGAAACAGCCTCCTGCGATGCCTGCCCAATCATGGGTTTATTGCTTTGTCCTATCATCGTACGGACGTCTCGTAATCCACAATTGTGGCACGCCTATGTGCTGGTTGTAGCGGTGTGTAAATGAGGTAAGATGAGCTACAGATGGCTACTTGAGACACCCGGCGATGTATCTAGCTATAGATGTAGCGTAGCGTAGCGCACCTTGTGGCGGCGTGTAAAGGTGGTGCGTTTCCCGTTTGTAACCGTTTGGGCGTGCTCGTGCACGTGAAGTAGCGGGTTGTATCCATCCTGTTGTAGCGGCGTGTAAAGGTACCTTGATACACGCAGCTATATCAAGGTTATACTTACTAAAATTTTACTTTTATTCACTAGTTTAAGATAGGGAGGTATTCCCTTTATACCAAACGGTATGGTGCTTTTGCTAAAGTTGGGGAGAGGGGATGGGTCACCCTGTTCTGTTCCTAGCTCCCCCTGCCTGACAACGGAGTTTTCAACACATAGACAAAGAAAACCCCCTAATTGGTGTCCCCGTTCCTCGGCGGCTCACCCTTCTAGTCCTAAGTCTTATTGGGGTAGGGTAGTGTCTGTGCAGAATCTCCCCTTCTTATATTATACCCGGGTGTCCTGTCTTACCGTTATCAGCCTTGCGAGTCCGGGTCAATCCCCTTAGACGCGGTGGTAAAAAAAGAACAGACCACCTTAGGGGCCAGTACTAACAAAAATATGGCAGTACTCCTCTATATATGTATCACTTTATAGGGATATGAGCTTATATTTGTGATAGTGTTAGAATTTGTCACTATTATTGATGTCTGAGCGACACACTCTTCCACTAATATGCAGATCTGGATTTCAGATCTAGCATCCCCCATCCCATGAGTGTACTCCCATACACTAAAATAAACAGACCCCAACAGATAATCCCAGACTCAACAGGGCACAGTAAATCACCCTAACCCCAAACCAGAAAGGACCAATAGACAGGCAGGGAAATGATTAACCTTTAGACCATGTAGGTAGTTGTTATACTCATCTCATCCTGCTGAGGATAGCTCACTCGACGCGTTTCCCTCAACCAATGATGTTTGGTGGGTTCCTCAGGAGTGAAATGCCTTTTTCATGAGGCCTTCAATACAGCCTCTGGTCGCCCAGGGTGGGGTCCTGATATGTCCCCTTCTCCACCTCTCTGTGTCTCAATGGATGGCGGCCATTCACTCATGATTCACAATTTTGGGGCTAGGGTGATTTACTGAGTCCTGTTGAGTCTGGAATTATCTGTTGGATTCTGTTTATTTTAGTGTATGAGAGTACACCCATGGGATGGGGGATGCTAGATCTGAAATCCAGCACTCCCACATTAGTTTACACGGTGAGAGGTTACCCAGGAGGGAATAAAATCACCTCTAAGGGGAACAAGGAAGGGTTTTTTGAGGTCTTGCTAGGTCTTTGGACCTCTAAGCTGCTTGCTGCTAGGTCACTCGGCTGTGGGACCGGGAGGAGAGATGGAAGAAGAAGAGAGGGTTTAAAGAGAAGAGAAAAACAGAGCTTTTCCAGGAGAGCAGCCAGTCTGGGAAATAGGGGCCGTTGTTAGGTTCTCCCAGACAGCTTACCGGGCACCGGAGCCCACAGACTGCTGGAGCTACAAGCGCAGCAGAGATTCCTGTGGAGTCTTCAAGTCTCCCGGTTACCAGAGCAGTCCACAAGAAGGGTACCAGGCACCGCCAAAGGAATGAGCGGCCAGCCAATAGAGGGTTACCCGACGACAGCGAAGGTGAGAGAGGCCAGGAGGCCAGGCTGGATTCTAAGTCACCAGGCTTCACACCAAACTGGAAAGCAGGGAAGAACAGAAACGGGTTAGTTAAAGAAGGCACACTAAGGGTTTCACCATACCACCTGGGATCCACTTGCAGCCACCCGTTAAGCTGCATGTTCTTGTAACATTTAAAGTGCCGAACTGTGAACTTTGTATGATGCTGATGCAAATTAACAGTAAAGAATCCAGGGAAAAAGTGACTTTGCCTCTGCCTGTGTTTCCTTTTGCATGAACTTGTTCCCTATACAGGAACGTGGTCCAGCCTTACCTGTAGAGGACCTTGCCAACTAGCCGCGATACCATCTACCTTCGGCGGACTGTGGCAGCGCTGGTGGCCCATTACCAGAAACTACAGGTGGCATCACGACAACTTGTAAATATAATCCCCTGTAAATATACCCTTTTTCAAAAGAAGTCCCCCAGGACACGGGATCAGGCGCGGCCACAACCTCCCATGACACAGCAACGCTTCCGTGGAGCCTGATACCCGAGTACCCCAAAGCCTGGGGCTCGACAATTATACCTAAATTCTGGCAGTATGTTATGTCTCTAATCGAATATGTCTAATGCATTAGATGGAAGTAGTGGCCTAATATACGAATTGACATCTTTAGACCTTGTTTATTGGAGACACGTAGGAATTAGGGGTTTTACGATCCTAGTTGTTATAGCAATTGTTAAAACATGATATGATTATGAGATTTCATGTTTGAATTCAACAACACAATGATTTATTCGAGACACTGCTCTTGCCATACAAGAAATAAACCCAGGGAGAAATGCACTGAACATTTTATGAGCTGCAGCATTTAACAATCTAGAGATATTTATAGTCTTCAGTAATTCATAGCATTTAAATGTAATGCTAGGATGCAAATAACCATTCTCCAGCAGCTCAGCTCATGAATAAAGCTAAAAGGGCCTCAGGTTCGAGACTGCAGAGGAGAAAAAGAAGAGACACAGGGGAATGAGCGTAGCCATTCTCCTGTTGTCTCTCTAAAGAAATGTCACCAAACGACCATGGGATCAGTTCATGGCTCAGCATGGGCATTATGTGCAGAGCTATATTTGACATGACTCAGAACAATCCACATCCAGGACAACAACACAGGAATGCTGCTAAGGCCGCCAAGAAACAAAAATGTATGAAATTGTATTAACAGGAAAACAAGATTTCAGGACCTGTCCTCTTCCGTTCAAAAAATGGCTAGGTATTAAACCAAAGTATGAATGTTTATGATTTTTTTTTACACATGTTACAAAAAGAAAAACGGCATCATTGTGTTCCTCATGACTGATGATGTTTACCCAAGGTTCCTTCTTGCTCTAACATGCATGTAAGGTGACTTTCTTGGCTTGTAAGAAACTAATTTTTCTAGTCTGTATGCATTAGAGATTGAAAGGGTTTGCAATTAAGACTATTTAGTGCTGACATAGAGTGAAAACTTAGGGGTAGGTTAACACAGGACCCGTCCGCCACAGGCCTCTCCCTGTAAAATATATTATTGTAGAAATGCTGCAGATCTTCTCTACATTTCACCTTTTATAACTGCTTTATTATCAGAAATCCCACCCACGGTTAACTCCTTCCCAACATGGCTATTTTACCTTTTTGTTTTGTCCTCCTTTTCTTACAAGAGTCATAACTTTTTCATTTTTCGATCCACATAGCCATATGAGGGCTTCTTTCTTGAAGGATGATTTGTGATTTTGAGTAGCATCATTCAAATTGCCAAAAAAAGCTATTTTCTTATTCACAGTGGTCTCTATTCGGTAAAAATTAGTCGGCAATATCACTTTCCAGGTCAGCATGATTACTACAGTAATACCAAACATGCAAAGGTTTTTTATTTTTGTGGTGAAAAAAAAAAATCAGAAATTTAAAAAAAAAACAAAAAAAAAACATCAGTTTGAATATGTCGCCATTTTCTGAGACCTATAACATTTTAAATTTTCCGCCAATGGGGCTGTGTGAGGGTCTTTTACTGATTAAGTAATGTAATATTATATTTTGATAAACCAAACATAGCAATATCATATACGGTATGTGTATTTTTAGTATTTCTTTATTTTTAATGGAGGAAAAAGGGGGTCATTTGAATTTGTATATATTAATTTAGTATTATTTATACAAAACATTTTTACTGTGTTTATTAGTCCTCTTAGGTGACTTGAACCTACAATTATTCAATAATTTCTGCTACACATAGCAATACTACAGTTCTGCTGCATATAGCAAAAATCACAGTCTCCTATGAACACCAACTACAGGTTTCGCAGGAGTAGGGTCATGACAGGCATTGGGGTCATCATCGGCACCCTGTCATCATGTCACACATTTTGTATGCACTGGCTTTGTTCTCCTCTTCTACGGGAAGAACAAGTGGTGACACAGCTGGAAAAGTGCCATCACTGGAGGTGAGTATGTGTTTTAATTTTAGTGAAACAAACAGGTATTGAGATGGGGTTGACTGACTATCGGCCGACCCCTTTAACTATTGTGTTTTAAAAATCATATAGTTTTTTTTATAAACAAGTCCAGCAAAGCCTTTACATGGCCAGTTTGTTCTTGCATAACTGAGAAATATTTTTTTTTAATGGATAACCAAATGAACCTGTAAATCGGAAGGTTCTGTCACTCCAGCTCTATTCTCTGCAAAGAACCATCAGCTTCTTCTTTGCTTGTCAGGCAAAGCAGTCATCAGTCAACGAGGATAATGTGGCACTGGGTGGGGGATAGAGCTGGAGTGACAGATGCTTTAGATCTTCAAATAGTTCTTCAGCCTCATGTGCATATCAATTCAAACGCTGATTTCTGAGTAACAGAGGAAAAAACTGGCCATGTAAAAATATACCTGAACTTGTCTTTAAAAGAGCTACATGCATAGTTTGAGGCATGAAATCCTGCTGACAGATTCATATTTAAAGTGGTTTTAGATGTGGATTTTGGAGGAAATCCCCATAAAAATACTCTTAAAAAAATCTGAGTGAATGTAATTTAAATACGCAAACATAATAACAGCCTAATGCCCCCTTCACATCACCATTTTTTGGGATTTGTGGCTATCCGCTGTAAAACAGATAGCCACGAATCCGATTTGGCCCCCGATGTATTCTTATGTGCATGGATGGGTACGGATTGGTCCTATATGGCCATCCGATTGTGTCCAAATTGTCACTGATCCAATTGTGTCTGATTTTTTGATGTGCCCAGAATCGGATACTGATCCAATTTTGGGTACAGTGGACCAAATCAGACAGAATCGGATCCGAAGTGGTCCACGGCAAATAACATGGGTGCCTATGGAGCGCAGATCCGGGAAAATACAGGATAATTTCCCGCAAAACCGATTGGCAGGTGGGAAGTTTAAACTGCTCAGCTGATGCTGTCATGTGACACATCAGCTGATCGGGTTGCCTCGCCCCACCCCGCCCTGTCAGCTGATTAAGGTCCTTCAGCCATCGGAAGTGGATGCTGCGCATCGCATGACACTCGGTCGAGAGGTGAGCATTTTTTTTTTTATTTTTAACCATTGCTTTCCCTTTTGCAATGTATGTAGATACACTGCGAAAGTGAAAGTCAGCCCCCACACCACTTGCCTGCGTTTGCAGGCTCAGGCTCATCTCAGCTCTTTCTGTGTCTGGATCCATCAAAATCATAGATCCGAACAAAGAAATGGCATCCGGAGCTACAAATCCAGGCCTGTCCGTTCATGTCTGTGTGGTCCTGCAAAAAACAGGGTCCCATGGACAGGAGCAAAATATGATGTGAAGGGGGCCTAATTAGAGAAAAAAATTGCAAATAAAAATAAGCGGTTGCAACTTTTTATTATACTTTTATATAAAGGGTAAATAGGATTCACCGCCAGTGCCCTATTGGGCAGATAGTTTGACTTATTTTTCCAGTTAAAGGTGTTGTACAAGATAAAAAAAAACACATAGCTTCATTTGTACAGTATCAAACCTATCCAGGGGTTGTGTCTGGTATTACAGCTTGTCTCCATTGAAGTGAAGAGGGCTGAACCTAAATATCAGACATAACCTATGGCCATGTGTGGTACTTTTAATAAAAAAAAGCAGCCCTACCTTTAAACGTCATTAACCCTAACGGAAGTAATTAAATAAGGTGATGGGTAAAATAAGATCAGAACTAGTCTGGCTTGTGATGAATCTTTATCTTGAAGCTTTGATGTGCACACAGCCAGATAGCTATAATTTAATGCACAATATTTGCATAACATAAACTTACCACTAGCCACAAAGACTAATTTTGCATTCATTGCGTTTTGTCAGAATGATTACCCTCCTCATAAAACATCTCAGCTGTATATTTTCATTATCATTTTATTGACACATAAAACATTCTGGTAACTTCTACAGACAAACTGCATTATTTGTTCAGTTAATAGAGATTCTCAGTAGAATTTGCCAAAATCTGTGGTACCCCCATCATGTCAACTGCATTAGCTTTATATATTTAATATTCACCCTACAGTGGGCACTTTGTCGTTTTATTTGGAACATAGAATCCATTTTAGTGTATTTGGCTCACTTATCCCAGCTGTGAACTGCATCATTATGGTAACCAATTACATTTTGCTTTCCTATGCTTTCCAGTTATCAGTCCCTCCAATTTACCTAAATTTGTATGTTGTTTCCAATTGAAATGTACACACTGCACCCCATCTTGACTGAAAAAAAATAGAAATGTAGATGTTTGTGCAAATGTATTAAAAAAGAAAAACACATGGTCATAAGTATTGAGATCCTTTGTCCAGTAGAGTAGAAGCACCTTTTGAGCTAGTACAGCCATGAGTTTTGGGAATGATGCACCAAGTTTTTCACACCTGCATTTGGGGATCCTCTGCCATTTTTCCTTGCAGATTCTCTCCAGTTCCGTCAGGTTGGATGGTGAACGTTGGTGGACAGTCATTTTCAGGTCTCTCCAGAGATGCTCAATTGGGTTTAGGTCAGGGCTCTGGCTGGGCCAGTCAAGAATGGTCACAGAGTTGTCCTGAATCCACTCATTTGTTATTTTAGCTGTGGTGCTTAGCGTCATTGTCTTGTTGGAAGGTGATCCTTCGGCCAAGTCTGAGGTCCAGAGCACTCGGGAAGAGGTTTTCATACAGGTTATCTCTGTACTTGGCCACATTCATGTTTCCTTCAATTGCAACCAGTTATCCTGTCCCTGCAGCTGAAAACACCTCCATAGCATGATGCTGCCACCACCATGTTTCACTGTTGGGATTGTATTGGGCAGATGATGAGCAGTGCCTGGATTTCTCCACACATACCACTTAGGGCCACGTCACACACACAGATATTTGTGCAGATATTGTTCGCAGATCTCTGGTTGCTGTGAAATCATGGACACATTGAACCATTTGTACACAGCCACAAAATGGAACATTGTGTCCATGATTTCACTGCAACCAGAGATCTGTGACCAATATCTGCACATATATCTGTGTGTGTAACGTGGCCCTTAGAATCATCACCAAAAAGTTCTATCTGAGTCTCATCAGACCAGAGAATCTTATTTCTCATAGTCTGGGAGTCCTTCGTGTGTTTTTTTGCAAACTCTATGCAGGCTTTCATATGTTTAACACTGAGGAGAGGCTTCCATCAGGCCGCTCTGCCATAAAAACCTGACTAGTGGAGGGCTGCAGTGATAGTTGACATTGTTATACTTTCTCCCATCTCCCTACTGCATCTCTTGAGCTCAGCCACAGTGGCCTTTAGGTTCTTTACTTCTCTCACCAAGGCTTTTCTCCCACAATTGCTCAGTTTGGCTTGGATGGACAAATCTAGGAAGACTTCTGGTGGTCTCAAACTTCTGCCATTTAAGGTTTATGGAGTCTGTACTGAGTCACAGGAGAGAAAGCATGGAACGTGAAGTGCTAGGCCAAGGGCCTGGTGAGACAAATGTGAACCTCTTTCCATATATTTCTGCTCTCCCCATCGGGCAACCGAAGCAAAGTTTAGGTTTCTGTAAGTTTCTCCTTTTTATTTCATTGTTTGCATATGTGTATGTCATTTTATTATTTCTATTTTTATATCTTTTTATGTAAGCACTATACTTTTTATTTTAAAGCTTAAAACTTTAATAAGTCTGAACCTTGTATACTCTAAGAATCCACGGCCCGAGGAAGGTGTGATGTTGTTGTCTGATATGTCTTAGTTTAGGGGAACTCATTGGCCCCCCAAAATCTGATGAGTGGTGGAAGCGTGAAGCGGGGTGCGCAGTGTGAGTCGGGGTGTGATTGATGCTGCCTTTCAGCATAGGATAGAGGTTGAGTGCTGGATTGAGTGAGAGGAGATAGATTAACCCTTGCGGGCGCAACCCTAAGTCACGTGCTGAGAAGTGGGTACGTGACATTCAGTTTTAGAAATCTAGCAGAAAAAAAAGATGAAATAGTGGACAGACATTGTGGGATTTTAGTTAGTAAGGAGCTCAGGTCCAGTGAGGTAGATCACTGTCATCAGCGTAGAGACAATACTGAAGTCCATGGGAGTCTATGAGTTGTCTGTCCCAGGCTGAAGGTGTAGATAGAGAAGAGTAGGGGTCCTATAACTGAGCCTTGGGGAACACCGATAGACAGGGGGCGAGGTGAGGAAGTGGTGTGGGAGAGGGAGACACTGAATGTCCATTGTCACGGGGTCCTTCTCTGGTATCCCACAATCAACAGAGCAAAAGATGTGTGAAAAGCCCAATAACCTTTATTGCTTTAAAAACATAAAAGTCCATAAAACAATCCATCAGAATACTGTATATCCAGGTGGCTCTACCATGTCTCTAGAGAGCTCATCACGGCTTCAGCGTCCCACACAAAAGACTGAATCGTACTGCTTCTCCTCCCCCCAACCACCTCCCAAATCCTAACCAGGTCTATTGACACACTCCATGGGGGGTGAATACAAACATCTACAGGCAGACGACTAGAATGACCAAGTAAGGACATATCCACAGCAATTCAATTATCAGACTCTCTGGAGTATAATTGTCGAGCCCCAGGCCCTGGTGTACTCGGGTATCAAGCTCGGTGGGTGTTTTCACGGGGATGTCAAGGGTGGCAGCGCCTGAGCCCGTAGCCTGGGTGACACTTCAATAAGGGGTGTATGTACAGAATATTAGAGTTTTTCATGTTACGCCACCTGTAGTACCTGCTAATGGGTCACCAGTGCCGCCACAGTCCTCCGGAGGTTAATGGTAATGCGGCTGAGATGGCAAAGCTCCCTACAGGTGGAGCTGATCCTCCGGGTCAGCGTTCCTGTAAGCAAACAGGTTGTTGAAGATAACAACACAAAGGCAAAATCACTTTCTCCCGGGAACTTTACTGTAAACGTTCCGCAGCAAAATACAGAGTCCACATTTCAGCAAGCTGTTATTTAAACAGGTAGCTCTACGGGTGGCTGCAAGTAGATGCCAGGTGGTATGGTGGAACCCATGGTAAACCTTAGTTGACGAACCCGTGTCCTTTCTTCCCCGCCTAGGATGAGTCTATACCCAATGGCTCCTTGTAGGTAGACTTGGGGCTCCCCTTCCTCGTGGTGAAGAAGCAGGCAGACCGCTCCGTCTGGCAGGGTGCCGCAGCCGATGAACAGGCCGCAGCAGCCGGTTGACGACTTTCAGAGATGGACTCTGGCCGTTACCTCAGGTTCGGCGTTCCCGTGGTGGACTGGGGAATTTCCTGGAGTATGGTCGCTACACGCTGGGGTTCATCCTTTCTCTCTAGGGCCCAGACTTCCACATCAGGCACCCTCTCTCAGGACCCCCTCAGGATCCTCTCTCATCTTCCCTCCAGATCAGCGTAGAACTGTCCGGGTTAACCTTCCGCCTCGCTCCACACTCCTCTGACTCTGTACTCTCAGACGCTACTTATCTGACTAACTGTAACTAATTTCCCCTAGAGGTGAATATATCTCCCTCCCTTGGGGTGACCTTCCACCACTACTCTGTGTGGGAGTGCAGGAATGGGTCCCACCCACAAGCCTAGGATCCACTTCCAGCTGGGGAAGATTACACCTCTTTTACGGGTGCAATACCCCACTGTGACGCCTGACCATGTGGGGCGCCACATAATGAGTACACAGGAAGTGGGGAAGGGAGAATACACATTATAGTAACAACAAAGCACTTGTAAAATCCAGTTAAATATAATCCACCATATCCACCATCACAACATCTCTCCTCTTTCAATAAGTGAGCATGCCATAACGTCTACACAGACCTATGGCCAGCTCACTTTAGTCTATATTGCTTTGTCTTTGCATAATGGCAGGATAGATCAGCCTGAAGGAGCCTATTATTCTTCTTGTCGAGTGTCTGCTCCCACAAAATGGCATTGTAACTCCCCAAGGTCGTTTCAGAAGAAGATATCTGCAGGAAATCCTTCCATAACTCCCATACAGCACAGTTTTTCCCACAACCATAATTCAAACGCACCCAAGCTCACTGTATATATTTTCAAGTAACCCCCGCCAGGATAACAGGAAACCTGGGGCCTGGGTGAATTGCCTCAGGTTGAACCACATGGGGGTCAGCAATAGTCAAGAAAACTCCTGTGTCTCTAAATCCCGACACTTTGCATCAATGAATTTAGACATCCTGCAGATGACATTGATGTTGCTCTTGGTAGCTTCGTGGTGTGCTTGGCTCCCTCCGAGTCATTGAGGTGCAACCAGATTGCAGGTGGCCAGGTTGCCCACAGTCATAACATTTCCTCTCCATGATTCCCTAAGGTTGTGGTTAGAACTGTTGAGGCTCGCGGCTGGGTGATGGGGTAGATATAAATGTAAGGGGCTGGGGTGCGAGGGCAGGCTGTGGTTTATAGTGCACAAGATTCACTGGATGAGATGGGGTACATGGGGCTCCCTCCAAGTCCTTGAAGCAAACCTGTCAGGTGGTTTATGCTCCCCCAGCTATCACTGTTTGTACCTGCAGCTTTATAATACTATTCTAACCATTCCTGTCTGAGCTCATAGTGTAATGGTATAGGTGAAAAAAAGCATTTATACACTTATATTTCCGTCTACACCTTGGAGGAGGGAGACTGTCCGGCAGGGTAATAGTTAACTCACTATTAAATTGCATGGCTAAAGGACCTGTGTGATGTAACAATCATGTGACTATAGTGGGTGGAGCTAAGCAAGCAAGCTCATATTATGTTATAGAGACTTAACTCCACCTATTGTAATCATATGGTTATGACATCACATCAGGTCTCCCAACATGTTCTAACATAAGGCTGAAATGTTAACTATTAACCTGCCAAACAGTCTCCGTCCTCCAAGCTGGAGAAAGACTGCCTCATTACATAAGGAAATGTAAGTGTATAACTGCTTTTTTTTCACTTTTCACATTACACTATGAGCTCAGACAGGGATGGTTAGACTGGTATTATAAAGATGCAGCTACAGACAGTGATAGCTGGGGAGGCATAATCTAGCTGACAGGTTCCCTTTGAGAGACACCTAACTTGCAGATGTCTAGGTTTCCTGCACCCATGACATCTCCTTTCTGTAAATTCCCCCGGTTGTGGTCAGAATTGTTGGGGCCCAGGATTTAGACGTGTGGTTGTCATCAGCCTGCGGTTGGGTAGAGGGGCAGATATAACCAGATGGGGCTGGGGAGCAGTAGCAGGCTGTGATTTATCATCCAGTAGCCTCCTTCACCATGGTCAGATTGTAAGGGTCTCAAGGGCAAGGGCTTCAACACTATCTAATGTGGGAGTCATAGGTTCCTGGACCCATTCTCGTATTTCTGAGGTGAACGTGGCAAGAAATTGTTCTATAAGAAACACCTGTACAACATCTTCCAAACTGAAGGCGTTTTCGGTTTCCAGCTATCTCCGACATGCCTGAGACATCTTATGGGCATACATCCTAAACGATCCCCCGGTGGTGCATGGTGTCTTGGAACTGGACCCTATACGAGTCTGGGGTGATAGTATGGTAATCCAAAATAGTCTGTTTTACAAAGTTATAATCCCAGTTCTGCTGTGAGTCAATGATTCGATAAGTCTCTGACGTGCTTCCGTTCAGGAGTCCCACTAACAAACGTATCCAGCCAGAGTGGAGCACCTCCATCACAGCACACTTCTGCTTAAAGTCCTTAAAGAACCCCTCCACTTCTCCGGAAGTCTCATCAAATGGCTTGAAGTCTGTCCTTGTGACCCATGCAACCATGCAAACTCCCGGATCATTGGGTTTATACTCCAAATCGCTTTACTCCCTCTTTTGAGCTCCATGGCGTCTTGTCTCCACTGTGCTCGGCGAACAGCCTCTTACTTATACTACTGAGAGACACCTGGACCCAGAGCCGCCATCTCTTTTTCGTTCCACACCAAGCACTGGATTTTTGGGTGGGGGTCCCTGACTCCTGCCCTTGTCTGTTAGACATCTGGGAGGAAGTGGCCGGACTAGCACCCACCAGTATATCAACTAAGGCCTTTTTAGTCAGTCCTTGGTAGTTCAGGTCCAGGTCTCTGGCTCTTTCCTGTAGACTGGATACAGTCCAGTTTCTGTACTCACTCTGTGGATGGTTCTCCATTGGGCTGCGCTCTGTTGATCCCACCACTGCCACCAGTTGTCACAGGGTCTTTCTCCGGTATCCCACAATCAACAGAGTGAGAGATGCATGATAGGCCTAAGAACCTTCATTACTTGAAAATATAAAAACCCATAAAACAATCCATCAGAATACTGTATATCCAGGTAATCCAGGTGACTCTCACATGCCTATGGAGCAGGGTTGTATCTAGGGGAGGCTGGCGGGGCATTTGCCCCGGGCTTAGCAGACAGGAGGGCGCCATCCAGCCTCCTGCTACATACAGCAGTCAAGGTGTCTTGCCGCCGGTCGCATGTTCCGCCCCTTCCCCGCTCTGGGAGTCGGCAGTTCTCTCTACTCCCGCTATCAGGTGACAGCAGGAGCAGAGAAAATGCCGGGCTCCTGCTATCCATCATATAGAGCGGCTATGAGCCGCTCTGTACAATGAAATAGCTCCCTACTACCTGGCATTTCTGGGTCAGGGAGACAACAGTAACGTGATCAGTCACCTGATCACGCTACTGAGGTCACTCAGCGGCCCTGCAGTGCAGAGGCAGCAGGGTGGGGAAACGTGCTCCAGCTGCAAGAGCTGAAGACCCCCTAAAGATGAATGTAATTAGGGTAAAGGGGACAGGGTGGGGGGAAATAAGAGCCAAACTGAGGGTGAGGGGGGAATAAGAGCAAAACTGAAGGGGAGGGGGGAATAAGAGCCAAACTAGGGGGAAGAGGGGGAGGAATAAGAGCCAAACTAGAGGAGAGGGGGGAATAAGAGCCAAAGTGGGGAAAGGGTAGGAATAAGGGCCAAACTAGGGGGGAGAGGGGGGGATAGGAGCCAAACTGGGGGTGGAATAAGAGCCAAACAGGGGAAGGGGGGAATAAGAGCCAAACTGAGGGGGCAATAAGAGCCAAATCTGAGGGGAGAAAATAAGAGCCAAACTGAAGGGAGAGGGGGAATAAGAGCCAAACTGCGGGGAGGGGAGGAATAAGAGCCAACATAGGGGGAGAGGGGAAGGAATAAGCCAAACTGAGGGGAGGGGGGAATAAGAGCCAAACTGCGGAGAGATGGGAATAGGAGCCAAACTGGGGGGAGGTGGGAATAAGAGCCAAACTGGGGGGGGGGGGGGAGGGGGGAATAATAGCCAAACTGGAGGGAGAGGGTGTGGGGAATAGGAGACAAACTAGGGGGGAAAGGTGGAATAACAGCCAAACTGGGGCGGAGAGTGGAAGGAATAAGAGCCAAACTGAGGGGGAGGGTGGAATAACAGCCAAACTAGGGGGGAAGGGGGAATAAGAGCCAAACTAGTGGGAGGGGGGAATAAAAGCCAAATTGGGCTGGGGGGGAATAAAAGCCAAACTAGGAGGGAGAGGGGGGATAGGTGAGCCAAACAGTATGGTTAGTGGGGATGGCTGCCGCACAGTATGGTGAGTGAGTGAGTGGGGATGGCTGTGGCACAGTATGGTGAGTGGGGATGGCTGTGGCACGGTATTGTGAGTGAGGGGGGATGGCTGCGGCACAGTATGGTGAGTGGGGATGGCTGCGACACAGTATGGTGAGTGAGTGGGGATGACTGCGGCACAGTATGGTGAGTGAGGGGGGATGGCTGCGACACAGTATGGTGAGTGAGGATGGCTGATGTGCATTATGGTGAGTGGAGATGGCTGTGGCACAGTATGGTGAGTGAGGGGGATTGCTGTGGCACAGTATGGTGAGTGAGGAGGGATAGCTGGGGCGCAGTATATGGAGAGAGAGGGGGGATGGCTGCAGCACAGTATGGTGAGTGGGGATGGCTGCGACACAGTATGGTGAGTGAGTGGGGATGACTGCGGCACAGTATGGTGAGTGAGGGGGGATGGCTGCGACACAGTATGGTGAGTGAGGATGGCTGATGTGCATTATGGTGAGTGGAGATGGCTGTGGCACAGTATGGTGAGTGAGGGGGATTGCTGTGGCACAGTATGGTGAGTGAGGAGGGATAGCTGGGGCGCAGTATATGGAGAGAGAGGGGGATGGCTGCGGTACAGTATGTGGAATGAGGGGGGAAGAGTGTGGACACAATACGAGGACTGAGGGGGATGGCTACCAACATAGTATGTGGAGTGAGGATATTGAGTTTGATGAGGGAGAATAGTATAAACCGTGGGCTGTATAGGGGGACACTGTGACCAGGGAGCCCAGTATGAAAAGGTGAGGGCAGTGTGATGAGAGGGCAGTGTGGAGGGCATGTGCCAGAAGAGGGACAATGTGTAAACCATATTTTGTGCAGTGAACAGTGAGGAGGAGCAATTATTTATTACGGGGCTCAGTGTAGGGCAGATATTTTTACTCATGAGAATTTTGATCATTTTGCTATTTTTAAAGATATCGTTCTGAAGACTGGAGAAGATGGACGTCTCCAGAGATGAGCTGTGGATGTGAAGAGTCATTATGGTGTCAGGACAAGATGCAGAAAAGAAAAAGATCACAATCTGAGACAAGGTCATCTATAAGGTACCTGGATGTAAATGATTACCGTATTTATGACACTGACTAATTCTCAACAGTACTGTAGTTCCTGTATGATCTGATGGTGACTGGTAACAACAACTCCCAGTACCTCATTACCATTGTTAAGGAAGTAGTAGGGGTTGTAGGTGTGGCGCCCCGCAACGAGTGCGTCACAAGAGGGTATTGCAGCCATAAAAGCAGCCGCAATATTCTCTGACTCAGCAATGATCCGGTTAACATAGAGATCCAACCCTACATGAAACACCTAGAATAGAGGGCCAATCATAGGTCCTAGGGGGTGGAGTAATAGGGTAGTGTAATAGAACACACGATAATCTAGAAAAAAAAAAGAATAGTCTAGAACTCGGAGAAGAAGGGTCTAGGACTAGAACTTGGAGAGGAGCGGGGGCTCTGCACCCCGTGTGGGCCCCTGGGCCGTCACCGGTCGGGTGTCAGCACCTGAGGCCTTAACTACCGGGATTGGGCATTATCTACACGGGTTCCTAAAAGACTCCCGTGCCACAACTCACAGCCGGTTCACTGGTACCGAAGCTGGCAGCAGTTCACCTCTGTCACGCGAACCAGAAGAGTGGAGGAGCAGCTTCAATGGAGCACCCCACCACAAGCCAACTTCCAGTCGTCTAACCAGCGGTGTACACACTGAGGGATCCAAGGCTCCCCAAAACATCCAGAACGTACATCATGGATAGGGCATTGAAGCAGCCTCCCGTACCCGACCTGGTATTCCTGGGCGACACTGGAGAACAAATTAGGTAGAATGGAGGAACACTGCGGATCTCTAAGGGACACCATCACTGCTGAGTCCACCCGGTCTACTACTCAACCACTGTATGCCATGTACTGCCTGCTGGTTACAGTAAAGACCCGTTGCAGAGACTTTCTGTGTCCGTGCTTCCTTATGAACTGTCCGTCCGCATTACAAGGTAACCGCAGCTGCCGCACAACATCTTGAGCAGCTCCAGCCTCCGGGGATCACCGCTCAGCCTGTGGGGAGCGTAACATCTTGCTGCTGTCCATCCCCCGGGGCCTCCGCAGCGTCGGTAGTCCTTACCGAATCTAATCATAGGTGGCGTCACGAATAAATTAAAAACCCCTTTAATCTGTTCCACCAAGACGTTTTCACTTTTGATCTGCACTACACAGGGCCCCACTACCGGCAGGCGCGGTCCACCCGTGACAAGGAGGAGGGAAGCATCGCCTGTCTAAACCGGAGTCCCGGCCACGGTGAGTCAGAAAATGGCGTCACGAACAGGATACGAGCAGGCCCGTTACCCAACGGGTATAATGTGCTTAAAATGGACTTTATTGTCTACAATTTGGACTTTGTTCGTCCCTAAAAGAACTTTCCCGCCTTTTCACCATTGGGCCAAGATGGCGCCCAAGATGGCGTTCCCGCCACAAGAATCCGCCACGTGCAAGCCCAGGAGTGAGTCAACCCCCCCCTCATCGTGGGAGGGCTAAAGACAAAAGGCGCCAAACTCTTTGTCCGCCCTGATTGCTCGAATCAACCATGGGGACGGACCCCAAAGACTTTTCCCACGATTGGACTACAAAAAGCCCAGAGGAAATGGGAGTGTCAGACAGACTTCTTCACCAGCTCTACCAGAACGCTACCGGTTGAACGGGTGTGGTTTCCCTCCAAGAAGAGAATGGCCAGCATGAGACTCCAAGACCTGATGCGGGAGGTCGAGGCGGAGGCCAGAGCAGCCATAGGCCAACCGGGTCCGGGTCCTGCCCTTACCGTAGACGGCAGCCCCGACTTCTGGCTAAAGGCTCTACAAGACCTCCGGGTGCGACTAATTGAGACTGTGGAATGGACGATTCGCAGCTGGAGCGCGACCCTAGGCAGAAGACTACACCATGTTATGCAGCAGAGCCGACCGGGTACAGCTTCTCCAAGCCCAGACGACATCGCCAGTTTTTCAACCACCTCACCGTCGCCCACCACCTGTCCTGCTTCGTCACCGGAGCCCATAGACTGCATCATTCCTGTGAGGACCACAGCTCGACCCGTTCCAGTGGATGAACCCGCAGCCGACCCCGTTCCAGAGCCGGAGCTTCCAATACGCTCCACCGAAGAAGCCGACACATACCTGGTTCCACCTGCGGAACCCGCGACTAGTTTCTACACTACCGAGACTGTCGCCTGTTTCTCCCCTGAACCGGAGGTCTCCTCTGCAAATACAGAGGCCTACCTGGTGACCGGGATCGAAACACCACTTCCCGCTGCTACAGAAGAAGAGGCAGGCAGCCTGGAAGTCCTGCACAACGACCCCGAGGAGAACTTTGCAGCACAGCCACCCACCGATCCAGAGGATTGCATTCCATCGTCTTCGTCAGCCGAGCAGCCCGACGTAGTCATCAAAGGAGAGATCGAGGAGGATGACGACGAGATCTACAGTCCAGCTGAGGATCTCTACACCGGGTTCGCCTGGGGAGACACCAAGAATCCTGCTGCCGGGCGATCAGCTCGGGTGCACTGGTCGGGTGCAGCCGCAACAGTATCTTCTCCGGTTCCATTGAACCGGGCTCCACTCCAGACTGCCCACCAAGCTCGAGCGATTCAACAACCAGCACGCCGTAGTGACTTGATCCACACGCCGCACCACTCCGACGAAGAGGTACGTCGTATCCGGAGAGACGAGTGGCACAATCGACTGCAAGCCAACATGCAGGCTCGCGCCGAGGCCCGCCGCCAATCTTCATTACCTGAACAATTCCGGAAAACCGGGCGGGTAAGCACCTTCAACTTATCCACCGGGTGGGGATTCGTAAGGGAGGAGGGTGTGAGTACCGAAGTATTTGTGGGGCGTCGTGATGTGGAATCGCACCTACCGCGAGGTCATCCAAACCGAGACTTGTATAGAGGGGACATAGTAACCTATGAGCGACATATATGCTGTGACGGGTGGTTCGCTATACGAGTCCGGAACACTGCCCTCCATCAGTGACTTGTGTTGTTTGAACTTTGCTATTAAAGAGATTTCTTCCTGTTTGCACCGTAACACCGCGACTTGGCGGCTACAGCCTGAACTTTTATTCTAAGGACAGCCGACCGCCCGCCGCGTCCGCGCAATGTGTTAACCTGTTATTCACCTTTTCACTTTTATGCATACATGACTTGTCATTAATAAAAGTGTATTTACCTGTTATAAAATATAAAAATCTCTGTAATGTGAGTAGTGTGACGCTTGGGGACAAGCGTATTCAACCAAGGGGGAGTGTGGCGCCCCGCAACGAGTGCGTCACAAGAGGGTATTGCAGCCATAAAAGCAGCCGCAATATTCTCTGACTCAGCAATGATCCGGTTAACATAGAGATCCAACCCTACATGCAACACCTAGAATAGAGGGCCAATCATAGGTCCTAGGGGGTGGAGTAATAGGGTAGTGTAATAGAACACACGATAATCTAGAAAAAAAAAAGAATAGTCTAGAACTCGGAGAAGAAGGGTCTAGGACTAGAACTTGGAGAGGAGCAGGGGCTCCGCACCCCGTGCGGGCCCCTGGGCCGTCACCGGTCGGGTGTCAGCACCTGAGGCCTTAACTACCGGGATTGGGCATTATCTACACGGGTTCCTAAAAGACTCCCGTGCCCACAACTCACAGCCGGTTCACTGGTACCGAAGCTGGCAGCAGTTCACCTCTGTCACGCGAACCAGAAGAGTGGAGGAGCAGCTTCAAAGGAGCACCCCACCACAAGCCAACTTCCAGTCGTCTAACCAGTGGTGTACCCACTGAGGGATCCAAGGCTCCCCAAAACATCCAGAACGTACATCATGGATAGGGCATTGAAGCAGCCTCCCGTACCCGACCTGGTATTCCTGGGCGACACTGGAGAACAAATTAGGTAGAATGGAGGAACACTGCAGATCTCTAAGGGACACCATCACTGCTGAGTCCACCCGGTCTACTACTCAACCACTGTATGCCATGTACTGCCTGCTGGTTACAGTAAAGACCCGTTGCAGAGACTTTCTGTGTCCGTGCTTCCTTATGAACTGTCCGTCCGCATTACAAGGTAACCGCAGCTGCCGCACAACATCTTGAGCAGCTCCAGCCTCCGGGGATCACCGCTCAGCCTGTGGGGAGCGTAACATCTTGCTGCTGTCCATCCCCCGGGGGCTCCGCAGCGTCGGTAGTCCTTACCGAATCTACTCATAGGTGGCGTCACGAATAAATTAAAAACCCCTTTAATATGTTCCACCAAGACGTCTTCACTTTTGATCTGCACTACACCGGGCCCCACTACCGGTAGGCGCGGTCCACCCGTGACAAGGAGGAGGGAAGCATCGCCTGTCTAAACCGGAGTCCCGGCCACGGTGAGTCATAGGTTCATGCAGAACAAATGTGTATGGGTCTGACCTGACATTACAAGTGTTTTACCATTTACTGATGTTGATACTGATGATGAATTTCTGTACTGATGAGGATTGTGATGCTGTGTTTCTATAGTGATGGGGGTTATATGGATGGGGGTTCTAGTTATGTATTTTTGCATCTCTGGTGGTTCTAATGATTGATGAAATTTGTTACTGCAGAGGGCTTTGGTGATGTATTTCTGTACCTCTGGTGGGTCTGGTGTTGCATTTCTGCACTGATGAGGCTTTTGACATTGTGTTTCTGTACTGATAGGGGCTATATGGTTGCATTTTTGTACCTCTGGTGGGTCTGCTGGTGTATTTATGTACTGATGAGGGTTGTGATACTGTGTTTCTGTACTGATGGAGGTTATATAGATGTATTTCTGTACCTCTGGTGGGTCTGGTGATGCAGTTTTGTGCTGTTATTGATTCTGATCCTGTACATATGTAACACTCTATAACCTGTAAGCTTATGTGATACATGGCTACGTTCATAAAATGTTGTGCCCTCACAATTTAAGGGTTCTATGTTTTTATTTGTTAGAAGCATTAAAGGGGTTGTCCCACATTTGTGATAAGTCTGCAGTCACTCCATGTGTCCCTCTATGTGACTGCAGACTTCTGAATTCTCACAGAGCACACACTGCTAACTGTCAGGATTCTCTGCTGCTGGAGGTGAGAGGTCATGAAACTGTAAGTATGCGATTTACATACATGCAGTCACGTACTGACTAGAAATGCGAGGTCTCGATCAATGAAAATGAACTGAATGAAGAATGAAAAATTGCATTCATGTGCTCACACAACCGTCCAATCTTCTATTAACACAAGAGAATCCTGACAGTGTGCAGACCACGCGCTGTGAGAATTCCGAGGCCCTCAGTCATGTGGAGGGACTACAGACTCATCTCACACCTGGACGAGCCCTTTAATTCAAACACTAAGCCCTGTAGCCCAAACTTAACAGCATGTAGTATACTTTGTTTTTCATTGAACATTGAGAGAATTAGGTATTGCAGCTTGTCGGCACATGACTGTAAGTGTGCAAATTGTATATGAATGATCGGTTTACTACTACTCAGACCACTTGGGGGGGCGCCAAACTGAAGTCTTGTCCCAGGTGCCAGAGAACCTAGATACACCTCTGCTCTGGAGAGCTCACCTCGGCTCCAGCATCCCACACAAAAGACTGAAAATACACTGCCTCTCCACAGAAAGACACAAATCTTACTCCCTCTCCTCCCCCATCCACCTCCTAATATCTAAAACCAGGTCTATTGACACACTCCAGGGGCAATTGCACACATTGGAAGACAGAGTACTAGAATGACCATGTAAGGACATGTCCACAGTAATTCAATTGTTAGACTCTCTGGAGTGTAATGAGTAAACAGGAAGTGGGGAAGGGCTGAATATACAGTATAGGAACAACAAAGTACTTGTAAAAATGCAGTAAAGTATGACCCACCGTATCCACCCTCATATCCGGTCTGTTAGATATGACGAGATCCAGGATAGGGTTAATTCTGTGATGCCAAGAGATGATAGAATCTGTAAGGAGAGGGAATAGTCCACAGTGCCAAAGCCAGAAGACAGGTCTAGGAGGAGGAGGACAGAGTAGTGTCGCTTTCTCTTGGCGGTTAGTAAGTCCTTGGTGACTTTAGTTAGGGCAGTTTCAGTTGAGTGATACAGTCAGAAGCCAGATTGTAATTGGTCAAAGAGGGAGCAGGAAGAGAGATGGGAGGACAGTTAAATATGGACAATATGTTCCAGCAGTTCTGAGGCAATTTTGAGAAGTGATTTCGGGCGATAGCTAGACACAGAGGATGGATCAAGGGAGGGCTTTTTGAGGATGGGTGAGATTGAGGCATTTTTGAAGGATGAGAGGAAGACACCATTTGTAAGTGAAAGATTGAAGAGATGTGTTAGGGTTGGAAAGAAGACTGTGGCAGGCAAGGTTGGGGATGAGGTGGGAGGGGAGTGGGTCAAGCATGCAAGTGGTGAGATGTGATATTGACAGAAGGGAGGAGAGCTGATCTTCTGTCATGGTGGAGAAGCTGGTTTTGGAAGAATCGGGCTGAGCAGTTATGAATAGGTTAATTATAAGAGCCCAGCGCGAACTTTAACCCTTGAACAATGGCTTATGGTCCGAAATGTAATTAAACAGGTCACTGTGCTTGGTTAACCGTCAAAAGGATGTTTATTTGATACTAAAGTAAAGTATTTGTTCTAAAAATATATAAAAACTTTTTAAAAAATTATATTTTTAAAAAATCTCTTGCTAAATATGAAAATAATAGGAAAAGTTAGAGGGAGGTCTCTGATATTCCACCTTTGCATCTTTATAAGATTAGATGAGAAATACTCTCCACTACAAGAAAAAGAAGATATTGGGACTCATATAGATGATATAGATGGGGACCCATAACTAAATTAAGGTACAAAACAAACAGTGGGAACAACAATTTGTAATATATATACCCTTGTAGGGGAGATAGAAGGAGCCAATAACCCCGACAACAGGAGGAAGAGGAAAAACACTACAGAGAAAATCCCAAGCAGACTGTGACAGGTACCACCAAATATAAAACGATGAAATGTTAAAGAAGTAGTGAAAATTAGCAACCCCAAATATACAGCTAATGTACAAATATCCCTAATAGTTACAGGAAATAAAGAGATAAAGACAGACGTAAGAAATTCTAGAGAGATGAATCTCCTAGAGGTAAGGAGAGAACACAGTTTAAACCTCTAAATAAGTGTCTAAATATGAACCAAATCCTTATACGATATACAGGGGTTGGACAAAATAATAGAAACACCTAACGGTTTGGCATCATAATCTTCGAACATGTTATAAACATGCAAACCGTGACATATGTTAATGTTTAGTAGTTGATTATTTGTATTAAGTGATATGTGTATGTAAATTATCTCTTTGTTTTGCCGAAATGTAAGAACATTGATGAGAACCTGATACCAATGGTAGACCTTTTGGATTTTCAAAAAGGCCAAATTGCTGGTGCTCGTATGGCGGGCGTTAGTGTAACAGAAAGTGCCCGAATGCTTGGCGTGTGAAGATGTACTGTCTCCAAAGTAATGACTGTGTTTGAAAGAGAAGGAAAAACGTCCGCAGCAAAGCACATGTCTGGCCGAAAGTCGAAGTTGACTGAGAGAGACCGTTGGACTCCAAAGCAAATTGTGAGAGAGGATCGCAAGACCACGGCTCCGAAAATCACTGCTGAGCTCAATGAACACCTACAGAACCCAGTTTTCACGAAAACTGTTCGTCGGGAACTGCACAAATCTGGATTCCACGGTAGAGCTGCAATTAGAAAACCGCTGCTCTCAATGACAAATGTTTCCAAGTGTTTAGAGTGGTGTAGAAACCTCCAGAATTGGTTCCTCGAGCAGTGAAAACATGTGATATTTTCAGATGAATCATCGTTTACCCCACTTTCCGACCTCCGGTCGAGTCTACGTTTGAAGACAGACGAAAAAAGCATTCCATCCAGACTGCCTTCTCCCAACTGAAAAACATGCCGGAGGTTCTGTGATGATCTGGGGTGATATTTTGTGGAGCTCTGCCGGGCCAATGATATCACATTGTATGAATTCATACCTCAGAGAATTGAGGCTGTAATTGCCGCAAAAGGTGGACCTACACCATATTAAACTAACTTTTGTTGATTTCTCCAGGTGTTTCCATTATTTTGTCCAACGCCTGTATATCCTTATAGGACGTCACATATGGATAAAAGCACATAGATCCACTGAGGAAAGAAACCTACCATAGACTAATAAAAGAAGTAGAACACTGTGAGGAATCAAGAACGCCATAGTAGAATATATAAAGAAGAAGACCATACTGCACAAAGGACAAATTTATTTTGACTTTATTTTTATTTTCATTTTTAGCAAGAGATTTTTAAAAAATATAATTAAAAAAAAAGTTTTTATATATTTTTAGAACATAAATAATACTTTAATATCAAATAAACATCCGGTTGACGGTTAACCAAGCACAGTTATCTGTTTACATTTCGGACCATAAGCCATTGTTGAAGGGTTAAAGTTCACGCTGGGGTCTTAAAATGAATTATTTGTACAACCTCTGTGGGGTGTAGCACAGTAATCCCCCCGCAGCCTCCTAGCAGCAACATGCTATATTTCATACCCTCACAGACTAGCTCCAGTGTATAACCAAATAAAAGTTATGAAGAGGGGCATAGGGAGCAGCAGGCCAAAGCTTTCTCTGATGTTATCAATCTTCTGCTTAAAGAAACAGTCAATGTCTTCAGCAGGAATGAGATGAGAGGGAGGAGGTGCTGGAGGACGAAGGAGAGAATTGAAAGTATTGAGAAGCTGTTTGGGGTTGTGAGACAAGGAGGATATGAGAGATAAGAAGTAAGTTTGTTTTACGGCAGTGAACATGGTCTTGAAGTTGGCGAGAGACTGCTTGCATGCGACAAAGTGCTTAGCAGAACGGGATCTCTCCCATCTCCGCTCAGCTACCTTGGAAGCCCGTCTCAGTTCTTTGGTATTGTGAGGTAGCACACACCGAGGGGAATAGTTTGACAGCGGAATTGACACAAACAGCCGTATCTTTTAAGTGACATCAAGTCCAACGGTTTATTAAGAAGCCTCATAAAGTCCGGGATGATCCAGGCTCCCTAAGGCCACCTCACCTATTGTGGGCTCTGGGAAAACAATGCCTTCCGGTCACAAGGATTCTCTACATCCTATGGTGCAGGACCTTTTCTGACTTCACAGCCCATGTGACCAGGAGGGAGTCTGCTTATGTCTGATGTGTCACGCCCACAGGAGAATCCAGGCTTAACAAACACTCCCTGGCTTTCAAACCTGCAGCCTAACACACCTAACACGTATAGAACCATGATGAGGCTCATAATTTATTCTAGTAGATACAGAAGTTGTATATATATATATAAAAAAAAAAAAGATTGTACATGGACAGTATAGAAATAATATTTAGACCTCAGAAGAAAGAAAATTCTTTCGACTATGAAGTAGGGGTCGGCAATAAGCTGTCTCCAGTCTCCAGGGTCCTGGTAATCATGAATTATGTAATAATATATATACAAATTGTTATATAGGGGCTTATATTCCTAAGCTCATACTGTAAAACAAATGTAGGTGTATAAAAATAAAGACTGTTAAACCTATCCTCAAGTAGCCCACATTGAGCACTGTGATATGAAAAAGAAGTAGAAGATAAGAGAAAATATATTAGAAAAATGTATAAGAAATTATGAAAAAATAATAAGGTTATTAAACCATAAAATATATATAAGGCTATAAATAAGAAACTAAAAAAATAAATAATAAATTAACTTCCAAGAACAAGAACAAAAAAAAAAAAAAAGGGTGGGGGGGGGGGGGAAGGGGAAGGAATAAAAAGGGGGGGAGGATAGGGTATTTATAACTTAGTAATAGAGATAAACCAGTTCGTTAGCACAAGATCCTTGCTGAGTACTTTATTATTGTATAGTGTCACAGAATGAAAGTACAAGATAAAAAGAGAGGGCAGACATAAGTGAAGCTCCTGGGTGAGTACCGTCCTTATTAACAGACCAATAACAGGTCAATCTTCCATAGCTTCAATCTGCCCTTTCTCGGGCGTAGATATGCATTAGGAAACGGAGCCATAGTGCAGTATTTCTAGAGACCAGCTTTACTGTTTAGCCCTGTGAAAGAACATAGTAGGCCCAAAACCCATTGTTTTCAATAAGTTCACATAGATTTTCTTTTGGGAGGTCCTCTAAATCTGGACTTCTTGTTTCACAGGTATATTCCTGCATCATTGTTGTCACAACTATGTTCTTGTAGTATATACCCAAAGATCATAATTATTCCAGGTGGAGCAACCATCGAATGCTGTCACGTTCAGTTTTGGCAATCTTATCAGGATATCCTTTCCATTACAGATTTCTTCCAGATAATCTCCAGCAATTTTTTGTACATGAGGAACAGCTTTTCTTCTCCACCTTGGCAACAAGGGACCCTTTTAGATGAATCAGGCTTTCGTCATATGTCTTGCATTCTTGTATCAATTTCAAGTATGAGTTCCGAAAGTAAAGCATCACAGCAAAGACCTATGTAGGCAAATAAAAGAATATCAAGAGACTGGTATAATGAAAAAACTTTTTTAGATTTCCATGAAACACTATGTTTGTTTGTAAAATCCTGTATATAATAGTTCCTCATTTAAGCTACGAGGCGCTATAATCCTGGGCTCATATATCCACCTAGACTCCATTCTCAGTAGTTCCGCCGTGATATCTCCACCCCTGTTAGAAGGTTTTACCCCCTGTAGTCCAATGACTCTTATGTTGGCCGGATTACTGTTGTGTTCGGTAAAAAAGTGTCTTGCGACAGATGTCAGTGCATTACTTTTTTCATGATCCTTTTTAGAAGTATTGATGTTGGAAACATGTTGCTGTATCCTGCGATGTAGCTCCTGGGTTGTTTGACCTATGTAAATTTTCTGACATCCACATATGATTTCGTAGACCAAATTGCGAGAGCGACAGTTGAAGTAGGTTCTGCTGCATGGAGAGAAAGGATAGTTTGGGAAAGTAATTGACTCGGCTGCAATAATGAATGGGCATACGTTGCATCCACCACATGCATATGTTCCCTTGAGTCTCATACCTCTTCCAATGCTGGTTGTTGGTCTCATAAAGTGGCTTCTGGTGATACGGTCCCTTAGATTCGGAGCCCTTTTGGCAATCAGGCCTGGTCTACAAGAGGGAAAAGGTTTTAGGCGTTTCTCCCTGGTAAGTAAATCCCAGATCCTGTCAAGTATTTTTCTGATATCACTCCACTCGTTGTTATATGGGGTTGTCATATTAATCGCTCTTCTGTCAACTTTCTCTCTCGGTCTTAGGGCATTACCTCTATTAATCAACCTAGAATGTTGATATGCTACTGACACAACTCCGCGTGGATATCCTCGTGCTATAAACCGATTTGTTAGGTCTCTTGCCTCCCACTCAAAGTCGATTCTCTCACTGCAATTTCGTCGAATTCGCAAAAATTGTCCCTTAGGAATAATCTGTCGTAAATGAAGTGGATGACAGCTGTTGTAATGTAGTAGGCTATTTGTTGCAGTTTTCTTACGGAATAGTGAGGATTTAAGCCTCCCATTCATAGAGGTTAGTTTCAAGTCCAAATAGCTTACCCTCAAGTCAGAGATTTCAGAGGTCAATTTGATGTTCCAGGTATTCTGATTTAGAAAGTTGATGAATCGGTGGAAATCTTTCATAGAGCGTGTCCAAAGAAAGAATACATCGTCTATGAACCTAAACCATCAGAGCACAAATTTTCAGAAGGATTCATGTTGATATACAACAGTCTCCTCCCATCATCCAAGAAAAATATTTGCATACAAGGGCGCACATCTCACGCCCATCCCCGAGGCCTGGTTGTAATATACTCGGTCAAAGACAAAGTAATTTTTCTTGAGCACCATCTTCAGGAGATACAGCATAAAGGAGTCATGTAGTCTATTATTGGATTGCCTTTTATCCAAAAAATAGCCAACTGCCCCGACACTCAACTCATGTGAAATAGAAGTGTACAGAGACTCTACATCTAAGGCAACTAATAAAGTTCCCTTAGGTATTTCTAGGGGCTCAATCTGCTCCATCAAATAGGTAGAGTCTCTCACAAATTATTTGAGAGTTATTGCTATTGCCTATAGGAAAAAAATCCAAAAAGATACATGGCCTTTCAAATTACCCACCTATGCCCGAGATAATAGGCCTACCTGGAGGTTCCTGCAAGTTTTTATGAATCTTGGGAAGCATGTGATAGTTGGGAATTTTTGGATTCTTCGTTGTCAAAAATGCTCATTCCTTCTTTGTAATTAGTGCAAGACTAAAGGCTCGGCACAGTAGATCATCCAGTTTCTTCTTATAGATGTGTGTGGGATCTGAAGGTAAAATCTGATAATTGAGGTGGTAATTCAGTTGACGCTTTGCTTCCTTTAAATAAAGGTGTATAGGCCATAATACAACATTCCCCCCTTATCAGCCTCTTTGATTATAAATTATTGGTTCTTTTGCAAAACAATGAGTGCCTTTTTCTCTAATAGAGTTAGGTTTGAAATCTCCCAGGTGTCATTTGTAGGTCACTTACCTCTTCACTCAGTTTGTCAAAAAACAGTTGAATTACAGGAAATGCTGACAAGGGCAGGGTGGCTTGTGAACGAAGGCGTCGTGGAAATCTGTCTATCCGGTTATCAGTATCTTCTGTTGCCAAGGTGGTCAGATCACCCAATGTTCTACGTTCAGTGTAAGATAGAGAGTCCATTATGGAGGGTTAATGGTTTAAAAATTAGTTTTCTACAGAACATGTATACATTTTTGGTTACCATGCATTTGTCCAAATCAGCTGTAGGAGAGAAAGAAAGACCTTTCTGTAGCAAACCTATTTCAATGTCAGATAAATGGTAGGATGAAAGTTTGACTATATAAAGTCGTTCCTTATCATCCTTAATAATGGGAGGGGACATTACCTCTGTAGATCCAGTTATTTCTTGTTGCTGTTCTCTTGTTCGTAAGCTGGGAACTTCCGTTTCCCTGGTGGCCGACCTCTTAGGTCTCCGTTGTCTCCTCTCCCGTCTAGTGCGTCCTCCAGGTCGCTTGGGTCGGTTGATAAAAAATCATCATCATCACCAGACGGGGGTTCAGGCATGGTATTAGGTTTATGTCAGCTGCTTGTGTTTTTGCGCAGCATCACACTCGCGTTCAGAGAGGGAGAGGCCGTTCAGGGTCACTGATCCAGTCTCATCTGAGTCTTGTCTGAGAGACTCGTATGTAAGTTGGATAGTCTGTTTCCAGCCTATAGTTTTAACTAGCCCGCCACATTGGGCGTTATCAATAGGCTATTGTTCAGACACGGTGCACATTTTCATGCAGTGTTAACTAGCCTGCTGCACCTGATGCTACTAATAGGCTCCTATTACACATGGACCTGTAAAGACAAAATAATGCAATTATACTATAACATTTTGACGAATGTAGAGACGAACTCGATGTGAGTTCCATCTGCCAATATTGAGAATTTTATGTTCAGCTAGACCAGAAGATGCTGCGAGCGTCGCCGCTCCCACCCGAAAAGAGTGTGATGAAATCTTAACTTCCACCTAGGCTTAAATCTTGGAGACATTTATGTAACACCGCGTTAAATTGAAATGCGGTGACGGGCGATCCGTTGGAATGTATAAACAAAGGAGTAAAACCTAAACGTCTAGCGGAAAGCCAATTGACAAGATTAAAGTGAGGGCAGACTTTGGAATTAGGAATAGCATTAAGACGGATAATAATACATTTACCTAGTTGATCAGTCTTGCTACGTTCTAGAAAAACCGAAACATGCTTTTTTTTCAAAATTAAATTATTCAAAGACAAACCGGAAAGCGAAAATTTATTACGGCAAACTAATTTGCTTATGCGGAAGGCTCCGAAAAATGCCATCGAAAAACATGCATGAAAATGAAATGTTTTGACATCATCAAAACAAACCTGAGGTAAAACTGACCAGAGATTGTGCAAAAGTAATAAGGAAATGGCCTTCCGACCGTCTGGCCCTTAATGCTTTTTTCTAAAACCTATAAAAAATTGCTTTACCGCAAAAAAAGAAAGAAAAGAAGGGTAGCCTAATAATTTCAGGAAAAACGATACCGCGGAGATTGCTTTATGAATTTTTGAAAAACTAAAATCTTTTTGTGTTAACATGTTCACATAAGCAAGTGACCATGAGGCAGAAGCCACACAACAATCAACCAAGGATATAAAGCAATACTGACACCAGTCATCCTATGCAGCTAAGTAAGAAGCCCACATTGATGATGACAAGTAGTTTCGGATTTGCTCCGAGACTTCGTATGGAAAAGATACCAGAGGTGTTCTGGGCAAGGTGCGCGGTCTTGATCCAAATCAAACAGCAACCTTGTGCATTCTAAAGGGTTCCGGCAGGAAAAAGAACAAAAATTATCATCAGACGAATCAAAAATCTTACGCTTTAGGCAAATATTAAATTTCAAACAAAGAAATACAATTTCTCGTAAGACCTCATTAACCTTGTTGTTCCTGGAAGATAAGGTGTATAACGACATCACTAAACCTAAATCAGATGACTGAATCAAAATCTTCTTGTTGGCTAACAGGTTGACTCATAAATGTAGCGCTACTAAAATAGAAAAGGCCTTGTGAAAACTCGACCCTGAAGAAATTTGAAAAGATGACCAACAATCAGGCCAAAGCTCACAAACCCATTATGAGCCAAGATAAATTAAAACACGGGAATGGTCGGAGCCGTCTATGAACAAACTCAACTCAGAAGAAACAATAAACTCCTCTTATATTCAACATCGGCCATTGAACTGCTCCACAAAAATTAAGCCAGACCCGTAAATCGGCCTTCATTGCCGACGATAAACGAACATGGACGTTAGGTGAAGAAATACCTCTAGTACCATCATAAAGGCGATGGCAAAATGCATGACCGGCAGGTATGATACACAGGGCAAAGTTAAGGCTACCCAGTAGAGATTGGAGTTGATATAATAAAATCTTATCACTATCCAGAACACTCAATATTTTTGATTTAATCGCATTACATTTAGCTACAGGCAAACTCAGCTCCATAGTAGATGAATCAATCTGGATTCCAAGAAATTCAATGCCTTCACAAGGGTCAACAGTTTTGTCATCCGCCAGTGGGATACCGAAAAATTCCATCCAGGAACAAAAACCCAACAATAGCTGACCGCAATCAGAAGTAAAAATAGAACCAAAAATAAAAAATCATCCAGGTAATGCAACATCTTACCTGTTGAAAAAGAAGCATCAGTTGACCACTGAAGAAAAGAGGAAAAGGACTCGAAATAATAACAGGAAAGAGAAAACCCCATAGGTAAGCACTGATCAAAGAAAAATGCGTCCTTGATGTGGAAGCCCAAAGAATTGAACCCAGCGGGGATAACGGGTAATAAGTGGAAGGCTGATTTAATATCCACCATTGCAAGCAAGGCATGCTTACCAAGCTTACGTAAATGATTGATCGCGACATGAAAAGATATATAAGATACAGCCAGTAAAATAGAGGCAACTTTATCATTTAAAGAAGAACCCTTAGGAAAAGAGATGTGGTGAATTACCCTGATGGAGCCTGGCTCCTTGTTAGGAACTGCACCAAGCGGGACACCCTAAAATTTGAGAATGGCGGAGCTGGAAAGGGGCCATTAATTCTAACCAAACTCAATTCCTTCAAAATATGTTGTTCCACAGCGGAAGAATGGTCAGATACCAAGGCCAAGTTGTTATAGATTTCACAACCTGAACCTCTAAACTCGGGAACATGAAAGCCGAACATAAACCTTCATTGATTAGAAGTGCTTTCTCCTTGTCGGGGTATAATTCTAGAAATGGTTGCATAGAGGCCAGGTTCACCGGTGTCCTGCCCTTTTGACCCTGAATCCCTAGATAGGCTATTTCCCGCATGAGCAATTTGCTTTTTATAACACTTGGAAGCTGGGTGGCTTCCAGCACAAAATGAACATTCGTGCCGAAAGCGGCAAGTATTCAGCCATTTACAAGTCGTGTCATTGAAGGAAAACAGATACTGCGTTTGGGCACTTGAGTAGAAGATGCCTTGGAAGATAAATATCTTTGTGGTATCATAAGGCTGACCCAAAGCCCGACGTCTTTGGTACCCCATTTAACTTGGCAGTGAACGGATAATTTCTGTCTAAAACATTCATCATAATGTAACCAGGCAACGTCTCCAAAATTCCTGTAAGCTTCCAAAATGATGTCTAAATGCTGAAAGAGCCCAGATCAAAGCCCTTGTTCTTTTTCTCCAAGAACAGCAGAATAGATAGAAAATGCTTGGATCCAGCTGTGAAATAACCAAAAAGGCTTCTTTTTGTCAATTTCCTGATCCGTATCCTCTTTCTTGTCATGAGATAGAAATGAATTAAGCCTGCAGTAGGCAACAGGGAAAATAAGTCGATATACTCATGATGCCATATTTTCTCCTTAGTGACCATAGGTAAATGGAATCCTAAAGGAGAAATTTGGCAGGTTAAAGCTTCTTTAAGTAGAGAATCAGCTACCGTAGTTGAATTGACTGAATTGCATAAAACAGGGGCAGGGGAAACATTAGAAGCCTGCCCAGCCATGACTTCATTAATAGTTTGGTGGACTACTGCCTGAATAAACTGTGCAGTTATAGGGGGAGAATCCTTCTCAATATCCCTTCTTGCTTGGTTAAGCCAGCCAGCTACAGAAATGGGCTCCTGAAGAACAGAGCTTTGCATACTATTAATATATGCATTACACCTGGGCTGACCCTCCTCATCATCAGAGGAGGAGGTGACAGAAGCCTAGGCTTGCACAGCTTCCATTGTGTCTGGGACCCTGCACAATGGTATTGAGGGCATGAAGGCCGGCGCAGCTGCCACGCTCATATCTATACCCAGTGTCCCACTGTGAGAATCCGACATAGAAACCATGCATAAGTGCTGATCATGAGAACTGACATCCCTTAAGACCCGGAGACCTTACCAGATCCTCCGGTTGTAGGCAAATCAGCTGTAGCAGCTTCTCTTGGGGCTGCGGGGCTGTCCTTCTTATCCCGTCTTTTCTTCTTCTCGTGGGCACACGCTGAAGCATAGTGCTTATCTTGTGCAGCTGCAGCTTGACAAGCATTCACATGAGACCGCCCATTTCCTCGCCAGTGCTTGACAGGGGATTGTGGGGGTGAAAACCTACTCGCTGTCCTCTTCCTGCTCGAGGCTCCTCTCCTGGGCTGCTCCATAGAATTGCCTGGTGTCAGTTGTCTGACTTCTTCTGTTGCCGCCAGCAGGGCGGAGCTGCAAAGTCCCGATGTAGATAGTCCATTAGAGGCTAAACAAGTCCTCAGCCAGTCCAAGCCACCCTCGGCGGACACCTTCCGGCGAAATTCAGTCAGTAGCTCCTCCATGACGTCTTCAGCTCTTCCAGTCACAGAGTGACTGCAAAAACACCTCAGCACAGGTAAAAAGGATTTGAATTTTTTTGTGCGCAGAGAGCATCAGCCAATCAGCAGGCTGCACACCTCACAGCAGTCCAGGTGGCCACTCATACCACACCTGGACCCTGTAGCCTAATTGATGCAGCAGATTTTACCTCAGAAAAAGCACTGTGGTTGCTGCACAGTACAGCACAACATTTTAAACTGAAACAAACATTAAATAATGCTTGAAAATAAAAACATAGACATGTAAAGAATGGGAGAATAACAGAAAGCAGTGGGAGGGTGGTTGTGTTCCCATGTGACCCCTACGTTATTTTCTCTATGGGTCACCCATTAAAAGGCTGTGAGTGGTTGTTATATCTGCATGATGCACCAGTGCTGCCCCTATCTCCACCTCGGAAAGTTCTCTGGACTCGGCTTGTTCATTTTAATATTAGATTGGGCAGCCTGAAAAACCTTTTAGGTTTCAGGCTTCATGGAAAAATGCCCTCCTTATTATATTTTTAAACAAGATCAGTTGTATTATTCTTTTATTTATTGTTATTAACCCCTGAGGTATCCTCAGAGGATGAAGCTCTATATATGGTGTGGAGCTTGGTAACAGATGCACGGTGAGCTGTGAGTGGCCCCCAGCTGCTGGGTTTTTTGTTTACTGCCCTATGATTGGCTGAAGAGTTTGGGCGCAATTTTGTGCTATGCAAATTCAGCAGCTGGTCTGACGGAGCGTCAGTCAGCTGGTCAGCTGAGGAGAAGAAGTCACCCACCCTCCCTCCCTTATTTTGTTATCCCCCCTTTTTTCTCTTTTTAGGATGGATTTTGTCAAAAGTCGTCATAGGCTTTACTTGTGGGAAATACACGCCCAAGACAGTAGGGCGTTTTGGATTTATTTTCAATGTTTTGGTGAATACAATCACAGATGGATGTTTTCCCATCCAAGTTTTTTATTTATGAATTTATAATGTTTATGGATTGGAATTTGTGTGATTAACCCTGAGTAAAGCCTGACGGCCTTTATCAACCATGCAAGCTTGTCCAGTGTTTTATTTATAGAGGTTATTGGGATAAATGGGGGGCTATTTTCTCATGGCCATGGTGTGTTTTAGAGAATTATGTTATACAGACCGGGTTAGGAAGGGAATTTTGCCAATGTGAATGGTGCTGGCTTGTTTGGCATAATGGACCTGATAGGTTCCCTTTAAAACTTCCATTAAAATTAAATTACGTATATTAGGACAGAAATGCGGCACATATAGTGCGAGGTTTGAGAGATACACTAGCTTAAATATGACTATACATTCTGAATGACTGCTCAGATGCAATAGAATTTTCTTTGCATTTGGAAAATATAAACTGAATGTTCACCCTGCTCAACCATTTTGTCTTTCATCATTACCTCTAAAGGGGTTGTCTCATGAAGAAAACGCTAATCCGTATGCCTTATACAGCTCTTATTAGTGGATCATCATTATTTTATAGTCTGCGTGAAATTGCAAGTACTTAGACAGAAGTCTAATTGTTTTGTGTTGTTTTTTAATCACTTATTGTAGAAATTAGATATGTAAAATTGAAGGACAATTTGGAATCACTACTCATTGTATTTCACATTTTATCCAATGGCCGTAGCAGTTTCACACATACTACCAAGCTCTTGTCTAAAGGAAACCCATCTTTGGATGGGGTCATGCGTTCTGCTTCACAGCACATACTGTATATCTAAAACAGAAAATGCATTTGAACAGAGTCCTAATCAGGCATTTATTATGCAATGATAATAGTAAATCACACTTTGGGCATTTGGCATGGCACAATAAATGATGAGAAAGTGGAACAAATAATGAGTAATGAGTTCATCAGTACAGTAGTTTACCAATTGCAATTGCAGAATCATTTTAATGAAATGCAGCCAGCACATTTTACATCTGTTGCCTTGCATGTTACGTTGTTCATTGAAGATGAGCAAGAAAAGTTTGTCCAAATGGTATGGTTTTTCTTACCCTATAGATTTTTTGCTCATGGAAGTTGTCCACTGCAGCAGCAACAGCAGCAGCACAAATTTAATTGCAAAAATGCAGTGAATTCGTCATACATCCAACTTGAAAAGTGCAGTGAAATCATGATGCACATTTAAACAGAATGTATCACCAGGTTTATTTTACTAAACTTAAGCTCAGCATCATGTAGGAGCAGAGACCCTGTTTGCACAAATATATTACTTAATAAATTGAAGATTTAAAGAGAATCAATGACCATGATTTTGATACCATTTAAGAGTATCACAATGTAGGGAAAGAGACCCTGATTCCTTTGATGTAAAACTTATTGGATTGTTTACTAGAGATGGGCGAATCTAAAGATGTTTGGTGGATCCGGCCAAAAAAAGTCTAGTTTAAGATCAGAATTGACCCGAACTTAAGCTCAAACACCATATAAATTATTGGGGACTAAAAGTTTAGTGCTAAAAAATGGTGGTGGTAACGGCTGGGGGGCTGAAAAAGGAAGCAACATGTGGATAAAAGCAGGACAATTTTACTTACCAAGTTTCAGCACTGCTGTCGGACTGCTTCTGAGTCTATGAATATTCCTCTGCTTCCCGCCCACCTTCTGTATCAGTGTCTGTGATTGATTCACCTTTCACTAGCTGTATGGGTTCCAAAGTAGAGTGTAAAAATAAGTAAATTATTATTATTATTATTATTATTTATTTATAGAGCACCATTGATTCCATGGTGCTGTACATGAGAAAGGGTTGAGTGTAGAGTTGTAGAAAGCTGTGGCATTATCTGTGGCATGGAGTGAGGATATGGATGATAGTGGTAAAATGGCATTGGAGAGTGTGTGAGCGTCAAGATGTGTGAGGTTTTTGCGAGGGTGTGTGAGTTGGTGGACATGGGGGGCACATGAGGAGGACAAGGTTGACAAAGTAAGTAGTTGGTGGTCAGAGAGGGGGAGAGAGGAGGTTGTGGCGTTAGTTAGGGAGCAGAGGTTGGTGAAGATGAGGTCTAGTGTATGTCCATCGGTGTGGGTAGTTGTGGAGGACCATTGAGAGAGGCCAAAGGATGAAGCAAATGACAGGAGTTTGGAGGCTGCTGGCTGGTGGGTGTTAATGGGGATCTTAAAGTCACCCATTAAGATGGTAGGAATGTCAGCAGAGAGAAAGTGAAGAAGCCAGATGGAGAATTGGTTTATGAAGGTGGTGGTGGGGCCTGGGGATCAATAAATGACAGCCACTTGGAGGTTGGAAGGAGAGTAGATATGGACTGAGTGGGCTTCAAAAGGTGAGAGGTAAGGGAGGGGTTGGAGGAATTGGGTTGAAGGTGCAGTTGCTAGAAAGGAGAAGACCCACTCCTACACCATGTTTGTTGCCAGTGCGGGTGTGTGGGTGAAGTGAAGACCGCTGTAATACAGTGCAGCAGGGGAGGCCGTGTCGGAGGGTGTCAGCCATATTTCGATGAGGCCCAGGAAGGATAGTCTGCGAGGTAAAGAGGTCATGAATGAAGTGGAGTTTATTACAAATAAATGATTGAAAAAAATGGTGTGGGGTCCCCAATATTTCATACCCAGCACAGATAAAGCAGACAGATGCAGGCTGCATTCGCAGCTGTGAATGTTATCTTAACTGGGTATCAAAATATGAGGGACAAACACAGGGTATATTTCTAATTATTTAAATAGTTTTTAAAAATGGTTCCCTCCAATTTTGATACTCAACTAAGATAAAGCAGACAGCTGGGGGCTAGCATTCTCAGCCTGGGTAGGCCCATGGTAATTGGGCTCTCCCCAGGCTAAAAATAGCAACCTGCAGCTGCCCCAAAATTGGTGTATCCATTAGATGAACCAATCCTGGCACTTTACCTGGGTCATCTCGATTACCCTGATGTGGTGGCAATCAGGGTATTAATGATAGCTGTGATTTGTTGAACAATCACAGCTGCCATAAAACCTTGGATTAATAATGGAAGAGGTGTCGAGATTTTCATAGGATGTTGTGTCTGTAGTGTTTTAGGAGTTAATAAATTGGAGGAAAGAGGTGTGTGGGGGTTATTTTTATTTATTTTATTTTTTTAAATATAGGATTATTTGTGTTTTGTGTTTAATTTATTTTACTTACACAATCAGTAGGTCTGATGTAACACACAGACATAACATCCCTCGAAGATCCCGGCTCTAATACATCCTTGGGTCACAGAGCGCAGTCACATTAAAAAACATGAACAACCACTGTGGCCTGCAGAACACACTAACAAAGCTACAGCTCTAAGAGCGGTGACATCAGTGACTTCCCCTGAGGTCACAGCTGTGCAGTTCCCAAGGTACCCCAGCTGTGACCTTAGGTGAACTCACCTCAGGTGAACTCATTGAACTGAATTCTGGTAATCTGGCATTCAGTTCAAAGGTGCCGCATTACCGTAAAAAATGCATCATATTTTTGGTGCTTTATTCTGCCAGGAGATGCAGATGAACAAATTGAACTCAATGGATTACAATTAGGGTATATGTGCCCATTGAGTATTTGGCTGCAGAAATTTCTGCACCAAATCTGTATACTGTGAGAGAAAAACGCACAAAAAACGCAAAATGTTTTTAGTGCAGTTTAGTCACAAAATTGTATGCAAATCCTTCTGATAGCAAAGTCAATAAGGATTCTGAAGTTGTTGCTATTTTTCCTTTGCAGATTTGGTGCAGAAATAAATCTACAGCATGCAATTTTTGCTGCGTTTTTGTAGAATATTTCCACCCCAATTCACTAAAAAAAAGTACCAAAAATGTGTCACATTCTGGCAGGAGATGCAAATTTAGATGACTACATCACCAAGTACAATTTCAAGCATCAGGTGGAGAGAACTGGTGCTGTGTTCTGTGGAGTGTCATATGACGTTTCTCTATTTGACAGTCTAATGTAAGAGTCTGAGTTCAGCAAATACCAGGAGCACTTTACCTGCCCAACTGCACTGCACCAACTGTAAAGTTTGGTGGAGGAAGGATATTGACATGGGGCTTCAATCTATGCGCAGTGAACCTGTGTCAGTTGTGCAGGTCCACACAGCGCATAGACGGAAATGCAGAAGACTCCTGATAATGCACAGTGCGACTCTGAAACTTGGACCATACATCCAACAGAGAAGAGCAGCGACATTGTAGGCATGAAACTCGTCACGGCCAGCTCCTAGAAATTATGTTATCATGCGCACAGGCATGTGATAACACGGAAAGAGCACAGACTAGTCAGGGGAATGAACGCCCCCTCGACTTGTCAATGCCCTTATTAACATGGAGAAAACCAGCAATAAAAATATGTTTTTTTAAACATTAAAGATACGGCAGGGAATTTTGGCCCACACATGTGCCTGCTGATAGTTTAGAGGACTTAGGGGATATGACAGGTTCACTTTAAGGGAAGAGTTTGGAGGTGGCCTTTTTCTCTTCACCACGACTATGTCCCAGTGCATAAAACAAGGTCTATAAAGGATTGCTTGGGTGAGATTGCATAGCTACCAATCTTCTCGATATCCTCCCACTCTCTTCTCTCTGTGCAATATCATCCATTCATAGTTTCTTATCCTTGGGGTATTGAACCCACAACCACAATTTTTGCAGGCAGTAGCTAAAGCTTAGAGACACAGCCCACATTATTTGCACTGCAGAATTTAGTATACTTGAAGCTGCATTGCAGGCTCTGAACCCACAGGCAGATTATACTGGTGCATACAGATACATCTGTTCATAGAGTATTTCTATGTCCCTGTGTTCTTGAGGTAAATAAAATGTCAGATGTTTTGATTCCTATAAAACTGCTAAATATAATGAAAAACAAACACATATTGAGATCTGGTCTCCTCAGGAACTGAGCCCACAACCTCTATCATTGGAAACAGCAAGAAAAGATGTGTCGCCCCAGGGTGTGGGGTACTCGAGTATCAGGCAGCAAAGGAGTTAACGGTGTCACGGGACTAATCCCGTGCCCCGGGGGACGGTTCTTTTTGAAAAGGGGATTTTATGTACAAGGCAATATTTACAAAGTTAGTTGTCATGACGCCACCTGCAGTTTCTGGTGAGTAACACCAGCACTGCCACATTCCGCCGGAGGTCGGTGGTATTGCGGCTGAGATGGTGTAGTCCTCCACAGGCAGGACTGGGACCTCCGGGGCAGCGATCCTGTGAAAGGAATAAGTTCATAGGAAATAAGATGCAGCAGAGTCAAAGTCACTTCACTCCGGGTACTTTACTGGAACTTTAGCAGCAATGGTTACAGTTCTTAGTGCAGTAAGATGTTAAATGACAAGTTACTAACGGGTGGCTGCAAGCGGACCACAGGTGGTTGGATGGAATCCTCAGCATGTGCCTTTTCTCTTTCAATTCTTCCCTGCTTCCAGTAGTCGGTGTGAAGTCTGACCACATACAGTGGATGTGGCCTCCTGCTGTCTCTCACTCTCCTCGCTCCCGTCGGGTAACCTTCTCTTAACGCTGCAGCTTCGCCCTGCTGTGTTTGGTTCCCTCTTTTGGTCGCTTAAGAGCCTGGGCAGTATATGGATATACTCCTCAGAACGCCGGATTTTCTGTGGTCCTTGGAGGATCCCACAGGTGCGTGCTCCGATGCCCGGTGTCTTTCCTGGGAGGAACTCCTGAAGTTCCTCTATCCCCAGCTGGCTATCTGCACCTGGGATCTGTTCTTAGCCTTTCCAGGGTCCTCAGCCGAGAGACCCTCTTTGCTCCCTCAGGCTCACTGCCTGGCTGACTCCGGTCAAAAATCTTGAGGCAACGACCTGAAGCCCAAAAGGCCTCCAGGCAAAGGACCTCCTTTCTCCCCCTGGAGGTGGTTTTGTTCCATCCGGGTACCTCCCACCATGTGATCTAGTGTGGGGGTGCTTGTATGTAGGTTCCACCCATCAGCCTGAAATCCACTTGCAGCTGCAGTATCTGCACCGCTTTTATGGGTGCAGTACTCCTCTGTGACGCCTGCATTGTGGGGCGCCACAAAGCTATGAAACATAGGCTACACTGACATCATTTGTAGGTTTTTCTATTCTTAAAGTTGCAATGATGGCTCTGAACCACAGGCAAATAATACTGGTATTTAAAGATACACTGGTGATCAAAATTAGAGAACAATGTGTGATCACTTGATTTTTTCAGACAGAATGAAATCTACATTGATCAACATTTGAAGGTTTTTGTGTAAGGGTACAAGGGTACAGCATGCCACAAGAATGGTGTTTTCCAAAATAACCAAGGTTTATTAATGTAAAACCTTTATTTTATACAAAATGTGATGATCATAATTAGAGAACAGCGACTGTAGCACAGAGAAAGATTAAAGTGCACCTGTCATCAATTTTGGGGGTTCTAAACCCTGCTCATCACCTTTAACATGATATATTTGGGGTTCATGTAACCCCTTTATATCCCCAGACATCCCTCTGCATACCCCAGAAAACAAGGTGTTTTTTTGTACTGTGCCATATGCTAAATTCTTGTTTGGGTCATATGGGGGTCTGCAGTTTGTGGTCAGTGCTTCCTCACTCCATGAAACACCTCCCCTCCTGATTGTGTGCAAAGGGATAATGTCACTATTAGTGATAGGTGTAGCGCTACGTAATTTATTTAAATTATTTATTTTTACACTACTATATGTGTGACAGACCCAACAGCCAATCACAGATACTGTCACACAGAATGGGCATCTTTGATTGGCTGTTCGAGTAATCTGCAATCAGCCCATACATTCTAGCATCTAGAATGTACTGTATGGGCAGATTCCAGGTTACTTCAACAGCCAATCCCAGACACCCATTTTCTGTCAGAGCGTCTGTGATTGACTGTTGGGTCCGTCACACATATAGAAGTGTAAAAATGAATAAATAATTTTAAAAAATGACGTAGCACTCCACTGTATTTTTAATTCTATAGCTATAGGCTGTCTGACTTTACTTTGGCTGGCAATCAAAATACATGAAAATACCATTTTTTTTTTTTTAATTATTTAAATAAATAATTTTAAAAAAGTGTGGGCTCCTGCCATATTTTGATAGCCAGCCAGGTAAAACTAGGTAGCTGGGGGCTGGGATTCTCAGTGTGGTAAGACCCAAGCATTCTGGGCCCCCACGCTGAAAACCGCAGCCTGCAGCCGTTCCTGAAAATGGCACATTCATCATAGCGCCATTTCCAGGAGCGTTACCCGGTTCTTCCAGCGGCCCTAGTGAAGGGGGGGTGACGCACTTGGTAATAATGGAGTTAATACCAACTTTGAATTATCAGCTGGTACTAAACCTTAAATTCATGGTGTTAGGTCAAATTAGTCCCAGTTACCATAAATTTCTAGTAAACATTAAAAAAACACAGACACAAAAGGAGAAATTTTTTTAATAGAAATAAAACACAAAACACATTTAGGGACTCCATCTTTATTTACAAAAAAAAACCTCCCTCCGACACAATCCACAGTCAAAGTAGATTCAGCTCTGCTTCATCGCTCTGTCCAAAGCGACAAGCAGGCTCAGGCTGACCTGGGTGCCATAACAGAGTCAATCAAGTTCATAGCTGAGTCATGAACTCGGGTAACCCCTGACATCAACACGCACACTGCGGAGAACTGAAGCGGTTCTCAGCAGTACAGTGAATATCTCCGAAAGTTAATAAGTAGCCTCGGTAGATGCAGTGGATAGCAAGATGCGCGATGACGGAACTGCCAGACCTGGTAAGTATAATGATGATGTTTATTAATTATATGCTTTCTTTTACAGCCCCACCACCCCACCCAATAAGCTCAAGCTCGGGGTTCTGACGCAAGTTCGAGTCAAGTCTGGTTCCGAATTCAAACTTTACAAAAATGTTTGGGCAAACCCGCTGATCCCGAGAATCAGCAGGTTCGCCCATCACAAGCCTTGTGCTTGCAAAGTGGTGTGCCTCACTGTGTCCTATTGAACAGCCAGTGATTCCACTGTGCAGGCGCAAGACTTTGGTCTCACATCATGCACTGTGCGGCTGATGTGAGACAAAGTCTTGCACCCATGAGAACAAAAAAAAGACCAGGCACGGACACCATAATGTAAAGGGGTAAACTACTCTATAATATATCGGCAAAGAAACGAGGAATGAGTATATACATGCCCGTAGTAGTTACAATACACCACTGAGGTCTACACGTGTTCAATGCAAAGAATAAAATGTTTTATCAATTACAAGGACTCAATTACAGGGGTGCACAATGGATATGAATAAGTAGGGTAAAGAAGTTGCAAAGAAGTAGAGTGACACAACCTGCAAGGATAAAGGTGAGTGTACCCCAGGGTTGCCTGTGGTATCCTGTCTATGATAAGGTGCTAGTACCAATTCAGGGCTGAGAGCATAGTATTCCAAAAAGGGGCCAGCCCTATTAATAGTAATCTCCCCACTAGGTAAAGTGCAGTGTCAAACACAGACAACCATTAAGGCTTACCCATATAGATTAAGGATATCTCCTTTGCAGATACGTGTCAGGCGGCCCTGACATGTGTTTCAGGTATCTGGCTGCTTCAAGGGGCATGGGGTGATTGTGTAAAGTGAGACTATATATTGTCTGTCCCCCTGTCCCAATAATAGCTGACAGCTGCGTATCATTACCGACCTCACCGCCGGCAGAGGAGCGGTGGAGGGGTGTTCCCGGATGCACAGGGCCAGGAAGAAAACTTCTGGTAATGTCATCAGCCCCGTGCATCCGTTCAAGAAGCCCCGCTCACCGCCCATTTAAAACTGCACAGTGTGCATGTGCAGCTTCATGTCCGCCATTTTGGATGAGGGCAGGAGCGTGGGCAGATGTATTAAGGAATTTCTGCAACAATTCAAACATGTAATAAAGATTAATCCACTCTCAGTTATGCCTCAACACATAGGGCAGGGTAGTAGGGTGAACAAGCTAAACGCGAAACGTGCGTCTAGGGGAGGCAGCCACAAGCAGGTAGCTATTTTTTGACCCTATCCATTGCCCTGATTGTACTTTGTTGGTGATCACTTGGTTTATATATGTGTTGGGGTATGTGGCAATGTTATACCTAGGTGGGCTATTTGGCCAGGAGACATAATTATTGGTTTCCATGCACCTTTGTGTTGTACCTTGATGGGGGTCCTGCTTGTGTGCCTGCTTGTAACATCTTTGCTGTGTGGTGATATATGTTTTCAATAAAGTTGTTCTGATTATGCAGTATTTTTGCCTTACTCCTGGTCTTTTTCTTTGAAGTTTTAGGTGTTAGAATGGTCAAGCCCAAGTCCAGACCTAAATCCAATCGAGAATCTGTGGAAAGAGCTGAAAACTGCTGTTCACAAACGCTCTCCATCCAACCTCACTGAGCTTGAGTTATTTTGCAAGGAAGAATTGGCAAGAATTTCAGTCTCTCGATCTGCAAAACTGATAGAGACATACCCCAAGCGACTTGCAGCTATAATCACAGCAAAAAGTGGCGCTACAAAGTATTAACTCAAGGGAGCCGAATAATATTGCACGTCCACTTTTCAGTTTTTTATTTGTTAAAAAAGTTTAAAATATGCAATTAATTTCGTTCCACTTCACAATTAGAATTTATATCTTTATGTATGAAGTATTATGTGTATACGATGCACAAAAGGGGGGAGACGGATTGTCTTATTTCGGTGACTCTAAAAGTGTTAAACAAACATATGGCAGCAAACATATGGTTAGGACTCGTAAGCGTGAGGGTCCTTGACAGTGGGTTACGAACCTACTCTATTTTGGCCCAAAATATCTACTAACACCTCACATTCTCATCTTTAGTGTTTTGTTCCATCTTTTTTTATCTGCAGTTCGAGGCTGGGCCCTCTGGGGCGCATCTGTCATTTGTGAGGCATGTAATCAGAGCGGAGCAGCCCACCTGATCTAATAGCTGGGCGTGACCAATAGGCTGCTCTGACACTATGCTTCACGTGTACCTGAGGGGCAGAGCCCTATGGTAACCTTATGTCTATAAATGCCACCAGTCACCACCCTGACAGCATGACCAGATGCTGGTGCTACAACCGCCCCCATCTGTGGATTGTAGGTGACTGAGCACCGTTATACAGACACCTGTGTTGCCTCTCAGAGGAGCTATCAGCCTGCTGCTAGGTGCAATGGATATTTACCGGGCAATATTTTGGTGATTTTTTTATGAGTCAGGGAAGCCATGTTCTACCCTCAATATGAGGACCTACCGATACCGGTATTTGATGGAAATATGAGATACAACAGGAAGTCTAGAGAAAGGAGGCATAGGCTAATTTCTCATTAAGACCTGCCGGTTTCATAGTGGCAAGGTTCACTATTCACCGGCATTGGAGTTTTGCTAACTCCCTTTTTAAGTCACCTTCCCGCACTCACAACTGGATTTTATTAATCCCACAGACTCGTAAGGTGTCAGGGTTGCAGTTATGATATTTCTTGAAGTGTCGGGGAAAAGTATAGAGTGACTCAATATTTTTCACCTCCTCTGCTGCCTGGATATCCCTGACATGCTCCCTGACTCGTCTTCTGAACTCTCTAAGGGTACCTTTACACGCCGCAACTTTTGGCGGCGATCGGAGGCAACCTAACGTGCGCGTGCACATTTTTCATGGATGTCTCCATACGTCAAAGGCGCTTTTAGACGCCGCAATTTCGCCCTCAACCTAAGGCGATGTGTCATCCCGGAAATTCCCACACCAACAGTGGGAAACATCCGGTTGATTCCCGACGCCGCTTCACACACCGCAATCCCCAAACTAATGTGGGCGTACCTGTTCAGCGCGGCAAGAACATAGGCGTGCCAAATTGTTATACACTGCGCCCCAAACACGCTGATTAGACAACGCAATAGCGTTATGATTGGCCAGCTGCGCAGGAAGGCTGGCTAATACATGACGCCAATGCCATTGTGTAGTGTGAATGGACAGCTGTTCAAATATGGCACCCTGTGAAGGGACAGCCAATGGAAACACAGTAGCCACAACCAATTATCGCGGACGGGGCGCGGTATCCAGCATGCTGTGTCACGCCTCCGGGAAATCAGTAGGCAACGCTGATTACATCCCTATCGCCCCTTCACATGCCAAAAGCAGGGAAATTCACCTTCATGGTTGCATCTGGTTTTCGAGCAGTGCTCTGAAATCGAAACCAGGCGCAACTTTTAAAATCACCGCCGGATTCACCTATTGCATGCCACAATTTCGTAGCAATTTCACGGTGACGTGACGGGGCTACGGATTGCCTGTCAGATCTCTCACCTCAATATCGTATATCCTGGAATCGTCATGATTAGAAAATTTTTTCGTATGGACGATATTCCTACAGGAGAGGAAGGAGCCACAGGGAAAACAGCCCACCAATGGGCGCCCTGTGTTGAAGGGAATCGATGGCTTCCTCACATAATGGCTATGCACTAAAGTATCCCTGAGGATATCCTGCCCATCCTGGCTGTCATCATAGGTCGGTCTGTAATAATTGAGGACACCCCAATGACATATTAGAATCTCCCGTATGGAACTCCACTGGTTCTTTTATGGAGAAATAAATATCACCACTGGGGAGACATCAACTTTCTTTGTTTTTTTTTTCCAGCTAGTTAGCAAATCACAGCGTGGGATCCTCCTAGACTGTTTGTACCCCTTCCTAATGATCCTACCACTATAACCTCATTCAAGAAATCTCTCCCTCATGTCCCCGACACGTCTCTCAAAAGTAGCATCATCAGAGCAAATTCTCCAAAAATTTCCCTACGGGAATTGCCCTGATTGTTGAGGGTGTATGTGCCGAGGAAGCTTGGAGGAGAGAATTTACTGAGGTATCTTTTCTGAAGAGATCTGTGACCACTTCCCTGTCTCTATTAGTGGTCACTTTACACTGTGTTCCAAAAATATTATGCAATGTTCTTTTTTTCTGATTTTCCTAAATGGTCGGTGCAAATGACGATCAGTGTAATAAGAGTCATCACCTGTTAGAGTATACATCAAATGTTATTGAAGAAACCTCCCAATGATAGCAGTATAATCTTCAAAATTAAAAAAAACTCTAAATGCACTGTTCCAAATTATTAGGCACAGTAGAGTTTTGAAGCATTTGCTATGTTTGAAAGAACTGAAAATGCTCATTTGTTGAATTTGCAGCATTAACAGGTCACATTCACTGAAATAAAAAGCTATTTAACTCCAAAACATCCTAACAGGCCAAGTTACATGTTAACATAGGAACCCTACTTTGATATCACCTTTACAATTCTAGCATCCATTGATATTGTGAATTTCTGGAGAGTTTCTGCTTGTATTTCTTTGCATGATGTCAGAATAGCCTCCCAGAGCTGCTGTTTTGATGTGAACTGTCTCCCACCCTGATAGATCTTTTGCTTGATTATACTCCTAAGGTTCTCTATAGGGTTGAGGTCAGGGGAAGATGGTGGCCACACCATGGGTTTATCTCCTTTTATGCCCATCGCAGCCACAGAGGTATTCTTTGTAGCATGAGATGGTGCATTGTCATGCATAAGGATGATTTTGCTCCTAAAGGCATGCTTTTTGAACCATGGAAGAAAGTTCTCAGTTGGAAACTCTATATACATTGCAGAGGTCATTTTCACACCTTCAGGAACCTTAAAGGGGCCTACCAGCTGTATCCCAATGATTCCAGCCCAAAACATGACTCCTCCACCTCCTTGATGACGTCGCAGCCTTGTTGGGACATGGTGGCATCCACCAACCATCCACTACTCTATTCATCTGGACCATACAGGGTTGCTCGGCACTCATCAGTAAACAACACTGTTTGACAATTAGCCTTCATGTATATCTGGACCCACTGCAACTGTTTCTGCTTGTGAGCACTGTTTAGGGGTGGCCGAATAGTAGGTTTATGCACCACAGCAAGCCTTTGAAGGATCCTACACCTTGAGGTTCGAGGGACTCCAGAGGCACCAGCAGCTTCAAATATCTGTTTGTTGGTTTGTAAGGCCTTTTTAGCAGCTGCTATCTTAATCTGATGAACTTGCCTGGCAGAAACCTTCCTCATTCTGCCTTTATCTGCACGAACACATCTGTGCTCAGAATCAGCCACAAATCTCTTCACAATGCGATGATCACGCTTAAGTTTTCGTGCAATATCAAATGTTTTCATCCCTTGTCCAAGGCATTGCACTATTTGTTGCTTTTCAGCAGCAGAGACATCTTTTTTCTTTACCATGTTACTTGAAAACTGTGGCCTGCGTAATATTGTGGAACACCCAGTTTTGTTTTTATTGGGCTCACCTGCCAAACTAATTATCACAGATATCTGAGATTGATTTCAATGATCCAAAGAACCCTGAGACACAATACCATAAATGGGTTTCATTGAATTAAAAAAAAAATAAAACCCTATGACACTTAAAACCAATTTGCATAATAATTTGGAACACAGTGTAATGTCAAGAAAGTCGATCTCAGTTTTTGCATGGTTGAAGGTCAATTTAATATTGAGATCATTGAAGTTGAGGCAGTCCACAATTGCCTCGAGTTCGGGGTTGGTTCCACCACAGACGACAAAGACGTCAATATACCGTATATACTCACGTATAAGCCGAGGTTTTCAGCCCAAAAATTGGGCTGAAAAGTGCCCCCTTCGGCTTATACGCGAGTCACTGGGTATTTGCTCTTGGGGGGGGCTGTGACTGGGTGCTGGAGGAGGCAGGAGGGGGTCGCAGTGACCGCGGGCAGTCACGTGGGGCCGTCTCATTAGTGTAATGAATATGCACGGCATCCTCCCGTCCATCAGCGGCGGGGGGATGCCGTGCATATTGCAATACACTGGCCCCCAGCAGTAATACACAGCCCCCCCCCTCCTTATTATGTGTCCCCCAGGCTGCGGCAACTGTTAAAATAGCAAACGTTTCATACATCACCTTTCCGGCGCCGCTCCTCCGGTCCCGGCTTCTTCCTGCTTGTGCCGGTGTCATATGACCGGGCGCTGCCGATGACGTCATCTCCTGCGCCCGGTCACAGCACTAGAAGCCGGCACAAGCAGGATGAAGAAGCCGGAACCGGAGGAGAGGCGTCGGAAAGATGATGTATGAAAATGTTTGTTATTTTAACAGGTGCCGCAGCCTGGGGGACACATAATAAGGAGGGGGGGCTGTGTATTACTGCTGGGGGCCAGTATACCACCACTGGGGGCCTGTATACCACTGCATAGGGGCCTGTATACACTGCACAGGGGCCTGTATACACTGCACAGGGGCCTGTATACACTGCACAAGGGCCTGTATAATACCACTGGGGGCCTGTATACTACTGCACAGGGGCCTGTATACACTGCACAGGGGCCTGTATACACTGCACAGGGGCCTGTATACACTGCACAGGGGCCTGTATACTACTGCACAGGGGCCTGTATAATACCACTGGGGGCCTGTATACTACTGCACAGGGGTCTGCATACACTGCACAGGGGCCTGTATACACTGCACAGGGGCCTGTAAACACTGCACAGGGGCCTGTATGCCACTGCACAGGGGCCTGTATAAACTGCACAGGGGCCTGTATACTACTGCACAGGGGCCTGTATACTACTGCACAGGGGCCTGTATACCACTGCACAGGGGCCTGTATACCACTGCTGAGGGGCCTGTATACTACTGCATAGGGGCCTGTATACTACTGCATAGGGGCCTGTATACCACTGCACAGGGGCCTGTATACCACTGCACAGGGGCCTGTATACCATTACTGAGGGGTGCTATATACCAGTGATGGGGGGCTATATGATAGGATGGGGGTCTGCTGCATTTCATACCCTAGGCTTATACGTGAGTCAATAACTTTTACCAGCTTTTGGGGGCAAAAGTAGGGGGGTCGGCTTATACACGGGTCGGCTTATACACGGGTATATACGGTAGTGGAGTCAGTAGAACGCATGGGAGGCACTAACTTCCCTGCTAAGTGAGTGCAAACTGGAAAGTTAGGCTGCCGTTAAATAGGGTTTGTGAGATAATTAAGGAAATTAGCACCAGGCTCCAGACTAGCATCAATGACTTTTTTTTTAAATCAAAGTAGGGAAATAGGGATGTTTTTCATCCTTCCTCTGATAATTTCACACCATTGTTTTTTCTCCCTCCTTTTTCCTATATGCCCATATACACAGGTCGCTGGGGACCAATCAGTGCTGCATACACATCGGTGTGTATATATTACACCTCCTCATTCCCAGCATGGCTGGTCGTCTTATTGAGCGGTTGGTGATTCCTCACTGTGTTTCTTGTGGGCGACTCCCGATACCCTTGGGTATGAGATATGGATGGTTTTTTGGTCTCTTAAATTTTCTATATTCACATATACATAACAGGTAATATATAGCTCAGTTCCATGTGTCCTATTCATCGCTTTGACTATACATAACATATCTGTGCATTTTTGTCTTTTCCCTCCCCTTATTTTTGACGTTCTTGGGGATCTAGATTGAACTGCTCTCTTGTGATATCCACATGATTTTTTTGAATCTGTTATACTCCTCTAGTTTAGAGGGTTTTATATGTTTTAGAAAAACCTCTCCTTTTTTCGCCTCTCCCTTCTCTTAATTTTGTGTCAATGTTGACACTTTTTGTGATGCTCGCTAATAATATTTTACCACTGCCTTCTGTATCTTTGTCGGCTTGCCATTTTAATTGTGTGTGGTTTTATTATATTTTTTTCACTTTAGTCACGTTTGTATATCAGATGCCCTGATTATGTGGACCACTGAAGATCTGCTGAGCACCCTTGGAATCATCAATTTTTCAGGATGGTTGAATCAATATGAGTGGCTACTATGTTTACTGTACTTTCTCATAGAGTGTTATTGCTTGGTGGCCACAATGAACTTGTTACACCCAGTCATCCAAAATTCTATTACTTCATTTGGTTACCCTTGATTCTTGGGTTATTTGTGCCTTACAGATCCACTTCATCAGCGTATGCTTAGATCTGCATCTCGCTCTGAGCATAAGGGGTTAATTCCCCTGCTGTGCGATGAGCAGTCTTTGCAGAGCTGAGACTAAGTCCTCAATATGGCCAGTGCGCATGCGTGGAATTGCCGCGGTCACTTGACAATGATGCGGTCTAATGTGGGCGGTGCTCCGGGTCATATGACATCTATGGAGGATTTCCTCCTTTTGGGATGCTGCCTGTGACCGCACTGGTTCTTCATTCAATGCATGCACTAGGATTGGCTGGAGGTATGGAGGGTCCTTATAAAACAGGGTTTGATTTACCCACACTATACCACTTTCCCCTGAGGAAGATTTGTCCCCCTGTTTTGCTCTGGTGTCCCCTTGTTTTGCCCTGGTGTCCCCTGGTGTCCCCTGCTGTCCCCCTATTTTGCCCTGGTGTCCCCTGCTGTCCCCCTGTTCTTCCCTCTCCTTTCCTCTTCTCCCCGCTCGTCCAACATAAAAATCTTTGTTCTCACCTGCCAGCGCTCCCCGATGTGTCCATAGAGCTCCCGATTGGTTTTACAGAACCTGCGATGATGTCAGAAGCGTCATTGGGTCACATGAGCGGTTACCGCGGTAACTGCTCATGTGACCCAATCAGCTGATTGGGTTGTGACACCATCCCAGGTCCTGTTACTGAGCGGGAAGCTGATGGAGATGCCGGGGGAGCGCTGGCAGGTGAGAATAAAGATTTTTTATTTAAAACACTTGATTTTAGTTATATTTCACTTCCACGATGTATGTATATACATTGTGGAAGTGAAATTAGGCGGCACACAATAGTTGTAGTGTACTGAGCATGTACTGAGCATGCTCAGTACACTAAAATCGGGTCCGAGGAGACATCAGATGTTTCCTCGGACCCTGCTCCATAGCTCCCCATGTTAAAGGCATCGGATTGGATCGGATTTGGCATAATTGCCATCCGATTTGCCTCCGATCCTATTCTCTCCGATTTTTTTCAGGAGCCAAAATCGTAGCAGTCTACGATTTTTGCTCCTGCAAAAAATCGGTCAGGATCGATCCGATCTGTCACCATAGGGTTACATGGGGCTAAAATCGGATCCGATGCTGTCCGATTTTCAACGGACAGTGTCAGATTACGTAAAAACACGATGTGAAAGCAGCCTTATTCTGACCGAGATAATCAACTTATGACGAGATCACTTTTACCTTACAGTTAACATGATAAATAAAAAATTAAAAACATGGTGGAATTACACTTTTTTTTTTTTGCAATTTCAAAGCACTTGGAATTCTTTTCTCATTCTCCAGTACATTTTGTGGTAGAATGAATGATGTCATTCAATAGTACAACTCATCCCGCAAAAAAATAAGCCCTCATACGGCTATGTGGAAGAAAGTAAAAAAGTTCTGGCTCTTGGAAGATGGGGAGGAAAAAACAAAAACAAAAAATCGCTCAGTGGTGAAAGTTATAAAATCCATGTAATAGTCATGTAATAGCAGCAGGAGCGCCCCCGCAGGCATCAATCTCCAGATGTTCATGATGGGAGTAATTAGACTTAGGGGACCTCCTTAATTGCTACATTTGTAGACAGTTATCAAGCAGAACTTACAAGGCATTAAAGGGGATGTCCAGGATTAATAAAACGTTACTACAGTCATGGCCAAAAGTATTGAGAATGACACCAAAATTATATTTTCACATGACCTGCTGCCCTCTGGTTTTTATTTGTGTTTGTCTGATGTTTATATCACATACAGAAATATAATTGCAATCATATTATGAGTACCAAAAGGTTATATTGACAGTTAGAATGAGTTAATGCAGCAAGTCAATATTTGCACTGTTGACCCTTCTTCTTCAGGACCTCTGCAATTCTCCCTGGCATGCTCTCAATCAACTTCTGGACCAAATCCTGACTGATAGCAGTCCATTCTTGCATAATCAATGCTTGGATTTTGGAAGAATTTGTTGGTTTTTGTTTGTACACCCGTCTCTTGATAATTGACCACAAGTTCTCAATGGGATTAAGATCTGGGGAGTTTCCAGGCCATGGACCCAAAATCTCTGTTTTGATCCCTGAGGCATTTAGTTATCATCTTTACTTTATGGCAAGGTGCTCCATCATGCTGGAAAAGGCATTGTTGGGCGCCAAACTGCGCTTGGACAGTTGGGAGAAGTTGCTCTTGGAGGACATTCTGGTACCATTCTTTATTCATGGCTGTGTTTTTAGGCAAGACTGTGAGTGAGCCGATTCCCTTGGCTGAGAAGCAACCCCACACATGAATGGTTTCAGGATGCTTTACATTTAGCATGAGACAAGACTGGTGGTAGCGCTCACCTCTTCTTCTCCGAATAAGCTGTTTTCCAGATGTCCCAAACAATCGAAAAGGGGATTCATCAGAGAAAATGACTTTACCCCAGTCCTCAGCATTCCACCCCCTGTACCTTTTGCAGAATATCAGTCGGTCCCTGATGTTTTTTCTGGAGAGAAGTGGCTTCTTTGCTGCCCTCCTTGAAACCAAGCCTTGCTCAAAGAGTCTCCGCCTCACAGTGCGTGCAGAAGCACTCACACCAGCCTGCCGCCATTCCTGAGGAATCTCGGCACTGCTGGTAGTCTGATCCCGCAGCTGAAACAGTTTTAAGATACGGTCCTGGCGCTTGCTAGTCTTTCTTGGGCGCCCTGAAGCCTTTTTGACAACAATGGAAGCTCTCTCCTTGAAGTTCTTGATGATGCGATAGATTGTTGACTGAGGTGCAATCTTTCTAGCTGCGATACTCTTCCCTGTTAGGCCATTTTTGTGCAGTGCAATGATGGCTGCACGTGTTTCTTTAGAGGTAAACATGGTTAACTGAAGAGAAACAATGATACCAAGCACCAGCCTCCTTTTAAAGTGTCCAGTGGTGTCATTCTTACTTAATCATGACTGATTGATCGCCAGCCCTGTCCTCATCAACACCCACACCTGTGTTAATGGAACAATCACTAAAACGATGTTAGCTGCTCCTTTTAAGGCAGGACTGCAATGATGTTGAAATGTGTTTTGGGGGTTAAAGTTCATTTTCTAGGCAAATATTGACTTTGCAAGTAATTGCTGTTAAGCTGATCACTCTTTATGACATTCTGGAGTATATGCAAATTGCCATTAGAAAAACGGAAGCAGTGGACTTTGTTAAAATTAATATTTGTATCATTTTCAAAACATTTGGCCATGACTGTACATTCTTTCAAAAACAGCGCTACCCCTGTGTACAGGTCACATGTGGTATTACAGCATATGCCCATTCCCTTCAATTAAGTTGAGCTGCAATATCACATACAACCTGTAGACAGGGGTGGCGCTGTTTTTGAAAGAATCAGTCATGTTTATAGAATTCTGGATAACTCCTTTAAGATCAACATTTCCACTAGTGACCCCAGAACAAGACAAGACCACCAGGGTGGGGCTTAATTCAAATGTATATGTATTTGTTTTATAATATGAAGAATATAGTAGATCTTTCTTAAAGATGACATTTAAGCAGATGATCTTATGGAAACATTCCTTTTACTGACTCTCCAGTCTGTAAATCCTATTTTGTTAAACATTTAGGTAATTTTTAATCGATATAAGGAGTCCTGTGTTCACAATCCCCATCTCTTGGTGAGAGGATGAGTGGTTAGAAAGAGCGACTTTCCCTGGAGGAGCCGTCCTGTATGACACAGACAATGATGGGAATGGATGTGTGTGTCTATGGCCAAGTTCACACATACCATCCCTTTTTGCCTTAAATCCGTTTTTGGGAGCATTTTGGATTTTTTTTTTCAAAGTCCATAAACGCATAATGGTTAACGCATTTGTGTGCGTTTTAAAAAAAAAAATGCATGCGTTTTTATGCAGCAGCCCATAAACGCTGCTATCTGCGTTTTTGGGGTACTTTCAAAAAACATATGCAACTTTTTAACATGGGGCCCTATAGGAAACGCATGCGTTAACACATGGCACATATAGGCACCTGGGTTAACACATATGCGTTTTTCATGAAAAAATGACTAAGTCCTAAAATTTGCCAAAAACTTCCAGGACCTTAGGGGACACTATTGGCACCCTTAGAAAAACGGATCAATTTTTCTAAGGGCTTTAAAAATGGATTTGTATATGTGAACCTAGCCTGTGTGTGTGTGCTCGGTGTATACGTGTAATATATAGTGTTTGTGTTACATACCGTGTGCTGTGTGTATGACACAGACAATGATGGGAATGGATGTGTGTGTCTGTCTGTGTGCTCGGTGTATACGTGTAATATGTAGTGTTTGTGTCACATACCGTGTGTTGTGTGTATGACACCGACAGTGATGGGAATGGATGTGTGTCTCTATGTGTGTGTGCTTGGTGTACACGTGTAATACATAGTGTTTGTGTCACATACCGTGTGTTGTGTGTATGACACAGACAATGATGGGAATGGATGTGTGTGTCTAAGTGTGTGTGCTCGGTGTATACGTGTAATATATAGTGTTTGTGTCACATACCGTGTGTTGTGTGTTATGACACAGACAATGATGGGAATGGATGTGTGTGTGTGTCTGTGTGTGTGCTCGGTGTATTTGTGTAATATATAGTGTTTGTGTCACATACCATGTGTTGTGTGTATGACACAGACAATAATGGGAATGGATGTGTGTGTGTGTGTGTGCTCGGTTTATACATGTAATATATAGTGTTTGTGTCACATACCGTGTGTTGCCTGTATGTAACATCTATATTTATAAATCCCAGCAGCACAGATGAGAGTTCCTATGTGTAGACAGGTTGGCAATTTCCCAATAAACAAGCTCGGCTCATCATCGGGTGATTGAATTGTTGATTGAATATGGAAGAACAAAAATCCTTGCTCTCGGCAGGACATCCCCTGCTGCAAACTGCAGAAGTGCTGCCGATAACATAATACTGTAGAGGACAGATTGCTCTACCGGTGATTGCTCTGCACCCATCATTCTTCATCATCCTGTGTAAAAAGTCCGGAAACAAGTGCTGAGTGACTTGAATATTATAAATTGCACTCATTCACCAACCTGAATTCGGTGCTTCTAAATGTACCCTAAATGTCTGAATGTGACGGTGCAATATGTGAGCATTTAGGGCCCCACTTTAACCTTTTGCCCAGGGCCCCACTTTGCCTAAAACCGGGCCTGCCTGGTAGACAAGCGGGCTGTGCAGGGCAGCACAAGCAAAGTAAGGAGGAGCAAGTAAAAGCAGCAGGACGTAGGGAAGACAAAAGAAGGTATACTACAGGAGCCCCAAAGAGACTTTACCTTCCTCTGACTACCTGGCCAGCTACCCACTCAAAGACTGTGTTAGCTGTAACCTAAAGTACCATCTGAACCGGTTCCGGTAAAGTACCCGTATAGAGTCACAAGGCCTCCGTGTCTCCTTTCCATACAAACCGCTGCGCAGCTGTGCTGCCTACATCAAGCACCATGACAAGTGCAGTGCTATCCTGCCCTTAGGACCCAGCTCCATCTGCAGGGAGCCATACCACCCAAGCTGCAATACCATCGTCCCCGGCGGTCTGACAGCGGCGCTGGTGAACATCACCAGAACCTGCAGGTGGCATCACGACAAACTTTTCTTTTCTTTCTTTTATTCCCTTTCTACAATTCCCCAATTTTTGAGCCGACCACCGGGGCTACGGGACCGGGTGGGCCACCAGTGACATCCCCCCAACTCTAAGCCTGGGTTCCGAGTACCCATAGACCCCTGGGTGAGTCAGACCAGTAACTATAGCAATATATAGGAAGCCTGAACACAGTGTTACACCATGTTAATGCTATGCGCTCAGACTGCATAATTCTAAGTTTTAGACAGAAGTGACTCACCGTTGCCGGGTTTCTCAGGTCTCAGGCGCTGGCTGCGGTCACGGTTCGGTGCCTGAGGCTGTAAGGGCCCGGTGGTCAATGCACGGTTAAATAAAGAATAAAGTTTGTTTCGTGACGCCACCTGTGGGTATCCGGTGATGGCACCGGCGCTGCTTGGACCTCCGGGGGATGTGCGGCAGCTAGATGGAACCGCTCCCCACAGGATGAGCAATGGTCCCCGGGGACAGGAGCTGCGCTGATGGAATATGGCAGCTCTGTTAGTTTGGTAGATGAATGAGTTAATAATAGTTCAGAAAGAATGCTCAGACATCATGCTCCTCTGCACGGGTCTTTACTTCGGTTATGCACGGTACACGGGATAACAGTCACTTGCAGGTAACGGACCGGGTGGTCCCGGTGATGCATGGTATCTTTCCAAGGCTCCAAAGTGGTCCCTCTTTAACTAACTGTCCCTTGTTACTCATCGCTGCTTTCGTGCACCAGGTCAGGATACTGGGGAACCTCTATTGAGGACCCGAGCCTAGGCCTTGACTCCCGATGGGCCCCATGAACCCCAATGGTCGGTACCCCTCCTGGCACTGCTGCGGAGATGGTGGTTGTTGTGATGCGCTCCTGAGAAGCCCTCTATCACTCCGGTGTCGTAGTACAGTGGTGACGTCTGTACTGCCTCAGAGCCGGTACTCCGGGTGGACTGGGCTCGTGTATCTTTTGACCCGTTACTTGTTACTTGGTTACTTGGCCCCCTTCTCTTCTGGGTCACCGCTTCTCGGTGCCCTCTCTGTTAGCTGTCTTGTTCTGCCTTCCTTCTTGTACTTGTCTCTCCCACGTCCTAACTTTCTTTCTGCTCTTTCCCCACACTGAACATCTCACACTCCTCCCACCAGGACCCAATTGGTCCTCTACCTCTGGATGTTGCATGTGGTGTATGGAGACTTGGAGTTAACCTGTTCACCACCGAGACGGAGAATACTGCACCTTCAGTCAGGGGTGCAGTACCCTCCTGTGACGCACTCGTTGCGGGGCGCCACACTCCCCCTTGGGGAATTACACTTGTCCGCAAGAGTCACAAAACCCAACCAGTACAGAGAAATATTTTTATATTTGCAAATATGAAAAATAACATTTTTATTAATAACATTTTACGCTTTACTTTCTTTCTTCCCATCCGGGAGGCACATTATCTTAAAACGTTACTGGTAGTTACTTCTACGGAACCAGTTTAACTTGTGCGGACCGGGCCGCGTTACTTATTATTCTGCACACAGACAAATTCAAACGTCCTCATAAAAGTTCTCATGAGTCTTTTCTTTAACAACAACGAAAGCTATGGGAGAAAGTCACTTCTTGTAAATCAAGGTTCGCACTTGTGGACCCAGAGGGCATACCACCCCCGGGGCCCAGCATGCCGTTCATATGATACAGTCTCCCCCCGGTATAGGTCTCGGTCGGGGTGTCCCTTAGGCAGGTGGGACTCAACGTCCCGGCGTGAGATAAATATTTCCTCATACACCTCCTCCTCCCGGGCAAAACCCCACCTGTTTTCTAGATTGAAGGTAGTGACTATACCTCTTTTGCGGTGCTCAGTAGCCATAGGTGGCTGGCGGCGGGCCTCGGCACTTACTTACAGGTTTTCTTGCTCCCGGGAACACCACTCGGCTCTGCGACGCTGTCGTTCGTCGGCGTCGACCCGGTGGACGGTTTGGACATAGTCCCTTCAGTTCGCGGCGCTGTTCATGGTTTGTGTCTGCCAGTAGCTCTGTACCGGTGTATGGCTGTCGCTATTGTGGGCGGACGCCGCCTCGGTGCCCCACCATTCAACCCGAGCTGCTGGCGGCTGCTCGGCAGGAACCTCCGACACCGCCTCCTCCTCGGAACTGGTCTGCTCTGACTCCTCTGCTTCTTCGGGAATCGGGTCATCTTCTCCCTCTATGGCTTTGACCACGACATCCAGTTCTTCAGCAGGCTGGGGCTCTCCTTCTAAGTCGGGGTCATCCGGCTGATCAGGCACCGCAGCAGCGGGGTCTTCTTCTCTCTCCTGTTCTCCTTCCTCGTCCGTCTCCTCCTGCGGGGCTTCAGGGCTGCCCGCTTCTTCTTCCTCCGACTCTACCGCACCCATTGACGATGGCATGTCCTCCTCGGTAACTGGGTAGGCCTCACTTTGTTCTGGCCTGGTGTCCGGTTCCGGGGTAGGGTGGGTCACTAGTCTGTTTTGCACCGCGCAGTGCAACTGGTTCGCTAGACTAGACCTCCAGCGTCTCAATGTCCACTCTGTACTCTCCCAGAACGTGGGGTCCCCGTCGATGGTGAGGATGGGACCCGGTCCAGGACTGCCAAGGGCAAGGGCAGCTCGGGCCTCCTCCTCTACCTCCCGCATCAACTCTCGGAGCCTCATGGTCGCCATGTCTTTGCTTCCAGGAACCACACCCGTCGCGGCTGGTACAAGTTCCCATGGCAAGGCTTGCTGCAAAGACCCGGCCACACCTTCTTCTTTTTGTTTTGTAGTCCATGGGCGGGCTAAGATCTCTGGCCCGCCCCCTTGGTTGTTTCCCAGCAATCGGGGCGGGCAAATGTTTTGGCACCTCTGCCATGGCCCTACCACGATGAGGGGTGGAGGCACGCCCCTGGGCCAGCACATAGTCTCTCACATGGCGGGCCCCGCCATTTTAATCCAGTACAAATGGCGCGCAAAGTTCTTTTTGGCTGATAAGAGTTCTGTAAAGTACACAATACCCGTTGGAAATGGGTCGATTCGTATCCTGTTCGTAGACGCCAAATTGACACACCGTTGCCGGTTTCATAGGTCTCAGGCGCTGGCTGTGGTCACGGTTCGGTGCCTGAGACTGTAAGGGCCCGGTGGTCAATGCACGGTTAAATAAAGAATAAAGTTTGTTTCGTGACGCCACCTGTGGGTGTCCGGTGATGGCACCGGCGCTGCTTGGACCTCCGGGGGATGTGCAGCAGCTAGATGGAACCGCTCCCCACAGGATGAGCAATGGTCCCCGGGGTCAGGAGCTGCGCTAATGGAATATGGCAGCTCGGTTAGTTTGGTAGATGAATGAGTTAATAATAGTTCAGAAAGAATGCTCAGACACAATGCTCCTCAGCACGGGTCTTTACTTCGGTTATGCACGGTACACGGGATAACAGTCACTTGCAGGTAACTGACCGGGTGGTCCCGGTGATGCACGGTATCTTTCCAAGGCTCCACAGTGTTCCCTCTTTAACTAACTGTCCTTTGTTACTCGTCGCTGCTTTCGTGCACCAGGTCAGGATACTGGGGAACCTCTATTGAGGACCCGAGCCTAGGCCTTGACTCCCGATGGGCCCCCTGAACCCCAATGGTCGGTACCCCTCCTGGCACAGCTGTGGAGATGGTGGTTGTTGTGATGTGCTCCTGAGAAGCCTTCTATCACTCCGGTGTTGTAGTACAGCGGTGGACGTCTGTACTGCCTCAGAGCTGGTACTCCGGGTGGACTGGGCTCGGGTATCTTTTGACCCGTTACGTGTTACTTGGTTACTGGTTACTTGGCCCCCTTCTCTTCTGGGTCACCCAATTAGTCCTCTACCTCTGGATGTTGCATGTGGTGTATGGAGCCTTGGAGTTAACCTGTTCACCACCGAGACGGAGAATACTGCACCTTCAGTCAGGGGTGCAGTACCCTCCTGTGACGCACTCGTTGCGGGGCGCCACAGAAGCATCAGCCTAAAGGCTGATGCTAGTCTGACCCTAGCCACAAGCATCCATTGACGGGACCACTATCCCTCGACTTTGAGTGCTTTACATGTTGTGTTGGCACCATTGTCCAGTGGGTGCATTATATTTGTTCATTTATTCCTTTCCAGTATTCTACACTTAGATTAGCGTCACACTATTCTCTCATTTTTATCTTTTCATGAAATTTTATTGTAATTGTTCACAGTAACAGTAATTTTGACCAGCTGCGCCCAAACCTTTAAATGACACTCACTGTATGACATAAAAGAGCAAATAATAACTTCTTTTGCTTGCAGATGCACACTGAATAAGGTGGAAAAACTATGTAAATCCTGATCTCCTGATCCAATCCTGATGGGGAGCGATACCACCCCTGCTGCCCGTACATCGTTCCCAGAGGTCCTGCATGCAGTGTCGGTTCCTTATAGCCAAGTACCGCTGGTGGCCGCATTTCATTGAAACCACCAGGGCCACGGAGTCAGGTCTTGGCCCCCGTGATCCCCCAAAGAAATGAGACCAAGCCAGTATAGAGTACCCCATGGCCCTGGGGGGCATGTCATAAACATGAGTGTCCGCAAAAGACCTGCAATTAGATTTGGTGACAGCAGTCACTGAGGTTTTAGTTTGCACAGCGAGGAACATACTAAGGCTGGGGTCATAGTAGCATTTTTCACATGCGTTTTTGGAGACCTGCGTTTTCAAAAACGCATGTAAAAAACGCACCCATAGGCCCCCATGTTAAAAAAAGCATGCCCTAATAGCCAAAAGCATGTGTGACAGTCCCGTGCGTTTTTGGTGCTTTAGAAAACGCATGCATTTCTTTAACATGGGCTCCTATGGGAAACGCATGCGTTTTTGAATGGCACTAAAAGGTACTAATTGTACATGCGTTTTTGCATGCGTTTTCCATAGGGGCCCATGTTATAAAAACGCATGCGTTTTCCTCAAAAACGCATGCGTTTTTCAAAACGCTACAAAAAAATAGTACATGCACGCAGCCAAAAACGCAGGGAGCCATCAGACACCTTAAAAAACTCATGATGACATGAAAAACGCATGTAAAAAAGCATGCGTTTTTAAAAGGCACTAAAAAAACGCATGTCAACTGTGACCACAGCCTAACACTGGAGAGCTTCAGGCTGAAGCTCTAACGCTGGTTCCACATTAGTGTTCGGGCCCCTTCCATCTGATGTGTAGATGCACATGCATGGCCAAACGCAAACATACTAATACCAGCGCTGCCTTTATTATGCGGGTGCGTTCTATGATGAATCTCTATAGTAAAACATTGCAATGCTTTTTTGCGAGAGAGAGAGAAAGAGACTGCGTTTGGTTGCACTGCCATCCAGATGGCAATGCAGCTCAGTTCACTTCAATGTAGAAATTCTACGCTTATGGATGATTGCATTTAAACCAATCACTCTTGGAGACACAAAAAATCCAACATGAAGCGTTTTTCAGGACTCATAAATAAACGCGTTCAAACACAAACACGGCCAGACGCAGGCAAACGCAGACACCATGCGTCCCCATTTTAAACACTGCGACACAGGACACAAACGCCAGTGTGAAACGGGCCTAAGACATACATTTCTACTGACCAAATAGTACAAAAAATGTCAACACCAATATGCTCAAAACCATATAAATAATTCACAGTAGTATAAATATTCTGCTTAGTAATGAAACAGAACTTTATTGACCCCTGGATCAGAGATTTATCTGAAGCAGCATGAATGAAGAGAACACTTGGCCATCAGTGAATCATGGAGGTGCCTCAGTCAGACTCTGGGGATGCTTTGCTTTCACTGGCACTGGAAACGCTAAGCACATAGAGGGCAAGATGGATTCAAGCAATCATCTGGAAATTCTAGATGAAAATGTTTTGACTTCTGTGAAGAACAGGAGTTTGAGCACCACTGGATTTTCCAACCGGCCAATGATTCCCAGCAAATCTCAAGGTCCGACCAGTAAATTGGTGGCCATTTCCAGTGAGGAATAGGGTACAATTCCTCAAGAATGCTGTCAGAAGCTCATCTCTGGCTATACATTGTGTTTGCATCAGTTGGTAACAATCAGAGGGGCTCTACAAAACAACGCTTGTCATTAACCTGTTTGTGACATTGGACATACTGGGTACGTTCAGGAAATCTTTGCGTTCCTGACATTGACAACATTGACAACATGACAGTGAGCATCTGTGATTGGCTGTTGCCAGACAATGCAGTGAATATGCATAAAGCTTAATGGGCAACCCCGGAAACAGCAGCGGGACTCTGGTACACCAGATCTAATTATTCTACCATTTATCTATCTGATCTTCTAGCTATCTCTTTATCTATCTATTCTAATTTAATAGCATGGGATTGAACATGTTAAAAAAGTATGTCATACGCATGACATAGCTATGACATGCGTATGACATACGGATGCTAAGTGCAGGGAAACCGCACACTGGCATGTCATACGCATGTCACATGAATGACATCCGCTTAAAGGTACCGTTACACGGACTGACGTTGGAACGATGTCGTCAACGATCTCGTGGGTGCGCGGTCGTTTCCGACATCATTTTGACATCGTTGGTGACATGTCATAAGTCTAGATATCGTGGACAACTCACCAACGATGTGTGAGCAGGTATCGTTCGCACAACCCAGCGAACGATACCTGCTCATTGCTCTGAATGGGTGAAGTCGTAAATGACATCATTATCGCGGTGTCACACACAACGATGCAGCAGGTTGGCTGATTGTTGATCGTGTGATTTGAGAACATGTTCTCAAACCTGCGATCAGCGATCCAACGATTTATCGTAGTTGAATCTCGGTGTTACACGCAATGATGTCCTAACGATGTTGTTAGAACGACTCCAAACCCGTGACGTTTAAGCAATATCGTTAACGATGTCGTGCGGTGTAATGGGACCTTAACATCTACATGTCATACGGGTATCAAAACGTATGACGTCCGCATGACACCCTGCTACCTTTGGCACCGAGGTCTGGAGCCAGAAAAAAAAAGCAGATGTGCCCATGATGCATAATGATTGCAATTTTACCTAGTTTTTATTGCTGATATGCCACTGAATTGTCAAAAATCTGCAGAACAGTAAAGCGTAAGCAAAGTATAGTGTGGGCCATTTATATGGATGCACCTAGATAAAATAAGAATGGTTGGTGATATCAACTTCCTGTTTGTGGCACATTAGTATATGGGAGGGGGAAAACTTTTCCAGATGGGTGGTGACCATGGCGGCCATTTTGAAGTTGGCTATTTTGGATCCAACTTTATTTTTTTCAATAGGAAGAGGGTCATGTGAAACATCAAACCTATTTAGAATTTCATAAGAGAAACAATGGTGTGCTTGGTTTTAACATACCTTTATTCTTTCATGAGTCATTTACAAGTTTATGACCACATATAAAATGTGTTTAAAGTGCTGATCATTGTGTTATATTGTCAATGTAACCCTCTTCTCCCACTCTGACACACTGATAGCAACACCGCAGAAGAAATGCTAGCACAGGCTTCCAGTATCCGTTGTTTCAGATGCTGCACATCTCGTATCTTCACAGCATAGACAATTGTCTTCAGATGAGTGATGAGGCAAACTTTTTTGTGAATGGTGAAATTAACAAACAAAACCACCGCTATTGGTCTGACAGTAACCCACAGTGGATAGATCCCTCCAAGACTGTTGGAACACAAAAATTGATGATATGGTTTGATATATGAAGTACAAAGATAAAATAGAAACCTCAATGCCACTGGATATTTGAATCATGTAGCAATTTCAGATATCCAGTGGCATTGAGGTTTCCATTGATGAAGAATGTCCCCACTATCTTTGTACCCCATATACCACACCATGCCATCAGTTTTTGTGTTCCAACAGTCTTGGAGGGATCTAGACTCTGTGGGTTAGTGTCAGACCAATAGCGCTGGTTTTGTTTGTTAACTTCACCATTCACACAAAAGTTTGCCTCATCACTCATCTGACAGCAATTGTCTATGCTGTGAAGATACGAGATGTGCAGCATCTGAAACAACGGATACTGGAAGCCTGTGCTAGCATTTCTTCTGCGGTGTTGCTATCAGTGTGTCAAGAGTGGGAGAAGAGGGTTGCATTGACAATCCAACACAATGGGCAGCACTTTGAACACATATTATAAGTGGTCATAAACTTTTAAATAACTTTAAGTTACGTTAAAACCAAGCACATCATTGTTTTTCTTATGAAATTCTCAATATGTTTGATGTGTCACATAACCCTCTTCCCATTGAAAAAAATACATTTGGATCCAAAATGGCCGACGTCAAAATGGCCGCTTTGGTCACCACCCATCTGGAAAAGTTTTCCCCCTCCCATATACTAATGTGCCACAAACAGGAAGTTGATATCACCAACCATTCCCATTTTATTTAGGTGCATCCATATAAATGGCTCACCCTGTATATGCAAACCCAGAGGACCTGTTCTCTCTCCCTCCATCCCTCTCTCTGTCCTTCCAGACATGAATCTGTCAGTCTGGAAGAGAAGTTGCCACAAAAAAGCGCACATTTTCTGCAGCATAAAAACACACAAACCATTGGCACAGACATATTTTTGCTGCGTTTTTTTGTTTCAGTAGGTGCAGATTTCTGACAAGAAAAGTCTGCAGCACAAGATTCTAGTCAGCACATAGCCTTATTAATTGTACCAAAGATATGTTTATTAGTTAAAAAAGAATGTAGCCAAACAATGAGCGATGACTGACTGCAGCACTCACCTGTAATTGCCTACATCATGAGACTAACAGGGGGCATAGGGCTGTCAGGAAAGGAGTCGCACTGGTCCATGAGGGAAATATAGTTGTTTTATAATACATGACAAATGACTGGATGACCCTGTGTCATGCTCATCAGGGAGAGGTGCTGTACTATTGCATGTACCAGGGAGACTATTTTGTATTTTTTTTAGAGTATATTAAATTGAATTGGTTCTTTTAAATGTAATTATTTCCCAGAACACTTATATAATGACTTAGGATAATTAAGATGGCGAAATGTTACTAAACTATTTGAAGGGACTCTTGTTGGCACTTATTCACAATGGGATATTATAGATATCCATCTACCAATGCTTATACAGGGAACAGCTATGAAGTCATTATGGCTCACACTCTAAAGTGGAAACGTTGGCACTGTTTTTGCACTGTTTGGCTCTTCAGAGGTCTCGTGGTGTCTTGCCTCCATGGGTCTTAGCTGTTTTGGCAGGAGAGGGCGCAGCCATTATTAGACTACAAGAACTTTTTACAGGGTAATTGTAGACGCAATTTTGCAAACAAAAAATACATTATTTTCAATATTCCTTTCTCAACAGTGTCTATGGATCTTGAAAACGTTGCATTGATGCTGGATCGCCATCTAGTGGATAATACCAATATCACACATATCTAAGGACTTGGCTAAGAAAATTAGGGCGTGCATGAAAATTGTGCATTTAATATTGCTTATTTTATCACAGCTTACCAGATTGCTCAATATATAAATACCTTCATGTAATGCAAAATTCTCATCTTATAAAAGTCTTTTTTGCACTTCATCTCCTATAAATAAAACCATCCTATCAGTGGTGTAGCGCGATTGGTGGCAGCACACGCATTCGCTATGGGGCCATGAGTCAGTGGGGGTTAGTGTCAGCGACAAAACCTGCCTTCCCCCCCCCCATCCATCATCGCACTTTCAACTGCATTGGCATCTGCAACATCGATACAGTTGAAAGTAATGATGAAAGATGAAGCAATCTGCTCCCTCCTCCATCATTTTCCCACTGTGTCTGAGCTCTAACATCTCAGCGCAGTAGGTGTGATGGTGTCGCTAGTGCGTGCCCACTGTGTTGAGATGTGCAGAGCTACAGAGCACACGTTGAGGAGACTGGAGCAGTGAGGAAAAGAAGAGAGAGATTTATTATTAAATCAGTGAGTACACTGCTGGCCGAAGGATTCACAGGTCTGTGACTAAAAAGCTGTTTGATTATTTTCATCTAATTTCCATGTATTTTGGTGTGCTATAAACAAAAAAAATATTGAAAAAAATCCTGGATGTCAGAATTTGCCACGAAATGCAAAATTCTCTTCAAATTTAGTACATTTTTCTAAATTTTTGGTATTTTTTTTATCTTTTAATTCACATCAATGCATTGAAGATATACAATGCCAAAATAATATAACTTTCCAAGAAAAGAACTTTCAGAGTGAGCTAATGAAACCAGCATCAACATGTAGCAAGCTGAACGAGCGGCTCTGACATGCCCGGGCTTGTTTCAATTGTTTTATCTTGGTTCTCGCCTGTTCACACTTTTTAATCTCAGTTCGTGTTAGCTCGTCATATTCAACCGTGTTTCCCAAAATTAGCATTATAAAAAGGGAAATGGAGCGCACATAGAGTAATTTCCTTTTGTACAAATAACCTCCGTGCCCCCCTTTAGTGGAAGGACTCACCTGATTTGGTTGTGCAAGTCACAACCAACTAACTCGCTCGCTCTCTCTTATGGTCGCAGCAGGTGCCCAGCAAGAGTAAGGTTCCAAAGGGTTAACAGAAAGTGCTGGGTTTCATAGATCTACTGACCTCCAGTGAAGACAAACAGAGTGATAGATAAAACTCTGTTTAATGGGTAATTTGCCTACCGGTTTCGTGATTTCAGTTATCACTTAATCATACACTTACACATACATCATGCCCTGATGAAGTGATAACTGAAATCACGAAACCGGAAGGCAAATTACCCATTAAACAGAGTTTTATCTATCACTCTGTTTGTCTTCACTGGAGGTCAGCGCGGTGGATCTATGAAACCCAGCACTTTCTGTTAACCCTTTGGAAAATTAGCATTATGGCTCAGCGGAAGTGTATTAATTCAACTGACAGTTTCTGTTACATTTGTGGTGAATATACAGTGTTGAAGCAACAGCTGAATATTACAGACTTTGTGAAAAAAGTATACTTCGCATATTTCGGACTAAAGCTTGGAGATCAAGATAAAGCTTGGGCGCCTCATAAAGTGTGCAAATAGTGTGTTGAGGACCTCCGAAATTGATTCAAGGGTAAGAAAAAAGCTTTCTGTTAAGGCGAGAGCAAAAGAACCATAGTGACGATTGTTACTTTTGTTCATTCGATGTGAAAGGGTATAATTCAAAATGGAAGCATTCCATTTCATACCCCAACATTCACTCAGCAATTCGTCCCATCCTCCATGGCACAAATATACCAGTACCCAAGGCCCCTGCTATCCTGGAAGAGATAACTAGCTCCAATGAAGGTGGAGTCATACCTGAACCAGATGATGAATCAAGTTCTGATTTTGAAGATGATGCAAGACCAAAATTGTTTTCCCAGGAGAAGATGAATGATTTGGTAAGAGACTTGAATCTTCCCAAAGATCCGCTGAGTTACTCGGCTCAGAAGCAAGAATTTATTGTTGCCAGGAGTGTCTTTTTCATGGTTCAGACATCGTGAAGATGAGTTCGTCCCTTATTTTTGCCCAGGAAGATAAGTTGGTTTACTGCATCGATGTCGAAAGTTTGATGGGTCAATTCAAAATCCAATATGATTTAGAGCAATGGCGTCTTTTTATAGATTCTTTAAAAAGAAGTCTCAAAGCAGTTTTTCTCCACAACGGCAGTTTTTATGCTTCCATCCCTGTAGGTCATTCCGTACACCTCAAGGAAGCCTACGAGAACTTGGAATTGGTTCTTCATAAACTTAAATATGAAGACCACGGTAGGCAAGTGTGCGGGGATTTGAAAGTCTTGTGCATGCTGCTCGAGCAACAAGCTGGGTATAACAAATACCCTTGTTTTCTGTGTCTATGGGAAAGTCGAGACCGACAAAATCACTGGACCAAGAAGAATTGGCAGTCGAGGGTGCTCACAGTTGGTGAAAAAAATGTCCTCCGAGAAACTTTGGTTCCTCCCCATAAAGTTCTTCTACCACCTCTCTACATCAAATTGGGATTGATGAAGCAATTCGTAAAATCACTTCTGAAAGATGGAGAATGCTTCAAATACTTGGTCGCCAAGTTTCCAGGCCTCTCGGAGGCAAAATTTAAGGAAGGTGTGTCCGTCGGACCAGACTTTAGATGGCTTATAGCTGATTAAGAGTTTATCAATACCTTGACACATCCTCAAAAACAGGGCCGGGACGATAGGTAGGCGACCCTAGGCGATCGCCTAGGGCGCCATCTTGTGGAGGGCGCATTGCCAGCCCCCTAGAGGGCCCCGTGCTGACCGCCGGCGGCCGCGCCGGCCAGAGAGGAGGGAGGAGGAGACTTCCTGTGCTACAGCTCTGCCCGGTGCCCGCCCCTCCTCTCCTCCAACATGGGGCCTATGGAGCGCGGATCCGAGGAAACAGCTGAGTTCCTCGGACCCAATCTTAGTGTACTGAGCATGCTCAGTACACTAAAATCGCTCTGTGCCATAATATCACTTCTGCAATGTATATTCATACATTGCAGAAGTGATATCCTGTGAAATGAAAGGGTTAAAAATAAAAAAATCATTTTCCTCACCTCTCCACGATCCAGCGATGCCTCCTGCGCTCGGCTCTGTGTTTCCAGGACCTGGCCTGACGTCACAGTGCAGTCACATGACCGGTTACCGCGGTAACCGGTCATGTGACTGTGACATCACGCCAGGTCCTGTGCATCAGAAGAAGAGAAGCTGGAAGCAGCGCGGGTGTCGTGGAGAGGTGAGAATGAAGATTTTTTTATTTTTTAAGCTCTGCAGAAGGAGGACAAAGAGGGGCTGCAAAGAGGGGGGCAAAGAGGGTCTGCAAAGAGGGGGTCCAAAGAGGGAGCAAAGAGGGGGTCCAAAGAGGGGCTGCAAAGAGGGGAGCAAAGAGGGGGTCCAAAGAGGGCGGCAAAGGGGGGCAAAGAGGGTCTGCAAAGAGGGGTCCAAAGAGGGGCTGCAAAGAGGGGGGCAAAGAGGGGCTGCAAAGAGGGGGGCAAAGAGGGTCTGCAAAGAGGGCAGCAAAGAGGGGCTGCAAAGAGGGAAAGAGGGGGGCAAAGAGGGTCTGCAAAGAGGGAGCAAAGAGGGGGTCCAAAGAGGGGATGCAAAGAGGGGAGCAAAGAGGGGCTGCAAAGAGGGGGGCAAAGAGGGTCTGCAAAGAGGGGGGCAAAGAGGGTCTGCAAAGAGGGTCTGCAGAGAGGGGAGCAAAGAGGGGGGCAAAGAGGGTCTGCAAAGAGGGGGTCCAAAGAGGGGCTGCAAAGAGGGGGGCAAAGAGGGTCTGCAAAGAGGGGGGCAAAGAGGGGGTCCAAAGAGGGGCTGCAAAGAGGGGGGCAAAGATGGTCTGCACAGAGGGGGGCAAAGAGGGCTGCAAAGAGGGGCTGCAAAGAGGGGATGCAAAGAGGGGATGCAAAGAGGGGTCCAAAGAGGGGGGCAAAGAGGGTCTGCAAAGAGGGGGGCAAAGAGGGTCTGCAAAGAGGGTCTGCAGAGAGGGGAGCAAAGAGGGGGGCAAAGAGGGTCTGCAAAGAGGGGGTCCAAAGAGGGGCTGCAAAGAGGGGAGCAAAGAGGGGGTCCAAAGAGGGGCGGCAAAGAGGGGGGCAAAGAGGGTCTGCAAAGAGGGGTCCAAAGAGGGGCTGCAAAGAGGGGGCAAAGAGGGGCTGCAAAGAGGGGGGCAAAGAGGGCTGCAAAGAGGGGGGCAAAGAGGGTCTGCAAAGAGGGGAGCAAAGAGGGGGGCAAAGAGGGGCTGAAAAGAGGGAAAGAGGGGGGCAAAGAGGGTCTGCAAAGAGGGGAGCAAAGAGGGGAGCAAAGAGGGGGTCCAAAGAGGGGATGCAAAGAGGGGAGCAAAGAGGGGCTGCAAAGAGGGGGCAAAGAGGGTCTGCAAAGAGGGGGGCAAAGAGGGTCTGCAGAGAGGGGAGCAAAGAGGGGGGCAAAGAGGGTCTGCAAAGAGGGGAGCAAAGAGGGGGTCCAAAGAGGGGCTGCAAAGAGGGGGGCAAAGAGGGGCTGCAAAGAGGGGGCAAAGATGGTCTGCACAGAGGGGGGCAAAGAGGGCTGCAAAGAGGGGCTGCAAAGAGGGGGGCAAAGAGGGGAGCAAAGAGGGGGTCCAAAGAGGGGATGCAAAGAGGGGGGCAAAGAGGGTCTGCAAAGAGGGTCTGCAGAGAGGGGAGCAAAGAGGGGGGCAAAGAGGGTCTGCAAAGAGGGGGGCAAAGAGGGGCTGCAAAGAGGGGGGCAAAGATGGTCTGCACAGAGGGGGGCAAAGAGGGCTGCAAAGAGGGGCTGCAAAGAGGGGGCAAAGAGGGGCTGCAAAGTGGGACTGCAAAGAGGGGCTGCAAAGTGAGGGGACAGAGGGGACAAAGAGGGGAGACAGAGGGCAGACAGAGGGGAGAAGGGTGACAGGAGGGGGACAAGGTGACAGGAGGAGCAGGGAGAGGATCCAAACTGATGCTGCAAAACATCGGGATCAGATGCCTATTTGGCATCTGATTGCAGTCATCAGTTTGGATCAGTTGCTGTCCGAGGGCTGCTGCAAAAAGTCTGATCCCCTCGGACAGCACAAAAACGCTGTGTGAAAGCAGCCTTATTTGGCACGGATCAGGTCGCATCCAATTCAGTCCAATTTGACCCGCTGTGCCAAAAATCGAAGCAGGCTGCGATTTTGGGCACAGCAAAAAATCGGCCAGAATCGGATCCGACAAAAATCGGATGCCAATAAGGCCAAATCCGATGTGATCCATGCCCATAGGATAACATGGGGTCAAAATCTGATCCGTGGCTGTCCGTTTTACAACGGACAGCCACGGATCACAGAAAAACGCAGTGTGAAAGCAGCCTTACAGCAGACGCACGGTGACGGCGGCCGCGGTGAGTGTGCAAAGGCGCGCTTCCCCCCCCCGGCCCCCGCATACTGGGCCCTGTATACACTACTGGGTCTTGTATACACCACTAGGCCCTGTATACACCACCACTGGGCCCTGTATACACCACCACTGGGCCTGCTGTATATACTGCTGGGGCCTGTATATACCACTGGGGCTGCTGTATATACTGCTGGGGCCTGTATATACCACTGGGGCTGCTGTATAACCCCTGGGGCTGCTGTATAACCCCTGGGGCTGCTGTATAACCCCTGGGGCTGCTGTATTACCCCTGGGGCTGCGGTATTACCCCTGGGGCTGCGGTATTACCCCTGGGGCTGCTGTTTAACCCCTGGGGCTGCTGTATTACCCCTGGGGCTGCTGTGTAACCCCTGGGGCTGCTGTGTAACCCCTGGGGCTGCTGTATAACCCCTGGGGCTGCTGTATTACCCCTGGGGCTGCTGTATTACCACTGGGGCTGCTGTATTACCACTGGGGTCTGTATATACCACTGGAGAGGCTGCTGTATACCACTTTGCTGGGGGCTGTATACCTGTGCTGGGGTCCACCCTCGGCTTATACACGAGTCAATAGGTTTTCCCAGGTTTGGGGGCAAAAGTAGGGGGGTCGGCTTATACACAGGTCGGGTTATACACGAGTATATATGGGTAGTAATCCTACAATGTCTGCTGGACATGGTATGAGGAGGTTTATGGCTCAGTCAGTACACACTCCATACTTCATGGTAAGGGGAGGGTTTATGGCTCAGTACACACTCCATACTTCTTGTTATTAACCAGTTAATGCTCTCTTGTCCACCGCACTGCAGTTTCAAAAGAGGTCAACAGCGAGACAAGCAGCAACATGGCATCAGAGAGTCCCTGACCTCGAAATAGAAGATCCTCAGATCCTGGTATTGTGACATAATATTAAGAATAATACTTTTTGCATTTATATTACACTATGAACTCCACAGCACTTTACATACATCATGAACACTGTCCCCATTGGGGCTCACAATGTAAACAACCTATCAGTATGTCTCTGTAGTGTGGTTGGACGAACCTTTTATAGGTCCCTGTTAAATTAAATTTACTTTCAAAGCATGTTGACATTTTTATTCCCAGACATATTTCGGGGGGAGGGGGGGCGCCGTTTGCCTTACCTGCCTAGGGCACCAAAATGCCTTGTCCCGGCACTGCTCAAAAAGAAGGGTGGATTGCATTTAAAGAGGTCGTAGAGAATTTTAAGGCATTAACAAAGACCCTGACTACAAACAAATCGTCGGTCGAATGCTGAAAGCATTTCAAGCTTTAGGTTGCCTGATGAGTTTGAAAGTGCATTTCCTCCATTCCCACCTTGACAACTTTCCTGAAAATTTGGGGGCTGTAAGTGAGGAGCAAGGTGAACGATTCCACCAGGACATTAAAGAGATGGAAAGAAGATACCAGGGAAGATGGAGCATTACAATACTGACAGACGACTGTTGGACGCTTCAGAGAGACATTACAGATGCTACTCACAAGCGTAAATGTACCAAGAGAAGCCTCACAGGGAAGAAGAATCAATTTTAGTGTGTATTAGTGGGCTCATTGCAGTTAAAAAAATGATTTGCATGAAACATTTGTAATAAAAAATTAATTTTATGAGTCTATTTTAATTTATTTTGAGGTATTGTCTTATTTAACATACTGTAGTTACTTAAATTGTCAGAAAATGTGATGTCCTATGACAAAATGGAGGTTATTTTCCGATTCAGCGCACTCAAAAACATAAGGATTACATGGAATAACCTGTGTGCAGACCTGTGTTATGGAATGTGCATTATACAATAAAGACGACTATGGGGGGCTGTTGTGCTACATGGAGGAATATGTAGTGCATTATAATATGTGGAGGAATATGGGGGGGCATTATACTATATGGAGCACTAATGAGGGTGGATTATAATATATGGAGAACTATGGGTGTGCATAATACTATATGGAAAACTATGGGGGTACATTAAAATATATGGAGGACTATGGAGGGTACATTAAAATATATGGAGGACTCTGGGGGTGTATTATACCGTATGGAGGACCATGTGGTCCATTATATATGGTAGACTATGGGGATGCATTATATTGTGGCACCCCACCATGCAGGCGTCACAGAGGGGTACTGCACCTGTAAAAGAGGTGTAGATACTCCAGCCGCAAGTGGAATTCTAGGAAGGTGGGTGGAACCCATAACCAGCACTCCCACACTAGTTTACATGGTGGAGGTTAACAGGGAGGGAATAAAACCACCTCTAGGGGGAACAAGAACGGCTTTTGAGAGGTCTTTGCCTCTAAGCTAAAAGCTTAGGAGTCTCTCAGCTGAGGGACCAGGAAGAGAGGGAGTAGGAGAAAGGGCTCCCAGGTGCAGAGAGTTACCCGGCACCGGAGCCCGCACCTGTGGGATACTTTAGGACCATAGAGAATCCGGAGTCCCGTGGAGTATCTAATTCTGCAGGCACCTGAGCAGTCCAAAAGAGGGAACCAGGCACCGCTGAAAGAGCAGGCGGCTAGCCAGCAGAGGGTTACCGACGACGGCAAGGGTGAGAGATGAACGGAGGTCAGGTGGGCTTCAAGTCACCAGGCTTCACACAATCACTGGGAAGCAGGAAGGAGTAGATGGGAAAGAAGGCACACACCACGGGTTCCATCATACCACCTGGGATCCACTTGGAGCCACCCGTTAGCTACCTGTTATTACAACTGAAGCTAAACTGTGAATTGTAACTTATGCTGCTACAAGTTTCCAGTAAAGTACCCGGAGTGAAGTGAACTCAACAGTGCTGCATTTCCTTATGAATGACTTTGTTCCCCTACAGAAATGCTGCCCCGGAGGTCCCAGTCCTACCTGTGGAGGACTTTACCACACTAGCTGCATTACCATCTACCTCCGGTGGACTGTGGTCGCACTGGTGACCCATCACCAGAAACTACAGGTGGCGTCACAACAAACTTTGTATATAATCCCCTGTAAATATTGAAAGATAGGCCCAGGACATGGGGTCAGGACCGGCCGCCATTCCCCGTGACACAGTTAACCCTTTGCCGCCTGACACCCGAGTACCCCAAAGCCTGGGCGCAACAATATTATATAGAGGACTATGGAGGGTGCATTATAATATACAGAGGACTATGGTGAATTTTACTATATGGTGAACTATGAGAATTATGCTAAATGTTCCGATGGCAGAATACATAAGAGCCTGTAGATGCTGTATTGACGATTCCAAATACCAAGAAGAATGTAGTAGGATTGAAAATTGTTACATGGTGGCTATAATGGCTATAATAAAGCAAATTTTGAGAAGATTACAATTAAGGCATATAAAAAAAAGAAGGGAACAAAATTGGTTAAAAAAAATCTGATAAGGAAAGAAATTTGACTAGGTTTTCAGATAAAATAGTTTATTCAACAAATTTTAACAAAAACTATTATCTACTTACATAATCACCTTGTGGCTTCTGCTTCCATCCAGATGTCTACCTATTCTATAATCCACCGCGACAATTGCGCCATATTAGCACACCCATGGGTATGCTAATATAGAGCTGTTTGGCAGTGATACACTCCACAGGCTGCCCACCTCCCCACCGCCCGCAGCTCCCTGCATACACTCAAGCCACCTTCCCCCACTGTTGCCCATCGCTCCACCGATACGCTGTACCTCACCACAGGCTGCAGGGTCTGCAGTGATGTCAGTTATGTGATCAGTCACATGACCGTCACATCCCCACAGCTCCGATATTAAGGATCCACTGCAGCCAGGCAAAGTGCAGAGGGCAGGAGCAGAAAGAGAACATGGGGGGACAGAGAGAGAGAGGGGGCCAGAGAAAGCACAGGAGGTCAGAAAAGAGAGCATGGGGCAGAGACAGTGGGTAGAAAGAGAGCACTGGGGGCATAAAAGAGAGCATGAGGCAGAGACCGGGGACAGAAAGAAAGCACAGGGAGGCCAGAGAAAGCACAGGGGGCAGAAAAGAGAACATGAGACCGAGATAGGGGGTAGAAAAAAGCACAGGGCAAAAAAAAGAGCATGGGGGCAGAGACAAGGAGCAGAAAGAGGCCACTGGGGGGCTGAGGGGGGCCAGAGAAAGCACAGAGGGGCAGAAAAGAGAGCACAGGGGGCAGAGACAGGGAAAAGAAAAAGAGCACAGGGGGCAGAAAAAAAGAGCACGGGGCAGAGACAGGGAGCAGAAAGAGAGCACTGGGGGGCAAAAAAAGAGAGCAAAGGGCAGAAAGAGACCACTGGGGCAGAAAAGAGAGCGTGGGGCAGAGACAGGGAGCAGACAAGAGAGCACAGGGCAGGGCAGAGAGAGAGGGGCCAGAGAAAACACAGGGGGCAGGAAAAAGAGCACGGTGGGCAGAGAGAAAGGAGGGGAGAGAGGGCACAGGGGGGGGGCAGAAAAGAGAGCATGTGGGCAGAGACAAGGGGCAGAAAGAGCTCTGGGGTACAGAAAAGAGAGCATGGGGCAGAGACAGGGGGCAGAAAGAAAGCTCAGGGGAGGGCAGAGTGTGAGGGGGGCCAAAGAAAGAGACCACTGGGGGGGGCAAAAAAGACTGCATGGGGTGCAGAGACAATGGGCAGAAAAAATTACTGGTGGGCAGAAAAGAGAGCACTGGGGGGCAAAAAAGAGCACAGGGGCAGAGACAATGGACAGAAAGAGAGCACTGGGGGCAGAAAAGAGCATGGGGCAGAGACAGGGCGCAGAAAGAGAGCACAGGGGGCAGAGACAAGGGGCAGAAAAAGACCACTGGGGGCAGAAAAGGAAGCATGGGGGGCAGAGAAAAGGGGCAGAAAGAGACCACTGGGGGGCAAATAAAGAGAGCAAGGGAAGAAAGAGACCACTGGGGGCAGAAAAGAGAGCATGTAGCAGAGACAGGGGCAGAAAAGAGAGCGCAGGGCAGAGAGAGAGAGGGGCCAGAGAAAGCACAGGGGGCACAAAAAAGAGCACGGGGGCAGAGACAAAGGGATCGAGAGAGCACAGGGGGGCAGAAAAGAGAGCACGCGAGGCAGAGATGTGGCGCCCTGCAAGGGCAGGTGTCACAGTGGGGTATTGCACCCATAAAAGAGGTGTAATTATCCCTGTGGCAAGTGAATGGGGAAGTTAAAATGTGGCTTGTTCCTTGCATCCACACACACCCTTAGCTCAGAGGACTATAGGGTTAATTCCTTTACTAGGAGACCAAGCCCGGTGGGAGGAGTTCAGGGTAAGCAGTGTGAGGATGAGAGGAAGTAAGAAGATAGACAGGACAAAGTTTGGGGTTCTGATCTGGCACAAATTCCTTAGTCATATTAAAAGCTTGTTGGAAAGTGATTATGACTTTGAGGAGCTGCTTAAATGTGGCACTGGAGTTTCTCCACTTCCTTAGTGAAGTGCAAATTTGCATATATCTGAGAGGAGGGAAGTGGCTACAATCTCCTCACCTACTTCGCTGTCTCCATAAGGTTGATAGCAAGTTCACAGACCTTGTCTTAGCCCACTCACACACCCAGATCAGAATATCCCACACACTACACTGATGAGGGGCAGTTACCCTGAAATGCAGTGTCTGTAGTTTGGGGTTCTGATCTGGCACAAATCCCTTAGTCATACTAAAAGCTTGTTGGAAAGAGATTATGACTTTGAGGAGCTGCTTAAATGTGGCACTGGAGTTTCTCCAATTCCTTAATGAAGTGCAAATTTGATAAAATGTGGGAATTCATGGCTTTCTACTAAGGGTGCAGTCAGAGACAATGCAGCCTGTGCCCATTCATGCTTACCAAAAATAAATCAGTAAATAATCATGAAGGCAAAAACTATTGCTTTAATTCATTTACGAGCTGCAATCGTTCTTGATGCATATGTTATTTTTTGCACACACTGCAACAAGCAATTGTAAAAAAAAGGCTATCAGAGCATATTTATAACATTTCTAACACTACTACACGCAGTCTTTCAGGCGTGTAATTGAATATTCTTTATGAACACTCGGTAGATCTGAGTTATTTATAGGTTAGCGCAACAGGACAATGTTATTAATTAATTATTATACACTAAGGAAATTCAATGAATGTTGAAATTAGGAACCAGAATACCTGCAGGCATGAATGTGAGAACAGATCTAATGTATAGAGATGAGTAAACTTTGTTTGAACATATTCACCAATTTCAAATTCAGCAACAACATGGCTGATTCGGTTGGATGATTGGAAACCTGAACAGCTTCTCCAAAAGTCAGTGTGGCGCCCTGTGCCAGGTAGCCACAGGATCAACTAGTACACTAAGGGTACCTTTACACGCGGCTACATTTCTTGGGTGGCTACAGGTAACTTACTGGTTGCAGTGAAATCATGGAGAGATTATTCCATTTGTACACAGCAACAAGATAGAACCTTGTCTCCATGATTTCACTGCAACCAGTAAGTTACCTGTAGCCACCCTAGAAATGTAGCCGTGTGTAAAGGGGCCCTAAGGGTACCTTTACACGCGGCTACATTTCTAGGGTGGCTACAGGTAACTTACTGGTTGCAGTGAAATCATGGAGAGATTATTCCATTTGTACACAGCAACAAGATAGAACCTTGTCTCCATGATTTCACTGCAACCAGTAAGTTACCTGTAGCCACCCTAGAAATGTAGCCGCGTGTAAAGGTACCCTAAGGGATTTCCACATCTGGTATCCACATACACGCAGCATCTTCCACTCCAGGCCAGTAGGGGGAGCCCCACTGGTTGCTGTTAAGCCAGATCCCCTATAAATACAGGTGCTGGGGGTGGAATTAGCCAGAGTGCGCAGTTGCTAGGAGAACTGTGAAGGTCAGTGCAGAGCCTAGTGAGCAAAACTGCTTACTGGAGCCATGCTCAGCCCGAAACCAGAGCACTGCCAGAGCTAGTGTGAGAGTCCAGAGAGTGAGGGTCGAAGACAGAGGCGAGGAACAGTATAGCGGGGGGAAGAGGAGCCATACCGGCTCACCCCAAGAGAACACTGGTCACTGGAGTCCGAGTCTGCAAGGGAGAGATTAGCCCAGCAGAGAATCCCAGTACAACCGCGGAGGCTTAGCTTCCCGGACTCCCGCTGCACTTACCATTTGAGAGCCAGGAGCCACAGAGAGGTAGCTGTAGCCAAGCGAGAGCCCTCAGTGCAGCAACACAGGTGTGAGAGAGAAGAGAGGTCAGGCCTGGTTTCACACACGTTAGACTTCAGGAGAAGGAAACAGGACAAGGAGGCCTATAGCCCACTCGGTGTGGAAATCCCAAAGTGCACCCTTCTATCCTGGAAGTGTACCTGCAAATCACCAGTAAAAAGGTACAGAAAAAGACTTTCTTGTGTGCGTGTCCATCCTTCCAGCCTGTCCCACACCACAATGACCGCGCTACCCTATTCCACCATCATACCCTTACAGCGCCAGGGACCCCGCTCCACCTGTAGGGAGCTACAACACCTTGCTGCTGCCCATCACCCCGGAGGCCCCAGCAGGATCGGTGCCATCACCGGATCTACAGGTGGCGTCACGACATACTTCTATAAATTCTATCCCTGTAAATATCCCCTTTTCGTTGTCACCCAAGGGCACAGACTCGGGCACCTACCACCCGTGACATCCCTGCATCCAACCACCCGAGATCTGAGTACCCCAGACCCTTGTGAGCCAGACAACTCTGACGTCACGAACAGGATCCCGTGCCTGATGTAACCGGGTAATGTGTACTGTGCATAGACTGTGTTTAGTGAACTGTTAATCTGGGCCGCCATTGCTGCGCCACAGAGCGGGTAGGAAAGGGGCCTTACGCCTGCAAGGGCGCGAAGATAGGCCCTGCAACACGCTCTGCCGAGAACCACCGAGTGCAGCAGCCTGATCTGGAAATACCCAAGGTGCTTCCCTCCCCGCCTGCGGAGCCGACTGCATACTTTTGCTTTTCAGAGACTGGCAACAGTTCCCTAGGGGGAGCGAGAATGAGTGCCCTGGACGCAAACAACGCAGCGGCCCCTAATGTAAACCCGCCCGCTGATGCAAGCGGAGCCCAAAATGTACAACCCGCTTTGTCCACACTCGCCAATCCACCCAGTGGCACAATACCGCCACCTGCACCAGATGCCAGTATAATGCCGAACTCACTGCCATATGTCCCTAACGCAGCCTGGTTGCCCAAGTATGATGGCCAGCCAGGCACCTTGGCCGCATTCAGGAGAAAGATCTGTAATGTGTTGGACGTGTATGCGATGACTGGTAGACAGAGAGCATCTGTAGTGATGGGACAGTTAACAGGTGCAGCGGAGCTGGAAACTCGAAACTGGTCAGAGGAAGATCAGGAGTCTATTGTTAAAATCTTTGAAAAACTGAAAAAGGTCTTTGAACATCACACTGAGACTGAACTTAGGATGCTGTTGTACCACTGCAAGCCGGGGGCACAAGTAAGTGTCCTAGACTATGCCTTGCGAATGCAGGAGTTGCTGAGAACCCTCAAGCAAGTAGACCCAATCAGTATACGTGATGAAAACAGAATGCTAACTGAGCAGTTCATAAATGGGCTCAGGTTACCAAATGACAGCAGGCAAGCACGCTCGTGGGCTCTTCAAAACCCTGATGCAGAGTTTGCCACCCTAAAAGAATTGACCATTAAGGGTCAGCAACTCCCAGCAATACCAGACTTAGCCCTGCAGCCGCGACGGGTTAATACCCCTTTCTGACAAGAGGCACCTTCCTTATCACAAGTTGCGGAGGCCAACATGCAGACTGTAACCCCTAACCGGTTTGACCGCCTGTGCTCCGAGGTGCGCCAGCTCAGCAAAGATCTGGCCAAGCTCCTGGGTGCCAGGCATCTCAAAACAGAGACACAGCCACAAGGAAAGATACAACTCGCTGACAGCCCGCAGGACGTCCCGTGGATGAGGAAGAGGATACCACCGCTTCGAGGAAAACCCACAGACCGCTACAGTTCCAATGGGCAGCCCATCTATCGCAAGTGCAATAAGGAGGGACACATCTACCGGTTCTGCCCGTTAAACGAGCAACCCCTGGGGCCAAACCACAGGAGTAGACTCTCCGGGCCCGTCCAACTGGATAGATAGGTATGTGTGAAAGCATCTGTACCTGTCCATCACCCTAGATGGTATCCCTACACAAGCCTTGCTAGACACTGGATCACAGGTGACCACCATCCCGAGTATCCTTTATAAACGATTCTGGTCTGAAACTGAACTTGACCCTCCAGACCCTAGCCTGATTATTATTGCTACCAATGGTTTACCTGTCAACGTAGAGGGTGACGGGAGGTAACAATAAAGTTGGGGAGGGTGGAATTAAAGAACCAAGGACTTATTGTGGTTGAGACTAATCCTAATGAAAGGAACCCACATATTATACTTGGTACAAATGTCAGTGGTAATTGTTTAGGAGAAGTGTTGTTCTTACTCCAACAGATTGCAGACACTGCTCATCCTGAGCAGAGGAGGGTTCTCCAGAAGGAAATAAGAACCTTCACGTACCAGCAACAGGTAAGCCTAACAAATGGTGAAATTGGTAGTGTACAGGTAACAGACCCAATTCCTATTGTGGTACTACCAAGAAATGAAATGATGAGCTGGTGTCGGGCAGCAATAGGCCTCAGAGGGCAGGACTACCAGAAGGTAGTGGAGCCAGTGATGTCTGAAAATAGTCCTGCACTCCTGACAGCCAGGGGGGTGGTTGATGTACGTAAAGGAAGAGTACCCGTACTCATACTGAACTATGGTGATGATGAAGTTAAGTTTCCAAGGTATTCAACTGTTGCTAAATTGTACCATGTAGACAACAACTTAATACATGCAGTAGAACCACTGACTCAATCAGGTTCAGATGAGGATCACAACTCCAATAAGCAAATTGAGAATTGGTGTCAGGAACTCCATGTAGGAACTGATCACACACCTCACCAGAAACAGAGTTTATTGGGTAGTTCAAGAGTATGAACAGGTGTTTAGCAAGCATCCACTTGATTTTGGAAGGATAAAAGGGGTACACCATCATATACCCACAGGAAACCATCCACCCATTAAAGAGCGATACAGGTCTATACCACCCACACACTACCAGCGAGCTAAAGAGATGTTGCAGGACATGAAGGACGCAGGGGTCATCAGAGATAGTTATAGTCCCTGGGCAGCTCCATTGGTCCTGGTTAAAAAGAAAGACGGTAGTTTGAGAATGTGTGTAGACTATAGGCAAATTAATCGCGTAACAAACAAAGATGCTTACCCATTACCCCGTATAGAAGAGTCAATTGCTGCATTGAAATCTGCTAATTACTTTTCAACCCTAGATCTTACTAGTGGCTACTGGCAGGTCTCCGTTGCAGAAGAAGACAGTAAGAAGACAGCCTTCACGACACCGATGGGACTATGTGAGTTCAGCAGCATGCCATTCGGGCTGTGTAATGCACCAGGAACGTTCCAGAGACTGATGGAGTAATGCCTAGGCCACAGAAACTTTGAAACCATGCTTCTCTACCTGGATGATGTCATAGTATATTCTAAGACATATGAAGACCATCTGCAACATCTAAGTGAAGTGTTTGAAGCAATGTCTAAGTACGGGATGAAGCTAAAGCCATCAAAATTCCACTTGCTAAAACCGAAAGTTCAATACCTTGGGCTTGTGGTCAGTGCAAAAGGAGTAGCACCAGACCCTGACAAGGTCACCGTCATCAAGGACTGGCCAGAACCAACTATCTTTAAAGAGGTAAGCCAATTCTTAGGACTGGTCGGGCACCGACCACCCGTGACATCCCTGCACCCAACCACCCGAGATCTGAGTACCCCAGACCCTTGTGGGCCAGACATCAGCAAATCTAGCTAAGTTCGGGAAAAAGTTTGAAATTTATAATGGCCCTAAAACTTTATCTGTTTATTTGGGGCCAAAATGCTCACCGGAGGACCCATTGGCTGGAGACTACACCTAACCTACAGTTAGGACTGTCCCAAGCCGTTCAGTCTACCAGCTTGTGCTAAGCTGTAGATTTGTTTGGAATTTTTTTAAGCTTCCTGGAGTTTGCAGGTGCTTGACACCTGCAGGGTCAGAATTTTAGAAACAGTCCCAGATGTGGCAGCAGCTGGGAAGTCCAGGAAGCTTACAATGTCCTTAAAACATCAGTTTGAGAGCTTACTATTTTTAAGGGAATTTTTTGTGATTTTTTTTTTATTGGAGAGCAAACCTTTATTATTGCAGAGGGTCACCAGCATGTGAGGCCATCTGTTCTATACTTATGTGAAAGCAATATACAAAAATATAGCATATGGCTATTATATGCTTCACATCCATGATCCTATAGGCCTGTTTACACTAATGAAATCACATAGTATGGCTATTGCTTCTTAAAAATGTTCAATCATTATTTAATGCCATAATGCTAATACTAATAATAATATGTATTCATTTATATAGCGCTATTAATTCCATAGCGCTTTTCATACATTTGTAACACTGTCTCCATTGGTGCTCATATTTCATGTATAATGCATATTACAGTTGTCCTCCTGGCATTCCTGCAGTGCCCAGTAGCCTTATTCAGCATTCCAGATGAATTGGTGGTGAATGATGACCTGAATAAATGTATTTATTTTCATCAATACGTTGCCTAAAAAGATCTCACACTTCAATAATGACTGCAACTAAGTAACCGCTACCCAGTTTATATACATTGTGACCTGACATACAGAGGTTAATGAGCAGCTAGGCATTAGGCAACAAAAGTGTGCAAACATTCATTTGCAGTACTGATTTCTCGGGTCTGAATTTTGGCACTCAATGCACGAGTCGGACCCTTAGGGAAAGCAAACACATCAAAAGCCACGGAACTTTAACAGCGTCTCCTGCCATCTTACCTGTGTCTGTATTCCCAGTGGCACGCATACAAGTACACTTTCTGCTTTCTGCACTGAAGTCGTTCATTCATAGATCTTCTACAAGGTATGGCTGACCTGAACTCAGAGGCTATAACCTACCTAACCGTCCCAGAGGCAGAAGGTGGGTCGCCAGAACCAGACCCAGAGTGGCATCATGGAGAGGAGACAGAGAGTGAGACCTATGTCACCTGGAGCTCCACCGCACTTCCCAATATGGGCACCATCTGTAATGAGTTGTGGATCCAATCCTGGTCTCTGATGCAAGCTGCGGGCCTTAGGAGCGAGTCCTAGCAGTCAGGTCACTACTACCCTACAGCATCCGGGACCGGGAAGGCCACATGTCAGACTACAGAGGATCTGGTAGTATGTCTGGCTACATTCCAACTGCAGCTGGTGTCGCAGCCAAAGCTACTGGATTCCATTCCCTAAGATCACCAGGACCAGGATCTTTATGTGAAGCCCAAGGAAGTGGAACACCTAGAAGGCAATGTTTCCCAGCTGTGTGGATCACCCTCACCATCCCGGCATGCATTCAACTGGGACAATGCCATGTGGGGACCCCTACCCCCTCCAAGCACCTATGCAAGGATGCATTAACCATTCCGTTCTCCTATGTTATTTGTTGAGGAGATTCAATATACAGATGCCTTCGACCAGGACTGGCTGCATGGGCCTAAGGCTAATGACTTCCTGGACCAATGCATGAAAGGCAAGATGGTGGTATTCAAACAGGATAAGGGATGTGTGTTCATAGTGAAACGGAGCAGGAGAACAGAGCGGCATAACCGGGGAGAGTGGAACACAGGCTCTGGATCCGGGAGCACAGGCTCTGGATCACCGCACGGTGCACCTGACTATCAGCAGGAGCCGGCCGGGGTCACCTGCGGCCACCAGAGACATTCCGGTGACTCTGGTGATTCCTTGAGCAGCAGCGCGGATGCTAGGGCACTTTGTCCTGAGAATTGATCTACACCACAGTGAGCTGTGGACAGGGCCGGCTCCAGGTTTTTGTGGGCCCCGGGCGAAACAGTCTCAGTGGGCCCCTTTAACACATACCATGATTTATGAATATAATATAGAAGCTGCGGGCTGTGTATAATATAGTGGCTACTGGGTGGGCTGTATATATAATATAGAGGCCATTTAGGGTGGTATATATAATATGGAGACTGCTGGACTGTATATACAATATGGAGACTGTCATGCTGTATATATAATATAGAAGCCGCGGGTTGTATATAATATTTGGAGGCTGTGCTGGACTGTATATATTATTTGAAGGTTGTGCTAGGCTATATATATTTTATTTGGAGGCTGGGCTGTATATATTATTTGTAGGCTGTGCTGGGCTCTGTATATTATTTGTAGGCTGTACCAGGCTGTATATATTATTTGGAAGCTGTGGCACCCCAGCAGCAGCCTCCAAATAATATATAAAGCCCAGCACAGCTTCCATATTATATATACTGCCCAGCAAAGCCTCCATATACCCCAGCACAGTCTCCATATACCCCAGTAAAGCCTCTATATACCCAAGTACAGCCTCTATATACAGCCAGCACAGCCTCCATATATCCCAGCATAGCCTCTATATACCCCAGTACAGCTTCTATATACCCCAACACAGCCTCCATATACCCCACTACAGCTTCTATATACACCAGTGCAGCCTCTATATACACCAGTACAGCCTCTATATACGCCAGCACAGCCTCTATATACGCCAGCACAGCCTACATATACCGCCAGCACAGCCTACATATACCGCAAGCACAGCCTACATATACCCCCAGCACAGCCTACATATACCCCAGCACAGCCTACATATACCCCAGCACAGCCTACATATACACCAGCACAGCCTACATATACACCAGTACAGCTTCTATATACACCAGTGCAGCCTCTATATACACCAGTACAGCCTCTACATACACCAGCACAGTCTACATATACCCAAGTACAGTTTCTATATACCCCGAGCACAGCCACTATATACCCTCAGAACAGCCTATCTATACCCCGAGCACAGCCTCTCTATACCCGAGCACAGCCTCTCTATACCCCAAGCACAGCCTCTATATACCCCGAGCACAGCCTCTATATACCCTGAAGCACAGCCTCTATATACCCCGAGCACAGCCTCCATATACCCTGAGCACAGCCTCCATATACCCCAGTATTGTTGTCAGAGACTCAGGGGCATCATGGAAAATCTGGTCTTCATCATCTGGGCCTAGAACATTAGGAGATGCAGTCACACTTCCTACTTCCTCCTCACCCTTTAGGATGCAGCAAGAGTAGGAGATGCAGCAGCAGGGGATGCAGAAGTCTCACTACAGGCAGGATCAGGCTCATCAGACACCTGTACTCACATTACAGCACTTTTAATACATGCCCTGGATTGATTCAGGCACTAATGAATTCATTCCCGCACTCCCTACTGAGTGGGGCCTGCAGCTAACAATGTGCAGATCTGTCATACCTTGCACTCTGCGCTCTATTGTAGTGGCTGAGCAAGTCATTGCCAGCCAATGTCTGAGCAGGGAAACAACTGACCTGAAGGAGCTGCTGCCCTGATTGGGGCACATAGCCTGGCCTCACATGTGCCCGGTTACCGCAAGGTGCTGTGCTGGGTGGCGGCGTATACGGGTCCGGATCTGTGGTACCGCTGGGCCTCTGCTGGCTGTGGATTCGGAACACGGGAGAGGAGGGTGGGTGACTGAATGACGACGAGTGTCTGCTGTGCACTGTGCGCTCCACACTGTGGCCCGCAGGAACAGGAAGTGATGGGGCAGAGCAGGGGCTGGTGGCCGCCGGCCGGCGTCAAATCATTAATGAACTGTATGCACCGTACCGCGCTGCTAAGAGAATAGTAATACTACCAGCGCGGCGCGGGGCGGGTAGGCGGCGGTGGGCCCCTCAGTCACTCCTGGGCCCCGGCATTTGCCCGGGTATGCCGGGTGCTGACGCCGGCCCTGGCTGTGGAAGTGTGGTCCCTGCAGCAATTGCATTGTTTGAGCAATCATACCGGTTGTGGGTGACACAACCTCACCAGGTGAACAGTTTTCATATTGTTTATCACCACCAATCTTTTAGGAGATAAGACCCTATCTGCGCATTCTCATTTCCACATGGTGTAACATGGCACTAAACATCAGTGCTACATCAAATGGGCCACTCTGCAGTGTGTCAATCTTCCCCAAAGACTATGTACCATCTTTATTGAGCATGGGGTCACATTCATGAAGGGGTGGTTACGGTTGGCGTATCTTGGGATGGCACTGCCACCCAATTTGAGAAGTGGCAGGAGGAAGCCAAGCTGGAGAAAAGTTGGAGCTGGGTGCGGCCAAGTGTCATCTCTATTTTATCTCTACTCTAGCTCATCTCTACTCATGTATTTAGACTGCGTAAATTTAATTTTGGGATCATAAGTTATTTTAAATATGATTCTCACATTATGCCATCCTAATAACTGCAATTTATATATTTTACATGTATGTTTTTTTGTCATTTAAATCTATGCAAGTGTCCATTGAATATATGCAATGCCTGTAATTTGGAAATAACGGGTTATATTGTAAGTTTGACCATAACTAGTGCACCTAAAATTTGTCTGCTTGATTTAGTAGCTTGGGTGAGTTCTTTTAAGTTAGAGCCTTTAAAAGTTGTCCAGAATCTCATTATTGCATGCTATGACTAAGGCCGGCTTCACACCACGGTTTTCAGCTGTCAGGTTGGGTCCAGTTTGAACCCGACACAACCTGATCCGGTTTTGCCCCCATGTGTCCCTATGGTGCCGGATTGGTCCTATTTGGCCATCCGGCTTTGTGGTTTTTGTCCCTGATCCGTTTTTGCCCGGTTTTTCACTGGGCACAAAATCAGAGTCAGCATCATTTTTTGGCTCCGGTGCAAAAATCGGACAAAATCAGATCATTCTGGTTCCAGGGCGATCCGGTGCCCATAACATGGGAGTCTAGGGGTGCCAGATCCGTTAAAAAATCGGATTGTTTCCCGGATGCGATGTAAATCACAGCGTAGTCTCTGACATGCTGCCGCGCACATTCAGCACCTGGGACAGCAGCATTTCAGAGACACGGCTGAACATTCCACACAATGGGGAGCAGCACTGCTCACATGAGCTGAACATTCAGCACCATGGAAAGCAGCAGAAACCGAAACCTGAAAAAAAACAGGATCGGAGGGCATAATTGCCCACACTTGCTGCTCATCCTGTGCTGTCAGGTTCTGTCCAGTGGATCCTGCAAAAAATCGGACAGAATCTGACAGCTGAAAACCATGGTGTGAAGCCTAAGAATCGAAAGGTTCAAAACATGTAAGGCTAGCCTCACACCACGTTTTTTGTCTGTCAGGGTGGATCCTGTTTTTTGCAGGATCATCCGGACAGAACCTGACAGGACAGGATATGTAGAAAGTGTGGCCAAATATCGTCTCTGATCAGGTTTTTAACAGGATTCGTTTTCTGTCGCTGTCCATAGTGCTGAAGTCTGCCTGTGTCTGCTCTGCCGGTGTCCTTGGTGCTGAATTCACAGCCTGTGCTTGAAATACTGTTGTCCATGGTGCTGAAGTTTGGACGGCAAGATTTATGAGCATGCTCTGTGCTTAAAATCGGCTGCGGGAAACGATCAGTTTTTTTACCGGATCCAGCACAATAAAAATAAATAAAAGCAATAAAAAGGGAATAGGGTTTGTGGGTTTTTCATGACACCACCCGTGGTATGTCGTCAGCGTGGACAACCGCTGCTGTATTCCTGCCAGGGGCGATGATGAGGGCAGCTTATATGGAGAGCCCTCCACGGGTAAGGCTGGTTGTCCCTGAGACAGGTATAGTAAAGGGGGTTTGTGTGCTCTGGATGCTGCACTTATCTCTCCCCGCACCTGTTCCAGTCAGCATACAGGAACAGCTAACAGGCGGCTCCGCAGGTGGAGATTCTGCCGTGACTCATAAGGCCCCGTTACACTGCATGACATCGATAACGATATCGCTGATACGTCACGGCTTTGGAGTCGTTTCAGCGATATCGTTAAGATGTTGTTGCATGTAACACCGAGATTCAACTGTGATAAGTTGTTGGATTGCTGATCGCAGGTTTGAGAACATGTTCTCAAACCACACGATCAACGATCAGACAACCTGCTATATATTTGTGTGTGACACCGTGATAACGATGTCGTTTACGACTTCGCCCATTCACAGCAATGAGCAGGTATCGTTCGCTGGGTTGTGCGAACGATACCTGCTCACACATCGTTGGTGAGTCGTCCGCAATATCAAGACGTGTGACATCTCACCAACAATGTCAAAACAATGTCTGAAACGACCGCCTATGAGATCATTGCCGATATCTTTCCAACATCGTGCCATGTAACGGTAACTATAGAATAATAGTCTTACACATGTTTTGAGCTGACCGGGTACTTTACTTGTGACACAGCAGCAGTTCTTGCAAAACACAGTCTTTCACACATGTTGTGGTTCGGTTCTCACCACTGCTCTGGGCTCGGGATTTCACTGCAGCTAGGATGGTTCCTCTGCGTCACTCCCCTCAGTGTACCTTTTAGGTCCTGCTGTTCTGTCTCTGTCCTCGCATATGGGTTCGGTCCAGCCATCACGGACTTTGTAGTGATACTTTCCTTCCTTAAGTCACTAGCCCTAGTACGATGGCTTTGTCCTACTCCATAGCTGTAGTCAAAGAGCTCCCGCACCCTGCCGGGGTGTCTCGTGGTTAGGGTCATGTAGGTTTCCCCCACCACATCTACAGAGGCGGCACTCTGGCTGTCCTGGCCTAGTCACCAGTGACCCATGTTACTTGGGCTCACCTGGCTCCTTCAATCACTCTCTGGTTTTCAGCCCGGGTCCCCAGTCGGCCATTAGTAGTAGCCGCCGGGCCCAGTTGTTCTCTCACTGCTTGTGGTTATCAGTGCTCAGCTGAAAGGTGTCTCGGCATGGGGAGGCTTCCCTTCTCTACCCTCCAGGGTATTCCATTGATTGTCTCGCCCAACTTAGTGTTCCAATGTTTTACTATTGTTCCTCCATACCTTTGTCCGGGTTCTCTCTTTCTCTCCACCCACACATTGTTCTGCTCCCGCCACCCCTTGCCTGACATAGAGTGACTTGGCTCAGGGTTGGGGCCCATTTGTGTGTGGGTGTTTTGTGAGTGGACAGTCTTACCTCGTCCAGCTGCAGTTCACCCTGTGGCCGCCCGGTCGCAGGGGCGCCACAGATACATGGGAGGCAAAACCGGATCAGGTTCGGTCCGGTTCAAACCGAACAGAACCTGATGCCAAAAACCATGGTGTGAAGCTACCCTAAGGCTGGAATTACACTGTCTGAGTGACATGCGAGTTACTCGGACGAGTGACTCACATGTCACTCGGACAGTGTGATTCTAGCCTACTGTAAGGCTGCACTGCTTTTAAATTTGCTTTGAATTCAAGTTATTTTAATGGAATGAAATAAAAGCTAATTTTTGTTCAAAACATGCTACTGGACATCTATACCACTTGCTGATGAAGAGGACTGTGGGGGTTGAATTTTACTATATGATGGACCATGTGGGGCCCATTTTACTATCTGCAAGGCAATGTGGGGCCCAATTACTAGTGTATCTCAATTAGAATATAATAAACTAGATGGCGGCCCAATTCTAAAGAATCGGGTAGTCTAGAATCCATATATAGTTTATTTACTAATAGTTAGGGGAGTGCGGTGAAATGAATTGTGTGTATACAGGTGGCTCAGTGGGTAGCAGAGTATGCGGTGGCTCAGTGGTTAGCAGTGAGTGCGGTGGCTCAGTGGTTAGCAGTGAGTGCGGTGGCTCAGTGGTTAGCAGTGAGTGCGGTGGCTCAGTGGTTAGCAGTGAGTGCGGTGGTTCAGTGGTTAGCAGTGAGTGCGGTGGCTCAGTGGTTAGCAGTGAGTGCGGTGGCTCAGTGGTTAGCAGTGAGTGCGGTGGCTCAGTGGTTAGCAGTGAGTGCAGTGGCTCAGTGGTTAGCAGTGAGTGTGGTGAGATTGGTCAGCACAGCGCCGTGGGCAGAGCGGTTAGCACACACATACATACATACATACACACACACACACACACATACTCCGCTCTAGTTAGCACCGACCCTGCGTCTACCCCGCCGGTTGGATCCTGAGTCGACATGTCGCCGCCCGCGGACAACTGGATCCAATATGGCGTCCGGGAATTTTGGCGAGACTTCTTGGACGCTATATTGGATCCAGTAGTTCGGGGGTGGCGACATGTCGACTGAGGATCCAGGCGGCTGATGCAGGGCCGGTGGTAAGTATAGCGGAGTGTGTGTGTGTATGTGTGCGGACAAAGTGAGGGAAGTGGGGACAAAGTGAGGGAAGTGCGGACAAAGTGAGGGAAGTGACTACATACACACATATATACACATACTGTACATTGTATATGGAGGGGTGAGGAGAGCGGAGGCTGGAGGGATGAGGAGGGGTGAGGAGAGCGGAGGCTGGAGGGCAGAGCGGAGGCTGGAGGACAAAGCGGAGGCTGGAGGGCAGAGCGGAGGCTGGAGGGGAGAGGCTGGAGGGGAAAGCGGAGGCTGGAGGGCAGAGGCTGGAGAGCAGAGCGGAGGCTGGAGGGCAGAGGCTGGAGGGGAGAGGCTGGAGGGGAGAGAGGAGGCTGGAGGGCAGAGTGGAGGCTGGAGGGCAGAGGCTGGAGGCTGGAGGGCACAGGCTGGAGGCTGGAGGGCACAGGCTGGAGGGCAGAGCGGAGGCTGGAGGGCAGAGCGGAGGCTGGAGGGCAGAGGCTGGAGGCTGGAGGGCAGAGGCTGGAGGGCAGAGCGGAGGCTGGAGGGCAGAGCGGAGGCTTGAGGGGAGAGCGGAGGCTGGAGGGGAGAGCGGAGGCTGGAGGGCAGAGGCTGGAGGGGAAAGCGGAGGCTGGAGGGCAGAGGCTGGAGGGCAGAGGCTGGAGGGACAGAGGGGAAGCTGGAGAGGCTGGAGGGGCAGAGGCTGGAGGGGCAGAGGGGAAGCTGGAGGGGCAGAGGGGAAACTGGAGAGGCTGGTGGGGCAGAGGGGAAGCTGGAGAGGCAGGAGGGGCAGAGGCTGGAGGGGCAGAGGGGAAGCTGGAGAGGCTGGAGGGGATAGCGGAGGCTGGAGGGGAGAGCGGAGGCTGGAGGGGAGAGCGGAGGCTGGAGGGGAGAGGCTGGAGGTGAGAGCGGAGGCTGGAGGGCAGAGGCTGTAGGGGAGAGCGGAGGTTGGAGGGCAGAGGCTGGAGGGGCAGAGGGGAAGCTGGAGAGGTTGGAGGGGCAGAGGCTGGAGAGGCAGAGGGGAAGCTGGAGGGGCAGAGGGGAAGCTGGAGAGGCTGGAGGGGCAGAGGGGAAGCTGGAGGGGCAGAGGGGAAGCTGGAGAGGCAGGAGGGGCAGAGGCTGGAGGGGCAGAGGGGAAGCTGGAGAGGCTGGGGGGGCAGAGGCTGGAGGGGCAGAGGGGAAGCTGGAGAGGCTGGAGGAGAGGCTGGAGGGACAGAGGCTAGAGGGGCAGAGGCTGGAGGGGAGAGCGGAGGCTGGAGGGGAGAGCGGAGGCTGGAGGGGAGAGCGGAGGCTGGAGGGGAGAGGCTGGAGGGGAGAGTGGAGGCTGGAGGGGAGAGCGGAGGCTGGAGGGGAGAGCGGAGGCTGGAGGGGGAGAGCGGAGGCTGGAGGGGAGAGCGGAGGCTGGAGGGGAGAGCGGAGGCTGGAGGGCAGAGGCTGGAGGGGAGAGCGGAGGCTGGAGGGCAGAGGCTGGAGGGCAGAGCGGAGGCTGGAGGGCAGAGTGGAGGCTGGAGGGGAGAGCGGAGGCTGGAGGGGAGAGCGGAGGCTGGAGGGGAGAGCGGAGGCTGGAGGGGAGAGCGGAGGCTGGAGGGCAGAGGCTGGAGGGGAGAGCGGAGGCTGGAGGGCAGAGGCTGGAGGGCAGAGCGGAGGCTGGAGGGCAGAGTGGAGGCTGGGGGCAGAGGCTGGAGGGGAGAGGCGGAGGCTGGGGGGGAGAGCGGAGGCTGGAGGGCAGAGGCTGGAGGGGAGAGGCTGGAGGGGAGAGGCTGGAGGGGAGAGGCTGGAGGAGAGCAGAGGCTGGAGGGCAGAGGCTGGAGGGCAGAGGCTGGAGGGCAGAGCGGAGGCTGGAGGGCAGAGGCTGGAGGGCAGAGGCTGGAAGGCAGAGGCTGGAGGGGAGAGCGGAGGCTGGAAGGCAGAGGCTGAAGGGCAGAGCGAAGGCTGGAAGGCAGAGCGGAGGCTGGAGGGGAGAGCGGAGGCTGGAGGGCAGAGCAGAGGCTGGAGGAGAGAGCGGAGGCTGGAGGGCAGAGGCTGGAGGGGCAGAGAGGAAGCTGGAGAGGCTGGAGGGGCAGAGGCTCTAGGGGCAGAGGGGAAGCTGGAGAGGCTGGAGGGGCAGAGGCTGGAGGGGAAGAGGGGAAGCTGGAGGGGAGAGGGGAGGCTGGAGGGGAGAGCGGAGGCTGGAGGGGAGAGCGGAGGGTGGAGGCTGGAGGGGAGGGTGGAGGCTGGAGGGGAGGGTGGAGGCTGGAGGGGAGGCGGAGGCTGGAGGGAGAGGCTGGAGGGGAGAGCGGAGGCTGGAGGGCAGAGGCTGGAGGGGCAGAGGGGAAGCTGGAGAGGCTGGAGGGGCAGAGGCTCTAGGGGCAGAGGGAAGCTGGAGGGGCAGAGGGGAAGCTGGAGAGGCTGGAGGGGCAGAGGCTGGAGGGGAAGAGGGGAAGCTGGAGGGGAGAGGGGAGGCTGGAGGGGAGAGCGGAGGCTGGAGGGAGGGCGGAGGCTGGAGGCTGGAGGGGAGGGCGGAGGCTGGAGGGGAGGGTGGAGGCTGGAGGGGAGAGCGGAGGCTGGAGGGGAGAGGCTGGAGGGGAGAGCGGAGGCTGGAGGGCAGAGGTTGGAGGGGAGAGCGGAGGCTGGAGGGCAGAGGTTGGAGGGCAGAGGCTGGAGGGCAGAGGCTGGAGGGGCAGAGGGGAAGCTGGAGAAGCTGGAGGGGCAGAGGCTGGAGGGCAGAGGGGAAGCTGGAGGGCAGAGGGGAAGCTGGAGGGGCAGAGGGGAAGCTGGAGAGGCTGGAGGGGCAGAGGCTGGAGGGGCAGAGGGGAAGCTGGAGAGGCAGAGGCTGGAGGGGCAGAGGGGAAGCTGGAGAGGCTGGAGGGCAGAGGGTGGAGGAGGAGAGGCTGGAGGGGCAGAGGCTGGAGGGGGAGAGGCTGGAGGGGGAGAGGCTGGAGGGGGAGAGGCTGGAGGGGGAGAGGCTGGAGGGGCAGAGGCTGGAGGAGGAGAGGCTGGAGGAGGAGAGGCTGGAGGAGGAGAGGCTGGAGGCAGTGGGGTAGATGGGCGGGGGGTGGACACTCACCGCGGGCGCTTCTAAAGCTCGTCTGCTGTAGGAGGAAAGGAGAGCCGGGCAGAGCAGCAGGACAGGAAGTCCCGTCCTCCCTCCTCTCCGGGCGCGCGGCGGCCGCTGCTGGTAGCACAGGTCCCCCCAGGGGGAGCGGGGCCCCCCCAAGTGGTGGGCAATGGGCCCCCCCTGCTTACGCTAGTGGCTGGAGGGCAGAGGCTGGAGGGGAGAGGCTGCAGAGCAGACGGAACGTCCGAGAGCGGAACGTTCCTCTGCCGCTCCCTGTAGCCGGGCGCCGGCCGGCTAGCCTGCACTGGTGACGTCACCAGCATGGGTCCGAAGGCCATCACGGAAGTACCCTTCGGGTATTCCGGAAGTGGCCTTCGGCTTTTATATCTTAGAAAAGATAATTTATTTCAGTAATTCAATACATAAAGTGAAGCACTTATATTATATAGAGTCATTACTAACAGAATGATCTATTTAAAAAGTGTTTTGTCTGTTAATGTTGATGATGATTCTTTCAGCCAATGAAAACCCAAAGGTCATTATTTAAAAAAATTAAAGTAGGGAGGATGAAGAGTTAAAAACTATGCTGCTGTATTCCACAAGACAGCAAAGGATGAATCTAATATTGATTTATTAGTCAATGTTTCAAGGCTCCCAGAAAAGCCCTGAAACATGGCAATATGACATTGATTTTTGATGATGTTCTACTTTATTGAGATGCACTAGTATACCATATTGAAAATTATGGGATCCATTATATGTGGTGGACTATGGAGATTCATCATCCGGCTTCATCCACCGTCTTCCGGCTTCCTCCTCTGGCGCGCAGACAATGACGTCATTGCCTGCGCCCACCGGAGGAAGCCGGAAGAATTCGGATGAAGCCGGAGGAGCACGATAGCGGCGGCGGGACAGCGGCAGCGGGACAGCGACAGGGATAAGTATACTAATGTATTCCTTTACAGGATTGCTGCACAAGGGGGGGGGGGTCCTGTATACTGATATGGGGGGGCTGCTGTATACTGTAGTGACTCGCGTATAAGCCGAGGGGGGGATTTTTGTGCTGAAAAACTCGGATTATACACGAGTATATACGGTAGGTTTTGCTGGAAAGTCCAAATGCAGGAATAGATTAGTATACATTTGCATAAAATCATAGTAAAAACGCAGGTAAAAAACGCAGCAAAAACGCACTGTGTGCACATACCCTTAGACTAACTTCATTTTATAGACAATAATCTTGGCTATCTCATATGGTACCTTTACACGCCGCTACAGAAGGTTGGAAACAACCGGGTGTCTCACGTGCACGAGCACGTACCAACGGTTGCAAACGGTACCCGATACCGCCTTTACACGCCGCTACAAAGTGCTCTACAGAAGGTTTAATCTATCCCTGGAGGCACCGCCGGGTGCTACAAGTTACCTTCTGTAGAGCACCTTACCTCATTTACACGCCGCTACAGAAGGTAATAATGGAGGACCTGGGGCAGCAGGGACAACACATAGGCGTGCCAGAATTGTGGATTACGAGAATTTCGTACGCTGATAGGACAAAGCAATAGCATCATGATTGGCCAGCCAGCCCAGGAGGGCTGGCTAATACATGATGCTATTGCAATTGTGTAGTGTGACTGGTCAGCTCCTTAAATATACCGCCCTATGCAGCCAATCGTAACGCAGGAGCTTCCACCAATGATCGCTGAAGGGGGGCGGTTTCCCGGAGGCTGTGTCACGCCCCGGGGAGTTAACTAGGTGGCGAAAAAACCTTACCGTACCTTATTTAGACGCCGCTACCATCGGGTTGAAACCAACCTGTTTTAGAGCACTGCTCTGAAACAGGTGCCGACAGTGACGGGTGGCAACAACCTAGTTTACACGCCGCTACCTCGGGTCGATTTGATGGTGCAAGATACATTTGTCTCCGACACCTGGTTGTTTCCAACCTTCTGTAGCGGCGTGTAAAGGTACCAATACAGATGTTTGATTTGCAGATATTTAGCATATCATTAGTTATGCTGATTTTTGTTGTGTCCCTGCATATTACTGTTTTGATACTAAATATTAATTTTTATTATTTTGTAAATCCACTTTTGACTTTCAACCTGCCTGAATCCTTCTGGATGTGCTCTTGATCAGATTCAAGCATGTTTTGACTGAGATCTGATCTGAAGCCTTTTCTACATATTCCGAATGTTGGTGCATACTGGTCAACTCACATAGATTTGTATAAAGCCTTTTTTTCAACTCTTCCCACAAATGTTCAACTGGGTTGAGATCTGGGTACTGTGGGACCAATCCACCACCTCTACTCCATGGTCACTGAACCATTTCTTCGGCAATGTCGAGGTATGGTTCGGGTCGTTGCCCTGCTTGAACACTGTATCGTCCTTTTCATACCCCTAGTACTCAAGTGTATAAAGTAACTTGTCTTCTAGGATACTCACATATAGTTCAAAAAAACTCACCAAAATTTGCCAGGTAAATACCCATTGCACTTAGCAGCGGCTGTCAGCTCCTCTGGAGGCAACACAGGTGTCTGTATGCCGGTACTCAATCACCTGCAACCCACAGTGGGGGCGGTTGTGGCACCAGCGTCCGGCCATGCTGTCAGGGAGGTGACTGGTGGCATTTAAAGACACGAGGTTACCAAGGGCTCTGCCATTCACGGTGCATGCAAGGCATAGTGTCAGAGCAGCCTATTGGTCACGCCCTTCTATTAGATCAGGCGGGCTGTTCCGCACTGATTACATGCCTCACATAACGACAGACGCCCCCCAGAGGGCTCAGCCTCAAACTGCAGATGAAAAAATGCAATAAAACACTAAAGATGAAAAATGTGAGGTGTTTGTTGGTATTTTGGCCAAAAAACGTAAGCTGGTAACCCACGGTCAAGGGCCCTCACGCTTACCAGTCCTAACCACATGCCTTTTGAGACATGTACAATTTAATTTAGATTGTTCACCGAATGGACTTAAAAACAGACAAAAAAACTCACCAAAATTTGCCAGGTAAATACCCATTGCACTTAGCAGCGGCTGTCAGCTCCTCTGGAGGCAACACAGGTGTCTGTATGCCGGTACTCAATCACCTGCAACCCACAGTGGGGGCGGTTGTGGCACCAGCGTCCGGCCATGCTGTCAGGGAGGTGACTGGTGGCATTTAAAGACACGAGGTTACCAAGGGCTCTGCCATTCACGGTGCATGCAAGGCATAGTGTCAGAGCAGCCTATTGGTCACGCCCTTCTATTAGATCAGGCGGGCTGTTCCGCACTGATTACATGCCTCACATAACGACAGACGCCCCCCAGAGGGCTCAGCCTCAAACTGCAGATGAAAAAATGCAATAAAACACTAAGGGTAAGTGCACATTACCCGGCGGTTCGGTCGGCGGCTGCTGGCGGGACCCGCCAGGAAGCTCCGGCGCCGTGCACCGGCTTCTTGGCGGGTATGAGCTGCGGGAGCCGGGCGGTATCCGGCGGCTGCCCAGCGGGTTCTCGGCGGCGATTCTGCAGCGGCTGGAAGCAGCACATGATTCTGCTTGCAGCCGCTGCAGAACCGGCCGTTTTTTAGAACATGGTCATTCTTTGCTAACCCGCTGGGAAACCTGCGGGTTAGCAACGGATGACGCTAGGTAACCGCCGGTATGTGCACAGGCTTGGGCGGGTTACATTAGTTTCAATGTTAATCCAAACGTCGGTTTGGATTAACATAAATTTAAATAAAACTAATGTATGCAAAACGGCGGTTTACACAGGTAAACCGCCGAAAACCCGCCCAGTGTGCACATACCCTAAAGATGAAAAATGTGAGGTGTTTGTTGGTATTTTGGCCAAAAAACGTAAGCTGGTAACCCACGGTCAGCCGCTGCTAAGTGCAATGGGTATTTACCTGGCAAATTTTGGTGAGTTTTTTTGTCTGTCTCACATATAGTTCAGCATTGAAACCTCCATCAATCATGGTCAAGTATTCAACGCCATATTTGTGTATTTTTTTTAAGATCTTTATTTTCAATGGGTAGACAAGGAGGTGATTTTGAATTTTTATATTGTTTTATTTTAGATTTTTTGTTTATTTTTATTTTATTATTCTCCTAGCAGTTTTGAATCTGAAAGTTTCTGAACCATTAAACATTGCACAAATTACGGTATCTTATGTATGCCAGCACATCATGTGAACCCATTGTCACCCTGTGATTGGATTGATGGGGGTGTGAGGGGCAAAGGTCAGTTATAACAGCGCAGCCCCTGTGCCGTGCACTATAAATGTCACTGACAGAGGCATTTAACAGTCGCAGGCAGAGCTTCACTCCACTCATGGCTATTAGAGGCAAATGATGGTTCTAAAATGAATTTGCTCCTGACAAGCACCATACATGTAAATGGGGCAAAGTCACAAAACATTAAGCAAATACAATATATACATATCAGGGCCATTTCCAACTTTTCTGCAAGTGTGAGATGTTTTCAATCTGTTAGGCCCCTTTCACATCAGCATTTTTCGCTGATGTGCGGTAGATCCAACAGATTTACCTGATCTTCCAGATCTGCTGCATAAAGGCCGCACTTGCCAATCCGGCAAGCTCCATGCATGCTTGTATTCCCGTGCGACAAGTGCGGTTCTGCCGGATGTGGCAGATCCGTCACTCGCGGCCGCAAAACAAAAATGCTGCTGACCGCGTTTTTTTTTCACGGCCGCAACTGCCGGGTCACGGCAAAACCGCACCTGCTCCAAGCCTTATAGACAATGCATGGGGCTTGCCAGATTGGCAAGTGCGGCCGTTATGCGGCATATGCGGTAAATCTGCCAGATCTGCCGCAATCAGCGAAAAACACTGATGTGAAAGGGGCCTAAGATGAACTGTCTAGACCCATTAGGTTTAATTGAAACTTTGGAAGATAATATACGAGCATATACTGGGTTTTTAATAATCATCTTTCACCACTGCTGTCACAGCGGTGAAAGATGATTGGTTACTGTACCAGGAATCCAGCAAATTCAAACTCCGCAGCTTTGACAGCCACAGAGTTTAAATTCACCGGTAAATGCTGTCCGCGGACCTGAAGTTTGCTTCAGGACCGCGGACAACATCACACTGACACGCACCACACACGCACTCATGCAGCACGCTCGCAACACACTCACATGCATACAGCCATACACACTCACCCACACGCTCCAGACTTGCACACCACTCACACAAAACACGCACTACACTTGCATCACTGTCATGCATCAAACACGCTCCGTGTTTGATGCATGACAGTGTGCCTCCAGCCTTATAGTAGTAGTAAGACTAGTGTCTTGTTTGCCTGCTCACTAACTAATCATTGTAAGTCCAGGGTCTGACTGGGCCTAGGCATGTGATCGCAAATGGAGGAAGGACCGGTCTAGGGACAATGGGGAGCTCAGGGATCAGCCACAGGTGAATTAGATGGTGACCCTTCTCCCTAACATCAGGGCTTTTTTTTACATATTCCCTGATTCCTGTTGCACCTTGTGCTGGGTGTCCCTCGCCCCAGTGTGACAGCTTACTGTAGTTTCGAAAAAAATCATTGTTTTGTCATCGGAAATTAGCACTAAAGAACTAGTAAACCTACTGCCATTTAGTCCTCCATATTTATGAGCCCCTCTCAACATTGATTGACAGCTTTCTGCCTATGCAGTGTACACAGAAAGCTGGATTATACAGAGCTCGGCATTCAGAGAACTGGCAGATATGCAGAACATAAAACAGTGAAGGCATCAAAACTGCAGCAAGCATCCCTGTAAGTAATAAAATCGCTGGAATCAGGGTCACTACCCCAAATCATGCTCATAAATGGGGTACAGATTCCCTTTAAACAAATTGATTGGGCTTCATATAAACTTATAATGCAAGCCTTACTTAATACATGGATCTTTGGATCCTAACTTAAAAACACATCTACACAAATACCCTTCAACTCTCAGGAGACATGGCCATATTTTGTTTCAAACTTTTATTTTTTCTTCCATATTGATATAACTGTATGATGACTTGTTTTATGCAGGATGAATTATATCTTCTAATGCCACCATATATTTTACCATGTTATGTGCTAAAAATAAGAAAATATATTTTAATTGTGGGACATTTATTCAATAAAAAAATATATATTGTCATAGATTTGGGAGTTTTGCTATCACAATGTTCACTTAGAAGTAAAAGTAATGTTATGTAGATACCAAGTTTATTCATTTATTTTTTACGCTTAAACAAGTATACATTTTACCATTAAAAAGTTGTTTTGTATCATACAGTGCTGTGCAAATTAATTGGGACAAAGCATTTTTTAAGTAAAATCGTAAGTTGGTTACCAGTCAGTTATTCAAACCAGTTTTAACTGCTTTGAACAGGTGTGAGTGTACAACCTTGAGTAACAAAATGTGGTTTGACTGCTTTTAGTCAGAAAATAACAGCTAGCTGCCCCCTCAGCTTCAGTTGAGAGCTTGTTTCTGTGAGGAGTGGTTTAGTGTACTTTTTCTCTGTGTGATTCGTGCCTGTAAAAATGGATGTTACTCCACGGAAGAGGTCTAGAATTATTACTCTTAATGAACATATAAGTCTGACTGTAAGAGAAATCGCTTCCACCGTTGGTATTGGAAAGTCTACTGTTTCAAGAATAATTCACACACAATGAAACTGGATCGTTTTCTCCAAAACGAAAAGGGAAATATAGAAGAAAAGGAAAACGACACCAAGAACTGATAAAACACTTATCAGAAATAGTAAAATTAATGCAAGAAAAACTTGCTTTGTGCCAATTAATTTGCACAGCACTGTATATATTCTGATAGTCTTTTTCATTTTCCGCTCAACAAATGTATATGGGCTTGACTTTTTTAGTACGAGCTGTAGTTCTGATATCTTTTTATGTCATTTTGTTTTGAGGCAAAGTGAATAAAAGCAAATAATTCTGCCATTTTGATGGATTTTTATTCTTTTTTGGTTCAGGCAGCTGCACATGCAGCGATACAAAATATGTTGCATTTTGTTATTTCTTAGATATAGATAGTTTCATTTTGGGAAAAGTTGGCTGGATTGACTTATTATATTGTTTAATAAAAACAATAAGAAACCGGGTATGGCACCACGCCAACCAAGGAGATAATCCGGATTCTTAAAATTCCTTTATTCGTGATGACACGTTTCGTAGCATCTGCTACTTCATCAGGGCCATAAGGCTTACCCGAAAACCATACCTGGTTTCTTATTGGTTTTATTGGATTTCTTGGACCCGCAGCGGCCATTTTCTTATATGGTCTTTCAGTAGGTTGTGACTCACACAACTAAATAAGGTGAGTCTACTCCACATAGTAGCAATTCCATCACCACATATAAAGCCCTATGTGCGCTCCCTCCTTTTCTCTTTTCTATATTGTTGGATTCTCCTACTACATATTTGATTATAGTTTTAATTTTTATTAGTCTGAACAGGAAACTTGACCCTGCAATTGCTTGTACAGAAACCCCCAATCTCTTAAGAATGTTCTCCAATTCCCAATTAAATGTTGCTGTCATGACAGACAGAAGCATCTAAGAGGTTATTATGTGCTTGAGCCCTCTCCATAATGGAGCATATGTCCAGCAGATTTGGCCGAGAAGTTTGATTTGTGCTGGACATAACATTAAAGGGACTGTCCAGGATTTTATGAAGATCTGCAGTAACTTTGTGAGGATTATCTGTTGCCAGTGGCGAGACTGAATGGTCTTGTTAGGCCCCACATGTCTAATCAGAATGTAGCCAGGACTGTGTATATCGCATATTTGTGGTCATGTGACCTCTCGGACGCACCGGAGTACCCTCCCACAGTGGGATGACACACACAGGATGACTGAAGATTTTTGTGACCAACCTGGACAACCCCTTTAAAACCAGTGAAGGTGAAGTGAATAACGTCATCGGTCAAGTGGTGAAAAATATTAGACTACAGGTGAGCAGTAACAGTATATATATATAACATTTGTAAAATAAAATTATATTTATTGTCAGTTTGGTAAAAATATTTTTAGTCTTCGCCATTGTTGTCTGCATACATTGTAGCTTGCTTGATGTTTCATATATGTAGCTGAAGCGCACCCTACGAAGAAGCAAACCACAGTTTAATGTATATTTTATCACATAAAAAAATCAGTAAGTGCTACAATGTTGCTGCAATAATTCTTAACCCATTCATCCCAGACCATTTTCCATTTTTTCATTTTCACGTTTTCCTCCCCTCCTTCCAAGATCCATAACTTTTTTTATTTTCCCATTAATATAGCCATATGAGGCTTCTTTTTTGCAGGACAAGTTATACTTTTGAATGACATCATTTATATTACCATGTGTACTGGAAAATAGGAAAAAATGCCTAGTGTGGGGGTTTTGTTTTTATGTTCACTGTACAGTGGCATGTAAAGGTTTGCACACCCCTGTTGAAAATTACTATTATGATAAACAGTTAGGCTATGGGACAAATGTAAGGTTTTGCTGCAGCAAAACCTTGGGGTTTCTAGTACAGTTAGGGCCAGAAATATTTGGACAGTGACACAATTTTCGCGAGTTGGGCTCTGCATGCCACCACATTGGATTTGAAATGAAACCTCTACAACAGAATTCAAGTGCAGATTGTAACGTTTAATTTGAAGGGTTGAACAAAAATATCTGATAGAAAATGTAGGAATTGTACACATTTCTTTACAAACACTCCACATTTTAGGAGGTCAAAAGTCATTGGACAAATAAACATAACCCAAACAAAATATTTTTATTTTCAATATTTTGTTGCGAATCCTTTGGAGGCAATCACTGCCTTAAGTCTGGAGCCCATGGACATCACCAAACGCTGGGTTTCCTCCTTCTTAATGCTTTGCCAGGCCTTTACAGCCGCAGCCTTCAGGTCTTGCTTGTTTGTGGGTCTTTCCGTCTTAAGTCTGGATTTGAGCAAGTGAAATGCATGCTCAATTGGGTTTAGATCTGGTGATTGACTTGACCATTGCAGAATGTTCCACTTTTTTGCACTCATGAACTCCTGGGTAGCTTTGGCTGTATGCTTGGGGTCATTGTCCATCTGTACTATGAAGCGCCGTCCAATCAACTTTGCAGCATTTGGCTGAATCTGGGCTGAAAGTATATCCCGGTACACTTCAGAATTCATTCGGCTACTCTTGTCTGCTGTTATGCCATCAATAAACACAAGTGACCCAGTGCCATTGAAAGCCATGCATGCCCATGCCATCACGTTGCCTCCACCATGTTTTACAGAGGATGTGGTGTGCCTTGGATCATGTGCCGTTCCCTTTCTTCTCCAAACTTTTTTCTTCCCATCATTCTAGTACAGGCTGATCTTTGTCTCATCTGTCCATAGAATACTTTTCCAGAACTGAGCTAGCTTCTTGAGGTGTTTTTCAGCAAATTTAACTCTGGCCTGTCTAATTTTGGAATTGATGAATGGTTTGCATCTAGATGTGAACCCTTTGTATTTACTGTCATGGAGTCTTCTCTTTACTGTTGACTTAGAGACAGATACACCTACTTCACTGAGAGTGTTCTGGACTTCAGTTGATGTTGTGAACGGGTTCTTCTTCACCAAATAAAGTATGCGGCGATCATCCACCACTGTTGTCATCCTTGGACGCCCAGGCCTTTTAGAGTTCCCAGGCTCACCAGTCAATTCCTTTTTTCTCAGAATGTACTCAACTGTTGATTTTGCTACTCCAAGCATGTCTGCTATCTTTCTGATGGATTTTTTCTTTTTTTTCAGCCTCAGGATATTCTGCTTCACCTCAATTGAGAGTTCCTTTGACCGCATGTTGTCTGGTCACAGCAACAGCTTCCAAATGCAAAACCACACACCTGGAATCCACCCCTGACCTTTTAACTACTTCATTGATTACAGGTTAACGAGGGAGACGCCTTCAGAGTTAATTGCAGCCCTTAGAGTCAATTGTCCAATTACTTTTGGTCCCTTGAAAAAGAGGAGGCTGTGCATTACAGAGCTATAATTCCTAAACCCTTTCTCCGATTTGGATGTGGAAACTCTCATATTGCAGCTGGGAGTGTGCACTTTCAGCCCATATTATATATATAATTGTATTTCTGAACATGTTTTTGTAAACAGCTAAAATAACAAAACTTGTGTCACTGTCCAAATATTTCTGGCCCTAACTGTATATCCAGACTTCATGGCAGGAGAAAACCTGTGACTTTATTGCAATTTTACAGCCTTTTTTCTGCATTTTTGCCCATAGAAAACTGCAGAAAACATTTGACATGCTCATCCTTTTCAAAATGCAGCAAAACCTGTACAGGTTTCAGTTTTTGCATATTATAGGACTATTAATTTGGTGTGGTCACTGTTAGAGTCATACTCATTGGTCAAAACACGTGATTGCAATTTTGATATGTGCTCCACCTGTTCATCTTGACTGTCCTGCAGCCCTTTTAATGCTGTGTTAAGGGTAGATAGGATTTTAGCAGTGATTTTGGCAAGCAAATTGGCAGTGGCTTCAGCTGTTAGAGAAGAGTAGTCCCTTTGTGGTAAACCTTCCCTTATGGTAGAATGATAAGTTGGTTTGAAATAAGGGATCTCCCTGCCGCAGTCTTCTGTATTCAAATTCTGTCCCTCTGGTGTTGAAGTCAGTACCATTTCAGCAGTAGCCTATGTAGCTAAGGGACAAGACGTCATGACCTGTTTTTGTCTGCTGTGAAGAAGGTACAGTAACAGTCCATATATATGGGCAGCAGGATATCACTTTGCACCTAGCATCATAAAGTTTGCTGGAGCAGATGAGTGCCCGGGCATAGTAATGCGATAGAGCAAAGGTAGGGAACAAGAGGGGCTCAAGTTGACATATCTCACATGATTGGCACCTGAGCTGGAAGTCCCAATGTCTCATATTGTTTTAGTAGTATGCTATAAAGTTAGGGTGGGCTAGAGGATGATATTCATAACCTTTTACTTTACATCCAGGAAGATAGTTAAAGGGGTTGTCTGGGTTTTCTGTATAATTTACATGTGTATCTAGGCTGTAAAATGTTGACAGTTTGTAAAATACATCCTGTGAACATTTAGCAGGGTTTCCTAGATATTGCCTATTTGCGTCTGCCAGAGGACGACTAGGGGGCGTGTCTGTTGAAGCCTGCATAGAAATAGGCACTGGTTGTTTACTTCCAGTCTCATACAAACACACATCCCCTTAGTCTACAGTATGCCTGGCCACCTCCAGACTGTTACAACCTACCCCAGTCCCAAGCATGATCACCCACCCCCTCAGCACACAGCGGTTACCTCCTCCTCTGGCACAGTTACCGAATCTGCATCTCTGTGCCCCTGTCTGTGAGATGTAGATTTGGCACACTGGGTCACTGGAGAAGCTGAGGACTATGTGCAATCATGTGTGCCCTCACCCTCTCCTCCCCTGTGGCTGCTTTGTGCAGGGGGTCACTCCTCTCTCCAGTTGCCAGTTCTGTGCCCGCTCTGTGCAAGAGATACAGAGAGGAAGAGCATCGGCTCCCCTGCACATTGCACAGATCGGCCAAAGGGGAGGAGGTGAGGGCACACAGGATTGCTCACAGCCCTCTCCTCCTCCACTGACCCAGTGTGCCAAATCTGCAGCTCATAGAGCGAGGCAAAGAGCCGGCAACAGGAGAGAGGCCCTGCTCCCCTGCACAGAGTGGCAACAGAGGAGGAGGGAGTGAGGGCACACAGGATTGTACACTGCCCTCATCTCCTCCACTGACCCAGTGTGTCAAATCTGCAGCTCACAGAGCGAGGCACAGAGCTGCAGATTCGGTATACTGTGCCAGAGTGTAACTCACTGTATGTAGAGGGGGTGGGAGGCCATGCTTGGGACTGGGGCAGGCTGCAGGATCCGGGGAAGGGGGGAGGGAATTGGCTGGGCATGCTGTATGCTGGGGGAGGGGGCGTGTTTGTAGGAGACTGGGAGTAAACAACCATTTACATGCAGACTACAACACATACACGCCGCCTGGTAATTTTCTGGCAGACACAAATAGGTGATATCTAGGTAACCCTGCAAAATATTGACAGGATGCATATTACAAACTGTCAACATTTTGCAATCTAGATACACATGGAAATTATGGAAAAAGCACGGAAAACCCCTTTAAAGTTTATCTGAAAAGACTAGGAAATTTCAAGATGCAGTTTTTCTTTTGGACATAAGATGTCAGCAGAGTCCCAGAGTTGAACACAATAGTAGCTAGTAGTACTGAATGGGTGCAAAGATTGTTTATCATATGGAATGTATTTCTTGGTGCAGGGAGGAAAGATCCTGAAGAGGTTCATCTGGAGGGCTGTAAGGACTCCACTCAACACTTCAAGATAATGATCAGAGGGCTGGTAGCAGTAAAGGAAATGTGCCCGCGAGGCTCCCCAGTGTCTCCAGGTAGGCAGTCGAGGACAGCTTTGGGACAACATATCCCAGCTGAGGACAACATATCCCAGATCGCATGAACATTTCATTAAATATATGAAATATGAGGAATCAGGTGTGAAATAATCATTTCTTGTTCAAATGTTTTTAATGATAATTAAGCATAAACATTTTAAGCGAAATCAAGTTTACAGATTTGGTGGAGTTTTGTCAAAACTCATTAGAACATTAAGTTTACAAAGTAAAACAGTCTGGAATAACAGTTTCAACATTAGTTGTAGCTTTAAATGATTTATAGCTAAACATTTCAAAGGTAAAGTTATCGTAATTAAACAGATTATAATAAGAAATTGTTCTGCTGCACGCAGGAGAGGGGGTAATCAAAAGGAACATTAGGGAAGGGAGGGGGGGAAAGGAGGGTACAGGTAGAGACAAGTATTGAGTCTAAAAATGTGGAGAAGTTGGAAAGATTGCGTTCCATGGGTTCCATTTCGTGTTGTATTTGCTCATAGTATTGTTTCGAAGAGCGTAGGTGAGTTCGTGAATATTGTGGAGGGCGATCTTTTCTAAAAGCGCTGAGAATGTCGGTGGGTTAGGGTCTCTCCATAATGCTGCAATCATGGTTCTTGCTGAAAGAATGATGTGAAGTAGAATAGGTCTTAGTGGAGGTGGGATTTGCGAGATGTTGATGAGCAGATTTACAAATTCAGGAGTGAGAGTAAAAGAGTTGTTTGATAAATCATAGATCAAAAGTTGGATGTTGTTCCAAAATTCCTTCAGTTTAGGACAGGACCAGAAGATGTGAGATAAGGTTCCAGTGTCCTGATTGCATCTCCAGCATAGTGGTGAGGAGTCCTTTTTCATCTGGTGGAGTTTGATGGGAGTAAAGTACCACCGTGTTAGGCTGGCTTCACACTTGCAGATGCATCTGCAGCGTTTTGCAGATGCATCTGCAAGTATCAGCATGCAGACCACGGCCGTGGTGTGAATGCTCTCATTGATTCCTATATGTGAGCCGTAAGCAGGCGTATGCCTGCTTACAGATCACACTCTCCCGCCCGCACTATGGATGCGAGATGTTGCGTCCAAGGTGCGGGGCGGGAGTGTGTGATCTGTCAGCAGGCGTACGCCTGCTTACGGCTCACATATAGGAATCAATGAGAGCATTCAGACCGCGGTGCGCCTTATTATAAACATAGGGACCGCGGTCTGCATGCTGATACTTGCAGATGCATCTGCAAAACGCTGCAGATGCATCTGCAAGTGTGAAGGCAGCCTTAGAGATTTAAAATGAGTTTCAATCAATGTGGTGCAGGAGATGGATTTTTGTATACATTCTAGAGTTTTAGATAGATCATCTGTTTCAATTGAGACACCTAGTTCTTTCTCCCAAGATAAAATGTTGGTAGTTCTATCTAGGGATGAGTCCAGATTAATCTCTTTACAGAGGTTCTTGATGGACCAGAGGGTAGGTCTGTGGGGTTTTTTGAACATTTGCGCGATGGTTGAGGGAGGTGGAAGTTTATTTTCCTCTTCAAGAGGTATGAGTTGATTTTTTTCCATTTCTTTTGTTCTTGGTCAGTGAGGCCGAAAGTTGATTGAAGGCATGAGAAGGATATCAGGTTGCTAGATTCGTCAAGTATGTCGGATAGAAAGTTTATTTCCTTAGTTTTCCACGAGTCGATGTTGAGTGTGGGTATAAGTGAATTTAAGATATCAATTGGTATCCAGTTCGGTTGGGTGTGAGAAGAGTTTTCTGATATTTTGGCAGAGAAAATTTTCCACGATTGGACAGTAGCTTTGGTTGTTGGGTTTTTTGGGAGGGGCTTTTTCTTGTCACATAGATGTGCCAGGAGTGAAAGTTTGAGTTTGACTTTCTGATGACTATTTTCTTCAAGTGAGACCCAGCTTAGAGTCGAGGAGTCTTCCCACCATGGTTTACTTTGGTTAATAACAGTTGCTTGGTAGTAGGATAATATATTGGGTACTGCTAGGCCTCCATTTAGCCTACTTTTCTCTAAGGTCGATCTTGCTGTTCTTGGTTTTTTATTCCCCCATATGAAGGAGGATAATTGTCTCTGAAGTTTCTTAATCCATAAATGTTTAAGAGGAATGGTGAGGGATCTGAATGTATATAGAATTTTGGGTAAGATGAACATCTTATAAGCTTCTATTCTTCCAATCCATGAAAGGTCTGCTTTAGATAAGTGTGTTAGGTCTGCTTGAGTTATTTTAGTTAATAAGTCGAAGTTATGGTCCATTATGGTAGAGGTGTGGTGTGTAATTTTGATGCCCAAAAAGTCTAGGTCTTTTCTGTCGTGATCAAGGTTGTGTTCGATTTTGAGTGAGGATATGGAGTCGGGATCGAGATTATAGTAAAGAACTTGAGTTTTCCTCAGGTTGACTCTATATGATGAGATAGCTGAGAATTCTTCTATGGTTACGAAGAGGTGTCTAAGGGAGTTGATAGGGTCAGAGAGAGACAAAAGGACATCGTCTGCAAATAGACTTATTTTAAACTCTCTGTGGTTGGCGTGGATGCCTCTGATGTAATTATTCATTCGAATTTTTTCTGCAAGGGGTTCTATGTATAAGACGAACAGTGAAGGAGATAATGGGCAGCCCTGTCTTGTTCCATTTGAGAGGCTGAACGAATTGGAAAGGGTATCATTGGTTAGAATATTGGCTGTTGGGTTAGAGTACAGAGATTTGAGGACGTGGATGAAGTTGTCTCTAAAACCAAATTTCTTTAGTGTCTCAAACATGAAGCCCCAATGGACTCTGTCAAATGCTTTCTCTGCATCGACAGAGACCATCAGGGCAGGAGTCTTGTGTTTTTCTATATGAGAGAGTAGGTTTATTGTTCGCCGTGTCGCATCAGTAGAACCTCTGTTTTTTATAAAACCAACTTGGTCACTATGAACTAGTTTGGGAATAATTTTTTGGAGTCTGGAATTTACTGTTTTGGTCAGGATCTTGAGATCAGAATTAAGAAGGGAGATTGGACGAAAGTTAGCTACTTCATCTTGGTCACCTTTGTTTTTTGCAATCAGCGTGATGGTGGCTTGTAGTAAATCTTTGGAAGGTTGGTGGTTTGGACCGGTTAAAGCATTTAGTAGTCTCGTTAAATATGGGGATAAGGAGTTATAGTATGCAGAGTAATATTCATTTTGTAGACCATCTGGTCCTGGGGATTTCAATTTTTTAAGGGATTTAATGGTGTCAGTGATTTCTTTTTCAGTAAATGGAGAGTTAATGAAGTCAAGGTCTTCTTTGGTAATTGAGGGGAGATCAATTGAGTTGAGGAATTTAGAAATTAGTTCAGGAGAGGGTTCAGGGTCTGTTTGAGAATTTTTTAAATTATAGAGGCTTTCATAATATTCTTTGAAGATGTGCGAAATGGCTTCTGGATGTTTCTGTAGCATGCCTTGTTTATTCTTAATTTGGTGTATAGCTGTTTTAGTTCTGCGAATTTTTATCATGTTTGCAAAGAATTTGTTTGGTTTGTTAGACTGGGTATAATAGTTGGATTTGGAGATACGGGTTACTTTATCAAAGTCTGCCGCTAAAAGTGATTTGAGTTCTATTCTGAGTTTTAAAATTTCTTTCATGGTAGTGTCGGAGGGTTTATTTGCAATTGAGATTTCTAGATCTTTGATTTGCTTTATTAAGTTAACAGTGAGTGATGTGAGTGATTTTTTATGTCGAGCGTTGATTTGGATTAGATGTCCTCTAATTACCGCTTTATGGGCGGACCATAGTGTTGAAATTGAAGTTTCTGCAAGATCGTTTTCAGTAAAGTAGAATTTTATATAATTTTCAATTTCTGTTTTGTATTTCGGGTGTTGGAAGAGGTAGGAGTTTGCTCTCCAGATTTTTTTTTTATTCTTGGTGGGGCCCTGTGATGTGGTAAATAAAATAGGTGAGTGATCTGACCAAGACCTTGGTAGAATAGTTACTTTTTTGATTAGTCTGAGTGAGTGGATGTCCGTCAGAATTAGATCTATGCGCGCTAAAGATTTATGTACGTTTGAGAAATGTGTGTATTCAATTGAAGATGCGTTAAGACAACGGAAGGCGTCGTAAAATTCCTCTCGCCGTAGTAACGGATCTAATTGTGTATTCGAATTTCTGTTTCTGTTGGAGGAGTCAAGGTTTGCATTAGGGACTGCGTTGAAGTCCCCAAACAGAAAGAGAACTCCTTCTTGACATTCTCTAATTTTTCTCATTAATTTTTTTAGGAATGTGATTTGGCCTGAGTTTGGGGCGTAGATATTCACTAATGTGTGTATGACATCGTTGAGGAGGCATTTCAAAATAATATATCTTCCTTCCTCGTCCCGAAGGACTTCCTTTTCAACAAAATTAACAGAGTCTTTAATGAGAATGCCCACTCCCGCCTTCTTTTTCTTGTTGGATGAGAGATATATGTTAGGGTAATGTTTGTTTAGAAATTTCGGAGGTTTCTTGTCACTGAAGCGTGTCTCCTGAAGGCCCGCTATGTCAATTTTCTGTAGTTTCAGTTCTTTCCATAGGTGAAATCTTTTTTGCGGGGAATTGAGACCGTTGGCGTTTAGCGATAGAAAGTTGAGTGACATTTGGATTAGTGGTGGGCAGCCAAGGATATAGCACTTGTCTCTAGCGTAAGGGTAAAGGAGGGGGGGGGGGTGGAAGCGTTTAGGATGAGTACTGGGGTTTAGGGAAAGATCAACTGGGTTCGATAGTAATCAAAAAATTGAGATGATAAAACAGTTCAATAAACTGAAAATTGTTTGTGGAAGGGTTCAGGGAACCGTTGAATGACTTCCAAGGGGGCTGATGTTTTGGCCTTCAGTGCCTTGGGTAGTGTGTCAAGAGAAGAGATAGACCACCATTTTAGTAGAGTGATCAGCCTGAATCTCCTATTCGGAGTTTTTTAAGGATTGCCAGTCGCGATTCAACTTCGCCTATGCTGTAAGATTTGCTGTTATAGGTGAAAGTGACGTCCGATGAGGGATGGTTCCATCTGTAGAGTATTTTTTTGTCTCTCAGAATAGTTGTGACTGGTTTGAGGGTTCTTCTTTTTTCTAAGGTTTCTTTAGAAAAGTCCTGAAAGATTTTGATATTCTGATAGGGTGCCGGTAGAGTCTTGTGTTCTCTCATGTACTTGTTTATTTGTTCTTTAATCGGAAAGAAAAGGAATTTTGCGATTGCATCTCTGGGTATGTCTTCGGCAATATTTTTGGGTTTATAGAGCCTATGAGCTCTTTCGATAGAGTACTCCAATTCGTGTTTTCCCGGTATAATTTTTTTGGTCAGGTTTTTGATGTATTCAGTGAGGTCTGCGTTTTTGATGGATTCCGGGATTCCTCTGAATTTCAAATTGGACCTCCGGTCTCTATCTTCTCTGTCCACTTGTTTAATTCTTAAGTATTCCATGTCGTTTTGCATCTTTTGTTGCTCGTTCTTTAATTTTAGTGATGTTGACGTGATCTTGGCTAGGGAATGGTCGTGGTCATCCACTCTTTTGACTACTGATGCCACTGTGGTTTTGATTTCTTCCAGGTGGGAGGTTAGGTTTTCTTCTATTTTGGTTTGGAAAGATGTGAATAGTTCTATCATAAAGGATTTATCTATTTGTTGGTTGGGGTTCATGTGGAGTAGTGGGTCAAATGTTGTTGGGCTGATCTTTAGCCTCTGTCTGACTGGGCTTCTAGTTCCGCTGTCTCGACCTCCATCTTCTATATCTGTTTTCAAGAAAGAGCCTGTGGTTTTTTTTGAAGGAGTGCCTATCTCTTTTCTCTTTGAAGAAGTGTGAGTTAATTCCATCATAGTGGAATTGTCACTTACTTCGGTTGGTATGGTAGTGTCTTTTCCTTTAGGGTCTTTATGAGTTTGATTCCCCTCTTTTATATTTTTAATAGTATGCGAAGGTTGTGACGGAGTGGGGAGTCTGCTTTTTAGTGGAGATTTTTGTAAATCTCCCGCCACATCAATTTCCTGGGGAGAGGAGGTTAGTTTTGACTTGGTTGGCATTGTAAGGTAAGTTTAATGGCAAAATTTTAAGAGGCAGGACGGTTGTGTTGGTTGGGAGAATTAAGATATGGTTTGTGTAGTCTCCTGTTATCAGGTTGCTGGAGTTGGGTATATGAGAGGAGAATGACAGGGTATCAGCAGTAATACACAGTTGGAACAGATACACTAATGCCAAAGATGATTGAACCTGTGAGTAGGCTTATATAAGTAGCAGTAGGATGTTCTAAGATTTAGATGCTAACAGGAGTTTATGGAGTTAGCTTAGTATTGTTCAAGGGCTTCTCTTTTAGACTTTAAGTAGTATCTCTTGTAATAAAACAGTAGTAGGTAGAAGAGTTTTATATTCCTGTGTGAGTTCAGAGAAAAATAGAGAACATTCAATATATAGGTATATTGTGAGCTGACTGTAAGGAGAGTAAGGTTTAGTAAGTGTCAGCTGATGTCTTGGCAGTCAATAGTTAACAAACTGTGGTGAAAGAGTTAATTAGTGAGACTCTGAGGATGCCTCCAGTGGGCTGATCCTCTCTCGGCAGACGCTGAAGCTGCGTGATTGCACGGGGTTTCTCTGTCTCTCAGTAAGGGGAGAGAGAGAGAGAGGTAGCTGAAATTGCGGCCGGAACCTCTTTCAGGCAGAGCAGGGATCCCTCCGCCCACGTGTCTGTGGTTCCCGGAGAGCGAGCGGTGGGGAAAGAACAAAAAGAAGTCCCACATGAGAATCCCAGCGTTTCCTCTCCGGTCCCGAGGGGGCACCTGGATGTCTGTAGACTGTCCCGGACGCCCAGGATGGTGAGTGTTTGAGCGGGGTTGGTGGTGAGGGGCGCTCACCACTCTCACCTCCAGCGGCACCTTACCTCCAAGTGCAATAACTGTGATGGCGCACCGGGATCCGTCGGCGCGGGGGAAGGGCGGCAGGGAACCAGAAGGTACTCGGTCCCCAGAGAGGCAGCAGGCTCACCGGTGGTTAGGAGGTCAGTCTTCCTCACAGGGGCACTCGGTCGGCTGTGTGCTTAGGTCAGTCCGTTGTGGGCCAGATTCAGCCTAAGAGCCCTGCAGCCCAAAAGTCCTAGAAGGCTAAGCTCAGGATGAGCTGCATGGAATCTCTGGAGATTGGGCCAAGTTGATTCTTCCTTCTTGGGCAATCGTCTGGTGGTCTTGCTTAGGTGGGGTAAGTCCTCAAAAGGACTTAGGGGCCCTTGTTGCTTTGAAGGGCACCAGAGCTCTGGAGAATGCAGCTACTCCATAAGCCTGCAGGCCACGCCCTGAAATAATCATTTCTGTTGACATTGTGAGATCAATTTCCCTTTGAGGATTCACGTTTACTAATGTTATGACACGTTTATATATTAAAAAAAACATTGACTTAGTTATATTTTACTTTGGTAATTCCTAGCTGACTCTATATCTCATTTATATGATAAACTAATAAATGAGATTGTTCTGTGTATTAGAGAATTTTCTCTGATATTTCTTTATTTTTGCATATATATAATTTTACATAGATTACGCTTGATAAAGGCCCTGAGGCTGAATGTTGGGACGCTTATCTGTTTTTGCTGTTTCAATGAAATCAAACTAAACATTATTTTGACCTGCATGATCTTTCCTAATTGATTTGACTGGTGCAGAAGATTTTACGCTTAGGGTGCGTGCACACGGTCCGGAGGAGCTGCGTGTTGGAAACATTTCTGAATTTTTTTTTTATACTTGCTGTTAGGACTGGAGGACTCCTCCACCCGAATTTTGCATTGGACTGATGTACCAATACATAATTTAAATAGTATTTTGATTGGACAGTCCCTAATTTGTAGCGTTTTTGGTCAGGATCCACTTCAAAGAAGGTCCATCGGCTTTCTTTTCTACAACCAGGTGTTTTTGACACCCTAAAGAATTTAAAAGGCACTCAAAAACCCTGAACATATCAACAGAAAGTCGTTTATCTATAGAAATTAATGTGAAGATGCTTTTAGCACTTTGTGAGTGCTTAATATGATGCTGTTAAGAGCAGAGCTCCTCAAAAAACACCAAAGAAAGACGAAGTGTGAGCAACACCTGACCGTTTCAGGAAGGTAGGAGGCATTTCAGGCATCCCTCACTTCAGAAAACGTTTGCAGGACCCTCCATTTCTATGTGTATAAGATTATTTCATAACATATATCTACATCACTCATCTATATGACTTTTATTGCCTTGAGCAAAAAGAAAAGAAGAGGGCATTACAAGGCTACAAAGTTACAGACTTTTGGTGAAGAGGGATGGGGTCATAGAATATTTCTTGTTTCAGATTTATGCAATGGAAAAAATGTATACAGTATATGTGAAAGTATTGACTTTGTTAATGGTGTATGTGATGATAATTTGTATTCTATATTCCCAGCTTCAACAATGTATACCTTTAGATATTTCTTCATGCCAGATCACTTTGCTCTAGCTTGGTGTAATCGTCAATCCGTTTTTCCACTACTTCACGAATTAATACTAAAAGTAATGAAAAGAGAATTAATTACTGTATAAACACATACAAACTATATTTTCTATGCACTGAGATTTTATTCCCTACTCATTTAAATGTTAAAATAATAAATAATGTACTTCTTGATAGCTAACTTCCACTAATAAACTAGATTTTTGGACAATAGAACCAATATGTTGTCCTAGAACTTCACTGCGTAGATACAATAACTAGATATGGATTGCTATTACTTGAAAAGTGGGTGAAAACCAAACAATTATTCCCCATTTCAAAATGTATCAGATTTCTGTAGCCAATCATATGTGGCACTTTGTGCAGGGGGTACTGAGCAAAGAACTGCACTCTAGAGTTAGATCCAGAAATATTTGGACAGTGACCCAAGTTTCCTCATTTTAGCTGTGTAACAGAACATATTCAAGATACAGCTATATAATCAATATGGGCTGCCTTAAAGTGTAGACTCTCAGCTTTAATTGTGAGAGTATTCACATGCCAAGTGTAATTAAGGTTTAGGAATTACAGCTCCAACCCCTTCACGACTTTGGACACACTGGCATGTCTTTGGTCACCACCTTTGATGAGGGCTCACAAGCTAAGCCTGCCTCTTTCCCTGCACATGTCAGCTGATCTGAACAGCCACAGATCCTGAAAACTGAGAATGCACCTTTTTTTTTACAAATAGTTTAGTTCTTTTTAACCAATTAAATATAAAAAACAATACATGTTAGGTATCTCTGAACTCGTATTGACCTGAGAAATTGTACTGGCTGGTCAGTTTTACCATATAGTGAACATGGTAAATAGAAGACCCAAAGACAATCATGGAATTGCACTTTTTCTTTGGCAATTTCACCGCACTTGGAATTTTTTCTCATTTTTCAGTACAATATATGGTAAAATTAATGGATTCATGTAAAAAGTACAACTCGTCTCATAAAAAACAAGCCCAGTTATACGGCCATATTGAGGGAAAAAGGCTTATGTAGCTGCTTCTTTGACAAGAGATCAAAAGCAATCAGACAGTTATCTCAAACTAGATGGGGGCACAATGCTTTTGCATCAGGAGGGAGGTGACAGAACTATTGGGGTGGGCTCTGTGGCACTTGGAGAGTCAGCTGTCACCCTCCCCCCCTCCCATGTGCTCTCCCCGTCCTCTCTTTCTCTCCCCTGTGCTGTCTTCTCTCCTCTATGTACTCCTTGAGCTCTCTCTTCCCCCTGTGTGCTTGCCCCTTCCCCTGTGTGTTCTCTCTGCCCCCCGAGCACTCTTTATGCCCCCCATGTGCACACACTCCCTATGCTTTATCTCTACCGCCTTGTGCTCTCGCCCCCCCCCAGTGGGATGCGTAAGTGTGCATGCATACAACAGGTCACGCCGTCATCTTTGTATAGCCAGGTGTCCAAAGATGGCAGCAACCTGAGAAAGTGTGCATGCATGCCAGGTATACACACACACACACTTACTCAGGCGGTGATGTGTCAGTGGTGGTGAATGCAGGCGGCGGTTTCGTGTGGTAGTGGTTTCTGGTGCCGGTGGTTGCAGGCAGCTGATGCACCACTGGTGGTACTGCATAGTGTGGCAGTACTGCCAGTGGGCACCATATTTCCACACCTATCACTCTCAGGCCCCCCATGTGCTCTCTGTGCCTCACTGTGTGCTCTTTCTGGCCCCCGTACGCTCTCTCTGGTCCCTCTGTTCACGCTCTATGGCCACCTTTGTGCTCTAAGTGCTCCTCTGTGTGCTCTCTGTGTCTTCTGTGCACTATTTGCTCTCCTGTGCTCTCTCTGTGCCCACCATTGTGCTCTCTGTGCCCCCTGCCCTCTTTTTGATCCCCTGTGCACTCTCTCTGTGCCCCCTGTGCACTCTCTCTGGCCCCCCCGTGTGCTCTCTCTGGTCCCCCTGTGTGCTCTCTCAGGCCCCCCATGCACACTCTCTAGCCCCCTGTGCCCTCTCTCTTTGTCCCCCAGTGTGCTCTCTGTGGCCCCCTGTATGCTCTTACTGGGCGGTCATGCCGTCGCCATCTTTAGACACTTAGATGTGTAAAGATGGTGACAGCATGAAAAATATTGCATTTGCACGCATCCTCACCTCCTCAAAACCACCAGCGGGTGCCATATTTGCACACCCAACACTTGGGTGTGCAAATATGCATGTTGCCGGCACGTGATAAGAAGAGATCCTGATGGCGGAAGTGGATGACGGATGGGATAATGTAACTATAAAGACAAAAGCTCTGTAATGTGCTGCATGGGCTATTCCCTCATGAATTCATTATTAATTAACAGATAAAAGGTCTGGAGCAAATTCCAGGTATTGGCATTTGTATTTGGAAGCTGTTGCTGTAAACCAACAGCATGTGATCAAAGGAAATCTCAATGAAAGGGAAACAAACCATCATTAGGCTGAAAAAAATAAGTAATCTATCAGAGATAGCAAAAAAAGTTTGAAATCAACAGTTTGGTACATTCTGAAAAAAAAGGAGTGGACTTGTGAGCTTGGAAACTCAAAAAGGCCTGTACATCCACACAAAACAAAACTAATGGATGATCGCAGAATCCTTTCCATGGTGGAGGAAAACCCTTTAAGAACATTCACACAAGTTAAGAACACCAGAAAGTAGGTGTTTCAATATCTATGTCTACCATAAAGAGGAGACTTCATGAGAACAAATACAGTGGGTTCACCACAAGATGCAAACCATTAACCAGCCTTAAAAATAGAAAGGCTAGATCAGACTTTGACAAGAAAACATCAAAAGAAACCAGCCCAGTTCTGGGAAAGCATTCTTTGAACAAAAGAAAATAAGATCAACCTGTACCAGAATGATGGGAATAAGAATGTATGGAGAAGGCTTGTTATGGCTCTTGATCCAAAGCACACCACATCCTCTGTAAAACTTGGTGGAAATTGGTCTATGTTAGGCTACTTTCACATAACGATTTTTTCCCTGTCCGTGGGATCCTGCTGTTTGTAGGATCCCACGGACAGGAAAGAAAAGCATCGGAGGTGACCTCCAGATGCTATTTCTGTGTCCGGGTCCGTGATTATCACGGATCCGGACACAGCGGGGCCCTTTCACTTCTGCAATGTATAATATACATTGCAGAAGTGAAATATAAGAAAGAGTTAAAAATAAAAAAAATCAATATGCTCACCTATCCTCTATCCAGCGCTGCCTCCCACAGCAAGGTCCTTATGCTTACAGGACCTGTGATGATGTCACAGAGCATCATCGGGTCACATGACCGCAGTTACCACCGCAGTTACCACCGCGGTAACTGCGGTCATGTGACCCGATGAAGCTCTCTGACATCATCACAGGTCCTGTAAGCACACGGACCTTGCTGGGAGGCAGCGCTGGATAGAGGATAGGTGAGCATATTGATTTTTTTTATTTTTAACTCTTTCTTTTACTTAATTACACTTCTGCAATGTATATAATACATTGCAGAAGTGTAATTATAAGAGTTGGAGCAATTTTAGTGTACTGAGCATGCTCAGTACACTAAAATCAGGTCCGAGAATAAAAGCTATATTTTAAACCTAATACTAGTTCTACTTTTGTTGTTAAATTACTAAAAATGTATATTTTATTTATGGTAACATAACTTTGTCCAATTACTTCTGAGCCCCTGAAATGAGGAAGCTTTGTAGAAAAACTGTTGCAATTCCTAAACCTTTCACTGGTTATCTTTGTTCAAATGATTAACCTTGAAAGTGTCCACTTAAATTGTATCTCAGATATTTTATTTTAAATAACAAATAGTGGCATGCAGAGCCTAAATCACAAAGATTCGGTCACTGTCCAAATACTTCTGGACCTTCAGTATCTGTATATTACATCTGCATTACCTTTTTACTTTAGATTACTCTTCAAAAGAGTGGTATATATTTATCAAGAAAGTCTGCAGTCATTCTATGTGTGTATACTCATCCTCATACCATTCGCAGCAAATGCTGTGAAGATTCTCTGGTGTCAATGGTGTGACTAATGGTGTCACGTGATATACATACTGAAGGGAACATTCTAACTATATGTGCATGGTCTTGCTCAATTCAATTTACTGATAAACCTGGACAATCCCTTTAAGGATTCATTTACATACCTAAAATAATTTGTGTTTAAATATTTAGTACAATAAATAACTTACAGTCAAGCACTGTCCTTCCCAGTTCATTCCTCTCTAGCGCCTTTGTCACCTCACCCATCAGCCATGGCATGAATCCTGTCTCAACATCTGAAAAACATATAAATACTTTGTTAAGTGGAAAGTTTTAGTAAAATACACAAAAAGGGTACGTGCACATTGCATATTAACATAACCTGCCAAGGTTTTTCCAGGCTAAGTGTCGATAAAGCCCATGCGAAACGTGCGTGGGGCTGCTGGCCTGCATCTGAACATATAGAGTTATAGGTAAGATCCTCCCTGGTTATATTTATACGTTAACATAGCATACTATATGTACTATACAAACATATAGGGATGTTCCATGTCTGATACTCCTGTCTAAAGTGATACTGCTGTGCTGTTCACTTTTTTGCTTTTTATTATTTCATCAATATAATACTGGGATCTTTACTGTGCTTTACAGTGTCTGAGCTCACTAGTTTTCTGCATAGCTCACCTGTGTCCAGGCCTGGCGCCAGCACCTGGCATATCCGGGCAGGTGTCGGGGCCCTGAAGAAGTGAGAGCACCCACAGCTGTCTGTGAGTGGAAGCAGTGAGGAGACCTGATCACAGACAGCTGCCCTCTCTCCTTCTCTGCAACGATCTATGTGATCTGTACACAGCAGGAGAGAAAGCCCCGGGAGCTGAACTGAGGCTGATGGACCTGCCAGTTCAGTCATGTGACTGAAATCAAGATCCTAGAAGAACCTGCATCAGCTCAACCTCTGCAGCCCCAGTGCAGCTCCCAGTGGCTCCTCTCTCCTCTTGGGCACCGATCAAGAAAAGCTGGATGAGATAATATGTGTGTATCTGTATGTATGTATGTTGTCTGTATGTGTGTGTATATCTGTATGTGCGTGTGTATATCTGTGTGTGTGTCTGTGTGTACATCTGTATGTGTGTATATCTGTATGTGTTTGTGTGTATCTGAATATGTTTGTGTATATCTGAATGTGTGTGTGTCTGTATGTCTGTATATCTGTATGTGTCTGTGTATCTGTATGTGTGTCTGTATATCTGTATGTGTGTATATCTGAATGTGTGTGTGTGTGTTTGTGTGTGTATATCTGCATGTGTGTGTGCCTGTGTGTGTATATCTGTATATGTTTGTGTGTATTTGAATGTGTGTATGTCTATGTGTATATTTGTATGTGTATCTGTATGTGCATGTATTGTGCATGTAACAGAGCTGTGTTTTTTGTATGTTCATGTATTGTACATGTTGTAGAGCTGAATATATAGTGTCTATGTAGCAGAGCTGTGTGTGTATCTGTATGTGCATGTGGCAGAGCTGTGTGTGTTTGTATGTTTGTATGTGCATATATTGTGCATGCAGCAGAGCTATGTGTGTATCTGTATGTGCATGTAACAGAGCTGTGTGTGTTTGTATGTGCATGTAGCAGAGCTGTGTGTTTGTATGTGCATGTATTGTACACATGAGCAGAGCTGTGTGTTTGTTTGTGCATGCAACAAAGCTTTGTGTGTTTGTGTGTGCATGTATTGTACATGTAGAAGAGCTTGGTATGTAGTGTTTATGTAGCAGAGCTTTGTGTGTCTGTATGTGCATTCATGGGGCATGTAGCAGTGCTGTGTGTGAGTGTTAAAGGGGCCCACTGAGACTCTTTCGCCCGGGGCCCACAAAAATCTGGAGCCGGCCTTGCCTGTGACCTTTATAGTCTGTTACATATGCTTTATACTTTTCACCTGTATTTAATAACGATTTCTGTTTTATTTTAGTTTTTATTAGGATTTTGAACTCCATATTTTTCAGAGAATTGTCTTTTTCCTTAACTCCTTCACCAGCTTATTTTCACCCTAATGTTATGGTCATTTTTGTCAATTCTGACAAGTGTCCCTTTATCTACTCTATAATTGCCGTAGGCATTTTCGTGTCGGACCCCGAAATCGCCGTGGCTTTGTCACTCTGTGACGTCACCACGAGCGAAGCATTGGCCGCGTAGCGGCCAATGCGAGTCGTTAGCCTGCGCGAGCAATGGCCGCGAGGCCATTGCGAGTCGCTGGCTGAGTGCGAGCAATGGCCGCTAAGCGGCCATTGCGAGTCGCTGGCCGAAAATTGAACCAGAGGCTCGGCCACAAAGTTAGCGATTTACCGCTCAGGTAGCGAGTCGCTGCCTGAGCGGTAAATCGCTAACTTTGTGGCCGAGCCTCTGGTTCGATTTTCGGCCACAAAGTTAGCGATTTCCCGCTCACCCCCCCAATAAGTATTCACACCCCCCCCAAAAAGTATTCAACCCCCCCCAAAAAGTATTCAACCCCCCCAAAAAGTATTCAACCCCCCCCAAAAAAATATTCAACCCCCCCAAAAAGTATTCAACCCCCCAAAAAGTACTCACCCCCCCAAAAAGTATTCAACCCCCCAAAAAAGTATTCAACCCCCCCAAAAGTATTCAACCCCCCCAAAAAAGTATTCAACCCCCCCAAAAAGTATTCAACCCCCCCAAAAAGTATTCAACCCCCCCAAAAAGTATTCACACACCCCCAAAAAGTATTCAACCCCCCCAAAAACTATTCACCCCCCCCAAAAAAGTATTCAACCCCCCCCAAAAAGTATTCACACACCCCAAAAAGTATTCACACACACCCAAAAAGTATTCAACCCCCACCAAAAAGTATGCAAACCCCCCAAAAAAGTATTCAACCCCCCCAAAAAGTATTCACACACCCCCAAAAAGTATTCAACCCCCCCAAAAAATATTCACACACCCCCAAAAAGTATTCACACCACCCAAAAAGTATTCAAACCCCCCAAAAAAGTATTGAACACCCCCAAAAACTATTCACACCCCCCCAAAAACTATTCACACCCCCACAAAAAGTATTCACACCCCCCCAAAAAGTATTCACACCCCCCCAAAAAGTACTCACACCCCCCAAAAAAATACTCAAACCCCCCCAAAAAGTACTCACATCAGCTATAACTACTATAATCAAATTAATGCACGTTCTAGAATCCCGATGCATTTGCATCGGGCTCACAGCTAGTGGAGGTAATAACTCTGGAACACTTCAACGGATCCTAGCGATTCTAAGAATGTTTTTTTGTGACATATTGGGCTTCATGTTAGTGGTAAATTTAGGTCGATAATTTTGCATTTATTTGTGAAAAAAATCAGAAATTTGGCGAAAATTTTGAAAATGTCACAAACTTTGAATTTTTATTCTGTTAAACCAGAGAGTTATGTGACACAAAATAGTTAGTAAATAACATTTCCCACATGTCTACTTTACCTCAGTACAATTTTAGAAAAAAAAAAATTTTGGCTAGGAAGCTATAAGGGTTCAAAGTTCATCAGCAATTTCTCATTTTTCCAACAAAATTTCCAAAACCACTTTTTTAGTGACCACATCACATTTGAAGTCCCTTTGAGGGGCGTACATGACAGAAAACACCCAAATGTGACACCATTCCAAAAACTTCACCCCTCAAGCGTCTCAAGACTACATTCAAGTAGATTATTAACCCTTCAGGTGCTTCACAGGAACGTCGAAGGAAAAAATGGACATTTTAATTTTTCCAACAAAAATGTTCTTTTAGCTTCAATTGTTTTCATTTTCACATGGGCAACAGGATAAAATGAATTCTAAAACTTGTTGGGCGATTTCTCCTGAGTACACCGATACCTCATATGTGGTCATAAACCACTGTTTGAGCACACGGCAGGGCTCAGAATCAAAAGGGAAGGAGCGCAATTTGTCTTTTTAAATGGAAAATTAACTCCAATTGTTAGCAGACACCATGTTGCGTATGGAGAGCCCCTGTGTGGAGCTCCTCCACAAGTGACCCCATTTGGAAACTAGACCCCCCAGCAAACTTATCTTGATGCATAGTGAGCACTTTGAACCCCCAGGTGCTTCCCACATTGATCCGTAAAAATGAAAAAGTACTTTTTTTCACAAAAATGTTTTTAGCCCCAATTTTTCATTTTCACATGGGCAACAGGATAAAATGGATCCTAAAATTTGTTAGGCAATTTCTCCTAAGTACACCGATACCTCATATGAGGCAGAAACCCACTGTTTGGGCGCACGGCAGTGCTCTGAAGGGAGGGAGTGACATTTTGGAACACAGATTTTGATGGCATGGTCTGTGGGTGTCATGGTCTGTTTGGATAGCCCCTCATGTGCCTAAACAGCAGAACCCCCCCCCCCACAAGTGACAATATTTTGAGTTCACTGCCAAGAAGAGCCCTGGTTATTCAGCGAGTGACGTCACCACTCCCCTGTGGCAATTTCTGACTGCCACGGGTGACGTCACTCACAGAGTCCCTGCAATCAGTGTGATTGCAGACTCTGCAGGGAGAGGACGCTTGTTCTCTCCCTGCAGACTCTGCATGAAGGATGGTGGAGTGTTATATAGGAGTAATAAAGATGGAGTTGAGATGTTTGTTTTTTCTTCTAATAAAATTATTTTTCTCTGAGTGCTGTGTATTATTTACTATTTACTAGAAATTCCTAATGGCCGGGTCTAACATTGGCCTGACATTATGAATCTCGGGCTTAGTGCCAGCTGCCAATACAAAGCTGACATTAACCGATTTATCACCCAGTTTGCCACTAGCACCAGGGCAACTGGAAGGGTACAGCAGCAGAAAATAGGGCCTCTAATTAATGTGCTATTTTCTGGGGTGGCTGTGGGTTGCAATTTGCAGTGTGTGGGGGCCCAGAACATTTGGGTCTCTCCACGCTGAGGATTCCAGCCCCCGAGCTGCCAAGTTGTACCTGGCTGGCAATCAAAAATATGTCAAAGCTCCATGTTAATTTTTTATTTGTAGAAATAATAATAATAATAATAATAATAATAAAAAAGAAGACGTGGGGCTTCACCATATTTTTGGTTCAGCCAGGTACAACTAGGCAGCTATGGGCTGGAATTCTCAGCATGGAGAGGCCCAAGCGTTCTGGGCCCCCATGCTGCGAATAGCAACCCGCAGCTACCCCAGAAAATAGCGCATTCATTGAAGCGACATTTTCTGGCGCTGTACCCAGACTCTTCCAGTTGCCCTGGTGCCAATGGCAAACTGGGTAATAAAGGGGTTAATACCAGCTTTGTTATTGGCAGCTGGCACTAAGCCCGAGATTCATAATGTTGAGCCAGTGTTAGACCCAGCCATTAGGAATCTCTAGTAAACAGGAAAAAAATACACCACACAGAGAAAAATCTTTTTATTAGAAAAAAAATACAATCAAAATTTGGACTCCATCTTTATTATTATTATCCGACGTAGTCCAAAACGATGGTCCCACGACGCTCGATCGCCTCTGCTACATACAGAGACTGCAGTGAGGAATCAAGTGTCCTCTTGTTGCAGTCTCTGGTGTCATAGTGATGGTGCATTGTATGACAGATCATTGCCATACAGTGCAACATCACTGACAACAGAGGCTGCAACAAGGGATCAAGTGTCCTCTTATAGTCTCTGGGGTCACAGTGATGATGCACTTTATGGCAGATCATTGCCATAAAGTGCATCATCACCATTACCCCAGAGACTACAACAAGAGGACACTTGATCCCTTGTTGTAGTGTCTGGGGTCACGGTGATAGTGCACTGTATGGCAGATCATTGTCATATAGTGTACCATCACTATGACATCAGACTACAACAAGAGGACACTTGAGGACAAATTGAGACTCCATCTTTATTACTACATACCATCCGACGTAGCCCACAACGATGGTCCCACGACGCTCGATCGCCTCTACTACATGCAAAGACTGCAGCAAGGGATCAAGTGTCCTCTTCCCACAGTCTCTGGGGTTACACTGATGGTGCACTGTATGGCAATGATCTGTCATACAGTGCACCATGACTATGACAACAGAGACTACAACAAGACGACACTTGATCCTTTGTTGTAGTCTATGGTGTCAGTGATGGTGCATTGTATGGCAATAATCTGCCATAAAGTGAACCATCACCATGACCCCAGAGACTACAACAAGGGATCAATGTCCTCTTGTTGTAGTCTGCGGGGTCACGGTGACGATGCACTGTATGACAGATTATTGCCATACAGTGCACCATCACTATGACACCAGACTACAACAAGAGGACACTTGATCCCTTGTTATAGTCTCTGGGGTCATGGTGATGGTGCACTGTATGGCAAAGATCTGCTGTACCGTGCACCATGATTTCACCCATCCACCCACGCAGGCTCTCTATCCATCCATCCACCCACCCACCCATCCATCCATACACCCATCCATCCATACTCACCTCATCGCAGAGATCCTCCTGGAAGCCCGGTGCCTGGTGTCTTGCAGCTACTCCACTGTCAGCAGCGGAGGAGCCCGGAGAGGTGACGGCAGGAGCGGTGGTCAGGGCATTGGAGCAGCACCAGGGAGAGATAACAAGGTGCATGGAGGTGTGTGAGGGTGGAGGGGCAGGAGAAAGAGGGACGGGGGAGGAGCAGAACGGGAGGCGCGGACAGCATAGGAGCAGGAGGGGAGGCGAGGAGGAAGATGGACGGGGGAGACATTACCGGAGGCTGGCGGGTGCAGGGCAACTGTGGACTGGCTCTGATGGGAGTGATCATCCCATCAGATCACTCCCATCAGAGTGATGCCCGCCCCCTCCAGCACTCCAGCCTATGGAAGAAGCTATGACAGGCCCTTCCATAGGTGGAGAGAGGATCGCGGTGATTGACTGTTTAAACAGCCAATCACCACGATCGTGAGGCGGGGTGGGAAATCCACCCTCCTGACCTCAAGCCCCAGTGTTCAGTGATAAGAATCACTGAACACCGGGGCCCAATGGCGGTTACCACAGTAATGGTGCCTCAGTAACCGCCATGACGTTGCACAACGTCATGGGTCGGAAAGGCACCGACTCTCATGACGTTTCTGTAACGTCGTGGGTCAGGCAGGGGTTAAAGAGAATCTGTCAGCAGGTTTTTGCTACCTTACCTGAGAGCAGCATGATGTGTAGGCAAAGGAACCATGAATACAATGATGTGAGCAAAAATCATTATTCAACGCATTTCAAAGCCACAATGAGCTTTTTTCCACAGGACAAATCATATGTGATTTGTCCTGATTTGTCCTGAGGAAGAAGATTGCCATGGCTTTGAAACGTGATGAGTAATAAATCATCTAATATCAACCTGGATTGATCTGATTTTGATCTTAGGCTAACGGTAGCGCGGGATTATGCCTCTTTTCTTACCCTGAATCTAACCATGCATCAAAGGGTAATAAAGCCTTTAGTTTAAATAAACAATATCGCAGAGCAGAGTGTGGCACCCCTGCTGGGGATTGCCACAGGACCTACTGGTGCAATGAGAGACATACACCTTGGTACACACAGCATGCAACACCTTCCACCCCAGACCTTGAGGGGAGCCCCACTGGCTGTCCTTAAGCTGGATCCCCTATAAAAGATCCAGGCCTGAGGGGAGGAGTTAGTTGAGTTCCAGTTAGTCTGCTCTGAGCAGTGAAGGGAGAAGTTATTTCCAGTCAGATAGCTAAAGAGGAAGGTACTGGAAGGAGCTGGTCACTGGGATCAAGCCATGCCCAGGACCAGGGAACACTGACCCAGCTGTGTTACACCCTAGGGAGAGGGATGGAGGCCAGTGGAGGAAGTAGGAGAAAGGAAGAGGGGAACATACCAGGTTTCCCTTTAACTCATCCGGACAGCGGAGTCCAATTCTGCTAACAATCTAAAGTGCAGCAGAGAAAGCCCGGACAGACCAGGAGGATCTAATTCCCTGAGGTAAAGTACAGATAAAGTACAGAGGACACTCAAACCTGACCAAGTATAGGACTAGGGACCTAAGCAGAGAATACGGATCCCACAAAAAGGTCCTCATTGTCGGTTATGGAGTAGTACCCTGAGAGGGAGAAGGAGCGGCAAGTTCAGTTAAAGGCAGGGCTTACCCCACTCACTGCACGCTTTTTCTGATGCTGCTTTTTTCTAGTAGTTTTTGTACAATTTTGTTAGGACTGGTGAGCATGGGATCCCTTGTCGTGGGTCACCAGCTTAGGGCCCTTTCACATCAGCGTTTTTTTTTTAAATCGCGGCAGATGCGGTGAAAAAAAACGCATCTGCCGCGATTACCGCATACCGGCTGCACTTGCGGCGCGGTTGCGGTTTTTGCCATGCAAAGTATAGGCGGACTTGCGGCAGGTGCGGCAAGTGCGGTTTTGCACTTGCGGCAGGTGCGGCCGCGAAAAAAAACTTCGGCCCTGCCGCCGCCTGCAGCGTTCCCAGTAGAACCACTACTACTAGTCCCCTCATCCACCTCGCTGTCCTGAGGTAAAGCTCCTGTGGGGAGCTGTACTACTCTGAGCTGCATCTCCATCACCTCAGCAGCCGACTGCAGCGCTGGTATCCCCGTTACCATATTCCCCCATCCATCATCATCATCGAGCACCATCCCCGCCATTGAGGGTCCAGGGCACGGAATCGGGAACCGACCAGCTGTGTTCCCCCATAAAAGTGACCATCTGTCCCGGTATCCGAGTACCCCCTACCTTGTCGACCGACTCAAGAGCCTGATAAGAGAAGCAAAGTTGAGTTATATTTTTTTAACCTTTACAGCCTGCTTGCTGTCCTCATCTTACATAACAAAAACCTGTGGACAGACTCACTTTATCTCCTTAATGACCAGGCCACATTTTTCAAACCTGACCAGTGTCACTTTATATGGCAATAACCCTGGGATTCTTTAACATATCCCTGTGATTTTGAGACTTTTTTTATGATACATTATATTTTATGTTAATGGTAAATTGAGGTCAATATGTGTGCATACATTTATAAAACATCAGTAGTTTGACCACATTTTTAAAAATTGAGTCATTTTTAATCTTTGATTATCCCTTTAATCCATATAGTCACACCACACAAAATAGTTCATGAACGTTTTTTTCATGTCTGTTTCACGTCAGCACCATTTGTAAAATGTTCTTTTATTTTGTTAGGATGTTAGGAGGTTTAAAAATGTAGCAGCAATTTCAAATTTTTTCAATGAAATTTACAAAACTTCACTTCTTAGGGACCTATTCCATTTTGAAGTCACCTTGAAGGACCTATGTATCAGACACCCCCAAAGTGATCCCATTGTAAAAACAGCCCCCTCAACATATTCAGAACTATTGTCAAGTCTCTTCATCTGCTTATCAAGATTTAATGCAAATTGGCTTGACAGGAAAGGAAAAATGTATTTTTATCACCTACATGTTGCTCGTTTCTGAACAGGTCACTGTAGTGGGCAGATTCTAAAACCATTATTTGGGGTTTTCCTCAAAAGCTACATGATCCGGTCATCAACCAGGATCTGTCAAGTGCAGTTATTGTGTGTATGGAGGATGTGTCGAGAAAGATGAAAAGGAGCGAGTAGATAATGATTAACATTTAGAAAGAGGGAACAGTGGAAAGTTAGGTTACGGAGTTGAGTTAATAGGCCTGTCTGAAGAGAGATGTTTTTAAAGCACACTTGAAGACATGGGGGCTAACTATTTGTCAGGTTGTTTGGAGCACTTTTGCAGTATGAGAGAAGTTCTGGAGATGGAGGAGCAAGGTATGCAATATAGAGGATGGGAGTCTGAGATCAGTTACAGATTGGAGAGCTTAAATAAGGTGATACACAAAAATGAGGGATGAGATATAGGGGGGTGCAGAATTGTGAACAACTTTGTGGGTGAGTGAGACAAGTTTGTATTGTATCCTGTAGGGAATGCGCAACAAGTGTAATGACTGGGCACAAGGGATAGGCATTGGTGACGCGGATGGACAAAAATATGACCTGACTGCCGCATTCAGGATGGATTGGAGAGGAGAACGTTTGGTTAGAGAGAGAGATCGATCAGTAGAGTTGAGGGCAACAGTAAGTTTTTTTGCAGTTTCAAAGGTAAGAAAAGGTTGGATTCTGGAGATATCTTTAAGATGTAGGTGATATGAGCTAGAGAGTGATTAGATATAGGGAATAAAGAACATTTCTGTGTCAAGAATAAGTCCAAGATAGTGAGCCTGCTGCTTGGAGTTATGGTTGAACCACCAAAGGTAATTGAAATATTGGGTATTAGGTTGGTTAGTAGAGGGAGGAAACATGAGAAGTTTAGTTCTGGAGAGATTCAGTTTAAGATAGAGGGAGGACATAGAGTTGCAGACAGCGGATAGACAATCCCTGGTATGTTGTATTAAGGTGTGGGTCTTGTCAGGAGAAGAGTTGTATAATTGGGTGTCATCAGCATTGAGATGGTACTGGAAGCCAATTCTTCTGATGGTTTGTCCAGGAGGAGGCCCAGGAGTGAGCCCTGAGGAACCCCAATAGCAGACAGGAGAAGGAGTAAGGCAAAAGATACAGTAAAGGAGTGGTAGAAGTAAAACCAGGAGAGAACAATGTCCTAAAAGCAGATAGAGAGAAGCCTAATGAGTAGAAAGTAATCATTCACAGGGTCAAATGCAGAGAAATCCAGGAGAAACAGCAGGGAGTAGTGGACATTGAAATTTGCTGTTAATAGGTCAATACTTTAGTAAAGGCAGTATCAGTAGAGTGTAATGAGCAGCAACCAGATTGTGGAGGGTCAAGAAGGGAATTATCTGAGAGATAGTGAGTTAGATGAGAGTGGACCAAGCGTTCCAGAACTTTAGAAATGAAGGGGAAATTAACAGGTTTGTATTTAGCAGCACAGTGTTGGTCAAGTAATGTCTTTTTAATTAAAGGGGGTTATGATGGCATGTTTAAATGAAGAGGGAAAGGTACTGGACAACAGAGAAAGGTTAAATATTTTAGTTAGGTAGATAGTGACAGTTGAGAAGTGGGACTGGAGGTGATGTGAGGGAATAGGGTCATTGGTGCAGGCCAAAGCACTTCTTTTTCTGTAACAGGCTTGAAGATGAAAAGTAAGCTTATGTGAAGGGGATCCAGGCTCTAAGAGGATTATGCACAAATTTCCTGATGGATGTGGTAGATTTTTTGTAGGAAATACATGGCCAGATTGTCAGTGCTGAGGTTTGTGCTGGTTTAGAAACAGCCTGGTGGGGACAGCTTCTGGAAGGTTATTGATAGGTTTTCTTTCAGACTTCAATCATGAAGTATATTTGAAAGTTTATTATACTCACTTACTCTACATTATCATTAAATAAAAATGTAAACAGTGATTACACTTTAAGGAAATCAAGATCATCTTATGGGTATGTGCACATAACATATTCTAGACACCAGAATATCTGTCAAGTTATTGAAGTATAAAACACTTCAGAAAAACTATGGTAATATTTTTCTTGAGGTGTCTTTTTGCAGAGGGTTTTCTGCTAGTGTTTTTTATACTTATGTGTAAAATAGCAAATGGTTTCCAAGCCACATTAAGGGTCCTGTCACACTTGGTGACGTTCCAGCGATCCCGACAACAATACAACCCGGTAAGGATCACTGGAACGTTGCTACATGATCGCTGGTGAGATGTCAAACAGTCAGATCTACTCAACGACGCAGCAACGATACGGCGACCCGTATAGCGACCTCGGTGGTCGTTGGGACCCTGTCACACAGCAGCTAGTCTGACGACTCAGACTTGACGGTCATTGTCAAGGCATCAAACACACCAATGCATGCTGCCCAGCGGAAACCGACAATCAAAAAATGGTCCAGGCTATTCCGACATGATCTCACAGCGGGGGCAGGGTCGCTGCTACGTCTCAAACATAGCGAGATCGCTGGCGATGTTGCAGTTACATCACAAAACCTTTGACGCACCAGCGATCTCACTATGTGTGACGGGGGCTTAAGAATGCTCAAGTCACTTGTTCTAACCGCTTTGTGGCTTTGGAAACCTGGAGCACTTAAAAGAAGCTCAAAACACTTAATATATGCTTAGCAAGTCTTTTTATATTGCAGTGCACATGTTCATTTTTTTTATCGTTATGGTGCAAACCCAACTGAAAAAGAATGCAAACCTAAAAAGCAACTGTTACAATATAATAAATACCGTATATACTCGTGTATAAACCGACCCGTGTATAAGCCGACCCCCCTACTTTTGCCCCCAAAACCTAGGAAAATCTATTGACTCGTGTATAAGCCGAGGGTGGACCCCAGCACAGGTATACAGCCCCCAGCAGTGTGGTATACAGCAGCCCCAGAGGTATATACAGCAGCCCCAGTGGTAGTATACAGCAGCAGCCCCAGTGGTATATACAGCAGCAGCCCCAGTGGTATATACAGCCCCAGTGGTAGTATACACGCAGCCCCAGTAGTATATACAGCCCCAGTGGTATATACAGCCCCAGTGGTAGTATACACGCAGCCCCAGTAGTATATACAGCCCCAGTGGTATATACAGCCCCAGTGGTAGTATACACGCAGCCCCAGTAGTATATACAGCCCCAGTGGTATATACAGCCCCAGAGGTAGTATACAGCAGCCCCAGTAGTATATACAGCCCCAGTGGTATATACAGCCCCAGATGTAGTATACAGGGCCCCAGCAGGGCCCCCCTCATAGATTGGCGCCCCCACCTCACATGATGGCCCCCCCCCGCATGCAGCGCTGCGCATATACATTACCAGGATATCAGCTGTCACCCTCCGGTGGCGGATCGCGGCTCCTGGGCTCCGGGCTCCATCTTCCTCTGTCTTCCTGCTTGTCACGTGACCGGCCGGCGTCGCGATGACGTCATCGCGATGAGCCTGGCGGCCACAAAGCAGGAAGACAGAGGAAGATGGAGCCCGGAGCCCAGGAGCCGCGATCCGCCACCGGAGGGTGACAGCTGATATCCTGGTAATGTATATGCGCAGCGCTGCATGCGGGGGGGGCCATCATGTGAGGTGGGGGAGCCAAACTTTGAGGGGGGCCTGTATACTGGTATGACTCGCGTATAAGCCGAGGGGGGTACTTTTCAGCCCAATTTTTGGGCTGAAAAACTCGGCTTATACGCGAGTATATACGGTATGTAATGCACTGTTTACATTGACTGACCTCTTTCCACAGGATCATAGAAATATCCATTGTCTCTCAAGCTGCTGAATACAGAAGGAATAAGATCAGCCAGGTATTGCTGGGCAAAGGCTCTAGCTGCCACTTTCTCTGCCGTCTCCTTTTCTTTCAGCAGCATTTCTCTTTGTTGCTGTTTCCTCCGAACCTGCACAGAAAAGGCATGATACACTGTAGGTTTCCAATATTTGGATGTTTCTTCAGTTTCAGACATTGATTCTATTACGGTAGATCTTAAATGAAACTTTTGAAGATTACCTTTTCCTCTCGATGCCGTCTTTCTTGTTCTTCAAGTCTCTGTGCCTCAGCAAGTTCAGAATTGCGCAGTTCCTCAAAAGCATGCTGCTGTGCCCTTAAGTTTGCCAGCTCTTCTTCTTCCATCACTTCCAGAAGAGCCTGCTCAATTGTCTTTCCAATCAACACTTCCAGTATCGGCTTTACTTCCAGATCAAAGTCAAACAGCTGAGAAAATGAGAGAATAGTACAAAACATAATAGAAAATATCCGGAATATTAAACTAGGGCAGTTCATAGATTCAGGCTGTTATTGATTGTCTTCAGGACCATGACTATTACTATGATTGGTCAATGTAAACAGACTGTCGGTTACCGGATGAATGGGCAAAGCACTTGTTAGTCAGGTGAAATGATTTTTTAGCTGTCTTAGGCTGGCTTCACACTTGCAGATGCATCTGCAGCGTTTTGCAGATGCATCTGCAAGTATCAGCATGCAGACCGCGGTGCGCCCTATTATAGACATAGGGGCCGCGGTCTGCATGCTGATACTTGCAGATGCATCTGCAAAACGCTGCAGATGCATCTGCAAGTGTGAAGGCAGCCTTACAAAATCATCATGGCATTTTTTTGTCCTTTATGAACAGTAAATGTGTTGCTGAGAACAAAGACCATCTAGGCATACTGAACAATCCTTTAGGGTACCTTTACACACGGCTACATTTGTAGCTTGTCACCAGGTAACTTACTGGTTGCAGTGAAATCATGGATACATGATTCCATTTGTACACAGCAACAAGATAGAACCATATATCCATGATTTCACTGCAACCAGTAAGTTACCTGGTGACAAGCTACAAATGTAGCCGTGTGTAAAGGTACCTTTACAGATTGTCCTAGCTGTCTAAACAGGCTGTTAAAAGACCAGCAACCAAGTTACCAATGAGCGCTCACTTAACGTCGGCTGACTGGTGTAAACCCACCTTTAGTATTGTACGTCATAAAATAAAGTGATATAATTTGATCTGTTGAGCAGTTTAGGGTTGTTTCTACTGTTTTACAACATCTGTAATTTATCTTTTCACACTAATTGATCACTAAAGATACGGTACCTTTACACACAGAGATAAATTGCCTACAATTCACTGGTTGAAATATATCTCTGTGTGTAAAGGTACCTTAACAGTCATGATTTACAAAGTGCATGTGTTCAGAAGATTGAATTTTTTCATTTAGAAGTGAATGTTGTATTGGCACAAATATGAAAAAAATATCTTGAGGGCATAGGTCAGAAGAATAGCAACTCTTATACATTTTTAAGGAATGCAAATCCAACTCGTCATTTCATATCTTATCTTATGTTATCGTCCTAAGGCGGCCGTCACACGGTTCAATATTGCGAACGATATCGTTTAAGTGATCTGCTTTTTGATCGCTTAAGCGATATCGTTTGTGCATCGCTGCGCGCAATCAAGCGATTTTACAATGTAAAATCGCTTGATCGCTAGGTCGCAGATTGGTGAGCAGGAGCTCATATCAAGCGATAAACGCTTGATCAATCTGCCTCATCATGGTGTGTGACACCACGATGAACAATCTCCCAGCGGCAGAGCCTATGCTGGGAGATGGTATCTATGGTAAACGTCGGGTTACTAAGTGCCGCTCGGCGCCTAGTAACCCGATGTGTACCATAGTTACCAGCAATCTCGCTGGCCCACATCGCTGGTGAGTCTGTCTGTGTGACATCTCACCAGCGATGTGAGCGATATTGTTAGCGATCGCGCGTGCACGTGATCGCTTACAATATCGCTCTCGATATTGTAGCGTGTGACGGCCGCCTATCTGATACCTTGGATTTACACTGATCAGATATCCTGTGAAAATGCTAAAAAAATCTAAATTGAGAACACTCCTTTCCTAGTACAGGACACTGGGCAGCCTGTAAATTTCCCCCAAATATCAAAAGGAATAATATAAATATACAAAAAGGGAATGGCTGATTTCTGAAATCCTTAAAGCTCCATAAACCTGTGTGTACTTGCAACGAAAACCCTCATGTTTCCTCACTGGAGCATCCAGGTTCCAGACCTCTTGCTGCCTAAGGTTACAAGTTGTGAATGCAGACCACCGACTGCCACCGCATCCATGCTGTTAACCCTGCTGTTCTGTTCAGGTCTACTATACACTTTAATAGGTCGACCGGAACATTATAAAACTTGATTTTTAGCTAATTTAAGTGTTTTATTTGAATACCTGTTGCATTATAATACTGTATGCGAACATGATTGTTGATTAACAAATGAAAAATGAAATACAAAATGTCAAGTTTGGTCATTTTACACCGAACAAAACACCAGGGTTAAAGGAGGAGGTGTTCACGTCATGTACCAATATGACAGATCCCATGGCTGCTTCATGTTGTAAGCTGTCAATGACAGCATTAAGGGAAAGACCAGGTAGAGGCAGTAGACTGTATCTGTGTGTGGCACCCCAGGGATTAAGTGCCACAGAAACAACAACAAGGGTTCACTGCCCACACAACACTTAACACTGCACTAGCGCCTCTAGGCCAGAAGAGGGAGCTAAAGCAGCTCCCCTATATATTCTGGTGTAGACAGGAATTGAGTAGTTCAGTGTGGTGCAGCACTGAGGAAGAAAAGACAGTGGTGTAAATGAGCTGCCTTAGGCTTCTCCACAATCTGCTACTCAATTCCAGGCCTAGCCAGGGTCTGAGGAGAGGCGTTACAAGGAATAGGAGAACACATCTGTGAGATTGAGTTACCTCATAACTCGCCCCGGAGGAGCGCACAGACCAGAAACTGTGACTGGCAAACGCAGCACAATAAACACCGGGATAGTGGAGGTTGTAGATCTACACTGTACCTCAGCGAAGCAACACGGCGGGGTCAGAAGCACACGGAAAGACTCAAGTTCCCTAGCAAAGGCGGTACCTGTGAGGAGAGACAGGGCCAGCAGCTTAGCTAAAGCAACAGCAGGGCCACACACAAGGCGCAGGAGTAGGAAGCCAAGGACCCGGTCAGGGTGGGAGCAACCCGCCCCAGTACAGACTCCGTGGACAGTACTCTGCTAAAGAACATCTGCAGTAAAGACTTGGAAAACGACAAAACCATGAGTCTGTGTGGTCCTTGCACTCAAACCCCGCATTCCCTCACAAGCAACTATCACTTCCATCACTATCCCTATCCTGCAACATCCATAGACTATTACTACCACTTCCCCGGGGAATCAAGCTCTACCCGCAGAGAGCCGTTACATCACCGGCTGCTAAACATCATCCCCGGAGGTTCTGCAGCAGCGGTGGTCACCCTGACCACAACCCGTGGGTGGCGTCACGACAAACTACCATGTAAATATTCCCCCCAATACTTGTGGCCTCGGGACACGGTCCAGATGAAGACTGCCGTGACATCCCCAGCATATACCCTGGTCCGGTACCGAGTGCCCCGTCCCAGTGGGTTCCACATGTGCATACGCTGAACACTTTTGGGAACATCAGATGACCCCACCATCTTCAATGCTAAGAACATGTAAGCAGCTGCCATATACCTTTTTACACAATGGGTTTTCTGGCAGCAGAGGGCCCCTAACATCATAAAAATACAGTCCAACCTGTAGGTAGCATGTAATAGAGCAGGGAGAGCTGAGGAGATTAATATGTAATTTTGCAAAAAATGATTCAGTATAATTGATGTTTTAATCATTCAATTTCTTCTCTTTCTGTCTATTCAAGTTCAGTGTTGGAAAGCTATATCTGTATATACACTTATACGAAAACAGTCACTGATAGAACCGCCCTCTGGACCAAAAGGACAAAGGACTAAGTGATTAATTCACAAGTTATACTGAATCTTTACTCACAAAACTGTATGTCAATCCACTCAGCCCCTATTGCTCTATAACATGGTGCATGCAACTCGTCCCCTAATAAACAAGCCCTCATATGTCTACGTAGATTTTAGAAAATGAAGTAGTTATGACTCTTAGAGAAGAAATGGAAGAAAAAACAAAAGCACAAAAACAAAAAAAATCGCAAGGTGGTGAAGGGGTTAAGTTGTTAAGATATTTGCTATTAATATGATACAGTAATACACTATCTGAAAGAATTGTAGAAAGCCTGTAGAGTCCAGGTTCACTACTAGTATAGAATACATTGGTTTGCTTAGGACTTATAGAAAACTAAATAGGATATAGATATGTACCTCTCCTTCCAGTATCTGAGTTGCAACATCAGCTCCAGTCTTAGCTGGGATGAAGAGGGGTGTCGGAGGTCTGTCCAAGAAAGCATCTGTCTGGCATTCCATGTCCTTCTCCTCAACACGGTCACTGAGCTCTTCTAAGTAAAGCTCTGAAACAAAGACCATGTAGAACTGGGATAACATGTCATTCATCTACCATGTCTGCTTTAATGTACTTAGAGCTTTGACTTAGGTCTTGGCTGGCAAGAAGTCAATGGTTAAGGTATTTTGATGCATCAATTGTACATTTTAGTACTAAAGGGATGGAGGATGTTTCTGCACATTTTCTAATTCCTAAGTCAAAAAAAATCTTTAATCATATCACCTGACAATTTGCTACCACTTTGTCCTTATGTCCAGGATAACCCCTCACAGCTGGTTTTAATTGTATATAGATGCATGATAATCCTAACATACATCATTCATCGCAAGAGAGGCACACGGTTAGGTCCCGATAAAGTGAGAAAGACCTTGACACAGTTATCGGGCACTTACACAGTGGCCTCTGCTTAAGCTAAGTTTTCTCAAGTTTCCTAGATTCACAAGCAGTTTCTGCCATGTCTTCTTTTTTCCCCAAGTCTTAGCTGTGCAAAGAGCCCGGCTATTCACATTCAGCCGTTATGCTATTCCCTTAACATATATACATATATTGTCTTTTGTTGCAGCAAATATTCACTTTAAATATGAGGGTTCCATGTGACAGAAAAGACCAAAAAGTGACACCCTTTTAAAAACTGCACCCCTCAGAAGAAAGTGGACTATACCATTGGTTGTGCAATTTCCCCTCAGTACACAGATATCTCTAATGTGGAAGAATACTTATGTGTGGGAGCACAGCAGGACTCGGAAGAGGAGAAGCATCATTTGACTTTTGGAGTGCAAAGTTGGCTGGAAAAGACATCAGACATCATGCAGCAATTGCAGAGCCCCTGATGTGCCTAAACAGTAGAGACCCCACACAAGTGATCCTAATTTGGAAACTAGACCCATCAAGGAAACTATCTAGATGTGTGGTGAGCACCTTGAACCCACAGGTGATTAAAAAACATTTTATAATAATTTTAAGCAATAAAAATGTTGTTTTAGCCCAAATATGAGTACAAAAATACTCCATATGTGGGGGGAAACTACTGTTTGGGCACATGACAGGGCTGAGAAAGGAAGTAGTGCTATTTGTTTGACCATAAAAAATTTTTTGCTAGAAATTTAGAAGGGTTGAAAGTTTATCAGCAATTTCTCATTTTTTTAACAAAATTAATTAACCCAATTTTTTTTAGAGACCACATTTGAAGTGACTTTGCAGGGCATACATGACAGAAAATACTCAAAAGTGAAACCATTCTAAAAACTGCACCCCTCAAACTACTCAAAACCACATTCAAGAAGTTTATAAACCCTTCAGGTGCTTCACAGGGACTAAAGCATTGTGGAAGAAGAAAATTACTGAAAGCTCAGAAGAGAAGAAACGTCTTGAACCTTTGTACGGTAAATTGGCTGGAATCATTAACTGATACCATATTGAGTGTGAAGAGCCCCTGAAGTGCCTAAATAGTAGAAATCCTGCACAAGTGACCCCATTTTGGAAACAAGACCCCCCCCCCGACCCCCGTGGAATGTATCTAGATGTATGGTGAGCACTATGAACGCCCAGGTGCTTTGCAAAATTTTATAACGTTGAGCCATGAAAATAAAAAATATATTCTTTCTACAAAAATATTCTTTTAGCCTCAATTTGTTACATTTTCACAGGAGCAATAGGATAAATTGGACCACAAAATCTGTTGGGCAATGTCTCCTGAGTACGCCTCATACCTCATATGTGAAGGAAAACCACTGTTTGGACACACGGCAGGGCTCGGAAGAAAAGGAGCGTTATTTGAAATTTTGAACTTAAAATTGGCTGGAATAGTTAGCGGACACCATGTTGTGTTTGGAGAACCTCTGATGTGCCTAAACAGGGGAAACGCCTCACAAGTGACCACATTTTGAAAACTATACCCCCAAGGAATTTATCTAGATGTGTCGTGAGCACTTTAAACCTCCTGGTGCTTCATATGTTGAGCGTGAAAATAAAAAAAACACTTATTTTTTCCTCAAAAATGTTTTATCCACACTTTTTTCATTCTACACGAGCAACAGGAGAAGATAGACCTCAAAATTTGTTGTGCAATTTCTCCTGATTACGCTGATACCACATATTTGGTGTCAATCTACTTTTTGGACACATGCAAGGGCTCTGAAGGGAAGGAGCATTATTTTGGAGCGGAGATTTCGACTGAATAATCTAATGGGTGTCATGTCACATTTGATTAGCCCTTGATGTACCTAAACAATGACTTTTCCCCACAAATGACCACATTCTGGAAACTAGACCCCACAAGAAATTTATCTAGATGTGTGGTGAGCACCTTGAACCCACAGGTGCTTCACAGAATTTTACAACGTAGATACGTGAAAATTATCGAAAATTATTTTTTCCACAAAAATGTTGTTTTAGCACCTAAAATTTTCATTTTCCCAAGGATAGCAGGGGAAATTTGATTCATAATTTCTCCTGAGTACGCTGATACCCCATATATGGTGGACGGCAGGACTTGGGAGAGAAAGATCGCCATTTGGTTTTTGAAGCACAGATTTTGGTAAAATAGTTTACGGTCTCCATTTGTAGAGCTTCTAAGAACAGAAGAAACCCCCTAAAGTGACTACATTTTGAAAATTACATATTTCTTGAAAATCATCTATGTTTATAGTGATACCTGTACCACTGGAAAACGCCCAGGGAGCAAACACAGTGAATTTTGCATTATTACAAATTGCAAATATGCCCTTGTGTGGCACCCCAGAGTTCAAATACCACTATGTCATTATCTCCCTGGGGGGTGGTGTCATACCTGAGAGCAACAGAGGGTATTCACACCAGGCAAAACCAAAGCACACAACACCTTTATGCCTACAGGCCTGAAGGGGGAGATCTAAAACCTGGGATCAGGGTAAGCTTCCCTATAAATTCTGGTCTGGGGTGGAGTTAGTCAGGTCAGTACAGAGCAGTACTGAGGAAGACTTGCTGTGGACTAGAGCAGTGCTACGCTCGCCCAAGGAAATCTAAGCCTAGCTGAGGGACCTAAGGCTAGGGTCTAAGAAAGTCGAGGAGAGCCTGGGGAGAAGAGGGGTGTTGAGCTCACCGCAGTGGAAAAGCGCCAAGAAACAGACACCGGAGTTCGATGCTGTGCAGGGCCTAACGACCCAGCAGCTAATACCGGAAGGTGGGGAATTCCAAATTCCCCATCCACATCAAGTGCCCGGAGGCAAAGCAGCATCAAAAGCCCAGGAGTAGCCAGCCGTGAAGTGGGGCTAATAAAGGACTCGAGCTGCCTATCATACTGGTACTTGCAGGAGAGAGAGGGAGAGAGGACCGCAGCTCAGCTTTGAGCAGCAGCAGGGACTCACAGGAGAAAATGCAGTACTTGCAGAACTTGCAGAACTTGCTGGTTATGGAGAACCCAGAGTTGCTCCCAGGTTACACGGACTCGTAACAACAGCATCTATGGTTGAGCAGTATTTCAAGTAAAGTATCAGGAACCAACAAAACGTCAGTCTGTCTGTTAATGCGCACCTTCCATCTTGCATCCTACACTCTTCCAACATCCACTACCCTGGGGATCCGCTCTGCCCATGGGGAGACACTCCATCCCAGCTGCCCATCCATCATTCCCCAGAGGTTCTGCAGCAGTGTTGGCTACCCACAGCCACAAACCACAGCTGGCATCACAAATAACTTCCTTATAAACAACCGCTTTCCCTACACTAGCCAAGAACTGCCTTTTAAAACTGAACCCAGGGTCACGGAAACCAGGTCTCAACCCCTGTGACTCCCCAGAACTGCTTAATAGCCTTGTTCCGAGTACCCTACGGCCCAGGGGCGACACACTTGTAGTGCCCAGTACATTGTATATGCTCGGAAATTGTGCCCAGCTCGGGTGTCTGTAGAAACGCTCCCTGTAAAATAAGCAAGCTCTCCTCACTACAACAATGTCGAACTGTTGATGATAACTGGCTTAGCTAATGTATGGCTCAGAAGAAAGGGGGATATTTGGATTTGAGAGCACATTTTTTAATGGTTTTGTTTTTGGGGGATGAGGAGCCATAACGCTTCTTCAGAGCCTTTGTGCTACCAGTAACTTGGAAACCCCCAGTATTTCCATTAATAGATGACAGGCCTTGGTCGGGTTTTGTAGATTTTTTGTGGGTTGAGTTCAATGCTATTGGTGGCAATTTGGGTACAGAACATTTTAGATCAGATTACATTCAGGTTTTCATTCAGCTACAATTGAAACCATAAGTTTACATACACTATGTTAAAGACACATATGTGTCACAGGTTGATTGATCTGCAGTCTGTATTTTAAATGTGGTTAATTTCGTTTGAGAAATTAATGCTTAATCTCAGTTGCTGCTGCTGTCTTTAATCAGGTGATACAGTTGATGATCCTCCTCCACCCTTAAAATAGTCACATGACCCATCATCTGCTGTCATTGTTAGAGTTCGTTCTCTGCCAGACCATCTTGCTGTGTGGCAGCAGTTTTCTGCTGCTGCTGCTCACGCTTTCCTGGAGACTCCTTTGTTCTGCCTGGGAGTGCTGCTGCCTATTCCAACTATCCTCATTGTGATTTTGACTGTTTTTACCTATGCCTGAGTTTAAAATAAGGATTGTCAGCTCACCATACATGTCGTACTTCTGATTTCGTCTCCTCAGCAGAGGTTATGGCTCAGCTGCTGCTATCAGTAGACTCCAAGAAAGAGGTGGTTGACCCAGCAAACAAGGAATCGGCAGCATGTTGAAGTTTGGATAAAACCATGCAATATTATATAATGAATTTTTCAATAAATTTAAGTTTTATCCAAACCTCAACGTGCTGCTGGATCCTCGTTCACAGGGTCAATCACCTCTTTCTTGGATCCCTGTATTGTATTATCTGCAGTGGCAAAGCTAGCGCACTCGCCGGCCTGTGCACTAGCCAGGATTTCCTTAAGTAACAGAACGGACAGAGACTAGGCACACAATGGCAGCAAGGGGAAGGACAGGTCAGGGTGTCAGGGCAGTAAGCGACAGACACAGGTCAGTATCACGAGTTGTCAGCCATTCCCCGCTCCCTACTGCTAAGGCCTTACTTCCCCATTTTACCATCCCACTGTCCATTTGTGTGTGCGCTGTCCAACTGACATTTTACCTGTCCGTACATGACAATATGCATGCTTTTCTCACTATCTGACATGAAATCAGAATAAACCTTTCCCGTTTTAGGTCAGTTAGGATTACCATGATTATTTATAATTGCCAAATGTTAGAATAATGAGAAAAAGTGAATGTTTAAGGTGCTCTTATTACTTTCTGCAAAGTCACAAGTTTACATACAGTAAGATTACTATGCCTTTAAACAATTTGGTACTGCCAATATGATGATGTCATGTGTTTGAAAACTCCTGATAGGTTTATTGGCTACATCTGAGTTAATTATAGACACACCTGTGGATGTATTTTAATGCACACCTGAAACACTGCTTCTTTGTGTAGCATCATGGGAAAGACTAGATTACTAAGTAAAACAAAATGCCATGATTAAAACTGCTTTGCATTTGAAACACGTTGACTGAGATCAAGCTGATAATGTTACTCTGATCCGTGTTGTACATCTCTAAATGAAATTAAAAGAAAATCCATTGGTTTATGAGCTGGATCTTCATCTTCATTTTGTTTTGCATGCTGTTTGGTCAAGACACGACTGATGTCCGTGCTCCTTATGAATCGGACAATTGTAGAGAGTGATGAGCTGATTTAAATTGTTTCTCTAATATTACTATGCCTTTAAAGACTTTGGAAAAAGATAGAAATGGCACCCCTCTATGTTCAAAGCAAAAACTTATTTTTATTTCATGTGTGATCCAGTGCTTAAATCAAACGTGTCGGTCTCACAGGACGCTCAGCAGTTACTTTGCACTGTGTAGGAGACTGCCTGCATGTTCAGGTCTAGCAGTATGTACCGCTGTCATAGCACCATGTGCCCTGCTATTTTCTTCTCATTTCAACATGCAAGAACAGTAGAATCTCTGACATACATCAGCGCCATCTACCTCCTCTCTCTGGCGCATGCGCATTGCGTCCCACACAGTCCTTCATTACATACTGCCCGTCTCTTAGCTGATTGGGCAGAAGGGTCTTTAAAACCCAGTCTTTCCTTGAGCTCAATGGCGCCATGACAGCAGTAAATACCGCTGGACCTGGACATGCAGGCAGTCTCCTTTCCAGTGCAAAGGTATAGTTCACAACCCATTAATTCATTTTTGGACTTCATTCTCTCTGCTCTATGTCTCTAACTTTTTAAACTCTCTTTGTGCTTCTTTCCATTTCCCTGTTTTCTATTTATCCAACTTTTCACTATGCTATAATCAACAAGTAGATGCTAGCACCATCTAGTGGTACATCATAGGTACAGCCTCTCTTTTATGTGATTTTCTATCCAGCAACCCCTGCATTATTTCTTATTAAGGCTGGCTTCACACTGCAGTTTTTTCACTGATCAGTGTCAACACAGTTTGTGTGCCAAAACCAGGAGAGGAACCAGGAGAGGAACTTGCAGAGACAAACTATAATTGAAAGATTGACACGTTCTGAGTTTTGGAGACACTCCTGGTTTTGGCACACAAACTGGATGGACACTGATCAGTGAAAAGACTGCAGTGTGAAGCCAGCCTAATACAATGACAGATCCAAGCTGCATCAGTCAACATTGAAGTCTGAATCAATCACTCTTTTTTCCTTATCACTTAATTTGATACTTCAGAGTTCATTCTGTGTGTATGTATGTATGTGTGTCCGCTAAAGGAATCTGCAAAGTCGCATTTAAAATCACAGAATTTTTCACAGCCACCCCATTTGACTAAGGGAAAGTCATAGACTTTGTTTTGAGGGGACATTTTAACCCCGCCCTTTACAGTGATTTGCCAAAAAACATCCTATTTACTGTTTCTATGTGTGAGGTAATAGATACTGCCTTGGCTGTTTTGACAGTTAGCCTGGATATTTGTCATGTGACCTATAGCAACCAATCACAGCTCAGCTTCTGATTGGTTGCTATAGGGAATGAAGGAAATTCATACTATAAGACATTTATGCATGTCTGTGAAACATTCAGGGAAGCTTGCCACAGACAAAGGCTTCTGGAAAACTGGGACATCACATGACTCTCAGTGAGGCAGCAGCCACACAAACCCCTTGAGAAAATGAAAAATTTGGGGATAAAGCAACATTTTTGAGGAAAAAAACACATTTTTCATTTTTTCTACTTTGTTTTAATTCCTGTAAGTCTCTCTCTCTCTCTCCTGAAGTTCTCAGTCTAGAAGTAAAGTGACCACAAAAATCCACACATTTTCTGCATACTAACATGCACAAAAAACACACCGTGGTCACATGCACACAGTGCTGACAGATGCTGCCCACGCCCACACAGCCATAAAACTCAGTTTTTAAAAGAGCACAGAAAAATGCGAGAAAATAACTCATATGGCACAAAAAAGCATTATCTTAGCTGCTATGTGACCGTTCATTAACAACCAGTGCAGGATTGTTTATGTTTTTTTCCCAATGCAATGTCACTTTACACATTAATCATAGCCATATGATTATGGGCAGTTTGGACAACAGAGAGTTTCTGTGATTTTAAATATTTTTAATGGAACTCTAATAGAGTGAAGAATTTTTCTACAACTATTCTAGATCTAGATTGAGATGTTGTATAAGGGCTCAGACACGCTCATCAGAGTTTTACTGAGGAGACTCTGAAAGGACTGGAGCAGTGACCCTGAACGGCTTCTCCCTATCTGGACGGGGCTGTCAGCTGATGTGTTTTTGTGCAGCTCCAGACTCCCCATCCAGAGAGGAAGAGGCCGTTCAGGGTCACTGCTCCAGCCCTTTCAGAGTCTCCTCAGTGAAACTCTGATGTAACTAGGAAAGTGTGTCCAAGCCCAAACTCCTTTCTTTGTACTGCTCATGAGCCCAGCTGAACTCACCAGACAGGATTAGCACTCTCCATGGACTTCACAGCAGGAATCATGTATACTATAATCAAGAAGGTGGTGAGCTTCATTATCTTTTTTCTCTCTTATCCTTTTTATTTCATGTTTCCCTTAGTAAAATAATAACTGATACTCACCTCCTATGCTGTTACAGCAGGGTCAGCACTGCCTCTCTTGTAGAGGCAGCTGGAGCCCTCACTTCTAGATGTGTAATTGTCTGAAGGAAGGGAGAGTGAAGCTAGTGCTGATTGGCCCAAGGATCACATAACATAACAATGTTACACAATCTCTTGGACAGGCATTGCTGACACCGCTGGAATCGCGCCAACACCAGAGTTATTATTTTACTGCGAGGAAACATATAGACTGAGAAGGGATTATCCGAGTAGTGGACAACCACTTTAATACTGTAGAATAAGTCACATTATCCTTCTCACCTGTCTGCACCTCAATGTGTTTCCGGCCTTCCACAGGTTCTGGTGACCTAGATCTCAGCAGTTCTTTTGCACGTTTTTTTGCAAGTGCTCTCCTGCGGGCTTCCTGAATCCTCTGAATCTCTACCGGATCTGGCTGTGCAGACTAAATGAAAAAAGCAGTACTTAGTATTTTTCAGACTATAAGATGTAAAGAAAAAGTGCACAAGGTGTCTGTGGCTTACTGTCTGCAGTCAGACCAGATTGCTGTGCAGACAACTGTGTGGATGTTCATTGTTAAGCAATTCTCCCTACTTTATTCATATCCTGTTTGAACTGTTCTCCAAAAGCAGTAAGCATGAGCCCAATAAGATACAATGCACAATATATTATTTCATTGCCCTAGTTTTAAAAAAAAAAACCTGTGAAGTAAAAGGGATTGTCATTGGGATCTCATTTATTTTACTCAAATTCATGTATTTGGGAATAGGAATCATTTTTCAAATGAGTTTCATTAAAACCTTTGGGTCTTTTAAAGACTTTTTGCTTCCCTGCCCAATAATATTTGATGTGGTATGTGATCATAAATCAGCTAAGGCTGGTTTCACACCACGGTTTTTGCCTCTCCGTCTGGATCCTGTAATTTGCAGGAGTAGATGGACCCAGATGGACTGGCAGGGATGTGTGCAACCGGATGGCAATTATGTCTCCGGATTCAGTTTTAAACAGGATTCGTTTTCCCCCAGGGAAAAGCTGCAGGAAGTCGTGCAGCCATAGGAACTAATGTTAATGGTGGGTCCGAGGAGAGAGAAAGAGAGAGAAGAGAGAGAGTGTGGCGCCCTTCCAGGTAAACCGCCACCAGAGTTACTTCACTTCTGCAGTTAGGAAGTGTAGTGCGTCTGTTCTTCAGGTGTCAGGATGATATGGTTGAGCCCAGAGACAACACACAACACGACCAATTGCTTAGGTCCTGGGACAATGGGAGGACCCTGAGGGCGGGTTTAGGTCACAAAAAGGGGACAGCAACAGGAGTTTAGAGTCAAAGTCAGTAGAAGGAGACCAGAGGAGAATCATTAACTGACGAGGAGCGGTAGTCGGAAGTGCAGAGGCGGTGTGGTGCCAACTCCCGTGGGCTGTAGCTACACCACCATGCTCACCCACGGGAGGAAAAGAACTGACTGGTAGAGACAGAGAAGAACCCTTGGGGTGCAGAGAAGACACCCATATGCCCAAATCTGACGAGACAGAGGGGTTGGTGGAGGACACAGGGACCGGCCCTGCAGACAGTGCGGATGCTTCATGCTAGAGCCAAAACCAGAGGTCCCAGGCTCCTAGCGGGAGCTGGGCCAAACTCCCAACACATCTTGGGGAGAGTGGCAGAACTAGGGAGTAGTGCCCGGGAGGGATCTTAATGGTGTCCAGGACAAAAAATAAGCACCCGTGGCCACCAGTACTTGAGCTCTGTGCGTCGGAGGGTGCTGAGAACCTGGGGAGCATAGTGATGATACGCTCGCCTCAGAGAAATATCTGATTCAATGGTTAGCACACGGCATATGAGGGGGTGTGGTGCCAGTGAAGGGGCCTCTTGAGTCCCGTATTCAAGTCTGTTAGAATCACTGCACACACACACTTCTAGTCTTTTTGCTTATAGGTGAACGTTTATTCAGAAGGTGCTCTTGTTAGAACTGCGACAGTATGACGTTTCGGACGATTAGGTCCTTGATCACAAATATCGCCTTAGAATAGTTTGAGTTTCAATAGCACGATGTATCCCTTAGGGCCCCTTTACACACGGCTACATTTGTAGCTTGTCACCAGGTAACTTACAGGTTGCAGTGAAATCATGGATACATGGTTCTATCTTGTTGCTGTGTACAAATGGAACCATGTATCCATGATTTCACAGCAACCAGTAAGTTACCTGGTGACAAGCTACAAATGTAGCCGTGTGTAAAGGTACCCTAATGGTCCCGTACAGGGTACAGAGTATGCCCTGAGAGATCCCCATTCTGCGGTCGAGAACCTGACAGATCCCAACGACCGTCGGGTGTCGGTGCATCGCTGGTAAATCTGCCTGTCTGGCATCTCACCAGCGACCACATAGCTGGAACATCGCTATGTGTAACGGGGCCTTAAGTTGCCTGAACAAGTTCTGTGTAGCTAGTGGGAAGTTGGCTGCTAGAGACAGTCAGACTTCCCAAGATAAGGCATGGTTTATTATTGTCTCTGCCTTCCTAATCGCTGTAAATATAATGCTGAACAAGCAAGGTGTATAGAGTATAAGAGGCACAAACAGTGCTTCCCCTCTGGATCCAGCTGTCTCTGTAAGGACAGAACAGAAGCTACTAGGTCCTAGTGTTAAGGAGAGCCTTAAGATCAAAATACTTCATTAAGCTTAAGACATAAGGGCATGGGAGAAATGATATATAGAGTGTATTATTTTCCATTGTATAAGTTGTGATTTAAACATGGCTGCCATTTCCTGCCACATCACACCATGTGCTGAGAGCAAGATGGAGTCCAAAGAAGACCGACCAATCACCAAAGCTGGAGGTCAGGCAAGACTGACCAATCACAGAATAACATACTCTATCAAGACCACACCCCTTGATGACCTCATGGACTAACCCGATGACCAATGAATACATCTGAGTAGGGCTGACCGAGCCCCTTATTGCCCATGGACCAATGAATACATCTGAGTAGGGCTGACCGAGCCCCTTTTTGAGTAAAAACCTACTGTCTTATAATAAACAGACACTTGGAGCTTGGGTCTGACCAAGGAAGGGTGTACATCTGACTCACTGTGTCTGGTGTCATACTTTTCTTTTTTTTTTTAATCATTAAATTTTTATTGAAAGTTTTCAACAACACATACATAAACACCAACACGTACGTCAGTAAACAGAAGGCATAACAAAAATAATAAACAGGGCAGAAGTGGGAGGGATAGGAAGGGGGGGTGGATCGCACCAAGTCATAGCCACCGGCTAGTCTCTATTATTCGTGGGCATGTGAAGTGTTGCTGTGTCCCTGTCCCGTCTAGGACTTCAACATAGGCACCCAGAACTGCCTTATTCATTCAGACAACTGGGTGAGGGGGGGTTCAAATCCTCCCCATCGACCCTCTGTAGCTGCGGGCAAGGCGATTTGGCCGCTAAGGGGTGAGTTGCCCAGATGTCCCAATTCGCCTCGGCTCTGGACCTAGAGTGTCGGTCTAATGCCAGGAAGTATTCCTGCTGAAGGATTTTATTCGTCTTTTCAATTACCTCACGCAATGAAGGGGGAGAGGGGGACTTCCAATTAGTCGCCACTACCAATCGCGCAGCTATCAGTATGTAAGAGACCACATCCCGGAGAGGCAGAGGAACAGAGGATATTCCTATATGTAGCAGAGCAAGCTCCGATGTGAGCAGGTCCGGGATCCCAGTCACCGACTGAATCAAACTCTCCACCAGTGTCCAAAAAGAGGCCACCGCCGGACAAGTCCACCACATATGGACTAAAGTACCCTTTTGACCACACATTCTCCAGCACGTGGGGGGTAACGTAACGTGTCATACTTTTCAATGCCGGCGCTTGGTCTATATTGATTTGGTCAGGAGCAGCAACTTGTTATTAATATTGTTATTAATATTACCTTTACACTAGAAGACCCAGTTAGTTCTCCTATGCAGGCAGGAGGCTGAGCTTTCCCTGTTGATGGGGCTAATATACCAGTCCAAGTTAAAGGGGAAATCATCAATATAAAAAATAAATTAGCATGTTAAAAAGACTCCCCCTATCATAAAGGTCTTTTAAGAGTGGATGAAATAAATGGGAAAAAAAAGAAAAGAAAAAATAAGGAAATACCAGTTTATATAATAAAACTAGACAAAAAAAAAGACACCACCAGTTACTGTTTTGTAGCACAGCTCCCTGATAAAAAAATATGGCCAATATATTAAAATATTCTTTACAGGAAGGGAAAAGCAATTTTAAGTGTTTTCTAGCTGTCCTTTAAGGTAATAAAAAATGTGAAAAGACACATATTTTTTAATTTTTGTTACATTTTTCCCCAATTTCAGTAAAACAAGAAAATGTATATTATAATGAAATACGAATTCAGCCCTATTTATCACAAAAACACAAAGGCAAAAATTATTTGACTATTCAAATGAGAACATTGTTTGGATCTGATAAAAGTGTATGTCAGAAAAAATAATATTCGCTTGGTCATGAATGAGGGAAAATGGCTCAGTCATGAATTGTTTACAGTGCATTCACACACAGCGTTTTGCTATGTTTTGCAAGGCCAGCTTCACACTGCGGCGTGATCCGGTTCGGGTCTGTCCAGGATGACCCTGACAGCCTCGGACCGGATCAGCACACACGACTGGGGGACTATTATGCCCTCCGGTCGGGTGTGCAGGCGCACGCAGTTCCCGCTGCTGATAAGTCAGGACCGCGGGCGCCGCGGTCCTGACCTGTCAGCGGCTGCAGCTGCGTGCGCTGCACACCCGACCGGTTTTGACACACAAACCTGATCGAACCTGATCAGGGAAAAAACTGCAGTGTGAAACTAGCCTAAGGATCCATTTTCGGTGCAACACAACACCAAGAATGGATCCTCACAAAGCGCAGCCTTCTGTGTGTAAACACTGCTGCGCTATTCACCTGCACTTACTCACCTCGCTGCGCTCCCTTATTGACCGCCAGCAGTGTCCAGTCATCTCCAGAGGCCACAGCGTTGCTCCCTCTAGGACCCTGCAGTCTGCCATGTGACCGGGTGACGTCGCTCCCTAGGTCACGTGGTGCTGTCCAGGGTCCTGCAAAGGTCCTACATGATGAGGAGAGATTAGCGAGGGAGCGCAGCGAGGTGACTAAACGTGCAGCGAAAAAAATACCCAAGAATTAACATGTTCATTCTTTTTACAGACCCGCTTTTCAGCCCAAAAGCGTATCTGTAATAAGTGCAGCATGACAATACAAAATAGTGAAATGCATTGACTTTGCTGGGATAGCTAACGACAATGCGTTTCACTGCATTCCACTGCAATAGCTGATCCACAATTAGCAGATCAATAGTGCAGCAATTGGGCAGTGTGAAGCGGCCCTTAGGCTATGTCCACACGAACTGGAGACACTGCATCCTGAACGCAGTGTCTCCTCTCCTGCAGGGAAGTCAGTGATCTCTGCGGATGAACTCAGCCACCCCGTGCCCATGGTCAGTGTTCAGAGCACGGTGGCTTTTCCGTGCATTTACCCGCTGTGATCGCCTCTGGCTCCACAGTAATAAATTGCCATGCTACGGCTCTGTCAGTTTACTCTGTGGACACAGGAGTTGTATAAATCCCACCCACTGTACTTTTACTGTATGACGCAGTGGTTTGGAAGTAGCGACAACACACTACACCCAAACAACTGCAGACACTGATCATGGGAATGTGTCCTTATAGTATTTGATTGCTTCTAGTCATAAAATCACCCAGTTTTGTCAATGTATTGCACTGTGCCCCGAATCAACAAAATGATTACCCCCAAATTCTGGCATAATTGCTTTGAAAAGTCACTAAATTTGCATAAAAATGTATCTCTTTGTTTGTGTTTTCATGCCAGTTTTGGTTTGCTCCACCAAATGGGGGAGCTGGGATGTGATGAGTGCGTGATGCCACACTCATCCTCAACTTGTAAGATTTGTGGTGAGGCACATGGAAGTGCACATTACTTCTGGATATTCCTGAATCGCAAAGAGACGTGCACCTCTTAATGGGTAAGGAGCATATGACCAATCATGTATGCCTGTTTTCTAAGCTACTATAGACCAGGACATCTATAAATCCAATAGTATATCTCATTATTACTTTTATGGTATTGTGATTTTTTTGTCCAATTTTACTAATTATGTTAAAAAATATAAAAACTTTTGATAATCAGGCAGAACACCTTGTACTAATGCAGAGAAAGTCCTATGTGTCCCACTTACCAAAGGTAATATGTGTTGGGCATAAGTATTGCCACGTACCACTCTTGGGTCATACATAATATTTCCATAAATGTAGGCCTCTTCAGCCCTAAAAAAAATATATATATATTACTAATGAGAATGTGTGCAATACCAGGATAGTCAAACATTTTTATGTTCAGTTAAAATCTCATATATTACAACTTGTATTTCATATGTAGTATAATAAACCATCATAAAGGCTAGTGCAAGGGAGACAGGAGAGGACAGGCATGTGATGTGTGACTACATGAGGAGCATGGAGGTAGATGTGCCTAGAATACAGGATGCATTTTTAATTAGTTAATCACAATTAAAAGACTGCACACATTTTATTTAGATTAACAAACCACTTTAACATACATTGAGGTGCTACCTGAAAAGTGTAAGTTCATGGAAAATGTCCAGTAATTGAATAAACATTCTTATTTTGACCACAATATACTTGGAATAAATACAGACTGTGTAGACAAATCAATATTCTACTTACGTAATTGGCTGTGTGTCTCTGTACTTCTTGCGGTTCTGAACAATTCTGGGTTGACTGGAGAAAGTATATGTCCCGCTTCCCATTTCTCTCTGGATGGGTAATACGGACGTCATGGCTGTAGTGTGCGTCTTCCTTTTATTGATTTATAGAGAATATGAAGCTGCTGCTGCAGAAAAGAAGAAAGAAACAGAGAACACTTTGTCAGCATAATCAACACACTAAGGCAGGGGTGGGGAACCTCAGGCCTCAGGGCCATATGCGGCCCTCGATGACGTTTGTGTGGCCCCCGGGCATATTCCTGTGGACGACAGAGCTCAGGCAGGCAGACGCATTTTGCTGAGTGCTTGCCTCTAAATCCAGCTCCCCAGTGAACGCTATGCCCAAGCCTCAGCCTTCCTGGTGATGTATATACTCCCAACCTCTCCTTTGATGTATATGGCCCTGGCAAACCTGGAAAAGAAGTTGAGAAGCAACATAACGCAGCTCCAGCCACCACAGTAAGGGGGAGGTGATTGTTTAACCAAATATATTGGGTCATTTTCAAGGTGATAATTTTGTGCGGCCCCCGAAGGATGGTAATAATTTCCAAATGGCCCTGGGTAGTAAAATGGTTCCCCATCCTTGCACTAAGGTAAGAAGTCCCATTTATAGTGTGCAATAATAATCAACACACTATGGTATCAAGGTTGTCATTTCTACAACTTGAATATTTAATTGAAGTACAGTGGCTTGAAAAAGTATTCACACCATGTGAACGTTTCCACATTTTTCATGTTATGCCCACAAACTTAAATATATTTTATTGGGATTTTATGGGATAAATCAACCCTAAGTAGCAAGTATTTGTGAAGTGTAAAGGAAATGATACATGATTTTCTAAATATTTAAAAAACTAAATCTGAAAATTGTGATGTTTATATGTATTCAGCTCCCCATAGTCTGATAACCCTAAATTAAATCCGGAATCACTAATTGCCTTCAGAAGTCAAATAATTAATAAATTGAGTCAACCTGTGTGTAATTTTCAGTATAATAATAGCTGTTTTGTGAAGGCCTCGGAAATTTGTTTAAGAACATTAGAGATCAAATGGCCTCATTAAAACCAAGGCGCATACCAGACAGGTCAGAGATAAAGTGTTGGAGAATTGTACAGTAGGATGAGGTTATAAAACAAATTGAACAAGCTCTGAACATCTCATGGGGTACTGTTCAATACAGCATCCAAAATGAAAGTATCGCACAACTGCAAACTTACCAAAACATGGCCATCCACCTAAACTGACATCCTAAGCAAGGTGAGCACTAATTAGACAAACAGCCGAGAGGCCCATGGTCATTCCGGAGGAGCTGCAAAAATACACAGCTCTGGTGGGAAAATCTGTCCACAGGACAACTATGCTGGAGTCACATGACCGTAGATTATCTCATTGAATATCTTAATGACATTCTGATCCAAATGTCACCTTACTGTGGAGCAATACACTCAGATGAGGGAATCAAATCACACTGTGAGGGGGAAGATGGAAAACAAAATGTCCCATCTTCTCCATTCTGTAAGACCGAAAAAATTGAACTGCACTCAGATGTCATCAGTGCTAGGATTTCCACTCACCCATAGACTTTGCATGGGCAAGTATCGTCCGACTGACACATCAAATTGCTGCAGGCTGCAATAATTTCTTCTGCCGAATAAACATAAAAAGTGGTTAGCTGTCTTCCGATCAATGAGGATGCAGCTGCATGCTCCTGTCCAGACAGCCATCAGCCGTACCAGATAAGGCATGGAAGACTCGAGCTAGTATCTTACATGCATCTCAACTAATGTCGGCCTTAGTTATATATCCCACAAATCTGGCCTTTATGGAATATTGGCTAGAAGAAAGTTATTTTTGAAACCATGCCACAAGATGTCCCATTTATAGTTTCCAAAAAGCCATGTAGGGGATACAGCTAGAATGGAGAAAGAGGTGTTCTGGTCAGATGACACCAAAGTAGAACTTTTTTAGCTAAATCCAAAACTCTGAGTATGGTGGAAACATCACTCTTAAAACACCATGCCCAGTTTCAAACGTGGCAGCATCCTGCTATGGAGATACTTTTCTTCAGCAGGGACAGACAGGTAAACTGGTCAGAATTGACGGGAAGATAGATGGAGCTACAGTACAGACCAAAGGTTTGGACACATCTTCTCATTCAAAGAGTTTTCCTTATTTTCATGACTTTGAAAATTGTAGATTCACACTGAAGGCATCAAAACTATGAATTAATACATGTGGAATAATATACTTAACCAAAAAGTGTGAAACAACTGAAAATATGTCTTATATTCTAGGTTCTTCAAAGTATCCACCTTTTGCTTTGATTACAGCTTTGCACACTCTTGGCATTCTCTTGATGAGCTTCAAGAGGTAGTCACTGGAAAAGGTCTTCCAACAGTCTTGAAGGAGTTACCAGAGATGCTTAGCACTTGTTGGCCCTTTTGCCTTCACTCTGCGGTCCAGCTCACCCCAAACCATCTTGATTGGGTTTAAGTCTGGTGACTGTGGAGGCCAGGTCATCTGGCATAGCACCTCATCACTCTCCTTCATGGTCAAATAGCCCTTACACAGCCTGGAGGTGTGTTTGGGGTCATTGTCCTGTTGAAAAATAAATGATGGTCCAACTAAATGCAAACCGGATGGAATAGCATGCCGCTGCAAGATGCTGTGGTATCCGTGCTGGTTCAGTTTGCCTTCAATTTTGAATAAAAGCCCAACAGTGTCACCAGCAAAGCGCCCCCACACCATCACACCTCCTCCTCCATGCTTCACGGAGGTAACCAGACATGTAGAGTCCATCCGTTCACCTTTTCTGCGTCGTACAAAGACACGGTGGTTGGAACCAAAGATCTAAAGTTTGGACTCATTAGACCAAAGCACAGATTTCCACTGGTCTAATGTCCATTCCTTGTGTTCTTTAGCCCAAACAAGTCTCTTCTGCTTGTTGCCTGTCCTTAGCAGTGGTTTCCTAACAGCTATTTTACCATGAAGGCCTGCTGCACAAAGTCTCCTCTTAACAGTTGTTGTATAGGTGTGTCTGCTGCTAGAACTCTGTGTGGCATTGAACTGGTCTCTAATCTGAGCTGCTGTTAACATGCGATTTCTGAGGCTGGTGACTCGGATGAACTTATCCTCCGCAGCAGAGGTGACTCTTGGTCTTCCTTTCCTGGGGCGGTCCTCATGTGAGCCAGTTTCTTTGTAGCACTTGATGGTTTTTGCAACTGCACTTGGGGACACTGTCAAAGTTTTCCCAATTTTTCGGACTGACCTTAATTTCTTAAAGTAATGATGGCCACTTGTTTTTCTTTACTTAGCTGCTTTTGTCTTGCCATAATACAAATTGTAACAGTCTATTCAGTAGGACTATCAGCTGGGTATCCACCAGACTTCTGCACAACACAACTGATGGTCCCAACCCCATTTATATGGCAAGAAATCCCACTTATTAAACCTGACAGGGCACACCTGTGAAGGAAAAAACATTTCAGATGACTACTTCTTGAAGCTCATCAAGAGAATGCCAAGAGTGTGCAAAGCAGTAATCAAAGCAAAAGGTTGTTTCACACTTTTTTGTTACGTATTTAATTCAACGTGTGTTAATTCATAGTTTTGATGCCTTCAGTGTAAATCTACAATTTTCATAGTCATGAAAATAAAGAAAACTCTTTGAATGAGAAGATGTGTCCAAACTTTTGTTCTGTACTGTATGTTTGGGGCAATTTTGGAGGAAAACCTGTTAGAGGCTGCAAAAGACTTGATACTGGGGAGTGGGTTTACCTTACAGCAGGACAACGAGGAACAACCCTAAACATACTGCCAGAGCTACAATGGAATGGTTTAGATCAGCAGTCTTAAACATGCAGTCCACATGCGGCACTTGAGGCTGCTGCATGCAGCCCACAACAATTGTAAATTCCTTAACGATTGTGGCCCAGTCCAGGGAGCCTCCAACGTCTGTGCTGTATTTCAGTTGATCTTTAAGGGGAGTACGGTGCAATGGAAATGAGAAGGCTGAGGGAATGGAGGAAAGGTTCTGTGTGTGTGTGTGTGTGTGTATAAGATGGCACTATATTAAACAAGATGGGGACCAGGATGGGGATATTACTAAAAGAAGGGGACAAGAATGGGGACATTACTACAGGAAGGGGACCAGGATGATGACATTACTACAAGAAGAGGACCTGGATGGGCACATTATGACAAAATGGGAATCATGATCGGGACAAGGGAACAAGGAGACTAAGATGGGCACATTACTACAAGGGGAGCTGGATGGTGACTTTACAATAAGAAGGTAACATGAATAGGGACATTACTACAAGAAGTAATGCAAAAGGCAAAAGAAAGAGCACTCCTGTGTTAACGATTACCACAGTGATTATAGGATTGGGTGAGCTAATACATTCACCTCTTCTGGTTGTGCAGCCAGCATAACACAGATAATTGCCTTGAAAATCCCGTCCTTGTCACCACATCCAGGGGTCAGCTGCAGGAAGGGTCTACGGCGGGTAACACTGACAACTGAATCGTTGCACAGATTCTGCTCTGAAAGGATGGACATGGTTTCCCAGGTAGACTGCTGTTTGCAATCACCAATTAACATTATCCATATAGGGCTGAGGGTCAGAGTTAGGCTGGAAACACACTGTCCATGTGATATACGAGTCACTCGGACGAGTGTCGGATCATTAACCCTGAACAACCTCTCCCTGTCAGGACGGGAGTGTGGAGTTGCTGACAGGGAGAGGTCGTTCAGGATTAATGATCCGACACTCATCCGAGTAACTCGTACATCACACAGACAGTGTGTTTCCAACCTTAGGGTTGAAACACACTATCCTACATACATGCGAGTCTCTCGGACAAGACTCGGATCAGTGACCCTGAACGGCCTCTCCCTCTCTGGACGGGAGTGTGATGCTGCACAAAAACACAAGCAGCTGATAGTCCCGTCCAGAGATGGAGAGGCCATTCAAGGGACTGATCCGAGTCTCGTCTGAGAGGCTCACATGTAAGTAGGATAGTGTGTTTCCACCCTTAGAGGCAGCACCCACTACTTTGCCAATGTTGCCAGATAGATTATACAGTTAGGGCCAGAAATATTTGGACAGTGACACAAGTTTTCTTATTTTAGCTGTTAACAAAAACATGTTCAGAAATACAATTATATATATAATATGGGCTGAAAGTGCACACTCCCAGCTGCAATATGAGAGTTTCCACATCCAAATCGGAGAAAGGGTTTAGGAATTATAGCTCTGTAATGCATAGCCTCCTCTTTTTCAAGGGACCAAAAGTAATTGAACAATGGACTCTAAGGGCTGCAATTAACTCTGAAGGCGTCTCCCTCGTTAACCTGTAATCAATTAAGTAGTTAAAAGGTCAGGGGTGGATTCCAGGTGTGTGATTTTGCATTTGGAAGCTGTTGCTGTGACCAGACAACATGCGGTCAAAGGAACTCTCAATTGAGGTGAAGCAGAACATCCTGAGGCTGAAAAAAAAGAAAAAATCCATCAAAGAGATAGCAGCCATGCTTGGAGTAGCAAAATCAACAGTTGGGTACATTCTGAGAAAAAAGGAATTGACTGGTGAGCTTGGGAACTCTAAAAGGCCTGGGCGTCCACGGATGACAACAGTGGTGGATGATCGCCGCATACTTTATTTGGTGAAGAAGAACCCGTTCACAACATCAACTGAAGTCCAGAACACTCTCAGTGAAGTAGGTTTATCTGTCTCTAAGTCAACAGTAAAGAGAAGACTCCATGACAGTAAATACAAAGGGTTCACATCTAGATGCAAGCCATTCATCAATTCCAAAAATAGACAGGCCAGAGTTAAATTTGCTGAAAAACACCTCAAGAAGCCAGCTCAGTTCTGGAAAAGTATTCTATGGACAGATGAGACAAAGATCAACCTGTACCAGAATGATGGGAAGAAAAAAGTTTGGAGAAGAAAGGGAACGGCACATGATCCAAGGCACACCACATCCTCTGTAAAACATGGTGGAGGCAACGTGATGGCATGGGCATGCATGGCTTTCAATGGCATTGGGTCACTTGTGTTTATTGATGACATAACAGCAGACAAGAGTAGCCGGATGAATTCTGAAGTGTACCGGGATATACTTTCAGCCCAGATTCAGCCAAATGCTGCAAAGTTGATTGGACGGCGCTTCATAGTACAGATGGACAATGACCCCAAGCATACAGCCAAAGCTACCCAGGAGTTCATGAGTGCAAAAAAGTGGAACATTCTGCAATGGCCAAGTCAATCACCAGATCTTAACCCAATTGAGCATGCATTTCACTTGCTGAAATCCAGACTTAAGACGGAAAGACCCACAAACAAGCAAGACCTGAAGGCTGCGGCTGTAAAGGCCTGGCAAAGCATTAAGAAGGAGGAAACCCAGCGTTTGGTGATGTCCATGGGTTCCAGACTTAAGGCAGTGATTGCCTCCAAAGGATTCGCAACAAAATATTGAAAATAAAAATATTTTGTTTGGGTTATGTTTATTTGTCCAATTACTTTTGACCTCCTAAAATGTGGAGTGTTTGTAAAGAAATGTGTACAATTCCTACATTTTCTATCAGATATTTTTGTTCAACCCTTCAAATTAAACGTTACAATCTGCACTTGAATTCTGTTGTAGAGATTTCATTTCAAATCCAATGTGGTGGCATGCAGAGCCCAACTCGCGACAATTGTGTCACTGTCCAAATATTTCTGGCCCTAACTGTAGATACTGAAGACAAAGAAGAATTAGCAGTGTATCGGGCGCCTTAAACACACTGGTCACAGAAATCCTTATTATAGAAAAAAGCAATGTGCCCATCCTGGTCCTTTTCTTGTAGTAATATCCCCATCCTATAGTAACGTGTCCATCCTTGTCTCCTTCTTGTAGTACTGTCCCCTTATTGTAATAATACTGAAGAAAAAGAAGAATTAACGGTGTATTGTGCGTCTTAAGGTGTAGAGCCTTTTCTTTATTATACACACAGAAACAACATTTTGGTTCCATACCTGCCAGACTCAGGACAAGAGAGCAGAATAAGGAGGCCTATATCTTAACTCGCTGTGGAAGTCCTAAGGTGTTTTCCTTCAACCCGGACGTGTGTACCTGAACCAGACATCAGTAAAGGTACCAAAAAACTTTAGTGTGTGCATGTCCCTCCTTCAACTCGTCCTACACCACACCGAGTACGCTTCCCTATTCCAGCCCTGTGCGACAATGACTGTGCTGCCCTACTCCACCATCACAACTCTTAACCCTGGAGACCCCGATCCTCCAGTAGGGAGCTACTCCACCTTGCTGCCGCCCATCACCCCGGAGACCCTAGCAGCGCTGGTTGCCCTCACCGGAATCTACAGGTGGCGTCACGACTGACAATAACTCCAATCCCTGTAAATATACCACCCAAGGGCACAGGCTCAGACACGGACCACCTATGACATCCCCGCAACTGACCGACCGACACCTGAGTACCCGTGTTCCTTGTGGCCCCAGACATTTTGGCGGCCGCACCTGCTGCAACCGCTGCACCTTACCGAAAGCCTCATACACAATGCATGCGGCTTGCCTTTAGGCGGGACCCTCAGAAGATGCGTTTTTTTGTTCGGATCCAGCCAAAATAGCTAGTATGAAAGGGGCCTCCTTTCACATCAGAGTTATGAATTTGCGGCAGATTTACCTCTCCTGCTGCGTAACGGTCGCACTTGCCGCAAGCCCTATTCATTCTCTATGGGGCTTGTGGTCAGGTGCGGCTAGTGTGGTTTGCCGGATTTGGCACTTGTGGCGGTTCAGAAAACGGCGGCTAGCAGCAGCTTTTTTCCCGCTTCACAAGTCCTGGATCCAAACCACACTAGCCACACCTGACCGCAAGCCCCATAGAGAATGAATAGGGCTTGTGGTAAGTGCGACCGTAACGCAGCAGGAGCGGTAAATCTGCCGCATATTCATAACTCTGATGTGAAAGGGGCCTACACTTCACAATTACCTGATACTGCCTGGTGAAACAGGAGATGGGCACAGGTAGTAAGAAATAGGCACGTCCTACACCACACAGGGCTGGGCACCTCGGGACATACTGCGCCCTGGCAGTGCCCATACCACACTGGCGCCTGCTAGACCCGACACCTCCCTGTACAGACCAGCGCTATGGAGCTCCTCACCTGTCCTCGGCCTCGGGTAGATAGCAACTCACCCAAAGGTCTGTAGTGTCACGTCTCCAAGCGACACCGCGTCTCCATGGCAACCACAACACCGTACACAAGTATGTGTCATGTGACCGGTATGAGGGGCGGGCAGAAACTGTCAGACTATGCCGAGCTGTAGAGGGAGGAAGCTGGAAAGGGTCCGGGGAACAAAGCATTATATATAGCATAATCTATCAATATATCGCATAGTACTACTGTATAGTATAGCAGAATATTAGTATAGAATAGCAGTGTAGTATGGGGTACAGGGAACAAAGCATTATATATAGCATAATCTATAGGTATATCGCATAGTACTACTGTATAGTATAGCAGTATATTAGTATAGAATAGCAGTGTAGTATAGCAGTATATTAGTATAGAATAGCAGTGTAGTATGGGGTACAGGGAACAAAGCATTATATATAGCATAATCTATAGGTATATCGCATAGTACTACTGTATAGTATAGCAGAATATTAGTATAGAATAGCAGTGTAGTATGGGGTACAGGGAACAAAGCATTATATATAGCATAATCTATAGGTATATCGCATAGTACTACTGTATAGTATAGCAGTATATTAGTATAGAATAGCAGTGTAGTTTAACAGTATATAGCTTACTATATCAGTGTATAGTATAGCAGTATATAGCCTAGTATATCAGTGTATAGTATAGCAATATATAGCCTAGTATATCAGTGTATAGTATAGCAGTATATAGTATAGCAGTATATTGCCTAGTATATCAGTGTATAGTATAGCAGTATATAGCCTAGTATATCAGTGTATAGTATAGCAATATATAGCCTAGTATATCAGTGTATAGTATAGCAATATATAGCCTAGTATATCAGTGTATAGTATAGCAGTATATAGTATAGCAGTATATAACCTAGTATATCAGTGTATAGTATAGCAGTATATAGCCTAGTATATCAGTGTATAGTATAGCAGTATATAGCCTAGTATATCAGTGTATAGTATAGCAGTATATAGCCTAGTATATCAGTGTATAGTATAGCAGTATATAGCCTAGTATATCAGTGTATAGTATAGCAGTATATAGCCTAGTATATCAGTGTAGTATAGCAGTATATAGCTTACTATATCAGTGTATAGTATAGCAGTATATAGCCTAGTATATCAGTGTATAGTATAGCAGTATATAGCCTAGTATATCAGTGTATAGTATAGCAGTATATAGCCTAGTATATCAGTGTATAGTATAGCAGTATATAGCCTAGTATATCAGTGTATAGTATAGCAGTATATAGCCTAGTATATCAGTGTATAGTATAGCAGTATATAGCCTAGTATATCAGTGTATAGTATAGCAGTATATAGCCTAGTATATCAGTGTATAGTATAGCAGTATATAGCCTAGTATATCAGTGTATAGTATAGCAGTATATAGCCTAGTATATCAGTGTATAGTATAGCAGTATATAGCCTAGTATATCAGTGTAGTATAGCAGTATATAGCTTACTATATCAGTGTATAGTATAGCAGTATATAGCCTAGTATATCAGTGTATAGTATAGCAGTATATAGCCTAGTATATCAGTGTAGTATAGCAGTATATAGCTTACTATATCAGTGTATAGTATAGCAGTATATAGCCTAGTATATCAGTGTAGTATAGCAGTATATAGCTTACTATATCAGTGTATAGTATAGCAGTATATAGCCTAGTATATCAGTGTATAGTATAGCAATATATAGCCTAGTATATCAGTGTATAGTATAGCAGTATATAGCCTAGTATATCAGTGTATAGTATAGCAGTATATTGCCTAGTATATCAGTGTATAGTATAGCAGTATATAGCATAGTATATCAGTGTATAGTATAGCAGTATATAGCCTAGTATATCAGTGTATAGTATAGCAGTATATAGCCTAGTATATCAGTGTATAGTATAGCAGTATATTGCCTAGTATATCAGTGTATAGTATAGCAGTATATAGCATAGTATATCAGTGTATAGTATAGCAGTATATAGCCTAGTATATCAGTGTATAGTATAGCAGTATATAGCATAGTATATCAGTGTATAGTATAGCAGTATATAGCCTAGTATATCAGTGTATAGTATAGCAGTATATAGCCTAGTATATCACTGTATAATATAGCAGTATATAGCCTAGTATATCAGTGTATAGTATAGCAGTATATAGCCTAGTATATCAGTGTATAGTATAGCAGTATATAGCCTAGTATATCAGTGTATAGTATAGCAGTATATAGCCTAGTATATCAGTGTATAGTATAGCAGTATATAGCCTAGTATATCAGTGTATAGTATAGCAGTATATAGCCTAGTATATCAGTGTAGTATAGCAGTATATAGCTTACTATATCAGTGTATAGTATAGCAGTATATAGCCTAGTATATCAGTGTAGTATAGCAGTATATAGCTTACTATATCAGTGTATAGTATAGCAGTATATAGCCTAGTATATCAGTGTATAGTATAGCAATATATAGCCTAGTATATCAGTGTATAGTATAGCAGTATATAGCCTAGTATATCAGTGTATAGTATAGCAGTATATTGCCTAGTATATCAGTGTATCGTATAGCAGTATATAGCATAGTATATCAGTGTATAGTATAGCAGTATATAGCCTAGTATATCAGTGTATAGTATAGCAGTATATAGCCTAGTATATCACTGTATAATATAGCAGTATATAGCCTAGTATATCAGTGTATAGTATAGCAGTATATAGCCTAGTATATCACTGTATAATATAGCAGTATATAGCCTAGTATATCAGTGTATAGTATAGCAGTATATAGCCTAGTATATCAGTGTATAGTATAGCAGTTATATAGTATATTATAGCAGTATATAGTATAGCATAACAGTGTAGTATAGCAGTATATAGCCTAGTATATCAGTGTATAGTATAGCAGTATATAGTATAGTATAGCAGTATATAGTATAGCAGTATATAGCCTAGTATATCAGTGTATAGTATAGCAGTGTATAGTGTAGTATAGCAGTGTATAGTATAGCAGTATATAGCCTAGTATATCAGTGTATAGTATAGCAGTGTATAGTGTAGTATAGCAGTGTATAGTTTAGCAATAGCAATAGCAATATAAAGCCTCGTATATCAGTGTATAGTATAGCAATATATAGCCTAGTTTATCAGTGTATAGTATAGCAGTATATAACCTCGTATATCAGTGTATAGTATAGCAATATATAGCCTCGTATATCAGTGTATAGTATAGCAGTAAATAGTATAGTATAGCAGTAAATAGCCTAGTATATCAGTGTATAGTATAGCAGTATATAGCCTAGTATATCAGTGTATAGTATAGCAGTAAATAGCCTAGTACATCAGTGTATAGTATAGCAGTATATAGTATAGCAGTATATAGCCTAGTATATCAGTGTATAGTATAGCAGTGTATAGTGTAGTATGGCAGTATATAGTAAGTAGAGAAAAGAACACGGTCCCTACAGTCAAACATGGCAGAGGTTCCCTGATGTTTTGGGGTTGCTTTGCTGCCTCTGGCACTGGACTGCTTGACCGTGTGCATAGCATTATGAAGTCTGAAGACTACCAACAAATTCTGCAGCATAATGTAGGGCCCAGTGTGAGAAAGCTGGGTCTCCCTCAGAGGTCATGGGTCTTCCAGCAGGACAATGACCCAAAACACACTTCAAAAAGCGCTAGAAAATGGTTTGAGAGAAAGCACTGGAGACATCTAAGGTGGCCAGCAATGAGTCCAGACCTGAATCCCATAGAACACCTGTGGAGAGATCAAAAATGGTAGTTTGGAGAAGGCACCCTTCAAATATCAGGGACCTGGAGCAGTTTGCCAAAGAAGAATGGTCTAAAATTCCAGCAGAGCATTGTAAGAAACTCATTGATGGTTACCGGAAGCGGTTGATCGCCGTTATTTTGGCTACAGGTTGTGCAACCAAGTATTAGGCTGAGGGTGCCAATACTTTTGTCTGGCCCATTTTTGGAGTTTTGTGTGAAATGATCAATGTTTTGCTTTTTGCTTCATTCTCTTTTGTGTTTTTTCATTGAAGACAAATTAAATGCAGATAATACCAAAGAATTTGTGATTGCAATCATTTTCAGGAAGAAACTGAGTATTATCTGACAGAATTGCAGGGGTGTCAATACTTTTGGCCACAACTGTATGTCTCAGAGTTCTTGTTGTGCAGCCTACATAGTTTAAATTACACTCAGTGCATTCTATTTTATACACCACATTGTCACTGCCACTGTCACTGCTGCACTCTAAGGGGCCCGTCACACGAGGCAGGAGCGCAGACGTTTTTGGCGTCCCGCCAGCGTCGCTGTCGCATGTTTACATGCGGCGACGCACCTGCGATCTGACAGGTGGCATCGCCGCTGGGATGTCTAAAACCATGGGAGCCTATGATTCCCATCGCCTGTCAGATCGCCGTCCCCCTGTTACATGGGGGCGATGTCTACACATCGCCCCTGAGTGCTCGCCTGGTTTCAGAGCACTGATGTGAAACCAGGCAACCACTCAGAGGCGATATGTAGCGCCGACATCGCCCCTTTACATTAGGCAACGCAGGGGCGATATCGGCGCCGATAGGCCACGCCCCTACACCGCTTAAGAAATCGGCGGTGCCGTCGCCAGGTGTGACGGTACCCTAAAGGTACCTTTACACGCCGCCACAACAGGATGCATACAACCCGCTACAGGCTACAAATGTAGCTTGTGGCGCCAATATCGCCCGTAGTAGCGGCGTCTGAAGACGGGACGACACAGCCGGCTACAGATACATCTGTATCCGTGCACTGCCCATAAACAGATGGCAACAAAGCCGATTGTAGCGAGCTGTATCGGCGTGTAAAGAACCCACAGAAGGGAACTGTGGACACCCGGCGATGTAGCTGCAATGTAGCTAAGGCGTCACCCAGGCTCCGTGTTACCGCGCCCCATCTGCGATCATTGGTGGAAGCTCCTGCATGACGATTGGTAGTCGCTGCATAGGGAGGCATATTTAAGGAGCTGACCAGTCACACTACACAATTGCTCGAGCTTCATGTATTAATCAGCCTCCTGCGATGCCTGCCCAATCATGGGTTTCTTGCTTTGTCCTATCACCGTACGGACATCTTTTAATCCACAATTGTGGCACGCCTATGTGCTGTCCCTGCTGCACCAGGTCCGCCCATATTAGCTTGTTGTAGCGTTGTGTAAATGAGGTACGCTGAGCTACAGATGGCTACTTGAGACACCCGGCGATGTAGCTAGCTGTAAATGTAGCGTAGCGTAGCGTACCTTGTGGCGGCGTGTAAAGAGGGTGCGTTTCCCGTTTGTAACCGTTTGGGCGTGCTCGTGCACGTGAAGTAGCAGTTGGTATCCATCCTGTTGTGGCGGCGTGTAAAGGTACCTTAAGGGTACCTTTACACGCCGCTACTGGCGGGTGGATACAACCAGCTACTTCACGTGCACGAGCACGCACAAACGGTTACAAACGGTAAACGCACCATCTTTACACGCCGCCACAAGGTGCGCTACGCTACGTTACATCTATCTCTGGATACACCGCCGGGTGCCTGGAGTCACCTTCTGTAGCTCATCTTACCTCATTTACACACCGCTACAACCAGCTAATATGGGCGGACCTGGTGCAGCAGGGACAGCACATAGGAGTGCCACAATTGTGGATTACGAGACATCCGTACGCTGATAGGACAAAGCAAGAAACCCATGATTGGCCCGGCATAGCAGGAGGCTGTTTAATACATGACGCTCGAGCAATTGTGTAGTGTAACTGGTCAGCTCCTTAAATATGCCGCCCTATGCAGCGACTACCATCGTAACGCAGGAGCTTCCACCAATGATCACTGAAGGGGGGTGGTTTCCCGGAGCCTGTGTCACGCCCCAGCTACATACCAGGTACATAGCCTGGTGTCGACACATCCCTTCTGTTGCTTCTTTACACGCCGATACAGCTCGCTACAATCGCCTGTGTAGCCACCTGTTTCCGGGCAGTGCTCGGAAACAGATGTATCTGTTGCTGGGTGCCTCCTACCGTCTTTACACGCCGCTACTACGGGGTATTTTGCCGCTACAAGCTACATTTGTAGCCTGTAGCTGGTTGTATCCACCCGCCAGTAGCGGCGTGTAAAGGTACCCTCAGGGTCCCTTTACACGCCACCACTGGAAGGTAGCAACTGCCGGGCACTGGGGATGATTGTGCCTGTGCCTGCTGCCATGAAATTACTACGAAATGGCGGCGTGGAGATAGGGAAATTCCTCCCGGTGTCCTGCAGTTGACTCAGATACCTGTTGCTGAGCCGTGGTCAAAAACTCAAGGCAACACAAAGGCACAATTGCCATGGTAGTGGCGTCTAAACGGGGCACAGGCATGGATGTTGCGTCACCTAGTGAACTCCCAGGGGCATGCCACAGCGTCATGGAGACCACGCCCCATCAGCAATCATTGGTAGGGGCTACTGCGTTACGATTGGCTGTCCCTACACAGGGCGCCATATTAAAAGAGCTGATCATTCACACTACACAATTGCAATGGCGTCATGTATTAGCCAGCCTTCCTGCGCAGGCTGGCCAATCATAATGCTATTGTGTTGTCCAATCAGCATATTAGTGTCACGGAATACACAACTCTGTCACGTCTATGTAATTGCGGCGCGAAATATGTATGCCCATATTCCTTTGTGGTAGCGGTGTGTAAAGCAGGGAAGGTATTCAACAGGGAGTAAGCCGCAGGATCTGTCGGAACTTCTGGGGAACAAAGATACCTTCAGTTGACAACGCAATGGCGGCGTCTATATGCGGCATCAGCGATCGGTATCTACCGTTAAAAACGTGCACATGCGGTGGATACCTGTTGGTAGGCACAGTGGCGGCATGTAAAGGTACCTTTAGAGCTATTGACCGGTGAGCTGGACACTATCACTTATGCTTGTTCACACAAAGGTAGGAGGGTGAGTTTCAGTATTAATTGTGCTTGAAGATAAGTGCTGCAGAAAATGAAAGTATTGCAGATCATGATGAGTTCTTTGATTTTAACTGTGTTACATGGATGAACAAGGTGGCGGCTGCATTTGGTGGGCAACCCATTTCCTCTACTGATGACTCCTTTAACCTCAAAACAAAAATGAGGGATTTAGAGAAGGGCATGACCACACAGCTTACGGGTACTTCACACACTGCAACATCGCTAGCGATATCGTTGAAATATCACAGGTTTTATGACGTAACAGCGACCTCTCCAGCAATGTTGCAGTGTGTGACACGTAGCAGCGATCAGGCCCCTGCTATGAGGTCGCTGATCGCTAAAAATCGTTCAAGACCATTTTTTGGTCCTTGGCCTCCCGCTGGTCAGCACGCATCGGCGTGTGTGACATAGAGAGATCAACGACCTCCCAGCCAATGCCCAGCGCCACACATTAGATGCCGTGCACTGGTAAACAAGGTAAATATCAGGTAGCTAAGCAGCGTGCTCTGCTTAGATACCCGTTGTTTACCCTGGTTACCACCGTCCTCCCGCTTAGCCCAGCCTGTAAGCGGGAAGATGCTAGTAACCAGGGTAAACAACAGGTAACTAAGCAGAGCGCGCTGCGCAGCAACCCCATATTTACCCTGGTTACTAGTGATGTCGCTGCTGACTGGTCGCTGGTGAGTCTGCCTGTTTGACAGCTCACCAGCAACTGCATAGAGACTTTCCAGCGATCCCGACCAGGTCGGATCGCTGATGGGATCGTTGGAAAGTCTCAGCGTGTAAAGGTGCCCTCAGAGTGTGGTGGGATTGTAAAACCTTACAGACCTACCTTGAGAAAAACCTCATTCCAAGAGGTCTAAGGATGCGGAAGCACCCCACATTTGTATTTGATGAGGACTTCTCTAAGCAGTGGGATATTACCCTAACAGAATGCTCCACCAAACTGATGCAACTCATTCAAAAGGGAACAAGAGAAGCTAAAATCCCTGGAAGTTGAAAGTGAAATAAAGCGGAAAGTGAAATAAAGGAGTAGAAGGATACGGAAATATACACAAAGTTAAAGAGAAGTCTCACTATTAATCTCAATAAGATGGAAGACAGTATTGTGGCAAACAAACAGAAGACATTTAAAAGGGATATATTGGACTATGAGCAGAACCGGGCTTATAACTGGAGCGAAGGAAAAAAAAAAACAGCCAAAACCCATTCTTAAAAATAAAAAAGAACGACAAGAAGAATGGAAATAAGGAAGGTATTCCAAAATCAAAAGTAACCTTTTCTTCAGAGGGGATACCTCGGACTTTAATACTGACTTTTCCATTACTGATGAGATTATGGAGGATGAAGAAGGTCTAATTGGTGCAACAGCATCAAAAAACGATTTTCGCACCAGTCTTCTAAGAGGACTAGGAGATCGGACAGGAAACACAATAAGTGCAGCACGTGTCAGTCATGGGGACTACACCTGGAGTAAAAGATAACTGAAGGAGACAATGAGTTCTCAGTATTGAACATTTCTGCGACTGTTCTCAATAATGATGAAAATTATTAAACAAAGGTCTGAATTTTGCTCCTGCGAAGAGGTTTAACCTTTGGAAACTATCATAGATGTTAATAAATTCGCACAATTACTGTAAAATAAACATTTTTTGAATGATATTTCACTCATGGGAAGGATATTCCTGAGGCTCAGGAATCTCCTTTCCTTGATAGTGAATTTGCAAAGCATTTAGCCTGGTTTACTTTGAGATCTATGTCTCACGAAGGTACTATTAATCAGTCCCTAATGGTACCTTTACACGCCGCTACAGGATGGTGGAAACAACCGCGTAGAAGAGACAAATGTATCTTGCACCGCCAAATCAACCCGCGGTCGCGGCGTGTAAAGACGGTTGTTGCCACCCGTCACTTGAGGCACCTGTTTCAGAGCAGAGCTCAAAAACAGGTTGATTTCAAGGCGATGGTTACGGCCTGTATCGGCGTGTAAATAAGGAACAGGAGGGTTGTTTCGACACCTTGCTATCTACCTGGGGCGTGACACAGGCTCCGGGATACCGCGCCCCATCAGCGATCATTGGTGGAAGCTCCTGCGTTACGATTGGTAAACGCTGCATGGGGCAGCGTATTTAAGGAACTGACCAGTCACACTACACAATTGCTCGAGCGTCATGTATTAGTCAGCCTCCTGGGCTGGCTACCAAATCATAATGTTATTGCTTTTTCCTATCAGCGTACGGAATTCTCGTAATCCACAATTGTGGCACGCCTATGTGTTGTCCCTGCTGCCTTTGTTCTGCCCATATTACCTTGTTATAGCGGCGTGTAAATGAGGTAAGGTGAGCTACAGAAGGTAACTTGTGGCACCCGGCGGTGTATCCAGAGATAGATGTAACCTACTGTAGCGCACCTTGTAGCGGCGTGTAAAGGTGGTGCGGGTACCATTTTCAACCGTTGGTGCGTGCTCGTGCACGTGAAGCACCCGGTTGTTTCCACCATCCTGTAGCAGCATGTAAAGGTACCATTACTGATGATAGATTTAAGACAACAGTGCCGAATCCTGCCTACAATCCCTTACAATCACAGACTCCCCACATGGATGATTTTCAGCACCTAGTGGAAGCAGAGCTGCTGAAACTGGATCAAACTGTGACCAGTGTTAAAAGTTATTTATCACAAGCAGAAAAATAATTAATAAAGTTACAAAGAAATCCTAATATTGTAGTAAAAGCTTCTGATAAGGGGGGCTCCATAGTTGTGATGGACAGTGGCCTGTATATAAGAGAAATTTCAGACATGCTAAATGATTAGAATATATCAGAAACTGCAGAGAGATCCTACTCTTCAGATTGAGGAGTCTTTGAACAAACTATAAGGGTACCTTTACACGCCGCAACTTTTGGCAGCGATCGGAGGCAACCTAACGTGCGCGTGCACGTTTTTCATGGTTGCCTCCGAAAGCCGAAGGCGCTTTTACACACCGCAATTGCGCCCTCAACCTAAGGCGACGTGGCTCCCCGGAAGTTGCCACACAAAACAGCGGGAAACATCTGGTAGACTCCTGTCGCTGCTTTACACGCCGCAATCCCCAAAGGAATGTGGGCGTACATGTTCAGCGCCGCAAGAACATAGGCATGACAGACGGGTGTATCCTGCGCCCCAAACACGCTGATTAGACAACACAATTAGATCATTGTCATACAGTGCACCATAACTCTGACCCCAGAGACTGTAGGAAGAGGACACTTGATCCCTTGTTGCAGTCTCTGGATTGAGCAGAGGCGATCAAGCGTCGTGGGATCTTCATTATAGACTACGTTGGAGGTGATCGAGCGTCGTGGGACCTTTGTTGTGGACTACGTCGGATCTTTATAATAAAGATGAAGTACGAATTTTGTTTGTGTTTTTTTTTCAAATAAAAAGATTTTTCCCTGTGTGGTGTATTTTTTTGACTATTTACTACAGATTCCTAATGGCCGGGTCTAACATTAGCCTGACATTCTGAATCTATTACCCAGTTTGCCACCGGCACCAGGGCAACTGGAAGAGTCTGGGTACAGCGACAGAAAATGGCACTTCAATGAATGCGCCATTTTCTGGGGCGGCTGCTGGCTGCAGTTCGCAGCATGGTGGGCCCAGAACGCTTGGGCCTCTCCATGCTGCAGATTCCAGCCCCCAGCTGCCTAGTTGTACCTGGCTGGACCAAAAATATAGCGGACCCCACGCCATTTTTTTTTCTAGAATTAAAAAAAGCTGGCATTAACCCCTTTATTACCCAGTTTGCCACCGGCACCAGGGCAACTGGAAGAGTCTGGGTACAGTGACAGAAAATGGCACTTCAATGAAGGTGCCATTTTCTGGGGCGGCTGCGGGCTGCAATTCGTAGCATGGTGGGCCCAGAATGCTTGGGCCTCTCCATGCTGCAGATTCCAGCCCCGAGCTGCCTAGCTGTACCTGGCTGGACCAAAAATATAGCGGACCCCATGCCATTTTTTTTCTAGAATTAGTCCTAAAATAAAAATGGGCTTCGCTGTAATTTTGGTTGTTAGCCAGGTACAACGAGGCAGCTGGGGGTTGGTGGCAGTCCATAGCTGCCAAGTTGTACCTGGCTGGACCAAAAATATGACTTGGAGCTTTGCCGTATTTTTGATTGCCAGCCAGGTACAACTTGGCTGTTGGAGGGCTGCAATCCTCATCGTGGAGAGACCCAAATGTTGTGCCCCCCCACGCTGCAATTTGCAACCCACAGCCACCCCAGAAAATAGCACATTAATTAGAGGTGCCATTTTCTGGTGCAGTACCCCAACTCTTCCAGTTGCCCTTGTGCTGGTGACAATGCTGGTGGCACACAGGAGCTCTCCATACGCGACATGGTGTCCGCTAACAAGTTGAATGGAAAATTAGCTCCAATTGTTAGCGGACACCATGTCGCGTATGGAGAGCCCCTGTGTGCCTAAACATTGAAGCTCCCTCACAAGTAACCCCATTTTGGAAACTACACCCCCCAAGGAACGTATCTAGATGCATAGTGAGCACTTTGGACCCCCAAGTGCTTCACAAATTGATCCATAAAAATAAAAAAGTACTTTTTTTTCTCTACAATTTTTTTTCTTTTTTTACCGATCAATTTGTGAAGCACCTGGGGGTTCAAAGTGCTCACTATGCATCTAGATACATTCCCTGGGGGTCTAGTTTCCAAAATGGGGTCACTTGTGGGGGAGCTCCAATGTTTAGGCACACAGGGGCTCTCCATATGCGACATTGTGTCCGCTAACAATTCCAATTAAGGAAAGCCCCTGTGTGCCTGCACATTGGAGCTCCCCCATAAGTGACCCCATTTTGGAAACTAGACCCCCCAGGGAACTTATCTAGATGGGTGGTGAGCATTTTGAATCCCCAGGTGCTTCACAAATTAATCCGTAAAAATGAAAAAAGAAAATTTTTGTGCAGCGTTCCTGTAGGGGAACAAAATAAAAATTTGGTTGCGCCACACTGTTTGCTAAAGGCAGAATCTCCGTTATATTAATTCCTCACTCACCTTGTCTGGTTGTGCCGTATCTGCACAACCAGATAGTTGGCTCAGTGGTGAGGAAGGGATCCGAGACCTTTGCTCGCCGGTTCCTGGTTCCAGAATGCTCCAGCTCGCTTCTCCGGGTCCCGTGATCAATCACGTGTCTATTGTGTCAGCCAGGTCCTTGTGTACAAAGCTGCTCTCTTCCACCACACTCCCCATAGGGAGGATAAAGTAAGGAACAATGCAGAAATGGTGGTATTTAGATTATGAGCGCTATACAAGGACACTGCACTGATTAGTATTACCTTTAGGTCTTTATTGAATATTGACAAATGTGAGTCCTCGCCACAACATGTTTCAACGCATTGAGGAAGACGCATTAGCGTTGAAACATGTTGTGGCGAGGACTCACATTTGTCAATATTCAATAAAGACCTAAAGGTAATACTAATCAGTGCAGTGTCCTTGTATAGCGCTCATAATCTAAATACCACCATTTCTGCATTGTAGGGGAACAAAGTCATTCACAAGAAAATGCAGCAGAGCCGAGTTCACTTCTCTCCGGGTACTTTACTGGAAACGTGTAGCATTTTAAGTTGCAGTTTACAGTTCAGCATAAGTTGTCATAACAGGTAGCTAATGGGTGGCTGCAAGTGGATCCCAGGTGGTATGATGGAACCCTTGGTGTGTGCCTTCTTTCCCGTCTGTTCCTTCCTGCTCCCAGTGGTTGTATGAAGCCTGGTGACTTGAAGCCCACCTGACCTTTCTTCTCTCACCTTTGCTGTCGTCGGGTAACCTTCTGCTAGCTAACCGCCTGCTCCCTCAGCGGTGCCTGGTTCCCTCTTTTGGACTTCTCAGGTGCCCGGGAGAATTGGATACTCCACGGGACTCCGGATTCTGTGGTCCTATAGTATCCCACAAGTGCGGGCTCCGGAGTCCGGTAAACTGTCTGCGCCTGGGAGCCCTTTCTCCTACTCCCTCTCTCCCTGGTCCCTCAGTCGAGGGACCCTACCTCCTCCAGAACTTTGGATCAGCGACCTAAGCCCCAAGACTCTCTTGTTCCCCCAAGAGGTGGTTTTCATTCCCTCCCGGGTAACCTCCCACCAAGTAAACTAGTGTGGGAGTGTTGGGGATGGGTTCCACCCACCATCCTAGAATCCGCTTGCAGCTGGAGTATCTGCACCTCTTTTACGGGTGCAGTACCCCTCTTTGACGCCTGCATAGCAGGGCGCCACAGTCGGTGCAAATGACAGTCAGTGTAATAAAAATCATCGCCCGTAAGGGTACCTTTACACGCCACAACCGCGGCGATAAATTCTAACGGTGATATGTCGCCCTGGGATTATCGCCGCCAGATTGCCTCCCAATTGCGGCGAATAATTTTCGGAATTTGTCGGCGATATGTGTTTTTTCATTGAAGACAAATTATATGAAGATAATAATACCAAAGAATTTGTGATTGCAATCATTTTCAGGAAGAAACTGAGTATTATCTGACAGAATTGCAGGGGTGTCAATACTTTTGGCCACAACTGTATGTGGTCAAAAACCACTTTATGGGCGCACAGCGAAGAGAAGAAGCACCGTTTGACTTGAATGGAAAATTAGCTGCAATTGTTAGCGGACACCATGTCGCGTATGGAGAGCCCCTGTGTGCCTAAACAGTGTGCCTAAATAGTAGAGCTCCCCCACAAGTGACCCCTTTTTGGAAACTAGACCCCCAAGTAACTTATCTAGAAGCATAGAGCACTTAGAACCCCCAGGTGCTTTATACATTGATCTATAAAAATTAAAAAGTACTTTTTTTTCCACAAAAATGTTCTTTTAGCCTCAATTTTTTCATTTTCACATGGGCAATAGGATAAAATGGATCATAAAGTTTGTTGGGCAGTTTCTCCTGACTACACCGATACCTCATATGTGGCGGAAAACCACTGTTTGGGCGCACAGGAAGGAGGCAGTGACATTTTGGAACACAGATTTTGATGGCATGGTCTGTGGGTGTCATGTCCTGTTTGGATATCACAAAGCACTCACTGATCTCAGGGAGACCAGTCAAGGAAAACACTGCGGGCAGCCGGCTAAAGCGCTCAAACACAGTGAAATCCGTCCACGGACACGTACACTCCACGGAGTCCATTTGCATGTCCTGTTTGGAGAGTCCCTAATGTGCCTAAACAGCGGAAACCCCCAAGTGACAACATTTTGAGTTCACTGCCACGGGGAACCCTGGTTACTCAGCGAGTGACGTCACCACTCCCCTGTGGCAATCCCTGCAGTCAGTGTGATTGCAGCCTCTGCAGGGAGAGGACGCTTGTTCTCTCCCTGCAGACTCTGGTTGAAGGATCGTGGAGGGTTATGTGGGAGTAATAAAGGGCCTGTCTATGTTAAGGTTTCCAGCCTCCAGCTGCCAAGTTGTACCTCGCTGGCAAACACAAACAAGGTGAAGCTCCACGTCGTTTTTTTAGTTGTAGAAATAAAATAACGACGTGGGGCTTCGCCGTATTTTTGGTTGCCAGCCAGACACAACATGGCAGCTAAGGACTGCCACCCACCCCGAGCTGCCTAGTTGTACCTGGCTGTCAACCAAAAATACAACGAAGTCCGACATCGTTTATTTTTTATTTATAGAAATTTGAAAAATAAAAATAAACGACATGGGGCTTTACTGTATTTTTGGTTGCTAGCCAGGTACAACTAGGCAGCTGGGGGCTGGAATCCTCAGCATGGAGAGGCCCAAGTATTCTGGGCCCCCCATGCTGCAAATTGCAGCCCTCAGCCGCCCCAAATAATGGCACATTAATTGAAGTGCCATTTTCTGGCACTGTACCCCGACTCTTCCAGTTGCCCTGGTACCGGTGACAAACAGGGTAATAAAGGGGTTAATGCCAGCTTTTTTATTGGCAGCTGGCACTAGGCCAGAGATTCATAATGTCGGGCCAATGTTAGACCTGGCCATTAGGAATCTCAAGTAAATAGTAAAAAAATACACCACACAGAGAAAAATCTTTTTATTAGCAAAAAAACCCAAACACAAATTTAGACTCCATCTTTATTACTCCATATCCTCCTAGGTAGTCCACAATGATGGTCCCACGATGCCCGATCACATCTGCTACATCCAGAAACTGCAGCAAGGGATCAAGTGTCCTCTCCCTGCAGTCTCTGGGGTTACACTGATGGTGCACTATATGGCAATAATCTGCCATACAGTGCATTATCACTTTGACCCCAGAGACTATAAGTGGACATGTGATCCCTTGTTGTAGTCTCTGGGGTCACAGTCATGGTGCACTGTATGGCAATGATCTGCCATACAGTGCACCATGGCTGTGACCCCAGAGACTACAACAAGAGAACACTTGATCCCTTGTTGTACTTTCTGGGGTCACAGTCATGGTGCATTTTATGGCAGATCATTGCCATACAGTGCACCATCACTGTGGCAAACCCAACCAAGTCTTAAAGATCTCATGATCTCTGAGGCTTGGGTCAGATGACCGGATGTTGTCATGGCAACGTTGGGTTGCCATGGTGATCGGCTCTTCAGAATACAATACGATGAGCCAATCACCACGGGGAGAGGTAAGACACTGTATGCTCTCTCTCCCCGGACCCTAAGTGCTGTGATTGATAAGATCACCGCAATTAAGGGGTGACATAGAGCCAGGGCACAGCGACCACACAGACCGCTGTGGCTTGGCTGTCATATCACTCCAGCAAGGGGTGGTTCATGATTGGTGTATGTCGGGTTGCCACTGCTAAATTATTTGAGAAATAGCAGGAGGAAGACGACTGGGAGAGAATGTGGTATCAGGTGGAGGACAGGCCTCTCAGTCAGCAAGCTGCACCCAAACCCACGGGGCATGTTGATGTGGCACAAGGTTCTCCTATCTGGCCTATAGGGCATGGTCATCCCCTAGTTCCTCCAGCGTCTTCTCCAGCGGAGTCCATGGTGGAGTGTCCTGAGGGACAGGTGACGGCGGTGAATGCTCCAGTGGGACTAGCCCTTGCGACCGCTGAGGCTGTCCTGTAGCTGAGTACCATCACAAATGCTAACCTTCTGCCCGGGCAACTTTGACATTGCTGGGAGACGATTTTAACACCATGTAGCGTGGACTTTCCTAAAAGAAGGTATTTTGCTTGGTCGATGACCCATCCCTTAGTTGGCATTTTGGCTAGAGAATGACTTTTTTGAGTTGTTTCCTTTTCAGTTTCTCCTTTACCCAGAATTTATTTTCCTAATGTTTTATTTCCTTTTCCCACATTTTGCGCTGTTTGCACTTCCCACTACTGGATAAGTGGGTATGCATGCAGGCTTTGGGGTCCAACTTAAAGACCTTAATAGACTCTGCCCTTCATGGACTTTACACCAAGCCCTGTGCCAACAGTGTGTTGTTTCATGCATTTTTTACTCAGATTTTGAGAATCTGAATCAAAATCTGCACGTCCATCCTGAGGCCAGCAAAGACTATGATAAGTCAGAAGTGCTGAGTCCATGTTGCTTTTCTTTATCCTTGGGTATCTGTTCAGATTTATTTTTTATGCCCTAAAATCTGCACCAAATATAACTAGGAAAAGATAAACACGTTGGCACAGAACTTCTGAACTCTCAGACTTTTCTGGCTTCAGGATAGACTTGCAGATTTTGATGCAGATGCTCAAAATCTGCTTCAAAAGAAGTATCAAACAATGTACTATGCACACAGAGTCTTACAACAATATGGTGAGAGCAGGCAGGTGACGCGCCCCGGGCCGTGGGGCTTCTTAGGGCCGACCCATTAGGTTACTGCCGGGGGAAGTCATGGGTGTCGAGGCTCAGCTACGTGGCCCGGGGGGTCTGCTAAATAAAGTTCTGAGGTTTGTGGTTTGGGGGAGATTATCATGACGCCACCCGTGGCTTGCGGCTATTGGTGGCCGTGGCTACTGTGCGGGACCTCTGGGGATGATGGGATGGCAGCTGTGATGGTTTTGCTCCCCAAGGGAAGAGAGGATCCCCAGGGCAACCGGTATAGTCTATGGCAGTGATAGGCCACTGGGGGTGTAGGCCGGAGGGAGCGGAATGACCAACAGAAACAAGGGTTGAAGTCTCCGTTACCTTTACTGGTAAAAGAGCAGGTTCGTCCAGGGTACTGTCCACAAGAGATGTTGGAAGTCCGAGCGCCTGGGAGCAAGTTGAGGTTGTCCTCACCCAGCGAGTTCTGAGGTCTCCCTGTTGCGCTACTCTTGGTGGGTCCTGGCTGCCTGTAGCTAAGCTGTGACCCTCTCTCCTCCTGTGTATAGTCTCTTGCCCATATGACAGGCAGTTTGAGCCCTCTCTGGGTTACGCTCCTCTGGTGGCTCTTCCTGATCTCCCTAGTGCTGCTGTGCCTCCTAGGCTTCGTGGTGGACAGGCAACTTGGAATTTCCCGCCCTCCGGTGTTGGCTGCTTGGCTTAGACTCCGGTGTCTGTTCCGGCACTCTGTACGGGTGTGGAACCTGGCTAATGGCTCCACTCCTGAGACCTACTTTTCCATTTCCTCAGACCCTCTCCTACGGGTCCCTTACACTGGCTAGTCTCTGTCCCGGGACGAGCCTTACGCTGCTCCAGTCCACTGGACCTCTTCACAGTCCTCCTAGGAACTGAACTACCTAACCCCGCTCCCAGACCAGAATTTATAGGAGGGGACCTCGCCTTGGACTCGGTTCAGAGCGCTCCCCTGGATTTGGGAAGGTGTTGTGTGTGGTGGGTTTACCTGGTGTGGAGACCCTTCCCTTGCTTTCAGGCACGGCATGGTCCCCCGGGGGGAGACAATGCCATTGTGGTAGCCAGACTCTGGGGTGCCACACAGGCGTGAGAGTGTGACAAGTGGTGACATCATAAACATTACTGCACTTCTACTACGGCACTCTTACTATTGTTTTGCCAATTCTTTTGTCAAACAGGCTCGGATACGACTTTAAAGAAGGTAATCAAGTAATTTTATTAAAAAGGCTCATTTAGAATACAAAACTATAAAAACAACAATATGATATTGCATACACTATTTGTATAATCAGCACATAAAGATTTTGAATACAAAACTATAAAAACATTAAGATATTGCATACACTATTTGTATAATCAACACATAAAGGTTATGCATTTACTTACATCACATCACCACGGAGTTGCACATCATCTTGTCTTGTAACATCAATCGGAGAAGCACGATGAAGACAGGAGAGTTCAGTAGGAAAACACAACACTGTATTCAGGTACACAAAATGACTTCTTCATCATGGAGCTTATAAGAACTCCTGCAGAAGTCCCGAATACAGGTACACAAAATGACTTCTTCATCAAGGAGCTTATGAGCATCATCTGTCCAATTGACAGAGAACTCCTGAGAAGTCACCACCAAAAATGCTTCTGTCTGTATCATGATTCCAGCGACTTTTATAAGGCTTAAGTCAATGGAAGGCGGTTAATGTTTATAAGTTTGCCTTGTCGATCAAACTGAATTGGCCAAGTTCCGTTATCTCGAGAAGTTCACTTACAAACATTATTCTAGACAATCGACCTGTGTATTTCTCATTGAACATAATGGTAAAGGTTCATACACTAATTGAATCAGTATTTTGGTTACAATACCACTGTTTGTCAAAGCAAATACACAGTGGTCATTTGTGTAGAAGACACACAACTTCAAAGACCATAGAACAATTAACATTGTCTTACTGTATCAACAAAGGGAAAACACTCAGTTTGTGGATGGCAGACATCAAGACAGTTCATTTGAATGAACTAGTTTCTTAATATTACAGTATATCAATACACTGCAATATATTGCAATATATAGTGCTTGGATTCAGACAACCATCTAATATATAATTCCCCTAACGCACTTCCGTAAGTTTCGGCGCTGTTTCCGTCGTTGTGGCCGTGGGCGCGCGGCGTTGCAGCGAGCCATTGCCCACGTACACCCCGCCAGAACGCCAGCTCCGGCAGTGGCTACAAGCACCAGGCAATGAGAATACAGCGGGCCGGAGCTACAGACTTCGTAGCTCCGACCGACGAGAGCCGAGCGCCGTGGCCGAAAACAGAACCAAGTGCCTGGCCATGCACAGCTCTAAAGACAGCTATGTATCTCAATGGGCAGTGAGGCGCTATGCTCATTGGTCGGCGCCAGCACACAGCGGCCAATGAGCTTCGCGCCTCACTCACAGCGGTAAATTTGAAACTCAAAGTCCTCCATGTATCTCAATGGCCAGTGAGGAGCTATGCTCATTGGTCGGCGCCAGCACACAGCGACCAATGAGTTTCGCGCCTCAGTTACAGCGGAAAATTTGAAACTCAAAGTCCTCCATGTATGTCAATGGCCAGTGAGGCGCTATGCTCATTGGTCGGCGCCAGCACACAGCGACCAATGAGCTTCGCGCCTCACTTACAGCAGTAAATTTGAAACTCAAAGACCTCCATGTATCTCAATGGGCAGTGAGGGGCTATGCTCATTAGTTGGCACGAGCACACAGCGACCAATGAGCTTCGCGCCTCACTTACAGCGGTAAATTTGAAACTCAAAGTCCTCCATGTATCTCAATGGCCAGTGAGGCTCTATGCTCATTGGTCGGTGCCAGCACACAGCGACCAATGAGCTTCGCGCCTCACTTACAGCAGTAAATTTGAAACTCAAAGTCCTCCATGTATCTGAATGGGAAGTGAGGCGCTATGCTCATTGGAGTCTACGAGCGCCGGATTACACCGGATTTGGCAGCAAAACTACCAGGTTCCCGGACGTCGGGTGCTGAATGAGCGGCGGCTTTGAAATTCAAGCCGCTCTCATTCAGCACCTGGACAGCGCAGCTAAAAGAGCCGCTGGCTGAAATTTCAGCACGCGGAGAGCTCCACTGCTGAAATTTCAGTACTTGGACAACGGCAGCCGTGCGCAGGGAGGATTCCAGCACAAAACAGGATTGGAGGGCATATTTGCCCTCTGATTCTGTTTTGTTCGGGGCTGTCAGGTTCTGTCTGGTGCTTCCTACAAAACACTGGACAGAACCTGACAGCAGAAAACCGTGATGCCTTATAGTGTTGTACGATTCTGTGATCAGATCACAGGTGCAGAGAGGAGGAGAGATTAAATTCCCCATCTCCTGCATTGCCAGTCTCGGAGTATATTGTGCTGCACTCACATGTCACATAGGTACGAGAGATCCGACACTGGCAGACAGTCCCAGCGTGATGTGATTTTTTTTTCTCAGCTCGCACGCCTGAGCTGCCTGATTGTCTAACATGGGCACAAGTGCAATGCGAGATTTCTTCGTAAAGTAATTGTGCAAGTCACATAGGAAATGTAAATGTGTCACTTAGAAAGTTGGGAGCAATACTATAGTTCAAGAATCTAAATAAATAAAATCTGTTGCTGTTATTGGAATAAACTGCTTTTGCAAAATATAGTTTTTTATTATTTAACAACTGCGGATGTAAAGATATGGAACCGATTCTGTTTTTAGGAAGTACAAAAAATGTTTTGTGGCATGAAGTTCCCTTATGAAACTAGTCATCACTTCAGTTTTAAAACCATTGAAAAACAACTCATATGAGTTATCGTATATACTTTTTATATTCAAACAGAAATTAATGTGCCACATATACAGATCATTGTTCATATGGTTCAGAAACAGCATTGTGACCCCAAGCAAACCTTTTCATCTAGAAACGTATTAAAATGTACAAGTGCATGCCTAGTTTCCAATTTCAGAAGAGATTTGTTTAATTGGCATTGGAAATAGTTTTTGGTAGACATGTGTTTATACTTAATATTATCAGTAGTAATGAGCGAGTGTATTCGTTACTATTTGCTATTTGCATGAATAGTAAGGTATTCGCATTACTCGTTATTCTGCGAGTATTTGTATATTCGGATGTCCCGCAATGCAGTTTTGGCTCCTCTTTTGCAGCCACTAAACATGCTGTGCTTCTTAACCAATCACAGTAATGCCACAGACATCTTAGTTGTGGCATTACTATGATTGGCTGGCCGCCCAGTGTCATATGGTCTATTTAAGCCCTGCCGCCATTTTGCCCGCATTGCATTCGGAGCATGCATTCTACAAGCATTGGGAGAGATCACTCAGCTGCAAGGGAGAGTGTTAGGCCTCTTCATAACACAAAAGCACTTTTAAGGGCTACCTCTAGTGTATACTACCACAGTGTAGATTAGGAAGGGAGAGATATTGAAGCAAGGACAGTTTAAAGGAGCCGTTCAGCAACTGCATAAGGCTGCCTTCACATTTGCGGACCCCTCCGCAGCATTCTGCGGAGGGGTCCGCAATGTGACTGCAGCGGCCGGGAGCTCCTATCTTTATAATGGGAGCGCACGGTGCTGCGCTTGACAGCGCATGACCGTGCGCACCCATTCACTCCCATAAGTGATCTGTGCGCAGGCGGATGCCTGCGCACAAACCACACACTCTCGCCCGCCCCAGGGACGCAACATGTCGCGTCCCTGGTGCGGACAAGACTGTGTGATTTATGCACCAGGCCATGTTACCCACGTTTTTTGTGGTAACAGGCTGACTTCTGCTGTCCACAATACTCCACTTAAAAAGGCGGTTATTGTCCTCCACAAACCAGTAGTCCAAACATTTCCTACTGCCTGCTACCAAGAACTCACCAGGCTATGTTACCCACTGTTTTTGTGGTTACAGGTTTGCTTCTGCTGTCCACAATACTCCAATTATAAAGGCGGTTATTGCCCTCCGCAAACCATTAGTGTAAACATTTCCTACTGCCTGCTACCAAGCATGCACCAGGCGATGTTACCCTCAGTTTTTGTGGTTACAGGTTTGCTTCTGATGTTCACAATACTTCACTTAAAAAAGCGGTTATTGCCCTTCACAAACCAGTTGCCTAAACATTTCATTCTGCCTGCTGCCAAGCGTGCACCAGGCTATGTTACCCACTGTTTTTGTGGTGACATTTAGGTAGGATTGTGCCACCAGAAGTTCACAAATTACACTTCCATAGTGCTTGTAAAATCCTAAGCAGTACTACTACCATGTAATGCTGCTTGACAGAAGCCGCGCACTATTCAATATTCCCCCTGTCTGTTTTGGGGGTTATATTTTGCTTGACACCAGAAGTATATATAATATATGTCCAATGCTAAATGTTTGTTGTGTATGTGCAACTGCAGGTTGTGTGCAGGTGGCATAAGGGCCTGCTTCCTGGACAACATATTGGGAAGCAGGTAACACAGGGGAAATGCCAGTGGTTTCGCAGTCATACACAGTTTTGTTTGTACGCGTTCCAACAACCGAGTGGGGTGCTGTGTATGTCAGCAGTATTTTCAGAAAACTAACAGAGGTATTTTGTTGTATTACATTTTTTATTGTGGGTGAATGGATGCCACTTTGGTGCAATGTGGGCATGCTTTTTACAAATGGGGAGACATTTTCTTGTGGTGTGTGTGTTGTGTGTTTTGTGATTTTAGCTAGGCTCTCTGAGTACCATGCCTACACCTGTTACTCATCTCCGTATTCCTGATTAACGTTGAAGCTCTGTTTTGGCGATACCAATATTGTGACAACATTGATTTGAATGTGGTTGAGTATTTCATTGACCCTTTTGCCAATATAGTGGGCGAACATATGCTCATTCAGCAAAACAAACACACACTTTACAAGGTTTGGTCATCTGTAGTTCACATCATGTTTAAAAGTTAACTATTTTGGGGAATTTAAGTTGTGTTACTGTCATTTGGAGGGACAAACTAGTTATCAATTTAGTCCCTTTTGAATTTAATCAGAGTAAGTCTGCCTGAATTTTCCGTGGAGAGTTATGTGCACCTATCCCTGATGATTGATTGCCCCGCTGTACCAGAAAACACGCTCTGACATGACACTAGCAGCAAGGCAGGCCAGCACCTCCAAGGCGAATAAGGAGAGGTCAGCTTGGACACACAATTATTAAAGGGAAGTGAATCATCATGAATGACGCAGGTTTGGTGAGTTAAGTATCCTTTTAGCATCTTGTTTAATTTAAATCTCCTTGGTTTATTGAAAATGGCCCAGTTTGTGCACATTTCCCCTCCCCCCCACTTCTGTTGCAGCAGGTGTGCGTGTCTCTCCCCATTAATTCTTGCTGTTGAAGAGAGCCTTTACCTCTGCTGCCAGCATTGTCAAAGGGTGATGTTTTCAGCAAGTGACGTACAATGCCACCTCCTGAAGGATTCCATTGTGCAACCCTTTTGTAACTCAAAAAGGAGAGAAGAAATTTTCTCCTTGTAGCATCGATCGAGGAAGGTGGCTAACCAGTATAAGTTGTTGGCGAAAATGTGTATCAAACGAGGTTCTTTAAACAGACACTTACACTGGAACTGTGGCATATGGGCCAACCTTCAAACATCCAAAGGTTCAACACGAGGAACAATACCCAGCCTCTCCTCATGCTGCCTTACCTCCATCTCCTTCTCTCCAGCCCATCCAAGCTGGGGTTGGGAGTCCCTTCTGCAGCAATGGGAGCCCACTTGATGAGGGCCCGGTTCTGATCGGGAAAACCCCTGTAGGCCTCATCCCCCGACTGCGGAGTGGTAGACTGATAAGCTGACAGAGATTTAGAGCCTGGCTGCGGTTCACTAGGGCACAGAAAGATGTCTCTTCTGGAAGGAGAAGAACCAGCGGTGGTCCCAGACCCAGCCACTGACACCTCACTATCTACAGCCCCAGTAGCCACCGCAGCCTCCGTTGCGGCCCTAGCTGTGGCTCCGACCACGACAGGTATGTGGGAGGACGACCACTCCTGCCTGTCGTGCTGGATGGCATCCCCATAGATGCTTTCCTGGACAGCGGTTCGCTAGTGACAACGATGCCTTATATTCTTTATAAACAGTTCTGGGCCGACTCTGATCTCACCCGCCACCCAGATGAAAGTTTTACCATGTACTCCAGCTATGTCCAACCTCTACCACAAGTGGGGTTCAATGAGGTGACCATTAAGATGGGGTGTGCAGAACTAACCACCCAGGGAATGATAATTGTTAATGTTGACCGGTGAGAACGTAACCAATTATTACTCTAAGCACTAATGTAATTGAGAATTGTCTAGGAGAAATTATTACTTTGTTAAAACAGGCTGCCAAAACTTCCAGCACCAGGCAGCAGAGAGTCCTGCAGAATGAGATAAACTCCATGATGCAGAGGCAGCAGGTGGAGCTGTCTGGTGGAGAAGTCAGCAGTATGAAAGTAAGTAACTCGGTCTTCATTGCAATACCCCCTAAAAGTGAAATGTTAATCTGGTGTAGGGCAGCAAGAGACCTTCAGGGTCAAGATTACCAGGCCCTAGTAGAGCCCATGTACTCGGATAGAAGGCCCACTGTCCTAACAGCCAGGGGAGCAGTTAATGTCCGCAAGGGGAGGGTACCAGTATATATCTTGAACTGTGGAGAAGAAGAGGTCAAACTACCTCTGTATGGTACCATTGCTAAGCTTTTCACTGTCAATAACAACGTCATCAAGGCAGTAGAAGCTTTGAATGGCTCCGATGGGCAGCTGAAGGACTGGTGTCAGAAGCTACATGTGGGCAGACTCCACCCCTTCGCACGAAAAGCATGGAGTTTACCGGGTAGTTCAAGAATATGAACGGGTCTTTAGTAAATATCCTTTAGACTTTGGGCAGGTAAAAGGGGTACAACATTACATCCCCACTGGAGACCATCCGGCCATTAAAGAGAGGTACTGCCCTGTATCACCAGCTCACTATCAATGTGCCAAAGAGATGTTACGGGAAATGAAGGAGGCTGGGGTGATTAAAGATAGTTGTAGCCCCTAGGCAGCTCTACTAGTCCTGGTAAAGAAAAAAAAGATGGTACAATGAGAATGTGTGTTGATTACAGGCAGATTAATCAAATTACATATAAGGATGCTTACCTGTTACCTAGAATTGAAGAGTCATTAGCTGCACTGAGAACTGCTAACTATTTTTCCACCTTAGATCTCACCAGTGGGAATTGGCAGGTTCCCATGGCAGAGGAGGGCAGAGAAAAGACCGCGTTCACGACACTGATGGGCCTTTGTGAGTTTAATTGCATGCTGTGTGGACTCTGCAATGCACCAGGAACATTCCAGAGCTTGATGGAGTGTTGCCTGGGGCATAGAAACTTTTAAACCGTGTTACTGTACCTGGATAATGTAATTGTCTACTGAAAGACGTAAGAAGACCATTTGAAGCACCTGGCTGAGGTATTCGAGGCATTATCCAATTTTGGCATGAAAGTGAAGCCATCCAAGTGCCACTTACTGAAGCCCAGGGTACAGTACCTAGGACACGTGGTCAAAGCAGAAGGTGTGGCACCAGACCCTGATCAAGTCACTGTAATCAGGGACTGGCCGAGGCCCACTACCATCAAAGAAGTATGACAATTCCTGGGATTGGTAGGCTACTACTTGAGGTTTATCAAGGGCTTCACAAAGATAGCAGCGCCTCTGCAAGACTTCCTGGTAGGCCAGTCCAAGAACCTGAGTCCTCCATTTGAATGGAAAAGCAGAGTAGAAGACTCCTTCACCCAGTTGAAGTGGGCCCTTACAGGGGACGAGATCCTGACCTACCCTGACTATGGCCAACCGTTTGTGCTTTACGGAGATGCGAGCAACATGGGATTGGGAGCCGTGTTATCCCAGGTGCAGAGAGGCAACGAGAAAATGATTGCCTATGCCAGCAGGAAGCTCCGTCCTACAGAAAGGAACCCTGACTACTATATCTCATTCAAGCTAGAGTTCCTTGCCAAGTCTGGGCTGTAACTGAATGCTTTAAACACTACCTGGCTTCACCGAAGTTTACAATATATACGGACAATAATCCGCTGACCCATCTAGAAACCGCAAAGTTAGGTGTACTGCAACTGCAATGGATGGCCCAGTTGTCCAATTACAACTTTAACATCAATTACTGGGCAGGGCATAAGAATTAGGAAAGAAGGATGTCCGGTGCCACTTGCGATATATCCTTTATTTCCTTAAATCTTTAAAACATCACAGATATCTCCGTAAGGTGCCCGATACGCATTTCGGAGAACTGCGTCCCCTTAATCGTCAGCACATAAACAATAAAAAACACACACACACATATATATACATTTGCAAAAACTAGCACTCGTGAGATCTGTGAATAATTAGCAATAATTGATTAGGATGCATTAACTCTTACTCAGTCAATTCGGTATACAAAGAAGTGCACACTTCTTTGTATACCGAATTGACTAATTAAGAGTTAATGCATCCTAATCAATGATTGGTAATTTTTCACAGATGTCACGAGTGCTGGTTTTTACAAATGTATATGTGTGTGTGTTTTATTGTTCTCCGAAATGCGTACAGGGCACCCTACGGAGATATCTGTGATGTTTTTGCACATCACTGCACAAACCCATGAATTAATTTGGCAAATAGTTGTCCCGAAGAGAGATGTCCAGATGGTCCTGAAGGCATACCACGATGGGGCAGGGTATTTCGGGAGGAAAAAGCTGGAAGTTCTGTTGCGTGAATGCTTCTACTGGGTTGGCATGAGGAAGGCCATTGAGACATGGTGCAGAGACTGTGGCCCGTGCAACCTGCGGAGGAAGGATTGTGCCAGCCAGAGAGCTCCTTTACAGCCTATTGTCACTAGGCAACCATTTGAACTCGTTGCCTTGGACCATGTGAAGTTGACCTCGAGCCGGTCAGGCTACGCCTACACCCTCACCATAGTAGATCACTATTTTCGTGCCGCTGCAAAAGTAAGGATAAGATTCTCCGGGTATAGACAAAGGGTGCAGGAGAGCGCAAGAGACTTTGCATTGAATCTACAGGAAGCGCTGAGGGCACTGAAACAGACAGACTCTAATATAGTCCAGGAAGAAAACAAGTTACTTATTGATCAGTTTATTGATGGACTCATATCCCCTGCCCATAGAGCACAACTGTGAATGCTGGCCATAGAGAGCTCCGATCTGGACTTTGTGTGATTTAAGGACAGAGCTATATGGATCAGGGGCGGAACTACCGTGGTGCAGCCGGTGCAGCTGCACCAGGGCCCCAACCGGCTAGGGGGCCCTTTCAAGCCTGGAGGGGGTGCCCCAGCCGACCCCCGCAAGCCTCCGTCAGAGGAGAGGAGGGTCAGGCAAGGGAAGCAGAGAGCTTCCTGCTTCCCTTGCCTGATCCCGCCCCTCCTCTCCTCTGCCCCTCCGGCTCCTAGGACAGCTACAAATATCCGGCACGGCTCACCAGGTAGGAGAGCACCGCGCCTGCGGCCCCCCCCCCCACCACCCCCGGGCCGCGCCGACGGCCAGTAGCACATCCCTACCCCCCCGGGGCCGCGCCAACGGCCAGTAGCACCCCCCCTGCATCAGGGCCTCCAGGGGTGGCGGTCCGCCCTTGATATGCAGAAAGAGGCAGCCTATGACCCAGAACCTGCACCACGCCTGGCCAAAAGCTATCACCAACAGGGGGCACAGAACCCACAGGCCAGAGCAGGGGTCAGTGTACAGACTCTGGGGCCTATCACTAATGAGACTCTAAACTTAAAGATTGAAGCACTGACTAAGAGCGTAGCTGAGATGGCTAAAGCTATTCAAGCGATGCAAGGATCCACATCGGCGGAAAAGATCGAGTTGGCTTTCAGCAGAGATGACATACCATGGATGTGACAGATGAGATACCCAACAGCCAGAGGACGATGCAGCGATCGCTATGACTCCGAAGGACAGCCCATCTGCTACCACTGCAACAAACCAGGTCATTTTGTAAGGGTTTGTACTTTAAACAAGAATACGCTGGGGCAGCGGGCCGCCCCTCAAGACTAAGATAACCAGGCCCACCAAGCTAGTGTGACAGGTATGTGGGAGGATGCCCAGTCCTGCCTGTCGTGCTAGATGGCGTCCCCACGTACGCTTTTCTCGACACTGGCTCACAGGTGACATCGATACCGTATATCCTTTATAAAAGGCACTGGGTAGACTCTGACATTGGATGTGGCCCAGATGATGACTTTACTATATTGGCTAGTAACAGTAAACCTATGCCACAGATTGGGTTTAAAAAAGTAACCATAAAGGTGGGGCAGGAGGAATTGAAGCCCCAGGGATTGATAATTGTTGATGTTGATCAGCACGAACGTAGCCCAATGATCACTTTAGGCACTAATTTAATAGGAAATTGTCTTGCAGAGATTATTGTCTTGTTATAGGAGATTGCCGAAACTGCCAATAGTGGACAGCAACGAGTCCTGTGAAAAGAAATAAAAGCCCTGATGCTGAGACAGCAGGTAGAGTTGTCTGGAGGAAAAATCGGCAGGGTAAGAGTAAGTGATCCAGTACCCATTGCATTACCCCCGAAAAGTGAAATGTTAGTCTGGTGTAGGGCAGCAATAGGCTTTTGAGGGTGATATTAGCAAACCCTGGTAGAGCCTGTGTACTGAGACATAGGGCCCACTGTCCTGACCAGTACGCATCTTAAATTGTGGTGAAGAAGAAGTCAAACTGCCAAAGTATGCTACCATTGCTAAATTGTATACTGCCGATAACAACTCCATCCAGGCAGTGGAACCCTTGAACCCGTCTGATCAGGCGTAGAACAATGGCTCTGAGGAAAAGCTGGAAGATTGGTGCCAGAAGTTGCATGTAGGTACCGATTCTACACCCTCCCATTAAAAGCATGGACTGTACCAGGTAGTGAAAGAGTATGAACAAGTTTTTAGTAAGCATCCTTTAGACTTTGGGCAGGTGAAAGGGGTTGAACATCACATACCCACAGGAGATCTTTCGCCCATAAAAAAGAGATATAGGCCTGTACCGCCAGCTCACTATCGATGTGCCAAAGACATGCTACAGGAAATGAAGGAGGCTGGGGTCATAAGAGATAGTTGAAGCCCCTGGGCAGCTCCTCTAGTCCTGGTCAGAAAGAAGGATGGTCCAATGAGGATGTATGTAGATTACAGGCAGATTAACCGCATTACACGTAAGATTGCATACCCATTGCCTAGAATTGAGGAATCACTAGCTGCATTACGAACTGCTAACTACTTTTCAACCTTAGATCTTTCCAGTGTGTGTTGGCAGGTTCCTGTAGCAGAGGCGGACCGAGAGAAGACAGTGTTTGCCACACCGATAGGCCTCTGCGAGTTCAACTGTATGCCATTCGGACTCTGTAACGCATCGGGAAGATTCCAGAGGCTGATGGAGTGCTGCCTGGGGCATAAGAACTTTGAAACCATCTTATTGTACCTTGATGAAATCATTGTCTACTCCAAGATGTATGAAGATCACCTGGAGCACTTGGCAGAAGTGTTTGAAGCCTTGTCTGGCTATGGCATGAAAGTGAAGCCATACAAGTGTCACCTGTTGAAACCAAAGGTACAGTACCTCGGTCATGTAGTGAGCTCTGAAGGTGTAGCACCATATCCTGAGAAAGTAATAGTCATTAGGTACTGGCCAAGACCCACCAGTGTCAAAGAGGTGAGGCAGTTCCTGGGGCTGGTAGGATACTACAGAAGGTTCATCAAGGGGCTTACGAAAATGACAGCACCCCTGCAAGACCTGCTGGTAGGATAGTTCAAGAAGGCTAAGAACCCAAGCCCTCCATTCAAAATGGAGCAGTAAGGAAAAAGACTCCTTCAAGCCGTTGAAGTGGTCCCTAACGGGAGATGAGATCCTAGCCTATCCTGATTACAGCCAGACATTTGTCTTGTATATTAATGCCAGTAATGTGGGATTGGGAGCAGTGTTGTCCCAGGTGCAAAGAGGCAAATAAATAGTGATAGCCTATGCAAGCAGGAAGCTCCATCCTACAGAAAGGAACCCAGAGAATTACAGTTCATTCAAGTTAGGGTTTCTGGCTGTCGTCTTGGCAGTTACAGAAAGTTTTAGGCATTACCTGGCTGCAGCCAAATTCACCATCTTCACGGATAATAACCCGTTGACTCACCTGCAGACAGCGAAGCTTGGCTCACTAGAACAGAGGTGGATGGCGCGACTAATTACAATTTTATCATCAAATACCGGGCAGGCCACAAGAACGCCAATGCTGATGCATTGTCTAGGATGCCTCATTTGCAGGAGTGGAGGAAGAACCGGAGGAGCTGGAAGAGATAAAGCTACCGATTTTTCACCGCCCTGACACAATGTAAGAACCATGTGCACAACAAACATCAAGAAGCCATATTGAACCCATTACCCCACCATGGATGGGCAGAAATGCAAGACAGCAATCCAGCTGTATGCTTAGCTAAGGAACTACTGATGCAGGAAGGTTCGTACCCTGGTCCAGATGCCCCACCAGAGGCGCAGCAGCTGTGGAAATAGCGAAGTAAGTTGTTCATGTGTGGGGGTAAATTGTGCAGACGTCATACTAATCCCAAAACCCACGAACTTATCTGGCAGATCGTCGTGCCAAAAAGGGATGTTCAGATGGTCTTAGAAGTGTACCACGATGGTGCAGAATGTTTTGGTGGAAGAAGTTGGAGGTTCTGCTGAGAGATTCTACTGGGTTGGCATGAGAAGTGTCACGCTTCCGGGGGAAGGCGCCCTAGAGTGGACCCACTGGACCGTGGTACCGAACTCCCCTGGGTGAGCTGACCTAGTTTAACCAACCCCTATACAGGAATTGTCAGGGGCAAGCCCAGGGGGTCTATATGCCACGGCTGCTAGTACCAGGGGGGCAGCTTGTACGGTTAGCCTATGCTACGGCACAGCTAAGGATTCCGGGTAACGGTACAAGGCTAGGCGAGCAGGAATGGTGCTACCGAGGAAGAGCACAGGCTTTTGCTCCCTTACAGATGAGAGCCGTGATGGGCTTGATCAAGGACGAGAAATGGGGAATAAATTGCCTGTAATAATTAGCAAAACCAAGGAACCACTGAATAGCCTTAGTCCCCACAGGACGGGGCCACTTCAGCATGGCAGAGAGCTTCTCAGGATCCATCCGTAATCCGGAGTCAGAGATGATGTATCCGAGAAAGGGCAAAGAGGTCTGCTCAAAGACACATTTCTCCATCTTGGCATACAACCGGTTCCTCTTCAGTCGCAGGAGGACTTGCCGTATGTGTCATCCATGAGAGGACAAATCCGGGAGGAGATGAGGATATCGTCCAGATATACCACCACACACGTGTACAACAGATCACAAAAGATGTCATTGACGAACTCCTGAAACACTGCGGGAGCATTACACAACCCGTACGGCATGATCAAATAGTCATAATGGCCGTCCCTGGTGTTGAAAGCCGTCTTCCATTCGTCTCCGGCACGTATGCGAACCAGGTTGTATGCTCCTCAGAGGTCTAATTTCGTGAAGATGTGAGCCCCTTTGAGCCTGTCAAAGAGCTTTGGAATCAGCAGCAGGGGGTATTTGTTCTTGACGGTGATGGCATTCAAGCCTCTGTAATCTATGCAGGGTCGAAGGGTGCCCTCCTTCTTCTTCACAAAGAAAACCCAGTGCCAGCAGGGGACGTGTATTTTCGAATGAAGCCCCTAGCCAAGCTGTCCGTGAAGTACACAGACATGCCTTGTGATTTGGCTGGAGACAACGGATAGATTCATCCCTTGGGTGGAGTAGCACCAGGAACCAGATCAATAGGGCAATCATATGGCTGATGAGGCGGGAGGACCTCTGCCTCCGTTTTGTTGAAGACATCCGCGTACTGCCAATAGGCAGTTGGTAAACCAGGAAGAACAGAAGCCGGTTGCCGGGAACAGTCTTCAGGCATCTCTCATGGCAGAGAGGACCCCACCACAGCACATCCCCTGAACGCCAGTCCAGGACAGGTTCATGAACCCGAAGCCAGGGAAGCCCGAGGAGCAGGGCATGGGAGAGACCAGGCATGACGTAGAAGGCAATCTTTTCGCGGTGTAGAGCCCCGATCTGCACCTCCACCTCCTCTGTCACTTTGGTGACGATCTCCTGCAGCGGTCTGCCATACACCAATGCAATCACGCGTGGCATCACCAGAGGTATTATAGAGATTCCAAGTCGAGTCACCACCTCTTGCTGAATGAAATTTCCTGGTGCCTCAGAAACCACGTAGGCTAGCTCAGAAAAGCATCTCTGCAGACGTATCACCTGCACGGGCAGGGTGAGGGCTTGAGAGGCATCGCTCTCGTCTAGGACGGTCTTTCTTATGTGACCTAGGCGGAGGACTTTTCCTGGTCTTTCAGGACAATATCGGTACCGGACGGATCTCCTCTCCCTGGCAGTTTCACGGGAGTGCTCTTGGAAACGCAAGTCGATGCGAGTGGCTAGTGAGATCAAGTCCTCCAGCTCGTCTGGAATATCCCGACCCGCGAGTTCGCCCTTCATCCTGCCGGACAGGCCACGCCAGAAAGTTCTGGTCAGCGCTTCGTTATTCCATCTCACCTCAGAGGAGAGGATGCGAAAACGAATAATGTATTGCCCAACGGTGAGCGTCCCTTGACGGAGGTTGAAGAGTGACTCCGTAGCAGATGCGACCCGACCGAGTTCATCGAAGACCCGCCAGAATGTCTCCAGAAAGGTCAACAAGTGGGAGAACGCTGGGTAATCATGCTCCCATAGAGGGTTAACCCACGCCAGAGCCTTGCCCCCCAGGTGGGACACCATGAAAGCCACCTTGGCCCAATCGGTGGGGTACTGATGTGGCAGTAGTTCAAAGTGTAAGCGACATCGGTTGAGGAAGCCACGGCACATCTTGGGGTCTCTGCTGTATCTAGGTGGTCTCCCGAGGCGAGGCGGAGGGTTCGGGATGCCACCGTCTGCCGTTGTTGCAGACTGCACGGAGTCCAGATGATCATCCATGGAGGATATGTACGACAGCCTGCAAGACTGCATGTCTCGTTGTGCTGCCAGCTCCTGCTGTAGGCTCGCAGGCTGGGTGGCGGATGCCAGGTCGGAGGTTTGCAGGGAGGCTAACCGGTTATCCATGGACTGAAGACAAGCCGCTATATGGCTCCGACTCTCCCGAATATAAGCCAGCTCCTTTTGCTCTGAGAACGAGGTACCAGCGGGGTCCATGGCCTGATTATTCTCTCACGCTTCCGGGGAAGGCGCCCTAGAGTGGACCCACTGTGCCGTGGTACCGAACTCCCCTGGGTGAGCTGACCTAGTTTAACCAACCCCTATACAGGGATTGTCAGGGGCAAGCCCAGGGGGTCTAAATACCATGGCTGCTAGTACCGGGGGGGCAGCTTGTAAGGTTAACCTATGCTACGGCACAGCTAAGGATTCCGGGTAATGGTACAAGGCTAGGCGAGCAGGAATGGTGCTACCGAGGAAGAGCACAGCTAGGGTTCCAGGTAACAGGGTAAAAGGAAGGCCTGACCAACAGTCAGCAAGGCAGAAGCAAACTAACTTAATAATCAGGCACCTTCCATCAGTGGAGGTGGCCTGATATACCAGAGGAAGAGCAGCTATTGGTCAAGGGGAGTGTCAGGTTGGATCGTGCCGGCCCCTAGAGTCACAGGGGAGGAGTGCACCTAGTGCACCGCTGATTGGTCACATGAAGACGACCATTGTGATGTGCTCATGTGTGAGCCCGGTGGTCAGCTGACAGGAAGGGAACCCGGCGACGGCTCCGAGACACAGTACACCTGGATGCCGGATGCCCCGTTGGCAGAGGAGCAGGCGATGCCGACCCGGGAGAGGTGAGCTGGGGAGCGGTGCCAGGGGACCTAACAAGAAGAGCCATCAAGAATTGGTGCAGAAACTGTGGTCCATGCAACCTGAGGAGGAAAGTTAAGGACATTTAAAGGGCCCTACTCCAGCCCATTGCTACCAAACAACCACTTGAACTGGTAGCTTTGGATCACGTGAAGTTGACCCCCAAGAGATCAGAATATGTCTATGCCCTCACCATAGTAGACCACTACTCTCGTTTCTTGGTGGTAGTAGCTGTGAAAGACCTGACAGCCAAGACAGTGGCTAGAGCATTTCAAGCCCACTTTTGCAGACCACATAGATACCCAGAACAGGTCCTTACAGATCAAGGTCCAGCGTTTGAAGCAGAGGTGTTCCAGGAATTTTGTAATTTGTACGGGTGCAAGAAAATAAGAACATCACCGTACCTTCCATAGACCAACGGCTTGTGCGAAAAGATGAACCAGGTAGTCATAGACCTGCTGAAGACATTGCCGGTGGAAGAAAGGAACATGTGGCCACAGAAGTTGCCAAATCTAGTGGATTTACATTACCATGTGCCCGTGTTACCATGACCAACTGTACTCCAGCCTACCTGATGAGAGAAAGACCTGGTAAGCTGCCTATTGACTTGGATATGGGAATTGTAAATCCTGATGCAGATGCACCAGAAGCAGATTGGGATACCAAACATCAACAGAAGTATCGCCAAGTGCAAGAGTCCGTTGAGAAAAGTCTGTCCCAAGCGAGAGAATGACAAGAAAGAGCATACAACCAGCATGCTCCTGCAACCCCTTTGAAACCAGGTGTGCAAGTGTGGAACCCCTGGTTCAAAGTGCCACAGTGTCATCACTGCCCCCTAGTGGTGGTGTTACAAGAGAGCAACAAAGGGTATTCTCATCAGGAAACACACACAACACCAACACCTCCAGGCCAGATGGGGGAGACCAAGCCCGGGTTCAGGGTGAGCTCCCCTATATATTCTGGTTTGGGAAGGAGCAAGTTAGTGCAGTTCCTGAGAGGACTGTGAAGAGTTCAGTTCCTGGGAGACTGAAGAAGACCTGGGTGTAAAAGAGCCGTGCTAAGCTAATCCCAGAGTCGCTAGCTGAGTTACAGGGCTAAGGCAAGGGTCTGAGGAAAGGAGAAGCAAGAACAAACCTGGGAGGCTGAGCAACACCGTGCTCTTCCCAGAGGAAAGGCGCATAGAACGGACACCGGAGTCCGAGACTGTGCAGGGTCACACATCCTGGCAGTCGATACCGGACGGTGGGGGTTCCAGATTCCCAGCCTGCCAAACTGTGCCCATAGACACAGCAACGGAGAGAGAGTTCAGAGACACTGACACCCGGGTATAAGTAAAGGACTTTTGCCTGTCATATCGATACCTCACAGGACAAGGCAGGGCAGGGAGCCAAGCTTAAGCAGCAGGAGCCAAATTGCAAGCGCAGTAAGGGAGCCAAAGACCCGGTTGGGTGAGAATAACCCCAAGTTGCTTTCAAGACTCCGTGGACAGCTTTTACCATCTGCTCCAGTAAAGGACTGAAAAAACTACAAAACAGTGAGTCTGCCTATTCCTTGTGCCCGTCGCCCTGCATCTCACACATAGAATATTTACACTGCCCCAGGGATTGGCTATAGCGTGGAGAGCCGTCCCATCTCAGCTGCTACCTATCATCCCCAGAGGTTCTGCAGCTGTGGTAGTCCCCACTGACCACATACCACGGGTGGCGTCACGACAACCTCCCCTGTACATATCCCCTTTTTCAACTGACGCCCAGGTCACGACCCCCGTGACTCCTCAGCGACAGCACGGCCTGGGGGCACCTCAGTTCCTGGTGTCACAATAGGATCCCGTGCCCGTTAAATCGGGTATTGTGTGCCGTGAATTATGTGAAACACGTGTTTTGGACCACCATTGTTATCGCGCATGGCGCGCAGGAAGCAGAAGGGGGGTATCATCGTGGGCAGTAGCCTCCAAAGAGCGTGAAACGAGGCCCAACCTACGTACGTTCTGACGACATCCGGTGGGGATGAGAAACCCTGTCCCACTGCAGAACGAAAGTTGTACACCCCAACGGAAATAGAAGACCGAAAGGGTCAGAATTAACTAAGGGGGCGGAAAGATGTCGCAGCCAAGAGAGCCCGTGCAGCGAGTGGACAGTATTGCCCCCGGAGCAGACGGAGCACCCAGCGGTGCTGCAGCGCGAGGGATGTCACCGATCATGTAGTTCCTGATGCCGTACACCCCGGAAGCGACGTGGCTACCACAATACGCAGGTGAGTCCAATACCCTCACTGACTTTAAAGAAGGGCTAGATAGCTATTACAGTTTATACTTGTTGATGGGGGGCCAGCGTGTCAGCATCCTAATGGGACATTTAACTGGTCGTGAGCAGCGAGAAACAAAGTCCTGGTCAGATGATGATAAAGACACTGTGGAACATGTAATTGCCAGGCTGAAAGAACAAAGATGAAATTCTTTGGGTGCCGGCAGAAACCACAAGAGAGTGATAGAGACTTTGCATTGAACTTACAATAGGCACTCAGGGCACTCAAACAGGCAGAAACCGCCTTGGCACAGGGGGAAGATAAACTGCTTATAGATCAATTTGTTGATAAACTCTTATTTCCTCCTCATAGAGGACGGCTGCGGATGATGGCTATACAGAACCCTGACTTAAACTTTGAACGATTTAAAGAAAGGGTAATCCGCATACTGCAGGCAGAAGAGCCTCATGATACAGACTCTGCCCAATGCTTCAATGCTTAGCTGCAGCATACCAGCAACCAGGAGTGCAAATCCCAGCAGCCATGTCAGGGGATAGTGCTAAACCTCAGGAGCCAATCACCAATGAGGCTCTTGATCAAAAGATTGAAGCCCTAACCAAAAACTGTAGCTGAGATGGCCAGAGTGATGCAGGAGCTGCGTTGATCCAAGGCCGTGGAGAAGATTGAGTTGGCTGCAAGCAGAGAGGATGTCTCATGGATGAGTCCCAGAAGGTATCCAGCGACCCGAGGACAACCCAGCGACCGCTACCACCCGGATGGACAGCCCATTTGTCACCGCTGCGGAGAACCTGGTCACTTTAACAGGGAGTGTGCTTTAAACAAGGATCCCTTGGGGAAGTGGGCCGCCCCCCTGGAGTAAGCTCACAAGGTCCACCAAGCTGGCAGGACAGATACGTAGGAGAACGTCCAATCATACCTGTCTACCTGTCGTGCTGGATGGCATTCCCCTGAACGCTCTAATGGACACCGGCTCACAGATAACCTCCGTACCTCATTTCCTTTATAAACGGTAATGGGCTGATTTAGACATTACGCGTGGTCCAGATGATGACTTTAACATATTGGCTAGCAATGGTAAACCGGTACCACTGATTGGGTTTAAAGAAATGACCATTAAAGTTGGGAGAGAATTAAAAGAACAAGGGGTCATAATTGTTGATGTTGACCGGCATGAACGTAATCCAACTATTCTGGTAGAAATGAATGTACTAGGAAGTTGTCTTGCAGAAGTTATTGTTGTTTTACAGGAGACTGCCGAAACTGCCAATTCCGGGCAACAGCGAATCATGCAGAAGGAAATCAAAGCCTTGATGATGAGACGGCAGGTAGAGTTGTCTGGAGGAGAAATTGGCAGTGCAAGGGTAAGTGACCCGATACCAATTGTATTACCTCCCAAAACTGAAATGTTGGTCTGGTGTAGAGCCGCAATAGGCCTTAGAGGGCGAGATTATCAGGCCCTGGTAGAACCCATGTACTCAGACAGTAGGCCTACTGTGCTGACGGCCAAAAGAGTAGTTGAGGTACACAGGGGTAGAGTGCCAATATGCCTTTTAAATTGAGGGGAAGAGGAGGTAACCCTACCAAAGTAAGCTACCATGGCTAAATTGTACACTGTTGATAACAATGCCATCTCAACAGTTCAACCCTTGAACCCATCAAACCCGGCGGAGTGCAATGGCTCAGAGGGAAAGCTGGAGGATTGGTGCCAAAAGCTACATGTAGATACCACCTGTTTTACTCCCTCCCATCAAAAGCATGGAGTATACCGGGTAGTGAGAGAGTATGAACAGGTCTTCTGCAAACACCCACTAGACTTTGGGCAGATCAAAGGGGTAGAACACAACTTACCCACAGGTAATCATCCACCCATTATGGAGAGGTATAGACCCATACCACCCGCTCACTACCAATTTGCAAAGGATATGCTGAAGAGATGAAGGAAGCAGGGGTAATAAGAGACAGTTGTAGCCCCTGGGCAGCTCCTTTGGTGCTAGTTAAAAAGAAGGATGGGACCATGAGGATGTGCGTAGATTACAAGCAGATGAACCACTGTACACACAAGGATGCATATCCATTACTAAGAATTGAAGAATCACTAGCTGCATTAAAATCTGCTAACTACTTTTCCACCTTAGATCTGACTAGTGGGTATTGGCAAGACCCAGTGGCAGAGGCTGACCGTGAGAAGACAGCTTTCACCACACCGAATGACCTCTGCAAGTTCAATTGTATGCTGGTTGGACTCTGCAACGCACCCAGTACATTCCAGAGACTGATGGAGTTCTGTTTTGGACACAAGAACTTCTAAAGTGTTCTCCTGTACCTGGATGACGTCATAGTTTACTCCAAGACGTATGAAGAGCATCTGCAACACTTGGCGGAAGTGTTTGAAGCCTTGTCCGGTTATGTTATGAAAATAAAGCCATCCAAGTGTCACCTGCTAAAACCAAAGGTACAGTACATCAGCCATGTAGTAAGCTCCGAAGGTGTAGCTCCGGATCCCAAGAAGGTTACCGTGATAAGGGATTGGCCAAGACCCACCAGCGTGAAAGAGGTGAGGCAATCCTGGGACTGGTCGGCTACTATAGAAGGTTCATCAATGGGTTTACAAAGCTGGCAGACCCCTACAAGACATCCTGGTAGCACAGTCTAAGAAGTCTCCGGCCCTGAGTCCTCCTTTCCAGTGGAGTGATGACAAGGAAGAGTCCTTCAAGAAGTTAAAGTGGGCCCTGACAGGGGATGAAATACTGGCATACCCTGAGTACCATCAACCCTTCATTCTGTACACGGATGCCAGCAACGTGGGATTGGGAGCAGTACTGTCTCAGGTGCAAGAAGGAAAAGAAAGAGTCATTGCCTTTGCAAGTAGAAAGCTTTGTCCTATCAAAAGAAACCCAGAGAATTACAGCTCCTTCAAGTTAGAACTACTGGCAGTAGTCTGGGCTGTGACAGAGCGTTTTAAACATTATCTGGTCGCTGCAAGATTTACCATCCACACCGATAAAAACCCGCTTACCCACCTGGACTCAGCAAAACTGAGTGCACTGGAGCAGCGATGGCTAGCCTGGCTGTCTAACTACAATTTCACCATCAAGTATAGAGCAGGCTGTAAGAATGGAAATGCAGATGCCTTATCCCGGATGCCACACCTAAAAGACGTGGAAGAGGAACTGGAGGAGCTAGAAGAAATAGAGCTACCGGCCTTTCACTGCCCTAGAGCATCCCAGTACAGAACAGGTGTGTACCAGAAGAATCAGATTCAGACGTGCTTGGTTGTCGCTGACATTGCTGGATGCTGCTGTGTATGTTGTTTTTCTTTAAGAGCTGCATGGTTTATAGTTGTCAAGGTTTTTGCCTCCTGTGTTGTGCTCCAGAACTGCATTCACTATTATATTCAACTGCTGGTTGAGGGGTTAATGTGTGTCTCACTTGGAATCCCCTCCCCCTGGCTTTAAATAGCCTTCCCTCTCCTCTGTCAGGTGCTGCTGATAGCTATTTGCTCTAGATCTTGGTGCTGTGCTGATGCTTAGCTACTGGACTAAATCTTTTCTTGGGAGTAGCTGTGATCTTGTGGCATGCGAAGATCAATTGAAGAATGGTGTAGAAAATGTGGCCCGTGCAACCTGAGAAGGAAGGATCAAGACAGCCAGAGAGCTCCACTCCAGTCCATAGTCACCAAGCAACCCCTGGAATTAGTAGCCTTAGACCACGTCAAATTAACCCCAAGAAGATTCGGTTATGTTTACGCCTTGACCATAGTGGACCACTATTCCCGTTTCTTAGTGGTGGTGCCAGTGAAAGACTTAACAGCAAGAACTGCAGCAAAGGCATTCCAGATGTACTTTTGCATACCCCGTGGTTACCCTGAACAGGTATTAGCAGATCAAGGTCCAGCCTTTGAAGCAGAGGTGTTCCAAGAATTCTGTAATATGTATGGATGCAAGAAGATCCGCACAACACCTTACCATCCTCAAATGGCTTATGTGACAAGATGAACCACATAGTGATTGACCTCTTAAAGACCTTACCAGCATCAGAAAGGAACCAATGGCCAGAGAAGTTACCCAACCTGGTAGACTTGTACAATTATGTTCCGGTGAGTTCAACCAATTGCACCCCAGATTATCTCATGAGAGCAAGACCCGGTAAGCTGCCAATTGATTTGGATATGGGAGTTCTCAAACCTGACGCAGACGTTACAGAAGCCAGTTGGCATACCCTACGCCAGCAAAAGTATCGCCAAGTTCAATAATGCTTTGAGAAAAGTCGCCAGCAAGCTCGAGAAAAACAGGAGAAAACTTATAATCCACATGCCCCAGCAACTTCATTTCAACCTGGTGAGCAAGTGCTTAAAAGTAAAAGACGCACCAACAAATTAGACGACCAATGGGAACCAACACCATACACTGTTCTCCCATCAAACTTTGACAATACAAAAGTGTGCCTAATTAGTAAAGATGAAGGTAAAACCACATCAGCCGTATCAAGAGATCACTTAAAATTGTGTCCTGAAACCCTGAAGACACCTGAAACTTCAATTCCCGTAGTTGAACCCAAAAAAGAAGATGTATTCCATACTGTATTGGGAGATTTTCCAAAATCCTGGGCAAATTACCATGGAGCAGTCTTAGTACCAATGCTCGCATTTCCTGAAGTGGTAGCATCTGAACCTGTGCAACAAGAAGTTCCAAGAGTGGAAGAACTGGAAGTAGAACGCATAGAGGAAGAACAGATTCCTGGTCCCAGTCAACTTGCCAGTCCTGATATCAGATCCACATCTCCACTAGAACCAGAAACACCTGAAAGGTACCCTTCTGCACATAGCCTAACACTGAGTACACCCAGTACACTTGTAGTAAGAAGGTCAGTACCTAGTACACAGGATCAGCTTCCAGCACGGTACAAAGATTAAAGAGTAAAAAAGATGAATAAAGAGTTGTACATATGTTTTAGTGTTAAGAAATGTGAATAGAACATGGTAAACATAGTGTACAGAAGGGTGGAGGAACTGGATTAACACCCATGCACATTATGTTAAGGAAAGAAAGTGCCTGGGGGTGGTAAGAGTAAAGCCAGGCCTCCTAAGCTGAGACTCCCGTAGGAAAAACGTTTATTTTATGTGTAATGTCGAAACAGGTAAGCCCAGTACCTACAGAGACTGTCTTGTAAGAACTTTTGAATATTCTTGAACTATTTACTTTTAAAAATGGACCATAACATACCACTAGACTGGTTGTGGTAAAGACTTTATGTACAGTTAGGTCCAGAAATATTTGGACAGTGACACAATTTTTGCAAGTTGGGCTCTGCATGCCACCACATTGGATTTGAAATGAAACCTCTACAACAGAATTCAAGTGCAGATTGTAACGTTTAATTTGAAGGGTTGAACAAAAATATCTGATAGAAAATGTAGGAATTGTACACATTTCTTTACAAACACTCCACATTTTAGGAGGTCAAAAGTAATTGGACAAATAAACATAACCCAAACAAAATATTTTTATTTTCAATATTTTGTTGCGAATCCTTTGGAGGCAATCACTGCCTTAAGTCTGGAACCCATGGACATCACGAAACACTGGGTTTCCTCCTTCTTAATGCTTTGCCAGGCCTTTACAGCCGCAGCCTTCAGGTCTTGCTTGTTTGTGGGTCTTTCCGTATTAAGTCTGGATTTGAACAAGTGAAATGCATGCTCAATTGGGTTAAGATCTGGTGATTGACTTGGCCATTGCAGAATGTTCCACTTTTTTGCACTCATGAACTCCTGGGTAGCTTTGGCTGTATGCTTGGGGTCATTGTCCATCTGTACTATGAAGCACCGTCCAATCAACTTTGCAGCATTTGGCTGAATCTGGGCTGAAAGTATATCCCGGTACACTTCAGAATTCATCCGGCTACTTTTGTCTGCTGTTATGTCATCAATAAACACAAGTGACCCAGTGCCATTGAAAGCCATGCATGCCCATGCCTTCACGTTGCCTCCACCATGTTTTACAGAGGATGTGGTGTGCCTTGGATCATGTGCCGTTCCCTTTCTTCTCCAAACTTTTTTCTTCCCATCATTCTGGTACAGGTTGATCTTTGTCTCATCTGTCCATAGAATACTTTTCCAGAACTGAGCTGGCTTCTTGAGGTGTTTTTCAGCAAATTTAACTCTGGCCTGTCTATTTTTGGAATTGATGAATAGTTTGTATCTAGATGTGAACCCTTTGTATTTACTGTCATGGAGTCTTCTCTTTACTGTTGACTTAGAGACAGATACACCTACTTCACTGAGAGTGTTCTGGACTTGAGTTGATGTTGTGAACGGGTTCTTCTTCACCAAATAAAGTATGTGGCGATCATCCACCACTGTTGTTATCCGTGGACGCCCAGGCCTTTTAGAGTTCCCAAGCTCACCAGTCAATTCCTTTTTTCTCAGAATGTACCCAACTGTTGATTTTGCTACTCCAAGCATGTCTGCTATCTCTCTGATGGATTTTTTCTTTTTTTTCAGCCTCAGGATGTTCTGCTTCACCTCAATTGAGAGTTCCTTTGACCGCATGTTGTCTGGTCACAGCAACAGCTTCCAAATGCAAAACCACACACCTGGAATCCAACCCTGACCTTTTAACTACTTCACTGATTACAGGTTAACGAGGGAGACGCCTTCAGAGTTAATTGCAGCCCTTAGAGTCCATTGTCCAATTACTTTTGGTCCCTTGAAAAAGAGGAGGCTATGCATTACAGAGCTATGATTCCTAAACCCTTTCTCCGATTTGGATGTGGAAACTCTCATATTGCAGCTCTGAGTGTGCACTTTCAGCCCATATTATATATATAATTGTATTTCAGAACATGTTTTTGTAAACAGCTAAAATAACAAAACTTGTGTCACTGTCCAAATATTTCTGGCCCTAACTGTATATACAGCCAATGGTGGAAGGACTAATCGCCAAAGAGACTGCTTTTTGAATTTTCTTGTTTTTTGTAGTTTTTGCTTTTTAAAACTCTGTACAACATTTATTGTTATTTAATCTTGTTATTGTTTACGTTTTCCCTTTTTGAAAAAGGTTCCAGAGTACTGAATTTAACTAAGGGGGAATGTTGCACCCCAGTGTTCAAGTACCACAGTGTCATTATTCAAACACTAGAAAGGGAAAGAGAAGCGCAATAGGGTCTTATCATTTATAAGTGTAGGGACTAGATCTGACTAGCCACTCACCAGGGGGGGTTGTTTGGCACACAACCAGTATCAAGGCGTAAAAAGATGGCTGCTGCAGGGTCCACACCTCGAAACTATCAACATAGTACAAATTTACAAAGGATGGACGGTGTTCATGGACCTGTGCTGCACTGTGTATGCCAGAAAGGATCAGACCTTGTTCATCACTAAAGCTTTATTTCCGACGCGTTTCGGAGTTAGTCCCAACTCCTTCCTTTATTATACCCTGAGGAAGGAGTTTGGACTAACTCTGAAAGGCATCAGAAATAAAGCTTTAGTGATGAACAACGTCTGATCCTTTCTGGCATACACAGTGCAGCGCAGGTCCGTGAACACCGTCCATCTTTTATAAATTTGTACTACAGTGTCAATATTGCCCCTGGGTGGTAGTGTCACACTTGAGAGCAACAGAGGGTATCCACACCAGACAGAAACCGCACACAACACCTTTCTGCCTCCAGGCCTGAAGGGGGAGACCTAAACCAGGGTTCAAGGTAAGCTCCCCTATAAATTCTGGTCTGGGGCGGAGTTAGTCAGTTCCGTTCCTAGGAGGACTAAGGAAGACATCCTGTGGACTGGAGCAGCACTAAGCTCATCCCAGGATAGCTAGGCCTAGCATGAAGGACCCAAGGCAGGGGTCTGAAGAAGTGGAGGAAAGCCTCGGAGTAGTGTCATGCTTACCCCAGAGGAGAAGCGCCACAGAAATGGACACCGGAGTCCAAGGCTGTGCATGGCCTAATGACCCAGCAGCCAATACCGGAAGGTGGGGAAGTCCAAGTTCCCCAGCCACATTGTGCTCGGGGGCAAAGCAGTGTAAATGACACACCCACTCCAGGGCCGGGGAAGACTCGGGAACCGGGCAGTTACTCATAGTTCTTTTCACCTTCTCGGTTCTTCTCACGGGAACAGACGGGGGCTGAGACCTGGTCCCGTGACCCTGGCGGTGTCATTTTAATAAACTGGGTTGGATGACGGGGGATGACTAGGGAAAGGGGTGTTCGTGACGCCACCTGCGGTATGTGGCAGGGTGGCCACGGCTGCTTCAGAACCTCTTGGGATGGTGACCGGCAGCTTGGATGGTTCCGCTCCCCGCAGGCGGAGCGCAGTCCCCAGGGCAGCGGGCTGAAGGAGTCAGTTCATACCTTTGCAGATGTTCACTGGGTCATCAGTACCCCGACGTCTCATGTGGCCCCTGTGGTCAGTAGTCTCTACTAATAAAAGTCTCACACACCACAGCTGGAATTCTGTTACTTTTACTTAGTTGTTTCAGCATGGCCGCCGGGTACGTCCCTTGCCAACCTCCAGTTCAGCGTTGTTTCCAGAACCGGAACAGTGCAGTCGAACCATGGTTGGCGTCCTTTCCCTCCTCTCTAGGTGTCTCAGTCTTTGATGGTTTCTCGCTTTCTCTTCCCAGCGCTATAAGGAGTAGTTCTCTTCTGGGGCGAGCCCCCCAGGCTCTCAGCGCCTCTGCTGCACAGAGCTCAAGTACCAGCAGCCACGGGTGCTGTTGTGTCCCCTCCCGGGCACTGCTACCTAGTTTGGCCACCTTCCCCAAGTTGGGTTGGGTGTGGCCTCAGCTCCCATTAGAAGCCTGCGACCTCCGGTTCAACAGTTCAGGCATACAGCATCCGCGCAGTGTTCAGGGCCGGGTCCCTGTGTCGTCCACCAACCCCTATATGGGCGTACGGGGATTGATGTCTCTCCACACCCAAAGGGGTCTCTCTTCTTCCTTCACTTGTCGGTCTTTCCCTTCCGTGGGTGAACATGGTCATCCTCTAAACCACGGGAATAGACACCACTCCGCCTCTACACTCCCGAATTCCACTCCACTCCTTTCTCGATGGTCTCTCCTCTCCAACACTTTACTACTTTCTCCTCACTACTCTTCCCTGTCCCCCTTTTTGAGCTGGGTCCTCCCTCAGGGTCCACCCACCGTCCCAGGGGCCTATGGGTTGTGTGTGTGGGTGTTGTTGGCTCAACCACACCATCCCAGCACCTGGAAAGCAGAGGCACTACTCCCCTTAACTGCAGGAGTGCAGTACCCCCGGTGGTGGTCTACCTGGTGGGGCGCCACATAAAGAGCCCAGGAACAGCCGCCTGAGACGTGGGGCTAGAGAAGGACTCGAATTGCCTGCCATACCGGCACCAAGCAGGAGAGAGCGAGCGCCAGCAGTTCAGCTTAAGCAGCAGAAGGGACCTACCAACAAGGCTCAGCAAGGAGGCCTCAGAACCAGTTGGGTGAAGACAACTCCGAGTTGCTCTCAGGTGCAAGGAGTCCGTATACCATCACCTGTCGGTATTCCAGTCGCACCAGTAAAAGGACTGAGGAATCAACAAACGGTGAGTCTGTCTGTTGCTTTGCGCCCGCCATCGTGCACCCTACACCCGTACCACATCCATTGTCCTGGGGATCTGCTCTGCTCATGGGGAGCCGTTCCATCCCAGCTGCTCATCCATCATCCCCAGAGGTTCTGCAGCAGCGGTGGCCACAAATAGCCACAAACTACGGGTGGTGTCACAAATAACTTTCCCTATTTACCAAAAACTCCCTTTACAACTGAACCCAGGGTCACAGAAGCCGGGTCTCGACCCCTGTGACTTTGTAGAAGTGTTAATAGCCCGGTTCTGAGTACCCCACAGCCCTGAAGTGCATCAGAAAGACCTGTTAAACCGCCCATAGACTTAGACATGGGAGTCCTGACACCTGAGACAAACCCACCAGAAGCAGATTGGGATATAGAACGTCAGAGGTACCGTCAAGTGCAAGAGTGTGTTGAGAGAAACCTGTCTCAAGCGAGGGAAAGGCAAGAGAGAGCCTATAACAAACACACATCTGCAGTTCCCTTAACACCTGGAGAACAAGTCCTCAAGAGGAAAAAATGAACAAATTAACTGGATGACCAGTGGGAGGCAGAGCTATATACCATATTGCCTTCAAATTTTGACAACGCCAAAGTCTGCTTAATCAGTAAAGATGGAGAAGAGACCTCAGTGCAATTTCAAGAGACCATCTAAAGATATGCAGTGATCAATTGAGAAGCAGAGAAAAAGTCCAAATCAAGCCTCAGCCCAGAAAACAAAAGTAAGAGATCATTCATACAGTTCTGGGAGACGTTCCTAAAATGTGGACCCAGACAAATGGAGCAATAGTAGTACCAGTACTGACTTTTCCCCAAGTACTCGTACCTAAACCAGTTGAGACTCCAGAACCACCTGAAGAACCACCAGCTGCAGTAGAACAAGAGAGTCAACCCCCTACTAGCAGTGAGTCTAAGACCACACTCTGGTATATCCATGCTACGTTGGTCTACACGTAGAATGGTGGATAGTGCACCCACAACACCAGCAGTAGTCACTAGAAACTAGAGCAGACCATCAGAGATACCTGTACTGCGTAGATCCACTCGTAGTAACCTAGGTCAGATTCCATATAAATAAGCAACCACCAAGCGTACCGTGCCTACAGGACTTACTGTTTGAACTTTTGCATAATTGTATTTAAATTAAATGTTAAAATAATGTAAATATGGACCAATAGGCCCCAGCACTGGTTGTGGTAAAAACAATCTTGCTCATTGGCCAACGGTGGAAGGACTAAGCGCCGTAATTAACTGGGTTTTTAAAATTTTTCTTGGTTTTTTAATTTTTCCATTTTTAAGACTCTGTATACTTACTATTGTTATTCCTAAAAATGTTTCCTCATTCCAGGAATACTGAATTTCACTAGGGGAGAATGTGGCACCCCAGAGTCTGGTTGCCACAATGGCATTGCCTCCCTCAGGGGGTGATGTCATGCTTGGAAGCAAGAAGTGGTATCCACACCAGGTAAGCCCACAGCATGCAATTTCCTGACTCCAGACCAGAAGGGGGAGCTCTGAAACCCAGGTTCAGGGAGCTCGCCTATAAATTCTTGTCTTGGGGAGGGGTTAGTCAGAAAGTCAGAGAGTTCAGTTCCTAGGAGGACTGTGAAGACGACCTGTGGACTGGAGCAGTGCTATGCTCATCCAAAGCAGAGTAGAGAAGGAACAGCAAGGGTGAGGGACCCGTAGGAGAGGGTCTGAGGAAGGAGAGAAGCAGGCCTGGGGAGTGGACCCAGTTGACCGGCTCACCCCAGTGTAGAGCGCCAGAAGCGGACACCAGAGGCTGAGGTTGTGAGTGTACTTCAGACCCAGCAGTCAAAACCAGAGGACAAGAAACTCCACGTCTCCTGGCCACAGCAGAGCACCTGGAGGCACAGCAGCATCGGAGAGCTCAGGGACAGTTGCCAGAGGAGTGGTACCCAGGAAAGGCTCAAGCTGCCTGCCATACAGGCGAGAGAGTTTCCAGCAGGAAGAGAGGGTCGCAGCTTAGCTACAGGCAGCCAGGAACAGCAAAAACGAGCGCAGCAGGGAGGCCTCAGAACTCACCGGTTGAGGAGATCTCCAACTTGCTTCCAGGCCACCCAGATTGCTAACATCTCCTGTGGATAGAGCCTTGGTCTGAACCTGCTACTACCAGTAAGGTTAAAGGAAACTACGTACTGTGTGTTTGTCAGTTATTCTGCGCCCTCAGTCCTGCACCTCAAAGGCCTACCACTGCCATAGACTATACCGGTTGCCCTGGGGAACTGCTCCACCTGTGTGGAGCGATACCACCTTAGCTCCCGTTCCATCATCCCCAGAGATCTCACACTGCAGCGTCGGCCGTCAATAGCCGAATATCACGGGTGGCGTCATGACAATCATTCCCGAAACCCCCAAACTTTTAGTTGATACCCAGGGTCATGGAGCTGGGTCTCAACCCCTGTGACTGCCCAGAAGTATAAAAGCCCGGGTTCGAGTACCCCACGGCTCTGGGGGTGCATCAGGTAACCCTATATTTGATAGGGAATGTTTTGTTAGTGGTCCGAGATGTAAATGTCTTTGCGCCGTTTGAGATTGTATGGCAACATAAACTCTTAGGGTACCTTCACACGCAGCAATATTGCTAGGCAATTTCACTGGCAATTTGCTGGTTGCAGTGAAATCATGGACACATTGTTCTATTTTATTGCCACATACAACAATGTGCCCATGATTTCACTGCAACCAGCAAATTGCCTGTGAAATTGCCTAGCAATATTGCCATGTGTAAAGGTACCCTTAGGTGTGCTGCATCCCCAGTCGCTACTACCTGTAGCCAAGTTTACTTGAGATTTGAGACTTATATTACTGGGTGCTATCATATTATGTTAACTTCTGTTTTTCTTTATATGATATTAGGTTTTGATGAAAGATGCTCCGAAAGCACAGGATCACTCTTTAGGACAAACCAGAATCTGTTCATTAGTTTTTGCATCATTACTCTTGACTGATATAAAGTAGTGATGAGGCTCCACTTTGTCAGTTCTGAGACTTTCTTTTGATCATCTTTTTTAGTTCCTATTTTATCAATGCAAGATTCTTGAGTTAGGGAACCAGTTTTTTATATGCATCCTGCAACAATTTCTTTGCGTAGCCCTTCTCCAGAAAACGCTTCTTCAGTGCTTTTGATTCTGTGCAAAAATCAGCATCTCTAGTGCAGTTTTTTCTTCCTCTCCAGTATTGGCCATACAAGAAGTTTGTGATCCATCATGAGAGGTGTCCACTGTCAAACCTTAAATAGCTGTTAACATCGACTGGTTTGAAGTAGATTCATGTGAACACTCTCCCCGAATCATTAAACTGAACCAGGAAGTCCACATACTGGAGGGCCGAGGGGAAAAGAGAAGCTGCAAATGATAGACCCCAGCTGTTGGTATTAAGTTCTGTTACAAACTTAAGTGTTTCTTCTTCAGTCCCCTTCCACAAGAAGATTAGGTCGTCTATAAGGCTGTGGTCACAGTTGCCATGCGTTTTTTTTAGTGATTTTACAAAACCCATGCGTTTTTTCATGTCAGCATGAGTTTTTTAAGGTGTGTGATGGCTCCCTGCGTTTTTGGCTGCGTTTTTGAATCTGCACCTAAAAATAGTGCTTGTAGTATTTTTTTGTGCGTTTTGAAAAACGCATGCGTTTTTGTAGAAAACGCATGCGTTTTTATAACATGGGCCTCTATGGAAAACGCATGCAAAAACGCATGGTACATTAGTAACTTTTAGTGCCATTCAAAAATGCATGCGTTTCCCATAGGAGCCCATATTAAAAAACGCATGCGTTTTTGGAAAAGCTCCAAAAACGCATGGGACTGTCACACATGCTTTTTGGCTATTAGGGCATGCGTTTTTTAACATGGGGACCTATGGGTGCGTTTTTTACATGCGTTTTTGAAAATGCAGGTCTCCAAAAACGCATGTGAAAAATGCTACTGTGACCCCAGCCTAAGCCGGCGGTAATAAACTACATGGTTCTTAGACAGCTTGGACTGCGCAATGAGGAAGGATTCAAATGCACCCATAAACAGATTTGCATAACTGGGTGTAAATCTCGTTCCCATTGCGCAGCCTTTTATTTGACGGTTCATGGATCCATCAAAAGTAAAAACATTATTGAAAATAAACTTTATAGCTGTTAATAAGAAGCTCTTTTCTTCCATGGACATGGTGTTATCCACTGTTACAAAATCATCGATAACCTTAACGCCTAATTCATGCGGAATGTTGCTATGTAATGTGGACACATCAAGGGTTAAAAATAAACGTCCTTTTTCAGGAGTCAGTGCCCTAAGCTCTTTGATTAATTGAGTAGAATCTCTAAAGTGGGAAGCTAGTTTTACAACATATTTTTGTAGAAACAGATCTACATAGTGGGACAGATTGCAGGTAATTGATTCAATCCCTGAGATGATGGGATGACCAGGGACATTGGTTGGATTTTTATGAAGTTTGGAGAGAAAGTAAAAGTAGGGAACTTTAAATTGTGGGATGTCTAGAAACATCTTTTTTAATTAGAATTAGATGGGAGCCCAATGCTACCGCATTGGGCTGGCGGTGCCAAAACGAGCAGGCTCTATGGGGGTGGCATGCGTGTGGCAGCATCCTGTGTGGGCTACCTGGCCACTCTTCTATGCGCACTCGATTCCCCCCATGCAGAGCCCTGTGTAAGCTCTCTGGCTCACCCCATGGTGGTCCTCTACCCCGCACGATAGTGGCTCTCTGCTCCTTCACCTTTGCTGTGTCTTTGGCCCCGTCTTTGTCGTCTCTCTGTCCTTCTCCTGTGGTCGCTGTGCCCCCTTCCCTGTGCTCACTCTCATGCAGAGGGGCAGAATGGGGGTAGAATGGGGCAAAGTTGGCGTGAGCAGGGCAGAATGGAGTGGGGCTGAGCAGAGTGGGGGCAAAGCACAGTGGAGGCAGAGCGGAGAGGGTGCAGAGCACAGTGGGGGAGAGCACAGTGCAGCAGAGAGCAGAGCACCATGGGGCAGACAGCAGAGCACAGTGGGGGCAGAGCACAGTGGGAGCAGTGCACAGTGGGTGCAGGGGACAGAGCACAGTAAGGGTAGGGGGCAGAGCACAGTGGGGGCAGAGAGCAGAGCACAGGGGGTTAGAGAGCACATTGGGGCAGAGAACAGAGTGCAGTCTGGGCAGAGCACAGTGGAGACAGAGCACAGTGGAGCAGAGACCAGAGTCAGAGAGCAGTGAGGGCAGATAGCAGAGCATAGTGGGGGCATAGCTCAGTGGGGGCAGAGAGCAGAGCACAGTGGGAAGAGAGCATAGCACAGTGGGGGCAGAGAGCAGAGCACAGTGGAGGCAGAGAACAGAGCAGAGTGGGGGAAGAGAGCAGAGCACAGTGGGGGCAGAGAGCATAGTGGGGGCAAAAAGCACAGTTGGGGCAGAGAGCACTATGGAAATGGGAGCAGAGCACAGTGGGGTAGAGAGCACAGTGGGGCAGAGAGCAGAGCACAATGCAGGCAGAGAGCGGAGCACAGTGGGGAGCTGGGGCAGAGCAGAGGATGGGCTACAGTTCAGTTACAGGGCCTGAGATGATGTCACAGTCATGTAATGTAGCTCTGCCCATCATCGTGACATCATCTCAAGTCCTGTAAGTAAATCTTATCTTGTCGGCGGCAAAGGGGGAGGGAAATAGCTTGCATTGGGCTGCAGCGTCGGGTTAGCGGCAGGGAGGGGGGATTGGTGTTTTTGGGTTATGGAATTTGGGGCACCTGCTGGTGGTACTGCGGAAGACGCTTGTACCACCAACGGCCTCCATATTAACACTCCCATCACGTGGGTGTGTTAATATGGTATGCGGCGTGCTTCCTGTGCACTGCACTGCATTCTGAGATTCGTGGACATCGGGCCAGAAGCTGATGACACACAGGATTATGTAAGTATATAATAGATACCTTTGGTGTATGTATCCTTAATAAGGTTAATTGCTTAATTGTACTTTAAAAAATCACTAGGGAGGGGTCATGGTCAAGTCTCTCATAGTAATCGCGGTCCTCCTGGATTCTTTTCCCCTCTTCCAAATACCATCCCTGTTCATCAACACTTTACCCCCCCATCAGCATTCTTGATGACGATATTTTCATTTTTACGAAGAGAGACGATTGCTTCTCTCTCTTCAGTCCTCAGATTATCTTTCTTTTTCAGATGAGTTAGAGAACGGATTTCTGCCAAGACTAATTGTTGAAAGGTCTCAATGTGTGATCCCTTAAGGTACCGTCACACGCTGCCATATCGCCGGTGAGATTGCTGGCAATTCCCAAATTCAGTGATGTGGAAACCCCATCATCGCATGTGCGTAGTGTCGTGTGACTGGGCGATTCTACGGCGAGAAATCGCTGGTGGAGCGTCGCCTGATTGCCCTGTACTGCAGTGAAATCAGACGATATCCACCAGGCGATTTCAGCGTATCATGGCATGTCACAGGGCGATAGCGACATACACAGCGATACTGAAATCAATCCTGTAGGCTTGCTTAGATGGTGTTGTTTTTGCTCCGTATCTGCGGCGATTGGTGGGTGATACTGCATTACGATTGGCTGGCCGTGTCCGAGGCGCCTTATATGATGACCCGTGCGTTCACGCAAGGCTGACCAATGGGAACGCAGTTCTGTCCACCAATCCCAGTGATAGGGGCACAGTGAAACACACTCTAGCATGCTCCTATCGAAACAGTATACCCACATCACTGCCACGATTGTGGCGTGTGACGCGGCAAGGTGTGAAGAGAACATCGCTTCCGGTCTGCTGCAGGCGATTTCCGGAATGCAGGATTGCCGAAGATCGCTCGCGAGATCGCTACGTGTGACAGCTCCACAGCGATCTGAGAAAAGTGCCCGAAAGTGTACGCTCACGTCAAATCACCGACGATATGGAAGCCACATGGCGGCTTGTGACGGTACCTTTATGTTGTAGGGGATAAAATTTGGTACAGTGATCTTTCAGCACTACATGTTGGTGGTGATGAAACTGGGGCTCCAGCTTTACTTTTTTCTTTTATAAGGAAATGCCGTGGTATGGTGAGCTTTCTAAAAAACTCATTCAGATCTAAATAAAGTGAAAAGGTATAGTAGCGTAATGATTAAGAGTAGAGCTTTTTATTGTAAGTGTTGGGATAGTTTGTGTTATGGTACCGTCACACACTGCAATTTCGGCTTGCGATATGTGGCGATATAACGTGCGCGTGCACGTTTTTCCCTGGTCGCCTCAGATCGCCAATGGTGGCATCACACGCCGCAATATCGCCCTGAAGGTAAGGCGATGTGTCGCTCCGGAAATCGCCTCACCTACAGCGGAACTTGATTCCATCACCGCTTCACACGCCGCAATTCTAAAGGCAATGTGGGTGTACATGTTCAGCGCGGTGAGGAGATAGGCGTGCCACAGTGGTTTACACCGCGCCCCATACACGCTCATTGGACAACGCCACAGCGTTACGATTGGTCGGCCTGCTCTGGTAGGCTGGCTAATATATGACGCCATTGTCTATTGGAGTTTGGCACAAATACACACTCAAATATGGCACGCTGTCAACTGACAGCCAATGGGAACACAATAGCCAACACTAATCATTGCAGACGGGGCGCGGACTACAGAACGCTTGAGGCACGCCTACGGGAAATCATAGGCAACGCTCTTTCCATCATTATCGCCCTGTCACAGGCCACAACCCAGAAATCTCGCCTTAAGGATTGCGGCTGATTACTGAGCACTGTTCAGGATTCAGGCAACGGCCGAGGGGCGATTTATCGACCCAAATCAAACGCAGCAAACGTGAGGCAATTTCACGGCGATTGCTCCGGGGCGACATATCACCTTTATGATTCCCAGCCGAAATTGTGGCGTGTGACGGTACCATTAAGGTACCTTTACACTCCGCCACAGGAGGTAGCAACAGGCAGGAAACACACGTGCACGCGCGCGTTTTTAACAGTGGATACCGAGTCCTGATGCCGCGTATACACGCCGCCACAACGTGGTCCACAGAAGGTATTTGCGTTCCACGGAAGTGCCGACAGCTCCTGCGGCTTACTCCCTGTTGAATACCTTCCCTGGTTTACACGCCGCTACCACACAGGAATATGGGCGTACATATTTCGCGCCTCAAGTACATAGGCGTGACAGAGTTGTGTATTACGTGACTCTCGTACGGTGATTGGACAACGCAATAGCATCATGATTGGCCAGCCTGCGCAGGAAGGCTGGCTAATACATGACGCCATTGCAATTGTGGACTGTGAATGGATAACTCTTTAAATATGGCGCCCTGTGAAGGGACAACCAATCATAATGCAGGAGCTTCCACCAATGATAGCTGATGGGGCGTGGTATCCATGACGCTGTGGCACGTGCCTGTGCCCCGATTACACGCCGCCACCATAGGAATTGTTCCTTCCTGTTTTTGAGCACGGCTCAGAAATAGGTATCCGAAGGAACTGCAGGGTACAGGACGGAATTCCCTGATTTAGACGCCGCCATTTCATAGTGATTTCTTGGAAACAGGCACAAATGTCCCCGATGCCTGGCGGTTTCTTCCTTCCTGTGGCGGCGTGTAAAGGGGCCCTTAGATTCACCGTTTCTTAGCAAGGTGGGATACAATATGTATATTAGTGTCGTCTAATGGTCCCTTTACACGCCGCTACAGAAGGTTAGAAACAACCGGGTGTCGGAGACAATTGTATCTTGCACCGTCAAAACACAGCGAGGTAGCGGCGTGTAAATCAGGTTGTTGCCACCGGTCACTGTCGACACCTGTTTCCCAGCAGTGCTCAAAAACAGGTTGGTTTCAACTCAATGATAGCGGCGTGTAAAGGAGGAACAGGACGGTTTTTGCGACACCTAGTTAACTCCCTGGGGCGTGACAGAGCCTCCGGGATACCGCGCCCCATCAGCGATCATTGGTGGAAGCTCCTGCGTTACGATTGGCTGTGCCTGCATAGGGCGGCATATTTAAGGAGCTGACCAGTCACACTACACAATTGCAATAGCATCATGTATTAGCCAGCCTTCCTGCGCTGGCTGGCCAATCATGATGCTATTGCATTGTCCAATCATCGTACGAGCGTCTCGTAATCCACAACTCTGGCACGCCTATGTGTTGTCCCTGCTGCCCCAGGTCCTCCCATATTCCCTTCTGTAGTGGCGTGTAAATGAGGGAAGGTGCTTCACAGAAGGTAACCTGCGGCACCCGTCGGTGCATCCAGGGATAGCAAAAACCTTCTGTAGAGCACTTTGTAGCGGCGTGTAAAGGCGGTATTAGGTATCGTTAGCAACTGTTGGAACGTGCTCGTGCACGTGAGACACCCGGTTGTTTCTAACCTTCTGTAGCAGCGTGTAAAGGTACCATTATGTATTAGAACTTGGAGGTACTATTAGTGCAGGGAGTGATATGGGGGGATCGACTTGTGGGGATGGTATGATGAAATCAGCTTGTGTTGTTTGCGATGCAGTGATATCATGTATCGTTAATAATGATAAATTAGTGACATTAATAAAATCTTCTATTTGTGTGGATGTAACTACTGGTAAATTGAGTTCATCATGCTCCAATGATGTGGGAGGTGGAGGTTCTTCGTTATTGTGCTAAAAACATGATTAGTGACAGGTGGTGCTGTGAATGTTGCCTTAGCAGTTAAGGGGTACTTCACACACAGCAACATCGCTAACGATTTGATGTGACATCAGCGATCTGGCCCATGCTGTGAGATCGTTGATCATTACAAATTGTTCAGGACCATCTTTTGGTTGTCGCGCTCCCGCAGGGCAGCATGCATCGATGTGTTTGACACCTTAACAACGACATCGTTAGCGACTTTGAACCTGGCCACATAGGCGTGCTTTTGCATTGCCTTTCCCGCCCCCTCAGCTCCGATTCTTGCCCGCTGCTGCATTCTGATTGGGTGGCTTTGACTGAACAGAAGGCAATTCAGTAGTGCTTCCATCCTTTGTTCCATAGCTACTTTGTTCCTGAGCGTGGTAGTTTGCGGATCATAGTAGAGAGGTCTCCAGGCTGCGATGCTACAACGTTTATATGGTAGACATCATTTGGAGTATCAAATTATGATCTTTATAGTGTTTCCATTATTACTTCTATGACATTATCTGCAAACGACCAATCAGAAAGCACTAGCGGGTACCAATCTGAGCTGAGCATGCATGGTAAAGCACACCTAGGTGGCTGCAGCGTCAAACACCATGCCCCTAACATAGGTGTGAGTCGTCAAATTAACTGTTGTGTGACACATCTCCAATGACCAGAGAGGTCGTTATGCGGGTCCATATCGCTGCGTCGTTGAGCAGATCTGACTGCTTGACATTTCACCAGCGACCACGTAGTGAAGCACCAGCGATCTCCGGCCAGGTCAAATCATGATCGCGATCGCTGGAAAGGTGCAGCGTGTAAAAGGGCCCTTAGGGTACTTCACACACTGCAACATCGCTAGTCATATCGCTGAAACGTCACAGGTTTTGTGATGTAACAGCGACCTCTCCAGCAATGTCGTTATGTGTGACATGCATCAGCGACCTGGCCCCTGCTGTGAGGTCGCTGATCGCTACAAATCGTTCAGGACCATTTTTTGGTCCTTGGTCTCCCACTGGTCAGCACGCATCAGCGTGTATGATAGCGAGAGACCAACGATCAGCGACCTCCCAGCCAATGCCCAGTGCCACACATTAGATGCTGGGCACTGGTAGCCAGGGTAAATACTGGGTAGCTAAGCAGCGCGCTCTGCTTAGTTACCTGCTGTTTCCCTGGTTACCAGAGTCCTCCCGCTTAGCCCAGCCTGTAAGCGGCTGGTAACCAGGGTAAACAATGGGTAACTAAGCAGAGCGTGCAGCTTAGCAACCCCATATTTACCCTGGTTACCAGCGATCTCGCTGCTGACTGGTCACCGGTGAGTCTGCCTGTTTGACAGCTCACCAGCGACTGCAGAGACTTTCCAGCGATCCCGGCCAGGTCGGATCACTGGTGGGATCACTGGAAAGTCTCAGCGTGTAAAGAGGCCCTTATTATGGATTTATTTTGATGTTTGTTTTTAGAGAGATAGGAGTGATAGTGGGACATGTGATGGGCTCTAACACAGTCTTGTTTGTGCATTTACTTTTTGAACAAACTTGTAATTTTTTCTGATGCTGTTCGTAATAAACTTTTTGTTTCTCTGATTTCAAATACGCAAAAGAGTTCCTGGAATTATTATTTCCCAGGACTCTATCCATATATGAATGTTTTGGTTCAGATATATTGGATGGAACTGGTAAAGCACTTATTAAGTCCCCATGTGGTAACTGAGTGGAAGGGGTAGTGGTATCCATATTATCATCAATTGTGACAATATCCTTTCTGTCCTGCAATTTTGCTGCTGTTTTCTTAATCAGATCCTCCTCAAAATGTATCTAATTTAATTTTGAGGTTTATATCAAACTCCTTAAAGTCTAATGATAGATCATGATTATTCCTAAGGAATTTTGTCTCTTCCAGATAAATGTGATAAATACATGTAGAGCTGAATGGTCAGTTTATCCCCTTTTCATCTGAAAGGGAAAGATAATCTGAGCCCTGGAAAGAGAGAAACCATCGTCAATCTTCGTGAAAGTGAAAATATAGTCATCAAGAATGCTGATGGGGGGGGTATAGAGTTGATGAACAGGGGGATGGTATTTGGAAGAGAGGAAAATAATCCTGGAAGACCACGATTACTATGAGAGATATAAAAGAATGAGCGGCACTCACTGGCACTTCAAGTGCTGTGTTTGAAGTTTATTCCATTCTCATGGGTTACAAAGTGCAGGGACGGAGGGTGTGCAGGGTCGGATGATGGTCAACCGTTTCACGCTTTTGCGCTTACACAGGGCATTCTTTCCTTATATGTTTTCAACTAATGCTTTGAGCTGAGCAACACCAGGCTCACCTCTGACCACAGCAGTGGGTGGTTTCGCAAGCCTTAATAGATCGATTGGTGCCCGGATTCCTTCTAAACCCATCGTGATTACTATGAGAGACTCGACCATGACCCTTCCATAGTAATTTTTCTTAAGTACAATGAGCTTATTTAGGATGCATACACTAAGGCATTCTAAATAGAAAAGATGTTTTTAGACACCCCAAAATTTAAAGTTCCCTACTTTTACTTTCTCCCCAAACTCTATAAAAATCCTACCAATTTCCCGGGCCATCCCATCGTCTCACTGATTGAATCAATTACCTGCAATCTCTCCCACTATGTAGATCTGTTTCCATAAAAATATGTTGTAAAACTAGCTTCCCACTTTAGAGATTCTACTCAATTAATCAAAGAGCTTAGGGCGCTGCCTCCTAAAAATGGTTCTTTATTTTTCACCCTTGATGTGTCCACATTATATAGCAACATTACGCATGAATTAGGCATTAAGGTTTTTGATGATTTTCTAACAGCAGATAATGCCATGTCCATGGAAGAAAAGAGCTTCTTATTAACAGCTATAACGTTTATTTTAAATAATAAAGTTTTCACTTTTGATGGATCCATGTACCGTCAAATAAAACCCAGTTATGCAAATCTGTTTATGGGTGCTTTTGAAGCCTTCTTCATTGCGCAGTCCAAGCTGGCTGAGAACCATGTGGTTTATAACCACCGGTTTATAGATTACCTAATCTTCTTGTTGAGGGAACTGAAGAGGAAACCGTTAAGTTCATAATAGAACTCAATAGCAACAGCTGGGGCCTATCATTTACAGCTTCTCTTTCCCCCTCGGCCCTCCAGCAATTCAATTTGCTTGTTCAGTATGATGATTCAGGGAGAGTGTTCACATCAATCTACTTCAACCCAGTCGATATTAACAGCTATTTAGGGTTTGACAGTGGACATCTCCCATGATGGGTCACAAGTGTCCCGTATGGCCAATACTGGAGGGTAAGAAAAAACTGCACTAGAGATGCTGATTTTTGCACAGGAGCAAAAGTACTGAAGAAGCATTTTCTGGAGGAGGGCTACGCAAAGACATTGTTGCAGGATGCATATAAAAAAACAAATTGTCTAACTCAAGAATCTTGCATTGATAAAATAGCAACTAAAAAAGATGATCAAAAGAATGTCTCAGAACTGACAAAGTGGAGCCTCATCACTACTTTTTGTCAGGCAAGAGTAATGATGCAAAACCTAATGAACAAATTCTGGTTTGGCCTAAAGAGTGATTCTGTGCTTTCGGACATCTTCCATCAAAACTTAATATCATATATAGTAAAAATAGAAGTTCAAGTTATATGATAGCACCCAGCAATATAACTCTTAAATCTAAAGCAGAGGTCCCCAACTCCAGGCCTCAAGGCCCACCAACAGTGCAGGTTTTCAGGATCTCCTTAGTATTGCACAGGGCTTGGAATCATTACCTGTGCAGATGATCACATTAGCACCTGTGCAATACTAAGGAAATCCTGAAAACCTGCACTGTTGGCGGGCCTTGAGGCCTGGAGTTGGGGACCTCTGATCTAAAGGAAACCTGACTACAGGTAGTAGTGACTGGGGATACTACTTGTGCAGCACACCTAAGTGTTTATGTTGCCATACAATCTCAAATGGCACAAAGACATTTACATCTCGGACCACAAACAAAACATTCCCTATCGAATATAGGGTTACCTGTCAAACAACGTATGTGGTTTATCTCCTTGAATGCTCATGCAGCCTTCAGTATGTGGGCCGCACAATACAGATGATGCACGCCCACCTGAACATGCATAGACATAATATTGAAGCAGGCTACCAATTTCACAGTGTATCAAGACACTATGCTGCATTCCATCAGAGAGATCCCAGTCTGATGAGCCTCACTGTCATTGATCATGTGAATGACAAATGGAATAACCGCCTCAGTAGCCTAATAAAGAAAGAAAGTTACCGGATATTTAAAGGGAACCTGTCACCTCGATTTAAGCCCCTACACTATCACTAGCTGTCCCAACACCTTCCTAGCTGCTCTCTATCTATCCCTCTGTGAGCTAAAGGGGCCCTATAAAACTGGAGAAAAATAACTTATAACTTACAGAAGTCCCTGAGGCTGGGGACTGGAAAGGCGGCCCCAGGCTCCATTCTCCCCTCCTCAATCCGGCAGCGAACGCTGGGCGGCATTATTCTTTGTTCATCGCTGCCTCCTCTATTTGGAATCTCCCGCCCTCTGTACAGCTAGTATGCACCGGACGCTACGTCACATCCGGCGCGGTGCATTATGGGGCCGATCACGTGATCGGCCTCAGTGCATTATGGGCTTGATCATGTGATCAGCCCAGCTCCGCGCATGCGCAATGCGCTTATTGAAGCTGAGCCGATCACGTGATAAGGCCCATAATGCACTGTGGCCGATCACGTGATCGGCCCCATAATGCACTGCGTCGGATGGGACGTAGCGGCCAGTGCATACTAGCTGTACAGAGGGCGGGAGATTCCAAATAGAGGAGGTGGCGATGAATAAAGAATAATGCCGCCCAGCGGGGCGTTCGCTGCCGGATCGAGGAGGGGAGAATGGAGCCTGGGGCCGCCTTTCTAGTCCCCAGCTTCAGGGAATTCTGCAAGTTATAAGTTATTTTTCTCCAGTTTTATAGGGCCCCTTTAGCTCACAGAGGGATAGATAGGGAGCAGCTAGGAAGGTGTAGGGACAGCTAGTGATAGTGTAGGGGCTTAAATCGAGGTGACAGGTTCCCTTTAAATTGGGCACATTAGCTCCAGAGGGACATAACCTTACTATTGAAAATGTTGCTAAATGCTAAATTTTGATGTGCACTTTAGAATAAATCAAGGATATAGAATAGAATATTAATTTTTTAAGACAGGTATTAATTGGCAGTGTCAGCCATTGTTTTATATATTTTATATGTTTTTTTTAATGTATTCATTTAGTTCTATATAACATGTGTTTTTATTGGATATATACCGTTATACCATTTGTATTATATTTATTTAAATTTTAATGATAGGATTACCACTTATATGATTTTAGGGATGGTATTAATGATTCTTTTAACCAATATGCAGTTTTTATGTTTTTTTAGTGGCAATTTTAGGGTTAATGATGTAATAATAGTTGTCCAATCACTGTTCACCAACCTCCTATATATGTCACTTCCTTACTTACACCCTTTGTACCATCCGATGAAGACAGGGACTTATGGTGGGTTTACACGTTGCGATATCGGCGTCCAACTCCGACCAAAAGTCACGTGGTTTGGGCATTGGAGCCAATATCGTTCGTGCGTTGTACGGTGTGAACGTACAACGTGATGCAGAAACGATGGCAAACCGATATCGGGGGTCGAATGAGCGTGCTATTCAACCGCCCGATATCGGATGCCGGTTAGAGCCGGATCGTCCTGTGTGACAGCCCAACTCCGATGTGTACTGCCACGTCACCCATTCACTCCCATGTTAAATGGTCATTCCTGGGTTGGCGGGCGTACACATCGTCGGGACGTTGTATCCCGATATCGCGCTGTGTAAACCATCGATGCGATGCAGGGAAAAGCCGCGCTCAAAATGCGCGCTCCCGCGTCGTTGGATACGCTATCGGGCCGATATCGCGACATGTAAACCCACCATTACTGTCGAAATGCATTGTGACTTTGCAAAGGGCAATAAAGGTTTGATATTGCTTACTCAAACTTTGTTTATTATCCACCCCTCACCCCAGCGCTCCACTAGATTGCTACATCAAGATGTATATCCATTATCATGATGGGCCTTTACCCCATTTTAATGGACTTTGCCTATTCTTGTGGGACTTGTTGGGTGTTATGGACCCTTGTGTTTAAAGGGGAAAAATTGGAGTACCTCATGTGCCAGCTGGGTCATTTGTTTGAAACATTCAATAACTGTTCAAGACTCACTTATATGCTGATGCTCCTTATGTTGTGCTATTGCCACAATAAGATAATGGACTCTAATGCCTTTGCATATGTGTCTTTAGAGTTATTGAGTAGTCTATGCTAAGTGCCTATGTGAATATTATCACTGTTTGTGTAACTGAAATCTGAAAAATTACATCATGTACCAATGTGTGATTTTTTTTTTAACTCTGCAAAAGTAAAGCTTATCTCAGGTCACACAGGGGGATTCCCAGCTGTGTGATACCTGCTGTGTAACCTGAGATAACCTCAGTGAAGTCAAGGCTTGTCACAGTGCTGGGAGCCATGCAGTGCCTGTTATCAATGCACCAGGGCAGCTGGAGAGCCAGGGCAAAGCGCCAGGCAGCTGTGGCCTGCTATTTTTTTTTAAAGATTTAAAAAAATTCCTTGTGTTTTCAGCTGTTCAAGTGGACGAATGGATGGATGGATAGATATATTGGAAGAATAAATGAAAAATAGATGAATAGAAAGCATAGATAGATGAATAGATGGAAAAAATTGATTTATAGATAGATAGTTGTCAAACAGCTATATAATGTCCCACCCCCTATATGTTGTAAGCTTGTACCCTTTAGTGCCTTTCATATTGCAATAAAGGGTATTTTAGCCTTGTATTTAGCTAAAAACAAATAATTTATATATGTAAAAAAATGACATGGGGACCCCCTATTTTTGATCGCCAGTTAGGGTAAAGCAGATAGCTGCAGCCTGCAGAGCACAGCTGGCAGCTTTGCCTTAGCTGGTAATTTAAAACAGAGGTCACTCCAAGCTATTTTTCAAACTATTTATTTATATATAATTTGAAAAATTATTGTTTAGGGCTCCCTCATTTTGGAAACCAACAAAGGTAAAGTAGGCAGCTGCAGTCTGGTATTCTCAGGGTGAGAAGGGCCATATTCCATGGGCTCTCCCCACTCACAAAATAGCAGGCCGAAGCTGCCCCAAAACTAGGGCATCCATGAGATGCCCCAGTCCTGGTGCTTTGCCCCCGGCTCTTCCCGCTGCTCTGGCTAGGTGGCAGTCAGGATAATATTAGGGGTAAATGACAGCCAGCTGAGTATTAATAGCTGTCATTAAGCCCGGATAGGTAATGTTGAGGCATCTATGGTAACCCCACATTACCAATCAGTAAGTAAATAGTTATAAAGGACTTTTCACTCTGTCTATTTTTTTTATAAGAAATAAAACACAAGAAAAATAACCTGTATTGTAAATACAGCACACAGATAACCCGCTTTCAGCCATTTATTAAGCCCAAACATACCCTCCAATAATCTACAGTGATGTACAGCGAAGAACACGCCGCACTTTTACATACAGTGAGCAGATTCTATTACAGCATTTGTATACCCCAGCAGCGCGCTGTCATTGACAGCCAGCTGTGAGAGGTGAAGTCAGACAGTTCATCCAGTCACAGCTGAGTAAGCGCACCAGCTGTAACCATGGTGAACTCAGTTGACAAGTCATGTCATCGCTCACAGTCATGGCTCAGTGTTAGGCGAGAGTCAGATTGGGCGAGAGACATGTGAGACTCACATGAGCCTTGCTCGCATGCATCACCCTGCATGGCCACCCATTCTCTGGACAGGAACTTGCAGCTTCATAGAAATACATGCAGCTGCATGCTTCTGTCATAGTGATTGCAGCTGTGCCGTGTGGTTTATTGTCAGAGCTAGGTATGTTTGGGCTTAATAAATGGGTGAAAGTGCATTGCCTGTGTTTTATTTAAAATAAAGAATTTTTGTCTGTGTCTTTTATTTCTAATAAAAGATTTTTCTCTGCGCCTATGTTTTTAACTATTTACTTTCCGGTTGGTAGTGTGGTGGTATCTTGATGAAATCTGTCAATAATCAGCTGTCATAAACGTGGTGGAACTATGTCCAGTGTTGGGCGCCGAGAGGAAAGGAATCCATAGAGATGCCATGAAGATCAGAGCGCGAACTCCGCCCACAGGAAAAATTTCTGATGCTGCACTGGCTACCAGCATACAGGAACCCACAACAGCCCCTACATAGTATTAGCCTCACATGAGCTCACACACCTTATACAGTATTAGCCCCACACATGAGCCCACACAGCCCTATACAGTATTAGCCCCACACGAGCCCACACAGCCCTGTACAGTATTAAACCCTACATGAGCCCACACAGTCCTATATAGTATTAGTCCCACACATGAGCCCTCACAGCCCTATACATTGTTATTCCCACACATGAGCCCACACAGCCCTATAGAGTATTAGCCACTCATGAGTTTACACAGCCCCTATACAGTATGAGCCCCACATGAGCCCACACAGCCCCATACAGTATTATCCCCACACATGAGCCCACACAGCCCTATACAGGATTAACCCCAGACATGAGTGCACACAGCCCAAAACACTATTAGCCCCACGCAGCCCGCTACAGTATTAGCCACCCATGAGGCCACACAGCTCCTAAACAGTATAAACCCTACATGAACCCACACAAACCCTATACAGTATGAGCTCCACATGAGCCCACACTGATCTACACAGTATTATCCCAACACATGAGCCCACACAGCCCTATACAGTAATAGCCCCACACAGGAGCACACACAGCCCTATACAGTATTAACCCCACGCACGAGCCCACACAGCCCAATACAGTACTAGCCCCACACAGCCCTATACAGTGTTAGCCCCACACATGAACCCACGTAGCCCTCTACAGTATAAGCCATCCATGAGGCCACACAGCCCCTATACAGTAAAAGGCCCACATGAGCCCACACAGCCCTATACAGTATTAGCCGACACACAGGCGACTACCTTCATACAGGAGCCACTGCCCTGGCCCACACGCGCAGCCTGTCCCAGACCCCTTATACAGTGTGTTAGCAAACGTAGCACACACCTCAGGGCCGCAGCCCGATTTCCTTACACACTCACTTCACTGGCTGGTGGCTGCTATGCTGTGGTGTGAGTCTGGACAGAGAGACAATGAAAGTAGCTGTGTGCTGTGCGGTGCCATGGTCTGGTGCATAGGTGAAGCTGCCTGCAGCAATCCGAGATGAGTGGAGTGAGCAGTGCACCGCTGCCTCTAGGCCCAGGTATTGGCATTTCATGGGCGGGGGAGCAGAGCGTGCCCTCTCCACCCACAAAGAACGTGCTGCAGTGTGATGTCATGTCAGCATAGCACTCGCAGCTCGCTTACTCAGTAAGTGGCAGAATAATGGTATAAATCTGGTCAGCCACCGGAGGATCGGGATGGGTGCAGCGGCCCAAATTACCAGAAACCCACAAGGCAAATGCCCACCTGTCAGTCCAAGCATGTCCACCCATCCATTCTCCCTTATCAGTGTGCCATGTTTTTTATTTATTTGTATTACTTGAATTTCCTAACTGTTGTCATATGTATTAGGGTATCATCACACGGAAAGCCACCCCACAGAATAGTCGATTCTGCAAATAGAAGAATGACAGTGGGCATTGGATTTCTGTAAATCCTGTTCACTCTGCTTGTAATGTACAACGCAGCGGTTTGGACGCTGTGATAACATGCTATGTCCATAATACTGCAAGCACTGATTGTCTGCACGCTACAATACACTTTTTTTTTAATCAGATATTTTTATTAGACAAGGCAATTATTTACATCTTACATCATGTAACAGTAATCCAATAGTTTACATTTTAATAGACCAGAAACAGTATTCCCCCCTCCCCCCATAGACGGCTTAAGTAATGCTTATTAAATAGGAAGTGGAATATCTAAATCTAATTAATAACATCCACATTAGAACTTATATCAGCTTATTCTTACACAGGTCTAACAACATAAGGGAGAGATTTTCCGATTAATCATGTTCATGATCTTATTTCCCACCATATTCTCACTCCGATCTCAGCCATGGTTCCCATAGTTTCCCAAACATTTTAGTAGCATTCTTCCTTCGATACATAATACGTACAGAAGAAAATGTGTAAGTCATCTGTTGCAAATATTCCATTCTAGAGGGCGGCTCAGCCCTGATCCAACCTCTAACTATCACTTTCCTTGCAATGAATAGTAACCTTGCCACCGCTATCTTCTGTGTGTTCGTGATTCCAATTTCTTCCACATATCCCAACACACATACTATCGGCTTCCGTGGAACAACACATTCATATCTTCCTTCAATTAAATTCATCACCACCATCCAAAACGCTTGCAATCTCGGACATTCCCACATCATATGTAACACTCCTGCACCCTCATGCATACATCTCGGACATTCAGAGGTATTCCTCACACCAATCTTATATAAGAATTCTGGGGATCTATACACTCTATGTACCAAATAGTGCTGTGACAACCTACCCGGCTCACTCAGAGACAATTTGGGGCAATAGTACACCTCATCTTCTGTTACCCCCAACTTCTTTTTCCCATTTGTCTCGTGCCCGTATAGGGTGCCACAGCAAAAAAGTATGCAGAAGATCTCTATACACAGTTGAGATAACTTCTCTTGTACCACCTTCTGTGCATATGTAGTCCAAAACAATGTCTGTCTGCACTCCCAGGTTACTTATTTTCGCCTGCCTTCTAAAAGCATGCTGAAGTCTAAGGTATAAGAACTTATCGTCTCTGGAAATTAATTGGAATTTCTCCCTCAGGGATTCAAACGACCTTAGTGTCCTATTCTCTACAATTTGCTATAGATGTTCTAATCTCATACGCATCCAGGACTTTTGTTCCCCCAGTTTATAAAAGTCCACCAAATTTTTATTTATCCATACAGGGGTGTATTTTCTCACTCCATTGACTTCTCTTAACTTTTTAATCCAGGGTGGGAAGCCCCCACCCCAATCCCCCCCCCCCCAATCACCCCCAAACCCACCCCAACCCCCCCCATTCTTCCCAGATCTCCAGTCTCCAAACTCTATACTAACAGGGTTCTTTTTGTCATTTCCTCTAGAATCAAATGTTTCGAACTCCCCTTCCCCTCGAAGCCAATCCTCTACTATGCTGGCTCTGAGATGCTAAAAAATAGATCCATGGGTTTGGTAAACCAATTCCCCTTTTTTTTGGTCTCTGCAAAATTTCCAGTTTAATTCTAGGTTGGCCTCCACCCCAAACCAGATCCCTAAATAAGGAGTTGAGTCTCTGAAATAGTCCCCATGGGAGCCACACAAGTGAGCTATGGAGCACATACAGGATCTTTGGAATAAGTATCATTTTAGCTAGATTTGCCCTCCCCACCACCGAGAGACACAACTTACACCAAGCTTGGGCAATATCCTTTAATTTGGCTAACAGTGGGTCCACATTCAATTTAACAAAATCTGTATTTGGCAGGGCAATCTGTATTCCCAAATACTTAAACTAGTAGTAGGTATAGTTGATTAGCAAAGCTTCTAAAAGGGGGTATATAAAAAGAAAAGAACCGGCGCAGATCTAAGTGCAGGAGTTATTTCATTTAGAATAGGCGGTTGAAAGCCTGAAATTTGCTCACTTTTTAGGTGTCTTTGCTGAATTTCAAGGATAAATATGAAGATCTCATTAGGCTTGCAGCTCGCCTCTCTGGGTGAATCAGGTCTTCAATGCAGGGAGTCTTGATTCGACAGTGTGCAGTTTTAAAAATTCCAGACTTATTGGTCAGCGCTTAGGAGACCTGGGGTTCGTCATCAAATGGTTTCTTTATTTAGAAATATCATAAAAGTTTAATCTGCCCACTGCTGCCAATCATTGTCTCCCTCTTCTGCAGCATAACACAGAGTTTTTTTTTTTTACAGAAATGGCCGTTTAGCCCCACCCCATGCGGTGACGTCACCGCTTATACCCGCCCTGCTCTATGGTTAACATAGAGCAGGGCGGGTATAAGCGGTGATGTCACTGCAGGAGGCGGGGCGGCCGGCCTCCTGCTCTGACATCACCACCTTTCTGGCTGCAGGATGTAAGTTTTCTAAGTGTATTTACTCGGGGTACAGGGGAGCTCAATGGCTGGGGGACCCCTTGCCTGGATGCAGCAGACATGCTGCATCCAGTGCTGTAATTAGATCACCATGCCTGGTTTGGTGACAGGTCCTCTTTAAATGTGCTCAATTTTATCATTGAGTCCATCTGGATGTATGCTCCGCAGATGGTACATCCAGAAGGACTCTTTTCTATTCAGCGTCTGTGTCCTATTAGCACTAGAGACAGGTACAGATTCCACAGGAGTGTTTACAATTTCAAACTTCCCTCCATGAAATGTGGAGAGATGATGGGATAGACTATGTGTTTCTAATTTAATGTTAGTGTTATGACGGTGTCCACTGAGTCTGTTTGGGATTTTTTGTGTCGTACATCTGACATATTGTAATCCACACGTACAGGTGATTACATAGATCGCAAAATCAGTTTGACAAGTGAGATGTTGTTTTATAGAAAATCTTTCTCCTGTACTGTGTGAAATAATCTCAGTAGAACCATGTGTGATACATTTACAGCATTGACATTGTTTTTTTCGGCACTTAAGCACACCCAAAGTTTGGTAAGGTATTTTATGATCCACATCAGGATATATTGTTTTTAAGCGGCTAGGAGCAATCATATTTCGGATGGTTTTCCCTCTCCTAAATGTAATTCCCGGTTTGTCTGGGAGGGATTTTCTCAGTAAAGGGTCTTGTTGTAGAATGTACCAGTATTTTCCCAATATTGTTCTGATATTTATATTTTCGCTATTATATGCTGTTATGAAATTTAAGTGCCATTTTTGGTGGATTTTTTTGAAAAAGAATGATGTTCCTTATCGGTGGTTAGAACTGTTTCAGAAGTATTTGTCTCTTGGAGGTGCTCTCTTTTTTTATTATATGTTCTCTGTTTCATTTTTATTAGACAATCCATTTGGGTTTTTCTTTTATTTAATTCATAGGCTAACGTAATCAATTTTTTGGGATATTTTTTGGTTATAAAGCGATTAATTAGGATTTTTGATTGTTCATCATAGTCCTCTACAAAGGTATTGTTCTTTCTAATGCATAGGAATTGACTGTATGGGATGTTTTGTTTCCATTTATAATAATGGGCACTGTTATAACTTAAATAACCATTACAGTCTATATTATTGAAATGTGTCTTAGTACTTATCACATTTGAGTTTACATTAATTTCTAGATCCAAATAGACGATCCTATTCTTATTCATGCTAAATGTAAAATTGATCCCCCAATTGTTCTGATTCAAAACAGAGATCAATTGTTCAGCTTCCATTTTGCTTCCTCTCCAGATAATTATCAAATCATCTATGTATCTACGATACATGACGATCTTGTCGGAGAAGAGGGGACTTTTTAAAGCCAAAAGGGACTCGAATCGCCTCATGAACAGATTTGCAAAACTTGAGGCGACCCGCGTCCCCATTGCTGTACCGAGTCTCTGAACGTAGATCTGACCCTGGAATTCGAAGACATTCCTTTTAAGAATGAACTCCAGGCCAGAGAGCAGGAATTGTATTTGGTTAGAGGGCATTTTAGTTTGGTTTTCCAAATAGAACTGTACTGCTGTGATTCCAAGTTGGTGGTCAATATTGGAATAGAGAGACGTAACATCAAGTGTTATAAACCAAAAATTCTTATTCCAAGTTATTTTCTGAAGTTCCTCAATTAGTTGAGTGGAATCACGAAAGTACGATGGTAAATCTTTGACAAGATCTTGTAAATGGAGATCAATAAAATGTGATAAATAACTTGTCAGGGAGTTTATCCCTGAGATAATTGGACGACTCGGGGGTCTATTTTTGTCCTTATGGACTTTTGGCAAATGGTAAAATAACGCTTGTGTATATTCCTTATTGGTAAGGAATTGTTTTTCTTTTTTTTACTGATAATTCCTCTGTCATAAGCTGTGTTTATTATTTGATGGTATTCTTTGCAGATTTAGGGGGAGGGATCAGAATTAAATTTTCCATAATATTTCTCATCTAATAGTATTCGATTGGCTTCTGATAGATAGTCCTCCCTATTCTGTATAATTATCCCTCCCCCTTTATCTGCCTCCCTAATAACAATTTTTTTTATTATTTTTCAATGCTTTGAGCGCCTGTAGCTCTTCTTTTGAAATATTGATCCGTGTTCTTTTATTCAATTTTATCTTATGTTTCTGGGGTTTTTTAGGATAATTTTTTTCATAAATTTTACGATATTCTACCCCAACCAGCGATACGAAGGTTTCAACATAACTACCTCGATGGTGGACAGGATTAAAATTAGTTTTACTTTTAAGGGTGAGATGTATATTTTCATCCTTATTGCAATCTTGTATAGTTGTAGCTGTGTGGTTTAATGAGTTATTTTTTTCCTCTCCGGATTTTGCTGCTGATTTTCCTATTTCACCCTTGATTCTATCTTTAATTGCGAAATGTCTCACTAATGTGAGACGTCTTACAAAATGATTAAGATCTAAATACAGATCGAAATCATTGGCAGGTTGAGATGTACAAAAATTCAATCCTTTTTCCAGGGCTTTATATTCTGCTTCACTCAGAATATGATGAGACAGATTGAAAATTCTTATTTTTTTCCCCACTAAAGCGTCTAGTTTTTTTCTTTTCTCTAAAGTTTTTTTTTTTTATAAATACCGTATATACTCGCGTATAAGCCTAGTTTTTCAGCCCAAAAATTGGGCTGAAAAGTACCCCCCTCGGCTTATACGCGAGTCAGTGCTGTATACATCGGTATACAGCAGCCCCCGCATCCCCAGTAATGCAGGGCCCCCCCAGCGTCTCTCCGGTCACCTGTAAAGGAAACTATACTTATCACAGTGCTCTGTCCGTGCCCGCTGTCCGCACCCGCTCGCAGCTGCCGACCGCGATCCTCCATCTTGAGTCATCTTCCTGTTTCTGTGCTCGTCGCGGGCAATGACGTCATTCCCTGCGACGAGCACAGGAAACAGGAAGAAAGAAGACGCAAGATGGAGGATCACGGTCGGCAGCTGCGAGCGGGCGCGGACAGCGGGCGCGGACAGAGCACTGTGATAAGTATAGTTTCCTTTACAGGTGACCGGAGAGACGCTGGGGGGGCATTGCATTACTGGGGCTGCCTGTATACTACCGCTGGGGCTGTATATACTACCACTGGGGCTGCTATATACCTCTGGGGCCCTGTATACTACCACTGGGGCTGTATATACTACCACTGGGGCTGCTATATACCTCTGGGGCCCTGTATACTACCACTGGGGCTGTATATACTACCACTGGGGCTGTATATACCTTTGGGGCCCTGTATACTACCACTGGGGCTGTATATACTACCACTGGGGCTGTATATACTACTAGGGCTGCGTCTATACTACCACTGGGGCTGTATATAACACTGGGGCTGTATATACTACTGGGGCTGCGTGTATACTACTACTGGGGCTGCTGTATCTACCTCTGGGACTGGTGTATACCACACTGCTGGGGGCTGTATACTTGTGCTAGGGTCCACCCTCGGCTTATACATGAGTCAATAGATTTTCCCAGGTTTTGGGGGCAAAAGTAGGGGGGTCGGCTTATACACGGGTCGGCTTATACACGAGTATATACGGTAATTGTTCTTTTCTATTTTGTTCCGCTCATTAAGGAGTCTTTGGATGATTTAGTAGGGTTTTTTTGTTATTATATTTCCGTCCCCCTCTAACACCTCTGGGCCGTCTTTTCTTTTTTTGAAGGATTGTGAGTTGATTAGAGGAAAAAATTGCGTTATTTGTTGTTGTGATGGAGACACTAAGTTTGGTGCTGTTGTCACTGAGCTTATTATGGGAGGAAGGAGTGTTTCTATTAGTGGAGGATGTGGCTGGAGGGGTCTAATTTCTAAAAAAGACACATGTGAAATGGTACAGGATGGTGATGGTGCTTGGATGACAGTTACATAGGGTTGCAAAGTGTCATCCGAACTATGTATAGTTAAATTTACCAAATTAGTTGTATTTAATATGTTATCACATTCTTCGATTCCTTCTAATTCTTTGCTTACTATAGAGCATGGATTATTTCTTATTAACTCTTTATTGTTTATCTCATTCTCCATCCGAGGATTTCGAAGGGGGAGTCCTATAGTCAATGCTGGAAGATTATGTATTTCAGCATTGAATTCTATTTGTATCGTGATATGTAAACATCGGGGATGGAATGAACCTTTTCATTAGCATTCGGCGTGCTCTTCTCAGGAATTGAAGGAGCTGATTGCAAAGTGTTAGGTTTCTTTATAGGAAAAAGCCTTACATTTTTCTCCATGAAGGGTTTTTTATGGGTATAGTTCGCCAGCTGGGTGCTGCTTGGTATCTTATTATTTGCAAATTTGGAATTATAAAAGGTACATCCTACAACAAGACCCTTTACTGAGAAAATCCCTCCCAGACAAACCTGGAATTACATTTAGGATAGGGAAAACCATCCGAAATATGATTGCTTCTAGCCGCTTAAAACAATATATCCTGATGTGGATCATAAAATACCTTATCAAACTTTGGATGTGTTTAAGTGCCGAAAAAAAACAATGTCAATGCTGTAAATGTATCACACATGGTTCTACAGAGATTATTTCACACAGTACAGGAGAAAAATTTCCTATAAAACAACATCTCACTTGTCAAACTGATTTTGCGATCTATGTAATCACTTGTAAGTGTGGATTACAATATGTCGGACGTACGACACAAAAAATCCGAAACAGACTCAGTGGACACCGTCATAACACTAACATTAAATTAGAAACACATAGTCTATCCCATCATCTCTCCACATTTCATGGAGGGAAGTTTGAAATTGTAATTACTCCCGTGGAATCTGTACCTGTCTCTAGTGCTAATAGGACACAGACACTGAATAGAAAAGAGTCCTTCTGGATGTACCATCTGCGGAGCATACATCCAGATGGACTCAATGATAAAATTGAGCACATTTAACAACCTGAAGAAACAGTTCAACCGCATCTCTGTGAGTTTGTGTCCCATTCTAGCCTAATGGAAACATAGAAAATACAGTTTTTCCATGGTTCTGACCTACGGAGGGATATAATATATAATAGTTGTAATACCCTATGATATATACTTGTATTATAAGAAAAATTTATAAGAGGTAACTACATTGGGAAAATATGATCAAGTAAAGAATAACCTCACTGTAGCATAAATATCCCTTGCTATTTTTTTTTATTTTAGTTTTTTATATTTAAAGGTTTCATATCAATGATTAAACAATGGTTTATATAGAAAAATTAAAGAGGCCTATATTTTAACAGAATAACTTGGAGGAACAAATGAACTATATACTGTATACAAAATACTGTGGATATCTTAATTGAATGGATCTTTTTATAAAAAATTTTTGTAGACAAGTTTTGCTCCTATTTTTAAGATAATGCATGTGACATATATGTCGATTTTTTTTTTACAGTTTGTTTTAAAAAATTTTTTTTTGCTTTTTTATATAAATATCCCTTGATGGGAAATAAGCAGTACTAGAATAGAAACAACTAAAGTTATTTTCAACTCGTAATATAGAGTAACCCTATGCTCATTATGGACAAACATGGACCCAATTAACCTAATCAACTGAAGGGGTGGTTCCCAACCTCCTTAACTCAGATATACTGTGAACTACATAAGGAAGCACATATACTATTTTTATTATAATTGTACCTGAGGAAGACTCATGCTAGAGTCGAAACGCGTTATATTGCTTTTTATAATATTTCTAAATAAAGAAACCATTTGATGACGAAATTACATAGTATATTACAGAGTATATTTTTATTACATAGTTTTTAAGGTTGAAGGAAGACTTTAAGTCCATCTAGTTCAACCCATAGCCTAACATATTGATCCAGAGGAAGGCAAAAAAAACCCCCGTGGCAACACTAAGCTCGACATTGGGGAAAAAAAATTCCTTCCTGACTCCAGATATGGCAATCAGACTAGTTCCCTGGATCAACGCCGTATCAAGAATCTAGTATATATAACTGGTAATATTATAGTTTTCAAGAAAGGCATCTAGTCCCTTCTTAAATGTTAGTAGTTAGTCACTCGTTACAACATCATGTGGCAGAGAGTTCCATAGTCTCACTGCTCTTACAGTAAAGAATCCGCGTCTGTGATTATGATTAAACCTTCTTTCCTCCAGACGTAGAGGATGCCCCCTTGTCCCAGTCTCAGGCCTAAGAGTAAAAAGGTCATTAAAAGGTCTTTGGGGGGCGTGCCCTGGACATGGAGGAGAGCGGGAGCTTAACACTGGAGCTCCTGCCTTTAACCCACCACCGGGCTCACACAGCCGGTTCCTGACCCCTCAATCTTACCCACATGCCATCTAAGAAGAAGGGCACCCGACCCCAGGAAGCCCGGGAGCGGTCAGTGCCCCCCACAGGGAGAATTTCCCACTATCTGCGCAGCACAGCCCTGGAGCAGGAGATCGCCGCTGGGAAGATGGCGGCCGGAGCTACAGGGAGGGCGGCAGATGAAAGGCAGCTCCACACTGCTGAAAGCAGCGGCGACATAGAGGAGAAAGTCACACAGCGGGAGGGACCACAGGCGCCGGACCGGGAGCTTCAGCAGCAGCCGGTAATGTGTGTCCCTCTCCCTCCTCCTCTGTTATGCACCACGCAGGCTGGCAGCGCCATCCACACTATACCACTGACCCCTGGGCTTGTTCATCCACCTTCTCAGGCCAATGGGGGGACAGATACCCAGGAGACCCTGGCACATAACATCCACCTGGCCCCCCAAGATGGCAGAGACCCCACTCTGATAAACACAGAGGTCACCACAGAGTCCCAAGTGCAGCTCCAAGCTGATGCACAAAATACCCCAGTCTTAAAGGACTATAGGCAGCAAACACTGACCAGTACATTGAGGGAGAGTGGTCAGACTGCTACTAAAGCATCACAGGGACGTACAGAGGGAGAAGAATCCATACAAACCCCATTACCAAAGGGGCTTGTAGATAATATGAAGGGACCCCCCTGTGCTCTGGCGAACTCACCACTGCGGAATTCTACATACACCAGTCCCCCTTTATTACATGGACAGACAATACACCCCAGGAGATCAGGGGATTTGGGATGACCTCAGGTCACGTATCCAGACCATTCCTACCAGAGAGGAAATGGAAGGGTTTATTATCCAGATGGAAGCATCCTTCAAAGCCGAGGCGACCGAACTTCGGGGTGAAGTTCATAAACTCAATATGAGAGTATCCTCGACTGAATCATCCTCCCAGATCGTAGACGAGAGGCTACGGATACTTGAAGACAAAGTCACCTCACAAGCCTCTCAGCTGGAAAGAATGTTAGATTCCATGGAAGACATGGAGAACTGGGAGATGAGGAACAATATCCGGATTAGGGGTCTCCCCGAAAGTATTGGCCCTAAAGACCTGGATTTTGCCCTTAAAAGCATATTCAATTCGATCAGGGAGGTGTTCGTGGATTCTGTTTTGGAATTTGATAGGGCCCATAGATCTCTGGGACCCCCACCTATGGAAGGAGATAGACCCCGAGATGTAGTGTGTAGGATCCACAAGTATAAGATCAAGGAGTCAATCTTTACTAACGCCCATGCTAAAGGACAGATTAAATACCAAGATTGCCCTCTTCAGCTACTGGCGGACTTATCAAGGCGCACCCTGCAAAAAAGGAGAGCGTTCCGCCCTCTACTGGAGATACTAAGACGACAGGACATTCCCTACACTTGGGGCTTCCCTTTTCGCCTCCAAGTGCGGAGAGACGGAGTGCTACACTATGTCACTCATCCTAGAGGTGTACCAGAGTTCACGGAGGCTCTGGGGCTCCCTCCGGTAAATATTTCTCCGGAGGAATGGCCGGGACAATTTGGATACCTGGACTGGATGCAGATAAACCCGGAGTCATTGAGGGGAAGCAGGAGGAGGTGGAGGGGGGCTTCACGGAGAGGAAGGAATAGGGGATGGAGAAGGGGTTCGTTTAGCAATGGATGAGGATGTAAACCCCCCTTTTTTTTTTCAGCCTTGAAAGTTATGTCAACTGTTCCCCTGCGTTTTAATGTTTTTTTCTTTCAGAGGAAATGACGGAGGTGGCGATTCGTGACGACTCCTCATTCTATCAAAATTACATGTATATTAAAGTTTCACGTGTTTCTTCTGTTATACATAACATGTTTTAAGTTTATCAATATAACACGGGGTATATAGAATGTATCCCGGCTCAGACATCTTAAACATTCCTGACTATAACTCTAAATAATTTACTTAGGTCCAGGTTCTGTTGTTTAGTTATAGTATTTCTATTCGTTTCTATTTTATAAGAATACAAATATAGCCCGGGGTGGGGGGGACAGCTCCTCGGTGGACAGGCTACACCTCGCCGGGAAATAGTCACCTGTTTTTAGGAAGACTGGTCGAATAGACCTCCCCAAATAGTTATCCCAGATTATTCTGGGAATTTTCTTTGTTCGTAATTCTTCTCTTTTTTTTCTCTCTTTTCCTCTTGCTTCCCTTTTTCTCTCTTCTATTAAATAACCACTTTTAGACCTTTGGTCCACTTCTTCTATATTTCCTCCTTTCTAAGTGTGGCGCCCCGCAACGAGTGCGTCACAAGAGGGTATTGCAGCCATAAATGCAGCAGCAATATTCTCTGACCCAGCAGTCATTGGGTTAACTTAGAGATCCAAAACCCTGCATGCATCACTTAACATAGAGGGCCAATCCAAGGTCCTGGTGGGCGGAGTGCATGGTTAGTGTGTTGGAGAAGTACAGTTAGTCTAGCACAGAAAGAGCCGGGTCTAGACAAGAGAAAGACACAGACTTGAACTTGGAGTAGGAGCAGGGGCTCTGCACCCCGTGCAGCCCCTGGGCCGTCACCGGTCGGGTGTTAACACCTGAGGCCTCAACAACCGGGATCGGGCATCAACAACCACTGGTACCGAAGCTGGCAGCAGTTCACCTCTGCTACGCGAACCAGAAGCGTGGAGGAGCAGCTTTACAGGAGCACCCCACCACCAGCCACTTTTCAGTCATCTAACCAGCGGTTTACCCACCGAGGGATCCAAGGCTCCCCAAAACATCCATAACGTACATCTTGGATAGGGATTGAAGCAGCCTCCCCGTACCCGACCTGGTATTCCTGGGCGACAATGGCAACTACTTAGCTAGAATGGAGGAACACTACGGATCTCTGAGGGACACCTATCACTGCTGAGTCCGCCCGGTCTACTACCCGTTAACTGTATACCATGTACTGCCTGCTGGTTACAGTAAAGACCCGTTACAGAGACTTACAGTGTCCGTGCTTTCTTATGATTGCATCCGTCCGCACACAAGGTAACCACAGCTGCCGCACAACATCTTAAGCAGCTCCAACCTCCGGGGATCACCGCTCAGCCTGTGGGGAGCATTCCATCTTGCTGCTATCCATCCCCCGGAGGTTCCGCAGCATCGGTAGGACTGACCGAACTACTCATAGGTGGCGTCACGAATAAATGAACCCCTTTAATCTGTTCCTACAAGAAGTCGTCAACTTTTGATCTGCACTCAACCGGGCCCCACTACCGGCAGGCGCGGCCCACCCGTGACAAGGAGGAAGGAGCTACAGCCTGTCTAAACCGGAGTCCACGGTCAGAGAATGGCGTCACGAAAAGGATACGAGCAGGCCCGTTCCCTAACGGGTATAATGTGCTTAAAAATGACTTTAATGTCTACAATTTGGACTTTGTTCGACCCTAAAAGAACTTTCCCGCCTTTTCACTGTGGGCCAAGATGGCGCCCAAGATGGCGTTCCCGCCATAAGGATCCGCCACGTGCAAGCCCAGGGGTGAGCCACCGCCCCTCATCGTGGGAGGGCTATAGGCAAAGGTGCCAAACTCTTTATCCGCCCTGATTGCTCGAATCAACCATGGGGACGGACCCCAAAGACTTTTCCCACGATTGGACTACAAAAGCCCAAAGGAAATGGGAGTGTCACAGACCGTTCTTCACCAGCTCTTCACCAGTACAGCTACTGGGTAGAGACGGTTGTGGTTCCTCCAAGAAACATGGCCAGCTTAAGACTGAGAGACCTGATGCAAGAAGTGGAAGCCGAGGCCAGAGCAGCAATAGGCCATCCGGGTCCGGGTCCTGTCCTCAATATCAACGGCAGCCCCGACTTCTGGCAAGAAGCTCTACAAGACCTCCGGGTACGGCTCCTAGAAACCGTGGAATGGACAATCCGCAGCTGGAGTGCAAGCTTGGCAGCAGACTACATCGTGCGATGCAGCACAGCCGCTTGGGTGCAACCACTCCAGGGCCGGACGACATCTCGAGTTTCAGCACCGCCTCGCCCACGCCGACCACTTGTCCAGCCTCGTCTCCAGAACCAATAGACTGTGTCATTCCGGTAGAGACCACCGCTTATCCCGCTCCAAAGCCTGGAACAGCGACCGTGTTTGAGCCGGAGCTTGCAACTCGCTCCAAGGAAGAGCCGAATACTTACCTGTTTCCACTTGCGGAACCCGCGACTAGTTTCAACACTGCCGGAACTGTTGCCTGTTTCTCCCCTGAACCGGAGGCCTCCTCTGCAATTACCGAGGCCTACCTGGAGACTGGGATTGAAATACCACTTCCCGCTGCTACAGAAGAAGAGGCAGGCAGCCTGGAAGCCCTGCAAGACGACCTCGAGGAGAACTTTGCAGCACAGCCACCCATCGACCCAGAGGATTCCATTCCAACATCTCCGTCAGGCGAGCAGCCCGACGTGGTCATCGAGGGAGAGATCGAGGATGATGACGACGAGACCTACAGTCCAGCTGAGGACCTCTACACCGGGTTCGCCTGGGGAGACACCAAGGATCCTTCTGCCGGGCGATCTGCTCGGGTACACTGGTCAGGTGCCGCCGCAGCAATATCTTCTCCAGTTCCGTTCAACCGGGCTCCGCTCCAGACTGCCCACCAGACTCCAGCCGTTAAACAACCAGCACGCCGTAGTGACTTTATCCACACGCCGCACCACTCCGACGAAGAGGTACGTCGCATCCGAAGGGAGGAGTGGCACGCTCGGCTGCGCGCCAACATGCAGGCCCGCGCTGAAGCCCGCCGCCAACCTCCATTGCCTGATGAGTTCCGTAAAACCGGACGGGTGAGCACCTTTAACTTATCCGCCGGGTGGGGATTCATAAGGGAGGAGGGTGTGTGTACAGAAGTGTTTGTGGGGCGTCGTGATGTGGAATCGCACCTACCGCGAGGGCATCCTAACCGAGACTTATATAGAGGGGACAGTGTAACCTATGAGCGATATGTATACTGTGACGGGTGGTTCGCTATACGAGTCCGGAACCCTGCCCTCCATAAGTGACTTTGATGATTGAACTTTGCCAAGAGACTTCATTCTGTTGTGCAAATAACACCGCGACTTGGCGGCTACAGCCTGAACTTTTGCCTAAGGACAGCCGACCGCCCGCCGGGTCCGCGCAATGTGTTAACCTGTTTATTTTATTCGCCTCACTTTTAAGCAAAATAATGACCTGTCATTAATAAAAGTGTATTACCTGTTATAAAATATAAAAACCTCTGTAATGTGGGTAGTGTGACGCTTGGGGACAAGCGTATTAAACCAAGGGGGAGTGTGGCGCCCCGCAACGAGTGCGTCACAAGAGGGTATTGCAGCCATAAATGCAGCAGCAATATTCTCTGACCCAGCAGTCATTGGGTTAACTTAGAGATCCAAAACCCTGCATGCATCACTTAACATAGAGGGCCAATCCAAGGTCCTGGTGGGCGGAGTGCAAGGTTAGTGTGTAGGAGAAGTACAGTTAGTCTAGAGCAGAAAGAGTCAGGTCTAGACAAGAGAAAGACACAGACTTGAACTTGGAGTAGGAGCAGGGGCTCTGCACCCCGTGCAGCCCCTGGGCCGTCACTGGTCGGGTGTTAACACCTGAGGCCTCAACAACCGGGATCGGGCATCACCAACCACGGGTTCCAAAATACCCCCGTGCCCAATTTACAGCCGATTCACTGGTACCGAAGCTGGCAGCAGTTCACCTCTGCTACGCGAACCAGAAGCGTGGAGGAGCAGCTTTACAGGAGCACCCCACTACCAGCCACTTTCCAGTCGTCTAACCAGCGGTGTACCCACCGAGCGATCCAAGGCTCCCCAAAACATCCATAACGTACATCTTGGATAGGGATTGAAGCAGCCTCCCCGTACCTGACCTGGTATTCCTGGGCGACAATGGCAACTACTTAGCTAGAATGGAGGAACACTACGGATCTCTGAGGGACACCTATCACTGCTGAGTCCGCCCGGTCTACTACCCGTTAACTGTGTACCATGTACTGCCTGCTGGTTACAGTAAAGACCCGTTACAGAGACTTACAGTGTCCGTGCTTCCTTATGATTGCATCCATCCGCACACAAGGTAACCGCAGCTGCCGCACAACAACTTAAGCAGCTCCAACCTCCGGGATCACCGCTCAGCCTGTGGGGAGCGTTCCATCTTGCTGCTATGCATCTCCCGGAGGTTCCGCAGCGTCGGTAGGACTTACTGAACTACTCATAGGTGGCGTCACGAATAAATTAACCCCTTTAATCTGTTCCTACAAGACGTCGTCAACTTTTGATCTGCACTCAACCGGGCCCCACTACCGGCAGGCGCGGCCCACCCGTGACAAGGAGGAAGGAGCTACAGCCTGTCTAAACCGGAGTCCACGGGCCGGCGGTGAGTCATAAGCATTTCCCCTTTTCTAGTCTCCTAGTTTCTTTTCTACCTTTCTTTACCTCGATCCCAGTGCCGACCATGTCAACTTTAAAAATTTGCTCCCTCAACGTAAAGGGATTTAATACCCCCAAAAAGAGGTCTCAGATCTTATACTCTGCTCATAAGCAGAAGTGTCAGATCCTGATGTTACAAGAGACTCACTTTAAATCGGGACATGTACCGAGTCTCCGTAACAGATACTTCTCTGTTTGGTATCATGGCACAAATCCAGAAGCGAGAACAAAAGGTATTTCCATTGCGGTTCACAGGTCACTGACACACGAGATTCTTGATACCTGTATTGACCCACAAGGCCGATACATTTTTCTTAAGATGAGGATTGCTGGATCTTTGCTAACTATCGTTAATTGGTACCTGCCTAATAGGTTTCAAACGAAGAAGTGCAGGGCGTATCTATTGTGGCTGACAGCCTTTGCGGAGGGATCAACCATTATCGGAGGGGACCTCAATTTCACCCTGGACCCGGTGGCAGACTCATCCTCTGGTAAGAGGTCTATACCAAATAAACGTCTTATCTCTATTAAAAAACTCTTTCACACTCTGAGGCTCATAGACATCTGGAGGACTTTAAATCCACAAGGGAGAGATTTCACGTACTTTTCCCCAGTACATGACTCATACAGTAGAATAGACCTATTTTTCACTAGCCATAACTTACTTTCCTGGAATCCTGAGGCAACCATAGGGGATATTTTACGGTCAGACCATGCTCCCACTTACCTGACTCTTACTTTGCCAAACACTGGTAGTAGACCCTGGACCTGGAGACTTAACGAACACCTATTGAAAGACGAAGTGTGTTTGAAGGAGGTAAAGAAGACTATAAAGTCCTTTGGGCAAGACCACGCTACTGACCCCACACCTCACCCCACAAAATGGGAGACCCTGAAATGTGTATTGAGAGGAGTGTTTATAAAGCATGGTACTCGATTGAAAAAAAATAATGCAAAATTAATAGAAGACCTACTTTCTCAGATTCATGTACTGGAAACAGCACATAAACAGACCTTGGCTAAAGAGACTCTTACAGAACTGACTTTAAGGAAGAAAGAGCTTAAAGATATACTGGACCAAAAATACCGTAGATATTCTGAAAAATCTAGGAGTTATTTCTATTCTAATTCTGATAAATGCGGTCGTCCCTTGGCCAGACTGCTCCACCCTCGGTTAAACCCGACATTTATCCCTACCATCTCCACTAAAACAGGAGGGCGTACATCTTTACCGAAGGAAATACTGGAGGAATTTAGACAGTATTACCTTGATCTCTATAATATCAAGGGTCATTGGTCAGATATATCCCCATTGGAGCTGTCGGACAAGATTAGGGGATACATAGATAAAACAGCGATCCCGACACTAGCTAAAGAGGCGGGTGAGAGGTTGGAGGAGGAGATCTCGGAAGAGGAATTGACACAGGCTATCCAGTTTACTTCGTCTGGGAAAAGTCCAGGTCCTGACGGATTCTTACCTAACTTTTATAAACTACTTCGGGCCCAGCTGACCCCCGCAATGTTGGAGGCCTTTAATTCTGTGTTGAGGGGTTCCGATTTCGTGCCTCAATCTTTAGAAGCCCATATCAGCGTCATACCTAAACCAGGGAAAGACCCATCTACAGTATCAAATTACAGGCCGATTTCGCTGCTGATCGTGGACATCAAACTATTCTCTAAAATACTTGCGGATCGCTTAGCCCCACTTCTCCCTTCAGTGATTGATTCGGACCAGGTGGGCTTTGTCAGAGGCCAGGAGGCTAGGGATAACACTATTAGGACCCTCCTCCTTATAGCCAAGGCCAAACGCTCTTTAGCTTCACTTGGTCTGATTTCTGTGGATGCTGAAAAGGCCTTCGACAGAGTCCACTGGGGGTTTATGAAGGAGGTGCTGATTCAACTTGGCCTGGGACCTCGATTTTTGCATGGAATCATGGCCCTATACTCCTCCCCGTCTGCTAAGGTGAGGATAGGGGGGATCCTGTCTTCCTCATTTAGTATCTCAAACGGGACCAGGCAGGGATGTCCATTATCACCCCTACTATACATTATTGTTATGGAACATTTAGCCACAGCAATCAGAGCCAATACGGACAGTCACGGGATTGAGCTGGGTCCTAACCATCATAAGACAGCGTTATTTGCCGATAATCTCCTCCTTTATGTCTCACAGACTCTGATCTCTATCCCTTCCATTTTGAGGGAATTTGAACAATTTGGACGGTTGAGTAACTTTAAGGTCAACTGTTCCAAAACGGAAGCTCTTAACATCTCTCTATCCAGAGAGTTAGTATCTGACTTGTCCAAACAGTTTCCATTCAAATGGAGAGAGGAAGCTATCAAATACTTGGGAGTTTATATACCAAAAGATCTTAGACAATTGTTTAAATTGAACTATCTTCCCCTCCTATCTGACATAGAGAAGGCTTTTTCTTCATATCGTCAATTGAGGCTATCCTGGTTCGGGAGAATGAACGCTATTAAAATGGATGTTCTACCTCGAATCCTGTATATCTTCCAAACAGTGCCTATTCCCCCGGACAGATTGGTTTTTGCTAAATTACAATCCCTCATTATTAAATTTACCTGGAACAGGAAGAAATCGAGGTTAGGGATTCATATACTTTCCTTACCTAGAAATAGAGGAGGGGTCGGGTTGCCCAATATCCATAGATACTTTTTAGCCTCTTCTCTTGCCAGGGCAATGGACTGGCACTATTATGCATCCAACAAGAAATGGGTGGAGGTGGAGCAGGATGGTCTGGAGATTCCGCTAAGACATCTACTCTGGATTCCCCCCAGGGATGTAAAAGGACTACTGTCCCTACCTGACATGACCAAGACCACTATACAAATATGGCACTCAGTGACCAAAACACTGTTTACAGATGGCAAACTTAGTCCTCTCGCCCCCCTTTTTTATAGTCCGGCTTTTTTGCCTGGGTTTTGTAGACAAAGACAAAGATTTCTATGCTGGCAGAGTGTGAACGACACCCGAATGGGACACACCCTTTCCAATGGGGATCTACCCTCAATGAGGGAGATGCAATCTATTGAGCCTACCAGACCTCTTAGATGTCCTATTCCCGTCCGGACATGAGTGCAGGGTGACATTGACGCCAAATTCGCTGGAAAGATTATTTCAACAGGACATCCCCCCGAAGCGCAAAATTTCGACCTTATACCTGGCTTTAGGTTCCCTACGTTACCAGGACTCCTTACACTTCCAGCGGTCTTGGGAGAAGGAATTAAACAGGGTTATCGCTGTCAACGAGTGGCAGAAATGCTTCGTATTTACACATAAATTAGCCAGTGCCTGCATCGCTCAAGAGAAGAGCTACAAACTGCTTACCAGGTGGTACCAGTGCCCTGTAGATTTACACCGTGTGTTCCCTGAAATTTCAGACAGATGTTGGCGTTGTGGGAAAGCACCAGGGACGATGCTCCACATTTGGTGGAGTTGTGATGAGATCCAGCGGTTCTGGTCTGAGGTGTTCGGCACTTATACACGAATAACGGGTAAATAGGTTAAATGTTGCCCTGAAGTAGCTCTATTATCCATCTTTCCGGGTCCCATTGGGCTTAACAAGAAGGATATACTTCGCTTCTGCGTCTCAGCCGCCCGTACACTAATTCCGAGATTCTGGAAAACTCCGCAGGTGCCTTCCTTACTTGACTGGTTCAAGGAGATGTTGGACCTATTTAGAATGGAGGAATTGGCAGCTGATGCTTCAGGCTCCCGTGACAAATTCTCAGTAACTTGGACTGAATGGATCCTTTACCAAGACTCGATTGACTTTTGGGAGAACTCCCTCTGAGGTTGATTAGACGGTTAGATAAATGGTCGGCATGGGCTCGAGGTCTCTTTTATCCCTTTTTCCCTCCCCTCTTTAGACCTATTCCCTTCATACCCAGACCCGATTGAATTAACCCAGTTTATATTTTCCCTCCTAATATCTCTTTTTTCTTTTCTTCTTTTAATTCTCTTTTTACCCACTCAGGGTTATTTATTAGTCTTAAGTTTTAGAGATTACCTAAAGGTTTATCCTTTTATGAGAGTTCAAACAATATTAATAGGAGCTCCATACCTGTCACTATGGGGAACTCCGTTAGAGGCAAATCTATTAAAGAGGGACTGAACTTCCTGATGACACCGCTGAGCCTAACCTTTACTGATGCTATCTTGTCAGTTCGGAGATAACAAGCGTTACACCAATAGAGGCCTGTTTATTACTGCTTAATTTGACAAAATGGAGTCAGATACCATTATATTTTTCGAGAGATCACTAACTCCCTTTAGTTCAGAGGTCCCATGATCAAGAATGGGGTCTCAGGTTCCCCTAAAAAAAGGTTTTTGTATAAGATACAGATTACCCTACAATTGAGGAGGGTATTTCACTCCGTGACTGTACATCGATTGTCTCTTTGTTCTGTGACTTAACTGTGTATTCCTCATTTGATGTTTTGATTTTTACCTATTTGTATGGAATGTACTGTTATCTTAATCCTTTATAATTAATAAAAAGAGATTAACCACAAAAAGGTCTTTATACTGTCCCCTCATATATTTATACATTATTATAAGATCACCTCTAAGCCTTTGTTTTTCCAAGCTAAATAACCCCAAGTTTAATAACCTGTCTTGGTATTGCAGACCCCTCAGTCCTCTAATAACCTTGGTCGCTCTTCTCTGGACCCGCTCTAGTTCAGCTATGTCTTTCTTATACACCGGAGACCAGAATTGTACACAGTATTCTAAGTGTGGTCGCACTAGTGACTTGTATAGAGGTAAAATTATGTTCTCCTCATGAGCATCTATGTCTCTTTTAATACATCCCATTATTTATTTGCATTTGCAGCAGCTGCCTGACACTGGCCATTAAATGTGAGTTTGTCATCTACCCATACACCCAGGTCTTTTTCAGTGACAGTTTTGCCCAGTGTTTTACAATTAAGCACATAATAATACCTTTTGTTTCCTCTGTCCAAGTGCATGACTTTACATTTATCCCCATTAAAGCTCATTTGCCATTTATCAGCCCAAGCCTCTAGTTTACATAAATACTCCTGTAATATAAAATTGTCCTCCTCTGTATTGATTACCCTGCAGAGTTTAGTGTCATCTGCAAATATTGAGATTCTACTCTGTATGCCCCCCTACAAGGTCATTAATAAATATATTAAAAAGAAGTGGGCCCAACACTGACCCCTGTGGTACCCCACTGTTAACTGTGACCCATTCTGAGTGTGTTCCATTAATGGCCACCCTTTGTTTCCTATCACTAAGCCAGTTCTTAACCCACTTACACATCTTTTCCCCTATCCCCATTGCTCTCATTTTATGTATCAACCTTTTATGTAGCTTTGGAAAAGTCCATATACACCACATCCACTGCATTTCTTTGGTCCAGTCCAGAACTTACTTCTTCATAGAAGCTTATCAGATTAGTTTGACAGGAACGGTCCCTCGTAAAACCATGTTGACATTGGATCATGAGGTTATTTTTCTTTAGATACTCCAGTATAGCATCTCTTAGAAAACCCTCTAGGTCTCCTAAGGAAGCGCTGACCTATAAGTCTGGAATTTTTTAAACCCTGCCAGGTCTCCTAAGGAAGCGCTGACCTATAAGTCTGGAATTTTTAAAACTATAAATATTTAAACTGGTTTACTACTTTCAGTCTAGTACATCCAAGTTCTTCCAGTTCTTCCGTTATGTCCCTATCAATTATCAAAAGATTGGACTTGTCCCAATGAATCCGTAAACCCGACATGTCTCCAAACCTCTCAACCAATGCTACCGCCTGTTTTAATGATGCTAAGGGGTCCTGCAAGAACAAGAGAATATCGTCTGCATAAAGTGTAATTTTCTCCTCCACCGGACCAAATTTGAAACCTACCACTTCTGCCGTTCTTCTTATATGCACCGCCAGTGATTCTATCGCAAGGGCAAATAACAATGGAGAAAAGGGGCATCCCTGCCGAGTTCCCCTGGTAAGAGCAAACTTCTATGACCTATCTCCATTTACCCTTATGCGGGCTACTGGGGAGGAATACAGCAACCTTACCCAGTCGATAAATACCCTTCCAAAACCCATTTTCTCTAATACCACCCATAGATAGTCCCATTCCATGCTGTCAAATGCTTTGTGTGCATCCAAAGATACCACCGACCTACGCCCCACATTATCTGCCGGTAATTGCATATTCAGATACAGCCGTCTTAAATTAATAGCTGTCGACCTATTTGGCATGAATCCAGATTGGTCTGGGTGAATCACTGCTATAACCACTTCCGTCAACCGTTGAGCCATAGCTTTAGCATCTACAGATAGCAGTGAAATGGGCCTAAATGACTAAGCTTTCCGTTTATCCTTGTCCTCTTTCAGGAGGACCCCAATTGTGACTTCTCTCATTGTTTCTGGCAGTCTTCTCTCTCCAAGAGCTTCCTGAAACACCTGACATAATCTAGGTAATATAACATCCTTAAGTATTTTGTACACCTCTACAGGCAGTCCATCCCCCCCAGGGGCCTTATCATTTGCCATGGATAACAACGCCTTCTCCAACTCTTCCACCATGATGGGTTTTTCCAGCTTGAGTCTTTCCTCATTTCCAATTTGTTTTATATTCGTTCCCTCCAAATAGTGCATAATATCTTCCCTAGAAGATGAAAGCCTGGAAGCGTACAAATTCTCATAAAACCCCTTAAATATTTTAAGAATACTCTTCGTGTCATCTACCACTCTACCCTCTTCTTCATATATGGCATATACATATGACGACTCCCTCTGAGCCACTGCCACTACTAATAATAGATGACCCACCTTTTCGCCATTTTCAAAGAAGGTAGACCCTCTGAAATTCCTGTCTTTTTTTTGTAATATTCATACATATCCTATCCACTTCTTCCTCGGCTTTCTTCAGCTCCCTTTGTGTCTCCGGGGTGGGCAGTCTCAGTGCTTCACATTGTGCCCTCCTCAATTGCGTCCACAGCCCCCTGCTCTTCCTTCCTGGACTCAGATTTACATCTAGAGGTGTCCCTTATAAAAAGTCCTCTCAGCAAGGCCTTCATAGCATCCCAAATAGTTCCTTGCTCCCTTCATTTTCTCGAAAAAATAACTCCACCTCCCTCTTAATGTACTCCATGTCAATCGATTTCAATCATGTCGGGTGCACCTTCCAGTCCCTCTCGTGAGCACCACTCTCTCTCCAATCCGAATACTGACCTCCACTGGTTTGTGATCTGAGACCACTTTAGGTAGATACTCTATCCTACTGGCCATGGCATCTAAATGTCTATTACCCATTGCCATGTCTATCCTTGACATTATATTATGGGATGCCGAGAAGCACGAATAGCGCTTCACATTTAAATTCCTGACTCTCCATAAGTCTATCAATCCTAATTCTTTAATATGTTTAGCAAACAGCGTTTTGGCCTCCCTTCCCAGATACTGTATACCTCCTACAATGTAATGCTGTGCTCTGTGTAGTTTAAGTTAAGTAAGGAATATAGCATATTCACATGAGGTGATAGATTTGCTTCACCTTTCTCCTATAATCGCTAGGTCTGCACTGTTCTGTGCCAAATATATACTTTAGTCTCAATATGATGTGTTAGCTGCCTCTGTATTAGTGCAGGTTGGTGTACATAGCATATAAATGAGCAGGGTGCGGACTAGTTGAACACTCACCCCGTGTTTCCGTGTCTCCTAGATGCGGCAGGCTTCTGCCAGTGAGTGAGGACGGGGGTCAGGCCTGCTGACCTGTTGTTTAGTGGCTGTCTTCTGTCTGCGGCATCTTCCTGGTTGCGGTTACCGGTTTGCTACGTCACTGAGTCAGCTGTTCGTCCGCGTCACTAAGGGGCGGTGACTGAGGACAGTCCTGTCAGACCTGCGACTGTTTACAGAGCAACCTTAAGGGGGGGGGGGACAAGAGGCGCAATAGTGCCCTTATCACTAGACACTGGTTTGTGCAACGGTGAGAAATACAATCCACTCACCTAATCCAGTTGTGAAACCCACAACTGGCTTGAAGGCTTGTTAATAATGTCCTGATGGCTGCTGCTGGACTTCCACCGGCCACACTCACATGGAGATGCAACAAGACGCTTGGGGAAGAAAGGTGTACACAGTCCGCGCTGCCAGGGTAACTCACATCAAAGTAAACGAGTAATCGATGTTCAATCCAATCCTTCTTTATTCTCCTACGCGTTTCGGTGCCCTCCTGCCAACCACACACGTGACATTTGGAGACTCTCTTTTTTGTAGCATCCTATAGATCACATTGGATCACATTTTACCAATAGATTTGAGATGCTACAAAAAAGAGAGAAGTTTTGGATGTTTAAATTGGACACGTTGAGACCCAGAGGGCTTAATTTGGTGTCTGAACTAATATAATATACCAATATAGCTGGTGTTGCACAAATTCGGTATTTAGTTGCTATCTGCTGGTTTAACACTGCAGTCACTAGTGTTAAGCAAATCTCACTTGCTCATTTTATTATAGTCACTGATCTATTGAACTTTTTGAATTAGCTGTAACATTGCACTTTGCACTTTCAGACCTAAAATATCAGTTATCACAACAACATATGCACACATAGTTCCCCACTTATTTCTCTTATACACATACATTAATTGTTCTCACATTCAAGCAGACACGGTAAGAGAAAGATTCACCTTTTCCTGTAATAATGTTCTAGTCGCACGCCCCTACTGACGGACAAATAGATTCACCAGAGTCGGGTACCGGTCTTTTTCCTTGCATCACCATAGCAACAACCTCCTAGCAGATGCCATCTTGTGGACGACTATGGGTATGACACCGCACAATAGGAAAAGAATAGCTCTCATGTAAATAATTGCTGTATATGGACGGTTCAGTGAGATTACATGTGTTACCCTTGTTTTTTTCCCTGGTGTAACAGCTTTCTTTCCTGGGCCAGGATAGAACTCAGCAGGCTTGATCTGACAGTTCTGTTTTTAGTCTGAAGCTCCACATACTTGAAAAATGACGACAGGCACTCCCGTTATTGACTTGATTTCCCAATTCTTCCTGCTCGCATGTCTCCCTATTTTCTCAGTAATAGAAATAGTCTCCTGATTACACTTGCGATAAATAACTTTTTATTTAATTATAAATAAACGTTTTTTAAAAAGTTCTTTATTACATTTTTTATACATCCATTTTTTATATCCATTTTTTTATATATCCATTCTTTTATATATCTATTTTAATATTCCAACTTTTTAAGAATAAAAATTATTGATAGGTTTGCTTTTAGATGTCTTGCATGCGAATGCTTCTCTCTTCCCCTACAGGTTGATCTGGAAAACAAATAAAATAAAATAAAATATAACACATCCACATATAAGTATAACATACCTTAGAAGCATGCATCGTAAGCTGAAGGTGGCACAGGACATGAAAGCACACTCACTCAAGTGAACACCTGAGCACCTTGAGTTCTATCCCCCGGGAAGGCAGGGAATATATGTATTTTTGGCTGCCTTGCTGCAGTATGTGTCTTTTTAAGCGGTGTTTACAGGCTTTTCCGCATTAATTTTTCCACAGTTTTTTATGGTTTTATTAACCGGATTTTTTAGAATGCTTGTGTTATGTTATATTTGTGTTTATATGTGAATTACAATATACAGTTTTTGTGATAATTGCGCCAAAATGCAGAATCCTCCCTGTTTTGATGACATTTTGACGTCACATGACTGGGAACACCCACTAATCATTGATATGAATGTTGCTATATATAAGACCGGTTTGGTGGGGTGGAGGTATTCCTGATGAAGGTGCCAGGAGGGCACCAAAACACGTAGGAGAATAAAGAAGGATTGGATTGAACATCGATTACTCGTTTTCTTTGATGTGAGTTACCCTGGCAGTGCGGACTGTGTACACCTTTCTTCCCAAGCGTCTTGTTACAGAGCAACCTTGTCTAGCAACCCCTAACGTCCTGTACACAGTATATCACTAATACAGAGGCAGCTAACACATCATATTGAGACTAAAGTATATATTTGGCACAGAACAGTGCAGACCTAGCGATTATAGGAGAAAGGTGAAGCAAATCTATCAACTCATGTGAATATGCTATATTCCTTACTTTAAGTTACACAGTATTACATTGTTGGAGGTATAGAGAACCAGTGTGATAAAGAAAGGTTGTAGGAATATATGCTAGCAAAATATACACACATCCTGAACCAGAGCTTACATTCTACTGAATGAATTGTATGCAAGTAAAAATCTGTACAGTAAATACAAGTAGAAAACCTCTTCATATAGAATTACTATATTCTTTAGTGATTTCAACGGAATTATTAAGTTTGCATGATTAAGTTATTAAGTGACATTTTTATCTTCAGATTAGGTAGACAGCCTCCACAATATTTTTAAGAACACAGAAAAATCGTGTCTAATCATCATACAGGTACAAACTGCCCTCTATAAAATTAATCTGCATGCTAAATTCATATACAGTGCCTACAAGTAGTCTTCAACCCCCTGCAGATTTAGCTGGTTTGATAAGATGCCAATAAGTTAGAGCCTTCAAACTGCAAACGAGAGTAGGATTTATTAACAGAAGCATAAATCTTACAAACCAAAAAGTTATGTTGCTCAGTTGAATTTTAATAAATTTTAAACATAAAAGTGTGGGTCAATTATTATTCAACCCCTATGCTTAATATTTTGTGGAATAACCCTTGTTTGCAATTACAGCTAATAATCGTCTTTTATAAGACCTGATCAGGCCGGCACATGTCTCTGGAGTTTTCTTGGCCCACTCCTCCATGTAGATCTTCTTCAAGTTATCTAGGTTCTTTGGGTGTCTCATGTGGACTTTAATCTTGAGCTCCTTCCACAAGTTTTCAATTGGGTTAAGGTCAGGAGACTGACTAGGCCACTCCAACACCTTAATTTTTTCCCTCTTGAACCAGGCCTTGGTTTTCTTGGCTGTGTGCTTTGGGTCGTTGTCTTGTTGGAAGATGAAATTACGACCCATCTTAAGATCCTTGATGGAGGAGCGGAGGTTCTTGGCCAAAATCTCCAGGTAGGCCGTGCTATCCATCTTCCCATGGATGCGGACCAGGTGGCCAGGCCCCTTGGCTGAGAAACAGTCCCACAGCATGATGCTGCCACCACCATGCTTGACTGTAGGGATGGTATTCTTGGGGTCGTATGCAGTGCCATCCAGTCTCCAAATGTCACGTGTGTGGTTGGCACCAAAGATCTCGATCTTGGTCTCATCAGACCATAGAACCTTGAACCAGTCTGTCTCAGAGTCCTCCAAGTGATCATGATCAAACTGTAGACGAGCCTTGACATGACGCTTTGAAAGTAAAGGTACCTTACGGGCTCGTCTGGAACGGAGACCATTGCGGTGGAGTACGTTACTTATGGTATTGACTGAAACCAATGTCCCCACTGCCATGAGATCTTCCCGGAGTTCCTTCCTTGTTGTCCTTGGGTTAGCCTTGACTCTTCGGACAAGCCTGGCCTCGGCACGGGAGGAAACTTTCAAAGGCTGTCCAGGCCGTGGAAGGCTAACAGTAGTTCCATAAGCCTTCCACTTCCGGATGATGCTCCCAACAGTGGAGACAGGTAGGCCCAACTCCTTGGAAAGGGTTTTGTACTCCTTGCCAGCCTTGTGACCCTCCACGATCTTGTCTCTGATGGCCTTGGAATGCTCCTTTGTCTTTCCCATGTTGACCATGTATGAGTGCTGTTCACAAGTTTGGGGAGGGTCTTAAATAGTCAGAAAAGGCTGGCAAAAGATATAATATATCCACACGTGAAGCTCATTGTTATTTGTGCTTGAACTACTTCTTAATACTTTAGGGGGACCAAACAGAATTCTGGTGGTTTGAGGGGTTGAATAATAAATGACCCTCTGAATTAACTTTTAACGCTTTAAAAAAAAAAAAAAATTTTGTGGCACTGCATTTCCCACTTCCAGGCTGATCTACAGTCCAAATGTCACAATGCCAAGTTAATTCCGCATGTGTCAACCAGCTACATCTGCAGGGGGTTGAATACTACTTGTAGGCACTGTAAGCACGTATCAAATAGGAAATTGACTCACTTGTATTTTTAGAAATGTAATAAGCCCAATTGCCCTGGGCTAGAACATAGATAATACTTTTCAAAATATAACCCACCACCTTAATGATAACCATATACTCTGTCCTAGATAGGAAGAGACAAAGCTGAATCCATTTCAAAGTTGGAACAGCCATGCAAAGCTCACACAGATAGACAATCAATCAGCGTTTCTCTATCTGAAAGGTAGGCTACAATTCAACCCCCTGCTATATCAGTTACCATTAATACAAGAAATTTTTGATGAATATAATTTTACCTTTATAGGCACATGGATTAGCCTTGCAAAGTCCTGCCTATACCATTCATCATTCAATACGAAGTTGACAGCTTAAGTGGAGATATGAAAAAAGAACTTCAGAGGATTCATACAGATTGCACAGTACCCTGAATGGATCCTGAGAGACTCACATATACATGTTTTTAGATTGCACATTGATCTAGCTTTTATCACATGACTTGTTTGATACAAATAAATGTCTTCAAATGTTTTAAATTGGTGTTTTATATAGAATTAATTTTTATCGAGTGCGCTGAACCCCAAACCCTGTCTGCATTACTTATTTAAAGGTCGAGGTTACTCAGCCAAAGAAGAATTACCACACGGAGTTCTTCAGGGGTCTACTAGCAGCACACGGGGATTAATTACTATCAGTCCATCAAATTATATTCCCGTTAATAAATACGCCAGCTCCAGTGTTAATATAAAAATGGAATATAATGAAGATATGCTGGCACCTTCATCCGATGAAAAAGTTTTTACTTTATTATGTAATTCACAACATTAAAATAAAAGCATCTTGGTGGCTGAGCATGCCCCGTCAGACGCGTTTCGATAAAAATCTTTATCAATGACAAAGAGGCAACAAAACAACATGCAATATATATACAAAAAACATTACACCTGTGAGATTACAAAAGAGTGTCACCTGAATGGGTTAAGTAAAAAACAATGACTTGAATGGTCTCATTATAGAATATAGGAAAAGAGTTCTCTAAAATACAAAGGAACTACTTTATATTACAACATGAAGGATAGCAGCAAAGATACAAGAACATATGCATATGTATAATGTAAAAAGGCAATAGATTAAATGAATAGTGGCAATGTACAGAGGGAGGGGATACACGTAACGCAAAATATTATACACAATTGTTGGATGTACTGGATATAACTTGGATTAGGAAGAAACAGTAGGAGCCTGTCCTGATATAAGGATGTATATGAACAGGACTAGTTAATTTCAACAAAAAACACTTGTATTAATAAAAATACATCAAATCGCTCCTATAATTTATTCCCCCTGGAAATCTGCTGTTCAAGCATAATATCCAGAAACTTTCGCGATTTAACATGTCTCGGCAGCGTGGACATTTTACATAAATATGTTCCGATGCTATATCAAGATACATCATTGCACAAGGTTCTAAATTATGGATTCAGGTGCGTTGCTAGGAAGGGTCGCGATCTTGCCAGTCATGTGTCACCGAGTCTCTTTAAGCAAGTGGACTGCCACAGCAAACCCACTTGGCTACGATACACTGGCAATTTTAAATGTGGTCAACCTCGTTGTAATCTATGCAGGTACATGAAAAAAACAGATGTATTCCAGGATAGATCTAGCGGTAGAACTTATAAAATAAAAAATTACATTAACTGTGCGACCACCTTTGTGGTTTACATGGCTTCTTGCATGTCCTGCAATTTAGATTATATTGGTTGTACCAGCCGGCCTCTAAGAAAACGTATCTCAGAACATATATCAGCAGCCAACCCTTCATCCTCAGGGAATAGACGCTCTATGTCAGGCTTATCTAAGCATTTTTCTGAACATCACGGTGGTGACACCAGCAAGTTGTCTGTTAAAGGATTGGAGGTGATGAGGAGCTCAGTACGAGGAGGGGATCGAATCCGAGATATGTTAAATCGTGAAAGTTTCTGGATATTATGCTTGAACAGCAGATTTCCAGGGGGAATGAATTATAGGAGCAATTTGATGTATTTTTATTAATACAAGTGTTTTTTGTTAAAATTAACTAGTCCTGTTCAAATACATCCTTATATCAGGACAGGCTCCTACTGTTTCTTCCTAATCCAAGTTATATCCAGTACATCCAACAATTGTGTATAATATTTTGCGTTAAGTGTATCCCCTCTCTCTGTACATTGCCACTATTCATTTAATCTATTGCCTTTTTACATTATACATATGCATCTTGTATCTTTGCTGCTATCCTTCATGTTGTAATATAAAGTAGTTCCTTTGTATTTTAGAGAACTCTTTTCCTATATTCTATAATGAGACCATTCAAGTCATTGTTTTTTACTTAACCCATTCAGGTGACACTCTTTTGTAATCTCACAGGTGTAATGTTTTTTGTATATATATTGCATGTTGTTTTGTTGCCTCTTTGTCATTGATAAAGATTTTTATCGAAACGCGTCTGACGGGGCATGCTCAGCCACCAAGATGCTTTTATTTTAATGTTGTGAATTACATAATAAAGTAAAAACTTTTTCATCGGATGAAGGTGCCAGCATATCTTCATTATATTCCTTGACTTGGGCGGTGGCCGGCCGTCAGCTGCAGCACCTGACTAGATCTTCTGAGAAGGAGGGGTGAGCTTACTCCTATTCCCTGTTCCCTGTGAGTTAATATAAAAATATAGATATTGAAAACATTATAACAGTTTTGCTCCCCTAACAAAGTTAGAAGAGAGTGTCTCTCCAGTGTTGTACAACACGAAGCAATCACTGATCTCAGGGAGAGCAGTCTCCCATGTTGTACACACAGTCCATCACATGTGTTCTCAACCAGCTCCTTGCTCCCTCAATTTTTTGTTGTTGCGATCCATACAATCAGAAACCTCCTCAGGAGACTGGAAAAAATGTATTTTGTCAAGGGTCACCACCCTCAACTTAGCTGGATACAACATGGAGTACTGAATCCCATATCCACGCACGTAATCTCCTCTTTACTTCTCCAAATCTCATTCTAAGTCTTTGCACTACTGGTGAGTAATCCGAATAGATGGATATATTTTGTCCTTCAATAGTCATGTCCTTGGCATTCCTTGCTTTCCTCAAGATCACTTCTCTGTCCCTGTAGTTTAGGATTTTTGCCAGCATAGCACGGGAAACTGCACCAGAAGGCATGGGTCTTCATCGGGATTCTGTGGGCTCTTTCTACCACAAAAACCTTGGACAGGGCAATCGCACCAATTTTTTTACAGTAGCCAGTTCTCAATAAACCCAGTAGGGTTGGCCCCCTCTGCCTTTTCAGGTGCCCACATTATTTTTATATTATTTCGCTGCGAACGGTTCTCCAAGTTGTAATTTTTTGCAATAACTTCCTCCAGTTGTTTGGCATATCGTTTGTGACCTTTCTGCAGCTTAATAATATAATCTTCCGCTGTGTTAACCCTTTCCTCCACCTCTCCTGTTCTGGCATCTGCTTTCTGCATAGCAGATTTCATGTTTCCAATCTCTGCCTGTATGCCTTGGACTTGCTGGGTAAGTGTGGTCAGGGCCTCTTTGCAAGACTTCACAGCTGCAAATATGTCCTTTAGTGTGGGCTCAGTGATAGCAGAGTCAACCTGTGGCCCTGTATATCCTGCCCCATCTTCCCTCTGGGGTATAACTGTGGCTTTGCTGGCTCCCTCCTCCTGCTCCTTCACGGTCTGCTCCCGCTCCTCCTCCTCCGTGTCTTCAGCCCCTGAATCTCTCTCCCCTGGCCCTTGCTCATTTTTCTCTTCCACTCTGGCAAGCCTTTCTAGGTGGGCCGCTGCCACCATCCTCTGAGCGCAGGACGCGTTCTCCTTCTCCGCCTCCTCCATTGCCTCGGCGCCATCTTGGATTCTGTGCAGGTCTAAGGTGTCGTCATCCCGATGCCTCCTGTGGGTCATCACTATGTTCTTCCACTCCCCCAAGCCTCCCTCGGGGTCCAGGGCTAATCTGGTACTGATAGTGTCGGCCTTGGTGCCAAGCTGAGCGGCGCTTGCAGCCTATACACAGTCTCAGGCGGGAGAGCTCTGTGCTGTGACCACTCACATTGCTGGCTAAGCCACGCCTCCATGCTGCCTTAGGCTAGGGTCACACTTGCACGATTCTAAGTCCCCTGCGTTGTTTGCAGAAAACTTAGAATTTTTTCTGTTGGCCTAATGCATATTGATCTGTATGTATTGCAACAACTATTGTTTGTTTAATATGATGTGATTTTATGTCTGCATGCATATTGTTCAGATGTCAACAAAGTTAAAAAAAAAAGGGAGGGTCCTCATTCAGAGACAGGATGTTCCTCCTCCTGCTCCCTACGCACTCATTCTAGTGTGGAACTGGAAGCTGAAGGTCACAGCAGTTTTCTCTCTCCCTGTCCCAGAAACCAGATTGATCCTATTCTCATGTTGTAAGCTGGATGTTCTTAATCCTCAATAAATGAACATTCTCTGTTGCTCGCTGATTAACGCGCTGCTAACAGGTTATGGGCCCAGGAGTCACGGAAGTCCCAGACCTCCAGAGCACAGAGATAGAAAGACAACAGCGAACTGAGAAGAAGTAAAGATGGCCACCACCAACAGCTCAGCAAAGTTTACAGTGCCAAGGATGAATAACCAGAACTACCAATCCTGGAAATTCAAGGTGAAGATGCTGCTGATAAGAGAAGGTACGTGGAAATACACTCAGGAGCCCAAGCCTGACCCAGTACCACAGGACTGGCTAGAGATGGATCAGAAAGCACAGAGCACCATATCACTCAGCATAGAGGATGATCAGATCGTGCATGTGTGTAAATGTGAATCTGCAAAGGAAATATGGGAGCAGCTGCAGAAAGTACATGAGGGGATAAATCTAAGTAACAAACTTTATTTAATGAGAAAGCTATATCAGTCTAAGCTACACAGTGACCAGGACATGCAGGACTACATTAGAAGCACTCTAGAGACCGTAGAGCGCCTGCGGGGCATTGGGGAAGATATGAAGGACTTCCATGTAGCAGCATTACTACTTAGTCGTCTCCCAGAAAGCTATGACATGCTTGTAACTGCACTAGATGCACGCCCAGATGATGAACTTACATTGGAGTACCGAGTACGTCAGAGGAAAGCTTGTAGACGAATATAAGAGAAAGGCAGAAAGTGTGAGCAGCAAAGTATGCAACAAGGAAACTGCTTTACAAACACAGGACGTGCCTACCAGCAGAAACCTCCCTAAAGAAACACGTGAATGTTTTATATGCAAGAAGCCAGGTCATTTAAAAGCTGAATGCAGAGTCTGGAAAGCTAAAATGAATCAGCTGAAGAAGCAAAACAGTCAACAAAGAGTTAAGAGCGCTGTATTTGAAAAGAATGATTCTGTAAATACTGAGGCTGCATTCACATTAGTCAATGCATTTAAATCAAAGCATGCGTGGTGTATAGATTCTGGTGCAACCAGTCACATGACCAATGACAGGGACTTCTTTACTAAGCTTAACCAAAGCAAGTCAGAGAAAGTGATAATGGCGAATGGTCAGTGTATGAACTCAGAAGGCATAGGAGATGGTTATATTAATTGTAACATCTCTGCAACGCAAAGCAGAAGGATTCATGTGAAGATGTGCTTATTGTGCCTAGTCTTGAAAGTAATCTATTATCCGTGAAAAAGCTTACAAAACAAGGAATGAAGTTACGTTTAAGCACGATAGCTGCATCATCTCAAAGGAGGGTCACACACTAGCAAAAGGAAAAATGAAAGATGAGCTGTATCAGTTGAAAAGTAAAGAGTGTGTATGCACAGCTAAGCAAGAAACGCACAAGAACTGTATTCATGTATGGCACAGACGGCTTGCGCATAGAGACCCAGAATCAATAAGAAAGTTATTTCAAGAACACTTAGCTGATGATATTACAATTGATCCACGTAACCAGTCAATGAGGTATTCCAGCTGTATCAAAGGGAAAATGTCCAGAAAGGCCTTTCCTAAGAAAAGTACTACAAGAACAGAACAACCACTAGATTTAATACACACAGATATCTGTGGCCCAATGCGTATTCAGACCGCTGGAAAGAAGAGATATTTTCTTACATTTATTGATGACAATTCAAGATACACTTGTCTATCTACGTCACAGCAAAAATGAAGTTCCAAAGAAACTTGAAATATATCTAGCTGAAGTATATAACAAGTTTGGGAGAATGCCAAAAATTCTATGTGCAGATAATGGGACTGAATATACAAGTAATGAGACACAGAGCATTTTAAAGGAAAATGGAATCATATTTCAGACTACTGTACCATACAGCCCTGAGCAAAATGGTGTAGCAGAAAGAAGGAACAGAACACTCTGTGAAAGCGGAAGGAGTATGTTATTTGATGCAAATCTGCCTACAGAATATTGGGGCGAAGCTATTATGACGGCTTGCTATCTTCAGAACAGACTACCAGTTAAAGCGACAGAGAAAACTCCATTTGAGCAATGGAATAGTGCAAAGGCAAAACTACAGCACATAAGGATTTTCGGAAGCAAAGCATTTGCACACATTCCCAAAGAAAAACGAACTAAGTGGGAATCTCACACTAAGGAAGGTATTCTGGTAGGTTACAGTGAAACCCAGAAAGGTTATAGAATTCTACACCCAGAGACAAACAAGGTCACAATAAGCAAAGATGTAGTGATTGATGAAAATTTTGTGTCACCCAAGTTTTGTGATATTATGCCAGTAGTCCAGATGAAGCAACAACAACAATCTCAGTCACAATCACAAGACAATGAAATGGAGAATGTAGAAGTCTGGCTAGATTCTTCAACCACTAAAGGAACAACAAAAAGCCTAAGTGAACCTGAAATCAGACCATCGTCAAGATCAAACAAAGTAATACCAGCTAAACGTCTATCCTACATTGTCAAGACACTACCTAAGTCAGAGCCACAGTCATGGGATGAAATGCAAAAACTGCCTGCTCATGAAAGAACAAAGTGGATCAATGCCGCTAATGAAGAAATGAACTCGCTTCATCAACTTCAAACTTGGAAGCTCACTGAGCTGCCACAGGGTAAAAAGGCAATCAAGTGCAAGTGGGTATTTAAAACCAAATATGACTCTGAAGGCAAAGTCCACAGATTTAAAGCGAGGTTGGTCGCAAAAGGATATTCTCAAAAATATGGCGAGGACTATGATGCTACTTTTTCCCCAGTCGCCAAGCAGACAACATTCAGAGCCTTGATGGTCGTAGCTGCTGTACAAAAGATGTTTGTCAGACATTTGGATATCAAGACTGCATTTTTAAATGGTGACATTGAGGAGGACTTATACATGACTCAACCTGAAGGTTATATAAAGGAAGGTGAACAGAATCTTGTTTGCAAACTACAAAAATATCTTTATGGTCTTAAGCAATCGGCAAGAGCATGGAACACCAATATGAACAAAGTCTTGTTGGAAGAAGGATTTAAAAGAGGTCAAGTGGATCCATGCTTATATACGAGATATACAGATGGAAATTGGATGTATATTCTCTTATATGTGGACGATGTAATTGTAGTTCATCAAGAAGAAGCCGAAATTGGGAAAATTACTAATATTTTGAACCAGCATTTTGAAACAAAAGACCTTGGAAATCTAACATATTATCTAGGAATCCATATCCAGAGAGAGGAAGATGGAAGTTTTCTTCTAAATCAAAGTGCAAAAATTAATTCAATTCTGAATCAGTTTGGAATGACAGAAGCCAAAGGTGTATCGACGCCAATGGAATCATCCTACCTGAAACTGGAAGATGACCTGTTGCCTAACAATGAGAAATATCAACAGGCAGTGTGGGCACTTCTATACATATCGACTATGACTCGACCAGACAGCAGTTGGAATATTGTGCAGATATGTGGAGAAACCGCGCCAAAGAGACTGGAATGCCGTTAAAAGAGTTCTCCGATATTTAAAGGAAACACAAGGGGTAGATTTAAAATTATCTGCAGCAGGAAATCTAAAACTCACCAGCTATGCTGACGCAGATTGGGCTGGTGATTTGTATGATCATAAATCCTCAAGCGGATACGTATTTAAACTTGGAGAAAGTTCAATCTCCTGGTCTAGTAGAAAACAAGTATCTGTTGCTTTGTCACCCACAGAAGCTGAGTATGTGTCCGCAGCCTATGCAAGTCAGGAGATCATTTGGCTAAGACAACTGATGGATGATCTTGGCAAACCGTTAACTCAGCCAACGGTGATATATGAGGACAACCAAGGATGCATTAAACTTGCATGCAGTGAGAAGATCAGTTCTAGAACTAAGCACATCGACGTCAGATATCATCATCTACGTGATTTGATAGATCGTGGCATAATTCAGTTTGTTTATTGTGATACTGATAAGATGATAGCTGACATTTTGACCAAGCCATTGCCACGACCTAGATTCCAAGAATTGAGAACCACTATGGGGCTAACAGAATAAGTAGTTGTTGAGTGGGGGTGTTGGCCTAATGCATATTGATCTGTATGTATTGCAACAACTATTGTTTGTTTAATATGATGTGATTTTATGTCTGCATGCATATTGTTCAGATGTCAACACAGTTAAAAAAAAAAAAAAAAAAAAGAAGGAGGGTCCTCATTCAGAGACAGGATGTTCCTCCTCCTGCTCCCTGCGCACTCATTCTAGTGTGGAACTGGAAGCTGAAGGTCACAGCAGTTTTCTCTCTCCCTCTCCCAGAAACCAGAGTGATCCTATTCTCATGTTGTAAGCTGGATGTTCTTAATCCTCAATAAATGAACATTCTCTGTTGCTCGCTGTGGACATCACGCTGATTAACGCTCTAACATTTTCTCACTACGCAGCTTGCATGCAGCTTCACGCAGGCTGCATAGAAGTGAACAGGGCCCCTAGCAACCCGTTGTGTTCCCTGGATACCAGCTACACAGCGGGCTGCGGGAGAGCGATTTGCACCACGCACAAAAGGTGAATCGCACTCCTCGCAGCCCGCTGTGTAGCTGGTATCCAGGGAACACAACGGGTTGCTATGGGCCCCGTTCGCCGCTATGCAGCCTGCGTAGTGAGGAAAATATTCTACGTTTTCTGCAAACAACGCAGGGCACTTAGAATCGTGCAAGATGACCCTAGCCTTACACTTAACTCTCATTGACATAGTATGTTTATTTGTTTACACAATTTGTCTATGTATTCTCACACTCTGTGTGCCGATGGTGCGTTATTGTGTCATGTTTTGTCACACACCTACATGTCTATCCTTAGAGAATTCTGAACTGTTGTGCCCACAATACTTTTTTTACTTGTAGATAAGGTGCTGATTGTGGTCAGGACAATAGAATGAGCATGTCAGTTAGGGAAGTTTATCAGCATTTTTCAGCCCCTGCAGCAATTGACTATAGTGAAAAAATGCATGACAACAATCACCAAAACCTATGCTAAGGCTGGTTTCACATTGCGAATATGTTAAATCCGATGCTGTTCGATGAAAATCGGACAGCATCGGATCCGATTTAGCCCCCATGTTCTCCAATGGAGATCAGATCGGATTTGCACTTAATGGCATCCGATTTGCCTCCGATCCGATTCTGTCCGATTTTTTTCAGTAGCCAAAATCGTAGACTGTTGCGATTTTGGTTTCCGAGTGAAAAATCGGATCAAATTGGATCCGATTCGTTCCAATTAAAATAAAATGGTAGTCTATGGGGATCGGATCGGATGTAAAATCGGATCCGATATCGGATCCAAAAATTTGTATTGAGCATGCTCCAAATCCCAGACCGCTGCCAAAACCTCTTCATTTAAATTGTATCCGATAGAAAATCGGACAAAATCAGATGCACTAAATCGGATGCCATCCGTCCGATTTTCTATCGGATCCGATCAACAAGATCCGTTAAGGTACCTTTACACGACGCCACTGCGCGGTAGCAACTGCCTGGCAATGGGGATTTTCGTGCCTGTTGCGTTGAAATTGCTACGAAGTGGCGGCGTGTATTTTGGGAAAGTGATCGGGTTCCTCACAGTTGCTTCGGGTAGCTGTTTCTGAGCCGTGTTCAAAAATCCAAGGCAACACAAAGGGACAATTGCCATGGTAGTGGCGTGTAAACGGGGGACAGGGATGGAATCTGCGTCGCCTAATAATTTCCCCGGGGCGTGCCACAGCGTGCTGGATACCGCGCCCCATCAGCGATGATTGGTGGGGGTTACTGTGCTCCCATTGGCTGTCCCATCACAGGGCGCCATATTTAAAGAGCTGACCATTCACACTACACAATTGCAATGGCGTCATGTATTAGCCAGCCTTCCTGCGCAGGCTGGCCAATCATGACGCTATTGCGTTGTCCAATCAACGTGTTAGCGTTACGGAATACACAACTCTGTCACGCCTATGTACTTGCGGCGCGAAAGATGTACGCCCATATTCCTTTGTGGATAGCGGTATTCAACAGCAAGTTATCCGCAGGAACTGTGGGAACTTCCGGGGAACCACGATACCTTCAGTTGACACGCAATGGCAGCGTGTACATGCGGTATCGGCGATCGTTAGCAACCGTTAAAAACGTGCGGTTGATACCGGTTGTCAGGGATAGTGGCGGCGTGTAAAGGTACCTTAAAAGGTTTCTTGGGTATCTTAGACATGGAATGAACACATATCCCATATAACCAGGTATATATTATGTTACCTGAGCATTATTGGTGGAGAATGAACATGAAATATATGCGGATTACAGGAAAATGAACACATATCCCATATAACCAGGTGTATATTATGATACCTGAGCATTTTAGGTGTGGAATGAACATGAAATAGATGTAGATAATAGGATAATGAACACATATCCCATATAATCGGGTGTATATTATGTTACCTGAGCATTTTAGATGTGGAATGAACATGGAATATATGTAGATAATAGGAGAATGAACACATATCCCATATAACCAGGTGTATATTATGTTACCTGAGCTGTATAGGTGTGGAATGAACATGGAATATATGTAGATTACAGGAGAATGAACACATGTCCCATATAACCAGGTGTATATTATGTTACCTAAGCATTATAGGTGTGGAATGAACATGAAATATATGTAGATAATAGGAAAATGAACACATATCCCATATAACCAGGTGTATATTATGTTACCTGCGCATTTCAGATGTGGAATGAACGTGAACATAATATACACCTGGTTATATGGGATATGTGTTCATTCCATGTCTAAGATACCCAAGAAACCTTTTATACATCTACATAATCTTTCTGTAATAAGTTATTATCTTCATTCTTTTTATTTATTCCTTTTCTTCATTCTGTTTAGTATGTCCGAGATGTGGAGTTTTCCTGCCACAGGGTGCAGATTAGGGTTTTTGCTGCAATTTCTGCACCAAAAAAGCAGCTTCAGCACATAGCCTTCTAAATAACCCCACATGGATAGTGTTCGCATTATATTTTTTTACTTTGCACTTTTCTCTCATATAATTATGTCGTAGACTTTTCATTAGTTTGTTTTTCTCACATATTAATATTTTTATTCGTAGCGAATACGTGAAATAGACTCGGGACAGCTGAAACGTATTCCATTTTGATTGCCGTATAAAGACATACAAAATATTCATCTATTGTGGAATAAAAAGTTTTGCATATATCCAAGAGTGCGGAAACTAGAGGACGAATCATCCATGACACTGTTCCTTCAGCTCTCCCTTTATTTTCTCCATTACTGGAAGAGAAGCCCAAGTCTGGAGAGTGTACACCTGACTATGAGGGATATAAGCAACTCAGCGCCACACAGGACATGACAGTACGAAGCATGGTGGGATGACAGTGTGAGGAAAACACGAGGGAAGGGCCTGGCCTTGTGGGAGGCCGCCCTACTGGATGTGGAGGCCGCCCTCTATGTGTGGGAGGCCGCACTGTCGCCGGGAGCCTCTTCACGTCTTATGCTGACAGTGTCCCAGGCTCAGGGAGTTTCCATTGTTGTTCATCTCCTACAAGACGCAGCTATGGACGCTATCCTGACCAGGAGTCTGTGTGTCCTGTTTCTCCTTCCCCTCACAGCACTGGCAGCTGGTGCTGGGCCCACAATCGGACCGGTGCCAGGTAATACCCTCCCTGGGTGCACAGGGGGCAGATACGGAGGGGTTCCATGTAGCTGTGTGGTGGTGGGTACGGTGTCCAATATCCTTCTGTATCCATATCTCACACTCACAGGCCTCACAGTTGGCACTGCCAGCTGTAAGAACGTGGGTGTAGCCATAGGCAATGTATTATGTATGTACATTACAGAAAAGTAGAAACTATGTTATATAGGAGAGAGGCCATCTATATACCGTATATGATATGTACACTAGTATAGGAGAGGCCATCTATATATATGATATGTACACTAGTATAGGAGAGGCCATCTATACATATGATATGTACACTAGTATAGGTGAGGCCATCTATATGTATGATATGTACACTAGTATAGGTCAGGCCATCTATATGTATGATATGTACACTAGTATAGGACAGGCCATCTATATGTATGTACACTAGTATAGGAGAGGCCATCTATATGTATGTACACTAGTATAGGTCAGGCCATCTATATGTATGTGCACTAGTATAGGAGAGGTCATCTGTATGTATGTACACTAGTATAGGTGAGGCCATCTATATGTATGTGCACTAGTATAGGAGAGGTCATCTGTATGTATGTACACTAGTATAGGAGAGGCCATCTATATGTATGATATGTACACTAGTATAGGACAGGCCATCTATATGTATGTACACTAGTATAGGAGAGGACATCTATATGATATGTACACTAGTATAGGACAGGCCATCTATATGTATGTACACTAGTATAGGAGAGGCCATCTATATGTATGTACACTAGTATAGGTGAGGCCATCTATATGTATGTGCACTAGTATAGGTGAGGCCATCTATATGTATGTGCACTAGTATAGGAGAGGTCATCTATATGTATGTACACTAGTATAGGGGAGGCCATCTATATGTATGTACACTAGTATAGGATAGGCCATCTATATGTATGTACACTAGTATAGGAGAGGCCATCTATATGTATGTACACTAGTATAGGAGAGGACATCTATATGTATGTACACTCAGGGCCGGTTTTAGACAAATTGTGGCCCTAGGCAAAAATTAAAGTGGGGCCCTAGATTCTGTAATACTGCTGTAAAACAGCGCTACAGTCAATTCAGTGCATTGAATTAAGTCTTGAGCTAGTAACAACATTTTTAAGCGCCAAGAAGCCACTCAAAGCATTATTGTTCAAGGAGTAAAACATATCACACACTACACAGTTGTGTTCTTACTTAACTATCACTCCTGGTGCCAGTGTCCAGCACACTCCACACAGTGACGTCATCACTCTTGGGGCCAGCGCCCAGGGCACACCACGCGGTGACATCATCACTCTTTGGGCCAGCGCACACCACACAGTGACGTCATCACTCCTGGTGCCAGCGCCCAGCGCACACCACACAGTGACGTCATCACTCCTGGTGCCAGCGCCCAGCGCACCCCATACAGTGACGTCATCACTCCTGGTGCCAGCGCCCAGCGCACACCACACAGTGACGTCATCACTCCTGGTGCCAGCGCCCAGCGCACACCATACAGTGACGTCATCACTCCTGATGCCAGCGCCCAGCGCACACTACACAGTGACGTCATCACTCCTGGTGCCAGTGCCCAGCGCACACTACACGGTGACGTCATCACTCCTGGTGCCAGAGCCCAGCGCACACCACACAGTGATGTCATCACTCCTGGTGCCAGTGCCAGCGCACACCACACAGTGACGTCATCACTCCTGGTGCCAGTGCCCAGCGCACACTACACGGTGACGTCATCACTCCTGGTGCCAGAGCCCAGCGCACACCACACAGTGACGTCATCACTCCTGGTGCCAGTGCCCAGCGCACACCACACAGTGACGTCATCACTCTTGGTGCCAGCGCCCACCACACAGTGACGCCATCACTCTTGGTGCCAGCGCCCACCACACAGTGACGTCATCACTCTTGGTGCCAGCGCCCACCACACAGTGACGCCATCACTCTTGGTGCCAGCGCCCACCACACAGTGACCCCATCACTCTTGGTGCCAGCGCCCACCACACAGTGACGTCATCACTCCTGGTGCCAGCGCACACTACACAGTGACGTCATCACTCCTGGTGCCAGCGCACATCACACAGTGACGTCATCACTCTTGGTGTCACATCGGACTGTGCAGGATCCTGAGGAGTCACAGCACAGGAGCATTTTTATATATTACTTTATGATTGTTGAGGTTTATCTACTCTATAATTGCCGTAGGCAAAATCGTGTCGGACCCCGAAATCGCCGTGGCTTTGTCACTATGTGACGTCACCACGCGCGAGCAATGGCCGCGAAGCGGCCATTGCGAGCCGCTGGCCGAAAATAGAACCAGAGGCTCGGACAGAAACTTAGCGATTTACCGCTGAGGTAGCGCGAGCAATGGCCGCGAGGCCATTGCGAGTCGCTACCTCAGCTGCCGCACCTGCCGCAAGTCCCACTATACTTTCAATGGGGATTCATTGCGAGTCGCTGTGTAGCGCGAGCAATGGCCGCGAGGCCATTGCGAGTCGCTACCTCAGCCGCCGCACTTGCCGCATGTCCCCCTATACTTTGTATGGGGATCCATTGCGAGTCGCTGTGTAGCGCGAGCAATGGCCGCGAGGCCATTGCGAGTCGCTACCTCAGCCGCCGCAACTGCCGCAAGTCCCCCTATACTTTGTATGGGGATCCATTGCGAGTCGCTGTGTAGCGCGAGCAATGGCCGCGAGGCCATTGCGAGTCGCTACCTCAGCTGCCGCACCTGCCGCAAGTCCCACTATACTTTCAATGGGGATTCATTGCGAGTCGCTGTGTAGCGCGTGCAATGGCCGCGAGGCCATTGCGAGTCTACTTGCGGCGCGGTTGCGGTAATCCCATAGAAAGTATAGGGCGAGTTGCTACTTTGTGTTCTAAGACCCTTACAACATAATAGTTCAATTTTCCTTAAATGATATCAACCATACAAATATATGTAGTTGGTGTAAAGATGTCATTGGAATAATTGGATTATTATTTGAAAATCTTAAAATAAATTTAAAAATAATCTAGACACCCGATGCATTTGCATCAGGCTCACAGCTAGTTATTTATATTTCTTTTTTTTTCTTTACATTTATTCTTTGGAGAATGGCGATTTTTGTATTTGTGCAGTGTGTGACTAGTATTTTGATGCTCTATTAACCCCATAACGACGGCCTAACGCCCAGAGACGTCGGAAAAAATGGGTACTTATGCCTGGCTGACGTCTGTAGACGTCAGCCAGGGAAAGTGCTCTAGCGCCCCCCAGTGGTCAAAAATCTCCGGGGTTTCAGCTACCGGGGGTAGCTGAGACCCCCAAGATTATGAATCGGGGGCTTTTTTAACATCACCGGTAATGTGATGACCGGTAAGCACCGTTTACCGGTCATCACATTACAAAAAATGAGACTGCCGGTAAAAAATGCTTTCACTTTCATCCGACGTGAAAACACACGTCGGATGACAGTGAAGCATTAACCCCTAAGTGTCCTAAGACCCCCGGTACCGGGGATCTTCCTCCCACCCCCACCCCTCCCCCGATCTGTCTCAAAATGGCGGCGGCGGGCGCTAAAACCCGCCACCGCTGCTGCATCTCCATGCGATCTGACATGTCATACATGTCAGATCGCATGGAAATGTCAGTGCTGGTGCCCGACTGCCTCCTCCTGTGCCCATCAGCCTCATTCTGTGTCCAATGCCCATCAGCCCCCTCCGGTTCCCCCCACGTTCCTCCTGCCCAGCTCGCTCCTTCGTCCTCCCTCCTCCTCCTCCCCCTCTCTAAAACAGCGCCGCAGCGCTCAGGAACCGCCGGCTGCCCCCTCCTGCACAATCCTCCCCGATGTGACATGTCACACATGTCACATCGGGGAGAGATCTAATGCACCCTGGCCCCCTGCCCCCTGTTTCTAACAGCCCCCTCCCCCCCCCCGGTCATCCCCCGATCTCACCTGTCTTCATCTCCCTGGAGCGGCTCCTTCTTCTCCTGGCTCCCTGTGCTGTCTGCCGGCTTCATGCGCAGACAGAGCAGATAATGCTCTGTCTGCTAATAGACAGTTCATGACCTCAGTGAGGTCATGGCTGGTCAGGATCCTTTGTTCACAAAGGGTCAATTGTGATCCCATGATGGGATCACAATTGACCCTTTGTGAACAAAGGATCCTGACCTAACATGACCTCATTGAGATCATGAGCTGTCAGTCTAATCACAGACAGTGCAGTCTCTGCATAGACTGACAGCTCATGATCTCAATGAGGTCATGTTAGGTCAGGATCCTTTGTTCACAAAGGGTCAATTGTGATCCCATCATGGGATCACAATTGACCCTTTGTGAACAAAGGATCCTGACCTGACATGACCTCACTGTGATCATGAGCTGTCAGTCTAATGACAGACAGTGCAGTCTCTGCATAGACTGACAGCTCATGATCTCAATGAGGTCATGTTAGGTCAGGATCCTTTGTTCACAAAGGGTCAATTTTGATCCCATGATGGGATCACAATTGACCCTTTGTGAACAAAGGATCCTGACCTGACATGACCTCACTGTGATCATGAGCTGTCAGTCTAATGACAGACAGTGCAGTCTCTGCATAGACTGACAGCTCATGATCGCAGTGAGGTCATGTCAGGTCAGGATCCTTTGTTCACAAAGGGTCAATTGTGATTTCATGATGGGATCACAATTGACCCTTTGTGAACAAAGGATCCTGACCTGACATGACCTCACTGCGATCATGAGCTGTCAGTCTATGCAGAGACTGCACTGTCTGTGATTAGACTGACAGCTCATGATCGCAGTGAGGTCATGTCAGGTCAGGATCCTTTGTTCACAAAGGGTCAATTGTGATCCCATCATGAAATCACAATTGACCCTTTGTGAACAAAGGATCCTGACCTGACATGACCTCACTGCGATCATGAGCTGTCAGTCTATGCAGAGACTGCACTGTCTGTGATTAGACTGACAGCTCATGATCGCAGTGAGGTCATGTCAGGTCAGAATCCTTATTTCACAAAGGGTCAATTGTGATCCCATGATGGGATCACAATTGACCCCTGTGTGAACCAAAGATCCTGACCTGCCATGACCTCACTGAGGTCATGAACTGTCAGTCTGTTAGCAGACAGAGCAGTCTCTGCATAGACTGACAGCTCATGATCTCAGTGAGGTCATGTTAGGTCAGGATCCTTGGTTCACAAAGGGTCAATTGTGATCCCATGATGGGATTACAATTGACGCTTTGTGAACCAAGGATCCTGACCTGATATCATCCTACTGAGGTCATGACCTGTCATTCTCCTGGAAGAATGCCAGATTTTATAGCATATGGGGGACGCCCCCATATGCTGTAAAAGACTGAAAATCATCGAGGGACCTCCCACTGGACTACGTCGGACCTTCCTGCTGGACTACGTCGGACCTTCCTACTGGACTACGTCGGATGCCAAAGAATAATAAAGATGGGGTCTAAATAGTGTCTGTGTGTTTTTTCTAATAAAAATATTTTTTTCTGTCTTGTGTCTTCTTTACAATTTACTAGGGATTCTTAATGGCCCGGTCTAATATTGGCCAGACATTAAGAATCTCGGGCTTAGTACCAGCTGCAAAAAAAGCTGGCATTAACCCCTTATTACCCAGTCTGCCACCGCTACACGGCAGCTGGAAGAGCTGGATACAGCGCCAGAAAATGGCGCTTCTATGAATGCGCCATTTTCTGGGGCGGCTGCGGACTGCAATTCGCAGCGGGGGGGGCCCAGAAAGCTTGGGCCTCCCTACGCTGAGGATTCCAGCCCCCAGCTGCCTAGTTGTACCTGGCTGGCCCAAAAATGTGGCGAAGCCCACGCCATTTTTTTTTTTATTATTTCAAGAAATAATTAAAAAAACAATAGGGCTTCCCTATATTTTTGGTTTCCAGCCAGGTAAAACTAGGCAGAAGGGGTTGGTGGCAGCCCGTAGCTGCCTGCTGTACCTGGCTGGACCAAAAATATGGCGAAGCCCCACGTCGTTTTTTTTTTAAATTTAATAAAGAAATACTAAAAAAAAAGCAGGAGAGGAGACGACCAGGACACGGTGTCTCCGTATCCTGTGCACATGCTCTAAAAGTGAGAAATTGTGTGAAAAAAAGAAAATGTTCAATATGACTTTATCAAATTTTGTGAAGTAGCTGTAAGTTCAAAATGCTCACTATACTCCTAGATATAATCCTTGAGGCGTCTAGTTTCCAAAATGGGGTGACTTGTGCGGAAGCTCCAATGTTTAGGCACATAGGAGCCCCCCATATGCGACATGGTGTCCGCTAACTATTGGAGCTAATTTTCCATACAAATTGTTAGCAGACACCATGCCGCAAATGGAGAGCCCCTGTGTGCCTAAACATTGGAGCTCCCCCACAAGTGACCCCATTTTGGAAACTAGACCCACCAAGGAACATATCTAGATGCATAATGAGCACTTTCAACCCCCAGGTGCTTCACAAATTAGTCCGTAAAAAGGAAAAAAAGAAGATTTTGTGGAAAAAAGTACTTTTTCATTTTTACGGATCAGTTTGTGAAGCACCTGGGGGTTCAAAATGCTCACTATGCATCTAGATAAGTTCCTTGGGGCGTCTAGTTTACAAAATGGGGTCACTTGTGGGGGAGCCCCAATGTTTAGGCACATAGAGTCTCTTCATACGTGACATGGTGTCAACTAACAATTGGAATTGTAAGCGCATACCATGTCATGTATGGAGAGCCCCTGTGTGCCTAAACATTGGAGCTCCCGCACAAGTGACCCCATTTTGGAAACTAGACCCCCCAAGGAACTTATTTAGATGCATAGTGAGCGCTTTGAAACCCCAGGTGCTTCACAAATTGATCCGTAAAAATGAAAAAGTACTTTTTTTTTTTCACAAAAATCTTTTTTTTCCTTTTTTACGGACTAATTTGTGAAGCACCAGGGGGTTGAAAGTGCTCACTGTGCATCTAGATATGTTCCTTGGGGGGTCTAGTTTCCAAAATGGGGTCACTTGTGGGGGAGCTCCAATGTTTAGGCACGCAGGGGCTCTCCATATGTGACTTGGTGTCCGCTAACAATTGGAGCTAATTTTCCATTCAAATTGTTAGTGGACACCATGTCGCTTATGGAGAGCCCATGTGTGCCTAACCATTGGAGCTCCCCCACAAGTGACCCCATTTTGGAAATTAGACCCCCCAAGGAACGTATCTAGATGCATAGTGAGCACGTTGATCCCTCTGGTGCTTTACAAATTGATCCGTAAAATTTAAAAAGTACTTTCTATTCTACAAAAATGTTCTTTTTTCATTTTTACGGATTCATTTGTGAAGCACCTTGGGGTTCAAAGTGCTCACCACCCATCTAGATAAGTTCCTTGGGGGGTCTAGTTTCCAAAATGGGGTCACTTGTGGGGGAGCTCCAATGTTTAGGCACGCAGGGGCTCTCCATACGTGACTTGGTGTCCGCTAACAATTGGAGCTAATTTTCCATTCAATTGTTAGCGGACACCATGTCGCGTTTGGAGAGCCCCTGTGTGCCTAAACATTGGAGCTCCCCCACAAGTGACCCCATTTTGGAAACTAGACCCCCCAAGGAACGTATCTAGATGCATAGTGAGCACGTTGAACCTTCTGGTGCTTTACAAATTGATCCATAAAATTTAAAAAGTACTTTCTATTCCACAAAAATGTTCTTTTTTTCATTTTTACGGATTCATTTGTGAAGCACCTTGGGGTTCAAAGTGCTCACCACCCATCTAGATAAGTTCCTTGGGGGGTCTAGTCTCCAAAATGGGGTCACTTGTGGGGAAGCTCCAATGTTTAGGCACACAGGGGCTCTCCATACGTGACTTGGTGTCCGCTAACAATTGGAGCTAATTTTCCATTCAAATTGTTAGCGGACACCATGTCGCGTTTTGAGAGCCCCTGTGTGCCCAAACTTTGGAGCTCCCCCACAAGTGACCCCATTTTGGAAACTAGACCCCCAAGGAACGTATCTAGATGCATAGTGAGCACGTTGAACCTTCTGGTGCTTTACAAATTGATCCGTAAAATTTAAAAAGTACTTTCTATTCCACAAAAATTTTCTTTTGTCCTCAATTTTTTCATTTTCACATGAGCAACAGGATAAATTTCATCCTAAAATTTGTTGGGCAATTTCTCCTGAGTACACCGATACCTCATATGCAGTCATAAACCACTGTTTGGGCGCACGGCAGGGCTCAGAAGGGAAGGAGCGCCATTTGACTTTTTGAATGGTAAATTAGCTCCAAAAGTTAAACTGCGCTCCCTCCCTTCTGAGCCCTGCCGTGCGCCCAAACAGTGGTTTATGACCACATATGATGTATCGGTGTACTCAGGAGAAATTGCCCAACAAATTTTAGGATCCATTTTATCCTGTTGCCCATGTGAAAATGAAAAAATTTAGGCTAAAGGGACATTTTTGTTGGAAAAATTAAAATGTCCATTTTTTATTTCCACTTTGCTTTAGCTGCTGTGAAGCACCTGAAGGGTTAATAATCTTCTTGAATGTAGTTTTGAGTAGCTTGAGGGGTGCAGTTTTTGGAATGGTGTCACTTTTGGGTGTTTTCTGTCATGTACACCCCTCAAAGTGACTTCAAATGTGATGTGGTCACAAAAAAAATGGTTTTGTAAATTTTGCTTGAAAAATGAAAAATTGCTGATGAACTTTGAACCCTTATAACTTCCTAACAAATTTTTTTTTTTTTCCAAAATTGTGCTAATGTAAAGTAGACATGTGGGAAATGTTATTTATTAACTATTTTGTGTCATATAACTCTCTGGTTTACCAGAATAAAAATTCAAAATTTGAAAATTGCTAAATTTTCAAAATTTTCGCCAAATTTTTTATTTTTTCACAAATAAACGCAAAAATTATTAACCTAAATTTACCACTAACATGAAGCCCAATATGTCACGAAAAAACAATCTCAGAATCGCTAGGATCCGTTGAAGAGTTCCAGAGATATAACCTCATAAAGGGACAATGGTAAGAATTACAAAAAACGGTCTGGTCATTAAGGTGGAAATTGGCTCAGTCACTAAGGGGTTAAACACTCACCAGTGGCCAGTGCGGCTTTGGGAATACTTCTCCTGGGGCTGCATGGTGGTATCTCAGCTACTGTGTATTCTCCTGACAGGACCTTTTGTGCTACTTCAGGGCTATGTCAGTGGTCAGGTGACAGTGCATTTACAAACTTTGCACTGGTAGTGGCACTGTGTGCAGTATAGTCCTGACGCTGTACAGAAAGGCCAGAGTGTAAGTATAGTATAAACCTGTCACTTAGTGCCACAGCCAGGATGGATGGCCAGACTCAGAAGAGGAGAAGATGCAGACCGCAGGATTGAATACACGGTCACCACCAGCAGCACCATGACAGCTTCTGCCTCTGTCTGCAGATCTTCGATCATGGAGCTACTGTAATTTGTAGCTCTATGACCGGAGATCTGCAGACAGAGAGGCAATACATAACACAGGGCAATTTAAAGCAGCCAGTGCAGCCGGCAGTGTCCAGCCGGCAGTGTCCAGCATGAACATCACAGCCACAGGAAAAGAACAGGTTCAGAAGCAAGGTGAAGTTCTCTCTGTCTGCCTCTTCTCCTGCAGTGCTGCTGAGGGAAGCTCAGCCGGGGTGTGTGTGTGACATGACACTCTAACTGTATTGTGGAGTCGGCGGAGTCGGCTCAGAGGCAGAGGTCGGGTGTGTGCGCACAGACCCGCTGTCTGCATCCTTTCCTGACTGCTCGCTAGCTGCCACTATGTGCCTGTAATGAAACATCAGAATATACGCTTTACATCATAGATTAGAGTGGGTGACAAAGCAGGGCTTCAGGGGGCCCTTCAGTGCCTGGGGGCCCTAGGCAACTGCCCAGTCTGCCCCCCCCCAAACGCCGGCCCTGTGTACACTAGTATAGGAGAGGCCATCTATATGTATGTACACTAGTATAGGAGAGGACATCTATATGATATGTACACTAGTATAGGAGAGGACATCTATATGATATGTACACTAGTATAGGAGAGGCCATCTATATGTATGTACACTAGTATAGGAGAGGCCATCTATATTTACAGTGGCAGACATATAATTGATGCAACCCATGCAGTCACACAGGGGTCCAAGAGGTTAGGGGGCATACTTTCACATCCAAATCAGGTGGAATTGTGCATTTTCATGAGTTCTTGTGTGGGCAAAGGGACTATATATTGTTCTTGCACATGGGCCATTTTCTGTCTGTGTCCACCAGTGTATATATATATATGGTAGGGGCTGTAGGAAAAGTGGATGGGGGTAGATCAAGGGTGAGGGCTATAAGAACAATGGATGAGGGAAGATCCAGGGTGGGGGCTATAGAAGTCTATGGCATATCGTAGTTCTCTTTCTCACAGTCTATGACATTTGCTCACATAGCGCACTGCTATCTCTGCTGCTCTCTCTTCTTCTCCCAGCAGGATATATGCTTTCTCTTCCTCCTTCATAGTTATAAAATCTGGGAAGAGATGTGAGAGTCTCCTGAAGTGAGTGTCCCTCACTGCTGAGTATTTGGAGCAGAGTAGCAGGAAGTGGTTTTGGTCCTCCAGGGCCTCCTGGTCACAGTGTTGGCGCAGTCTTTCCTCCCTGGGCTTGTAGCTCTGCCTGTATCGGCCGGATTTGATGGCCAGACTGTGGGAACTGAGTCTTTATCGGCTCAGGATCTTGCGGTCTCTGGGGTCCGGGAGTTTCTCCAGATATGGGGGCAGTCTGTACTCTCTCTGTAGACTCCAGTACATGGTCAGTTTCTGTGAGTTTATGATATCGTTCTTCCAGTCACTGACATACCTCTCCTGGCCTTCGTCTACCATCTTCCTTATTCCAGGTTTTGTCAGGTTGTTGTGATTGGTGTTTTGGTCGGGTTGGGTTTGGGTGGGCTGTTCCGAGAATCATGCTTTTTCTGTTTCACCTACATGTATCAGGGCTTTATGGTGATGGGAGCTTGGATTGCTCCTATGTAGGTGAGCATGGAATGACAGTGCCCTCTTTAGAACCGTTACGTGTAGAGGGAATCTGCCCAGCTCGGCCCAACAAGCACTGTTGGTGGTGCTCTGATGGACCTGAAGAAGGTGCTTACAGAATTCCAGGTGGAATATTTCTGTTGGGCTGGAATCCCACCTTGACCAGTCTGGGTAGGTGTGAGGACCACAGACTTCGCTGCCATACAGGAGGATTGGGGTGATGATAGATTTTTAACCAGACCCTCACTGGTGGCTTCAGGTGGTAGAGTTTCCTTCGGATGGCATATAAGGTTTTGCAGGCCTTCTCTCTCATAGTCTCCATTGCTTGTTTGAAACTCCCTGACTGGTGAATCTCTAGGCCCAGGTAGGTATATTTGTCCGTTCCTGTAAGGGCGCAGTTGTTGAGGAAAAATGAAGGGTTCTGGTCTGATCTTCTCTTTCTCTAGAACACCATGATGTTGGTTTTCGTAAGGTTGACTGGTAATGCCCAGTTGGAGCTGAATTTCTCTAGGGCCTTTTTCACATCTGCGTTTGGCGTCGTTTACAATTCTGTGCGTATATACCGCAAAAACGCCTCCAAACACATCCAAAAACGCACCCATAGGGTTCAATGCAAAACGCATTGCAAACACAATGCAAAATGCATGTAATTTTGCAAACACTCAGAACGCAGTTAGCTGTAAAAATGCATAGAAACATAAACACAGCCAAACGCAGCCCAGCCTTAGATGTGAACTGGGCCTAAGATTTTCAGGTTGTCTTGGAGGCCTTTCTCGGTTGGTGACAGCAGCAGGTCATCTGCATACAGTAAGAATTTCACCTGGGCGTCGTGGAGGGTGAGACCTGGTGCTGTGGAAGATTCCAGAGCGGTAGCCAGCTTGTTGATATAAATGTTGAAGAGCGTTATTTTACCGTTCACACCTTTCTCGGTGTAGGAACTGTTGATGACGTCGTAGGTCTTTCCTCCTATTCCGCTCTCCAGCAGTTTCAGGAATAAGCCCGGGTGCCACACCGAATCAAAGGTCTTATTAAAGTCCACAAAGCAGGCATATATCTTCCCGTTCTTTGTATTGTGGACGTGTCTCTGAATGAGGCTGTGCAGGGTGTAGATGTGGTCAGTGGTGCGGTGGTTCGGCATGAACCCTGCTTGGCTCTTGCTGAGGACTTTGTGCTCGGTGAGGAAGGTGAGGATCCTCTTGTTCAGGATGCTGTTGAACAGTTTTCCCAGGTTGCTGCTGACACACATGCCTTTGTGGTCGACTAGGTCATACCTGTCCCCACTCTTGTGGATGGGTGTGATGAGGCCTTGGTTCCAGGTATAAGGGAAGTAGCCAGCACTCAGCACAATCTTGAAGAGTTTAAACATTGCAGCCTGTATTTCTGGTGGGCTGTACATCAGCATTACTGGTAGGATTCCATCCAGGCCAACAGCTTTTCTACATCTTATGGAAGAGATTCTTTCTGCTACTTCTTGTAATGTAATAGGTGTTTCCATGGGGTTTTGGAAATGTTTGACTTTTTGCTCCATTGCTTTTAGTTTTGCCATTATGTTTTCCTGTTCTTGGCTTAGTTCTTCCTTTGTGATGTCTTTATAGAGGTCTCTGAAGTACTGGAGCCAGATTTTGCCATTTTGGATATGGATGTTGTTTTTCTTGTCTTTCGTGCCCATGTGGTTCCATAGTTCCCAGAAGGAGGGCATCTTGGAGTTGGTTAAGCTTGGTAGAGATGTAACTCTGCTTCTTCCTCCTGAGGGTGGTTTTGTACTTCCTTTGTATGGTTTCATAGGCTTCCCTCAGGCCCGGGTGCTTTGGGTCTCTGTGTTTCTTGTTTGAGGTTGTTCTCAGGGTCTTCCGTACGGCTTTATATTCTCTGTCAAACCAACCATGGTCCTGTGTTTCTTTAGGTCTCTTGTAGGTGACTTTTTTAAGGTCGGACAGTCTGGCCATTGCATAGAATATATTGTTGAGGTCTTTTGCAGCTTGACTCACTCCCTTTGGGTTCGGCTTGTACTCATAGTTGTAGAAGTGGTGGAGCATCTGCTGTATTTCAGGTCTGCTGGGAGCCTCTTTATACTTTAATGCCAACATTTTGGACCATCTATTATATAATCACGAATGGAGCGAGTGCCCCTTTTGAGACCGCACTCGCTGCGAGTCAGCGTGGTCATGTGGATACGAAAAATGCATTGGCCGCGCAGCGGCCAATGCGAGCAGTTGTAAGGCGACTCGCTATGCCCGCGCAGCGGGCATGGCGAGTCGCCTTAGCAGCGCGAAGCATTGGCCGCGAAGCGGCCATTGCGAGTCAGAGACTCGCTCTGCTAGAATCCCGATGCATTGTGCATCGGGCACCCATCTAGTTATACATATTAGTATAGGAGGGGTCATCTATATTTATGTACACTAGTATAGGATAATGCCCTCTATGTATGTACACTAATATAGGAAAGGCCATCTATATAATGTACACTTGTATAGGAGAATGATATATATATATGTATATACACTAGTATAGGAGAATGCCATATACAGGGCATCTCAATGAATTAGAATATCATCAAAATTAATTTTTTTTTAGTAATTCCATAAAAAAAGTGAAACGCATATATTAATATAGAGTCATTACACACAGAGTAATCTATTTCAAGCGTTTATATATGTTAATGTTGATGATTATGGCTTATAGGCAATGAAAACACAAAGGTCATTATCTCAGAAAAGTAAAGTAGCGAGGGTCTGAGAGATAAAATATTACCTAAATAGGTATCAGAGGCTTCACCTTGTGTGGTTGTGAGAGTCACAGCCACTATAAAAGCATATCACAGCTGCTGCAGTCCCCAGCATAGTGCATATAGAGTAGAGTTAAAACTGTGCTCCATGAGACACGAAAGGGTAAATATTATTATTCAATACGTTTCAGGGCTCCCTGGCCCCTTCCTCAGGAAAAATCAATATCCTATTACCATGTTTCAGGGCGTTTCAGTATGCCCTGAAACGTGTTGACTACTAAATCAATAATATATTCACCCTTTGATGTCTCGTGGAATACGAAAACGCGATTTTTAACCCTTCATCCTCTCTACTCTAATTTTCTGAGAAAATGATCTTTGGGTTTTCATTGGCTGTAAAGCCATAATCATCAACATTTACAGAAATAAACACTTGAAATAGATCCCTCTGTTTGTAGTGACTCTATACTGTATAGTATATGTGTTTCTCTTTTTATATTGTGTTACTGAAAAAAATTAACTTTTTGATGATATTCTATATATTTTTCGTATGAACAAGTATTTTGCATCATATAAGAGTAAACAACAAATAGTATATACAATGATTTAGCAACAGAGGTATAGAGATCAGAGTCAGATATCAAGGTTTTCTATATGTGAAATTGCATTGTCATTTCCAGTGCAGAAGTCATTCTTGTCACCAATGTAATATCTGAGGTGACACACACCAACAATGTGCTGACATGTTTGCCGGTCAGCTCCACAGTCACAGGCAGGATAGTCAGATTTCCCCCACTTATACATAAGATCTGCAAAGACATCAAAGTTTGTTCTGATACGATTCAGAGTGACCCAGGTGTCTCTTGGTAGATTGAAGCCTGGTGGTGGATTTTGTGGGTGAGGAAACGTTTGAAGCTCACAGTCTACTTCACTGACCCAACGATCCCACCATTTCTCTTCTAAATTGATCATGTTCATACAGAGTAATTGCGGTTCGGATGAGTGGATGTTTACATTTCAGTCGATGTATTTGGACATCTTGGATGTTTTCATGTACTGGGAGGTTTCCATTTTTTACTACTACAAGCATGCGCATGCGTACAAATCACACAGGTAAATGAATGGGAGTGCACGGTCATGCGCAGTCAAGCGCAGCACCGTGCGTTCCCATTACAAACATAGGGGCTTGCAGTGGATGTGCTCACATGGCGGCTCACCTCCGCAGAACGCTGCGGAGGGGAACGCAAATGTGAAGCCAGCCTTATGGGGTATGTCAGCTTTGCACATCAAGATATTCTTCTTGGTAAAATAGCTCTAGTTCAGTGGGATTGGATGGAGGCTGTCTGTGATCAGCAAATTTCAAGCCACAGATTCTCAGTGGTATTTAGATCTGGACTGTGACTGGGTCAGTTAAAAACATGAATATGTTATGTCAAGTCTTTTGCAGCCTCTATCAGGTTTTCCTCCAAGATTGCCCTTGTATTTAGCTCCATCCATCTTCTCATCAACTTTGACTAACCTCCCTGTCCCTGCTGAAGAAAAACATCTCAACAGCATGATGCCACCACCACTATGGTTGATAGCAGGTGTAAATGGAACAGACCTCTGCTGCCCCTTATCATCAGGACAATTACACAACTGACAGTCAATCAATCAATGAGATTTATGCTGATGATTGAGGTGTTTGCAATGGAGGTATTTTATATTATACACAGCTCTGGAAAAAATAATATAACAATAATAAGGCTGCAGTGCCAACCACTTGAGCCACCGTGCTGCCCAAAAAATTAAGAGACCACTGCAAACTTTTTAGTTTCTCTGATTTTTCTCTTTATAGGTATATAAAAATGCAAAGAACACAAGTTCTTATTCATTTAGAAACAATACTCATGTTTTAACTCAGGAAGAGTTCAGAAATCAATATTTGGAAGAATAACCATGATTTTTGCGTCTTGGCATGCTTTCCATCTGTCTTTCACACTGTGTTTGGGTGACCTTATGCCACTCCTGGCACAAAAATTTAAGAGTTCTTCATTGTTTGATGTCTTTTGACTGTCTCAAATGATGTAAAGCTAGAAGAAAAGCCTTTCATCAATGAGAAGCAAAGGAGAGCCAGGCTGAAGTTTGCCAAAGACCATAAGGATTGGAAAATAGAGGACTGGAGTAAGGTAACCTTCTCTGATGAGTCTAATTTTCAGCTTTGCCCAACATCTGGTCATCTAATGGTTAGATGGAGACCAGGAGAGGCGTACAAGCTACAGTGTCTTGCATTGGTGTCTTCCACCCACTGTGAAATTTGGTAGAGGATCACTGATGATCTGGGGATGTTTCAGCAAGGCTGGAAAAGGCAGGTTAATCTTAGCGAAGGACGTATGAATACAATGTTATCCTTGAAAAACACTTGCTTCCTTCTGCTCAGGCAATGTTCCCCAACTCTGAGGACTGTTTTCTCCAGCAGGACAATGCCCCATGCCACACAGCTAGGTCAAACAATGAGTGGATGAAGGAGCACCACATCAAGACCCTGTCATGGCCAGCCCAATCTACAGACCTGAACCCCATTGAAAACCTCTGGAATGTAATCAAGAGGAAGATGGATAGTCACAAGCCATCAAATAAAGAAGAACTGCTTACATTTTTGTGCCAGGAGTGGAATAAGGTTACCCAAAAACAGTGTGAAAGACTGGTGGAAAGCATGCCAAGATGCATGAAAGCTGTGATTAAAAATCATGGTTATTCCACCAAATATTGATTTCTGAACTCTTCCTGAGTTAAAATCTTAGTATTGTTGTTTCTAAATGAATATGAACTTGTTTGCTTTGCATTACTTGAGGTCTGAAAGCACTGTTTCTTTTTTATTATTTTGCCGATTTCTCATTTGCTGCAAATAAATACAAAATTTTTAGCTTTGAATTTTGGATACATGTCGTCAATAGTTTATAGATCCTTTCTGTTGATATATCACATAAATTCCCAATAAAATACATTTAGGTTTGTGGGTGTAATGTGAAAAAGTGTAGAAAAAAAATAGCACTAGGTATGAATACTTTTTCAAGGCACTGTATAAATATGTATATCAAACAATGTAGAAAAGTTAATCTTTATATCTACACTAAAATTTTACAGAAACTAAAAAAGTCATTTTAACCCTTTCATGACGGCCATTGTTCGTTTTTGGCTTTCATTTTTTTTACTGCTTTTTCAGGGGCCAGAATTGTTTTTATTTCTGCAGCAACACTGACCAATGACCATAGGTGGGATCTAGCCACATCTTACACTGTTAAAATCATAGCCAGCAAGAAGTGTCCTGATCTGGTACTGTCTCTCTGGAGGCTGCACAATCCTCCTGCAGGAGCATTGTACCGCTCTCTGAGAGGTAGCACTCAGTGCTGCACTACAGGCTGATCGAGACTCAGAGCCATCCTGATATAGGCTGCCTTCACACTTGCGTTTGCAAGCGCAGCGTACCAAACACAGCCAAACGCTTGTGCACTGCGTTCCTATGTTTAACATGGGAATGCATTTGCCTGACTATTGGCTGCGTTCGGTTGCGTTTGCGTTCGGATGCGCACAATTTGTGCGCCCTCCGAAAGCAGCATGTTGCATTTTTTGGGCGGTCGCTTGTTTTATCTGCAAGTGCCCGCAAGCGCACAAATAATGCATGGATCTCAGTGTCCTCCGCATGACAGCGCAGGAGAACGCTGCAGATCTCATTGAAATCTCTCCCGGTGGATGCTGGTGATAAGCGGCGACCACCGGGAGATCAGCTGGAGCCTCCATTGCTCTCCCGCCGGTGTCAGTGCGGGAGATTTGAAGAAACAGCTGATCTAACAGCTGTTTAAATCTCCCGCGCTGACACCGAAGAGGTGATGTCGGCGCGGGAGATTTGAAGTAGCGATCAGCTGTTTCTTATCTCCTGCACCGATATCACCTATTCGGTGTCAGCACGGGAGATTTAAACAGCTGTTTCTCCCCGCTGACACCGGCGGGAGATCAGCTGTGCCGGGAGGAGGAGATCTCTGCTGCTGATCTCCTCCCGGCCACCCCAAGAGATAGCTGATTGGCTGCCCAGGCACCATACTAATGTGAACGCATGCAGAGATTCTCCACTGCGTTCACATAAGTATGTGCTGCGTTGCACTGCATTTGCGTCTGGGCTTGCAGACACAAACGCAAGTGTGAAGGCAGCCATAGGGTTGAAATACCCCTGCCTGCAGTCAGCAGTGGAGACAGGAGCTGAGCAGCTGATTTCTCTCCTCCAACTACCTGAGAGGGATGTTGGGCTCAACCGTATAAAGGTGCTCTGAAGTAAATAACTCAATCAAATACAAGTCCTACTCCGGCATACCAAAAAGAAGTGGAAATAACGATTGCATGAAAGATGTGGTGTTCTTTTATTGGACACAATCCTTCACAAAAAATAGTCCACAGTAAATCCAATGTTTCAGCCTTGATTTTTGGCTTATGTCAAGGATGATCTACATAAACATAGAAAAGAATATATGAATCCAGAGTAAGTGCCAATGTATCAATATTTCACACAGAGATTTATGAAAAAAAAGTAAATGACCATATACATAAATGAAAATATGACTATACATAGTATAAGCTATGACAACATACAATGCATCTTGTAGAGTCTGCATAAGAAAACATAAAACAGCTATATCATAGGTAAATGCAGCAGAGTATTGTATGGTAAAACAGTGATTTCCTATGTACGAGGTGTCCGTGCCTAGGCTGTTGGATAGCTGTCAGTGAGCGTCACGGGGTTGCGGCAGTGCTGTGTTAGGTCCATGTGAGATACAATATGGATAAATAAATTAAGGACACAGCCCACGGTACGGACATACAAGTCAAATGATTATGGGAACCGTGAGAAATTTTGTTAGTTGTCATAGCTTATACTATCTTTAGTCGTGTTTTCATTTATGTATATGGTCATTTACTTTTTTGTTCATAAATCTCTGTGGGAAATATTGGTACATTGGCACTTACTCTGCATTCATAAATTCTTTTCTATGTTTATGTAGATAATCCTTGACAAAAGCCAAAAATCAAGGCTGAAACGTTGGATTTACTGTGTACTATTTTTGTGCCGAATTCTGTCCAATAAAATAACACCACTTCTTTCATGCAATTGTTGCTTTCACTTTTCCTCCAATAGCGTCACAGCAAGCAGACCGTTGAGGATTATTGGTCTAAAGTAAATGAAGGAGGCGGAGCCAAAGACAGACAGGGAAATTGATTCAGAAGAAAATAAAGAAAAGATAAGGAGAGAGAGAGAAGATGGAAGAAGTGACTGGAGATGAGAGAGACAGCAGATATGAGTAAAGGCCCTGTCTCACATAACGATATCGTTAGAGAGATTGTTGTAACTGTCACGTTATAACGATCTCTCCAGCGATGTCGTTCTGTGTGACACTTAGCAGCGATCAGGTCCCTGCTGTGAGGTCACTGATTGCTGCAAAGTGCTGTGGGTAATTTTTTGATCGTTGGTTTCCCTCTGGTCAGCACGCATCACTGCGTGTGACAGCGAGAAACCAGTGATCAGTGACCTCACTGGGTGGTAACCATGGTAAACACCGGGTGTCTAAGCAGCACGCGCTGCTTAGATGCCCGGTGTTTACCATGGTTACCAGCGTCCTCCCTTCTTAGGGCTGCCAGTAAGCAGGGAGAACGCTGGTAACTATGATAAACAGCGGGTATCCAGGCAGCGCGCGATTCCTACCAGCTGTTTATCATAGTTACCAGCGTCCTCCCTGCTTACAGGCAGCGCTAAAGCAGGGAGGACACTCACATCGCCTTCAGCGATGTGGGAGGTGGCTCCCAGGTCCCTGATCGCTGGGGAGATCTGCCTGTTTGACAGCTCCCCAGCGACCAGGTAACGACGCTCCAGCGATCCCGGCAGGTCGTTATCACACTATACGCATTTTTTGCACTTTTTGCAGCGTTTTGCACTCGTGCAAAAAAGCGCCGTAAAAAAATACGCTGCATTTACACACCGTGTTTTTTTACGGGCTCACTTCTCCCCCAAAAGCGCAGGGGAGAAGTGATGTCACACAGGGGAGGAAGAATCATTCCCTGTGTGATGTCTGTGACAGCTCCTTTTGGGTTTCATAGTGTATTAATGTACACTGCGAAACCCAAATTAAACTAATCCAAATATTAAAAATAATAAAAATTGAATACTTACCTCTCCGCCGGGTGTTCAGGGAGCCAACACAACCGCAGGTACCGACCTTCCAGGACCTATCAAGATCGGTGATTGGTCGCTTGCGGTCATGTGATATGTGCGTCATATGCACATCACATATCACATGACCACGAGCGGCCAATCACAAATCTTCCAAGGCCCTGGAAGGTCGGTACCTGTGGTTGTGTCGGCTCCAGGAACACTCGGCGGAGAGGTAAGTATTCAATTTTTATTATTTTTAACACATTTGGATTAGTTTAATTTGGGTTTCGCAGTGTACATTAATACACTATGAAACCCAAAAGGGGCTGTCACAGATGTCACACAGGGAATGATTGTTCCTCCCCTGTGTGACATCACTGCCGGTATATTCTCACTGGAATTGTGCATTTTCTGAACGACGATGCGTAATTCCAGCGGGAATAATAGACTCCTATGGGAGAACGCGCGGGTGCAGGTGCGTAAAGAATTGACATGGTCATTCTTTTTATGCCCACGCTTTCTTCCATAAAAGCGCTGCATATTTTTAAGCATTGTCTGAACGGCAAAAGTGAATTTACATTCACTTTGCCTGTAGGCGCAGATGCACTTGCGCTTTTTTGAAAAGTGTGCGTAAAAAAGAGCATAGTGTGAATGTAGCCTAAAGCTGGAAGACACAAGCGAGACAGGAGACATAACAGACTGGTGAGAGAGCCCATGTCTTGTACACAGCCATCTCCTACTTGTCTTAACCCCTTCACCCCTGGCGATTTTACATTTTCCAGGTTTTATTTTTCCCTCCCCTTCTTTTAAGAGCCATAACGTCTTTATTTTGACTGTCTATAAAGACATATGATGGCTTGTTCTTTGCAGAACGAGTTGTACTTTCAGATGAAATCATTTGTATTTTACCATACAGGAACATGAGAAAAAAATTCAAACTGTTGTGAAATTGCAAAAAAAAGTGCAATTACAAGTTTGTTTATTGGGACTTTTTATTCACGATGTTCACTGTATGGTAAAACTATCATGTCGTTAAGATGCCTCAGGTCGGTACAAGTTCATATATACAAACATGCATACTTTTAATGTTATTTACCGTATATACTCGTGTATAAGCTGACCCGTGTATAAGCCGACCCCCCTACTTTTGCCCCCAAAAACTGGGAAAACGTATTGACTCACGTATAAGCCGAGGGTGGACTCCAGCACAGGTATACAACCCCCAGCAGTGAGGTATACAGCAGCCTCCCCAGTGGTAGTATACAGCAGCAGCCCCAGTGGTATATACAGCAGCAGCCCCAGTGGTAGTATACAGCAGCCCCAGAGGTATATACAGCCCCAGAGGTATATGGAGCCCCAGAGGTATATGCAGCCCCAGAGGTATATGCAGCCCCATATGCAGCCCCAGAGGTATATGCAGCCCCAGAGGTATATGCAGCCCCAGAGGTATATGCAGCCCCATATGCAGCCCCAGAGGTATATGCAGCCCCAGAGGTATATGCAGCCCCAGAGGTATATGCAGCCCCATATGCAGCCGCAGAGGTATATGCAGCCCCAGAGGTATATACAGCCCCAGAGGTATATGCAGCCCCAGAGGTATACTTGTTTTTTGCGACTTGAGCTGACATTTCTAATGATACCATTTTGTGGTAGATATGCTGTTTTGTTTGCCCATTATTGCTTTTTATTGTAATGTTGCAGCTACCAAAAAAATGTAATTTTGATGTTTGGACTTTTTTTCCGTTACACAAGTTACAGATCTAGTTAATTGATTTTATATATTGATAGATCGGGCATTTCTGAACGCGGCAATTCCAAATATGTGTATTTTTTAATTTTTTTAATAGTTTTATCTTTAATGGGGCAAAAGTGGTGATTTGAACTTTTGTGTTTTTTTTTTTTTCATATTTCTAAAAAAGTTTGTTTCATTGTTGGTGCTCCTTCAAGTTTATAAGTAGGGGATTTCTGGCTTTATTGTGTAACATCTGATAATCTAGGTGATTTACTGCTCACTACTTCCTCATTGTTTTGTAAATTGACATATATTGTGTTGGGGACAGATCAGATTACTGTTTTTTGAGCCATGTGACTTCCGTGTTCAGTTGAGTCTGACTCCATCTTGTATATTACATACTACATGTATTTGTACTACTACTTTGTACATCTCAGGACATATATCCCTTCTTACACGTGGTAATTGTTACAAATGTTCTTTTCCTGGTAACTGCAAAAATATTTGACCTATGTAAATGCACCAACTGATCAAGAAAGATGCGTTCCTGGAATGCATTTCCAGAGGTCTGCAGTGTAAGGCTATGTTCAGACTGTAGGTTAATGATCTGTTTTTTGTATTGTGTTTTTGTAAAATTTTCAACAACAAAATTGGATCTGCTTTTGAAAAAAAATGCACCACAAAGGCATCACATTTTGATCCATTTTTTAATCTATTTTATGTGCTGTGCTTTTGCAAAAAGTGTACACTACAAGGACCATGAATAAACAAAGTTGGGGAAAATAAATAAAAACGTCCTTGATGTCATTTTCTTATTCTTTTATTCTGCATTTTGTTTTGTTCCGCTGTATTTTCAATTGCTAGCGTAGGTATCCCAAGCAGCTACTGCCAGCAAACCCCCGCTATCTGGTGTTACCTTCGCTGGCAATGAAAAATACAAGGGAGTCCTAATTATTTATTTATTTTTGTAAAAATTATTTTAATAAATAATCCAATAAAAATTTGGTGTGGGCTTTGCCATATTTTCTATTGCCAGCTAAGGTAACTCAGGCAGCGACTGGCTGCAAAAAAAAACCCTGATACCTGGTGTTACCTTCGCTGGCAATAAAAAATATAGTGGAGCCCTGTTTTTTTTTTTTTTTTATTTATTTAAATAAATACCGTATATACTCGTGTATAAGCCGAGTTTTTCAGCACAAAAAATGTGCTGAAAAGTCCCCCCTCGGCTTATACACGGGTATATACGGTAATCATATACCTTATATATATGCCCCAGCTGTATACAGCAGCCCCAGCTGTATACAGCCCCCCCGTGGTAACCAGGGCCCCCCTTGCTGCACCTGTAAAGGAAGAAGTCAGTATACTTATCGCTGCCGCCGCGGCCGCTCCGCTTCTCGGTCACCGCGCTGCTCCGGGTCTTCATGCTTCCTGTTCCTTCTCCGGCGCTCAGGAAATGACGTCATTGTTCGAGCACCGGAGAAGGAACAGGAAGCATGAAGACCCGGAGCAGCGCGGTGACCGAGAAGCGGAGCGGCGGCGGCAGCGATAAGTATACTGACTTCTTCCTTTACAGGTGCAGCAAGGGGGACCCTGGATACCACGGGGGGGCTGTATACAGCTGGGGCTGCTGTATACAGCTGGGGCCCCTGTATACTACCTATGGGGGGGGGGTCTGTATACCTCTGGGGCTGCTGCTGTATATACCCCCTAGGGCTGCTGCTGTATATACCCCCTGGGGCTGCTGCTGTATATACCCCCTAGGGCTGCTGCTGTATATACCCCCTGGGGCTGCTGTATACTACTACTGGGGCTGCTGTATACTACCACTGGGGCTGCTGTATACTACCACTGGGGCTTCTGTATACTACTACTGGGGCTGCTGTATATACCCCTGGGCTGCTGTATACTACTACTGGGGCTGCTGTATACTACTACTGGGGCTGCTGTATACTACCACTGGGGCTTCTGTATACTACTACTGGGGCTGCTGTATATACCCCTGGGGCTGCTGTATACTACTACTGGGGCTGCTGTATACTACTACTGGGGCTGCTGTACACTACTACTGGGGCTGCTGTATACTACCACTGGGGCTGCTGTATACTACCACTGGGGCTTCTGTATACTACTACTGGGGCTGCTGTATATACCCCTGGGGCTGCTGTATACTACTACTGGGGCTGCTGTATACTACTACTGGGGCTGCTGTATACTACTACTGGGGCTGCTGTATACTACCACTGGGGCTTCTGTATACTACTACTGGGGCTCCTGTATATACCCCTGGGGCTGCTGTATACTACTACTGGGGCTGCTGTATACTACTACTGGGGCTGCTGTATACTACTACTGGGGCTGCTGTATACTACCACTGGGGCTTCTGTATACTACTACTGGGGCTGCTGTATATACCCCTGGGGCTGCTGTATACTACTACTGGGGCTGCTGTATACTACCACTGGGGCTTCTGTATACTACTACTGGGGTTGTGCTGCTGTATATACCACTGAGGCTGCTGTATACTACCTCTGGGGCTTCTGTATACTACCACTGGGGCTGCTGTATATACCTCTGGGGCTGCTGTATACTACTACTGGGGCTGCTGTATACTACTACTGGGGCTGCTGTATACTACCACTGGGGCTGCTGTATACTACCACTGGGGCTTCTGTATACTACTACTGGGGCTGCTGTATACTACTACTGGGGCTGCTGTATACTACCACTGGGGCTTCTGTATACTACTACTGGGGCTGCTGCTGTATATACCACTGAGGCTGCTGTATACTACCTCTGGGGCTTCTGTATACTACCACTGGGGCTGCTGTATATACCTCTGGGGCTGCTGTATACTACCACTGGGGCTGCTGTATATATCTCTGGGGCTGCTGTATACTACCACTGGGGCTGCTGTATATATCTCTGGGGCTGCTGCTGTATATACCACTGGGGAGGCTGCTGTAACACTGCTGGGGCCTGTATGTACCACTCGGGAGGCTGCTTTATACCACACTTCTGGGGGCTGTATACTACCACTGGGAGGCCTGTACACCACTGCGGGGGCCTGTATACCACACTGCTGGGGGCTGTATACCTGTGCTGGGGTCCACCCTCGGCTTATACACGAGTCAATAGGTTTTCCCAGATTTTGGGGGCAAAAGTAGGGGGGTCGGCTTATACACGGGTCGGCTTATACACGAGTATATACGGTAATATAAAAAAAAATTGGCTTGAGCTTTGTCATATTTTCTATTGCCAGACAAGACTGAATCAGGTGTCCATGGTAGAACTGCTGCAAAGAAACTACTGTAATGGGATACAAATAAGGGTACGTGCACACAGAGATTTTCTTGAAGATGACTTGGCGAGACTCGCATCACACTGCCTGGACTCTCCTGAACCCAGTATTTCAGCTTCATGTACATTTATGCAGTTGTCATGCTCAGGTCAGGAGAGTTGCTGGCCTTTCCATTAAGTGTGATGCGATCCTTGCACAAGTCATACGGCAATGTGACTCAAGCCTTAGGGTTCGCTCACACTGGAGTATAAAATAATTTAGGGTTTTTTTTGCTATAGAGGATTTAACCTTCGTCCGGCTGAGTAGGTGCAATTGTAACTATTCCGTTTTAAAATTGCAATAACTTTTTTTTTCGAAAAGCCGTAGAGGGCTGAAATTTTGTGACATCTTTGCAGTTTTGGTCCAGAATATATTGGCCAAATTTCAATAAAATATCTCCACACCCTTCCGAGATAAGGGGTCGAGATATTTAATATAAAATTATGCAGCCTGACAAAGGTTAAAAAACATCAGGTCAAAAAACAAAAGTGCATGTCACATCTTTGAAACAGATCCTGAAGGAAATCTCTCTAAAGGTACCGTTACATGGTACGAGAACGATATCGCTCAAACGTCATGGGTTTGGAGTAGTTGGAACGACATTGTTAGGACGTTGTTGCGTTTAACAGTGAGATACGACTATGATAAATCGTTTGATCGTTGATCGCAGATTTGAGAACGTGCTCAAATCAGACGATTGTCGTTCAGCCAACCTGCTGCATTGTTGTGTGTGACACTGCGAAAATGATGTCGTTAACGATATCCCCTATTCACAACAATGAACATGTATCGTTCGATGGGTTGTGCGAACGATAGCTGCTCGCCACATCGTTGGTGCGTCGTTCACGATATCTACACGTGTGACAGCTCACCAATGATGTCAGAAAGATGTCCTAACGACCGAGATCGTTGCTGATATCTGAATGACATTGAAGCTTGTAACGGTACCTTTAGGGTAGAGTCACACTAGTGCATGGTTAGAATTTCTCGCATTGCACTCTGCTAAATGTTAGACAATGCTGCAGTTCAGATCTGCTGCAGACCAAAAACACACAGTGTGAATGGAGCCTTATTTGTATCCCTTCCCAGTCGTTTTCTTGCAGTAGTTCTACCATGGACATCTGATTCAGGCTGGCTTCACACCATTGATTTTTCACTGTCAGGTTCTGTCTGGTGTTTTGCAGGATGCACCGGACAGAGCCTGACAGCCCCGGACAAGCAGAACCGGAGGGCAAATCTGCCATTCGATCCTTCTTTTTGCTGGCTTCATTGCTGGCGCTGTCCAGTACTGAAATTTCAGCCCCGCGGCTGCAGAGGAGCTGGCCGCAGTGCTGAAATTTCAGCCGTGGAGCATTCCAGGTGCTGAAATTCAGCGGCCGCTCTTTCAGCACCAGGCGTCGGGGACCCAGCATGATTTTCTGCTGGATCCGCCGCGATCCGGTGCCCATAGACTCCCATGCTATTGGCGGCGGATCCGGGAGGATCCGGTTTTGTCCGATTTCTGCATCGGACACAAAAAATGCTGCACACTACGGTTTTGTACCCAATGCAAAAATCGGACAAAACTGGATCCTCCCGGAAAAGCCCCAAACCGGATGGCAAATAACAGACATCCGGCCCCATAGTGATACATGGGGGGCAAAATTCGGATCCGGGGCTGTCCGTTTCACACTGGACAGCCCCAGACCCTAAAAATCATAGTGTCAAGCCGGCCTCAGTCTTGGCTGAGCAGTTGATGTTGAGATTTGTCTGTTACTTGACTTCATTAAAGAGTTTAGTCAAAGGGGCTGACAAGTTCAGATTTCTAAGGCATGAATACTGTACTTGTCTTGTAGTTATCCTCCTATTTCATCATAGCATCTAAATGGAAGATGTTAGCAGAGTCATGCTGCTATAACCGCAACAGCATGAAATTGCAACAGACTACCTCTTTTACCAAGAACTAAGTTTTATTCGGAAAGGCTGTAGTTAGAGTAAGGCCGGGGTCACACACTTTTATTAAATCAGATAGTTTTTATTATCAAACTGTGTACAAAAAAACAAGTCACATCACATGAGTTTTATAGCTTTTTACATTTTACGTGTCTTAAATCCCCCAACAAGGTACCACCCTCCCTCCCCCCTCCCAGACAGCAAGCCTTATTCAGCATATGATGATTTATATACATACCATACCAACAGGTCATACATACCGTGCTCTCCCCTTGCCTCTCATCCTATTCAGTGTATTACAGCCATCCCAAAGTTACCTTACAACCCATATTCCAGCCATGGTGCCCACAAATAGTCAAACAGGTCCATTTTCCCCCGTTTATGATATACTAGTAAAAAGGCCCGATGCTATCGCATCGGGAGTGGGGTGACATCAAGATGGGGGGCGGGCTGTTTGGCATTGGGGGCAGCAGCTGTCACTTCACCCTGTGGGGTATCAGCAGGAGCAGTGTGGGGAGTGAGGGCAGTGTTGGTGAGTAGGGGTTAATCAGGGGCAGTGTGGGGAGTGAGTGAGGGCATGGGGGGGAAGAGGAGTGAGGAGGGGCAGTGTGGGTGAGTTGGGAGGGCTATGGAGGGTGAGTGTGGGTGAGCAGGGGCAGTGTGGGTGATTGGGGGGTAATGAGGGGCAGTGTGGTAGCAGATGTTAACCTCGCTGGCCCTGTAACCTTAGTTGAGGAGGGGGGGTGGTGGTAGCAGACTGCAGGGCCGGCGGGCCTGCAGGCTGCAATGACAGTGCGCCGCCGCCGGCGGCATCAGAGCGGGGGCCGCAGCGGCGGGCAGTATCTGTGATGAAGGGGGCCGCAGATGCTGGAGGCGGCCCCTTTAGTAATGGCGCTCCCCCTGGCTGCGGAGGGCGGCGGGCCTGGAGCCTGCAATAAGAGTGCGCCGCGGGCGGCATGTGAGTGGGGGACGCAGCGGCGGCCAGCGTCTGTGATGAAGGGGGCCGCAGAAGCTGGCGGCGTACCCTTCATAATGGCGCTCCCCCTGGCTGCGGCGGGCCTGGAGCCTGCAATAAGAGTGCGCCGCGGGCGGCATGTGAGCGGGGAATGCAGCGGTGGGCAGCGTCTGTGATGAAGGGGGCCGCAGATGCTGGCGGCGGCCCCTTTAGTAATGGCGCTCCCCCTGGCTGCGGCGGGCCTGGAGCCTGCAATAAGAGTGCGCCGCAGGCGGCATGTGAGCGGGGGACGCAGCGGCGGCCAACGTCTGTGATGAAGGGGGCCGCAGATGCTGGCGGCGGCCCCTTCTGTAATGGCGCTCCCCCTGGCTGCGGCGGGCGGTGGGCCTGGAGGGTGCAAGGAGAGTGCGCCGCGGGCGGCATGTGAGCGGGGAATGCAGCGGCGGGCAGCGTCTGTGATGAAGGGGGCCGCAGATGCTGGCGGCGGCCCCTTTAGTAATGGCGCTCCCCCTGGCTGCAGCGGGCGGCGGGCCTGGAGCCTGCAATAAGAGTGCGCCGCGGGCGGCATGTGAGCGGGGGACGCAGCGGCGGCCAGCGTCTGTGATGAAGGGGGCCGCAGATGCTGGCGGCGGCCCCTTCTGTAATGGCGCTCCCCCTGGCTGCGGCGGGCGGTGGGCCTGGAGGGTGCAAGGAGAGTGCGCCGGTGGCGGCGTCTGAGCGGGGGAGGCAGCACCGTGCAGGGGTGTGCGGGCACGGGAGCCTGCAGGCAGCCGCCGGCAGCCTGCGCCATGGGTGTGCTAATATGGCGGCGCTTCCGGGGTAGCGATAATCAGCAGTTTTGCGCACGCGCCATTGCTCCATAGCGGCACAGTGGCCGGAAGCGCAAAACTGGTGATTATGTATAGAGATACTCTTTTCCATCTTTGCGATGTACCCAGTCTGCGCCAGAAACTCCTGCCGTGATGGAGGATCAACATCAACCCAATGTTTAGCAATCAGCTTCCTCACTACGTATAGCAATCTAGCGATGATTACTTTCAGTTTGTTATCCACCAAAAGGTCATCCATATACCCCAAAAGACACACCAGAGGGTCTCTTGGTATAATGCAGTTGTATGCTGCTTCCACCCTTGTAATTACCACCAGCCAAAATGCCGCCAGCCTCGGACATAACCACATCATATGCATAATGCCTGCCTTTTCCGTCATGCATCTCGGGCATTCTGAAGTGGGTCTCAAGTCAGCTCTGAACAGTAGGTCAGGAGTTCGATACACTCTGTACAAGATGTATAGCTGCGAGAGCCTTCCCGGCTCACTAAGCGACAGATTTGGCACCCATTCCAAAATGGAAGTCCATTTCTCCTCTTCTATAGTTCCCATCCTCTCCTCCCATCTAGTCTTAGCCCTCGAGGGGTGCTGAAGCAAAAAGGTATGTAGTAAATCTTTATATGTTGTAGCAATCCCCCCCCTCGTGGGTCTGCCCTCGCACATGTTCCAGAACTATATCCTGTTGTATCTGTATCTCCTTCAATTTCGTTTGTGCTCGTACAGCGTGCGCCATTTGTAAGTATTTGTACATTCCCCCCTCACACAACCCAAATTCCTCCCTTAGCCGAGAGAATGATTTCAGCTCCCGCCCTTCCATGATGTGATGTGCCAATGTGATTCCCCTGTCTCGCCACTCCACCAAGCATCCCTTTTTCTTTATTTCAGGCAGCCACGCATTATTCCATAAGGGTGAGTATCGCGTCAGTTGCATCACCCCTCTGAGTGTTTTCAGTTTGTCCCACACTTTTTGCAACAAAACCATTGTAGGGCACTGCTTCCCAATGCTTCCCATAGACCCATCCTCCATACTCAGAACCAGCGGACATCTCCCCGTAAAATTTTCCAGATCCTTTTGGACCGACGGGCGCGTCGCCCTTTGTGCCCATCCTCTAACATGTTGCTCCTGCGCTGCAATATAATATATATATGGAATCGGCAGGGCTAGCCCCCCTCGTCCTTTGGCCTCTGCAACAATTCCAGTCTCAGCCGAGCTTGTTTCTTCCCCCATATCAGACTCCTAAACAATGAGCAAATCTGTTTAAACCACTTCTGCGGAACAGAGATTGGGGTGTTATGCAAAACATATAGCAGTTTAGGCATTAAAATCATTTTTATTAAATTAACACGTCCCACTAAAGATAAGCGTAGCCTGTTCCATGCACCTGTTTTCTCCTTAATGATCCCCAGAATCGGTTCTAGATTCAGATCTAAATAGGTTGTAAGTGGGCTCAATAGCCATATGCCTAGGTATTTAAACATATCCACCAGCGTGAGACCCCCAGTCTCCACAACAGACGACATCCCTGCATCCAATGAAAATAGCGTAGATTTGTGCCAGTTAATTCGCAATCCGGATAAAGTTCCATATTGATCAATCAGTCTCATAGCTTCTGGCAATGAAGCATCAGAATCTTCCAGGAATAGCAGTATGTCGTCCATGTAGAGCGCTACCTTCTCCTCGATCTCGCCATACTGAAAGCCCACCACCCCTCTTTCTCCCCTTATTTTAGCTGATGTACTTGCTTTTAACGTAACTTTATTATTTCATGAGTTATTTACAAGTTTATGACCACTTATAAAATGTTTTCAAAGTGCTGCCCATTGTGTTGGATTGTCAATGTAACCCTCTTCTCCCACTCTTGACACACTGATAGCAACACCACAGAAGAAATGCTAGAACAGGCTTCCAGTATCCGTTGTTTCAGATGCTGCACATCTCGTATCTTCACAGCATAGACAATTGCCTTCAGATGAGTGATGAGACAAACTTCTTTGTGAATGGTGAAGTTAACAAACAAAACCACCGCTATTGGTCTGACACTAATCCACAGTGGATAGATCCCTCTGAGACTATGGTGTGGGGATACAAAGATAGTGGGGCCATTCTTCATCAATGAAAAGCTCAATGCCACTGAATATCTGGCATTGCTACATGATTCAAATATCCAGTGGCATTGAGGTTTCCATTGATGAAGAATGGATAGTGATGTCCCCACAGATCTTCTTACATTATTGAGAACAAATGGAAGTCAGATGACGACAAATCTGGACTGTATGCAGGATGCCATTTGGTGGTGAGTTTCAGTCTCCGAAGTCAGCATCCGGGGTACCCATCATTCGCACATTTTCCGATGACCAACAAAGAAATAATGCGATCTACACATTCTTGTGATGTTTGCAATATCTGTCTCAATGATATTCAGATTTTCCTTAATTAGTCTGTCAATATTTTGCATGTTTAACTGAATGGTTGCTATCACAGGACATCCTACTCTTTCTTTGTCAGGCAAGTCAGACGTACCCGCCTCATCATCGTTAAACTTACTGGCCCAATTATGCACAGTCCTCACATCAACACAATCACCATAAATGGCTTGCATTCTCTGATGAATTATTTGAGTCGTGACCCGTTCTGCTGTCAAGAATTAAATAACAGCACGTTACTTAGATTGCATTGACCGACCATCAGCACAGGGTTCCATTCTTTACACTGTAACAACACAACCGTTCTTTGCTAAGATTTCTCGCTAACTGTAGAGGAGAGGCTACTGAACAGTCCAGTACCTTCTGCATACCAGTGCTGCCATCTTCTGAGGCGTTACGAAGGTACTTTTCATTCAACCCTCATAGCTTTCGCTAAGTGATATTAGATGGAGACCATTTCTGAACAGCAATACTAAAGTATTGTCACTGTTCTTCTAAACAATGTCTCAAACAACCCATATTTCTCAGGCTTTCAAAGAGAAATGCATGTACAAACACCTGTTTCTTCTCAGAAGGATTGAACACACTATTTAAACGCCACACTACTATTATTGTGAACATTCCCCTTTCAATTAATTATTCAAGTACACAGATGCAAAAACATGCACATCATGAATGCTGAGTCTGTTGGTTTTTCTAAGAATCTACTTCAATAACTGGTAAATTGTTTTACATGTGGTAATATAATTTATACCAAAAATAGTGAATAATCTGGTTAGTCATATTGGACTGCTATTATTTTGAACACTACTGTAAATGCCCCCATCCTGATAGATATGATCCCCATCCTGGTATATGTAATCCCACATCCTGGTACATGGCACCCCCATCCTGGTACACTGGCTCCCCATGCTACTACATGACCCCCATCCTCGTACATGACATCCCCTATCTGCTACATAGCCTTCATACTCGTACATAGCTTACCAAGGAAGGTTGCGGCAGTGGTGGTGGAATGGAATTACAGGAGGCATAGTCTTCCGTGGATGTCAGCAGTAGGGTAATGCTATGGACTAGGAGCTGGGTGTCACGGTGGGCACCATTGCATTTCCGGGTTTCGGAAGGCAATCTGCGCCTGCCTCTGTCACTATGGATTGCAAGAAAATGGCTGCAGAGACGGCACATGTGCAGATTGTGATCTTGCACAATGCCGCTACCCCCCTCCCCCATCCCCCACAGCATTGCCCCACTGCTGACATCCACTGGCTACCCTGCCTCCTGTAACTCCACTCCACTACCACCGCCGCTACATTTCAGTAAGCAAAAAAATCCAAGATTCGGTTTATAAAACGCACTCCCGTTTTCCCCCCAATCTTTTGGGGGGGAGAGTGTCTTAAAATCCACAAAATACTATACTCTTTCTCTGATTGTTCCACACCACTTGGTTTTTGCTTACAAATACTGAGGTGAAAACATCACCAAATACTCAACATGTGCACATGGCCTGAAAGGTTTTCCTCTAGACGTACCCTGTATGTAGCTTCATTAATTTTCCCATTAACTCTGACCAGCTTCCCTGTTCCTGCTAAAAACAGTTGACCCCACAGCATGATGTTGCCACCACCATCTTTGACAGTGGGGATTGTGTTTTCAGGCAGATGTGCAGTGTTATTTTTCCATTACACATAGCGTTTTGCTTGAAACCCAAAAGGTTCTACTGTCTCATCCGACCAGAACATCTTCTCCCACACGTTAGCTGTGTCCCCCTACATGGCTTTTTACACACCCCAATTGGAACTCTTTATGGCTCACTTTCAACAATGTATATCTTCTTTCCACTCTTTCAAGTCAGAGTTTTTGAGTATACAACTAATAGTTGTCTTGAGGACAGATTCTCACTCCTGAGTTGTGGATTTTTGCAGATCTTCCACAGTGGCCATGGGCCTCTTGTCCACTTCTCTAATTAGTGCTCTCTTTGCTTGGGATGGCAGTTTAGGTGGACGGCTATGTCTAGGTAAGTTTACAGTTGTGAAATACTTCTTCCGGTTTTGGATGATTGATTGAACAGTGCTCCAAGAAATGTTCAGAACTTGGACTATTCTTTTATAACTTGCTTTAGTCTTCTCCACAACTTTACCCTGACCTATCTGGTTTGTTACTTGGATTTCATGATGCTGTTTGATCCCTAATGATTTCAAACAAATATCTAAGGCCTTCAAAGTACATTTGTAGTTATACTGAGAATAAATTACACATGTGGGCCCAATTTACTAATTAGGTGACTACTGGAGACAATTGGTCACTCTGGAGTTTACTTAGGGGTATCAGACTAGAGGAGGCTGAATACAAATGAATGTGACAATTTTCAGTGTATTTATTTTTTAAATATTTAGAGAACCCGGTATCATGTACTTTTACACTTCACAAATACTTTTAAGTTAGAATCCCTACACACTGCGTTTTCTGCGTATCTGTCTGGATCCTTGAATTTCAAGGAACGGATCTGTGCCAACCGATGCCAACTCATGTCCACGGATCATTTTTTTAATGGATCCGTCATCAGTTAACAGAGATAGGGCTGGGAGGAGCTGTATCATGCTTCTGACCATGCTCAATAAAGCAAAACAGATCCGGTTTACGGATCCTTTTTTTTTCACGGATCCGTCTCTATAGACCCCCATGTTATTTGACGAGGACAGTTCCATTTCTGTCAGTTTGTGTCCGCTTTTTTGAAAGGCAGCCCAAAATCAGAGCAGTCTCCAATTCTGGGTACATGAAAAAGTGTACACAAACAGATCCCTGACAAAACTGACACACACGGATGGCCATATAGGACTAATCCGTGCCCATAAGCATACATGGGAGGCCAAAACTGGTAGACACAGACCGCCAAAAACACAGTTCTAGTGTTGGTGAATCACATATTATCCCAATAAAATACAGTAAAGTTTGTGGGTTCAATGTGAGAAAATGTGGAAAAGTTCAGGGGTATGAATACTTTTTCAGAGCGTTGTATGCACGTATGTGTTCACATTAGAGCATCTAGGACAGGGACTTAAAAATGTGGGCCGCATGCTTCATTGTGCAGCCCCAGGCACCATGGACAACTTCACAACTCTCCGTCTCATCTACATCAATAGCAGTCGCCAGCCAATCAGGGGCCTGCAGCTGACAGCACTGTATGACGTCAACTGCGGGCCTCTGATTGTCTGAGCGGCGCCCAGAAGATATAATAAAGTGTGGACTGTGGTGGAAAGATGACGCAGAGGGAAAGGAGGACAGGTGAGAAGTGTGACCGTGTGAGTGTTAGTGTGTGTATGAACGTAGGACAGGTTAGAGAATGTCTGTGTGTGAAAAACAGAGCACATTACTGCAAAAAGAAGAGTGAACAGGATGAGGGACACTACTACAATATGGGGACCAGTATGGGGGACATTACTGCAATATGTGGACCAGGATGGGGGACATTACTGCAATATGGGGACCAGGATGGGACATTACTGCAATATGGGGACCAGTATGGAGGACAGTACTGCAATGTGGGGACCAGGATGGGACATTACTGCAATATGGGGACTAGTATGGAGGACAGTAATGCAATGTGGGGACCAGGATGGGACATTACTGCAATATGGGGACCAGTATGGGGGACGTTACTAGAATATTAGGACCAGTATGGGGTATTACCAGAATATGAGGACCAGTATGAGGGACATTACTACAACATGGGGGCCAGTATGGGGACATTACTACAACCCTATATTTCTTGCCTAAGGTCCATAAAGACCCGATGACACCTCCGGGTAGACCGATTGTGTCTGGATCTGGAAACTATTTAGAAAATGTCGGTAAGTGGATAGATTCAAAACTACAGCCGTTAGTGGCCAGCCTCCCTTCCTTCACGAAGGACACTAATGAGTTCTTGAAAAAGGTAGACTCCCTCCAAATTGAAGATGATGCGTTTTTGGTTACCTGCGATATTGAATCGCTTTACACAAGTATCAGGCATGCTGATGGCTTGAGAGCCACCAAATATTTCCTGGAGATGTCGGTGCTACCTGCGGACATTGCCTCTCTTTTCATGGAGCTCTTGGAATTCAGTCTTACGCATAATTTCTTTGTATTTAAGGGGTCCTTTTTTCTACAGCTCCAGGGAACAGCAATGGGGGCATCCTTTGCGCCCTCATACGCTAATCTGTTCCTGGGGCTGTGGGAAAGGGACCTCTTCATGTCGGATCGGCTGCCGTCGATGTGCCGTGTCAATTTGTGGGCACGGTACATCGACGACATCTTTTTGATCTGGCATGGTTCAGAATCTGTACTTCACAGCTTGATTGACACATTGAATAACAATGATGTCAATATTAAGATTACTTATCATATAGATAAGAATAAGGCTGATTTCCTCGATGTTTCCGTGGCGAGGGAGTGGATGGCCGGTTGTGCACCGACATCTTCAGGAAACCTACCTCTTCTAACGCCCTTCTTCATGCCTCCTCTTCGCACCCAGCGTATATGATACGCGCCGTCCCGGTGGGTCAATTTCTCCGGCTTAGGAGGATTTGCTCCACTGAGAATGACTATGCCCTCCGTGCCGAGGAGCTGAAAAATCGGTTCCTGGCGCGAGGTTATAGTCATCGTGCCGTCAAGTTTGCTGCAAATAGGGCCAAGCATGCCACACGTAACGACCTACTTTATAATACGAGACCTCGGGCACGAGATGGAAATGTGAGATTTGTAACAACATTTCATGGACAATTCGACAAAATGAGGAAATGTCTGGACAAGGCATGGCCTATTTTACTTACAGATAGTACCTTGTCTAAAATTCTTCCATCAAGACCTATGGTCGCGATTAGACGGTCAAAAAATCTGCGTGACCACCTCGTGCCTAGTCATTATACCAAAAATGCTCATACTACCTTTTTAGATCATATCCCACGGTCACTGGGTTGTAGTCCCTGTGGAAGATGTGTTTCATGCCCCAATATAATCAAAACAGACACATTTTCAAATGCGGGGGGCACAAAAATCTATCGTATTCGTAAGAAAATCTCGTGCGGTACCGTAGGCGTTATTTACTATGCTACCTGCCCATGTTCTAAAATATATGTGGGCCTAACTACACGTGCTTTCAAAATCCGTGTGCGTGAGCATGTTTTGGCTATCGAGGCGGCAAAAGAGTGTGAAGATCCGAGAACTTTGAAAACACTACCTAGACACTTTTTTGAGTATCACCAATCACGTGGTGATCTCTTGAAAGTGAGGGGGATCGATTCCGTAGATTTGGGGATCCGTGGAGGGCCATTGGCCAAACGAGTTGCTATGCTGGAGACCAAGTGGATCTGGTTGCTCGGAACCCTGCGCCCCAATGGTTTAAATGAGAACATCAGTTATGCTCCATATTTATGATCTGCATTGATCTGTTTCGCTATGTTTCACCTGTAAAATTGATCAGGTTTTTAAATTTTCTCCCTTTTTAATATATAGGCAAGCCGGCCTTGGTTATATCTGCTGTGGACAAGAATCTCACTCGTTATATTGCTAGACATCTTCATCTACTATGGAACTGCGAATTGGACTCTCATATATTAAAGGACATGTAGTGATATATATGATTGTCAAGTTTATATTTATATTTTTGTAATTATGCATGACATGTGCTATACAAGTACTTTATACATCCATTAAATTTCATACTTAACATTCATACATGTATTGTGACATGCTAATATGTTCCTATTATGATAGGGCCAATGAGCATCTGTTTGCAACAGAACTTAGTATTGATTGGTAATATATCTTGATCTGTACATGCAGTTATCAAATGATCCGCTCCTTAATTGTGCGATTCTTTTCCCTAACTGCTGCAGTGTATCGCTGTGTGCGATTGAGAGCGCAACGCTCTGCATTATTCACAAAGTAAACATTTCCATCACATGACCAGCCGTGACGCGCAGTATCGTTGCTGGGGAACAGGTAAGCGGTAATACGTGTCGGCTCCTGACTCGCTAACTGCGGTCGCGTGGTTACACACGCGCCCGCACTAGGCGATGACGCGGCCACACTTCCGCTTCCTGTCTCCATTGCGGCGAGTGCGCGTCGCTCAAACAGCTGATCGTGATGATTACCATGCCGGCCGGCCTTTTTAAACTGCGATTTGCTGAACTGAAATACCCCCTGACGAAGGTTACGAAATGGCCATCGGGGTGTGTGGCTCCTGGTGTTAAGCACCCTTTGGTGAGAATTTCTTACTGTTGTAATACATGGGATACTAATTGCAGCACTTGCCATGTAGTGTTTTGTTCTAAAAACTGTATGCTTGTTCTTTGATTATGACAAACAATGTATTAAGATGTGAACATTGTAAATTATGCCCAGACAAGCTATAAGGAATAGGCTATCGAGCATCAATGCACACGTACGATAGAAGTGTTTGCATCAAGTGAACAGTTTATTTACAATTTCAAGGTGAAGCGACAGGCTAACGTTTCGGCCAGGTAACTGGCCTTGTTCACAGAGTCGCTGAAAAACATTGAGAATATTTACAGTGAGTAACCAAGAGGTTGCTGTATTTACAAGATTACAGTATACGTATTTACATATATACAAGTGAAAAATTCTCATAGTTTCAAATGATATACTGGTGATGGCACAAGACTGTTGGGTCAGCGAGTTTTACAAGATCAAAAGAGAAAGAAAGGATCAACTGTACTAAGGGTTTCATTGAGGTATTGCGATAGTGGTGGTATAGATATGTAAAAGTGGCTAGACATACCCTTAGTTGCTGAGGCTTGAGAAATGGTTGTTCATGCTATAAGCATAGAGGGTAACCTTGTTTGAAGGTTTCCTGTAAAATTGAGTGCACTTAAATCAGGGCAGCAGTATAGGTAAATGGTGTAACAGTGAGGATAGCTATTGTGGTGTGTTAGTGGGTAAGAGCCCAGGAGGTATCAGACCCCTAGTTATATATACCATAAGTATAAAGCATGAGAGCTAAGTGGTTAAATGGTAATCAGGGTGATAGGGGAGGATATATTATGGTATCCTGCACTGGAATAAAGTGTGCACAACTGCTGTGTCTGTCTAAGGCCAACTCAAATGTGTCACAGGTGAGGTATATTAGTATATACATAGTTACCAAGTTGTATTTTGTATCTCAGCCTGCAGTAGTATCAGGTCACCTGTATGGAGGTATAGTAGAGCAGGGCTCTCTGAATACACAAGGGAAGAGACACAAAGCATAACATCAGTGAAGTAGGGGAAGGATGAGATACTTAGCTTAGTGTGATGTCAGGAGTCCGGTCTCACTTATATTGGTGGCGCAGTGTAGGCAGCTGACACATCTGTGCCCAAGCTTAGTGGCTGGCAACAGCTGAAGGGAGCGCGCTCCCTTATATCCTAACAGACCGGTGGCCAGGCCGGAAATGCCGCCGGACGCCGGCGCATGCGCACTAGGAGCGGGTGACGTCACCGGAAGTGACGTTCCGCGCCTAGGAGCATTGTTGTGGAAATCCAAATGGGGATGTCAGGGGGCGTCACCAGAAGTGACGTATCGTTACCTGTGTTAACCCCTGGAGTTAGGGAAGCTGTTGTAGGAAAGCTGTGACTGCTACATGCTGCTTAGGGACCCGGAGGCTGAAAAGGACTAAGCTAGTAGTTATAATGCTGTAGGGGAGGGGGGGGGAAAGGGGAAGAGAAGGGGGGAATAAATTGAATGAATGAAGAGCCCCTAATCTTGTGGGGTGCAATAGGTGAAGAGCTATAAAACCCGATTGTTACTGGGTATGACGAAAATGTGGATGTTTAGGTCTATTGTACTGGAACATATCAAGCCATATAATAATTACATACATTGAGGATGTTGCAATCAGATGCCATCTGATTATGGTTATGATGGTTATAGAACATACGGCAACCACATACATTGAACATGTAAAACAGCATGTAAAACGTAACAATGAAGACCTGAAAAAGAAAACAATAAATGGGGAACCATCAAGTAACATTGATCAGGGTGGAGTCCAAATAATAAAGGGAGGAATAAAGAGGAAAAAGAACAAAAAAAGGGGGGGGTGGGAATGGGGGGGGGGGGGGGATGCAAGCTAAGTTATGCAAATTGTGGTCTTACCGCTCGGGAAGAGGAACACTGTGGAGGTGACTACAGGGAGGCTACTACGTATTTGTCTAGGAGAAAGGAGAAAAACCACATTCATATTAGCCAATCTATCTCGCGGTTGAGACCTTTAGGTGTCAGTGTGTCAAGAGTATAAATCCAATAGGTTTCCCTTTGGCGTAATAGTTGTACATGATTACCCCCTCGTTTAGGTCTGTGAACTTGTTCCAACACCTGAAAACGTAGTTGGGAGACGTTATGTTTGGCCTCATGGAAGTGTGCTGGTAGTGGTAACCAGTTTTTTTTTCGGTTCTTATCGTCGATTTGTGGCTGGAGATACGATCCCTCACAGCCTGAGTGGTTTCACCGACGTATAACAAGCCACAAGGACATTTGACTACGTAAACTACAAAATTAGTTTCGCAGGTGAAGTAACCTTTAATAGGATACGACTTACCGGAGCGCGGATGTTGTACCTCATGTCCTCTGATGACGTTTGAACAGCATCGGCATGTACGTCCTAAGCAAGGGAATGTGCCTACTCTCCTATGTCCTGAAAGGGTAGTCTGATGTAGTTGTGATGTAGTGGGCATGTCAGCTCTGACCAGTCTGTCTCTGATATTCACTGGCCTTTTAGTACACATAATGGGTTGTTGTTGGAATTCTTGAATCAGAGGATATGCTTTGGTCAGGAGTGGCCAGTGGTTGCGTATAAGTTTGTGTACCCGTAGAATGGCGGGGTGATAGTTATGGACAAAGGGGAGTCTAGGAGTGTTCCGGTTTGTTCTGATGGTGGTTTGTTCTGTATCTGTTAGGGCTAGTGTCATCTCGCTATCCAGTAAGGGGGTAGGGTAATTACGTTCTTTGAACTTATCAGACATCTCTTTCAACCGATTGGCTCTCTTGGTCTCATCAGTCACTATCCTGGTCACCCTCTTAAACTGTGACCTGGGGAGACTGTTTTTAGTGTATTTAGGGTGACAGCTGTCGAATCTCAGGAGACTGTTGCAGTCCGTGGGTTTGCAAAAAAGGTCGGTTGTCAATTTGCCCTGGGAATCTTTCAAAACTTTAGTGTCAAGGAAAGACACCTCGTCATGGTGATGTGTCATTGTGAATGTCAGACCGGGTCTGGTTACGTTGAGCCTGTTATGAAACTCATGTAGGCTGAGTTCGGTACCTCGCCAAATACAGAAAATATCATCGATATAGTGGAGCCACAGGATCGCGTTTTGGATAAAGTTGTTATCAGTGTATATGAATTCTCGTTCGAAGCGGTCCATGTACAGATTTGCGTAGGCTGGCGCAACATTGGAACCCATGGCGGTCCCACATGTCTGTAAAAAGAATTCGTCCTCAAATCGGAAAAAGTTCTCCCTAAGTACTAAGTCAAGTAGGTCAATACACAGGTCCTGGGTCCTGACGTCGGTTTCAGTTTCTTGTAGAGTTAGTTGTACGGCCCTCATTCCGTCATCATGTTTAATGGACGTGTAAAGACTATTGACGTCAAATGTACAAAGAATGCTGTCAATCGGGATGTTATGTAAGGTCCGTATTTTCTCAAGGAAAGCACCAGTGTCCAAGATGAAGGATCGAGTTTGGTGTGTGTATGGTGTGAGAATTTTCTCTAGGAATATGGATAGTGGATTCAGTATGGAGTCAGTGGAAGCGACTATTGGTCTACCCGGTGGGTTATGGAGATCCTTATGGATCTTAGGTAACGTGTATAATACCGGGGTTATCGGGTGGATGTTGGTGAGGTATGTCTTAGTCTTGCTATCAATGGCTCCGTGTTGTAGATGTTTGGATAGTGTGGCTTCGATTTTCCTGCGGATGTTGTAAGTTGGGTCAGATTGTAGTTTCCTGTAAGTGGTGGTGTCAGCTAGTTGTCGCCTGATTTCATTAACATATTGGCTTCTGTTCATGACCACTATTGCTCCACCCTTATCCGCCGGTTTGATAGTGATATTGTTATTCTCCTTTAGGGAGGTAATGGCTTGTTTGTCAGAGGCAGATAGGTTATGGCGGACAGGGAGGAGGCCAATACGTTGATCATGAACAGTTTCCTTTATATCCCTGTCTAAGAGATTCACAAAAGTTTCTATGGCATGGTAGGTTTTAGGTGGTATAAAGCTACTGGGGTTGCGTAGACCCAGTGTATCAATTGACATTGCAGGTCTCTCAACTCGCTCATGTAATGTCCCCAAACTGTTGGCATTAGGGAGTGGGGTGTCGTTGAAGTGTACCTTCAATCTCAAACTTCTATAGAAACGCTGGAGGTCCTTCTCCAATTGGAAGGAATCCCAACGTGGTGTTGGGCAAAAAGAAAGACCCAAGTTTAAAACTTTAAGTTCTAAGGGAGAGAGTGAGTAGTCAGAGATATTTATAACTATATTTGGACTCCTACCTGTGATCGTAGTACCATCTGCCGATCCAGATCTCTTCCTCCTAGACCTCCTGGTGGGACGGTTATGCCTAAAAAATGAGGTCTTGGTGTTGGAGCTCCTCCAGAGTCGCTCCCGGAACCTGCGGAAGAGTCTGCCGGTGAGGCTCCTCCAGATGGAGTGGGACCTCCATGAGGGCGGCGTGGTTTCGGATATCTCGGTCTGCGGGGGATCGGATCTTCCCATCTATAGACTTTGTTGGATAGGTAGTCCTCTGTATCCCTTAAGAATTTTGTACGTTTACGCTCTTCCAATGTTCTGCGGTGGTTAGATAGAATAGATTCAGTTTTCTTCTTGATGTTGTCCAATTCAGTGCTGCTGATGGTGGAGAAGAGTTGCGTTTCTATAGCAGAGATCTTGTCCTCTGTTTCTTTAATAGCAACCTGCAGGTGTTCGATGGTTAATAGGATGATGTCAAAGGAACATTTGTTTAGAATTTTTTGATAGGTTTCACAATATTTGCTGTTGTCAGCGAAGAGAGTAGGACGGAGGTTGCAACGGAGGCCCCTGGGTATCTTCCCTTGACGGAAATACTCCCCCAAGGTTGCACAGTGTAGTTCGTATCCAATCAGTTTTTTCTTCTCTTTCTCCCAATCCTTTGTTTTTATCTCTTTGCTGGGTATGTGGAGAAAGTCAGATCCAGTTCGTATCTTTGCTAGGATAGATGGTCCTGCAGCATCATCATACATATATGTCTGGGATGTCATGAGAATGGTAGGTGCTGAAAGCCCAAAAATAGTAGTATAGGAAGTTCGAAGGCTAGCACTCAAATATGGCGATGGTCACGGTGCAATTGAAAGGGGCCAAGGGTCCCGTAGTCAATAGGCTATCGAGCATCAATGCACACGTACGATAGAAGTGTTTGCATCAAGTGAACAGTTTATTTACAATTTCAAGGTGAAGCGACAGGCTAACGTTTCGGCCAGGTAACTGGCCTTGTTCACAGAGTCGCTGAAAAACATTGAGAATATTTACAGTGAGTAACCAAGAGGTTGCTGTATTTACAAGATTACAGTATACGTATTTACATATATACAAGTGAAAAATTCTCATAGTTTCAAATGATATACTGGTGATGGCACAAGACTGTTGGGTCAGCGAGTTTTACAAGATCAAAAGAGAAAGAAAGGATCAACTGTACTAAGGGGTTTCATTGAGGTATTGCGATAGTGGTGGTATAGATATGTAAAAGTGGCTAGACATACCCTTAGTTGCTGAGGCTTGAGAAATGGTTGTTCATGCTATAAGCATAGAGGGTAACCTTGTTTGAAGGTTTCCTGTAAAATTGAGTGCACTTAAATCAGGGCAGCAGTATAGGTAAATGGTGTAACAGTGAGGATAGCTATTGTGGTGTGTTAGTGGGTAAGAGCCCAGGAGGTATCAGACCCCTAGTTATATATACCATAAGTATAAAGCATGAGAGCAGGTTGCTATTAAAGAAACAGAGGACAAGATCTCTGCTATAGAAACGCAACTCTTCTCCACCATCAGCAGCACTGAATTGGACAACATCAAGAAGAAAACTGAATCTATTCTATCTAACCACCGCAGAACATTGGAAGAGCGTAAACGTACAAAATTCTTAAGGGATACAGAGGACTACCTATCCAACAAAGTCTATAGATGGGAAGATCCGATCCCCCGCAGACCGAGATATCCGAAACCACGCCGCCCTCATGGAGGTCCCACTCCATCTGGAGGAGCCTCACCGGCAGACTCTTCCGCAGGTTCCGGGAGCGACTCTGGAGGAGCTCCAACACCAAGACCTCATTTTTTAGGCATAACCGTCCCACCAGGAGGTCTAGGAGGAAGAGATCTGGATCGGCAGATGGTACTACGATCACAGGTAGGAGTCCAAATATAGTTATAAATATCTCTGACTACTCACTCTCTCCCTTAGAACTTAAAGTTTTAAACTTGGGTCTTTCTTTTTGCCCAACACCACGTTGGGATTCCTTCCAATTGGAGAAGGACCTCCAGCGTTTCTATAGAAGTTTGAGATTGAAGGTACACTTCAACGACACCCCACTCCCTAATGCCAACAGTTTGGGGACATTACATGAGCGAGTTGAGAGACCTGCAATGTCAATTGATACACTGGGTCTACGCAACCCCAGTAGCTTTATACCACCTAAAACCTACCATGCCATAGAAACTTTTGTGAATCTCTTAGACAGGGATATAAAGGAAACTGTTCATGATCAACGTATTGGCCTCCTCCCTGTCCGCCATAACCTATCTGCCTCTGACAAACAAGCCATTACCTCCCTAAAGGAGAATAACAATATCACTATCAAACCGGCGGATAAGGGTGGAGCAATAGTGGTCATGAACAGAAGCCAATATGTTAATGAAATCAGGCGACAACTAGCTGACACCACCACTTACAGGAAACTACAATCTGACCCAACTTACAACATCCGCAGGAAAATCGAAGCCACACTATCCAAACATCTACAACACGGAGCCATTGATAGCAAGACTAAGACATACCTCACCAACATCCACCCGATAACCCCGGTATTATACACGTTACCTAAGATCCATAAGGATCTCCATAACCCACCGGGTAGACCAATAGTCGCTTCCACTGACTCCATACTGAATCCACTATCCATATTCCTAGAGAAAATTCTCACACCATACACACACCAAACTCGATCCTTCATCTTGGACACTGGTGCTTTCCTTGAGAAAATACGGACCTTACATAACATCCCGATTGACAGCATTCTTTGTACATTTGACGTCAATAGTCTTTACACGTCCATTAAACATGATGACGGAATGAGGGCCGTACAACTAACTCTACAAGAAACTGAAACCGACGTCAGGACCCAGGACCTGTGTATTGACCTACTTGACTTAGTACTTAGGGAGAACTTTTTCCGATTTGAGGACGAATTCTTTTTACAGACATGTGGGACCGCCATGGGTTCCAATGTTGCGCCAGCCTACGCAAATCTGTACATGGACCGCTTCGAACGAGAATTCATATACACTGATAACAACTTTATCCAAAACGCGATCCTGTGGCTCCGCTATATCGATGATATTTTCTGTATTTGGCGAGGTACCGAACTCAGCCTACATGAGTTTCATAACAGGCTCAACGTAACCAGACCCGGTCTGACATTCACAATGACACATCACCATGACGAGGTGTCTTTCCTTGACACTAAAGTTTTGAAAGATTCCCAGGGCAAATTGACAACCGACCTTTTTTGCAAACCCACGGACTGCAACAGTCTCCTGAGATTCGACAGCTGTCACCCTAAATACACTAAAAACAGTCTCCCCAGGTCACAGTTTAAGAGGGTGACCAGGATAGTGACTGATGAGACCAAGAGAGCCAATCGGTTGAAAGAGATGTCTGATAAGTTCAAAGAACGTAATTACCCTACCCCCTTACTGGATAGCGAGATGACACTAGCCCTAACAGATACAGAACAAACCACCATCAGAACAAACCGGAACACTCCTAGACTCCCCTTTGTCCATAACTATCACCCCGCCATTCTACGGGTACACAAACTTATACGCAACCACTGGCCACTCCTGACCAAAGCATATCCTCTGATTCAAGAATTCCAACAACAACCCATTATGTGTACTAAAAGGCCAGTGAATATCAGAGACAGACTGGTCAGAGCTGACATGCCCACTACATCACAACTACATCAGACTACCCTTTCAGGACATAGGAGAGTAGGCACATTCCCTTGCTTAGGACGTACATGCCGATGCTGTTCAAACGTCATCAGAGGACATGAGGTACAACATCCGCGCTCCGGTAAGTCGTATCCTATTAAAGGTTACTTCACCTGCGAAACTAATTTTGTAGTTTACGTAGTCAAATGTCCTTGTGGCTTGTTATACGTCGGTGAAACCACTCAGGCTGTGAGGGATCGTATCTCCAGCCACAAATCGACGATAAGAACCGAAAAAAAACTGGTTACCACTACCAGCACACTTCCATGAGGCCAAACATAACGTCTCCCAACTACGTTTTCAGGTGTTGGAACAAGTTCACAGACCTAAACGAGGGGGTAATCATGTACAACTATTACGCCAAAGGGAAACCTATTGGATTTATACTCTTGACACACTGACACCTAAAGGTCTCAACCGCGAGATAGATTGGCTAATATGAATGTGGTTTTTCTCCTTTCTCCTAGACAAATACGTAGTAGCCTCCCTGTAGTCACCTCCACAGTGTTCCTCTTCCCGAGCGGTAAGACCACAATTTGCATAACTTAGCTTGCATCCCCCCCCCCCCCCCCCATTCCCACCCCCCCCTTTTTTTGTTCTTTTTCCTCTTTATTCCTCCCTTTATTATTTGGACTCCACCCTGATCAATGTTACTTGATGGTTCCCCATTTATTGTTTTCTTTTTCAGGTCTTCATTGTTACGTTTTACATGCTGTTTTACATGTTTAATGTATGTGGTTGCCGTATGTTCTATAACCATCATAACCATAATCAGATGGCATCTGATTGCAACATCCTCAATGTATGTAATTATTATATGGCTTGATATGTTCCAGTACAATAGACCTAAACATCCACATTTTCGTCATACCCAGTAACAATCGGGTTTTATAGCTCTTCACCTATTGCACCCCACAAGATTAGGGGCTCTTCATTCATTCAATTTATTCCCCCCTTCTCTTCCCCTTTCCCCCCCCCCCCTCCCCTACAGCATTATAACTACTAGCTTAGTCCTTTTCAGCCTCCGGGTCCCTAAGCAGCATGTAGCAGTCACAGCTTTCCTACAACAGCTTCCCTAACTCCAGGGGTTAACACAGGTAACGATACGTCACTTCTGGTGACGCCCCTTGACATCCCCATTTGGATTTCCACAACAATGCTCCTAGGCGCGGAACGTCACTTCCGGTGACGTCACCCGCTCCTAGTGCGCATGCGCCGGCGTCCGGCGGCATTTCCGGCCTGGCCACCGGTCTGTTAGGATATAAGGGAGCGCGCTCCCTTCAGCTGTTGCCAGCCACTAAGCTTGGGCACAGATGTGTCAGCTGCCTACACTGCGCCACCAATATAAGTGAGACCGGACTCCTGACATCACACTAAGCTAAGTATCTCATCCTTCCCCTACTTCACTGATGTTATGCTTTGTGTCTCTTCCCTTGTGTATTCAGAGAGCCCTGCTCTACTATACCTCCATACAGGTGACCTGATACTACTGCAGGCTGAGATACAAAATACAACTTGGTAACTATGTATATACTAATATACCTCACCTGTGACACATTTGAGTTGGCCTTAGACAGACACAGCAGTTGTGCACACTTTATTCCAGTGCAGGATACCATAATATATCCTCCCCTATCACCCTGATTACCATTTAACCACTTAGCTCTCATGCTTTATACTTATGGTATATATAACTAGGGGTCTGATACCTCCTGGGCTCTTACCCACTAACACACCACAATAGCTATCCTCACTGTTACACCATTTACCTATACTGCTGCCCTGATTTAAGTGCACTCAATTTTACAGGAAACCTTCAAACAAGGTTACCCTCTATGCTTATAGCATGAACAACCATTTCTCAAGCCTCAGCAACTAAGGGTATGTCTAGCCACTTTTACATATCTATACCACCACTATCGCAATACCTCAATGAAACCCCTTAGTACAGTTGATCCTTTCTTTCTCTTTTGATCTTGTAAAACTCGCTGACCCAACAGTCTTGTGCCATCACCAGTATATCATTTGAAACTATGAGAATTTTTCACTTGTATATATGTAAATACGTATACTGTAATCTTGTAAATACAGCAACCTCTTGGTTACTCACTGTAAATATTCTCAATGTTTTTCAGCGACTCTGTGAACAAGGCCAGTTACCTGGCCGAAACGTTAGCCTGTCGCTTCACCTTGAAATTGTAAATAAACTGTTCACTTGATGCAAACACTTCTATCGTACGTGTGCATTGATGCTCGATAGCCTATTGACTACGGGACCCTTGGCCCCTTTCAATTGCACCGTGACCATCGCCATATTTGAGTGCTAGCCTTCGAACTTCCTAAGCTATAAGGAATAACCTTCGATTTCACTTACTGATGTGTTTGTGATTATGACAACAATCTATATGCATACCTTTAGCACCTAGTTGACCCTGTTGCAGCAAATATATATTAAGCACTTGCACTTTAATAATTTTGGCCTATGTGTTTTGTGGATAGACCTATACAATTGTGTAAATTATTGTTAACTCAAAACTATTGTGCTGCATATGGATTCTGTGGGTGACATTTGGTTGCATCTACTTGCCAGTCCTGCAATATTGTTATTATAAATGTGCTATGTAATTTTACACCCAACAGTACTTATAACAGGAGCCCCCCTTTTTGGGTTGTTTGTCCTTTTTGTGTATGCCCGTCCTTGTCCATCTTCCTTTTGAAATAAATTAATTGAATACAGATGTTTATCGCTTGATTCTTGGTATTTCTTCAATGTGGGGACCAGGATGGGACATTACTGCAATATGGGGACTAGTATGGAGGACAGTAATGCAATGTGGGGACCAGGATGGGACATTACTGCAATATGGGGACCAGTATGGGGGACGTTACTAGAATATTAGGACCAGTATGGGGGTATTACCAGAATATGAGGACCAGTATGAGGGACATTACTACAACATGGGGGCCAGTATGGGGACATTACTACAATATGGGACCACTATGGGGGCATTACCACAATATGTGGTCCTATATGGCGGACAATACTACAATATGGGGACATTACCATAATATAGGGATAAGTATGGGGGACATTACTACAATATGGGGACAAGGACGGGGGATATTACTACAATATGGGGATCAGTATAGAGGACATTACCACAATATGGGGAACAGTATGGGGGACATTACAACAATATGGGCACCAAGATGGGGACATTACTACGAGACGGAGACCAGGATGGGGACATTACTACAATATGGGCACCAGGAAGGGGACATTACTATGAGACGGAGACCAGAATGGGGGACATTACTACAATGTGGACACCAGGAAGGGGACTTACTACAATATAAGCACCAGGAAGGGGACATTACTATGAGATGGAGACCAGGATGGGGACATTACAACAATATGGGCACCAGGATGGGGACATTACTACGAGACGGAGACCAGGATAGGGACATTACTACAATGTGGGCCCCAGGAAGGGGACATTACTACAATATGAAAGAATTGCGTAACCCTCGCACACGGCAAGAAAAAAGGTTTATCTGTTATAATGTAGTATGTGTGAAAACAGGAAACATGTGCAGATCATGCTAGTATCTCAATATGTTGTAGTATCCGTGTGACCACCAACCGAGTATATAGGCCGGAATGAAACTTACTGGCTTCTGACTTGGATAATGTACATTCATTCCTTGTTATATAGAAATCATAACCGTTATATCAGGGCGCTGATCAGACAGACCTGCACTTCTGATAGCAGTGCAATACCCGCGGGACTCTTGATCCACACATCACCAGTTCCTGGTCCACCAAATTAACCCATAAGGGCTTATAGCCGTTTTCTATATAACAAGGATTGAATGTATATTATCCAATACACCAGTCAGAAGCCAGTACATTTCATTCTGGCCTATATACCCGGTTGGTGGTCACACGGATACTACAACATATTGAGATACTAGCATGATCTTCATATGTTTCCTGTTTTCACACATACTACATTATAACAGATAAACCTTTTTCTGAAGAAGGCACAATATGTTAGTGCCGAAACGTCAATTGCGATATGACAACTAATATCTGACTACTGTGTTTCAATAAAACATACTGAAACCATATCCAAGTTCTTTTTTTTCTTGCCGTGTGCAAGGGTTACACAATTCTTTCATTGGATATTGTTCCCTTAACGCATCGGTAGATTAAAACGTAGAACCAAGCCTTATGCTTGAATTACTACAATATGGGCACCAGGATGGGGACATTACTTCGAGACGGAGACCAGGATGGGGACATTACTAAGAGACGGAGACCAGGATGGGGACATTACTACAATATGGTTACCAGGATGGGGACATTATTACAATATGGGCACCAGGATGGAGTCATTACTGCAAGACGGAAACCAGGATGGGGACATTACTGCAAGATGTTGGCCAAAATTGCTATATGGTGCTAATTGTAAGACAATATTACAAGAAAAAGATAAAATGTTAAAAAATTCAAAGGCGACAATTCTTTACCACTAAAAATGCTATTTTTAATATAAACTAAAATAACAAAAAAATGTTTATCACCACATCCGTAACAACCCAACCTATGCAAAAACGGTACCGTAACCCATGCAATAAATGATATTTAAAATAATAACCTAATCAAGCAAAAAAATGTTAAAATGTAATTTGTTCTACAAAGAATGCAGCCCTCCAAATAAAACATTTTTTCTAAACATTTTTCTAAGTACAGCCAACACACCCATCCAAGTTTGAGACCCCCTGATCTATGAGCCCTAATGTTCATGCAGTCTGGTAATCACAGTAGAACAGCTTACTCTTGCAGTTCATTTCTAGAGTAAGTGTTCTTTTATACCATTAGTTCTTCACACCAAAACCCACAACAATGACAATTTACCACCAGTTCTTTCACTTTCCACTTTTTGTATTTACATTTTTTTCAGCAATTATGCACAGTGGTAGAAAAAATGTCTCCAGCCGCAGTCTTTTTTTTTAAGTTATAACCACAATTTAACACCTTGCTGTGCAGAGGCGTTATGGTTAGGATAACAACAGACTTGTGGGACTTCACAAGCGAGATGAAACCTCAGCAATCTGATGCCATACTAATCATGAAACATCTTCACACTGGTGGTCAGTTACTACTGGAAAGAAGGATTTTATGCCTGTGACACTCACTCATCGCACATTCAGAATGATCAAGTTACTGTACAGAAGGTACTTTGCATAACTGCTATTTTTTAACAGTTTTTAGTAATTTCATAAAACAGATGTGATGACCAAAGGTAGTTGAGGTAATTAGATACCCAATTGGTGCTGATCAAACAATTTTTCCATGATAGCCCCTTTAAACATAGTAACACTTACAATATGTTGTATGGAGGGGTATCGACTCTCATTGTTTATACTGAACTGAGAAACCTGTTTAAAAAGGTTGTTTTAGGGCCCTTTCACATCAGTGTTTTTTGAAATTCGCGGCAGATGCGGTGAAAAAAACGCATGGTCAGCCGCGGTTTTTTTCGCGGCCGCACCTGCCGCAAGTGCAAAACCGCACTTGCCGCACCTGCCGCAAGTCCCCCTATACTTTCTATGGGAAAAACCGCAACCCCGCCGCAAGTGTATCGGTTATGCGCCAAACGCGGCAGATGCGGTTTTTTCACCGCATCTGCCGCGAATTTAAAAAAACGCTGATGTGAAAGGGCCCTAACCGCGACACTTGCAGCACACTTGCGGCAAGCCCCATGCAATGTCTATGGGGCTTGCAGTAAGGGTGCGGCAAGTGCGGTTCCGGCACTTGCGGCAGGTGCGGCCGCGAAAAAAAATGCTGTCAGCCGCGTTTTTTTTACCGGCCGCACCTGTCGCAAGTGCCAAAACCGCAGTTGCCGCACCTGCCGCAAGTCCGCCTATACCTTGTATGGCGTTTACTGCAACCGCGCCGCAAGTGCAGCCGGTATGCGGTAATCGCGGCAGATGCGTTTTTTTCACCGCATCTGCCGCGATTTGAGAAAAACGATGATGTGAAAGGGCCCTTAGAAGGACAATTCTGCCCTTGTTAAAGGGAACCAACCACCTCAGATGACGTGTATAAGCTGTTAATACATGTCCCTGGACCCTATGTACACCATTGCAGCTATGTTTTTGCTAAGAATATTGATAACAGCAAACCGAAATAAACAGTTTATAAACTTACATGACTTCGTACTTGAGGGCGTCTCCCTCGGGCTTTAGTACGAGAGGGCTGTGTCTTATGCAGCCTGAGTGGCTTTCCTCCCCTCCCTCTCTGTTTGCAGGACGTCACTGAGAAGACGTGCACGGACGGGAGCTGCCTTGGGTGCCCGCCCACACCAAGATAATATCACGCCCTAATGTGACGTCCTGCAAACAGAGAGGGAGGGGGAGGAAAGCCACTCAGGCTGCATAAGACACAGCCCTCTCGTACTAAAGCCCGAGGGAGACGCCCTCAAGTACGAAATCATGTAAGTTTATAAACTGTTTATTTCGGTTTGCTGTTATCAATATTCTTAGCAAAAACATAGCTGCAATGGTGTACATAGGGTCCAGGGACATGTATTAACAGCTTATACACGTCATCTGAGGTGGTTGGTTCCCTTTAAGACCCCTCTCTGTGTGCTACAACAGAGGTAAAAGTGGCTCTTGGTCTGGTGTCTGGCAGTCCAAGCTTGTGACAGTGAATTATTTAAACTTATTTGAATGTCCATCTATGTAATGGTTTCACTTGCCTTGTAGACGCTTCCCCATTAATAACAGCTCATCACCCGTGATAAAGAAGCCAGGCCTTCAGTGATCAGATTACTGTGTTGGGAGATCTGGCCTAGACAATGTCACATATAGCAGAAGTAAGGACTGTAAAGTAGCATGATTTGGAAACTCCCTATATGTAGACTCCTGAGTTATTCCATGACTCTCATCAGTCTGTACAAATATTTCAGTAAGGCTGAAGTCACACTTGTGTGTGACTCACACGAGCATCGGCATCACCCTGGCACTTCCGCCCTCTCTTTGGACAGGAGCGTGCAGCTGCATAGAAATACAGGCAGCTGACACACTCCTGTCCGGAGAGCAGACAGACGTGCCAGGGTGATGTGATACTCGCATGAGTTGCACACAATTGTGACTTCAACCTAAAGAACTATAAACAATGCAAACAACAGCTTGATATAAAGAGATATGATATATACTGAACACATATCACCAATAATACAATCAAATACAATTCAGATGTTTTGTCTAGCTTTAGGGGCACACTTTTTGTTTTGTCCTTTTCTTGTTCAGAATAATCTGTTTATTATTGGTGATATGTGTTCAGTATCCCGTATGGGTATATGGATTCTCACTTAATTCAAGAAACCCAATTATATTTGGGATGGTATATATCACAGTGGGTACGGAAAGTATTTAGATCCCTTTACATTTTTTACTCTTTGTTTCATTGCAGCCATTTGGTAAATTAAAAAAACTTCAGTTTTCTTCTCATCAATGTAGACTCTGCACCCCATCTTGACTAAAAAAAAACAAATGTAGAAATGTTTGCAAATTTATTAAAAAATAAAAACTGAAATATCACATGGTCATAAGTATTCAGACCCTTTGCTCAGTATTGAGTATTTGCACCTTTTGAGCTAGTACAGCCATGAGTCTTCTTGGGAATGATTTAACAAGTTTTTCACACCTAAATTTGGGGATCCTCTGCCATTCTTCCTCACAGATCTTCTCCAGTTCCTTCAGGTTGGATGGTGAACGTTGGTGGACAGCCATTTTCAGGTCTCTCCAGAGATACATAATTGGGTTTACGTCAGGGCTCTGGCGGGCCAGTCAATAATGTTCACAGAGTTGTTCTGAAGCCACTCCTTTGTTATTTTAGCTGTGTGCTTAGGGTCATTGTCTTGTTAGAAGATAAAACTTCAGTCAAGTCTGAGGTCAAGAGCAGTCTGGAACAGGTTTTCATCCAGGAAATCTCTGTACTCGGCCGCATTTATGTTTCATTCAATTGCAACCAGTCGTTCTGTCCCTACAGGTGAAAAACACCCCCATAGAATGATGCTGCCACCACCATGTTTCACTGTTGGGATTGTATTGGTCAGGTGATGAGCAGTGCCTGGTTTTCTCCACACATACCGCTTAGAATTATCACCAAAACGTTCTACAGGGTGGGCCATTTATATGGATACACCTAAATAAAATGGGAATGGTTGGTAATATCAAGTTCCTGTTTGTGGCACATTACTATATGGGAGGGGGAAAACGTTTCCAGGTGGGTGGTGACCATGGCATATTGAAAGAATAAAGTTACATTAAAACCAAGCACACAATTGTTTTTTTTCCGAAATTCTCAATACGTTTGATGTGTCACATCACCCTCTACCCATTGAAAAAATAAAGTTGGATCCAAAATGGCCGACTTCAAAATGGCCACCATGGTCATCACCCATCTGGAGACGTTTTCCCCACCGATATACTAATGTGTCACAAACAGGGAGTTGATATCACCTGCCATTCCCATTTTATTTAGGTGTATCCAAATAAATGGCCCACCCTGTATCTTCGTCTCATCAAACCAGAGAATCTTATTTCTCATGGTCTGGGAGTCTTTTATGTGTTTTTTGCAAACTCTATGTGGGCTTTCATATATCTTGGCACTGAGAGGAGGCTTCCGTCGGACCAATCTGCCATAAAGGCCTGACTGGTGGAGGGCTGCAATGATAGTTTACTTTGTGGAATTTTCTCTCATTTCCCTACTGCATCTCTGGAGCTCAGCCTAAGTGATCTTGGGGTTCTTCTTTACCTCTCTCACCAAGGCTCTTCTCCCACAACTGCTCAGTTTGGCTGGATGGCCAGGTCTAGGAATACTTCTGGTGGTCCCAAACATTTTCCATTTAAGGATTATGGAGGACACTATGCTCTTAGGAACCTTGAGTACTGCAGAAAATATTTTGTCACCAGGCCAGATCTGTGCCTTGCCACAATTCTGTCTCTGAGCTCCTTAGGCAGTTCCTTTCACCTCATGATTCACATTTGGTCTGACATACACTGTGAGCTGTGAGGTCTTATATAGACAGATGTGTACCTTTCCAACTCAAGTCCCATCAGTTTAATTAAATACAGCTGGACTCCAATGAAGGAGTAGAATCATCTCAAGGAGGATCACAAGGAAATGCGAATGCTTGGTATGTCAAACCGCTATGCGTGCCACTGATGCGGCCCACCGCTAGGGGCGAATGCTCGGTATGTCCAAACTGCTATGCGTTCCACTGATGCAGTCCACCCATAGGGGCGAATGCGAGGTGTGTTCAAATTGCTATGCGTTCCACTGATGCACTCCACCAATAGGAAGCATGTCTGCTGACAGCTTTTTGACACTTAGCTATTTCTTGTAGCTGTGAGATTGACTTAGCATATCTCCATCTTCTGATACTCACCGTCTAACCCTATATGTGTTGAATTTCATGTGTCTTACCTCAGCTAAGTATTTCTATATTAAACAGTCTCTGAGAGTTTTGACAAGTATTACTTAATATCATGCATCTTATGTTTTAGTTATATATACCATAGGTTATTTAGATGAGCACATTTATAGAAAACTTTTGCTTGGGGTAAACCAATATGCCATATTATGCTTTGGTGAAATCATCACTATGTAATTCTCCTAATTTCAATATAATTTTTCTCCATCGCATCATTGAGGGACACAGAACCATGGGACCATGGGGTGTATGCTTTTCTGCCACTAGGAGGCGACACTAAGTAGAGATTAAAATTGAGCCCTCCTTCTTGCAGTATACACCCGAGCGTGGGTGTAGATAATCAGTTTTTAGCTTAGTGTCGCAGGAGGCACATGCGGTCTGTAGCTCAGACCAAACATACCCGCTTTTATTTATTTACTTAGCCTTTCACTTTTACGTCGCAGACTTTCACGGAAACCTGAGGGCAGCTCACGGAGACGGCTCGGGTTTCCGTGAAAGTCAGCGACGTAATAGTAAAAGGCTAAATAAATAAATAAAAGAGGGTATGTGTGGTCTGAGCTACAGATCGCATGTGCCTCCTGCGAGACTAAGCTAAAAACTGAATATCTACGCCCACACTCGGGTGTATACTGCAACAAGGAGGGCTCAATTTTAATCTCTACTTAGTGTCGCCTCCTAGTGGCAGAAAAGCATACACCCCATGTTCCCATGGTCCTGTGTCCCCCAATGATTAGCTAGGAGAAAAGGATTTTACGGTGAGTACACAAAAATCCCTGTATTGTATATTGTAGCTACTGGATTTATTAATATTTTATGAACATATTATCAGCACCCGTTTGCCTATGGTAAATCAAATGCTTATAGTAGCTCTTATATATTGTTATTACCATCTAGTTCTTCTGAACACTCACATAATACCACCTAAATGTGATATTACAAAATCTGTACATCAGGTTCTATGAAATTATTATACCGTATATACTCGTGTATAAGCCGAGTTTTTCAGCACAAAAAATGTGCTGAAAAGTCCCCCCCTCGGCTTATACACGAGTCATATACTCGGTATACAACCCCCCCATCAGTGGTGTATACAGGGCCCCCCCCCATGCTGTCAGCCACCTGTAAAGGAATAGAACATTATACTTATCCCTGTCCTGTTGCCGTCGCCGCTCTCTGACACCGCGCGCTCCTCCGTCTTCATCCGGCTTCTTCCTGCTGTGACCGGCGGGCGCAGGCAATGACGTCATTGTCTGTGCACCGAGGAGGAAGAAGGAAGAAGCCGGATGAAGACGGAGGAGCGCGCGGTGTCAGAGAGCGGCAGCGGCGACAGGACAGGGATAAGTATAATGTTCTATTCCTTTACAGGTGGCTGACAGCAAGGAAGGGGGGGGGCGCACTGTATACACCACTGGGGCCCTGTATTCACCACTGGGGCCCTGTATTCACCACTGGGGCCCTGTATACACCACTGGGGCCCTGTATACATCATTGGGGCCCTGTATACACCACTGGGGCCCTGTATACACCACTGGTACCCTGTATGCACCGCTGGGACCCTGTATGCACCACCGGGGCCCTGTATACACCACTGGGGCCCTGTATTCACCACTGGGGCCCTGTATTCACCACTGGGGCTCTGTATGCACCACTGGGGCCCTGTATGCACCACTGGGGCCTGTATATACCACTGGGGCCTGTATATACTGATGGGGCCTGTATATACCACTGGGGAGGCTGCTGTATACTACTAGGGCTGCTGTATATACTGCTGGGGCCTGTATATACCACTGGGGAGGCTGCTGTATACTACTGGGGCTGCTGTATATACTGCTGGGGCCTGTATATACCACTGGGGAGGCTGCTGTATACTACCACTGGGGAGGCTGCTGTATACTACCACTGGGGAGGCTGCTGTATACTCCCACTGGGGAGGCTGCTATATACTACCACTGGGGAGGCTGCTGTATACTACCACTGGTGAGGCCTGTATACCACTGGGGGGGCCTGTATACCACACTGCTGGGGGCTGTATATCTGTGCTGGGGTCCACCCTCGGCTTATACACGAGTCAATAGGTTTTCCCAGGTTGGGGGCAAAAGTAGGGGGGTCGGCTTAGACACGGGTCGGCTTATACACGAGTATATACGGTAATTCATTTGTACTAAATATCTATATGTTAGCACTTTTTTGTGATATTAAAAATCTGCATCTAGCACAATAGCACTTTATTGGTATAACCATTTTAGTAATTATTTGATCTGAAAGGTTGCAGATTTATTTTTGCGTTATAGATATGACTGTCTATTGAAATACTGCTTGTACAGTATTTTATAGGTGTGCTCCTGATGAGCCTACTTACGAGCATTGCAGTGAGTGTAAACATACCGTTACTTCGATAATATGTCATCGTCGATTTTATGCTGCCAGACAACCACTGACAGAGCCAAATTGCACATACTAACCTACCGTCACTCACTTTGATCCACTGCATATTTTGTGAAGATACAGGAAATGGTGATGTCAAAGTTCCACCAGCCGCCGGACCTTTGCGGTCTGGTATTGGCTGCAGTCAATCAGAGGTCACAGCGATTTGCCAGCTGGTCAAATGGGGACATTACTGCTTTCTGTGGCATAGTAGACTCCCGAGCAGCCTGTACTGCATCCATTTGTGTACCAGTAGGTGAGTACTATTGAGATTGTTTTATTTCACACGTCCTACCCCTGGACTAAATTTTATTTAGCCTGGACAGCTTCTGTAAAGTATGTTACTGTTATCGCAGTATAACATAGTTGTCTTCTTTTGATGTCATTGTGGAATGCTTTTCCATAATTTCTGTACTATTTTTTAACATGAACATTGTATGTATTTTCTTCTTTCTCCAGTTCAAAAACCTTTTAACTTGCAGAAGATATCATATAACTTCAATTCTACATTACACTGGGACTACAGCGTGGCCTCTGCCACTCCCTATTTTCAGGTGGAATACAAATATTACAAGTGAGGAATACTATTAATTTTTGTTGTCAATGTTAAGTATCCATAGTGATGTACACACAGGATGCCATGGAAATGTGGCCAAAGCTCTTATGGTACCTTTACACGCCGCCACAGGATGGTGGCAACAACCGGGTACATGAGAGAAATGTATCTTGCACCGCCAAATCAACCCGAGGTAGCGGCGTGTGAAGACGGTTGTTGCCATCCGCCAGTGGCGGCACCTGTTTCAGAGCACTGCCCTAAAACAGGTGGTTACAAAGCCGATGGTTGCGGTCTGTATCGGCGTGTGAAGAAGGAACAGAAGGGTTGTTTCGACACCAGGCTATGTACCTGGTATGTAGCTGGGGCGTGACACAGGCTCCGGGTTACCGCGCCCCATCAGCGATCATTGGTGGAAGATGCTGCGTTCCGATTGGTAGTCACTGCATAAGGCGGCATATTTAAGGAGCTGACCAGTCACATTACACAATTGCTCGAGCGTCAATGTATTAGTCGGCCTCCTGCGCTGGCTGGCCAATCATGATGTTATTGCTTTGTCCTATCAGCGTATGGAATTCTCGTAATCCACAATTGTGGCACGCCTATGTGTTGTCCCTGCTGCACCAGGTCCGCCCATATTAGCTTGTTGTAGCTGTGTGTAAATGAGGTAAGGTGCTCTGCAGAAGGTAACTTGAGACACCCGGCGGTGTATCCAGAGATAGATGTAACCTACCGTAGCGCACCTTGTTGCGGCATGTAAAGGTGGTGCGATTAGCGTTTGCAACCGTTTGTGCGTGCTCGTGCACGTGAAGCACCCGGTTGTTGCCACCATCCTGTGGCGGCGTGTAAAGGTACTATTAGTGTTGTATTTAATTATATGTGGTCTACTACTCGACAATCCCTTATGAATAGCTTATTTGTGCATCCTAAATTAAAAAAAAACTCCATGTGCTCTTAGGCTAGGGCCACTTAGCGTTGTGGCATCCGTCTAGCCGGATCCGCCATGGAGCAGCATTAACGCAGGGTTACTGCAGTGTAACGCTGCCTTAACACTGCCATAGAGTAATATGGGTGAGTGGATTCCCCAGCGCATGCAAACAAAAGGTGCCTGCATTTGAAATTTCACACTATTTCCAGCGGACAGCTGAACGTGGCAAGCTGCGTTCAGCTGTCCGCTGGAAATAGTGCGACATTTCAAATGCAGGCACCTTTTGTTTGCATGCGCTGGGGATCCACTCACCCATATTACTCTATGGCAGTGTTAAGGCAGCGTTACACTGCAGTAACCCTGCGTCAATGCTTCTCCATGGCGGATCCGGCTAGACGGATGCCACAATGCTAATGTGGCCCTAGCCTAAGGCCGGGGTTCCACCGGTGAATGGCATTGGATGTGATATGCTAATGGATCTCGGATGAGGCTCTACGATGACCATGATCGGAGTGTCATTATGCCATGATCCGATTCTGCAATCTGTTCACAGCTGTGGAGGAGAGAAAGAAATTAATCTCTACCTCCATCATTTCCAGCCTCGGCGTATATTGCACTGCACTCGATTAACATCAGATTATTCACGTGCACTTATAGATTTTTATGGGTGCGTGTGCTCCTAGACCTGCAGCCAAACACAGCTTGCTGTGACTATTTTGTTCTCAACATGAGAGAAAACTCGCAGCTGGACAGGTGCGAATGCAATGTGATGCTTTACCGGCTTGCATTAGTCCCTTGTATATGCAAGTGGATCCAATGCCTAATACAGAAATCAGAACTAAACCTGCCTGTGCACCATTTGTACTTTACCAACACAGTGCTTTCTTAAGGATGGGGGTACAAAAGGATCCAACGATTGGGTCTGGTGACCACCATAGACCAGAGAGATATCCCAAGTTTATGGACTCCAGGCTATAAGCTTATCTTGTAAAATAAAATCTGTTGATGCTTCACAGGATAAACATAACGCTTATGTGTGCTTTCATTCCAGAGACATTTCTTTACTGTATACTCTGTTAAATATGTAAAAGGAAGCAACTATTGAATGACTTGTGAGAAAATATTTTTCGGTTTCCACAATATTAACTGCTAGTTTTCATTTCAGAAATGATGCCTGGAGCACTGTAGAGACTTGTGTGAACATTTCACATCGTTACTGTGATCTTTCTGAAATAATTGTCGACCCCTTTATTAATTATAAGGTTCGAGTGAAAGCTTTGATGGGCTCTGAGATGAGTAACTATTCAATTACTGAATTCAACCTGATATACGATGGTAAGTAATAATGATGAATTGGCTTTTATAGCCGGCATGTTCTGCTATGACCCCAGTTAGCCATAGATGCGGGTTTCTTTTGTAATGAATTATGTTGCAGTGATACTGAACAGTTCACTGAAATTACTGCACATAATAGAGAAACCTTGCGGCCGGGGCAGTGATGACACTTTCTGTGCTGGTACAATCTCTTACATAATCGTCATAACTGATTGCACATTTAGACCCAGCTCCCACATATCGTCATGGTCAGTATCTGGCACCAATTCCATTGCTTACACTCCAGAGCACAAAGGAACCTGCTAAACAATTACACTGGATGAACAATCTCTTACTTCGCCAGGATCTGACGGATTTCCTTCCAAACTATAAAGGAAGTATGGGAATATATTTATCCAGGGCTTTTCAATACAGACATAAAATGATTTGCTAAGATTTGGTAGCATAAAAGAGGTGAGGCTCAAGCAGAACGATCATTATTTCCCCAGCAAAAGTTTAAAAACATCCATTTTATATATAACTATGTATTTCAAGATATATTTAGTGAAGATGGCTCAACTCATTATCTTCAGCAGGAGCAAAGCACTTCCCAGCTTCTCATCTTCTTGCTTTTCTGGGAGTCAATATGCTCCTGGTTCAGTGACAGTTTGGACTAATAGTACTGTTACGCCGCTGGCCTGAACTGTGTGCCCTGCCAATCCTGGAGGAAGAGGCAGCTTTGCCTTGTAGCATCAATGGAACGTAGTTGCACTGAACCTGACACCGCACTCCATTGATCTGATCTGCTAGGTGTTATAAGCACTGTGCATGTTCTCCCACCATAAATACACTATAATTACATTGCGGAGGTGGCCAGTAACCCAGGCAACACCCAATAAATACAATTCTAATTCCCTCCGTTCTAGAGAATGGAGAGTATATCCTCTCTCCTACTGTGCTTATGTGTGCCTTGTATTGCTCATGTTTATTGGACTTTTCTATGGATGCCCCTTGTCACATGTAAAGCACCATGGAATAAATGGCGCTATAATAATAAATAATAATAATAAGTAAATTGTGAAGAAGAACTTGCAGTTTTGCTGATTGATGAACTTGAGAATAACCCTTTAACGGGAACCTGTCCTTTTCCCAAACATTATAAACCTGCGATAAGGGGTTAATATGCAGGTTAATAGCATTACAAAACGTCCTGGCTGCCACAGTAAAAGCTCATAAACCAGGAGAAAATGAACTTTATTCCTCCAAACAGCCTCTGGCTTGCAGTCATGGATGTGCAGCTGATGCATTTTCAGTCACCACTTATGGTGGGTTTACACACACCAATTTATCTGTTCAATCTCTGAACCAATCTCTGGTTGCAGTGAAATCATGGACACATTGTATCATTTGTACACAGCCCCAAAATGGTGCAATGTATCCATGATTTCACTGCAACCAGAGATTGGTTCAGAGATTGAACAGATAAATTGGTGTGTGTAAACCCACCATTAGTTTAGAGTGATTGGCAGCTGTAAGCACATAGACTGGTAGATGTCTCAGCCATTCAGCAGTGCAGCAATGGTTAGTCAGTGCCAGCGCCGTCAGGGATAAAACCTCTTGATGGCTCCCCCCCATCCATTTTCCAGCTGGGAACCATATTGGCATCAAAGGGGATCCTGTCCTGAACATATTGACACTTGTTACAGGTGATTTGAGCCAGGCACGCAGCATCTACTAGCTCATTACCCCAGCAGTATCAGCTGCAACTCTCAGCTGTTGGGACTCCAAAACCCAGGGACCACCCACATGTTTTATTTGTTACTTTCACTAGGTCTTGTCACTCAGTGCAGACAGCTGTATGACAGAACAGCATGCGGACATAGTCTACATTATGTTTACATACTGTTCCCATGCAGTTTAAGCACTTTATCATCCATCTCTGCCTTTTTACAGCCTTCCCCCCAGACCTCATCTCTTTTTTGGTTAGGGCATCTTTTTTTTCTTTTGTTATACTGCGCCTGCCAATCACAGTAATGCCATTATCAAAGATGAATATGGCATTACTATGACTGACAATCAATCCCAGCATGTTTATTGGCTAAAAATCAGTCAGCAATTATGCTTGGCACCTCACTCGAATATCGCGAGTGAAATCCAAAACACCCGCAGAGCACTGAGTAGCCAGAATCCCTTAATATCTGTGCGATTAACGAATAGTGATGGTATACTCACTCATCCCTATTCAGCACCTTTTCTACTCAGTCAGGACTGGCGTAGCGTGAGCGTGCACTACGCTAGTATTGATGTATTAGCCTCTCAGTGTGCTCATATCCTAATAAGAGCTTGCAATACCGAGTCACACAACACAAAAGCATGTCTAACAGTAGTGAGATCTTTAGTGGTGGCATTACATTATTTATATCTAACAGCAGTGAGACTTTTAGTCTGCCTCAACTGGAAACCCTGCACAAGTGACCCTATAATGGAAACTAGACCCCTCAAAGAACTTATCTAAAAGTTAGGTGAGCACCTTGAACACCCAGGTGCTTCACAGTATTTCAGAACGTTGAGCTGTGTAAATAAAAAAATGATAATTTTCTTCACAAAATATTCTTTGAATTATTTTTTTTTTATTTTCACAAGGGCAACAGAAAAAATTGCACAATACAATTTGTTGTGCAAATTCTCCTGAGTATGCCCATACCCCATATGTGGTGAAAAACTATCTGGGCACACAGCAGGGCTCAGAAATGAAGGAGCGCCATTTGACTTTTGAAACGCATGACTGTCTAGAATTGTTAGCTGCCTCCATGTCATGTTTGGACAGTCCTTGATGTGCCTAAAAAATGGAAACACCCCCTTAAGTGACCCCATTTTTGGAATTTAGACCTAAGAAATTTATCTAGATATGCGGTAAGCTTTTTAAACCCCCAGGTACTTTTCATGATTTTATAACATTAGGCAGTAAGGCTGGTTTCACATAGCGTTATTTTTCCTGTCTGTGGGATCCTACTTAAGGCTGCACCCCACGGACAGGAACGGACACCATCAGAGGTGACCTATTTCTTTGTCAGGGGCCGTGATTTTCACAGATCCGGACACCGAAAGAGCTGTGCGGGGCACTTTCACGTCCGCAATGTATATCCATACATTGCAGAAGTGAAATTTACGTAAAAGCAAGGATTAAAAATAAAAAAACTCTATTCTCACCTTCCAGCGAACCCCCGATGCCTCCAGCAAGCTCACGATGCTTACAGGACCTGTAAAGGCAGGGCTACCTGATCAGCATCATCGGTCACATTACCTGTTACCGCGGTAACCGGTCATGTGACCCGATCAGCTGATCAGGTTGTGACGTAATACCACCAGAGATGCCACACAGCGGGGGATCGCAAGGCAGGTGAGAATAAAGATTTTCTTATTTTTAACCCCTTGCTTTTACTTAATTTTACTTCCGCAATGTATGTATAAACATTGCGGAAGTGAAATAAGATGGCGCAGAGCAGTTTTAGTGTACTGAGCATGCTCAGTACACTAAAATCGGGTCCGAGAAACGATCCAATGTTTTCTCGGACCCGTGCTCCAAAGGACCCATGTTAAAGGCGACGGATCATGTCGGATCCAATCGTGTCCGATTTGGTCCGCTTTGCCCAAAATCGGAGTAGTCTCCAATTTTGGTTACAGCAAAAAATCGGACACAATCGGATCCAACACAAATCGGATGCTATTGAGGGCAAATCCGATGTGATCCGATGCCCATAGGGATACATTGGGGCCAAATCGGATCCGTTGCTGTCTGTTTTACAACGGACAGCCACGGATCCTAAAAAATCGCAATGTGAAAGCAGCCTAAGAATGAAAAAATAAATAGATTTCTGCTATCTCTCTGATGGATTCCTTCTTCTTTTCAACCCAACAATGGTTTGTTTCTCCTCTGTGCAGAACTCCTTTATCGTTGAAACGTCACAGGTTTTCAGTCGTTCAAACTACATCGTAAGGATGTCGTCCAGAGTGACATGTACATCCGATCAATGATAATCAGCCAGATCGTTCATTGGAGGTTGGTGAACCAGATCACAAACCAAATGATGGATCGTTTGTTCAACCTGAAGCATGGGTGTGTGTGACACCTTGATAACGATGTCGTTAACGACCTCGCCTATTCAGAACTGAAGGACGTAGACGATCTAACTACAGCAAGTATCGTTTGCTTGTCGCGGAATCATTGCAGTGTCATTAACAATATCTATACGTGTGAGATTTCACTAGCAATCATTGAGCATCGTTCAAGCGATCTAGGTCAAGTCGGATCTTTTATCGGAGCGTTCAACCATTGAAGCGTGAGACGGGGCCTTTAATTACATGTTGTGGGTTCACAGCAACAGCTTCCAAATGAAAGTGCAACATATGCAATCAGCTCCAGACTTTTACCTGTTTAATGATGCATTAATGAGATAATAACCCATGCATCCATTAAAAGGATTTTGAGATAATTGTCCAATTACTTTTGGTCCCTTGAAAAAGGGGCAGCTACCTAATAAAGGCCTGTAATTCCTAAACCAATTAGGATGTGAATATTCTCAAATTAAAGGGATCCTGTCACCCCCAAAACACCTCCTAAGCTCTTAAAAGCTGTCCCTAGTGCATATTAACACTTTCCCTACACTCCTTTTTGCTCCTAAATGCACCTAATCAAAGTGAAGAAAAACGTTTTATAAGTACCTCATTATTGATGCTAATGAGTGACTATCTATTCATAGTCACTCATCCAGGCAGCCCCTCTTCATGATATCACGCCTATTCAGGCGTGATCTTCCTAATAGATTCAAAATCGCGCCTCTCTGCGCGCCTCCCCACTCTCCCATTACGCACGGGCTTCAGTGGGGGCATTATGACGCGATTCGCGTCATTTCCTGGCGCCGGGTGACGTAGTACACCCGCGCCGCTCGCTTTGAGCTTCAAGTGCCTCACTGCGCATGCGTGCGGGAGCCGGAACAGAGCGGCCGGCGATCCGGAGACACAGGCACAGAAGAGGATTCCATTCCTCATAACAACAGTACGGCGGTCCCATTACAAACCCCTAACTTAGGGGTTTGTAATGGGACCGCCGTACTGTTGTTATGAGGAATGGAATCCTCTTCTGTGCCTGTGTCTCCGGATCGCCGGCCGCTCTGTTCCGGCTCCCGCACGCATGCGCAGTGAGGCACTTGAAGCTCAAAGCGAGCGGCGCGGGTGTACTACGTCACCCGGCGCTAGGAAATGATGCGAATCGCGTCATAATGCCCCCACTGAAGCCCGTGCGTAATGGGAGAGTGGGGAGGCGCGCAGAGAGGCGCGATTTTGAATCTATTAGGAAGATCACGCCTGAATAGGCGTGATATCATGAAGAGGGGCTGCCTGGATGAGTGACTATGAATAGATAGTCACTCATTAGCATCAATAATGAGGTACTTATAAAACGTTTTTCTTCACTTTGATTAGGTGCATTTAGGAGCAAAAAGGAGTGTAGGGAAAGTGTTAATATGCACTAGGGACAGCTTTTAAGAGCTTAGGAGGTGTTTTGGGGGTGACAGGATCCCTTTAATGCTGAGTCTGCACTTTAAACCCAAACTGATTGTATAACTGTATATTGAACATATTTTGGTATACGGTTAAAAGGAAAAACTTGTGTCACTGTCCAAATATTTCTGGCCTTAACTGTATACCGTGTATCAATGGTGGATATACCCATTAAAATAGCAATTCTGTAACTTGTACTTAGTATGTAACACCTTAAGAAATGCCTACATATTCATTAAGACAATATATTTTATTTTATGCATACCGTATATACTCGCGTATAAGCCGAGTTTTTCAGCCCAAAATTTGGGCTGAAAAGTCCCCCCTCGGCTTATACGCGAGTATATACGGTATATGAAAAAAAAAAAAAATACAGCCGCAGCCCCGGAGGTATACAGGCCCCCCATCAAGTTCCAGGGCCCCCCCCCACTTGCGCGCCAGCCTGTAAGGTAAATTCATACTTACCAGTGTCCAGTCGCGCCGCCCGCAGCTGCCGACATGACGATTCCGGGCTCCATTCAGCGTCTTCCGCATTTCCTGTAGTCGCGGGCAATGACGTCATTGCCCGCGACTACAGGAAGCCGCGGGAAGACGCTGAATGGAGCCCGGAATCGTCATGTCGGCAGCTGCGGGCGGCGCGACTGGACACCGGTAAGTATGAATTTACCTTACAGGCTGGCGCGCAAGTGGGGGGGGGCCCTGGAACTTGATGGGGGGCCTGTATACCTCTGGGGCTGCGGCTGTATACAGCCCTGGGGCTGCGGCTGTATACAGCCCTGGGGCTGCGGCTGTATAAAGCCCTGGGGCTGCTGCTGTATAAAGCCCTGGGGCTGCGGCTGTATACAGCCCTGGGGCTGCGGCTGTATACAGCCCTGGGGCTGGGGCTGCTGCTGCTGTATACAGCCCTGGGGCTGGGGCTGCTGCTGTATAAAGCCCTGGGGCTGCGGCTGTATACAGCCCTGGGGCTGCGGCTGTATACAGCCCTGGGGCTGCTGCTGTATACAGCCCTGGGGCTGCTGCTGTATACAGCCCTGGGGCTGGGGCTGCTGCTGCTGTATACAGCCCTGGGCTGGGGCTGCTGCTGTATAAAGCCCTGGGGCTGCGGCTGTATACAGCCCTGGGGCTGGGGCTGCTGCTGCTGTATACAGCTCTGGGGCTGGGGCTGCTGCTGTATAAAGCCCTGGGGCTGCGGCTGTATACAGCCCTGGGGCTGCGGCTGTATACAGCCCTGGGGCTGCTGCTGTATACAGCCCTGGGGCTGCTGCTGTATACAGTCCTGGGGCTGGGGCTGCTGCTGCTGTATACAGCCCTGGGGCTGGGGCTGCTGCTGTATAAAGCCCTGGGGCTGCGGCTGTATACAGCCCTGGGGCTGGGGCTGCTGCTGCTGTATACAGCCCTGGGGCTGGGGCTGCTGCTGCTGTATATACCTCTGGGGCTGCATATGGGGCTGCATATACCTCTGGGGCTGCATATGGGGCTGCATATACCTCTGGGGCTGCATATACCTATGGGGCTGCATATACCTCTGGGGCTGCATATGGGGCTGCATATACCTCTGGGGCTGCATATGGGGCTGCATATACCTCTGGGGCTGCATATACCTATGGGGCTGCATATGGGGCTGCATATACCTCTGGGGCTGCATATGGGGCTGCATATACCTCTGGGGCTGCATATGGGGCTGCATATACCTCTGGGGCTGCATATGGGGCTGCATATACCTCTGGGGCTGCATATGGGGCTGCATATACCTCTGGGGCTGCATATGGGGCTGCATATACCTCTGGGGCTGCATATACATCTGGGGCTGCATATGGGGCTGTATATACCTCTGGGGCTGCTGTATACTACCACTGGGGCTGCTGCTGTATACTACCACTGGGGAGGCTGCTGTATACCTCACTGCTGGGGGTTGTATACCTGTGCTGGAGTCCACCCTCGGCTTATACGCGAGTCAATAAGTTTTCCCAGTTTTGGGGGGCAAAAGTAGGGGGGTCGGCTTATACACGGATCGGCTTATACACGAGTATATACGGTAGTTAAAAATATCATAAAAGTCTTAAAAAGTAGTGATGATTGCAGAAGTAAGGAACTATAATAGGGCAACGCTATACACCCAAGGGTATTCTGAACAACATTGTATGTAATCAGTATTCATGTATGTACATACATGGTATTTATTATCTAGCCTCTAAGGAACAAATATTTCATACCATATAAATATAGTACATAGTGCTCAGATGAAGGGAGAAAAAATTTAAAGTTACAAAGTTTAAAGCATAACCTCCGTTTAAATTTTTATTTAATAATAATGTAGAACAAGTGATTTTAATAAACTTATATATGCTTCATTAGAAAATTCTGGTTGCAATCCATTCCTAAACCCTCTACAAAGTGTCCGAACTGCGCTGTGTGTGAAGCAGACACAGGTTCATTATCCGTCACATCCGTCTTCAGTAAATATAGACATGTAACAATGTTGCAGATTAGGCTGAGCTCATAGCACAGTTGCTAAGGCCCCCTTCAAACTTCCTAATTTTAAAATCCGTGTGGTTCATCATTAGTTTCCAGAGATAGGGGTGGGAGGAGCTGTACCTTGTTTCTGAGCATGCCCAGTACAGCGAAACAAATCGTTTCATGTATCCCTTTTTTTTTTACAGATCCGTACAGATGCGTGCTCTATAGACATTCGTGGTTTTTGACGCGGACAGCTATGGATCCGTGTCTGTCCGTTGGTGTCAGTGATTTTCAAGGCAGCCCAAAATCGGAACAGTCTCTGATTCTGGGTGCATGAAAAAAACTTACACTAATGAATTAATGACAAAACTGACACACACAGATGGTCATATAGGACCATTCCGTGTCCATGGGAGGCCAAAACTGATCCGTGGCTATCTGTTTTAAAAGTTCAGGATTAGATCAAACTAGCTTGTTCCAGAAAGATGTGTCACAATCTCTGTTAACCCTTTGTCTGCTTGCTCCTCACAGCTCAAGATCTCTCTTGTCTCTTTCTCTGCTATCACATTGCACCTATTCCTATCAGCTGCTGACTACGCCCACACAGCCATAAAATGCAGTTTTTTTAAATAGCAGGGAGAAAATAAGTTATATGGCAGAAAAAACATCATCTTAGCTGCTATGTGATCCATCATTAACAACCAGTGCAGTATTTTTTTTTTTCTTTCAATGAAATGACATATACACTGTAAGTTGTCCGAAGCCTTGTGTAAGGCAAGTCTAGACTGCAGCCAATTATATCCTCTAGATGTTACCATAGTGTGCATATTTATATTACCTTGTGTTGCCCGATGTGCATTTCACCATCGCTTTTCTATGGGTTAGCTTATATACTTACTAGACTGGGGCTCGATTAGGTTGCATCATGAGATTCTAGAACATGTGAGATCATATATTAGTTCGACTATATTATTGTTTTACGTTACTAAATACAAAAAAATAGGTGCAACAAAGTAGGTATGGAATACTAAATACAAAAAAATAGGTGCAACAAAGTAGGTATGGAAAATATGATTAAAGCTTGCATTGATTAAATTACTGCAATTTATGGTGCACTAATAAACATCAACAAATTATATGATGATAACGTACCAATGTTTAGAGGAAGTGAACATATTACACATTTAAATGTAATAATAGCTAAAGTATTGTTAACATTTACAATGAAGAAAAAGTATGTAACCCTGAGTGCTACTGTGACGACCAGAGGTCCATACTAGATCCAGCGAAACAGAAACCAAGACGGAACCTGAAGCAACACTAAAGGGGATGTGCCCACGGGGTGTTTTTCCTGCGTTTTTGCTGTGTTTTCTGCATGCAGTTTACCCTTGGTTTTTATGCTAATATATGGTAATTTGTTATTGCGTTTGGGATTTCCAGCAAAACCAATGTGTTTCACAGAAAAGCTGTACCCACACATTGGTTTTGCAAGTGTCAAATACCTCAGGTTTTGCTGTGGATGGGAAAGAATGATCATGTCCTATCTTTTCTTCATTTTTGCTGCAGACAATGGCAAAAATGCTGAAAAAAGGCAGTATCAAAAACATGCAAAATAATGTAGGACCTGAATGCAGCAAATCTCCTGTCAAGGACTCGAGATCCTTGAAACTACTACAGGTTTTGCTGCTTTCATGACAAAAGCAAAACCGTCCTGTGGACCCATACCCAAATACTTCCTTTTACTTGGGGAAACAAAGGGAAAATTTAGAGCAAGATGCACGGATAAGTTATTTCCCCAGAACTACTAGCTTTATTATTTACATATACCCAGCATTAGGGTAGGAGTCGGTGTGTTACCTCAATGTTCCTCCTCAGTGTGGAGAAACAACGCCAGGAATAAATTTACCTAAAATCTACATGGGAAAATAAATGATAATTAACTCCACACAGCAGCAGAACAGGTGTAAATCAGATGGATGCAGTTTAGTGAGGATCACTTAAATAACACACCGATTTACAATCCTATCAACTCTATACACACAATACATATAAACTCAGTGGTGATCAGAAAAATGCCCACATGGAAAAATGCCCACACGGAAAATTGCCCACACGGAAAATTGCCCACAGGAAAATTGCCCACACGGAAAATTGCCCACAGGAAAAATGCCCACACGGAAAATTGCCCACACGGAAAATTGCCCACACGGAAAATTGCCCACACAGAAATTTGCCCACACGGAAATTTGCCCACACGGAAAATTGCCCACATGGAAAATTGCCCACACGGAAAATTGCCCACATGGAAAATTGCCCACACAGAAATTTGCCCACACGGAAAATTGCCTACACAGAAAATTGCCCACACAGAAAATTGCTAATTGCAGTATCACAAAGTTTCAGATCTCTGATACTTGAGGTGCAGGTGAGGATGTTCCCCAGATATGTGAAAAATGCCCACAGACATGAATGCCAACAGGAAAACAAGGCTGGAGAATAATATAGTATTTTAGGTTATATGCTCTGCAAGACGAGGAATGGTATAGAGGTGTAAGTGAGATGCTTTGCAGGACTGCAGATGGTATAGAGGTGCAGGTGAGATGCTCTGCAAGACAGGGGATGGTATAGAGGTGCAGGTAAGATGCTCTGCAAGACAGGGGATGGTATAGAGGTGTAGGTGAGATGCTCTGCAAGACAGGGAATGGTATAGAGGTGTAGGTGAGATGCTTTGCAGGACTGCGGATGGTATAGAGGTGCAGGTTAGATGCTCTGCAAGACAGGGAATGGTATAGAGGTGTAGGTGAGATGCTCTGCAAGATGAGCATGGTATAGAGGTGTAGGTGAGATGCTTTGCAGGACTGCGGATGGTATAGAGGTGTAGGTGAGATGCTCTGCAAGATGAGGATGGTATAGAGGTGTAGGTAAGATGCTTTGCAGGACCGGATGGTATAGAGGTGTAGGTGAGATGCTCTGCAAGACGGGGATGGTATAGAGGTGTAGGTGAGATGCTCTGCAAGACAAGGAATGGTATAGAGGTGTAAGTGAGATGCTTTGCAGGACTGTGGATGGTATAGAGGTGTAGGTGAGATGCTCTGTAAGACGGGGATGGTATAGAGGTGTAGGTTGAGATGATCTGCAAGATGGGGATGGTATAGAGGTGTAGGTGAGATGCTCTGCAGAACTGTGGGATAGTATAGACGTGTAGATGAGATGCTCTGCAAGATGGGGGATGGTAAAGAGGTGTAAGTGAGATGCTCTGCAGGGCAGGAGAATAACATAAAATTGTAGGTGAGATGCTTTACAGGGTAGGATAATAAAGAATTATAGGTGAGATGCTCTGCACGGCAGGGGGATAGTATAGAGGTGTAGGTGAGATGCTCTGCAGAACAGGGGACGGTATAGGTGTAGGTGACATGCTCTGCAGGGCAGTGGGATAGTATAGGGGTATAGGTGAGATGTTATGCAATACAAGGGAATAGTATAGAAGTGTAGGTGAGATGCTCTGCAGGGCAGGGGAATAGTATAGAGGTATAGGTGAGATGTCATGCAATACAAGGGAATAGTATAGAGGTGTAGGTGAGATGCTCTGCGGGGCAGGGGGATAGTATAGAGGTATAGGTCACATGGATGTCCCACTGATGGTAGCTGATAAAAAAAATGCATAATTGCATCACACTCGTACCACAGTCGCATGACCATACGGAAAGCACTCGCACGACTGTCAATCATCACAATCCCTCTGATAATGCATACCTTAAGGCCGTGTTACACACAGCGATATCGCTAATGATATCTCTGCAATGTCACAGGTTTTGTGACGTTGCAGCGACCTCGCTAGCGAAGTGGCTGCGAGTGACATGCCGCAGCAATCAACGATGAGCTCGCTGACTGCGGAATGGCTGGGACCATTTTCCCATCGTTGGTCTCCCGCTGTCCAACATGCATCGGCATGTGAGACAGGGACAACGACCAGCGATCCCCATTCTGCGCCCGAGACATTGAGCGATCCCAGTGAGCGTCAGGGGACGCAACATCGGTATGTGGATCACCCAGTGTGACTGCAGACCAGCGATCACATAGAGATGTTACAGCGATCCCGGCCAGGTCGGATTGCTGGTGGGATCACTGAAACATTGCTATGTGTAACAGGGCCTTTAGTGTGCCTGTACCCTATAGGTGAGATGTTCTGTCAGGCAGAAGAATGGTATAGAGTTATAGGTGAGATGCTGTGCAGCAAAGAAGAATGTCGTCTGAAATTGCCCACATGGAATTGCCCACTAAGATGATAATGTATTAGACCTGCAGTCCCATGTAACTCCAAAGATAATCCAGTGATACTCTTGTGAGTACAGATAGCAGTGATGGCTCCTCTGAATCTGCTGCTGGTTCGGTTCTGCTGTTTTGGGCTGGTGGGAGGGAGGAGTAAGGCAGAATCACTGAGAGATGAGAGCAGACTGGATCTATCTATAGCGGCCGTCACACGCTAAGATATCGCTAGCGATATTGTAAGCGATCACGTGCACGCGCGATCGCTTACAATATCGCTCATATCGCTGGTGAGCTGTCACACAGACAGACTCACCAGCGATGTGGACCAGCGAGATCGCTGGTTACTATGGTACACATCGGGTTACTAGGCGCCGCGCGTCGCCTAGTAACCCGACGTGTACCATAGTTACCATCTCCCAGCATAGGCTCTGCCGCTGGGAGATCGTTCATCATGGTGTTATACACCACGATGAGACAGATCGTGAAATCGTGAAATCGCAAGATCTGAGCTCCGGAGCTCAGATCTCGATTTTGCGATTTCATCAATTCTCACTCATCGTATCTTGCCGTCACACGCAGAGACATCGTTCACGCGATGTTAAATCTGGCGCGTTCTAGCGATATCTTTCGCGAAATCTTAGCGTGTGACGGCCGCTTATTGCAGATAATGACCGACTGCTACAAACCACAGATCTTCGGCATTTCTGCACTAGGTCAACTGTAATTCACAAGATGATCACAGATCATGGGAATCCTCACTTGAACCTCAAATATCAGAGATCTGAAACTTTGTGATGCTGCAAATGGCAGTTTTCTGTGTGGGCAATTTTCCATGTGGGCAATTTTCCATGTGGGCAATTTTCCATGTGGGCAATTTTCCGTGTGGGCAATTTTCCATGTGGGCAATTTTCCGTGTGGGCAATTTTCCATGTGGGCATTTTTCCTGTGGGCATTTTTCAGGGAACCAAACTCAGTATACATATATGTACGTATATATTTATATATTTGAGCTGTTGGATACCAGGATATCTTATCTAATGGTAAAGTTTAGTCCAGTTGCAGTCCTGACCAGGCCTGGGGAAGTACGGATTGCTGTCACTTCCAATGGTCTTTGGCGCCCAAAACAAAACACGACCGTAGTAAACAGAAATACTACGTTGTCTTGTCTGAAGGTGGTCCTAAGTCTCTAGCTTTCGGGGGGCGAAGTGTGTTCACCTGGAAACACCACACCAAAGCCTGCAGTCTCACAGCAGGGATTCAGTCTTTTCTCTCACAGCATGGCCATCTCCACCAAAGCACTCCTCCCCTGGCAGTAGTATACTTGCTTCCTATCGGGGAATAAGTCTTTGGTCGCTTCCAGGGCGCCGGCTGTCAAGTTCATTAGTGTCCGGTCTCAGCTTTATGTGACACAGACTTCTCCACTGCCGCTCTCCTCCCAAGGCTCCTCAGGACACTTGTTTACCTCAACTCTACAAACTGTCATTAACTCTCCCTGTCTCCACGACAACCCTTCTGGTTCTCAACCACCACCTTTTTTTTCAGGCTGTAAATCTCTGCACACTCTTACACTACTGCACATCATCGGGTGTACTAATACAGCAGGCAGGTTAGCTATGATCTGATGGTAGATGCTGGACAATATGTGCTCCTTCCAAGTGTGACATGACTTGCATCATGTGACAGGGGCATGGTTAAGAGATGTTCGAAGGTTGACCTTGCATGATTCTACTATACAAGAGGAAAGAAATGTCACTGCCCACAAAAGAAGCAGTTCACGATCACCAATGAAGGCAGTCATGCCTACTGAATGTATGTTGTCCTTCGATGTGGGTGTGACTGTGTTATTTGGTGGGTATAGCGGTGTAGTCTCTGGAAGGGGGGTCATTGCTCACCCTGCACCACCCCATACTGTGGGACTTACTCCTGGAACCCTGCTACAATTCTAATAAAGTCCATGGCCGCGTCTCTTCCTAAAGTACTGTATTTTTCTATTTATAAGACGCACCAGATTATAAACCACACCCCCAATTTGGTGAAGGAAAAGAGAAAAAAAATAATTTTTAATTTTAAATGGGGTCCATCTTATAATGCCAGTATCCATCTTACAAATTATATAGATGTCCCCCATCCTGGTACATGAACCCCTCCATCCTGGTATATATATCTCCCATGCTGGTCACATAGTCCCCAGGGCTGGGGTACTCGGATCCCGGGCGTAGCTTTGAAGGACTGTCACTGGTGGCCGGTGCCCGGATCCGTGGCCCTGGTGGTCATGAAAAAGGAGTTTAGTAAAAATAAAATAATATAAGTTTTTAACAAGACACCACCTGCAGTATCTGGTGATGGCACCAGCGCTTCCAGCAGACCTCCGGGGAGGATGGGTAGGCAGCCGGATGATGTCGCTTTCTGCAGGAGGAGCAAAGTCCCCAGGGCAGTGATGTAAAGAAATGGTTTCACACAGAGAGAGGCTCAGTCTTCTCCTTCAGACTGGAATACAGGTGGCCAACTTAATAGAAATAAGACACAGGAGACCTTCTTGCTCTGCACGGGTATTTTTCTGTTCTCTTTCAGGCAGTTCAGCAGTTGTTATCAGTACACAGTCACGGGTAGCTGGCCGGGTAGACACCAAAGGATGCAAAGTCTCTCTGAGGCCCTCAATGATGTTCCTTCTGGTAACGACGTCTGTCCTTTCACTTTGCTCTCCTTACTATTTGTGCGCGGCCCTGCACGGAGCCCTATTCCTACCAGGCCCGTTGGGTATGTAGAGGTCACCCTTCTCTCTCTAAGGGGCTCAACCCGGTTTGGAGCTCCTGGTGGGGAGGTGCGTGTCGGACCAGGTCGGGGTTATATGAAAGGCCTTCGACCCACCGGGTTTGGCGGCTCAGAGTTAAACTTTCCTGCATCGCACTCGGAGCCGGTACTCCGTCTTGGACTGGGTTCCCTTCCAGACTGGCAATCTACAGTCCAGCATGGGTTTGCACAAGCCAGGGATCCCCTTCTGTCTGGGCTGCCTTCCTTTACAGGTGCCCTGCACTCAATCCTCGCAGGGTCCCCCTCCTCGACCTCCCTCACGGTACTCTCCTCACCGATTAACTGTTAATCCCACTTATTTCACTACACATAAGCTCCTCCCACCGGGACTGGTTACCCTAGTAATGGGTTTAGCCAATTGGTCTCCTAGCTCTAAGTGTATGAATGCGGGGATGAGGGCCTCAGCTTGAACATTACCATCCTCTGGTGACAGAGATACCACACACATTTATTTGGGTGCAGTACCCCTTCTGTGGCGCACTGACCAGTGGGCGCGCCACATTGGCACACTGCCCCCATGCTGGCACACTGCCCTCCTTGCTGGCACACTGCCCCCCATGCTGGCACAGTCTTTCCATGCTGGCACAGTGTCCCCCCAAGCTTGCACACTGTCCCCCCAAGCTTGCACACTGTCCCCCCATGCTGGCACACTGTCCCCCCATGCTGGCACACTGTCCCCCCATGCTGGCACACTGTCCCCTCATGCTGGCACACTGTCCCCCCATGCTGGCATACTGCCCCCCATGCTGGTACACATGAGACCCTATGCTGGAATAGTCCCCACATGCTTGCACAGTCCTCCCATGCTGGCACACAGCCCCCACCCCTACGGACACTTCAAAAATAATAAACGATCATACTCGCCTCTTTCCATCGCTCCCTGCAGCCGGCGCCATACCCGCTGTCTGTACTATGTCGGCATCTGGTCCAGTGAGCAACACGTGGTGATGATGTCACTATGCAGTGACGCTCACAGGACCGGATGCCGGAACAGCGCATACAGCGGGGATGGCGCAGGCAGCAGGGAGCGATGGAAAAATGAGCATGCCATCGCCAGGATAGTCCGTGCTTTCCACGCAATGAAAGCGTGGAAAGCACTAACTATTCACACAGGCTACAGCCGCTGAGCTGTGAACCCACTCCGCACGCTCCTGTCATATACGCTGCTCCCCTGCTGTTCATTGACAGCAGGATGCAGTTCATATTACATGTGCATAATGAGCGGCCCCACGTGACCACAGTCCGCAGCCAAAGGCCCCTTTCACATCAGATTTTTTGTGCATCCGTGGTGATCCTTGAATTTCAAGGATCACACGGACAGGCACAGATCTGTGCCAACAGATGCACACAGATCCGTGTTTTCCATGGATCCGTCATCAGTTAGCAGAGAGAGAGCTGTACCTTGCTTCTGATCATGCGCAGTACAGTAAATTGGATCAGTTTTACAGATACTTATTTTTGTCTAATCCGTTTTGATCCGTCACCATAGCACTCCATGTTATTTGAAACGGACAGCCACGGATCCATTTCTGTCCAATTTTTTCAAGGCAGCCCAAAATCGGATCCGATTTTAGGGACGGGAAAAAAGCTGACACAACGGAACCATCACAAAATTGACACAATTGAATGCCAATAAGGACCAATCCGTGCACATCCGTGACCATAGGGATACATAGAGGCCAAATCGGATCCGTGGCTAGCAGTTTTACAACGGATAGACATGGATGCACAATAAACATGATGTGAAAGGGGCCAAAGTCAAAGACAAACGGCAAGAAGTTTCAAAACAAAGTAACTTTATTTAAAGCATGGCACACCAGAGTTAGACGCAAGTAGTGTAATGTAATTTAGTTTAATTAAATAGGTGCAGTAATGGTGCAGAAATTTTGCAACCTCAAAAACTCACTAAAAGTTCATTGTGGGAACATAGCCTAAGATAACTGCATGCGAGACCCCTATAGGATATGATGGCACACTTACTATTGGGTGGGAATTTGAAATGAAGTGCTTATATCTTTTCCACATGTAAATACTATTTTTGGCAATTCTTCGCTTTTTAAATATGTTGTATATGTTAAAGGGTAATTTTGTATGTTTTTTATCCTTAGGTATTATTGGACCCCCTAAAATGAATGCATCTGTCGATGGAAAGTTTATACACATTGATCTATCGTATCCAGATGTACCACATGTTGACAAGAAGCTGAATGTAGGAGACTATATAGAGGACCTTAGATATGAAATATTTTATGGGAACAAAACTGAGGTATTACTGCATCAAGAAACATTTAATGTAAGGCTGCTTTCATATCAGCGGTTTTCGCTGATCGCGGCAGTTGCGGTGAAAGAAACGCAACTGCCGCGATTACCGCATAACGGCTGCACTTGCGGTAAGCCCCATACAATGTCTATGGGGCTTGCGGCAGGTAAGGCAAGTGCGGTATCGGCACTTGCGGCAGGTACGGGCGTGAAAAAAACTGCGGCATACCGCGTTTTTTTCGCGGCCGCACCTGCCAAAACCGCACTTGCCGCACACTTACCGCAAGCCCCATAGACATTGTATGGGGCTTACCGCAAGTGAACCGCAAGTGCAGCCATTATGCGGTAATCGCGGAAGTTGCGTTTTTTTCACCACAACTGCCGCGATCAGCGAAAACCGCTGATGTGAAAGCAGCCTTAGTCCACCTGTTATTATGAACTTTTATTTAAATGTTTTATGTGAGCATCTGTATAGATAAAAAAAAATCAGTTTTTTATTCTGCTTTGTAAAACAAACACAATAGGCTGATAACTCTGGTGAAATCCAATGTATTGTTCCTTCATTTTGCTGACATCTGTCACTAGAGGTAGTAGAGATCTGTCATTGGGTGTCTTGGAGTTTATGATACTCACTCCTTCCTAATATATTATTGGAGGATAGTTTGGCCACTCCTGACAACATTGATGTGTTTGGCCAATACTCCTGGGATAACTTGATGGAATTGAACACTATTTACCTATTAAAGAGCCGTATTAGTCTGATGGTGGGTTTACACGTTGCGATATCGCCGTTGTATGGTGTGAACGTCCAATACGATGCAGGAATGATGTCAATGCGATATCGGGGATTGAATGAGCGTGCTATTCAATGCTCCGATATTGAATGGAGATTGGAGCCGGATAGTGCTGTGTGACAGCCCAACTACGATGTGAAGTTCAACGTCACCCATTCACTCCCATGTTAAATGGTCGTTCCTGGGTTGGGGGGCGTAGACATCGTACGGACGTTGGATTCAGAAATCGCAACGTGTAAACCTCCAATGCGATGCTGGAGAAACGTGCACTAAATGTGCGCTCCCGCGCCATTGACTTGCGATATCGCAACGATATTGAAACGTGTAACCCCACCTTCACCTTTTATATCAATTGAACTTGTAACTGCTGAAGCACACACTATGTCATAGGGTCTACATAACAATACCAGAGTACCCTTATAGCTATCCCAGGAAAAAAAAAAAAAAACATAGTTTTTGGACTTTAAGACACACTTTTACCCCCCAAAGTTTTGGGGGAAAGTGAGGAGTGTGTCTTATGGTCCAAATATGTGGACTGGGGGCTGTGCTGTGGGAGCAGTGGCTCTAGAGCAGGTTGTAGGAGACTGGTGCGGGCTGCAGCCTGTCTTCACGGGGACTCGCTCATTAATCAACTGTAATATTCACTGCATCCCCCTGTCCATCACTTCTCAGCACTGAGCAGTGTCGGGCAGGAAGAAAGGTGCAGATAACAGAAAAAAAAATAAAACACTAATGGACGTCTGCTCATAGCAGGCGTGATAAGAAATGCAACCTGAGGCAATTCAAAATGCAGCAGTATTTAAAAGAGGCTAATACCCATTTTTTTCCAACTACCCCATTGCAAGTTCAGTAACGCAAAATAAGTTGTTTCTACACACTGAAGGTGTTGCGCCCTTTATATGTATGTTCACCAATCTGGGGATAAAGTTTTGTGGGACAAATATATTCGTATATTCAGTGTACACACACACAAATTTTACAGGTTAAGGCTACGTTCACACATTAGCGTATTTTGTTACGCCAGCGGTTTCACACACTGCGCTTTCTTCACCCCATAAAGCGCAGGTGATGTCACAGAGGGGAGGAAGAATCCTGCTTCCTCCTCCCCTCTGTGACCGCCCATTAGATTTCACAGTGTATTCATATACACTGCAAAATCTAAATTAAATAAAGGCAAGTGTATGAAAAATAAGAAAGAATCAAATACTTACCCTCTGAGGCCTTTTCTCCAGTCTCCGGTGCAGAGGTATCGTCCTGCCAAGGCCTGCTGTGATGTCAGTGTGACGTCACGGGCGCTGATTGGCCGCTCGCGGTCATGTGATACATATCAAATGACCGAGACACTACTCTGATATCACCACAGGTCCTAGCAGGTCAATTCCTGCGGCGGCTCCCAAACACCCGAACACCCGTCGGAGGGTGAGTAATTCATTCTTCATTATTTTTAATACATTTGTCTTTATTTAACTTTGATTTTGTAGTGTATATTAATACCCTGCGAAATCAAATGGGCGGTCACAGGTGTCAGAGGGGAGGAGAAAGCAGGATACTTCCTCCCCTCTGTGACATCAGATGCAGCAGCACCCGCCCTAATAGGAAAAAGCGCCGGCGCTGCTGCGTAAAGAATTGACAGGGTCATTCTTTTTACAAAGGCGCTTTTTCCTATAAAAGTGCAGCGTATTTTTATGCACTGCCTGCATGGCAAAGTGAATTTCACATTCACTTTGCCAGCAGACAAAAAGCCGATTGCGTATTTGAAAAGCGCGCGCAAAAATACGCCATGTGTGAACACAGCCTTATAGTGATGAGCGAGTACTAATTAAGTGCATAGAATTCTAAAGTGGACATTGTATGACTAATAAAGGTCTGTGACTTACATCAATTCTGTGTTTTGTAAGGCCGATTTCACATCACGATTTTTGGCTGTCCGTGGGGATCCGTGTTTTGGAAGGTTCCCCATGGACAGCCACGGATCCCTGCAATTGTTGCGCCCCAGGGAATGGGGTACCCGGGTATCAGGTGGCAGTGAGGGGGTTAACTTTGTCACGGGGAATGGTGGCTGCGCCTCATCCCGTATCCTGGGAAGCGGTGCTCTTGAAAAGGGTATTTACAGGGATTATGTACAAGTTAGTCGTGACGCCACCTGCAGTATCTGGTGAGGGATCACCAGCGCTGCTACAGTCCTCCGTGGGTCGGTGGGATTGCGGCAGTGAGGGGGTTAACTTTGTCACGGGGAATGGTGGCTGCGCCTCATCCCGTATCCTGGGGAGCGGTGCTCTTGAAAAGTGTATTTACAGGGATTATGTACAAGTTAGTCGTGACGCCACCTGCAGTATCTGGTGAGGGATCACCAGCGCCGCTACAGTCCTCCAGAGGTCGGTGGGATTGCGTCAGTGATGGTATAGTCCTCCGCAGGCAGGACTGGGACCTCCGGGGCAGCGTAGTGAGGTGAACAGGTTGTAGCAGAGCTAAGATGGTGGAGGGAGAGTAGGAATAGTCTGTAGAGGGGCACGGTGAGTGAGAGGAAAAGATGCACACACACAGAAGAAGTCTCTTTACCTTTTTACTGATGTTATTCAGGTAAATCATTCAGGGCACTGACGGGTGACCGGGCTGCACAGTGGGCTCCCACAGCAAATGGGTATAAGGCCTCCTTACTCTGTAAATTCTGCTGAAGCACAGTCTATTATATCCTGACTTGCCTCCACTCTCTTCCTTTATCTGTATCTCCTTCTGCTTCTGTGCAGTCTCTGGGACGACCTTCTCTGGGTTCTGCAGTGTCCTGCTGTTCCTGGCTCCCTCTCTTTAACTCTCTCAGGAGACCGGGTAGCTGAAGCTTCCTTGGTGCCAAGGGGTTTTCTGTGGACCTGTAGTTCTCTCACCGATGCAGATCCCCAATATCCGGCTTCTCTGTAACGAACTCAAAAGTTGAGCTACCTGTTGCTCACTTCTGTTTCTTCCCTAAGCTCCATGCCTTCAGTCCCACTTAGGCTGGTGGGACGCTGAAAGGCTACTCTGGGTAGCTGGCTCGGGCCTACACGCGGCACCGACCACCAGGGCTTCCCTGCAGCTCTTCTAACGTCTGCACACACTCTCACTAGCTCCTCCCCAGCAGCAGTATTTATAGGGGATCTTGCCTGAGGGCACCAAATTGAGCTCCCCCTACTGTGCCGGGGTGGAAGGTGTTGTTCGTAGTAAGTACCTGCTGTGGAAACCCAACTGAGCATTAGAGAGATCTGTGGTTACCTGCGTTGGCAGGGCGCCACACAATCGGATGGCAAATAGCCATCCGTATCCAATCTGATGCAGGATGTTCTCCCTGCCTGTCCCTGTCTATCCCTGCATCTTTTCTATCTGTCCCTCTCTCTCAGTGCCTGTCCCTCTTCTATCTCTCCCTCCCCCCACTGTTCTCCCCCTTGTCCTTTCCTTTCCAGTATGTAAAAAATAAAAAAAAATCCTCCCAGAGGATACATTACCTTCCGCCGGCTCCATGCGACAGTCGCCATCTGGTGACTGAAGGACCTCTCGTGATGTCACAGAGCCGATCACCTGACATGTCAGCTGACTGGCTCTGTGACATCACCACAGGTCTTTCAGCCACCAGATGGTGACTGTCGCATGGAGCCGGCGAAAGGTAATGTATCCTCTGGTAGGAGGCCCTACAAACCATCACGGATCCATCACGGATCCGTAGTGTCCGATTTTAGTCACGAATCCAAAATCGCAGCAGGCTGCAATTTAGGATCCTTGACTAAATCGGAAGGCTACGGATTGTGTTTAAATCGGATGGCCAAAAGGAAACATCCGAGCATAATCCGAGCCCATAGGGATACATGGGTTGCAAAATCGCATCCGTGTGTATCCGTTTTGAAACGGATACACACAAATGCCTCAAAATCGTGATGTGAAACTGGGCTAATACTTTGCACTCCATCAGACCGTTGGTGTTGTTAATTAGTATTCTAATCGAGCAGATCGGACACTCAGATGGGCTAGATTGGAGTAATGAATATAATAATGAACTCAATGGAAAACTCAAGCATTTTTCCAGAAGACTAACAGGAGGAATAGGGACAGGTCGCTGTTTGGAACAATGTTATCAGAGTATTATTCCACTTTTACTGACTTCAATAAAACATACAAAACCAAAAATAATATGGATTTTTCAGAAAAAAAAATGGTTAGGAAACATTCTTTTTTGTATAAAGTGTTGTATATAAGGCAAAACTAAAAAAAAAAAAAAATGCCTTCCCCTTCCATTAATAGCAGTGCCATCTCTCACCATATTTCTCCATTGCCTATGACTACAGTAGATGACATACAGTGCCTACAAGTAGTATTCAACCCCCTGCAGATTTAGGTGGTTTGATAAGATGCAAATAAGTTAGAGCCTTCAAACTGCAAACGAGAGTAGGATTTATTAACAGAAGCATAAATCTTACAAACCAAAAAGTTATGTTGCTCAGTTGAATTTTAATAAATTTTAAACATAAAAGTGTGGGTCAATTATTATTCAACCCTCAAACCACCAGCATTCTGTTTGGTCCCCCTAAAGTATTAAGAAGTAGTTCAGGCACAAAGAACAATGAGCTTCACATGTGTGGATTAATTATCTCTTTTGCCAGCCTTTTCTGACTATTTAAGACCCTCCCCAAACTTGTGAACAGCACTCATACATGGTCAACATGGGAAAGACAAAGGAGCATTCCAAGGCCATCAGAGACAAGATCGTGGAGGGTCACAAGGCTGGCAAGGGGGTACAAAACCCTTTCCAAGGAGTTGGGCCTACCTGTCTCCACTGTTGGGAGCATCATCCGGAAGTGGAAGGCTTATAGAACTACTGTTAGCCTTCCATGGCCTGGACAGCCTTTGAAAGTTTCCTCCCGTGCCGAGGCCAGGCTTGTCCGAAGAGTCAAGGCTAACCCAAGGACAACAAGGAAGGAGCTCCGGGAAGATCTCATGGCAGTGGGGACATTGGTTTCAGTCAATACCATAAGTAACGTACTCCACCGCAATGGTCTCCGTTCCAGATGAGCCCGTAAGGTACCTTTACTTTCAAAGCGTCATGTCAAGGCTCGTCTACAGTTTGCTCATGAGCACTTGGAGGACTCTGAGACAGACTGGTTCAAGGTTCTATGGTCTGATGAGACCAAGATCGAGATCTTTGGTGCCAACCACACACATGACTTTTGGAGACTGGATGGCACTGCATACGACCCCAAGAATACCATCCCTACAGTCAAGCATGGTGGTGGCAGCATCATGCTGTGGGGCTGTTTCTCAGCCAAGGGGCCTGGCCATCTGGTCCGCATCCATGGGAAGATGGATAGCACGGCCTACCTGGAGATTTTGGCCAAGAACCTCTGCTCCTCCATCAAGGATCTTAAGATGGGTCGTAATTTCATCTTCCAACAAGACAACGACCCAAAGCACACAGCCAAGAAAACCAAGGCCTGGTTCAAGAGGGAAAAAATCAAGGTGATGGAGTGGCCTAGTCAGTCTCCTGACCTTAACCCAATTGAAAACTTGTGGAAGGAGCTCAAGATTAAAGTCCACATGAGACACCCAAAGAACCTAGATAACTTGGAGAAGATCTGCATGGAGGAGTGGGCCAAGATAACTCCAGAGACCTGTGCCGACCTGATCAGGTCTTATAAAAGACGATTATTAGCTGTAATTGCAAACAAGGGTTATTCCACAAAATATTAAACCTAGGGGTTGAATAATAATTGACCCACACTTTTATGTTTAAAATTTATTAAAATTCAACTGAGCAACATAACTTTTTGGTTTGTAAGATTTCTGCTTCTTTTAATAAATCCTACTCTCGTTTGCAGTTTGAAGGCTCTAACTTATTTGCATCTTATCAAACCACCTAAATCTGCAGGGGGTTGAATACTACTTGTAGGCACTGTAGTAGAAGGAGACTAAAAATATCTCCACTGGTAGTCACCGGCAAATGTAATTCTTAATATTTTTCTACCCTATTTTAGCATGTGGTGTGTGTGACATGTTCAGACACATGCTGTTTAATTTATGAAGGGACTCTGATGGTGGGTTTACACGTCACGATATCGTTCCGATATCGTATACAACGGCGCGGGAGCGCGCATTTTGTGCCCGGTTTTAAAAGAATCGCATCGGCAATTTACACGTTGCGATATCGGGATACAACGTCCCTACGATGTCTACGCCCCCGACCCAGGAACGACCATTTAACATGGGAGTGAATGGGTGAAGTTGTACTGCACATCGGAGTTGGGCTGTCACACAGGACGATCCGGCTCCAACCGGCATCCGATATCGGGCGGTTGAATAGCATCGTTCTTACATTGTATTGGATGTTCACACCGTACAACGCACGAACGATATCGGGTCCAACGCACGAACCACATGACTTTTGGTCGGAGTTGGACGCCGATATCGGGACGTGTAAACCCACCATGAAATGCACAAAAATTGTGTGGACAATGCAAGAACTGCCAAAAATTAGAAGGAATAAGGATTCTGATATACCCTGTATTAGACATGTAGGAGGGCCCCATACACATTCTGTTTATATTCATAGATAGTGAGACTCCTAGATTCAAAACCAAGTTCAAGGGTTGCCAAAGATTAGAAGGAGGGACTGAAATACACCCTGGAAGACGCGTAGAGGAAGGCCTCAGAAAACATTTTGTTAAGAAGTGGGTCTCCTAGACTGGTAAACCCCAGGCTGTAAAGGGGCCGTCACACGCGTCAATATCTCTGCTGCATGTGACGTTGCAGCGATATTGACGCATGTGACAGGGCGCATCAACCAGCGATAAATCACTGGTTGATGGTTGCCAGGTTTTCGGACTGGACCGAAAACCTGGCGATGGTCGCCCAGTGGACACGCAGCATCGCTGCGTGTGGCATCGGGAGATGCGATCAGCCAGCTCCCAGCGCCTTTCAGCAACTAGGGACCCTAGTTACCCGCTGTGTACCTTGGATACCAGCCGGTGAGCGGAGAAGGCTAGTAACCAAGGTATACATCGGATATCTAGGCAGCGCGCGCTGCCTAGTTACCCGCAGTTTACCCTGGATACCAGCCTGCAGACATTGTGGAAACAATATTTAAATAATTTCCACGATGTCGCTGGTCCAATGATCGCTGGTGAGTCTGCCTGTGTGACAGCTCACCAGCGATCAGCCATCAATGTCGCCAGCGATCAGATCGCTGACGACATTGACGTGTGTGACGCCGGCTTAAGTGTAAGGGCTTAAAAATATTTACCTCTGGAGTGTACACATCTATATATGTAAGAGAATTGCAGCGGTGGGCCTCATACAAATCCTGAAAAAATTATGAAGGAGAACAATATACACGCCCTGGAGAAATTAAAAGTGGAGGATGCATGATGACCCTCCAAAAATTTGGACTGAGGACCACCTGCTTATCCTATAAAAATTTGAAGCAAGGGCTGCCCTATGACCCTTAAATATTTTGGCCAAGGACCGCCTTATGACCCTGAAAAAATTTTGAGCAAAAGCCGCCTGATGACCCACAAATGATTTTGAATGAGGATAGTCTGATGACCTTCAAATTATTTTGAGCCAGGGTCTTCTGATGATCCTGGAAACATTTAGAGTGAAGGCCGAATGGTGACCCTCAAATAATTTTGAGTGAGGTCTGCCTGATGACCCTGAAAAGATTTTGAGCAATGGCCACCTGATGACTTCAAAACGATTTGGAGTGAGGGCTACCTGTGACCCTCAAAACAATTTAAGCAAGAGTTGCCTAATGACCCTGTAAAGATAATTAGTGAGGGCAGCATAATGACCTTCTTAATACTGTAACACACTGCCTCCTTCCTGGCAGAGATGCCGACATACTCACCGCCACGGCCATCCACGTGTTCCTCCAGCTGCTTTTTCGGTTCCTGGTGCAGCTCCCATGGCTGGTGCTCGTTGAGCAGGTCTCTTGTCCAAATGCTTAGGGCACGTGCCCTTGCACTCCCCACAAAGAGGCAGCATGCATATTTTGTAAGTGTCCCCAGCCTATGACTCGGAGGCACTAGCTATTTTTTTTTTTAAACCAAATAGATTTTTATTGAACATCAATCAGGTTATAACATTCAGGTTCCCATTTTCCAGTGTACAAAAAGTTTTAAACATCCCTCTCCCACCTCCCTTGCCCCCCAAATCCAAACTTCAGATTAACAAGTGTTCATCCAGGGAGCCCATAGGTTATCAAACAATTTCTCCTGTTTCTTTTTTTGATAAATTCTTTTTTCCAAATTTATAATACGTGCGACTTGGTTTAGAAATTCGCCCCTAGTCGGGGGCTCCTCTGCTATCCAGTGCTTCGCTATCAGTTGACGTGCCACATTTAATAGTCTAGTGATTACAGTTTTACGTACATTGCTAATTCCTATTTCCTCTACATAGCAGGCACTTGCTATTTAAGGTATCCTCCTCTGTAGGGAGGTGCCAGAGCAACCTCCCTATCTAGTGTGTCTTGCACCTACTAGTGTATTGTCAGGTCCTTATGACCTTCTATTCAGCTAAACCTGAACCTGTCTTAGTCCCACCTGAACCTGTTCAGCCTGAACACAAACATGTCCTGTCTGCACCTGAACCCAAACCTGTTCCATCTATAGCAGCTGTCTGGTCTGCACATGAAGCCCGAATTCAGACAAAGTATTTGTGCTCCGTTTTTTATTGATGTGTTTTTGATTCAGTTTCTGCGTCGGTATGCGGTTTGTCACCTAAACAAATTTGTTTCAGCAGAGCTTCCTGCCGCTTTGCCAAAGCAGTGCTTCCAGTTTGCGACTGATATGGACTTAGTGCTACGAGATGACAATTCACAGATGGTGGATGAGGAAGAGGAGGGAGAAACTGACAGGGTGAAGGAGGTGGAGAATACCCTGATAGAAATAGGGCCTACAATTATTGGCGTTGGTGGCACATGCGATGCCCCAGCGTCTGATTTGGTCGCTGCCTCAAAAAGGATCACACAGTGTGCCATCAGGGAAATGTAGCATACTTGGCCGCAAGCACTTGTCCACATATCAGTTGTTAAGTGGACCTTCCTAGTAACTGTGTTGCTCAGGGCACTGGTAATATTATGGGGCACATGCTGGTGGAAAGCGGAGACGGCACACTGGGAATAGTAGTGGCAGCTTGGAATGAGTACTGAGGGATGGTTGCCTCCATAAGCTTGTGGAAATCCTCAGTGTTCACATGTTTAAATAGCAAAATTTCCAGGCCAAGCAGGCTGGAAATGTGTCCGTTTAGTGTTCGGACCTGTTGGTGGGTGGCTGAGTATTTGTTTCCATTCCATGGCCTGGGTAAGGAGAGCTGAACTCTGTGCTGGGACAAAGAACCAAATGTGGTTGCAGATGTTGCTTGCAAATGGCAGGCATCTATGCTTGCTTCCTGAACAGAGGGTTGGCAAGCATGTAGCATACAGGAAGAGGCAGTAGTGTCACCCCCGGACATTGTTGACTCGTGTGCGGCCCATCTAGTCAAGTGCTTTGCTGACATGTGCCTGAAAAAGCTAGTGGTGGTCAGGCTGGTAGTGGTCAGGTCTCTACTGATCTTGCTATGGCACAGGTTGCAAATGTCGATACTTTAATCGTCCACACTTTCTTGAAAAAATTGCCAGACTGGGGAACACCTAACCCTTGGTCTGGGAACCTGCTGTGTGTGGGTGCTTTGTGGAACAGTTGCCCTCCTTTTGCCTGTTGGGGTGCTGCAGATCTCTCATCCTCTGCGTTACTGTAATCCCTTTGCATTGCATTTTTGCAGGTTGAGTCAGTGACTTCATCATCTACTACCCTGTCTTCAACTTCCACACTCTGATCCTCCTCCTGACTTGTTGACTTAACAACATTACTTTTTGTCAACTGTGTCTCATCTTCAGCCACCTCTTTAGACAGTAATTGTCAATATCCCCTTCTATCATCATGATGCCACTACACAAGGGCTTCGGGAAGAGCTGGGTAAAACGCCAGGAACTTGGCGCTTTTAATTAATGCTCCAATTTCTGGGGCAGCTGCAGGCTGCTATTCTATCTAACTATTGACCCCACCATGTTGAGAATACCAGACCCCAGCTGCCTAGTTTTACCTTGGCTGGCAATTACAATATGCATATTTTTTTGGGCCAGTCAAGGTAAAACTAGGCAGCTGAGGGTGGCAGCACGCAGCTATCCGCTTTTTCTGTCCTGAAAATGAAAAAGACATTGACGCCCTAAGCATTTTTTTCCCATTATTTATTTATTTTACGCACTATGATGGCAGGTTGGTTGTCATACACTAATATGTATGGCAACCAAGTACAGACACCGATACAGGTTGTGGGAGTGCCGTCTGAGTGCAACAGTCAATCACAGACGCTCTTACAGAGAGTGAGCATCTGTGATTGGGTGTTTTAGTTCAGTCCAATGAATATTCATGAAGCTTAATGGGTTGCCACGGAAGCAAGCAGTGGAGGACTGGTAAGATTGATCGATCTATCTCACCAGACCTGCATGCTCAGTAGGCATACTGAATCCGGTTTTACTGGATCCATCACTCATTCACTTTCATTTTAAGTCCAAAAAACGCTACATCTTGCATTTTTTGAGGTCATCAAAAAATGGTTTTTGCTGGATCCAGCGGCAACCTAATACAACCAGATGCAAACACATGAACCGGAGTGCCCATTAAAAACCAATGGCTACTAACTATATCCGGTTTGCATTCCGTTTTTGTAAAAACAGCCGAATCCCCGGAAAAAAACGGTAGTGTGAAAGCACCCTTACAGGAGCATGTGATTCATATACTATATTAATCAGTAAGTTACATGGTTTTGATTAGCTTCTAGTAGTTATAATGTTACAATGTTTCAATATGCCCTATCGTAACATGTATTAGCTGTAGCAGCAAGTCAGCAGAATTAGATTTGTCCGATTGACTATTATAGAGGGTCGAATCAAAGTTTCTCATGTCTCATTGTGAAAATGAATTCCCTACCCTTGATCTATACTATCTATGGAACTGCATTGATGCATATTGAGTGTTTGATTTGACCCAGAGGCACACAAATTGCAAATCACCTGATTTAGAATCAAGGGTGTTGGAGCCATTCCATTCAGTTGGACTTGCCATTTTGGACATGAGAGAGAGTTCAGTTGACGTTTTTATTTTCAAAACTTTACAATATACATTGAGTAATACATTTTTGGATTCTTATCTCAGGAAACCGAGGAATGTGATATGTTTGGCTGTAGCATCACTTTTTTAATTCATAACCAATCCAAGGTTTGTTTTTCGGCTCAAGGCAAATCGAACGACGTCCCTATGACTATGGAACGATCAAAGAAAGTCTGCATAAATACTATAGTAACAAATGGTAAGCATTGTATATTCCTATGTACCATTAATGATTTATTGTGTCTTCTGAAAAAATACAGCGCTAAATTATAGAATACATGCAAAGTAAATTGTAGTTTAGGGATACGATTTCAGCAGTCTTCTATCCAGAAAGGTTTCTGTGTACGGAAACCGGTAATTTTTTGAAAACTTGTATTGTTGTTTAGCCATACAGCACCATAGGATGGCTGATGTGAATACAAGTCCTGCTATTGATTTTAGTTGCTAGATGAGGAGAATTAAACACAAATCAAAATCTGTTTTCTTCTTTTTATATACTATGTATTTATTGTTTTTTTTTTCTCCCTTGCTAATACAAGATCTACGTAAAATGGGTTTTTCAATTCTATAAAAGGGGCCTGATCCATTGATACTGGTGTTGCTCATACTACTACTCTTAATGAAGAGCCCATTGAAGTGCGGTGCACCATATTTATTAAGCGGCGTATGACACTTACTGAAATGGGTGCATCTTCTCACTGTAGTGCACCCCTCCAGAAATGCTACTTCAGTAACATGAACTCTCCTTGAATTTGATGGGCGGGAGTGGTCATGCCCCTTCATTCCCCATCTCTCACCATTTTGGCAATACTGCTTCAAACTGGCATGAACACGCTAAAATTCTCAAAATTATTGCACAAAAATTTGGCAACTCTACAAAGCAGTTTTCTGCCAGAAAAGATTAGAATCGGGCCCCATGTGTTTACTGCCTCATTCTTCTATTACACACTGAGATAGAAATATCAAGTTCCATGAACTTCATAGAGGGCAAGAACACATCCAGTAGAGTCTGCAAAGCTTCAAAGCATCTACTACGCTATATAATCGCGCTATCCCGTCTGTAATCCACTTTTGATGTCCTCCTATCAAACGCATCGGATTTCCGGTACGCAGCCATATTTCTACACCCAAGTAATGGGTATGGAAATATGGCTGGACAGAGCGATTATATAGTAGATTGTGGGTGTTAGCAGTGCCGCTGCACACGACGACTGCAGTCTAGGACGTGATCCGCTGTGTCACATATCATACACATGCACATACACACACATATATACACATGTGTACACATATATACACATGCACACATATATACACACATAAATACACACGTATACACAAGTACACATGCGGCGAATCACAGATCGCAGCGTGGGACATATACACATACAGACACATATTCATACACATATACACACAAGTATACACGTGGCGGGTCACGTCATACACATATGTTCACATATCTATTATATAATCACGAATGGGTTTTTTGCCCCTTCTGAGTCCGCTCACGCTGCGAGTCAGCGTGGTCATGTGGATACGCCCGAAGCATTGGCCGCGCAGCGGTCATTGCGAGCAGTTCTAAGGCGACTCGCTATGCCCGCGCAGCGGGCACGCCGAGTCGCCTTAGCAGCGCGAAGCATTGGCCGTGAAGCGGCCATTGCGAGTCAGAGACTCGCTCTTCTAGAATCCGGATGCATGTGCATTGGGCACCCAGCTAGTATATATATAAGCACACACATTTTTTTATTATTATTATTATTTATTTATAAAGCACAATTGATTCCATGCTATACATGAGCAAGGGATACATACAAACAAGTTACAAATACTATGAACAAACTAACAGTGACACACTGCTTACAGAGGGGAGAGAGGACCCTTCCCTTGCGGGCTTACGTTCTACAGGGCAATGAGGAGGGAAAGAGTAGGTTGGGTCTGCTCAGGTGGTGGACGAGCGCCGGGTCCAGTGGTCGTGGAGCGCCGGGTCCAGTGATGGTGAGGTGGCAATGTGGTCATTGCAGGCTGTAGGCTGTTCTGAAGAAATGGGTTTTCAGGTTCCGCTTGAAGGTTCTGAGTGAAGGGGATAGTCGGACGTTTTGAGGTGCAGAGTTCCAGAGGATGGGGGATGCTCGGGCGAAGTCTTGCAGGTAGTTAGATGAGGAATGTAAAAGTGTGGAGGAAAGGAGGAGGTCTTGGGAGGATTGAAGATTACGTGTTGGATGAGATCGGGAGATTAGTTCAGAGATATATGGGGGGACAGATTGTGGATGGCTTTGTAAGTCAATGTTAGTAGTTTGAATTGGATACATTGGGGAATTGGGAGCCAGTGGAGGGATTTTCAGAGGGGAGATGTGGAGGAGCAGTGAGGAGAGAGGTGGATTAGTCGGTCAGCAGAGTTAAGGACAGATTGGAGAGGTGCAAGAGTGTTAGCAGGGAGGCCACAGAGCAGGAGGTTGCAGTAGTCAAGACGAGAGATGATGAGGGCATGCACTAGTAGTTTAGTAGATTGAGGGTTGAGGAAGGGACGGATTCTGGAAGTATTTTTGAGTTGGAGGCGGCAGAAGGTGGCGAGAGCTTGAATGTGTGGTTTGAAGGATAAGGCAGAGTCGAGGATTACTCAGAGGCAGCGGACTTAGGTACAGGACAACGTGTGATATCATTTTTTGTGATAGATCATGTAAGTGAGGTATGTGAGATGGGGGAAAGATGATGAGTTCAGTTTTGTCTACATTTACTTTAAGGAAGCGAGAGGAGGAGGATATGGCTGATAGACACTCTGGGATTTTGGACAGCAGAGAAGTGACGTCTGGGCTAGAGAGGTAGATATGAGTGTCGTCAGCGTACAGGTACTGGAATCCATGGGACTTTATGAGTTGACCTAGGCTAAGATTATAAATGAGAAAAAGAAGGGACCCCAGGACAGAGCCTTGAGGGACCCCAACAAAGAGGGGATGGGTTGAGGGGGTCGTGTTGGAGTGGGAGACACTAAATGTGCGGTTGGAAAGGTAGTAGGAGATTCAGTAGAGGACAAGGTCAGTGATACCAGTGGAAGAGAGGATCTGTAATAGGAGGCAGTGGTCGACTGTGTCGAATGCAGAGGACAGGTCAAGAAGGAGGAGGATGGAGAAGTGTCCATTAGCTTTGGCGGTAAGTAGGTCTTTAGTAATTTTGGTTAAGGCGGTTTCAGTGGAGTGGTGGGGGCGGAAGCCAGATTGAAGGCTGTCAAAGAGAGAGTTGGATGAGAGGTGGGCAGAAAGTACAGTGTGGACATGCTTTTCAAAAAGTTTGGAAGTGAACGGGAGCAGCCATATGGGGCAGTAGCTGGATGTGGAGGTCGGGTCGAGAGATGGCTTCTTCAAGACAGGTGTAATTGTTGCGCGTTTGAAAGCAGAAGGAAAGGTACCGGAGGTTAGTGATAGATTGAAGAGGTGGGTTAGGGCTGGGGTAAGCGTGTTGGAGAGGTTGGGGAGGAAGTGGAAAGGGATGGGGTCCGATGCACAAGTGGGGAGGTGTGATTTGGAGCAGAGGTGTGCAAGTTCTCCTTCAGTGATAGAGGGGAGGAGGGTTAGTGAGGGAGGGAAGTGGTCTGGTATACATAGGGGTTGTGATGGTTGAATAGCAAAGACTTGTCTCATCTGTTTGATCTTGTTGGTGAAGCGTGTTGCAAAGTCTTCTGCAGAGATACTAGAAGTAGTGGGGGGGCGGAGGAGGGAGTTAAATTTGTTGAATAACTGCCTGGCATTGTAGGATAAAGAGAATAGGAGGTAATGAAGTAATTCTGTTTAGTGGTGGTAAATGTTGACTTGAATGTGAGAAGTGCTTGTTTTGATTGCTGTGTAGTCTTCTTGTGAATGTGTTTTCGCTCAGCAACCCTAGACTTTCGCCGCAGCTTTTTAGTGGTGTCTGTGTGCCAGGGTTGTCTCTTGATTCGTCGTGTTCTGTCATGAACGAGAAGGGCAACTGCATCAATTGCTACTGTGAGTGTAGAATTGTAGAAAACGGTGGCGTTATCTGTGTTGTGGAGTGAGGATATGGAGGATAGTGGTAGAATAGAGTCAGAGAGTATGCAAGTGTCAATGTGTGTGAGGTTTCTGCGAGGGTGTTTGAGTTGGTGGACATGGGTGGTAGGTGAGGGGGACAAGGATGAGAAGGTAAGTAGATGATGGTCAAATGGTTGGAGAGGGGAGGTTGTGGGGTTAGTTAGGGAGCAGAGGTGCATAAACATGAGGTCTAGTGTATGCCTTTCTGTGTGTGTGGCTGTGGAGGACCATTGAGAGAGGCCAAAGGATGAAGCCAGTAACAGGAGTTTGGAGGCTGTTGACTGGTTAGTATCAATGGGGATGTTGAAGTCGCCCATGATGATGATGGGAATGTCAACAGAGACAAAGTGAAGAAGCCAGATGGAGAATTGGTCAAAGAATGCAGTGGTTGAGCCTGGTGGTCAATATATGACAGCCACTTGGAGGTTGGAGAGAGAATAGCTATGGACAGAGTGCACTTCAAAGGACGAGAGGATAAGGGAGGGAGGAGGAGGAATTGGGTTGAAGATGCAGTTGCTAGAAAGGAGAAGACCCACTCCTCCACCATATTTGTTGCCAGTGCACGGTGTGTGTTTACACACACATATGTATAAATACATACATACCCACACACATATACACACGTACACACATATGCGGCGGGTCATGTCATACAAATATACAGACACATATGCACGCATACACACACCCGGCGAGTCACATCATACACACATATATATGGACACACACACATATAGACACATACACACGTAACAGGGACATACACACATAAACACGCACGCGACAGGTCACTTCATACATATATAAACACACATATACACATATACTCACACGCAGTGAGTCATGTGACAAGGCATGGAGATACACATACAGACACCGATATATAAACACATATATACGCACACACACAGGTCACATTACGCAGTGGGTACACATATACACACATGCGGCGAGTCACGTGACGTGGCGGGTCAACAGATATACACACAAACACAAAAAAATAAGGGCTCCCCTGTATTTTTCATTGCCAACGAAGGTAACACCAGGCAGCGGGGGTTGGCAGCCAGTAGCTGCTTGGTTTACCTGTTCTGGCAATAGAAAATACAGCGAAGCCCTACACATTTTATACCAGGAAACAGGTTTTTCTGATCATCATAATGGGAGACCCAGACAATGGGGTTTAGGGCACTGCCCTCCGGAGGCCACACTAGGTACTACAAGAACTGTAGACACCGCCCCCTCCGCTTATAAACCCCTACCGCAGGGAACATCCTCAGTTTTAGACTTAGTGTGCTCGGAGGTACCACACGCTTTGCTTGCACTTCATTGCATTCTCACAGCTTTCGTGATGGCGTATGAAGACAAGGTAAAAGAAGGTCCCAGTCAGGGACCTCCGGCAGTCTCCCTGTTAACCCTCGGGGAACACGCAGGTCGAGGTACCGGAGGGCCTAGTGCCTAGGCACACTGTGTCTCCCGGTACGCTGCCGTGCTCCTTCCCATCCCCCCTGGGGGCTCTGGGAAGTGGGAGATAGGAGCCTTGCACAGCTCCGCTCCGTCCGAGGCCTCCCTAAATGGTGCTTACAGACCGGACTGGAGTCAGCTCTGTCCGAGGCCTCCCTAAATGGTGCTTACAGACCGGACTAGAGCCAGCCCAGTCCGAGGCCTCCCTAAATGGTGCTTACAGACCGGACTGGTGCTGAACCCCCGTCCGAGGCCTCCCATAAATGGTGCTTACAGACCGGACCGGCACTGAGATACTTCGGTGTCTCCGGTGTGCCTGGGGGCAGTGTCTGGCACTAGTGTGTTCATGACACTCAGACCGCGCGTTGCCTTCGGGTCCGCGGATCTGCGGGTGTACCCTGTGCTGGGGTCACCCTGGCTGACCGCCCTGTGTGTCACAGGGGCTGCGGCTGTGGGCTTCAGACTTTGTCTGTGAGCCTGGGTATTTATGTTTATACCTCCCGCGCTGCGGGTCCCGGCGCTTACATTGTATTGTAATGGCGGCCGGGAGAGATGTGGAGCGGCCCATGTGACCTGGATGGGCGTGTGTGTGTGCTTCCCGCGTGTTTCGGCCCCGCCCTCTGCTTCTACAGCGGCGGCCATCTTTTCCCCTCACTTTCCTGCTGGGATCGTTGGAGACTGCTCTGCTGCACTCCAGGGGAGACCAGGTCTTCTTTCCTCGCGGAGGCCGCACACACACACCGCTCCCTTCACCACCGCTGTGCGGCGGTTGGTAAGCCACCGGTTTCCGGTGAATTTTCTCCTGTTTGATATTCCCCTACTGTGGGTATGTCCTCAGGGAAGAAAGGCGCTGCTAAGGCGGCCAGTACCACCCCTGTCTGCACTACATGCACAGGAACACTGGTGGAGGGGTCCTGCAATAATTGCGGACGTCCAGAAGCCCGGACTGTCACTGCTGAGTCAGCAGCTCCGGTGCTACACCCTGAGGTTCAGGTGATCCCAGGGCCATGGGAGAAACAAAGCGAGATCAATGCTTCTCTGTTATCCCAATTGTCCTCCATGTCGCAATCCCTGGAGGCACTGACAAGGAGACTGGATGCTCCAGTTGCTCCTTCAAGCTACCCCCGGGTGTCTCCATCTTCCACCGTGAGACCCCTTAAGCGGGCTCACCGGGATGATTCACCCGAACTCCAGGTCCTCTCTGAGGAGGAGCGTCACGCTGACAGTGACGAGGATGATGGGGGTTCAACCCTCGGGTCGGTGTCTGAACCAGCTGAAGGGGTGGAGGATCTGGTGTCCTCCATCAACGAGACTTTACGCCTCGGGTTACCCCCTCAGGAGACAGCCGTGCACCCGAAGGAGGTCTATCAGTGGTTACAACCTGAGGCTAGACCATGTGGTTCCTTTTTGGACCATACTAACTTTGAAAGGGTGGTTAGAGCTCCCAGGGTACACCCTGGACGGCGTTATGTCCGCAAATACAAGGACAACCGCTTTCCCTTTCCTCAGGAGGTGCTTCAGGAGTGGTCGCAGTCCCCGAAAGTGGGCGCTTCCATGACCAGGATTGCTGCACGCTCCCTCTTCTCTGCCTCTGATAGCTCCTCACTGAAGGATGCAACAGACAGACAGGTCGAACAACTCGCCAAGTCGTCTTATGAGGCTGTGGGGTCTTCATTTGCCCCGAGTTTTGCTGCGGTCTGGACTCTGCAGGCGATCACATCCTGTCTGGATGGTATTGCTGGCCTGGCAGGTTTCAACTCTGAAGTCCTGGCACTTACAGAGAGAGCGAAGGCTTATGCAGATTATGCCAGGACGGCGTCCCTGGAGACTGCCACTCGCTCAGCTGTGGCTTCGGCCAATGCGATAGCGATCCGCAGATTGTTGTGGCTACGTCTATGGGACTCAGATGCCACGTCAAAGAAGATTCTGCAGAATCTTCCCTTCTCTGGTGACAGGCTGTTTGGTGCAGAGCTGGACAAGTTGATCAGAGACTCTACGGAGTCCAAGATTCCACAGAACAGGCCTAAGCCTAGGTATACTGTGAAGAGGAACCCTAAACAGTGGTCCTTTCGTCCCAGCGCCCAGCCGTCAGCGTCTTCCGCTCGCGCGGACCGTGGGGCCAAAACTTCTCAGCAGTGGCGTCCCAAGAGCCGCCAGAAGAAGTCGGCAGGTACAACAACTGCCGCTCCCAAACCCTCTTCCGCATGACTCGCTCCCTCTTCCTGCCTCCCCACAGGTTGGGGGTCGCCTGTCTCAATTTCAAGACATATGGCGACTCCACATCCAAGATCAGTGGGTTCGAGACATAGTCTCAAGAGGATACAGGATAGAGCTGTCATCACAACCCACACACCGATTCCATCGGTCTGTTCCGTCTCCAGAAAAGGCTCAGGCTTTTTATCTGGTGTTGGAGGGACTCCGCAGAGACGGAGTGGTGGTCCCAGTACCCACTGGGGAGAGGTTCAAGGGTTTTTACTCCAACCTCTTTATCGTCCCGAAGAAGGACGGCTCCTTCCGCCCGGTTCTGGACCTCAAGCTGTTCAACCGGCATGTGTTGGTTCGGAAGTTCCGCATGGAATCCCTGCGCTCCGTGATCGCGGCTGTGTCGCAGGGCGACTTCCTAGCGTCCATAGACATCCGCGATGCTTACCTTCACGTGCCCATTGCACCGTCTCATCAACGATGGCTGAGATTTGCAGTGGGGGAAGAGCACTTCCAATTCGTGGCGCTACCCTTCGGGTTGGCCTCGGCTCCCCGGGTGTTCACGAAAGTGATGGCATCGATGATGGCCTTACTGCATGCGCAGGGACACGCCGTCATTCCTTATTTGGACGACCTGCTGGTCAGAGCGCCATCGGAACACCTGTGTCAGCGGAGCCTGCAGGCGACCATGCAGTCTCTGGAGCAGTTCGGGTGGCTTCTCAACATCCAGAAGTCCACTCTGATTCCAACCCAGTCACTGACGTACCTGGGCATGGACTTCCATACGGACTCTGCTCTAGTGTCCCTGCCTCGAGCCAAACAACTGGCCATTCAGTCAGGAGTACACGATCTCCTCAGATCACCTCATTCATCCCTACGGGTATTGATGAAGCTGGTGGGACGCATGGTGGCAGCAATAGAGGCGGTGCCCTTCGCACAGTTTCGCCTCCGTCCTCTGCAACTGGAAATCCTCCAGAAGTGGGACAAGAGGACGTCCTCTCTGAATCAGCTGGTGGTCCTCTCCCAGCCGACCAGGGATGCTCTGCAATGGTGGCTTCAGCCGAGTCACTTGTCAAAGGGACGATCCTTCCTGAAGCCATCGTGGTTAGTGGTGACCACCGACGCCAGCCTGAAGGGCTGGGGCGCGGTGTTCTTACACCACAGAGCTCAAGGTCTCTGGACACGTTCAGAGACAACGTTGCAGATCAACGTGCTGGAGCTCAGGGCGGTCTATCTGGCACTTCTGGCCTTTCGGAGGTTCCTATCCGGACAACCGATTCGGGTTCAGTCCGACAATGCGACGACTGTCGCCTATATAAATCACCAAGGAGGAACCAGAAGTGCACAGGCTCTAGCGGAGGTCCACCGCATTCTATCATGGGTGGAAGCCAACAGCTGCTTGATTTCCGCAGTCTACATCCCAGGGGTCGAGAACTGGGAGGCAGATTACCTGAGCCGACAGGGGATGGACGCCGGAGAATGGTCTCTCCATCCGGACGTCTTCCGGGACATCTGCATCAGATGGGGGACTCCGGATGTGGATCTGATGGCCTCACGGCTGAATCATCAGGTGCCACAATACATGGCGAGATCGTGGGACCCTCAGTCTCTGGGGGCAGATGCTCTAGTCCTGAGTTGGTCAGATTTTCACCTGCCATATGTTTTCCCGCCCCTGGCACTGATGTCCAAGGTCCTGTGGAAAATCAAGACGGAATGCCAAACAGCCATTCTAGTGGCTCCGGATTGGCCGAGGAGGTCCTGGTATCCGGATCTGTGGCAACTGTCCGGCGGACACCGGTGGGCTCTTCCAGATCGCGCAGATCTTCTCGCGCAGGGCCCCTTCTTCCGCCCCAATTCCAGGGCCCTCAGATTGACTGCATGGCTCTTGAGGCCTGGCTCTTAACATCCAGGGGCTTCTCTCCTGCGGTTGTTTCCACCATGAACAGAGCTAGACGGCCCACGTCACGGAAGATTTACCACAGAACGTGGAAAGTCTTTTTCGCCTGGTGCTCCTCTGTGGGACATGCACCTTGGCCCTTGTCGATCCCGACCCTATTGGCTTTCTTGCAGTCAGGTTTGGAGTTGGGCCTTTCCCTCAGTTCTCTGAAGGGTCAGGTATCAGCACTGTCTGTATTGTTCGACAGGCGCTTGGCGCTCCTCCCAAAGGTGCGTCAATTTCTCCAAGGGGTGTCTCGAGTGGTTCCGCCGTATAGGCGACCTCTGGACCCTTGGGATCTCAACATGGTCTTGGCGGCTTTGCAGAAACCACCTTTTGAGCCATTGAGAGAGGTCTCTCTTGCTTATTTGTCACAGAAAGTGGTCTTTCTGGTGGCTATTACGTCCCTGAGACGGGTCTCTGAACTGGCGGCACTATCGTGCAAGTCACCCTTTCTGGTGGTTCACCAAGACAAGGTGGTATTGCGCCCGCGGGCGGAATTCCTACCAAAAGTGGTTTCCACTTTTCATTTGAACCAGGAGATTGTGCTCCCATCATTTTGTCCCGCTCCTGTTCATCAGATTGAGCGCGACCTCCACACTCTGGACCTCGTACGGGCTGTACGCATTTATGTGTCCAGAACTGCCTCCTTCCGGAGTTCGGACTCCTTGTTCGTACTGACGGCAGGTCGCTGTAAGGGGTCAGCGGCGTCAAAATCAACCTTGGCCAGATGGATCAAGGCACCCATTCAAGAGGCTTACCGGTCTTCTGGTTTGCCTCTTCCGGTAGGCTTGAAGGCACACTCGACAAGAGCTGTCGGTGCCTCCTGGGCCTTGCGACATCGCGCCTCTGCTCTGCAGGTGTGTCAGGCGGCCACTTGGTCTAGCCTGCACACTTTCTCTAAGCACTATATGGTGCATGCCCATGCCTCTGCGGATGCAAGTTTGGGCAGGCGGGTCCTCCAGGCGGCGGTTGCCCACCTTTGACGGGGACCGCGTATGCAAACGTCTTTTGAGGAACTTTTTCCCGCCCTGGGGTATTGCTTTAGGACATCCCCATTGTCTGGGTCTCCCATTATGATGATCAGAAAAAAGAGAATTTTGTTTACGTACCGTAAATTCTTTTTCTTGAATCATCAATGGGAGACCCAGCACCCACCCAGTGTTCCGTTGTATGTTACGGTTGATCTGTCCTCTGTTGGGGCAGTTTATCCGGGTTGTTGAACCGTCTGTTCACGGTGTCTTCCCGAGGTTTCGGGTGTGGTTTTCTGTTGTCTCCTCGCAGCTTATGAACCAAACTGAGGATGTTCCCTGCGGTAGGGGTTTATAAGCGGAGGGGGCGGTGTCTACAGTTCTTGTAGTACCTAGTGTGGCCTCCGGAGGGCAGTGCCCTAAACCCCATTGTCTGGGTCTCCCATTGATGATTCAAGAAAAAAGAATTTACGGTACGTAAACAAAATTCTCTTTTTTAAGTAAAAATATATTTATTTACATACATTACACACAGGGAGGAGAGTGCACAGGGGGAAGACCGCACAATGTACAGAGTACATGGGGAGAGATGCCCACCATCGCCACAGCTCCACAGAGCCTGCCCCAATAGGGATGTCACTGCCCTCCGTCTAGTCTATATATATATAATTGCCTTGTCGCATCTGTCATCACTCCTGTGTCTGGTTGTCCCCGTGTCGCTCATATATGATAATGTCGCCCATATATGGTAATCTTTCACAGGTGGAGAGAGAGGGGGAAGAGATGGACGATGCTCCAAGTGCCACAGAGCCTGTCCCCATAGTGATATCACCGCCCTCCTGATGCAATAGCATCAGGGCTCCATTTAGTTATTTTATATTTATGAAATGAACTGACAATAAACAGTCTAGTTTTTAGAAATCCAGGTCAGTTCCGGAAAAATAATTGTGTTTGTTTTCCTTCTAGATACTTCCAAGAATGTACAAGCCATTATTGTTTCTGTTATAATTGTGCTGATTATTATACTTGTTTTATTTTTCTTCATTGTAAGAAGAAAAATTAAAGCCAAATCTGTGCTACCAAAGTCATTGGTAAGTTATTTTTTTTCTAATGTATTAATAGTGTATACTAGACATTGGGCATTGCCATTTGTGGATTTTTTTTCACTTTTATTATTTTTGTGATTTAGAGAGGCAAAAATAATCTTGTATCACTCAACGTCCACACATCATAGCCAATTTCTTTTTTTTTACACTTTAGTTTTATCATGCCCTTAATCCTAAAACTATCTTTCTGAACACACAGTAACTTTTTATTTTTCCACTACCGTACGAGGACTTTATTTTGTAGTAGTTAAAGGGAATCTATCACCTGGTTTTGCTATGAAATCAGAGGGTGACAATATTTAGCAACAGAGACCCTGATTCCAGCGATGTGTGAATTATTTGGCTGTGTTTTGCCATGTCAATAAAATCCATTGTTTTATAAGCATGATATTATCACTAGTGGACTAGTTGTCTCGTGCCACCTTGTCTAACCACACCCCCAGCACTGATTGATAGCTTAGTGTGTATGTTATATATTTACAGAAAGCTGCTAATCAGTGGTATGGGCAGGGTTATACATAGCTCAATATTCAGAGAATGGATAGGTTAGCAGCAAATAAAACTGATTCTGTAAACGGAGTGACACATTGCTAGAATAATTTGTTGTGGCTATTTGCATCCCAAAAAATTAAATTTTGATGTTCTTGAATTTTTGTGTTTACTCATCAGGTTCATTATTTTTAGATTTTGATTGATCATACATTTCTGAGTGAAACGTGAATGTGTATTTTTTTTCTTATTTTTAATGGGGTAAAAGGGAGGTAATTTGAACTTTTAGTTTTTTTTTCCTTTTTATTGCTTTTAATGAAACTCTGATCATCTGATTCCTTCTGTTATATACAGCTGTGCCACAACATTGCTGCATATAGTGAAAATCACAGCCTCCTTTGAAGCCTGGCTGTAATAACAGGCAAGGAGATCATAATAAACCCTTGCTCTCATATCAACCAATGGGCTACCTACGATTATATCACGTTCACACCGATGAACGCTTAGAATTGCATGACTCCATGCGGCCATGTGTTAGATGCCACTGTCGGAATTGGGTTTAATAGGTTAAAAATCATGGGCACTACTCCACCTATAATCTTTAAAGGCAGGTCCTGACTGTAATACACCCACTTACAACTTGCGCCATATAGGCACGACAAATGTCATGAAGGGGTTTAACTAGCCTTAATCGGTGCTGTTAGAGGCAGAGCCTTTCTGTATAATACAGCCAGAACCCCTCATATATGGTGCAGGGTCAGCTCCTGAACCTTCTCCATACACCCACAGCTGATGTGCTCCATACATGTATATTGGGAAGTGCTTAAAGAAGATGTCAGCATTTTTTTCCACAACTACCTCCTAATTCTGCATATAATGTAGTGCTAGTGTATTAAAATACTTACTGATGGCAGTCCTTTCTAGCTTCCAGTGATCCTCTTGTCACCTTCTGTCCCATCTGACTTGAAATCCCATTAGCCGACCCAAACAAGGTGCTTGTTCGGAGTCAAAGTTGCTTTCTTAATGTGAACTCAACATATTTTGGCAGTGGAAAGGAAGGAATCAGAAAACCGGGAGAGGAGTCCTGCGAAGATCATTTGCATATTCCCAGTGCATTCTTGTATAAGTGAAAAGTCTTTGCAAACTCAAGGAACACTAGATTTTAGCCGTTGCAGCGGAAAGAGCAAACCGGAAACCGTGCACCTACCAGTGCACAAATGTTAGCACAGTATTCACCGCTTTGACATCATATAAACATTAAGAATATGGAAGAGGCCAGGAGCCATTTAGTGAGCTGTATTGCATGCTACATGTACACAGACTTACCAATAGTAAAGCCAAACTTCACCCGTCAGAAATGCAAACTTGTGCCCCCTTTGGAGGAAACGTTGCAAAGTGTAGAAGAGAAAATAGGTACTTTGAAATGTATTGAGGAAGGTGAGGAATATTAAGGGGGGAGGCACACTGTCATGCATCAAAAACTTAGCGTTTTTGATGCGTGACGACAGTGATGTGAGTGCTGTGAGAGTGTGGTGCGAGTGTGGTCCGAGTGTGCTGCGAGTATGGTGCCAGAGTGATAAATGTGGTGTGACTGTGGTGCGAGTGTGGTCAGTGTGCAATGCGTTTTTAACATGGTCTTTCTCATGCTGTATGTGCTAGAATAGCTAAATCAGGTTTAATAGGCTCCTGCTGTTACTTCCGGGGCCGCCTATTAAGCTCATTACATATTCACTGCACTGTCAAACTAACAGCCAATCACAGGAGCTCACACTTTATGGGAGCCTCTGTGATTGGCTGTTGTAATCAGACTGGATTTTCTCAATCTGGACAGTGATTGTGCTTGGTTGCCATACACTAATGTGTATGGCAACCAACCTGGCGTTGTAGGGTGTTAAATAAATAATTATTTAAAAAAAAAAACGCGTGGGGCTTTGCAGCATTTTTAAGTCTTGCCCGATGAAAGCAGGCAAACTGCGAGCTGCCACCCTCAGCTGCTTAATTTCCCCTTGGCTGGCAAAAAAAAATGCGTGGGCTCCGCCCTATTTTCCATGCCAGCCAAGGTCAAACTAAGCAGCTGAGGGCTGGTATTCTCAGCGGGGTGAGGGCCCATTGTTATAAGGCCCCCCACGCTAAAGAATAGCAGCCCGCAGCCGCCCCTGAAAATGGCGCATTAATAATAAGCGCCATTTCCAGGCGCCTTACCGGGCTCTTCCAGCGGCCCTGGTGGCGGTGGCACGCTGGGTAGTAAAGGGGTTAATACCAGCTTTGTTTTTTCAGCTGGTATTAAGCCCGTAATTCTTAATGTCAGGCCAAGTTTGACCTGGCCAATAAGAATCTCCAATAAAGGGTTAAAAAAAACACCACACAGAGAAAAATTCTTTATTAAAAATAAAGACACAGACACCATTAGGGACTCCATCTTTATTACCACCACATATTCCTCCAAAGATCCAGGTCTTCTCTTTTCTTTCTTTTCTCTTCTGTCCTCTCTTCCTTCTTCTTCTTCTTCAACTCATTCAGCACTGCTACACCACACAGCATGGGGCGGAAATGCGCTCCCCTGCTGTGTGATTAGTCAGTGAGGCTGTGGGCATTAAGCGGTGACATCACCGCCGACTCCGTTGCTATAGTAACCAAACTATCGGTTACTACAGCAACGCTTAAGCATTGCCAACAGCACAGCGGCTCATGAATGAGCTGACTCATTCATAAGCTGCTGGATTTAACTCCCTGCTTACCGATCACTGCAGCACCGGTAAGCAGGGAGTTAACTCTGCTGTGACCGCGGCTACTGTATGAGCGGCGCATATACCAGCCGCGTCACAGCAGAGTTAACTCTGTTCCTCCTCCCTTGTATGGTCCTACACTGCAATCTTCTGTGTGAGGGTGCACCGCTGTGTTTCCCGGCCCGGTATGGCTGCTGCCCCCTGAGCAACGAGCTGTATCAGCTGCTGCTCCCTGCTGTGTTGTCCGGACTTCTTCTGTTGTTTTTAATTCCAGAGCACTTTACATACATTTGCAACATGTCTCCATTGGAGCTTACAATCTAAACACCCTACTCGTTTATCTTTGGAGTGCCCGGAGGAAACCCACACAAACACAGGGAGAACATACAAACTCCTTACAGATGTATTTCTTTGAACCCAGGACTCCAGTGCTGCAAGGCAACAGTGCTAACCATTGAGCCAACATACAGTGCTACCAACTGAGCCACCTTTACCATCTAATGTACTCAGAAACAGGGAAAAAATCTAATTGCGGTGAAATTGAGTAAAAAATGAAAATTCCATGAGTGTTTTTTGGATATCATTTTTTCAGTGTCCATTATGTGGTAAAAATGATCTGGTAACATGAGTCATCATATCAGTGCAATTACGGTGATACCAATCTTGTCCAGGTTTTATTTATTATTTAGTGGCAAAAAATTATGAAATTCGTAAAAAAACACACTGCAAAAATGTTTTTAAATATAAGAAGGAACGCAAGCTCGGCCTTATCCAAAAAACTGGAAATGATTCACCACTCTTTATCCAGTGTGTTCAGTGTGATGTGCGGCGGTGCTCTGCTGAACAGTCCCAGGAGAAGGTAAAACCACTGATCTAGACATGAAGGAAATCAGCGGCACTCACGCTAAAAGGAAATCGATCACTTTATTCAAATCTTAAAACAAGTGTCATAGTAAAAGACAGCAGCTATTATGTGAGGGTAAAATGAAGCATGTGCATGGGCTCAGATGATCGCCGCTTCCCACTCCTGTATGCTACAACTGGTCTGGATGAGAAAGCGAAGGTTGTGTGGAGCAGCACATCCCACCTATCTGCATGCTTTAAATGCCACTGTCACACATTGACAGCAATATTTAAGCAGTTAGAAGCAGCCGGTGAAGCCCTTGGTAGATTTCTACGTGATCCTAGGGGCAGATTTTGCGCCATACATTTAAGTCATATGTAGTTAAATGCCAGCCCCTTCGTCCCACACTGACCAGTAATTCTGCCCATAAAATGGCTGCAGGCAGAGTTCATGTGACTAGATCAATCCATCAGACTCCTCCAATATAAAAATCAGATTTCCCATATAGTATTTTACAATTAGAATAGACTGATGGTGTGGTCATACACTCCTCCATCAGTAGCCATTATATGGACGGAAGTGCTTGTCATTGTGTCATGAATGCAACACTAATGGCCACTTTACACGTCCCGATATCGGCGTCCAACTCCGATAAAAAGTCACGTGGTTCGTGCGTTGTCCCCGATATCGTTCGTGCGTTGTATGGTGTAAATGACCAATTTGATGCAAGAACGATGCCAAAACGATATCGGGGAAGAAATGAGCAGGCTCTCCAACGGCCCGATATTGGATGGTTGATGTGGCCGGATCGTGCTGTGTGAAAGCCCAACAATGACTTGTAGTACAACTTCCCCTATTCACTCCCATGTTAAATGGTCGTTCCTGGGTCGCCCGTACAAGGGGGCGTAGACATTGCAGTTGCGTTGCCTGCCGATATCGCGCTGTGTAACATCTCCTATGCGATTTTGGAATTCTGCCCAAGAAATGCGCGCTCCCGCGTCGTTGTATCCAATATCGAAACGATGTTGGGACATGTAAAGTGGCCATAACAGGATAAAGTGACCAGCTTCTTTAACCCCTTACCAGCTTATAATGTACTGGTTCGTTATTTTTAGTGTTTCCAATAGTTCTTGTACTATTTAGCCCTTATCTACTTCTAACAGGCACTCATGGACTGGAGTTTCTTCTGTGAATGTTAACCTGTTACAATACATCCAAGGGGCCCCCTCTGTTTTCACCACCCATTGACGTGCTCATGACTATTGCTGGGCACTGATGAGTTGCCATGAGAGTAAAAGATCTGCTGCCTGTCACCACAGTACGCCTCTAAAAGCCAGCCTTTGGTTGGGGTTCATGGGAGACCGTGATTTTTACTACAAACAGCAGTACTTTGTAATGCAACTGTGTATAAAAAGGAGCGCACATAGGGATTTATCCTAATAAAAATCAGAGATAATTTACTGGGTTCGCTCACCCTTTAGATTTTGTGACACAGGACCAGTTTTGATGGCTTATATGGCTGCTGCAGAATCCACAATCCACGTGTACCATGCGGCAATAATCAAAGACAAGGGATATACAAGGGAATGTAGACCGCGCTGCCAACGGAAAGAAAAACTGAGTGGTGTATATTGCAAAGTGGTGGTCTTTATTCATCTGACGTGTTTCAGTGTGTATTCCTCACTCCTTCCTCAGGGAACCAAACAAGTGTAAAAACCACCACTTTAGAATGTACACCACTTTGTTGTTCTTTCCGTTGGCAGCGCAGTCTAAGTCAACTTGTATATACATTGTCTTTGATTACAGCAGTACTTTGTTTGCGCTATATACAGCAATACCAATCAGATGATTTCAGGTTCAAGTCCCTTTAAAAGAAAGAGATATGGGTGTCACTAACTGTGCGGATCCACTGGACACACGCAAAACACAGTTGATTAGACAGAAGAGAGGAAAAGAACGTGTGTAAGTTCCAGGATCAACCATGCTGAAAAACAAAGTAATGAAAAAGATAACCTTTATTCGTAAGATAGGAAAAAGAACATACAATATAAAAACTATTAAAAAAGTGTAAACAAACACTTACACATCAAGAAAAACCCGCAGCACAGCAGAGATACAAATAACGCCTATGGATAACCTATCACATAGAGGTTCAAGTCCCTTAAGGGTACAACAAAATAATTTTCATGAAGTAAAAAAAATATATATAATCGAAAAAATAGGAACAGCACTAAAACAATAGTGCAAAAGCCCTGAAAGTTACAAAATGTGGACCTTTATTCCATGGTGTAGCAGCTGCAGCATCTGCTTGAGAAAGATTGAAGGAACAGCCGAAACGCTGCTTCTGCTGCTACATTATGGAATAAAAGTCCACTTGTTGTATCTTAATTTTTTTTGGAGTGCTGCCTTCTTTTATTCTTTTATATATATGTATATGTATTATATTGCAATATGCATAAATGTCTGTATAAATAGCTAAAATTAGTTAACCCAATCACTACATGACATAACAGAAGCACCTGACTTACATTTTTTCAGCAGCCAGAACAGCGCAAAATATGCCATAAGTGGCAATCAAGACATCATATCTACCACCACATGGAATCAGTTAAAAGCAAGCTCTCACAGAGCCCATCAACCGCAAAAAAACTGAAAACTTTTCAGAACACAGTGTCTCCTCTCCTGCAGAGAGGACAGCGCCAATGTCCATCAGTGTTCTGGGCACAACGGATCTTCTCTGTGTGCTCCCTCTGAGACCACTCATGTCTCCACAGGTATAAATTGACATGCGCGACTCCAGAACCTGCCACGCATATCAGTTTATGTTGTGGAAAAAAGACACCCAGTGGGCAGGAGATTTTTATAAATCCATCCACTGTGCCTGTACTGTACATTGCAGCGAACACACACTGCATCCAAAACGCTGCAAACATTCATCTGATCCTGCAAACATAGCCTTAATAAACGCTACAAATAGAATCACCCCCCTCCACCTTAAAAGTCAACTATTCCAAAATTACCCTTTTTCTGCTGTACTTGGATTTCTTTTTCCGTTTTCCAGTTCCCTACATGATAAAATAAATGGTGCCATTCAAAAGGTACAATTCGTAGAGCAAACATTTAGGGTATGTCACACACACAGGTAATTGTGCAGAGATTGTTCGCAGATCTCTGGTTGCAGTGAAATCATGGACACATTGTTGTATTTTGTGGCCGTATGCAAATGGAACAATGTGCCCATGATTTCACTGCAACCAGTAAATTGCCAGTGAAATTGCATGCAATGTTGTGACGTGTAAGGGCCACTTTACACACACCAACTTATCTGACCAACTTCTGAACAACTTACTGGTTGCAGTGAAATCATGGACACATTGTTCCATTTGTACACAGCCACAAAATGGAGCAAAGTGTCCATGATTTCACTGCAACCAGTAAGTTGGTCAGAAGTTGGTCAGATAAGTTGGTGTGTGTAAAGTGGCCCTAACGGTACTCTTAGGCCTTCACACGATATGTTGACTGCAAAATAAAGATGTTATTTTTCTTGGAAGAATTGGAGGATTAAATTTGCTAAAAGTACAAGAAGTGCTATACATATCTATGTGTGCTTTATTTGTGCTGCCCTGACAACTATTAAGTATTACTTATGATCTGTATCATTTTGTATTCGATTGCATTTGGGAATCACATTGTGTGCATGTGCTTCACTTTTATATTTACCTGGCATGTGTCTGCAGTGCCACCTACTGGTTATTTTGCCTAATGGCACCCTTGTCCACATTTTCTGTCTTTTAATGTTCTTCAATAAAATTTTATTTTTAGGAAAACGTTTTTGGTGCATTTTTTTCGATATGCTAATTTATTCTATAGTGCTGGACGTTTAGTAGGCCTTTAGTTATTGATTTCCTATTCTCTCTAGTACTTGTGAAATTTAGTTTTATCTTTTTATATAAAACAAATGTTCCCTTACTGTTAGCTTTATACAGTGGGTCCGGAAAATATTCAGACCCCTTTAAATTTTTCACTCTTTGTTTCTTTGCAGCCATTTGGGAAATTCAAAAAAGTTCTTTTTTTTCGCGCCCCATCTTGACTGAAAAAAAACTAGAAATGTAGATATTTGTGCAAATTTATTAAAAAATAAAAACTGAAATATCACATTGTCATAAGTATTCAGACCCTTTGCTCAGCAGAAGCACCCTTTGAGCTAGTACAGCCATGAGACTTCTTGGGAATGATGTAACAAGTTTTTTACACCTGGATTTGGGGATCCTCTGCCATTCTTCCTTGCCGATCCCTCCAGTTCCGTCAGATTGGATGGTGAACGTTGGTGGACATCCATTTTCAGGTCTCTCCAGAGATGCTCAATTGGGTTTAGGTTAGGGCTCTGGTCGGGCCAGTCAAGAATAGTCACAGAGTTGGTCTGAAGTTGTTATTTTAGCTGTGTGCTTAGGGTCATTGTCTTGTTGGAAGGTGAACCTTCGGTCTAGTCTGAGGTCCAGAGCACTCTGTAATATGTTTTCATCCAGGATATCTATGTACTTCATGTTCCCTTCAATTGCAACCAGTCGTCTTGTCCCTGCAGCTGAAAAACACCCCATAGCATGATGCTGCCCCCACCATGTTTTACTGTTGGAATTGTATTGGGCAGGTGATGAACAGTGCTTGGTTGTCTCCTCACATACCACTTAGAATTATCACCAAAAAGTTCTATCTGCGTCTCATCAGACCATTGAATCTTATTTCTCATAGTCTGAGAGTACTTCATGTGTTTTTTTGCAGACTCTGTTTGCTTTTATATGTCTTGCACTGAGGAGAGGCTTCTGTTGGGTCACTCTGCCATAAAGGCCTGGCTGGTGGACGGCTACAGTGATAGTTGACATCTCTGGAGCTCAGCCACAGTGATCTTGGGATTATTCTTTACCTCTCTCACCAAGGCTCTTCTCCCACAATTGCTCAGTAAGGCTGAATGGCCAAGTCTAGGAAGACTTCGGGTGGTCCCAAACTTTTTCCACTTAAGTATGGATGCCATTGTGCTTTTAGGAGCCTTGAATACTGCAGAAATTCTTTTGTAACCTTTGCCAGATCTGTACCTTGCCACAATTCTGTCTGAGCTCCTTGGGTAGTTCCTTTGACCTCATGATTCTCATTTGGTCTGACGTGCACTGTGAGCTTTGAGGTCTTATATAGACAGGTGTGTGTCTTTCCAAATCAAGTCTTATCAGTTTAATTAAACATAGCTGGACTCCAATGAAGGAGAAGATCCATCTCAAGGAGGATCGGAAGGAAATGGACAGCATATGACTTAAATATGACTGCCTGAGCAAAGGGTCTGAATACTTATGACCATGTGATATTTCAGTTTTTCTTTTTTAATAAATGTGCACAAATATCTACATTTGTGTTTTTTTCAGTCAAGATGGGGTGCAGAGTGTACATTGATGAGAAAAAAATGAACTTTTTTGAATTTACCAAATGGCTGCAATGAAACACAGAGTAAAAAATTAAAAAAGGGTCTGAATACTTTCCATACCCATAGTATATGATCCAAACTTACCCATACTTTGACACATCAGATTTGTAAAATGGGACTTTGTCAGTTAGGTGAGAACTGGCTTTGGCAGGAATGGGTTAAGGCAAAGTCATCAAGTTTTGATGTGTAGACTTTCATCTTAATGGGGATTTCTACTGCTTGGACAATCCCTTCTCAATCACCATAGTTCCTAAATGTAAAATAATAGCAGCTGTACTTGCCTCAGGTGTGGGTGCCATTCCGTTAATATCTATGCCTGCTTAAGCATGACACTGCCATGTCAGATGAGCCCTGCAGACAATCGGTGGTCGCTTCACTCTAACTTTCCTTAGTTGAAACAGACAACCAGAAGAAGCGATAAAAGCTACTGTTTTGCTCTGGCTTCCTCCAGAGGTCCGTTATGTCTGAATGAAGGGAAAGTGACACAGCCACTGATTAGCTACAGTGCTCATCTGACATAACGTCATGTGAGTCCTGAAAGAGGAGGTGCTGTAATGGCAGCCTGACCGGAGACAAATATAGCTGCCATTGTTTTACATGGGTTAAGTATGGTGAATGAGAAGGGGTTGTCTGAGTAATAATCCATTTAAGTTTATAATGTCTGTTCTGCACATTACCAAACTACTATTGTTTCTAAATTAATTTCTTACTGTTTTGTTTTCCATTTTACAGAGCACCATGGCAAAAGCCATGACAACACAAAGGTTTTTGCCATCTGATCAAGTGACCAAGTATGATCCAGTATCTGTATCTCAAGCCGAATCACCTGAAGAGAAAATGACACCTGAAGAGGCAGATAAGGAGATGAACATGTCAGATAATTCAGACCCCAGAGAGAGCACGGATAATGGATACCATAGCTCTGTAGGGGAGTCTGAACAGAGAGCAGATGAAGGCCAGAATGAAATTGAAGAGTCCAACAGCAGCAAGAACTACTATCGCACTGAAAATAGTGATTCCACCAGTGTATGTGTAACAGAGGATGACATTCCTATTCCAGAGCCAATCCAAGTCATTAGACCAGTGGGGAACGCCTTTGGATATGACAAGCCACATTGTCCTTTATGAACTACAAGAGGTGTGCGCTGAACGCTGCTCATGCCTAGACTATACCAAACCCAAGAGCTTGGAGCAAATGAATAAACACCCTAATGTAACTGTAATCACTTTCCATTGGGAGAAATGTCCCACGAGATTTACATGCAATGAGACTAGCCTTTTCAATTGTGTTTGCAGGACTACAGAATGCGGACATAAGAAAGACTGCACTTGGCTTACTGTCTTCACTACATAGTGTACCGGGAGCAATGCTATATTGTTCACATCAGGCTAACCTGTAGGTTAGCGATTGTCAGATCCCCACCAGTCTGATATTGATGACACAACCTTTTAATGGTTAATATCATTAGCGTGAAAAACTGCTTTAACTCTATTTATGAATGCAAATAATTAGGAGAAACTTATTTTTTTCTAATGTATCCTTGCAACTGCTGGAAAAAAGTTTGGCATCATTACCACTTTGCTTTTTTTTATTTTTTTAGCAATATTATAGATTCTAACTACAATGTATGTTATGTGGGTATTTTTACACTTTAAGTGGAGGAAAAAGTTTGCAACCACTGAAAAAATCTGGAATCACTTTATTTGCTTTCTTAAACAACCCATGTACATAAAATGATATCACAGGAATGTTTGTCAGCAGATTTCTGGCCTGTTTAGATGGGCCTATAATCAGGACTGAGTGTTCCTTCAAACCAGCAAAATAAAATCACCACGTGTAAACAAGCCATTTTCCCATACTATGATGTTCTAAGCACAAAGAACAATTGTTCTGTGTGCATAGAACATTCATTTGCCTACCAAAACAGACCATTAAATGTCCACTGATTGACTTGCATGTAGCCTATCAGCAGTTGTTTACCTGCTGCCACTGTGCTGTGTAAATCTGGCCTAATACACAAACCAACACCAATCTAACAAATGCTAATTATTTTGTAGCTAAAGTGGTTGTCCACTTTGGAGGACATTTTTGGCAAGCTCGGCAGCAAATCCTAGCAGTGTGCAATTTACATATTAAGATTTTGCTTTGTTTGCCAATTCCTGATTGTCACGTGACTGGCAGTATGTGATCTACGGTATATAGTTGTAGTCACATGCCGAATAGAGTCTCAACCACTACTCTCAGTAGAATATTACAAGCTTACTAGGAATATCAGCCACAATTCTCAATAAAATATTCAGTGAAGCGTCCAAGACTATAGTCAACTATAGTCAAGGATCATACAGAGAAATCAAGGGGCCTCTAGCAAAAGTTCTAATTAGACCCCTCGTCTCCAAATAAAAAAAATATTTGGCTGGATCACATTATAGCATATGTCACAACTTTTCAGCCCTTTCAAAGTAATTCTTGTGTTGAAGCACCTAGATTAATCTTTCATTGTACCCTCATAAAATATTAATCTAGGTATGATGTCAACAAAAGTACCCTGCAAACACTGTATGATACCCCCATAATGGATTTCTCCCAGTAATCTCCAAAGGCATAGTATGATGACCCTACTGTAACCCCCCTTCAACTACACCAATAAAGTAGGGTGACCACACCAGTATAACTGTGATCTCCACACATCCCTCCATGCAGTTCAATGGACCAACATACAATATAATGGCTACCACACTGTATAATGACCCCCACATACGTAGCCCTCCACACGGTATGATGGATCCCACACAATATTTTACACTATTATTGCTTGCATGCAGTATAATAGCCTCAATAAAATATTAATGCCCTCATATAGCCCTCCAAATAGCATAATGTCAACCATATAGCCCCTCAAATATTATAATGGCCTTGACATAGCCTTCCATATTGTGTAATGGGCCCCACATAGTCCATATAGTGTAATGCACTCCCCATAGTTCTGCATATAATATAATGCACCCTTGATAATCCTCCATATAATGTAATGCATTCCATAGTCCTCCCTATAGTATTATGCTCCGCCCATACTCCTCCATATCGTATAATACACCCCATAGTTTTCCATATAGTATAATGCACCCCCATAGTCCTCCATATAGTATAATGCACAGCCCATAGGTATATACCTTCTAGATAGTCATATCTATGAATATTTATGTGTGTTTTTTCAAACATATGTGCTCAACCAAGTCACCAATCTGATGTTCAACTATACATCAATGGAAAAAGATTATAATCTCATTATAATGTCTGACACACATTATACATAGTATACTACATACAGTATACTGGAGTATAAATGTTCTGTCAATCAATTCACTCATCTCAACTGCTATATGACATCGTATACCATGACTGCACTCATCAGATATTATATACAGGATATGTGACTGGTAGAAAATATATTCGTATTACAGGCATCATATATTTCACCAGTCACATATTATCTATATATAAGACCTGATGACTTCACACAGTATAGTATATATAATACTAGTAAAAAGGCCCGATGCAATTGCATCGGGAGCACGGTGAAATGAATTGTGTGTATACAGGTGGGTCAGTGGGTATCAGAGTATAGAGGCGGGTCAGTGGGTAGTAGAGCATCGAGGCGGCTCTGTGGGTAGCAGAGTATGGAGGCGGCTCTGTGGCTAGCAGAGTATCGAGGCGGCTCTGTGGGTAGTAGAGTATAGAGGCGGCTCTGTGGTGGAGGGGTGAGGAGAGATGCGGCTGTGTGGTGGAGGGGTGAGGAGAGATGCGGCTCTGTGGTGGAGGGGTGAGGAGAGAAGCGGCTCTGTGGTGGAGGGGTGAGGAGAGATGCGGCAGAGTAGTGGAGGGGTGAGGAGAGATGGGTGTCTGTGGTGGAGGGGTGAGGAGAGATGCGGCTGTGTGATGGAGGGGTGAGGAGAGATGCGGCTCTGTGGTGGAGGGGTGAGGAGAGAAGCGGCTGTGGTGGAGGGGTGAGGAGAGATGCAGCTGTGGTGGAGGGGTGAGGAGAGATGCGGCTCTGTGGTGGAGGGGTGAGGAGAGATGCGGCTCTGTGGTGGAGGGGTGAGGAGAGATGCAGCTCTGTGGTGGAGGGGTGAGGAGAGATGCGGCTCTGTGGTGGAGGGGTGAGGAGAGATGGGTGTCTGTGGTGGAGGGGTGAGGAGAGATGCGGCTGTGTGGTGGAGGGGTGAGGAGAGAAGCGGCTCTGTGGTGGAGGGGTGAGGAGAGATGCGGCTCAGTGGTGGAGGGGTGAGGAGAGATGCAGCTCTGTGGTGGAGGGGTGAGGAGAGATGCGGCTCAGTGGTGGAGGGGTGAGGAGAGATGCGGCTCAGTAGTGGAGGGGTGAGGATAGATGCGGCTCAGTGGTGGAGGGGTGAGGAGAGATGCGGCTCAGTAGTGGAGGGGTGAGGATAGATGCGGCTCAGTGGTGGAGGAGTAAGGAGAGAAGCGGCTCAGTGGTGTAGGGTTGAGGAGAGATGCGGGTCAGTGGTGGAGGGGTGAGGAGAGAAGCGGGTCAGTGGTGGAGGGGTGAGGAGAGAAGCGGGTCAGTGGTGGAGGGGTGAGGAGAGAAGCGGCTCAGTGGTGTAGGGTTGAGGAGAGATGCGGCTCTGTGGTGGAGGGGTGAGGAGAGATGCGGCTCTGTGGTGGAGGGGTGAGGAGAGATGCGGCTCAGTGGTGGAGGGGTGAGGAGAGAAGCACACAGTATATACATACATGAGACATTGTATAGACAGACAGTATGCAGAGATTACAGAGATTATACACACAGTATACACACATTACAGACAGTATACACACATTACACACAGTATAGACACATTACAGACAGTATACAGAGATTACACACAGTATAGAGACATTAGACAGAGTATAGAGACATTACAGACAGTATACAGAGATGACACACAGTATAGAGACATTACAGAGAGTGTAGAGACATTACAGAGTGTAGAGACATTACAGAGTGTAGAGACATTACAGAGTGTAGAGACATGACACAGAGTGTAGAGACATGACACAGAGTGTAGAGACATGACACAGAGTGTGCAGAGACATGACACAGAGTGTGCAGAGACATGACACAGACAGTGTGTGCAGAGACATGACACAGACAGTGTGTGCAGAGACATGACACAGACAGAGTGTGCAGAGACATGACACAGACAGAGTGTGCAGAGACATGACACAGACAGAGTGTGCAGAGACATGACACAGACAGAGTGTGCAGAGACATGACACAGACAGAGTGTGCAGAGACATGACACAGACAGAGTGTGCAGAGACATGACACAGACAGAGTGTGCAGAGACATGACACACACAGAGTGTGCAGAGACATGACAGAGTGTGCAGAGACATGACAGAGTGTGCAGAGACATGACAGAGTGTGCAGAGACATGACACAGAGTGTGCAGAGACATGACACAGAGTGTGCAGAGACATGACACAGTGTGTGCAGAGACATGACAGAGTGCAGAGACATGACACAGACAGAGTGTGCAGAGACATGACACAGACAGAGTGTGCAGAGACATGACACAGAGTGTGCAGAGACATGACACAGACAGAGTGTGCAGAGACATGACACAGACAGAGTGTGCAGAGACATGACACAGACAGAGTAAGGCAGGGGTTTAAAAAATGTAAATACAGTTTATGCTCACCTCACCCCGAGCCCCCTGCGTCTCCCGCCGTCTTCCTCAAGGCTCCCGGTGCCTGCAGATCTCTTCTACTGCAGTACAGGACCTGCGGTGATGTCAGAGTCACGTGACCCGCGGTTACCATGGAGTAAGCTGGTGTCACGCGACTCTGACATCACCGCAGGTCCTGTACTGGTGTAGAAGAGCTCTGCAGGCACCGGGAGCCTGCGGGAGCCACCGGGAGGCTGGAGGTAGACGTCGGGAGATGGCGGGGGCTCGGGGAGAGGTGAGGAAATTTTTTTTTTTACAGTAGTGCGGCTGCGGCTCGCGATGACGCGAAGCGTCATCGCTCGCAGTACCGCAAAGCATCTTGGGATTCGGCTACAATGCCCGAATCCCAAGACTGCCGATTATATAAGTAGATATGACAAAATACATGTAATATATTACACTATGATTACCGACATCTAATGTTACACCAGCCACATATTAACCGAATATAACATCTGATGCCTATACACATAGCACATTACATCCATTATACAGAGTATACATGACTTGTGCATATAATATCTATAGACAAAATTGCCTTATGGCGTCCATCATCCACTTCCGGCGTAATCTTGTTCTCCTATCACACAGCTCATGTGCAGGGCCTGTGTTGTCTCGCTATCAGTCCACATGGTCAATTTGCATGCACGTGCAATTTAGCCATGTGGTGGTGCCAAGCAGGGCCCGCATCAGCACCCTATTCGACACCCCCCACCCAACCGCCCCCAGTAAGGGGGCCCCAGTGTACTGTCTGTACACACCCCAAACAGACGGGAACATATCTGCTACTGTAGCAGAGGAGGACCTATGATGATGTCATACACATGTGACTTGGGTCGGTGGAGTTACTGAGTTTTGCCGACCAGGAAGAAGGAGAAGCTATAGAGCTATAGAAGATGGGACCATTGGTGGCATCACTTAACAGGTAATAAATAAACAAGGGCATATGTGTAGTGCAGGCTGTGTGAGACTAAGGGGTGCAGAGGGCAGCAGGCTGTGAGTGGGGGATGGAGGGGTGCAGTCTGTGTGTGGGGGTTAAAGGGGTGCAAACTGTGGTGGATGAAGGGGTGCAGGTTGTGTGGGGGATGGAGGGTGCAGGCTGTGTGTGGGGGGATGGAGGTGCAGCATGTGTGGAGGATAGAGAAATGCAAGCTGAGTGTAGGGATGGAGGGGTGCAGGCTGTGTGTTGGGGAAGACGGTGCAGACTGTGGGGGATGGAGGGTGCAGGCTATGTGGGAGATGGGTGGCTGAAGGCTGTGAGCGGGATGGAGGGCTGCAGGCTGTGTAAGGGATGGGTGCAGGCTGTGTGTGATAGAGCACCATAAAGGCAGTGAAGACAAGGGATGTGGATAGTGGGAGGTCATAGTTTATATCTCAGGTTCATTGTGTAGTTTGGCAGTGTATAGGCCATGGTTCATAAGGAGGAATTTTTTAACAAATATTGTCCCTAAAGAAAGACAGCCATACTTTATGGGGAATGGATGGTGTTATCTAATGACACAATCACAATTTCCCGTTTGTCATCCACTTCCGTTCTGATGTTCTCTTATCATGTACCAGCAGCTGTACCTCCAGTGGTGCCACTGACAACCCGAACCTGATGCCACCTGAAATTGAAGCTAGGAAAATGTTGCAGCAAAACCCTACACTCAAGCCGTTTGCAGACTTTGCTGGACATCACTGCAAATCACCGAATTACTAAGTGTGCCTGCGCCTACTCGGCACGTGCAAGCGCATTTAGTCATACCAGCACCATGTTTGGACACTGATTGCACAGGGGCGCTCCAGGTATGTGCAGGCCCAGTTAGCCATGCCTCCGCCATCTTTGGACACAGTTGGTGCCAATGGCATTCCCCACTGGGGGGAGCAGAGAGGGGGCCACAGAGAGTGCAGAGGGGGGCAGAGAGCACAGAGTGCACAGGGGATCTGAGAGCACAGAGTGGGGCAGAGCACCCGGGGAGGGTCAGAGAGTGATGGGTGTGCAAATATGGCGCCCACTGGCAGTACTGGCACATCGTACTGTACTGCCAGTGGTGCTGCAACTGGCGCCTCCCGAAAATGCCACTGATACATCACCACCTGAGTAAGTGCACATAAGTATACCTGGCGCACATGCGCACTTAGGCAACAGCCGTCTATAGACACCTGTGTATACAAATATGTCGGCGGCGTGACTCAGTGCGTGCATGCTCACTTACCATGCCACCATCTTTGAACACCACAGGAGGGAGAGAGCACAAGAGGGTAGAAACAGCATGGGGGGAAACATCGCACAGGTGGACAGAGAGAGTGCACAGGGGGAGGGGCAAACACACAGGGGAGAGAGCACAGGGGAAAACAGCTCAAAGTAGAGAGTAGTATGCGTGTGTATATATATATATATGTATATATATATATATATATACTAGCTGTAGTACCCGGCTACGTCCGGGTTAATAAATAACCGATGTTAGCTATAACAAAATAGAATTTGAATATGTCATATTAATGACCTGTAAGAAAATAGAAGCTGAGCTGTGATTGATTGCTACAAGCAGCCTAATAAATCTCCAGCCAATAGTAAACCCTCCCCTGGCCGGGCAGTATATGTTACCTAACACATACACATAATAGACAGCTCATGTGACTGACATCTGCCTTAATTCCCTATATGGCACATGTGTTGCACATTGGCTGTTTTTAATGAGATGTTTATGTTTGGAAATTAAAGATAGCACACATATGAGGCGAGTTGTGTGAGGTGATTTGTGCACATCTGTGTCTGTCTGTGTGGTGTGTGTCCCTGGGGTGTGTGTATGTGTGTGTCCCTGTTGCGTGAGTGCATGTGTCCCTATAGGGTGTGTATGTGTGTGTGTCCCTGTGGGGGGGTATGTGTAGTGTGTGTCTCTGTTGTGTGTGTCTCTTTGTGGTGTGTGTAGGTGTCCCTGTGGGGTGAGTGCATGTGTCCCTATAGGGTGTGTATGTGTGTGTGTCCCTGTGGGGGGGGAGGTGTCTGTGTGGGGTGTGTGTCTCTATGTTGTGTGTGTCTCTTTGTGGTGTGTGTGTGTGTCCCTGTGTGGTGAGTGCATGTGTCCCCATAGGGTGTGTATGTGTGTGTGTCCTTGTGGGGGGGTCTGTGTGGTGTGTGTGTCTGTGTGGTGTGTGTGTGTCCCTGTGGGGTGAGTGCATGTGTCGCTATAGGGTGTGTGTGTGTCCCCTTGGGGGGGGGGTGTCTGTGTTGTGTGTGTCTCTGTGGTGTGTGTGTGTTTGTTCGGGTGCGTGGTGAGTATCCAATGTTGGGGCTGCACCTTAGCGACTATACACTTGCTGTTACTCTTTGTGTGTGTGTGGTGTGTATACATGTCCCTGTGCGTGGTGAATATCTCATGTTGGGGCCCCACACTAGTGACTATGCTGGTATGTGCTGTTAGTCTTTGGCGCTATCATTAAGAACCTCTCATTCACAACTGTCAACTGGTAACTGTCACTTTTTCCCTATTATGTAGATAGGGGCAAAATTTTTTGGTGAATTGGAATGCGCGGGGTTAAAATTTCGCCTCACAACATAGCCTATGACGCTCCCGGGGTCCAGACATGTGACTGTGCAAAATTTTGTGGCTATAGCTGACAGCTGTCGATATTCCTCCAACACTTTTCCATTCACTTTTTCCCCATTATGTAGATAGGGTAGATAGGGGCAAAATTGTTTGGTGAACTGGAACACGCAGGGTTAAAATTTCGCCTCACAACATATCCTATGATGCTCTCGGGGTCCAGATGTGTGACTGTGCAAAATTTTGTGGCAGTAGTAGTGTAGATGCCAATCCCGGATATACATACACACACACATACATACACACATTCAGCTTTATATATTAGATAAGAAAAATCTTCTGAGCAGCAGCTAGACAAAAGTCACTTGGTGACTGAAATGTCACGTGGTCACCCTGAAGGCCTGAATAAAGGCTTCTGATGAACCTGAAGTTGGAGTGCTGCTGTCAATTTTTGCCATTATATATATATATATATATATATATATATACTAGCTGTAGTACCCGGCTACGCCCGGGTTAATAAATAACTGCTGTTAGCTATAACAAAAATAGAATTTGAATATGTTATATTAATGACCTGTAGGAAAATAGAAGCTGAGCTGTGATTGATTGCTATAGGCAGCGTAATAAATCTCCAGCCAACAGTAAACCCTCCCCCTGGCCGGGCAGTATATGTTACCTCACACATACACATAATAGACAGCTCATGTGACTGACATCTGCCTTAATTCCCTATATGGCACATGTGTTGCACATTGGCTGTTTTTAATCAGATGTTTATGTTTGGAAAATAAAGATAGCACACGTATGAGGCGAGTTGTGTGAGGTGATTTGTGCACATCTGTGTCTGTGTGGTGTGTGTGTGCCTGGGGTGTGTATGTGTGTGTCCCTGTGGGGGTGTCTGTGTGGTGTGTGTCTCTGTTGTGTGTCTCTTTGTGGTGTGTGTGTGTCCCTGTGGGGTGAGTGCATGTGCCCCTATAGGGTGTGCATGTGTGTGTCCCTGTGGGGGGGGGGGGTCTGTGTGGTGTGTGTCTCTGTTGTGTGTGTCTCTTTGTGGTGTGTGTGTGTCCCTGTGGGGTGAGTGCATGTGTGCCTATTGGGTGTGTATTTGTGTGTGTCCCTGTGGGGGGGTCTGTGTGGTGTGTGTGTGTATCTGTCTCTTTGTGGTGTGTGTGTCCCTGTGGGTGAGTGCATGTGTCCCTATAGGGTGTGTATGTGTGTGTGTCCCTGTGGGGGGGTCTGTGTGGTGTGTGTGTCTCTTTATGGTGTGTGTGTCCCTGTGGGGTGAGTGCATGTGTCCCTACAGGGTGACTATGTGTGTGTCCCTGTGGGGGGGGGGGTCCTGTGTGGTGTGTGTGTCTGTGTTATGTGTGTCTCTTTGTGGTGTGTGTGTGGCCCTGTGGGGTGAGTGCATGTGTTGCTATAGAGTGTGTGTGTGTGTCCCCTTGGGTGTGTGTGTGTGTCTCTGTGTTGTGTGTGTGTCCCTGTGGGGTGAGTGCATGTGTCCCTATAGGGTGGCTATGTGTGTATGTCCCTGTGGGGGGGTCTGTGTGGTGTGTGTGTGTCTCTGTGTTGTATGTGTCTCTTTGTGGTGTGTGTGTGTGTTCGGGTGTGTGGTGAGTATCCAATGTTGGGGATGCACTTTAGCGACTATACACTTGCTGTTACTCTTTGTGTGCGTGTGGTGTGTATACATGCCCCCGTGCGTGGTGAATATCTCATGTTGGGGCCCCACCTTAGTGACTATATGCTGGTATGTGCTGTTAGTCTTTGGCGCTATCATTAAGCCCCTCTCATTCACAACTGTCAACTGGTAACTGTCACTTTTTCCCCATTATGTAGATAGGGGCCAAATTGTTTGGTGAATTGGAATGCGCGGGGTTAAAATTTCACCTCACAACATAGCCTATGACGCTCTCGGGGTCCAGACTTGTCACTGTGCAAATTTTTGTAGCTGTAGCTGACAGCTGTCGATTTTCCTCCCACACGTTTCCTTTCCCTTTTTCCCCATTATGTAGATAGGGCCAAAATTGTTTGGTGAACTGGAACGCGCAGGGTTAAAATTTCGCCTCACAACATAGCCTATGACGCTCCCGGGGTCCAGACGTGTGACTGTGCAAAATTTTGTCTCTATAGCTGACAGCTGTCGATTTTCCTCCCACACGTTTCCATTCACTTTTTCCCCATTAGGTAGATAGGGGGAAAATTATTTGGTGAACTGGAATGCGCAGGGTTAAAATTTCGCCTCACAACATAGCCTATGACCCTCTCGGGGTCCAGACGGGTGACTGTGCAAATTTTTGTGGCCGTAGTTGCCACGGTGTAGATGCCAATCCCGGATATACACACACACATACACATACACACACACACACATTCAGCTTTATATATTATATATATATATACTGCAATCTGCACCCTCATTGACCACAGGTGATCTAGGGTCGAGGTGGTGTCTGCCCACTGAGAAGTGGGGGAGCGGACAAGGAGGATAGGGATATCAGCGTAGGACTCATCGGACCTGAAGTCACTTTGTCGCAGTCGGTGAGCAAACAGACATTGGCCAATGTGTGTACCAAGAACTTCAGAAATAAAAAGATAAGATTTTTGAGTTTTTTGAAAAAACGTAAGTTTTTAAACTTTTTTCTCAGGTATATATAGCTTGTTAGCACATGTACATCATTGGTAGTAGCTGTGTGCTGCAGAGTACTTTTTTCTAGTATATATATATATATATATAATATTTTTTATTCATTTATATAGAGCTATTAATTCCATACACACACACACTGTGACTACAGACATCAGATACTACACGAGTCACATATTACCTGTACATAACATTTGACATCTGTGCATAGTATATTACACACAGTATATGGGAGAGTACATGACTTGTGTGTGTATATGTATATACAGGACGGGCCATTTATATGGATGCACCTAAATAACATGGGAATGGTTGGTGATATCAACTTCCTGTTTGTGGCACATTAGTATATGGGAGGGGGAAAACTTTTCCAGATAGGTGGTAACCATGGTGGCCATTTTGAAGTTGTCTATTTTGGATCCAATCTTATTTTTTTCAATGAGAAGAGGCTCATGTGACGCATCAAACTTACTGAGAATTTTATAAGGAAAACAATGGTGTGCTTGGTTTTAACATAACTTTATTCTTTCATGAGTTATTTACAAGTTTATGACCACTTATAAAATGTGTTCAAAGTGCTGCCCATTGTGTTGGATTGTCAATGTAACCCTCTTCTCCCACTCTTGACACACTGATAGCAACACCGCAGAAGAAATGCTAGCACAGGCTTCCAGTGTTCGATGTTTCAGATGCTGCACATCTCGTATCTTCACAGCATAGACAATTGCCTTCAGGTGAGTGATGAGGCAAACTTTTTAGTGAATGGTGAAATTAACAAACAAAACCAGCGCTATTGTTCTGACACTAACCCACAGTGGATAGATCCCTCCATGACTGTTGGAACACAAGGATTGATGAATCAAGAGAAGGATTAGCTCCAACCATCTAATATTCCCAGGACTCCCAGGCAAACCGGAAGGTGGCTTGGCAACCACCAGTAGCAATAGAATAAAGGTGTAGAATCCGGTGCCACAAAATTCCTTTTTATTTTCAAAAAAATTTAAAAATCACACATGCTCCAGAGGAGCTTCTGGACACGTTTCATGGGTCTAGCCCTCTTAATCGTCAGTACCTCACATTCACATTGACCAGTGTCCCTTCATTACACAGATGAGGGACGTTGACAATGTGATCAGCTGACCTGATCACACTGCTGGTATCACCCTGACGTGGTAATGCTGCTGCTCAGAGCTTTAATTTTACTTGTGCCTAAAAGATGTGAGTGCAAGTTAATTCAGGAAGCCAATATGTTTAACCTTCTCTGAGCCAGCTGTTGTTTCAGAACTAGCTCTGAGAATAGCAAAATTCCATTCAGGGGGTGACAAAATGCAGCTGCCTGGGAGGCACTTTGGACTGCTGCATCAGGTGGTCTGATGGTGCCCCCCTCATGGCTGCGCCTGAGGCAATTGTGCCACCCTACCCCCCATAGGTACAGCCCTGTTCAGTATACAGGAGAATTATGGATGAGCGAGTAGTGAAATATTTGGACTCGCTATACTCATAACAAGTAGGCCCTAATACTCGGGTACTCATTACGAGTAGCCAGTCCAATGCAAGTCAATGGGGAAATGCGAGTAATTGTCTGCTGGACCCAAAAAAGCGGTCTGGGGGCTTACGAAAAGACTGAAACAGGTGCATGATTCTTTAAAAGCCGGCGGTAAAAAGCTACCGACTTTTAAACAATCACTCAGCTGATGCACGCTCCCCCGCCGCCTCCCCGCCCACTCCTCTTTCTCCAACTTCTGCCTGCTCCCATTCCTGAAAGCGAGCCGCAGGGTATTTCAAATGAACAGCTGATACATCAGTTGTTCGTTTGAAATAGCGGCCGGGAAAGTCAGTGGTGAAGTCTTGTCACCGCCGGCTTTCCCACCAGCTATTTCAAATGATCAGCTGATCAGCATCAGCTGTTCATTTGAAATAGCTGGTGGGAAAGCTGGCAGTGAAGTCTTGTCACCGCCGGCTTTCCGGCCGGCTATTTCAAACAATCAGCTGATCAGCATTAACTGATCATTTGAAAAAGCCGGCAGTGACAAGAATCTTGCACCGCCGGCTTTCCCGCTTTCAAACGATCAGCTGATTAGATCAGATGATATTGGATCCGGATTGGACATCGTGGGACCCTCGAACCTGGACTAGCGGAGCGGAGGGTTCTTTTCTTTAATAAAGATGGAGTCACTAATTGTGTTGCGTTTTATTTCTAATAAAAAAAAATCTCTGTGTTGTGGTTTTTATTTACCTGATTACCAGAAATTCATGGTGGTCATGTCTAATATTGGTGTGACCCATGAATTTGGGGCTTAGGGCCAAATGATAATACAAAGCTGGCCCAACGAGCCACCAGGCACCAGGGCCGCTGGACGAGTCTGATACAGTGGCAGAAGATGGCGCCCCTATGAACGCACCATTTTCTGGGGCGGCTACAGACTGCAATTTGCAGCGGGGGGGGAGAGGGGAGGGCCCAGAAAGCTTGGGCCACCCTGTGCTGCGGATTCCAGCCCTCAGCTGCCTAGTTGTACCTGGCTGGACACCAAAATAGTATTTCATGAGAATTTTTGTTTATTAGAAATAAAATGCAGCACAATTAGTTACTCTACCTTTATTAAAGAAAAGAACCCCTCCTCCGGCGTAATCCAGGTTCGAGGGTCCCACGACGTCCAATCCGGACCCAATATCATCTGATCAGTTTGCCAGACGGCAAACCGATCAGATGATCAATATCAGGCAAAAGGACCTAGATCAACTGAAGCCGGCTATTTCAAATGATCAGCTGATGCTGATCAGCTGATCATTTCAAATAGCCGGCGGGAATGTCGGCAGGGACAAAACTTTGATTCGCATTCGATTGGTAAGACATCTTGTACAGGACCTTGGACATCTGAGCAACCCACCACTCCTCCAGTGCTCCTAGCTTCACATTTTCCAGGTGGGCCAGGGGGTTATTATTGGTGTGCACTTGCACATCTGACCCCTACAGGTATTCGGCAAACCTTTTAGTCATGGCCCATACCAGGACCAGCAACTGTAACTTGAATGAACTATAATTGCCAGGCTTCTTCAAGTCCCGCAGTGAATGACTAGCATATGTGATCACCCGGTCTCACCCTTCCTGAACCTGGGCCAACATGGCTCCTAGCCCATAGAGGCTTGAATCAATGTAAAACAAGAAAAGCTGCAAAAAGTTTATGTAGGCCAATATGGGCCATTGGTTAGCACCATTTTCAGAGACCAGAACACCTCCTCTTAACAGGGACCCCACTCTAGGGTCTGATGCTTGGCACTCCAGCCACTACCATCCCTCCCCATCTCGTCCCTCATAGCAGTTCATACAGGGGTGCAACAATCATCCAGAAATCCTTGATTAACCTACAGTAGTACCTGGACAACACCTTGAAGGCCCTAGGTTCCCTCATCATTGTAGGGGATGGCCACTTTTCTGTGGTTGGGCAGACCCACTCACTGGATACTGTATGGCCCATGAACAATTTCCCTTTGGAACAGATGACTTTTCTGGAGCATCACCCTCAGCTTGTGCTTCTGTAACCATTCTAATACATAACCAACCAAACAAGGTGCTCTTTGAAGGTGGAGGGAAAACAATAATTTTGTGAAGGTATATTAGAGTTGACTCAAAATTCAGTTCACCCAGCCACCTCTCCATCAAACACTGAATCATTCTGGCATGTTGGTTAGTCCGAATGGCATACTATTGAACTCAAAACAGGTGCAAGGAGGAGATTTACCTAGCTTTTCCCAAGGCAGATAGAGATTCTTTTATTCAGGATAGCAGGTGGGAACTTTGAATGGTGCAGGTGATCAGCCATCTGTAATCCATACAAAATCATAGCATCCCATCTTTATTATGATCCAAGACAATCAATGCAACCCAGAAGCTCTGGCCCTCCAAAATCACTTTATTTGCAACATGTGGGAAAGCAGGTACTTTACTTCCTTATACATGCAATGTGGGATCTGATGGTATCTTTTTCGGATAGGGGCAGTGTTCCACATTGGAATCTTATACTAAATGGTGGTAGTACACCTGAAGTTGTCCTCATGTTGTGCGAAGACGGTCTAGTACTGCTTTAGTAATCTCTCCACCTGCCCGACCTGCTGCGGGAAAAACTCAATTAAGTCGACCACCATACTTTCCAGCTCTTCCCCCTGGATCACAGACATAGTTCATGGGTCCCTTTCAACAGGGACAACACCACAGCATCCTACTGCATGATCTTCTCTGGCATTACCGAAATCTGGCCTTATTCTTTCTTTGGGACTAATCAAAGGCTCTCCCAACTCAGATTGAGGCACCTCACCAGCATCCACCCCTGCCAGACAGTTGCCAGAGTCCGAGCAACCAGCTGTCCAGAAATTTCTTCCACTCCCTCTGGGAGCTCCACTTGTACTTCCACACCCTCCTATGGCAATTGGGCCTGGATTAGCATGGTGAACAGTATATGTCCAAGTGGCAGGGTTAAAGCGGTGCTTGCAGACACCAACACTATTCCAGTGGCATGGGAGGCAGCGGGTAACCTCTAAATTTAGCATATCCGGATGAGCTGCTGGAAGCTTCTTTTGCACAAGGGCTTCTGGGTTGTTCTGGTCCAGTGGTTCTTCCTTTGATTATCAGCTAGAAATTGACCCACCTTTCTCAGGACATTCATCCCCAGGTTTACAATAATTCAGCTTCCAATGGGGGCCTTTTGTGTCGCCCCAGGGTGTGGGGCACTTGGGTATCAGGCGGCAAAAGGGTTAACTGTGTCACGGGGAATGGCAGCCGCACCTGATCCCGTTTCCCGGGGGACGGTTCTTTTGAAAAGGGGAATTATGTACAAGGCATTATTTACAAAGTTAGTTGTCGTGACGCCACCTGCAGTTTCTGGTGAAGTAGCACCAGCGCAGCCACAGTCCCCTGGAGGTCGGTGGTATCGCGGCTGAGATGTTATAGTCCTCCGCAGGCAGGACTGGGACCTCCGGGGCAGCAATCCTGTGAAGGAGTAAGTTCATGGAAAGAAGATGCAGCAGAGTCAAAGTCACTTCACTCCGGGTACTTTACTGGAACTTTAGCAGCAATGGTTATAGTTCTCAGTTCAGCAAGATGTTAAACAGGCAAGTAGCTAACGGGTGGCTGCAAGCGGATCTCAGGTGGTAGGATGGGACCCTCAGTGTGTGCCTTTGCTCCGTCAATTCTTCCCTTCTTCCCAGTAGTCGGTGTGAAGTCTGACTCCATAAAGTGGATCTGGCCTCCTGCTGTCTCTCACTCGCCTCGCTCACGTCGGGTTACCTTCTGCTTAACCGCCGAACCCTCAGGCGATCCTGGTACCCTCTGCTGGTCGCTGGACAGTATATATATATATATACCCCTCAGAGCGCCGGATTTTCTGTGGTCCTTAGAGGATCCCACAGGTGCGAGCTCCAGTGCCCGGTGTCTTTCCTGGGTCGAACTCCTGCAGTTCCTCTATTCCCAACTGGCTATCTGTGCCTGAGATCTTTCCTTAGTCTTTCCTGGGTCCCTCAGCCGAGAGACCCTCTTTGCTCCCTCAGGCTCACTGCCTGGCTGACTCCGGTCAAAGACCTTGAGGCAAAGACTTGGAGCCCAAAAGGTCTCCAGCCAAAGACCTCCATTCTCCCCTGGAAGTGGTTTTATTCCCACACGGGTACCTCCCACCATGTGATCTAGTGTGGGGGTGCTTGTGTGTAGGTTCCACCCATCAGCCTGAAATCCACTTGCAGCTGGAGTATCTGTATCGCTTTTATGGGTGCAGTACCCCTCTGTGTCGCCTGCCTTGCGGGGCGCCACACATTCACCATCACGATTCTTTTCCTTGTCAGGTTTCTTCCACACTCTCGTGTCCTCATCCACACTACTTTGGCCACGAGTATTGATAGTTGGTTAGCCGCCATTAATTTTATAGTTAGGGCTTCTCTGGAACATAAGACATGAGGGAAGTGCTGTTGAAAATACTGTTTGGGCATGTTGGTCACCTGAAACCTGGTTAACTCACCTGGCTGTTCTGGTTAACATACACGCTCCTGCCCCTCCCCTCTGGTCATCTAAAATCTCCTTCTGGGCTCACATAGCTGCATTTAAACGATAGATGGAGGTCTCCTGACCGTGGTCTCCCTGTGTCACCAAGTGTCGCTAAGTGTCCAGAAAAAGCCCAGAAATAACCAGAAGGTACCAGCTATACCCATTTGCTAACTGTCTTTGTTACTTTACTTTCAACTTGTAATTTTTTTTCCCTTACCATGTCCTTCACTTCACTGTCTATTGTTTTATGTGCCTTTGCCATCCACGTTCACCGTCCCATCCCCCCTCATTCACATAAGCCCCTCTCTCCCTCCTTCTACTTTATTGAGCTCCCATACTCTCTTCAATTTACTGAGTAATCTCAGACCACCATATTCCAGGACGTTACATAGGAAACAAACATCCACCTCCAGGGAAGGACGTAGCCCTGGGGTGGAATCCTTGCGGAGACCACCATAACCACCTTATTAAGTGGCCCTTTTAGTCAACATTCCACTCAGTTACGAGTTAAGGATATGGACAAGGGAATTAACAGAGCCAGGTATCCATCCACAGACAGCTGTTTCGGGGTAATTGCCCCTCATCAGTGTGGAGTAGGCTTCTGGCTAGGTGGGAGCAATGCCTGGTAGACCAACATCACAAAGCATTCACTGATCTCAGGGAGACCAGTCAAGGAAAACACTGTGGGCAGCCGGCTAAAGCGCTCAAACACAGTGAAATCCATGAAGCATTGCCCCCTGGGATTTTGAATATGCAAATGGAGTCCATGGAGCCTCGATTAAGAGTCTCAAACACGGGACTAGCCAGATATCCCTCCAGGGAAGGACCTAGCCCTGGGGTGGAATCCTTGTGGAGACCACCATAACCACCTTATTAAGTGGCCCTTTTAGTTAATATCCCACTCAGTTACGAGTTAAGGATATGGACAAGGGAATTAACAGAGCCAGTTATCCATCCACAGACAGCTGTTCGGGGTAATAGCTCCTCATCAGTTGTCTGTGGATGGATACCTGGCTCTGTTAATTCCCTTGTCCATGTCCTTAACTCGTAACTGAGTGGGATATTGACTAAAATGGCCACTTAATAAGGTGGTTATGGTGGTCTCCGCAAGGTTTCCACCCCAGGGCTAGGTCCTTCCCTGGAGGGATATCTGGCTAGTCCCGTGTTTGAGACTCTTAATCGAGGCTCCATGGACTCCATTTACATAGGAAACAAAGACACAATTACAACAACTATTTGCTTTTTCTCTTTTTACTGCTGCTTCTGTCAGGTGATATCTCTCCAAATCCTGGTCCACCCTCTACCAACTTCAACCCCTCTCCCACCACACATAGAAACCATGCTAACCTTATTAACATTCCTTGCACACCTTCATCTCCCTCTTTTAATTGCGCTCTCTGGAATCCACGGTCTGTATGCAACAAGCTTCCCTTCACCACAACTACTTTCTCACTAACTCTCTTGATCTCCTGGCCGTCACATAAATCTGGATCCAGGATTCAGACACTGCTTCCCCTGCTGCTATTTCTCATGGCGGCTTACATTTCTCTCATTCCCTGAGACCTGGTTACCGACATGGTGGGGGAGTTGGCTTACTCCTGTCTCCACAATGTAACTTCCAGGTCATCCCTCCAGTCCCAGCACTCTCATTCCCCTCTTTTGAGGTCCACACAATTAGACTCTTCCATCCTCTCCCCCTCAGAGTGGCGGTGGTATACCACCCCCCATGGTCACCCACCCAGTTCCTCGACCATTTCTCTGTGTGGCTGCCGTATTTCATGTCCTCAGAATTACCAACCCTTATTCTGGGAGACTTTAACATCCCCATAAACAGCCCCATCTCCCCATCTGCATCCCAGCTCCTATCTCTAACCACATCTCTTGGCCTCTCACAGCTCTCTTCCTCAGAGACACACAAAGATGTAAACACCCTTGACCTGATCTTTGTCCGGCTCTGCTCAACCTCCTCCTTAGATAATTCACCTCTTCCTCACTCTGATCACAACATTCTCTCCTTCATGCTCACAAACCCTCACCCACCCCAACACAGTCCGACCTATCAGACATTCAGAAATGTACAGGCCATTAACCCTCATACATTCACAGACTCTCTACACTCATCACTGTCCCCAATCTCCTCATTATCCTGTCCCGATCTGGCAGTAAACCACTTAAATGACTCAGTAACACCCTGGACCAAGTAGTGCCCCTCACGCTCCGAACCTCCAAACTCAGAGTTAAACAGCCTTGGCTCATATCACAAACTCGATTCCTCCAACGATGCTCTAGGAGTGCTGAACGACAATGGAGGAAATGACGCACTCCAGAACACTTACTTCACCACCCTGATTTCCACACTATCCAACAACTAAAAAAAACTCTGACACCTTTCACTCTCTCCTCAGTCCTAAAGTGCAGGCCCCTATCACCGACCTCTGTGCTGATGATCTGGCTTCTTACTTCACAGAGAAAATAGATAACATCCTTCAGGAAATCAACTTCCAACCTCCAATCGCTGTTACCCCTACCTCTCCCTACATTACTTCCGGCTCACTCTCCACTTTTGACCCAGTCACAGAAGAAGAAGTCTCCAGGCTCCTCTCTTCCTCTTGTCCCACCACATGTACTGCTGACCCCATCCCCTCACACCTACTACAGTCTCTATCTCCAGTGGTCATCCCTCACCAATCTCCCCTTCATCTCTAAACTCCTGGAGTGTCTAGTCTACTTCTGCCTCACCCGTTACCTCTCCACTCACTCTCTTCTAGACACATTACAGTCTGGTTTCTGCCCCCGACATTCTACAGAAACTGCTCTCACCAAAGTGACCAACGACCTTCTGATAGCAAAACGTAATGGTGACTACTCTCTGCTTATCCTTCTTGATCTCTCTGCAGCCTTCGACACTGTTGACCACCATCTCCTACTCTCCATGCTGCACTCCATTGGCATCAAGGACACGGCTCTCTCTTGGTTCTCTTCCTATCTTTCTGACCGCTCTTTCAGTGTATCATTTGCTGGCTCCACTTACTCCCCTTATCCTCTTACTATTGGGGTCCCTCAGGGTTCAGTCCTTGGACCTCTTCTCTCTCTACATGGCCCCAATTGGACAGACCATCAGCAGATTTGGCTTTCGGTACCGTCTTTATGCTGATGACACACAACTATACACTTCTTCCCCCGACCTTACTCCCGCTTTAATAAAGAACACCAATGACTGTTTAACCGCAATTTCCAATATCATGTCCGCTCTCTATCTGAAACTCAACCTTTCCAAAACTGAACTTCTTTTGCTCCCTCCACTAAGCTCCCTAAATATGACATCTCTCAGTGTGCGGCACCACAAAAACGCCTAGTCAGCAGGCTTGCTGTATGGGTGTTATATTTGACTCTGATCTTTCCTTCCCCCCATATATACAAGCTCTTGCCCGCTCTTGCCGCTTGCACCTGAAGAACATCTCTACAATTCGCCCCTTTTTCACCTTGGAAACCACAAAAACCCTCACTGTGGCCCTGATTCACTCCTGCCTTGACTATTGTAATTCTCTTCTAATTGGCCTTCCCTGCTCTAGACTCTCCCCACTCCAGTCCATCCTTAATGCAGCAGCCAGGATCACCTATCTAGCTAACCGATACTCGGACGCTTCTGCTCTATGCTAATCACTGCACTGGCTGCCTATACACTATAGGATCAAATTCAGACTGCTTGTTCTCCCCACAAAGCTCTTCACAGTGCAGCACCCCCCTACATCTCCTCCCTCATCTCTGTTTATCACCCCACCCGTTCTCTTTGCTCCGGAAGTGACCTTAGACTCACTTCTGCACTAATCTGAACCTCCCACTCCCGGCTCCAAGACTTTCTCCCGAGCTGCACCAATTCTCTGGAATGCTCTGCCACAAGAAATTAGGTGTATCCACACCTTTCATAGTTTCAGGCAATCTCTAAAAACACATCTTTTTAGGGCGGACCTATCATGATTCCTAGTCAGAGTCCTCTAGATATAGCCTATCCGCTCCACCACTCTCAAGTTGATCACAAATAATGTCTAGTGGCCACTTATGCTGCTCCTTTCTGATCCCCATCTCCTTAAGTTGACTATACCACCACTGTAAATAAGCACCTGCACTTTGTCACCCCCACCTCATTGCGAGATTGTAAGCTCTCATGAGCAGGCCTGTCATTATTTGGCTCTAATTATTGTATTATGCTTTGTATTGTATTGTTTTTAGTACTGTATTGTATCACATTTTCTGATAATTGTTTCTTATGATTGTTAAATATGATCTTCTGTATTGTAAAGCATTGCGGAATATGTTGGCACTATATAAATAAAGATTATTATTATTATTGCTACCTCTTGGACTAGTTATTCCTGTAGTGACTTGCATCACATTACAATTGACTGTTTAGTTTCTTTTTCTTTTCCCCACCTGTGGATTTGTTATGCATGTTGTGTGATCATGTGTTGGATCTGCCTCAGTTAGTCCAGGATCTGTCCTAAGAGCAACACAAACTGGGAGCCTCTCAGCTCAGTTACAGGGACAGATATCTGGTATTTCTCCTGTCCATCAGAATCTCTCTCCTCTGACCGCCGATATGACTTCTGAACCTTCTGACGTATCTTTGAGCCCCTTTGAACCTGTTGTAGCACTCCCTGACAAATAGTCGGGGGAAAAAGACCAGTTCAGAATTTTCAAGGAGAGTTGTTAATTACTCTTTACCTTGCGGGGGGGGGAATGTCCTCAGACTTAGGCATTTTCCTTACCCTCTTTTGCTCCTGAAGTCTTTCGGTGGATGCCTTTGTTGATGCTGCAGGACAGATTCATGACAAACTTGACAGGGTCAAGTTGGCAGAGAAGGATCATGTTTACAAACGGAAACTGCACAGTAGAAGACTATTGTACTGAGTTTTGTGGGTGGTCTACTGAGGTCCTGTGGAAAGAAGCAGCTCTCCAATGCCAATTTCTCAGGGGTCTTTCAGAGTCTCTAAAGGACGCTCTGGCTCTATATGCTCCACCTGGTTGTTTGGTGGAGGCCATGACTAAGGCTATCTGCATGGAACGGAGGACGCAGGAGTGACATGAGGTTCAAACAAGGGTTACAGTTTGTCCATCTGGCCCGCTTCGTTTACCTGAGATAAAACCCATGGAGGTCGGAGTTGCCAGCACAAAGATCAATGGGAGGAGACGCCGTCGGGAACTTGGACTTTGTCTCTATTGTGGCCAAGCTGGATATTTCTTGTAGTTATTGCTTGTAGTCAATGGTGCAGAAAGGGTTAACGACGGCGCTGCTGGAAAGGAATGAAAATCAATCTTTGGAGAACATCAATTGTGGTATTTTGATCGTGGTTTATTAATCAATACATTTCAGGGCTCCAAGGCCCCTTCCTTAGGACAAACCAACAGTACATGCATGGATGAATTGTCTAATATATAGTGGATACAATATGTCTGAATTAAGGAAGCCCCGAGCAGAAGTGTAAATGACACATGCACAAAATATAGAACTGATAGAAAAAACAGTACTGTATAAACGAGTATGAACAGTTTTTCATTTATTTTTAACACACAATCAACTAAAACAATAAAATTATCTACTTTTTTTTTATTCAATCACACGTAAAAATTCAAAGTAAAAAAATAAAAGTATTAAAATTAAGTTCTCTGGAATTGAACTCTTGATCTATCATTTGTGTCCATTTCCTCTTCTAAAATATACAGGGATTAACGTTTAGAGCTATGGGAACTGTTCTGTCAGAACAATAGAAAGAGATTGTGATGTGACATGATACTTTGATTAGAAATCTTGTTTCAATTTGTAAGTGATTTTCCGTCAGGAACTTGGACTTTTTCTCTATTGTGGCCAAGCTGGTCATTTCCTAAAGGATTCTTAAAGGATTGCTTGGCAAGACACGTAAGCTTGTGACCCTCTTCACCGGTCCCCACTTATCACAAGTCCTTGCCACTAAATCCTAGCCACCAAATCAGTGTCCACAATCAGCAAAGGAGAAATTAGAAAATTTTAATCTTATAACAGCATTAGGGCCACTTTACACACACCAACTTATCTGTCCAACTTCTGACCAACTTGCTGGTTGCAGTGAAATCATGGACACATAGTTCCATTGTACACAGCCACAAAATGGAGCAATGTGTCCATGATTTCACTGCAACCAGTAAGTTGGTCAGAAGTTGGACAGATAAGTTGGTGTGTGTAAAGTGGCCCTTACTTTAGTCAGTCGACCATTGCACTCATGCAAGGTGATTGCATTTGTGGCGCCCCTGCGTCCAGGAGGCCACAAGAGGGTACTGCAGCCAGGCAGGTAGGACAATTGTTAAACACTAACACCCTCACAGCCCACACAACCCACGTGTCAGAGAGGTTACATCCAGCCCTGAGGTTAGACACTATATGAGACCAGAAGGGTGGTGGATGAGGGGAGTGGGTTGGGCACACCAGAGGTCAGGTGACTGACAGTATATAGAGAGGGGGAGGAGAAAAGGAAGACAGTAGGAGCGCGGGAAAGGAGGAACGCGAAAAGCGCTGGACAGGAGGAGCGCTGGACAGGTGGAGCGCAGGACAGGAGGATTGCAAGGAGCGCGGGACAGGAGGAGTGTGGGACAGGAGGAGCGCGAGGAGCACGGGACAGGAGGAGCGCGAGGAGCTCGGGACAGGAAGAGCGCGAGGGGCGCTGAACATTAGGAGCTCGAAGGGCTGCAGGAGAGAAGGGAACCCGGAAAGGGAGAAGGCAACCGTGTGTTGAGAATTGTGTAACAACTGCAAATAACTTGTAAGCTGACTGAAAGAACTTGAGTAAAGCTTTGGAAAACCCTGCATCGCCTCTCTTGTCAGTCTCTAGCTGCAGACCATTCCTCCCTACAGATCCAGCCTGTCAGCAGCAGCCAGGAGGAGAGATCCCTGCAGCATGCAAAGTAAGTGTGCTCAAACTACACACACAATAGACTTTAACCCTTACTGCCCCGGGGGATACAGTTCCCCCCACTGGAACTATACCATCTTCGCTGCCCTCACATCACCCCCCGGAGGTTCTGCAGCAGCGGCGGCCCCCATTACTGGCCGCACCAAGTGGGTGGCGTCACCCGTGACAAATCCCTTGTAAATATTCCCCTTTTATTGTGAGGGCCCAGGGACACGGTCCGGACCAAGCCACCCGTGACATCCCCAGTACCGTCCGGTCCGGCACCGAGTACCCTAGTCCCGCCTGGGGCTCCACACATTGCTTGGCAAGACCTGCAGAAAATAAGCCATTGGAAAACGCCTAAGTCTGGGTAATTGTCGAGGAGGTCACCCAGACTTCCAGGTACCCTTTTATCCTCCGATAAAGTATTGTTGAATGTTGAACTTCTCTTTCAAAATCAGTGTCTGTCAACATTTGCCTTTATTGATTGTGGATCTTCGGCTAATTTCATTGATTCCGCACTTGTTCTGAAGGTAGAATTTGGGACAGTTAAGCTAGAAAGCCCCATTCTAATTGTGACCATTGATAGAACTCCGTTGCTCAAAATTTGGTTCAGTTAGCTATGGTGGAGTTCATAATCAAGGTGGGGTCCCTTCACACTGAATTAATTTCCTGCTATGTTTTGGACAATTTACCTGCTGGAATTGTGTTGGGTATCCCTTGGCTGTGTATGCATAATACTTTCTTTTAATGTTCTTTTTATTGAAAAAGATGGTCATACAAATAAGTAACATTTACATATAGTAAGATATAAAAGTACGTAATGATAAGAAAACAAAGACAAAATACAGTATATGTAGATGTAGTGGGTAGGAATTGGAATAGCTGGGCCAGCGATTCCACATTTAGTTCTTGTCTTATTAAAGTTCGATGTTTTCCTGAACCAGATCAAAAAGTACTGTATCAAGATATATTAAGTTGAGAGGGGGCCAGAGGGGGGGGACAGAGAGGACAGAGGGGGATTAAAGAAGGGGGTACAAGAAGGGAAATCTGAGTGACGTCCATTACTCCGTGATATATGAGGTGCTATTATAAGAGAATATTTCAAGGGACATTAGATTCAAATCCGAACGTTTATGACGTGTAGTTTAAGTATTAATTCATCATAAGGAGAGAGTGAGCATTTTGGCAAAGGATGGGGTAGATCTGTACCATAGCCAGGGGGTCCACGTCTTTTCAAAGAGAGGAAATGATCCATAAGAGAGGGCTGCCAGTTCAGCCGCCCTATACACCAGGTCAATTTCTTGTAAGAGTCGGGTCTTGGAAGGGATAAGTGAGGTATTCCAGTGTAATGGTATTAGAGCCTTGGCAGCTGCCAAAATATTGCTGGCCAATCTAGTAGTCGTGGAGTTCCCCTGCCACAGTTGCAAATTCAGCAGGACTCTTTGTAGTGACAGATCCACGTCTCTCTCCAATACCTCATAGATCACCCCCGCTACCATGTCCCAGTATTTTTGAATTCTGGGGCAACTCCACCAAAGGTGTAAATATGTGCCCTTTTCCGTGTTGCATCTCCAGCATGATTCCGATACTGAGGGATTCCAAGTGTGTAGTTGGAGTGGCGTGCGATACCATCGAGTGATCACCTTAAGCGAGTTATCTTGTAACTTCACAGGACCGTGTGATCTCTTGTAGATCTGAGCGATCTGCGGCTCTGTGAATTAAATTTTTGAATCTTTTTCCCATAGGCCTAGATAGGCTCGCTTAATGTGAGCAGTTTCGTGTATCAGGAACTGATATAATTTAGATAAGATTCGTGTGGGTGGTTGGGTTTGTGTACACAATTGTTCAAAGTAAGTGAGGGATCTATAGAGGTCCGAGGTCCGCATGCGTTTGATAAGATAGCTTTTCAAGCTATTGTACTGCATAAATGAGATATTCATTAGAGGGCCTTCAGATTTGATTTCAGTGAGTGTTAGTAGGGCTCCGTCTAGAAATAATTTGTCTATTGGTGTAGGATGTAATGTCTCACAGTCTGTGCTGTTGCCTAGATTTGTCCTGGGTGGGGGAGTTACACGTCCAATAATGTCTTGAACCGTGAGAATAGGCAATATTGAGGGAGTCATTTTGTTATAGACTTTTATCCATGTATGTAGGACTGCTTGTGTCAATTAATTTTGTGGGGTACGAGACTTGTCTACAAGTTCTGGTAGTAGGGCCATGGTTCTCAAGGGGAGTTGAGATAATGAGTTTTCAATCAGCAACCACAGTTTGTTAGATGGGTTTCTGATCCAATCCACTACTCTGGAGAGCATGGTGGCTTCAAAATACTTAAAGATGTCTGGAGCCCCCATATCTCCTTTTTGTCTTGGGAGGGATAGAGTGGATGTGTTGATTCGTGCTCGCTTATTGGTCCAGATAAAGTTAAAAAGAAAGGCGCGGATTTTAGCAAGCATCCATATGGGGATTCTAATTGGGAGCATTTGAAATATATAGAGAAATTTGGGTAAAATCAGGCTCTTCAGCAGATTTTTCCTCCCCAACCAGGATAAATAGGGTGCTCGCCATGTTTTCACATCAGCTACTGCTCTAGATAGCAGGGGCAATACTTTCAAGTCTAATAGGTCTTTAGTTGTTCGGCCTATCTTTACTCCTAGATAAGTGATAAACTTCGGGGGCCAAGTGAAAGGGTATTCAGAATTTAAACTTATCGATTTTGGCTTTGGAGATATTGACACTCAGAACCTCCGACTTAGTCGGGTTGATTTTATAGCTAGAGAGACGGCCATACCGTACCAGAATATGTAGGAAAGCAGGGATGCCCCTATCAGGATTAGAGAGGACAACCAACAAGTCGTCAGCAAATGCTGCGGACTTATGGTGGAACCCCTGTGTCACCACTCCTTCCATCTCCGCGTTCAACTGGATACTGAGTAAAAGCAGTTCCATTGTGAGCACAAAGAGCAGCGGCGATAAAGGACATCCCTGCCTTGTGCCATTTTGTATCAAGAATGGGTCTGATAACAGATTATTAATACGCAATCTTGCTGAAGGTAAATGGTACATTTTAAAGATAACCTCTATTAGGGTCGGGACCGCAAGGGCCCCTAAGGGCCGCAAGTGTACGTCGTAAAAATGTCCAGTCCACCCTGTCGAACGCTTTCTCAGCGTCTGTGCCTATTAGGACCAGTGGGGCTTTGTTTATTCTGGCATGTTGCAGCAAATGCAGTACCCTGCTGGCGTTGTCTTTTCCCTCCCTGCCCTGTACAAAACCCGTCTGTTTCAAGGAAACTAAGTGAGGGACCACCTTCACTAAACGTTTTGCTAGTAAGCTTGCATAAATTTTTAAGTCAACGTTCAGTAAGGAGATGGGCCGGTAGCTTCCACAGAGACTTTGCCTTCCTTATGGCCACTTTACACGCAGCTACAGATAACAGGTTTTCCACAGGTAACTTACTGGCTGCAGTGAAATCATGGAGACATGGTTCTATCTTGTTGCTGTGTACAAATGGAACTATGTCTCCATGATTTCATTCCAGCCAGTAAGCTACCTGTGGAAAACCTGTTACCTGTAGCTGCGTGTAAAGGGGCCATTATGGATAAGTGAGATATGTGCCTCTAAAGACTGAGGAGGGAGGGAACTGCCAGAGAGCACCGCATTGCACATGTTAAGTAGATGTGGGCCCAGGCTCTGCATAAAGGTTTTGTAATATGATGTGGTAAAACTGTCTGGTCCGGGTGATTTACCACTGGGGCTCCTCGACAGGATGGACTGGACCTCAGTCAAGTCGAATGGCTTGGTTAGCTGGGTTCGTTGGGCTTCGTTTAGTTGTGGTAGGGACAAGGAAGCAAGGTAAGAATCAATATCTGCTGATCTTTGAATTTTTTTCGCTTCCAGCTCATGTAGATTCAATTAGTATAGTTCCTTATAAAATGATAAGAAGGTTGTGGTTATCAAATCAAAGTTTTGTGTCAACTGACCGTCTTTCGACTTAATCTTATGGATGAATGTACGTGTCTGGCGTTTTTTGATCTGCGACATCATCAATTTAGAAGCTTTATCTCCATGAACCATCAAGCGATTTTTCCTGTTAGAGTAATATTTGGCGGCTTGTTTATTTGATATATCTTTAAGCTGCTGTCTAAGGTTGGTTAGTTGGATGAGTTTTCGGGTAAATGTGTCCGCTGGTGTTCTAATTTAGCAATATCTTTATAAAGTGTCTCTAATTCACTCCATCGCTATTTGTTGAGGTGAGAAGCTATTGAGATTATTTGGCCATGTATTGTAGCTTTATGTTCCTCCCAGACCATTGTCGGGTCTGTTTCAAGTATAGCATTAACACTAGAAGTTCCAGAGACGGGTCATTTGACCTTTTTACCATTGTAAACCAAGGATCCTTTAAATTCCCGGGACTTCTAGTGTTAAAAGAAAAGTAATCAGATATTGCTGTCTGAATTTTAGCTCTAATTTCAGTTGAGTGTAGTAAAGTCTCGTTCAATCTCCAAGTTCTGAAGTTGTAGAGTGGTTTCTGTAGTTCAAGGGTTAGAGTTACCATGGCATGATCTGAGTAAAGTGACGGGAGAATGTCTACATTTGACGTCTTTGGGAGAATGTATCATGAAATTAAGATGTAAGCAATTCTGTGGTAGGTTTTTGTGGGGGTGAGAATAATACGTGTACGTTTTGTCTTTCGGGTATAGATGTCTCCATACATCTGTTAGTTCCGAGGTCTGTAGTAGAGTCTGTATATTTAGTAAGTCTAGTTTTGGGATAGAGCTTTTCCCGGACGATGTGTCTAAAGTAGGTTCGAGGGCAGCGTTTAAGTCGCCTCCTAATAACACTGTACCATCTTTAAATAAGTTTAATTTGTTTATAACTTTCTTAAACCACTTCAGATGTCGGGTGTTGGGTGCGTATAGGTTTCCAAGGGTTACCACATTGCCTCCAATCAAGCCCTTAATGAATATATATCTGCCCTCCAAGTCAACCAAACTCTCTTGCAACAAGAAGGGAACATCTTTGGCCAAGGCGATCGCTACTCCTCTGGCTCCCTTTATGGGGGTATAAGCATGATACCACTTATCATAGAAGCATTTTTAAAAGGATCTCTCTTTCCGAAAATGTGTTTCCTGCAAGAATAAGATATCATATTTGGATCTTTTAAAGTGTTGCAATGTCTGTGAGCGAGGTATGGGTGAATTGAAACCATGTATTACTGGAGACAATGCCGAACGACTTACGGTTTGATGTCATGGTGTTTGTTAATCGGGTAGTTTTTTCGGTAGCGGATAATCCCTGTTGCATCGGGTCGGAGCAAAACTGGAGTCAGGTAGTTGGAATAGTGGGAGAGAAAGATCTGAGAGGTGGGGTGGAAAAAGAATATATAGTGGGTAAACATAACATACACATAAATAATATTAAACATAGACAACCTTAATTGCATTATATATAAGGTCAGCAATCCTCGGGTATACAGAAGTCTGCCGAGATATCGATGGGGATAGGGGTGTCAAGGACCCGGGAGTTAGTTAATTGTATGGTGTATAAACTCCAAAACTTTCTATATAAAACTAAATATAATTTCAAGAGATTTCTGAGGCTAAAATGATCTACTTTAGACAGAGGATGTAGTCACTGAAGAAGTATATAATTCTCTGCATGGCCTATCTGAAACGAACCTTAAGACAGTTTTTAATCTAAGTGTATAGGCTGAATAAGCCACTCATAACAATAACAATGTCATTCTAAACAGAATTCTTGTTGTTTAGCTGGGGGAAAGAGAGAGAAGCAAATTAACTCAAATGAGACTCTCCTTTCCTATGGTCATGAACAAGTTGTATGGTACTGAATAGACCCCTTCGCCTGATCATCCGGGTAGGGTGTCGTAATCTGGAGTAGTGATGGGCGAGTCCTAAATTACTCGGAATCGCTTGACTCTAGCGAGTCCGAGCCCGGGACTCGCTACTCGTTGCGAGTCTAGCGAATCCAATGTTAATGAATGGGGAAGCGAGTAATAGCGAGTAGTGTGCGATTTACAAATCACAGATGTGTCTCGGAAGCTTCAGCCTGAAGCAATCCTAGTTTTGTCAGAGACTCTGACAAAACTAGGATTGCCATTGATTTGCATTGGACTCATTTACTGTGCAAGTAATCGCTGGGAAACTCGCACAGATAAGAGTCCGGCTGTCTGCTCTGTGTGCTGGCTGCCGCAGCTCCAGGGTCCTAGAGCCCGCCTGCTGCCTGATGTAGCAGAGCTGAGATTGTTCTCAGTCTGCTCATTCCCTGTGCATAGACATCTATATCTATGCAAAGGGATGTAGCAGAGAGGACATAGCGTTTTGGACTGCGTCGGAAGAGGATTTTTTTAATTAAAGATGGAGTCCCTAATGGCTTTTTTTTTTTATTTCTAATAAAAAATTTTCTCTGTGTTGTGTTTTTTTTAAAACAATTTAATAGAAATTCATGGCGGTCATGTCTAATATTGGCGTGACCGCCATAAATTTCGGGCTTAGGGCCAGCTGATAATACAAAGCTGGCCCTAACCTCTTTATTACCCAGCGTGCCACCGCCACCAGGGCCGCTAGAAGAGCGGGGTTCAGCGCCAGAGGATGGCGCTTCAATGAACGCGCCATCTTCTGGGGCGGCTGCGGGCTGCAATTTGCAGCGGGGGGTGCCCAGAAAGCTTGGGCATCCCTACGCTGCGGATTCCAGCCCCCAGCTGCTTAGCTGTACCTGGCTAGACACAGAAATTGCGCGGAGCCCCACGCATTTTTTTTTAATTATTTCATGAAATTCATGAAATAATAAAAAAAAGGGCTCCCCTATATTCTTGTGTCTGGCCAGGTACAAATAGGCACCTGGGGGTTGGGGGCAGCCCGTCGCTGCCTGCTGGATCCGGCTGGTTCCAGGAATATGGCGAAGCACATGTAATTTTTTTTCTGAAAAATCAATAAAACAATCCTAAAAAAGGGACTGCATCTTTATTAACCCCTCGCCCATGGTCCAGGGGTTAATAAAGATGCAGTCCCTTTTATTTACATTGTTTTATGGATTTGTCAGAAAAAAATTTCGCGTGGGCTTCGCCGTATTTCTGGAACCAGCCGGATCCAGCAGGCAGCGACGGGCTGCCCCCAACCCCCAGGTGCCTATTTGTACCTGGCCGGACACAAGAATATAGGGGAGCCCTTTTTTTTAATTATTTCATGAATTTCATGAAATAATAAAAAATAATGCGTGGGGCTCCGCGCAATTTCTATGTCTAGCAGGTACAGCTAAGCAGCTGGGGGCTGGAATCCGCAGCGCAGGGAGGCCCAAGCTTTCTGGGCACCCCAAGCTGCAAATTGCAGCCCGCAGCCGCCCCAGAAGATGGCGCGTTCATTGAAGCGCCATCCTCTGGCGCTGAACCCCGCTCTTCCAGCGGCCCTGGTGGCGGTGGCACGCTGGGTAATAAAGGGGTTAATACCAGCTTTGTTATACAAGCTGGTATTAAGCCCGAGATTCTTAATGTCAGGCCACGTTTGACCCAGCCACTAAGAATCTCTAATAAAGGGTTAAAAAAACACAACACAGAGAAACATTTTTATTAGAAATTAAAAAAAAAGCCATTAGGGACTCCATCTTTAATTAAAAAAATCCTCTTCCGTCCGACATAGTCCAAAACGCGATGTCCTCTCTGCTACATCCCCTGTGCATAGATATAGATGTCTATGCACAGGGATGAGCAGACTGAGAACAATCGCAGCTCTGCTACATCATCTCTGTGAGCAGGCGGGCTCTAGGACCCTGGAGCTGCGGCAACCTGTACAGAGCAGACAGCTGGACCCGGCTCGCAAAGTAACAGCAGTTACTTTGCGAGTTTCCCTGTGATTACTTGCACAGTAATCAGACCAATGCAAGTCAAAGGCAATCCTAGTTTTGTCAGAGTCTCTGACAAAACTAGGATTGCCATTGATTTGCATTGGACTCGTTGCTGTGCGAGTAATCACTGGGAAACTCGCAGAGTACCGAGTCCTGCGAGTCCCTTACTACTCGCCGAGTAACAAGTCCTAGCGAGTAGATTCGCCCATCCCTAATCTGGAGGCATCACTTGCTTGGTTGTCTTCCTCTTACTGCATTGTGATCTGGGTGTTAGGACTGTTTGCCATTGAGGGGGATGAGGAACAGGTGCCAGTAAACTTGCCGAAGTGACCGCTTTTAGGTCGGGTTATTGGTCAAGTTCAATGTCCAGGTCAGAGCAAACCTTCTTTATGTCAGCCGACGTCCTTACTTGAAATTTTTTGTCTTTAGCAGAAATGAAAATTCCGAAGGGGAATAACCAGCGATAGGGAAAGTGTCTCTGGTGTAGAATCGTGGTGAAAGGTTTCAGGAGCCTACTTTTCTTTAATGTGATGGCCGACAGATCTTAAACCATTGCAGGATATGTCAGACGTTTCTCTGGCCCTGGGGAGTATGAGATCCTTGGTTCTAAAGTCCAGAAATCTCCAAATCACATCTCTAGGTGGTTCTGACATTGGGGGTTTTGGTCGTAGGGCTCTGTGTACACTCACTAGCTCCATGTATGTTGGGTCTTCCGGGGTTAGAATTGACCTAAGTAGATCTGTGACAGTGGGAACAAGGGCATCCTGTCCAACTGTCTCTGGTATCCCCTTCAGCCGTAGATTATTCCTCCTTTCCCTATTCTCGTGGTCTTCCAGTGTCACTAAAATATGGTTAAGATGTTCTTCGTGTTGTTGGAGACTATGTAATACAGTGTTAGAGTGTTGGACCGATTGTGTGTGGGATGTCTCCAATGTTTCAACCCTGTGGCCCATCTGTGAGAGTTCCTGTTTCATTTCCACAATGTCTCTACTGATAGGCTCTAGTGCTTCACTTAATGCTTCATTTATAATCCGTCTAATGAAAGATCTAGTAATGTGCGCGGATTTAGAGGATTCTTCATCACTCTCTACACTGTCTGGCTCTGAGTCGGACTGGTCGTTGTTAAGCTTTTGACGTGCGGATTTGGATGATGCCGTCATGGCTGATTGTTTATGGATGTATTTATCCAGGTCTGCTTGAGTAGCGTGACCTCCTGATTTTGCTGGCGTCTTAGATGCTTTATTAGTAAACTTAACCATTTTGTTTAAGTCTGGAGTATAATTTCTTTTGTCCCGGGCCTCTCTAACTACCCCGGTGCTGTTGAGTTATTCACATGTCAAAGGGGATTGCATTGGGCTAGTTAGAAAATGCCTATAAGAGAGTGCAATGAAATTAGAGAAGTCCGATAGATTTCTCTCTATGGTGTAGGTAGGGTAACTTGGGATCCAAAGGAGGCGTTGGTTTCAACTAGGGATATGCGCCGTAGTTCCACATTGGTGCAGAAGATGGTGCTGTTGCTCTAAAGTGGCTAAGTGTGAGGATATGAAAAGTTCTGTATACCGTGGCAATATTACTTATGCATATCAGTGCGTTTCAGTAGTATAGGAGCACACACAGTATAAGGGGTATAATATATATTAACGGCTTCTTTCAATTAACTTGTGTCACTAGGATCTAGTTTGCTTGGGAAGTGGCTCTGGCCTTAAGGGCAGCAATTTCTTAGTTTCTTCGTAGGTTGTACTTAGGGCTTGCTATAATGTGAGTCAGTAGCCTCTGGGGATAGTTAGATCCTGTGAGGGGCTGCTTATACCAAGTCCCACTTCACACACCACAGCTGGGTGCCCTCATAGGATAGTGTCGCTCATCTACAAGCAGTCTCCTGTAGTCAAAGTCTGCACCAGCACTCTCAGTCACACACTTGCTCAGCCCTGTCGCTCATCCACCACAGCTCCGTAGGTGGGAACCGCCGCAACAGTACTGCTGCCTGTGATGCACACTCCTCCTCACTCCCTCTCCTCCAGTCGCCGGTCCGCTCCCCGCCGCCTCCAGCAATCTCAGAGCTTAAGTGACGCACAAGTGTCCATTGTGCAGTATGCGGGCGGGCGTCGGGAGCCAGAGATCCACCGGTGGAACGCGGACCTCCCACTAATGGCGGTCAGCAGGAAGATGCTTTACCTGCTCTTCCCTCCCTCCTCTAGGGACAGGGGCGGCAGCAAGGCTTCTCAGGCACCACGGCCGTGCTCACCAGGAGGACAGGCAGGTCTCAAGCACAGCGCGCAGCCCAGTCCAGTGTGCAAGAAGGGGGGGCCAAACAAATCCCTCCTGAGGGGCTCCTCTAGGGTCCAGGGCACCTCAATATCGGGTCTCCAGTAGTCTCCAATGTCAGGGGGACACCGCAAGGTCTGGTCCAGGCTGCTGCTCTGTTCTCCAGAGACAGGATCCCACGGATCTTGTAAGGCAATGTGGAGCTCCCTGGTGTGCGTCCTTCCTAGTCGGCGGCCCACTTGGATCCTCGTGTATGCATAATACAATCATTGACTGGAACCTGAAAGATGTTGTCAAATGGGGTCCTTTCTGTGTTGAAAACTGTCTTAAATCTATACATGTTAGCTCTATTAGTCTGGAGGGTCTTCCGGAATACCTGAATGACTTGAGATTTTTTTGGGAAAAGAGTCTGAGATCTTACCTCCTCTTCGTTCCTATGATTATGCTATTAATCTCATTCCTAATGCCAAATTGCCCAAGGTCGCTTATATAACTTGTCTGGCTCTGAGCGGGCAGCCATGAAAGTTTAAATTACCGAACGTTTACGAGAAGGTCATATTCGTCCTTCCTTATCACCGGTAGCCACCGGATTCTTTTTCGTTAAGAAGAAAGATGGTGACCTCCCTTGATTTCCGAAAATTAAACAAAATAACTGTTAAAAATACTTAACCGCTTCCACTCATCTGCAATCTTTATATTCAGCTTTCGGGGGCCAAATGGTTTTTTAAATTGGATCTCAGAGGGGCATATAATCTGATATGTATTCATGAGGGTGATGAGTGGAAGACAGCATTTTTAACATCTGAAAGTCTCTTTGAAAATCTCGTCATGCCTTTTGGTCTAACTAATGCACCCTGCATTCCCATCATTCACATGTCCGTTTGGCTCTGCAAAGGTTAAGAGATAATTGCTTGTTGCTACAATTGAAAAATTTACCTTTTCTGTTCAAGAAATATAATTTTTGGGTTTCATTGTGTCAGCCTCCAGTTTTAAGGTGGACCCTGGGAAGGTTTAGGCAATCGTTGATTTGGTTCAACTTAAAGACCTGAAGGCCATGAAGCACTTCTTAGGTTCGCAAATTATTACAGGAAATTTATTAGAGGTTTTTCTCTGATCATCAAACCTCTTACAGACCTCACTCGTAAAGGGACGGAGCTAAAGGTTTGGTTGCCAGAAGCAGATGGGGCTTTTGAAAGTTTGAAGATATGTCTGTTCCTGTTCTTGTTCAACCAGCCCTACAAAGGCCGTTCATTGTGGAGGTAGATGCTCTGAGGCCGGGGTGGGAGCTGTATTGTCTCAAGGTCCTAAGACTTTAAGTAACCTGCAATCATGTGCCTTTTTCTCTAAAAAAAAATTTCTCCTGCTGAAAGAAACTATGATGTGGGTAATTGAGAGTTACTTGCTGTTAAGTTGGCTTTTGAAGAATGGAGGCATTTTTTGGAAGGAACCGCTCATATGGTCACCGTGGTGACAGATCATAAAAATGTAGCCTATTTTGAATCTGCCAAGAGGTTGACCCTAGACAGGCCAGATGGTCTTTATTTTTTTCTAGATTGAATTTTTCTATTACGTTCTAATCAGGGTCTAAGAATGTAAGAGCGGATGCCCTGTCTCATAGTCTTGATTCGTGGTTTCTCCTCCGGAACCTCCTTCCTCCATTCTTCCTAAGGGTATTGTTTTGGCCATGGTTTCCTCTGTGCTTGAAGCTGAAATTCATACTGCTCAGTATTTGACTCCTTCCAAATACCCCTGAATGAAAGTTGTTTGTTCCTGTGTATCTCACATTACGTCTTTTGCAAGAATTCGATCATTCTGTGTTGAGTGGTCATCTTGGGGTCACCCAAAAGGCAGTTGCTAGACTCTTTTGGTGATCCGCTATGCATAAAGATATTAGAGATTTTGTGTCAGCCTGTGAAACTTACGCACACGCCAAAGTACAGCATTGCCGGTCGGCGGAGAATTGGCTCCTTTGCCAATTCCAGGAAAATCATGGACTCATTTGTCCATGGATTTCATTTCTGATTTACCGTATAAACTCGAGTATAAGCCGACCCGAGTATAAGCCGAGGCCCCTAATTTTACCCCAAAAACTGGGGAAACTTATTAGCTCGAGTATAAGGCTAGGGTGAGAAATGCAGCAGACCTCCATCCTGGAATATAATCCCTCATCACTGGTATATAGCGCCACCATCACTCGTATATAGAACCCTCCATCACTGGTACACAGCACCTCATCACTGGTATATAGCTCCTCACTACTGTATATAGCCCCCATCACTAGTATTTGGCCCCATCACTGGTATAAAGCTCGCCCATCACTGGTATATAGCTCGCCCATCACTGGCATATAGCTCACCCATCACTGGCATATAGCTCGCCCATCACTGGCACATGGCCCCCCTATCACTGGCACATGGGCCCCATATCACAGGCACATGGCCCCCCATATCACTGGCACATGGCCCCCATATCACTGGCACATGGCCCCCATATCACTGGCACATGGCCCCAATATCACTGGCACATGGCCCCCATATCATTGGTACATGGCCCCCATTACAGGTACATGGCCCCCATCACTCATACATGGCCCCCATCACAGGTGTATGGACCTCATCACTGATACATGGCCCCCATCACAGGTGTATGGGCCCCATCACTCATACGTGGCCCCATCACAGGTGTATGGGCCCCATCACTCATACATGGCCCCCATCACAGGTGTATGGGCCCCATCACTGATACATGGCCCCATCACAGGTGTATGAGACCCATCACTGATACATGACCCCCTGCTGGTGCCCACAATAAAATAAAAAAGATTTAACTTACCCTCCGACGGTTTCCCCGCAGGTTCCGTTGCGTCCTCCCTCCACTCTTCCTGCTGTCCTCGGCTTCTAATCATGTGACCGACGCAGCAGCGATGACGTCACTGATGCGCCGGTCACATGATTTACCAGCAAACAGGAAGAGCGGAGAATGTCACGGAGCCTGCAGAGAAACCGTCGGAGGGTGAGTTAAATCTTTATTTTATTGTAGCGCCAGCAGTGGTTGCAAGTATCAGTGATGGGGGGTCATATACTGTGATGGGGGGACAGTAATGTAATATGTGCTGCTCCCCCCGCCGCTGATGGACGGGGGGATGCAGTGCATATTCATTACACTAATGACCAGGGTTACTGCTCTTTCTGCAGTCTCCCCCCACCTCCTCCAGCCCTCGGTCTCTGCCCCAACACACTGTCACTGACACTGACTCGAGTTTAAGCCGAGGGGACACTTTTCAGCACAAAAATTATGCTGAAAAACTCAGCTTATACTCGAGTACTGGGGAATGACTGCTATTTGGGTGGTAGTCGATCGATTCAGCAATCAAGCTCACTTTGTCCCATTATCCGGATTACCCAATGATGAAACTCTCTCCAAACTGTTTATTGTTCATGCGGTATGCTTCCATGGGATTTTCCTTAATATTGTGTCTGATAGGGGAGTACAATTTGTCTCTAGATTTTGGAGGGCCTTCTGCAAAAAATTGGGGACTGATTTGTCCTCCTCTGCTTATCACCCTGAATCTATCAGTCAGACAGAGAGAACAAATCAGTCTCTGGAACAAATTTTGAGATGTTTTGTTGTCGATCAGCAGGAGAATTGGGTTTCATTTGCTTTCAACAGTCGAGTTAATCAGTCCACGAGAACCTCACCATATTTCTGTAATTATGGGTTCCATCCTCCTTTTGGTGAGTTCTCCAGTATAAGTTCTGGGATTCCTGGGGTAGATGTCACCATTCAAGAGCTGGGGAATGTCTGGCCAGAGGTTAAGAGGAACATTGGGGTGGCTCAGCATCGGCAGAAACGGAAGGCCGATAGGAGGTGCTCATCAGGGGGGTTTTCAAAGTGGGAGATAAGGCATGGCTATCCTCAAACATTATTAAATTGAAGATACCCTCGCTGAAGTTGGGTCATAGGTTCATTGGTGCATATGAGATATTGCAGGTAGTCAATCTGGTTGCCATCCGATTAAAACTTTTGTATTCCTAATGTGTTCCACAAATCATTGTTGAAGGAGTTTATTCCCTCTCCTCTGTCTCTCTTGCCCCCGCCTCCTCCAATGTCCATTGTGGGGACTTTGGAATATGAGGGTCTAAGGATCATTAATTCCCGAATGGTCCGGAGTTCCCTTCAATATCTGGTGCACTGGAAGGGTTATGAACCCAAAGAACAGTCCTGGGTTCCAGCTCCTTCTGTTAGGGCTGATTGGTTGGTCCAGGCCTTTCATCGGAGGTTTCCTGGGAAACCTGGGGGTCCAGAGGCCCCTCATTGAAGAGGGGGTACTGTCATGATCTCCACACTGCCTTTGCCTTTTACTATTATTGTGGAAGCTATTAGTCTGTGCTGGATCTGTGCTGTAATCACCTGCCTTCACTTCACTTAATTAGGCCTCTACTTAAGCAATCTAGCTTCTCTATTCAGTGTGAATTGTACACTTGCTTTTGCCTTTGTAGGGCGCATCCCTCTGTGCTCTGAGCCAGACCCAGCCTGACTTTGTTACCTTACCTGGCCTTTGACCCTCTGCCTGTGACCTGACTTCTTTCTTTGTCTGCTCCTCTGTATTCTGTTTTGTCCCTTTGGTTTTCCTGACTTCTGTTAGAATTAAACTTTGTCTCTGACTACCTCTTGCTGTTACTGCCCCATTTCCTGAACCTGACCTTGGATCGTTTGACCTCTCTTTACTTCCACTGAGTGTTATTATTATTTACTTTCCTTTATTGCATTCTGTTTTGTCACCTCTGGGACTAGTTATTCCTGTAATGACTCGCGTCACATTACAATTGACCATTTAATTTATTTTTCTTTTCCACACCTATGGATTCGTTACGTACTTTGTGTGATCAGGTGGCGGATCTGACTCAGTTAGTCCATGATCTATCCTTGAAGCAACACAAACTGTATTATTATTATTAATTTTCCGTTAATGCAGTCTGTTTGTGGGACTAGTTATTCCTGTAGTGACTCGCATCACAATATTGTTGAGTTGCCCCCTGGAGACTTTGGTCATGGACTCATCCGCCATCTCTGTGCTGCAGCGTTGCATCCTTCTGACTAGTAAGAGAATGTAAGAGAATGACCAGTATGAAACGCACAGAGAAGGATGACACAGTGGTGATGTACATGATGTTTATTGCTGCCCCAAAGGTGGAGGTGTAGACACAGAAACAGGGCTAAAATTTGCAAATGAGGCAAATAAGTATTAAAGGTTCAATTTCAACATACACAATAAATCAGGGTTACATGTATCTGCATTAAACACAACTCTATTGTTTATTCCAATATTGCATTGCTATTTCCATCTCGTATTTCCCATTGTTCAGTTGTTATTTCCAGTTCTAGTTTTTGCAACTTTCTCCTCTGAGATCTCCTTTTCCTACTCATCGCTTGTTTTCTTCAGCTTTGCTCTTCATTATTATCCAGCTGCAGAGCTCCTCTCTTCTTTCCTCTGAATTATGGTATGTTTACTGTTTTATTTTTTTTTTAATTATTGTTATTTGTAATGGGAGAAAAAGTTGTGTCTCAAACTTTTATATATATATTTAAAAAAAAAAAATTTTTAAACTTTTTTTTATTTTCTTAGTCTCTTTAGGGCAAACCTGGGCAAAGTATAGCATTTAGGCCACACTTGACCCTCTGCTTGCTCAGTTTTGGCCCATGCACCATGACAATTTTTCTTGAACACAGTTATATCCTATATAAAGTAAAAAACAATGTTTGGGCACATGGCAAAACTTGGAAGGCAATTTATTATTAGAATGCAAATTTGAACATGGTGTTGCACTTCCAAAGGACCTAAGGCAGGGATGGGGAACTCCAGGCCTCGAGGACCGCCAACAGTGCAGGTTTTCAGGATTTCCTTAGTATTGCCTAGGTTATAATTGAATCACCTGCACAGGTGATGATTTCAACCCTGTGCAATGCTAAGGAAATCCTGAAAACATGACCTGTTGGCGGCCCTCAAGGCCTGCAGTTTCTCACCCCTGTCGTAAGGAGTCAAAAAAGCAGAAACACACACAAGTGATTTCATATGGCAAACTAAACCTCATAAATGATTAATCTATTGGTGTAGTATTTTTAACCCACAAACACCAATTTTATGAAACTGGACTGTGAAATGAAAAACATATGGTTTTTCCACTAACTCTTAAGGGTTTTCTCTTAAAATTTTTCTTCTGCCTCAAAATTTTAATTCACACAAGAGGTAATAGGAGAAAATGGGCAATCAGTTCTGCAGCTTTACCAAATGTGACTGTACCCCCATATGTGGTTGCAAATTTCAAGCACATGGCAGGGGTCAGATGGGAAGGAGCTCTACTTGGCTTTTATAGTGCAGATTCTGTTTAAATAGATTGTGGTCTCCATTACCCAAGCCCTTGAGGTGCCAGATCAGCTGAAACCCCACAAGTGACCTCATATTGGACACTTCACTGCTAAAGGAATGCATCTAGGGGTGTACTGAGCATTTTGATCTCACAAGTGCCTCACAGAAAATTTATAACATTGGTATGTGAAAATATAACATTTTATTGTTAAAAAATATATTTAAAAAAAAACCAATATGTAGAACCCGGTCACTACTGGGATCTTTTTGAATTGGGAGTTTCCCCTTATAACGGTCATCTGATAAGGGTCTCTAAACCAGGTTGTGCTCACTCGAGTGCATGTAAATTCAAACAGTTCAAGAAAAAAGAGGGCACTCACCCATCTGGTGCTGTTCAGGAATTTATTCCTTATTCATTCAGAGTTCCATACAGTGCAAGGGAGGGGACCTGGAGGGATTCCGTACGACGGCCCGTTTTGTGCTCTAAGTGGCACTTCTGCTGGTCCAACCAGCAGAAGTGCCACTTAGGGCACGAAACGGGCCATCGGCCGGCATCCCTCCACGTCCCTTCACGTCCCCTCCCTTGCAATGTATGGAACCCTGATTGAATAAGGAATAAATTCCTGAACAGCACCAGATGGGGGAGTGCCCTCTTTTCTCTTGAACTTTTTGAAAAATATTTTTTAGCTGCAAACTTTTCAGATCAAAAAGGGTTATTATTGAGTGAAACTGGACCCCACAATTTAATGTGCAATTTACCGCTAATATTGTCAGAAACTGTCCACACGTCAGGGCTGAGAATGAAGGAGTGCTATTTGGCTTTTGGAGTACAGAATAGCTTGCAGGTGACAGTTGCAGAGCCTTGAAGGTGCCAGAACAGTAGAAAAAAATAAGTGATCCCATTGTAAAAATTTAATCACTCAATGAATTAATCTACGGTTGCAGTGACTATTTTGTAACATGCACACCATGCTTTTAGTCATATAATGGTATGCAAATAAACTTTATGGCTATCTTATCTACTCAATCTTACCATCACTAGCTGCGAGGCTATAGAGAGTGGAAGTAGTGATAGAAAGATTGGATTCGTGCTTCTTTAATATATCTAAAATGAACAATTCTTAATATGAGCTAAATGGATCAAATCAGGTAGACCAATCAATTTCACTGTTAAGACCCTTTGATGTTAATGTGTGTAAGGTATAGATCGAGAAACTTTTTCTGTTTTTTTTAACAACCGTATGTGACCGCCCCTCTCCTTGGTCTTTGAACCTGTTCTATGATTTGATACCTTAGTTGTGAGATTGTGTGTCTTGCCTCATTGAAGTGATGAGGTATTGAGAGCCAGTTTTTACCACATCTTATCGTCAATTAATAACTGGTTATACGACCCTTCACATGTTGAGTGGTCTTCCCTACATAGAAGAGACCAGATGGAAATTTGATGATGTAGATTACAAAATTTGTATTGCAAGTGTAAAAACCTTTGATAGGATAAGATTTACCAGTTTGGGAGTGGGTAAAATGTTCGCCTTTTATCACATTAGAACATGATGGGGAATTTAGGCAAAGGAAAGTTCCCTTCCATTGTGTGTCCAAAAATGTCTGTCTGGGCTGTCTACTAGAGCCGCCCATATCAGCTCTGACCAATGCATCTCTAATGTTGCGTGGTCTGCGCTTACACATAAGTGCGACGACCTTGAAGGTAGCTATTTCAGGGTTGGCCCTATTAATGGGTAGCCAAAGTCGTATAATGATGTTATAGATTTTGGGCATTGTTGGATAGTGTTCATGGACGAATTATATCCTTTCAGGTTTAATTAAGGAAACCGGTGTTATTGGTAGATTTAGGATTTTGTTGGTTTCTTTACTTAGAAGTTTTGAAGGGTAGTTGCATGCTCTAAATTTGTCACCCATTTCCTTCAACCATAGTAGAAGGGTGTCTTTTTCAGAGATGATTCCTGCGACTCTTTTTTATGGGACCTAGTTAATTTCCGGTTAGTGATGGGCGAATCCTAAATTACTCGGAATCGCTTGACTCTAGCGAGTCCGAGCACAGGACTCGCTACTCGTTGCGAGTCTAGCGAGTCCAATGTTAATGAATGGGGAAGCGAGTAATAGCGAGTAGTGTGAGATTTACAAATCGCAGATGTGTCTCGGAAGCTTCAGCCTGAAGCAATCCTAGTTTTGTCATTAATTTGCATTGGACTCGTTTACTTTGCAACTGTAATCGCTGGCTGGGAAACTCGCACAGATAAGAGTCCTGCTTTCTCCTCTGTGCTGGCTGCCAGCTCCAGGGTCCTAGAGCCCGCCTGCTGCCTGATGTAGCAGTGCTGAGATTGTTCTCAGTCTGCTCATTCCCTGTGTACAGACATGAATGTCTGTGCACAGAGATGATGTAGCAGAGCTGAGATTGTTCTCAGTCTGCTCATTCCCTGTGCATAGACATCTATATTTATGCACAGGGGATGTAGCAGAGAGGACATCGCGTTTTGGACTGCGTCGGACGGAAGAGGATTTTTTTAATTAAAGATGGAGTCCCTAATGGCTTTTTTTTTTATTTCTAATAAAAAATTTTCTTTGTGTTGTGTTTTTTTTAAAACAATTTAATAGAAATTCATGGCGGTCATGTCTAATATTGGCGTGACCGCCATAAATTTCGGGCTTAGGGCCAGCTGATAATACAAAGCTGGCCCTAACCTCTTTATTACCCAGCGTGCCACCGCTACCAGGGCCGCTGGAAGAGCGGGGTTCAGCGCCAGAGGATGGCGCTTCAATGAACGCACCATCTTCTGGGGCGGCTGCGGGCTGCAATTTGCAGCGGGGGGTGCCCAGAAAGCTTGGGCATCCCTGCGCTGCGGATTCCAGCCCCCAGTTGCTTAGCTGTACCTGGCTAGACATAGAAATTGCGCGGGCCCCACGCATTTTTTTTAAATTATTTCATGAAATTCTGAGATTCTGACTCTGAGACTCTGACTCTGAAATTCATGAAATAATAAAAAAAAAATGCGTGGGGCTCCGCGCAATTTCTATGTCTAGCCAGGTACAGCTAAGCAGCTGGGGGCTGGAATCCGCAGCGCAGGGATGCCCAAGCTTTCTGGGCACCCCCCGCTGCAAATTGCAGCCCGCAGCCGCCCCAGAAGATGGCGCGTTCATTGAAGCGCCATCCTCTGGCGCTGAACCCCGCTCTTCCAGCGGCCCTGGTGGCGGTAGCACGCTGGGTAATAAAGGGGTTAATACCAGCTTTGTTATACAAGCTGGTATTAAGCCCGAGATTCTTAATGTCAGGCCACGTTTGACCCAGCCACTAAGAATCTCCAATAAAGGGTTAAAAAAACACAACACAGAGAAAATTTTTTATTTGAAATAAAAAAAAAGCCATTAGGGACTCCATCTTTAATTAAAAAAATCCTCTTCCGTCCGACGTAGTCCAAAACGCGATGTCCTCTCTGCTACATCGCCTGTGCATAGATAGATGTCTATGCACAGGGAATGAGCAGACTGAGAACAATCTCAGCACTGCTACATCATGTCTGTAATTTAACCATACAAAACTCATGAATGGTATTGATTTCATATTTATTAAAGTGCAGTATAAAGTGCAATGTGCTATACAGACATGGTGACAGGGTATTTGGACTATATACATAATATGGCAGGGGTCACTGATATTGTATACATCAAATATTATGGAACATTATTAAAGACATTATTACTATCCATAACTACATTCTCCTTGAGTGTAAATGATACATCAACACGCTCAAGGATATCAGGTGTAAGTGACATGCTCACTCATATGACAGACCAGACCTTCCCATACTTCGTGTTATACACTATGGGTGATGTTTCCCCCCTCTCATATAGCCAAAGTATACTCTTTACATTAATATAGTGAAGCATCAACTGCATAGGTATAGCGAAACTATATGTATAGAATTGCAATATATACCCCTGACGAAGGAGGACCGACATGCGCATTGGGGCGCAAGGACCAGGGTTATAGGATGCCACACCAGACTCTCCCCTGCCATACTTAAGGTATATCTTACTAATTGATACACACAACATCTTATAGTGAATGTGAAGCTATTAATGGACTGCAGTGGTATAGCTGTGTATACTGAGCAGAACGGTGGTGTAAGCTACAAGTTACACCCTTGTTGATTGCTCTTGAACTATAATGTTCAGTGTCATGAGGCAATGGATTGCATAGGCACAACAGTGCACATTGTGCAGCATGGAGGTATAAGCTACAAACTATATAATTTGATTAATGTTACCAGGTTATAACATTAGGTTGTATGTGGCAATAAATAGATAATTACCATCCACGCTGGGTACTTGGTACTTTATACATTCAAAGACCTACCCACTGTTATTTATATATTGCAATTCTATACATATAGTTTATAGCTATACCTATGCAGTTGATGCTTCACTATATTAATGTAAAGAGTATACTTTGGCTATATGAGAGGGGGGAAACATCACCCATAGTGTATAACACGAAGTATGGGAAGGTCTGGTCTGTCATATGAGTGAGCATGTCACTTACACCTGATATCCTTGAGCGTGTTGATGTATCATTTACACTCAAGGAGAATGTAGTTATGGATAGTAATAATGTCTTTAATAATGTTCCATAATATTTGATGTATACAATATCAGTGACCCCTGCCATATTATGTATATAGTCCAAATACCCTGTCACCATGTCTGTATAGCACATTGCACTTTATACTGCACTTTAATAAATATGAAATCAATACCATTCATGAGTTGTGTCGCTGAAGTTTTGTATGGTTAAATTGTAGGTATCGCGACCACCGAATATTGTAGTCCAGGTACTGTTTGGGAATTAAAAATTCCCAAAAATGTGTATTAGTATTGTTTGGCGTTTGTTTCTTACATCATGTCTGTGAGCAGGCGGGCTCTAGGACCCTGGAGCTGGCAGCCTGCACAGAGAAGACAGCTGGACTCGGCTCGCAATGTAACAGCAGTTACTTTGCGAGTTTCCCTGCTATCACTGGCACAGTAGCCGAGTCTAATGCAAACAATGGCAATCCTAGTTTTGTCAGCGTTTCTGACAAAACTAGAATTGATATTGATTTGCATTGGACTCGTGCGAGTAATCACTGGGAAACTCGCCGAGTAGCGAGTCCTGCGAGTCCCTTACTACTCGCCGAGTAACGAGTCCTAGCGAGTAGATTCGCCCATCCCTATTTCCGGTCTGTTAGTTTTTGATAGAGATTGGAGCCCAATCTGTTTTTAGGCTTTTTTTAAATTTTGATATCTAGACAATTGATCTCTTGTAAAACACAGTTCATGGTAAACTTAGGTTCAGGTTTCACTGAATTAATACAAGTAATGAATATTTCCAATGATGGGAGATCACCATCCTAGACACAGAATATATCGTCGATATATCTGAGCCATAGGATGGCGTACTGACCGAAAAATTGGTTGGTGTATACATGATCAATTTCAAATTGATTCATGTATAGATATGCATAAGTGGGTGCCATGTTTGAACCCATGATGGTCCCGCATACTTGGACATAAAAATCATCACGGAATAGAAAATAGTTTTCCCTGAGGACAGTTTCCAATAGTTCCTGACATAATTGAATGGAATTGGGGGGTAGGTCAGAGTCTGAAAGTGCTTTAGAAAAAGCCAAAAGGCATTTGTCGTGGTCTACATCAACAACAAACTTTTGCGACACAACTCATGAATATTAATAAAAATTCAATTTTATTAAGGTGCAGGATAAAGTGCAACAGTGCTTTACAACCACGGTTTAACAGGGTTAGTAGGACTGTACAAAATTCCATAGCAGAGGTCACATAATAATTTATATATCTAGATATACACCAATATATACATATCTGTGAAATATACCAACTAATATATGGCGATGATCAATCATACACAGAGGTAACACAATATAGTGACTTGCTCAGTCCTAGATTTTACTGGACCCTCCTAATATAAATAAACCACCATCCCGGAATATTATAGGTCACCCCTCTACACCCTCATAACCCTATCAAATTTAAATAGTTATATTAAAAATAACTTCGGCACACAGTCAGATATATTTTTGCTGAAAATAAATTTATTTTGGAAAAAAAGTTTTTTTGATATTCTGTGTATTTTTTCTGACGTTTCGGTCTATCTCAGACCTTGTTCACAGAGAATATCTATGCAAAATCAAAAAACAATCATATCAAGATACATGATGATAACCAGATTACATGTTGTAAGAAATCAAACAAAAAAGCAATCTATCCCAATCATGATTAGGACTACATACTGATAGTTGTACAAAGTATGCAAAAATATATAGTAATCCTCATTTAATCTAGAATAATACAAATTAAATTAATTTTTATATTATACAATGCAAAATGAACAGTATACCTTATGACAAATTTCTCATTGGAAAAAATGTTTTTCAGATGTGTACAGTAATACTGTAAATCAGGTGGCTGTGAATAGAGATCAGGTCAAGAATTATTGTTCTATACTGAATGGTATAAACAATAATGTAGGAAAGAAGATCATTAATACCTTATTAGGGAATGTACCAACTTGGACATATTCCTTTATGCATAGGGAATCTGATGTGCCCTATAATGTATATAACATGTTAATAAATACTACAGAGTCTATTATACATGGACAAGAGTATGTCATTATCTGGGAAAAAAAAAATTATATATATGCATAAAATATATGTTGTGGCTATTACCTTATTCAATAGGATGGTGGACACATATGGTTGTCAATGGGTTAATTCACCCACCGGATCGTAATGGACCTTACTATGGCCCCTATCTACTTATATAATCCGCAGTTGGGATTTCGGGCGTTGTCGCCGAATCCCAACATGCTTTGCGGGACTGCGAGTGATGACGCGCAGCGTCATCACGAGCCGCAGACCCGCACTACACTTGAAAAAAAAAAAAAATATGCTCACCTCTCCCCGAGCCCCCGCCGTCTCCCTCCAGGCTTCCTCCAGGATTCCGGTCGCTGCCGGTGGCTGCCGCAGGCTCCGAGTGTCTGCAGACCTCTTCTACTGCACTCCAGGACCTGTGGTGATGTCACAGTCACGTGACACCAGCTTACTCCATGGTAACCTGGTGTCACGTGACTGTGACATCACCACAGGTCCTGAACTCCACTAGGACAGTGCGATCCCTCAGGCACAAGTGACAACAGCCAGGGGGAGCGCCAGGAGAAAACCGGCCGCCGCCACCATCACCCGATGCCTTCCTCAATGACTCGGCCCGCCGCGGCCGCCGCCACCATCGCCCAACGCCTTCCTCAATGACGCAGCCCGCCGCAGCGGATCACGGTAGGATGGCGCCGCCGCCGCACTAGCATTGTATCCTGCACGCCCCCCCATGCCCTGCAGACTCATAACAACCCGCTCCTCCACCCTCCGCTCCTCAAGTAAGGTTACAGGTGCGCCGGCCCGCACCTCTGCCCCCACATCTGCCCCTGCTTTACCCACACTCAACCACACTCCTCACTCCTCTTAACCCCCTATCTCCTCACTCACCCACACTGCCCCTCCTCACTCCTCTTACCCCCCCACTATCTCCTCACTCCCCACACTATGCCCTCAGTCCCCACACTGCCCCTGCTCACTCCTCTTACCCCCCCCCCATGCCCTCACTCCCCACACTGCCCCTGTTCACTCCTCTTACCCCCCCTATCTCCTCACTCCCCACACTATGCCCTCAGTCCCCACACTGCCCCTGCTCACTCCTCTTACCCCCCCTATCTCCTCACTCCCCACACTGCCCCTGCTCACTCCTCTTACCCCCCCTATCTCCTCACTCCCCACACTGCCCCTGCTTCCCCCCCAATCACCCACACTGCCCCTGCTCATGCCCCCACTCTGTACCTGCTTACCCCTCTTACCTCCCCCACATGCCCCCACTCACCCACACCTCACTCACTCTGCTACCCACAGCGCCGCCTCTGGACTCTGCTACCCACAGCGCCGCCTCTGGACTCTGCTGCCCACAGCGCCGCCTCTGGACTCTGCTGCCCACAGCGCCGCCTCTGGACTCTGCTGCCCACAGCGCCGCCTCTGGACTCTGCTGCCCACAGCGCCGCCTCTGGACTCTGCTGCCCACAGCACCGCCTCTGGACTCTGCTGCCCACAGCGCCGCCTCTGGACTCTGCTGCCCACAGCGCCGCCTCTGGACTCTGCTGCCCACAGCGCCGCCTCTGGACTCTGCTGCCCACAGCGCCGCCTCTGGACTCTGCTGCCCACAGCGCCGCCTCTGGACTCTGCTGCCCACAGCGCCGCCTCTGGACTCTGCTGCCCACAGCGCCGCCTCTGGACTCTGCTGCCCACAGCGCCGCCTCTGGACTCTGCTGACCACAGCGCCGCCTCTGGACTCTGCTGACCACAGCGCCGCCTCTGGACTCTGCTGACCACAGCGCCGCCTCTGGACTCTGCTGACCACAGCGCCGCCTCTGGACTCTTCTGCCCACAGCGCCGCCTCTGGACTCTGCTGCCCACAGCGCCGCCTCTGGACTCTTCTGCCCACAGCGCCGCCTCTGGACTCTGCTGCCCACAGCGCCGCCTCTGGACTCTGCTGCCCACAGCGCCGCCTCTGGACTCTGCTGCCCACAGCGCCGCCTCTGGACTCTGCTGCCCACAGCGCCGCCTCTGGACTCTGCTGCCCACAGAGCCGCCTCTATACTCTGCTACCCACAGCGCCGCCTCTGGACTCTGCTGCCCACAGAGCCGCCTCTGGACTCTGCTGCCCACAGAGCCGCCTCTATACTCTGCTACCCACAGCGCCGCCTCTATCCTCTGCTACCCACACAGCCGCCTCTATACTCTGCTACCCACTGACCCACCTGTATACACACAATTCATTTCACCGCGCTACCGATGCAATTGCATCGGGCCTTTTTACTAGTGTATATATAAGCAAAAGAAAAGAAATGAGAAACAGCCATTGTTGGACTTGTAGCTTTTTTGATAACCCACAGATTATGACATATTATGTCTCCTGATAGATGCAGTCTCTCTTCCTGAGCTGAATCTCTGTGAAATCTATGAACTATTAATAACCACCGTTCACTCTAATATAAGTTTGTGTCAGATCATAGGGATTACTTATAACCAAAACCGGATTGTCCTTAGTATTAAGGCCCTCCAATGGGGCATGAAACCTGTAATAAATCGGTACTATATACAAAATACCTTCCGTGATGTGCTGGAGCCGCGTGGTTCCCCTGCGTTCGGCTGTGTGTGCGGCTCAAACTGAGAGCCGCGCCATTAAGGAATGGCATCTGACGTCACATCCGCTGACGTCACAAAGTGTAGTGCGCATGTACGGAAAAGAAAGACAGTGTTGTGATGTACGTTGTCTGGGAAACCAATGTTACTGATACTAGAGGCGCGCTGTTTTTCTCTCTAATGCACCCTGGATAGTGTGGGGATTAGTATCTCACCTAAAATAAGAAACAAGAAAAAAGGAATTAGTAAATGTAAAGTGAATTAGATTGACACAAGGATATTATTTATTAAAATAACTACAAGAAATGTAATCAATTGGCTATAGTACTTCTTAAAGGAACAGTACACCTAATTGAAAAAATAATCTGATGAAGCCAAAAGTAATATCCCTGTGTATTAATCAATTTTACTATCATATTCCCTATTAAGACCCAATGGAGTTAAGGTCTGTAGTTCACGTATCCAACGTGCTTCCAGGGTCAAAATTTGTTTCACCCTATTGCCCCCTCTTCTGGATAGTGGAACATGGTCTATCACTTGATATTTTAATTGGGAGATACTATGTCCCATGGACACAAAATGTGCCGGAATGGGCAATAAAGTTCGGCCACCTCTTATTGTGGACTTATGTTGGCCAATGCGGTCCCGGACATGCTGGGTGGTTTCCCCAACATATCCGAGACCGCATGGACATTTAATCAGATACACAACATATGTACTTCCACATGTATAAAAATTGTTAATGTTATACCTCTTCCCTGAACGTGGATGAGTGAAAGTATTGCCTTTTAAAACATTGGTACATTGAGCACATCCCAGGCACGGAAAGGTGCCGGTACGTGGTGCTTTAAAAGTCAATTGTGATATTCTCGGTCGATTAGAACCGATGTCAGCCCGCACTAAAGCATCACGAATATTAGGGGAACGTTTATTGCAAAGAATTGGATGATTTTTTAATTCTTGTATGTTTGGATAAGATTCTGTGAGTATTTTCCAATGAGCTAAAATACTCTTGTTCAGGAGGGGAGTGAATGGGTGATAGGTGTGTACATATGCTACTCTAGGAACAACTATATTTTCTTTTCTCACTCTTTCTCTCTCTATAATATGAGAGGGATATCCCCGCTCCTTAAATTTCTCAATCATCTCTTTGCGACGGGTTGGGCGAGCTGAATCAGAAGTGACTATCCGGTCTACTCTGTCTAATTGAGAAAGTGGTAATGCCCACTTTATGTGGCGTGGATGACTACTATGGTAGTGCAATAGGCTATTGCGGTCAGTCGGTTTCCTGTATAGGTCCGTGCTGACTTCACCTTCCACTGAAAGTATCACCTTAGTATCCAAAAAACTGATTTCCTGTTTATGCCAGTTTAAAAAAACTGAAGCTGAGGAAGAAAGCTATTCAGGTCCATTACAAAGGAATTAAGGGATCATGAATATGTCATCGATAAAACGATGCCATGTAATGATATTAGAAGAAAAAGCTGAGTGTGTATATACATAGCTCTCTTCAAATTCCGCCATAAATATATTAGCATATGGAGGTGCTACATTCGACCCCATAGCGGTACCCTGTTGTTGCACATAAAATTGGTCCTGAAATAGAAAAAAATTGTTGTACAAAATCAGTTGTAAGGTGTCTAGACAGAAGGCCTGTTCTAATGGTTCTAAACCAGAGAATTTCAGTAAAAAATTCCCGAGTCGTATGGTCACCAGGTCCCAGGTAGGGGGGAAAACATTGTTTACAATATCTCCTCACATACGTTATCCCCCCCTGAAATGTCATTATTACAGAAAGGACTTTCCTTTTGTCCAACTCCATCAATAGATACATTTAAGATTGAACAAGAATTACAGCACTTCTTTAGATCATTGAGGCTGAAAGCCCATTTCTCCCAAACACCAATATCTATGACTCCTACAATCCCAGGGGAAAGACCCACTTTTAATTCCAGGGCTTTATCGCTACGAAAGAAAAGTACATTTAAACCACCACGCTATTACCACCCAGTGGAAACATACATATCTCTAGTACAGAGAGATATGAATGCGACCCTGGGTAAGATAAAACGGGGTGACTATCATTTAAAAGGGAATTTGACCCTAGAAGAATCTCGGGCCCTCAATGATCTAAGGAATAATGATCGTTTAATCATAAAACCAGCAGACAATGGGGGTTCTATTGTGGTGATGAACAAGACTTCATATATATCAGAGATTAATCGACAACTTGATGATAAGGAGACATATAAACCCATTTCATATAATCCAACGTCAGAAATCATGGCTAAAATACATCTCCATATTGATAAATATAAAAGGCTAAACATAATAGATGAACAACTAGCGGAGTACATGATTAATTTACATCCTATTACTCCGGTGTTTTACGTATTGCCTAAAATACATAAGAGTCTTGTTGATCCACCGGGTAGACCTATCGTGGCCTCCACGGACTCCATCTTATCTCCTTTGGCCATTACCCTAGAAAAAATATTGACACCATTGATTATCAACACGAAGTCATATTTACGTGATACTAGTGATTTCCTCAGCAAACTGGATACTTTGCCTGACATCATTGATTGTTTCTTAGTAACTCTAGACGTAAATTCGCTATATACCAGCATCAGACACACCCAAGGTATTGAAGCCGTTAAGAACTTTTTACTGAAATTCTCTGGTTTAGAACCATTAGAACAGGCCTTCTGTCTGGACACCTTACAACTGATTTTGTACAACAATTTTTTCTATTTCAGGACCAATTTTATATGCAACAACAGGGTACCGCTATGGGGTCGAATGTAGCACCTCCATATGCTAATATATTTATGGCGGAATTTGAAGAGAGCTATGTATATACACACTCAGCTTTTTCTTCTAATATCATTACATGGCATCGTTTTATCGATGACATATTCATGATATGGAAAGGCGACTTAGAATCCCTTAATTCCTTTGTAATGGACCTGAATAGCTTTCTATCTCAGCTTCAGTTTACTTTAAACTGGCATAAACAGGAAATCAGTTTTTTGGATACTAAGGTGATACTTTCAGTGGAAGGTAAAGTCAGCACGCACCTATACAGGAAACCGACTGACCGCAATAGCCTATTGCACTACCATAGTAGTCATCCACGCCACATAAGGTGGGCATTACCACTTTCTCAATTAGACAGAGTAGACCAGATAGTCACTTCTGATTCAGCTCGCCCAACCCGTCGCAAAGAGATGATTGAGAAATTTAAGGAGCGGGGATATCCCTCTCATATTATAGAGAGAGAAAGAGTGAGAAAAGAAAAGATAGTTGTTCCTAGAGCAGCATATGTACACACCTATCACCCATTCACTTCCATTCATTGGAAAATACTCACAGAATCTTATCCAAACATACAAGAATTAAAAAATCATCCAATTCTTTGCAATAATTGTTCCCCTAATATTCGGGATGCTTTAGTGTTGGCTGACATCGGTTCTAATCGACCGAGAATATCACAATTGACTTTTAAAGCACCACGTACCGCCACCTTTCCGTGCCTGGGATGTGCTCAATGTACCAATGTTTTAAAAGGCAATACTTTCACTCATCCACGTTCAGGGAAGAGGTATAACATTAACAATTTTTATACATGTGAAAGTACATATGTTGTGTATCTGATTAAATGTCCATGCGGTCTCGGATATGTTGGGGAAACCACCCATCATGTCCGGGACCGCATTGGCCAACATCAGTCCACAATAAGATGTGGCCGAACTTTATTGCCCATTCCGGCACATTTTGTGTCCATGAGACATAGTTTCTCCCAATTAAAATATCAAGTGATAGACCATGTTCCACTGTCCAGAAGAGGGGGCAATAGGGTGAAACAACTTTTGACCCTGGAAGCACGTTGGATACATGAACTACAGACCTTAACTCCATTGGGTCTTAATAGGGAATATGATAGTAAAATTGATTAATACACAGGGATATTACTTTTGGCTTCATCAGATTATTTTTTCAATTAGGTGTACTGTTCCTTTAAGAAGTACTATAGCCAATTGATTACATTTCTTGTAGTTATTTTAATAAATAATATCCTTGTGTCAATCTAATTCACTTTACATTTACTATTTCCTTTTTTCCTGTTTCTTATTTTAGGTGAGATACTAATCCCCACACTATCCAGGGCGCATTAGAGAAAAAAACAGCGCGCCTCTAGTATCAGTAACATTGGTTTCCCAGACAACGTACATCACAACACTGTCTTTCTTTTCCGTACATGCGCACTACACTTTGTGACGTCAGCGGATGTGACGTCAGACGCCATTCCTTAATGGCGCGGCTCTCAATTTGAGCCGCACACACAGCCGAACGCGGGGGAACCACGCGGCCCCAGCACATCACGGAAGGTATTTTGTATATAGTACCGATTTATTACAGGTTTCATGCCCCATTGGAGGGCCTTAATACTAAGGACAATCCGGTTTTGGTTATAAGTAATCCCTATGATCTGACACAAACTTATATTAGAGTGAACGGTGGTTATTAATAGTTCATAGATTTCACAGAGATTCAGCTCAGGAAGAGAGACTGCATCTATCAGGAGACATAATATGTCATAATCTGTGGGTTATCAAAAAAGCTACAAGTCCAACAATGGCTGTTTCTCATTTCTTTTCTTTTGCTTATATATACATAAGGGCCATAGTAAGGTCCATTACGATCCGGTGGGTGAATTAACCCATTGACAACCATATGTGTCCACCATCCTATTGAATAAGGTAATAGCCACAACATATATTTTATGCATATATATAATTTTTTTTTTTCCCAGATAATGACATACTCTTGTCCATGTATAATAGACTCTGTAGTATTTATTAACATGTTATATACATTATAGGGCACATCAGATTCCCTATGCATAAAGGAATATGTCCAAGTTGGTACATTCCCTAATAAGGTATTAATTATCTTCTTTCCTATTTTTTTCCAAAATAAATTTATTTTCAGCAAAAACATATCTGACTGTGTGCTGAAGTTATTTTTAATATAAGTATTGCTATTTTCTTCTGAGCACCAGCAAGCAGAGTAGCGGACCTTACCTAATAAATTTAAATAGTATTAACTACTCACTCCCCATAGGTATAAAATTGGGGCATCCAAGTGAGGGGTTAAAGTGCTGGTAGCATAAGTGTATATCCTATTGAGGGGTTAAAGTGCTGATAGCATGAGTAATTATACCACATGATGGGTGAAAAATGCAAGCAGCTAAGTTTGTTTACCTTGGAGGTGGCTGGAGAGGTCACAGTAAAAGTCCTAACACCCTTGGCCGTGCGCCCCAATGCGCATATCGGTCACTCCTTCATCAGGGGGCGTTAGGACTTTTACTGTTAATCAGTAATCAGTGATGTTCATGATTACAATGGTACTATGGTAGAAGTATTGAGAGTGTTCCTAATGAGGAACAGATGTATTGCTCCTATAGGTGTGTGCAGGATGTTGGGTGTGCATTCTAAGAACATTCCCAGGAGACCTGCCAAGAGAATGCAGGTTCCTAGCAGAGAAGGAGATAGACAGTTGTATGGAACCATGACCAGGGTGAGCATAACCAGTGGGGCTGTGAGGTGAGCGCTTATCTCCCTGCTTGGCAGAGACTGGGCCTGTGGCTGAGGGCATGACAGTACCCCCTCTGTTACGACCCCCCTGTTCTTCAAACCTGCCGGGAACTTCCTATGGAGGACTGGAGCATCAATGTTCTCACCATGCTCCCAGGTTCTCTCCTCAGGATCGTATCCCTTCCAGTCGACCAGAAAGAGCATTCTGCACCTCTTTTCTTCAGCACCAGGACATTTGCAGCATTCACAGGAGAACGGAAATTACCTGGATCCTGGAAGTAGCGACTGAGAACAATTGCCTTCAGCAAGGATACATGGAAAGAGTTATGGATCCACAAGGAGACAGGCAACTTCAAACGGTAGCACACTGTTATGAACCGATGACTCAGGAGTAACATTCAGATTCCGTAGAAGACGTTGATAACTGTACTGACCGCAATCTGTGACTACACACTGCAACTAGAAGTAGCCGTGGGATGTAACTAACCAGACCTAGACACCCCTGCACAGCCGAAGAACGAACTGCTCCTAAAGATGGATGTAGGAAAAGCTATCTTGCCTCAGAGCAGAACCCCAAAAGAATAGCAAGCCCCCCACAGATATTAACTGGGAAACAAGAGACGGAAAAACAAAGACAGGCAGGGTATAAGGTTTAGCAAATGAGGCCACACTAGCTATATAGGAAAGACAGGATAGAATACTATTGCGGTCAGTATAAAACACTATCAAAAACCACCAACAGAAGATATTACAAAAATTACCCTGAGTCACTAAGACTCGGCGAACTCTATATCAGCAGACTTCTATGAATCAAATGCCAGCAGAACTGGAAATAACAGATAATAGTGAATGGTAGAATTCCTAGGAAGAAAACTTCCTATCTAAGAGCAGATAAACAAATATACAAACTAGATAGCAAACCCACAGCTCAGAATAAGACAAAACATAAGCAGAACCTTAAGCACACAAAAGTGTGCCACAAAATATAAAAAAAAACATTTGCTTATGTTGCAAAGATCTCCACAGAGCAGAAGAAACCAGAGAGATGTGAACTCCTCCAGGAACAAAAGACAACTGGCAAGTAATGATCCACTTCCAACCATTATATGCTCCAAGAACCAGATTGCCATTCCCCATCACCTGTGAAGGGCACATAGTCAGCTGCATAACCAGCAACAACCACCGGAGGGAGCCCCAATGAATTCACAACAGCACACCTCATTGATCCGGCTTAGCACTTCAAAGGGACTGATGTAACAAGGAGCCAGCTTGTAAGAGAGAACCTTAAGACAGATGTGCCTGGAAGACTGCCATACATTGTTTCCAGGTTGGAAGGGTAGCGAATCCAGACATTTCTTGTCTGCATGCTTCTTGGTTTGAACCGATGCCTGCTCCAGTGAGGTTCTGGTCTCTGTCCAGACCTTCATGAAGTACTTGGCCAGGGACTCAGCCGCAGGATTGCTGGAAGCGAGAGGCAACAGAGCTGGAATCCTTGGATGCTGTCCATAAACAATAAAAAACGGGGAATTAGAGGAGGACTCACCAACATGTTTGTTGTAGCAAAACTCCGCCCATGGCAGCAGTTCGACCCATTCGCTGTGGTGACCATTCACGAAGTGTCGTAGGTAGTTGGTGAGGACTTTATTCACTCGCTCCACTTGGCCGTTAGATTATGGATGATAAGATGAGGAGAAGTTCAGAGTGACATCCAACAGCTTACAGAGGGACCACCAGAATCAGCAGATTAATTGAACCCCTCTGTCAGAGACAATATGGAGTGGAAGGCTGTGAAGCTGAAGGGCATGCTGGATGAAGAGCTCTTCGAGCTTAAGAGCAGAAGGGAGACCAGACTTTGGAATAAAGTGTCCCATCTTGGAGAACCGGACTACCACAACCCAGATTACCATACAACCGAATGATGCTGGCAGATCCCTGATGAAGTCCATGGTGATGTGCTGCCAGGGAGCATTGGGAGTGGAAGACAGTGACCAGCTGGCGGTTTCTTGGGTGTTTTATTGCGAGCACAGGAGGGACAGGCCGCAACAAAGTCCAGAACATCCTGGCGCACGGTGGACCACCAGTAGTGTTCAGAAATCAGCTGTAATTACTTCTTTTGACCTACAGGCCGGCAAGCTTAGAAGAATGGCCCCAGTGTAGGACTCGCTTCTTGTCTCTTTAAGTTACAAGAGTCTTACCAGGAGGGAGCTGCGACAGCCAGACTGCAGCCACAGCGATCATCTTAGACGGTTCAATGATGTGCTGAGGCTCCTCCTCTAGGTCGTCTGACAGGAAGGACCTGGATAGCGCATCAGCCTTGATGTTTTTCTCTGCAGGACGAAATAGAGAGAGAAATTGAACTGAGCAAATAATAGGGACCAACGAGCCTGGTGAGGGATTAGTCTTTGAGCTGAGTGGAAATATATAAGATTCTTATGATTAGTGTAAATGATGACCAAATAAACTGCGCCTTCAAGCAGATACCATACATAGTAACATAGTAACATAGTTTTTAAGGTTGAAGGAAGACTTTAAGTCCATCTAGTTCAACCCATAGCCTAACATGTTGATCCAGAGGAAGGCAAAAAAAAAACCCCATGTGGCAACACTAGCTCCACATTGGGGGAAAAAATTCCTTCCTGACTCCAGATATGGCAATCAGACTAATTCCCTGGATCAACGCCCTATCAAAGAATCTAGTATATATAACTGGTAATATTATAGTTTTCAAGAAAGGCATCCAGGCCCTTCTTAAATGTTAGTAGTGAGTCACTCATTACAACATCATGTGGCAGAGAGTTCCATAGTCTCACTGCTCTTACAGTAAAGAATCCGCGTCTGTGATTATGATTAAACCTTCTTTCCTCCAGACGTAGAGGATGCCCCCTTGTCCCAGTCTCAGGCCTAAGAGTAAAGAGATCATTAGAAAGGTCTCTGTACTGCCCCCTCATATATTTATACATTATTATAAGATCACCCCTCAGCCTTCGTTTTTCCAAGCTAAATAACCTCAAGCTTAATAACCTGTCTTGGTATTGCAGACCGCTTAGTCCTCTAATGACTTTTGTCGCTCTTCTCTGGACCCGCTCTAGTTCAGCTATGTCTTTCTTATACACCGGAGACCAGAATTGTACACAGTATTCTAAGTGTGGTCGCACTAGTGACTTGTATAGAGGTAAAATTATGTTCTCCTCATGAGCATCTATGCCTCTTTTAATGCATCCCATTATTTTATTTGCCTTTGCAGCAGCTGCCTGACATTGGCCACTAAATGTGAGTTTGTCATCTACCCATACACCCAGGTCTTTTTCAGTGACAGTTTTGCCCAGTGTTTTACAATTAAGCACATAATTATACCTTTTGTTTCCTCTGCCCAAGTGCATGACTTTACATTTATCCCCATTAAATCGCATTTGCCATTTAGCAGCCCAAGCTTCTAGTTTACATAAATCCTCCTGTAATATAAAATTGTCCTCCTCTGTATTGATTACCCTGCAGAGTTTAGTGTCATCTGCAAATATTGAGATTCTACTCTGTATGCCCCCTACAAGGTCATTAATAAATATATTAAATAGAAGCGGGCCCAACACTGACCCCTGTGGTACCCCACTGTTAACTGTGACCCATTCTGAGTGTGTTCCATTAATAACCACCCTTTGTTTCCTATCACTAAGCCAGTTCTTAACCCACTTACACATATTTTCCCCTATCCCCATTGCCCTCATTTTATGTATCAACCTTTTGTGTGGCACCGTATCAAAAGCTTTTGAAAAGTCCATATACACCACATCCACTGCATTTCCTTGGTCCAGTCCAGAACTTACTTCTTCATAGAAGCTTATTAGATTAGTTTGACAGGAACGGTCCCTCGTAAAACCATGTTGATAATGGGTCATGAGGTTATTTTTGTTCAGATACTCCAGTATAGCATCTCTTAGAAAACCCTCTAGGATTTTACCCACAGTAGAGGTTAAGCTTACTGGCCTATAATTTCCAAGTTCAGTTTTTGTCCCCTTTTTGAATATTGGCACCACATTTGCTATACGCCAGTCCTGTGGTACAGACCCTGTTTTTCTGGAATCTTTAAATATTAAAAATAATGGTCTATCTATGACAGTACTTAATTCCTGCAGCACTCTGGGGTGTATCCCATCCGGGCCCGGTGATTTGTCAATTTTAGTGATTTTTAGACGATGCCGTACTTCCTCTTGGGTTAAGCAGGTGACATTTAATTGAGACTTTTTGTTATCCCTGATCATATTGTCTGTCATGGGATTTTCTTGTGTAAATACTGTTGAAAAAAAGTCATTTAGCATATTGGCTTTTTCCTCATCCTCATCCACCATTTCACCCAGACTATTTTTAAAGGGGCCAACACCATCATTTTTTAGTTTCTTACTATTTATGTAGTTAAAAAATATTTTGGGATTCTTTTTACTTTTTCTGGCAATGAGTCTCTCTGTCTCAATCTTTGCTGCCTTGATTTGCTTTTTACAAATGTTATTTAATTTTCTGTATTTATTTAATGCTTCATCACTACCTACTTGCTTTAATTCCCTAAATGCTTTCTTTCTGTCACATATTGCACTTCTTACCGCTTTATTTAGCCATAGTGGTTTCCTCCTATTTCTAGCATGCTTATTCCCATAGGGTATATATTGTGCACAGGTCCTATTCAGGATGCTAATAAACATCTCCCATTTGTGTTGTGTACTTTTATGTCTCAGGACATCGTCCCAGTTTATTGCACTAAGATCATCTCTCAACCGTTGGAAATTTGCCTTCCTGAAGTTTAGTGTCCTTGTGGCCCCTCTACTACACGTCTTAGTAAAGGATACTTGAAAGCTTATTAAGTTATGATCACTATTACCCAAGTGACCTCCAACCCGTATATTTGATATGCGGTCTGGCCTGTTGGTTAATATTAGGTCCAGCAGTGCCCCCCTTCTTGTTGGGTCCTGAACCAGTTGTGAAAGGTAATTGTCTCTCATAGTTTTCAAAAACTTATTACCTTTGCTGGAACTGCAGGTTTCTGATCCCCAATGTATTTCAGGGTAGTTGAAGTCCCCCATAATAATGACTTCTCCCTGAGTCGCTGCTTCATCTATTTGCTTTATATGAGGATATTCTCCTCCACTTCCATTATTGTTGGAGACTTATAACAAACCCCTATCAGTAATTTATTATTTTTTCCCCCTCCCCTTATCTCCACCCACAGGGACTCTACATTTCCATTAGATTCACCTATATTATCACGCAGGATGGGTTTTAAGGATGATTTTACGTATAAACATACACCTCCTCCTCGCCTATTTGTACGGTCATTTCTGAACAGACAATAGCCCTGTAAATTAACAGCCCAGTCATGGCTCTCGTCCAGCCAAGTCTCCGAAATCCCCACCATGTCATAATTATTTTCCAACAAAATCAATTCTAATTCCTCCATTTTGTTGGTGAGGCTTCTGGCATTAGTGCACATGCACTTTATGCATCTCTCTTTACCTCTCTTCCTTCCTACTAGATTATCTGTTCTAACCCCACCCCCCATGCCACCCCCAATTTTATTACTTGTGCCCAGGTTACTGTTTACACTATCTTCCCCTCCTATACAATGAATACCCTCCCCCCCAATCCCTAGTTTAAACACTCCTCCAACCTTCTAGCCATTTTCTCCCCCAGCACAGCTGCACCCTCCCCATTGAGGTGCAGCCCGTCCCTAGCATAGAACCTGTAGCCAACAGAGAAGTCGGCCCAGTTCTCCAGGAACCCAAACCCCTCCTTCCTACACCAATTCCTGAGCCACTTATTTATCTCCCTAATCTCCCGTTGCCTCTCTGGTGTGGCACGTGGTACAGGCAGTATTTCAGAGAATACTACCTTGGAGGTCCTTGCCTTAAGCTTGCAGCCTAATTCCCTGAAATCATCTTTAAGGACCTTCCACCTACCGCTAACTTTGTCATTTGTGCCAATGTGCACCATGACCGCTGGGTCCTCACCAGCCCCTCCCAGTAATCTGTCAACCCGATCAACGATGTGCCGGACTCGAGCGCCAGGTAGGCAGCACACTGTTCGACGATCCCTGTCTTTGAAACAGATTGCCCTATCTATTCCCCTAATAATTGAGTCCCCCACTACCAGCACCTGTCTGGCCTGCCCTACTCTCCTGTTTTCCCCCTTACTGGAGCAGACACTCCTCTGGCTTTCAGAGGTCATGCCCTGCTGCAGCAGTGCTATCCCTGAACTTACACCCCCCTCATCTGCCAACATAGCAAATTTATTGGGGTGTGCCAGATCAGGGCTAGCCTCCCTGGCACCCTTCCCTCTACCCCGCCTTCTAACTGTCACCCAGCTAGCTACCTCACGGTCCTGCAGCTCCATACTACCATCCTCCCCCACATCTATCCCATTGAGCAGCTGTTCAGTGAGCAGCAGACTCCTTTCCATATTGTCTATGGATCTCAGCGTTGTCAGTTGTTCATTTAGATCCAGTATCTGGGCTTCCAAATGCACAACGTACTCACATCTCACACAGCAGTATGAACCCTCGATCGGCTGGTCAAGGAATGCATACATGTGGCAAGATGTACACTGGATGGCATTGCCAATCATGGAGCTCATTTCCTAATGGGGATTGCACCAGACAGAAATGATAAGTAAAAAGAAATGCAAAGTATTAACAAAATACAACCAGCAATTCAGTAAATCCTCCCTTCCAAACTCCCTGAATCCAAAGTCACTGAATCACAAGTCACACACTTACTTCTGTCGCACTTGCTCTGTCACACGTAGCTCGCGGTCACACTCGCTAGAAAATCAGATATAAAGAGGGTTTTTTTTTTTGTTTTTTTTTCCCTTAGCAGAAAATCAGCCTGTATCTCAGTGTACTTCCAAAGGACTGGAAGCCCCAACCAGCTGCTTCTTATAAACCCTTAATTATGCACCCCCACCCTTAATTAACCCCTTGTAAGTATAGCTACACCATAAGAGTCTATAAACTTGTATAAGAGTCTATAAACTTGTAGAGAGAAAGGAAAGTTAAGAAAGCCCAATAAAATTAAAAAGACAAATAGGGAGGGGGACAAGAGGCGCAATAGTGCCCTATCACTAGTGACACTGTGTATGTAGGTAGTGCTATGAAGCTCCTCACCTGGTCCAGTTGTGATTCCCACAACTGGTTTGAAGGCGTTTTGGAAACTGTGTTCCAGCTGCTGCAGAACCTCCACCGACCACTGGATAGTGGTTTGAAACCAAGAAGATGATGGGAGTGCTGGTGTATCACGGTCCGCGCTGCTGTAGTATGAATAAACTCACCAAAGAGCCCAGAGTATTTTCATCCTTTATTTCCTCCTCTTTCCTACGCGTTTCAGCGCCACACCCGGTCCCTGAGGAAGGCGCCGGGTGTGGCGCTGAAACGCGTAGGAAAGAGGAGGAAATAAAGGATGAAAATACTCTGGGCTCTTTGGTGAGTTTATTCATACTACAGCAGCGCGGACCGTGATACACCAGCACTCCCATCATCTTCTTAATAAAATTAAAAAGGTAAAGATAAAAAAAAAAAATAAAACAGTTAGCAATTCACACAGGTATTTGTTGCAGGATTCCCAAACACCTCCTCACTGAATCACAAGTCACACACTTACTTCTGTCGCACTTGCTCTGTCACACGTAGCTCGCGGTCACACTCGCTAGAAAATCAGATATAAAGAGGGGTTTTTTTTGTTTTTTTTTCCCTTAGCAGAAAATCAGCCTGTATCTCAGTGTACTTCTAAGGTTAACTTAATTGCCAGTAACTATCCCCAATTGAGTAGTTACGTTCACAGGGCGAGAATGCCTTGCAGAAGAAACGACAGGTCACCATCTTACCGTTAGGCAGCTTTTGTGTGAGGACTGCTGCAGCTCCGGATGAAGACGCGTCCAAGGAAAAACTACTTGTTGATCATTGGTCTGTGAAGGGCTGGGGCTGTTGAAAAGGCCTGTTTTAGGGAGGTGAAAGCTGACTCGGCCTCAGGAGTCCAATACTTTGGCTTGGAACCTTTACATCATGGCGGTGAGTGGCCTTACCAGAGAGAAGAAGTGTGGGGTGAATTGCCGATAGTAGTTGGCGAATTCCAGGAACCGTTTAATGGCCTTGATTCCCTCAGGTTGGGGACACTTAAGTACAGCAGAGACCTTCTCTGGATCCATCTCGAGACCTGTATTGGAAACGATGTAGCCAAGAAAGGGTAATGACCTCTGTTCAAACAGACATTTTTCAAACTTTGCGTAGAGACTATTCTCCCTTTATCTTTGAAGAACAAGACAAACAATCCTCCTGTGTGTAGGCAAGTCAAGGGAAAACACCAGGATGTTATCCAGATACACCACCACACAGACATAGAGCAGGTCACGGAATACGTTGTTGACAAACTCTTGGAAGACAGCGTGTGCGTTACTTAATCTGAAGGGCAAACACCCGATATTCATAGTGACCATCTCGCGTGTTGAAGGCAGTTTTCCATTCATCCCCAGATTGTGTTCTGACAAGGTTGTAAGCCCCATGGTGATCCAACTTGGTGAAAATCGTAGAAACTCGAAGATGATCAAACAGCTCTGGAATTAAGGGAAGAACATATTTTTTCTTTACCGTTGTTAGATTGAGACCCATCTTTCTTAGCAAGCCTCTCCTCCTGTTGACTCCTCTTCACCTTTACGCGGTCAGGCTCCATGGGTTCATCCTCAGGGACTAAGGCGGAAACCGGGATTTTGGTGAAGAAGCTGAATGGGGAAATTGCTTCTCGAGAAATCCTCTCTCTGGAGCGCTCCTGGAGATGCAGGTCAATCCAATTGGCAAGGTATGTGAGATCATCCAGGGTCTTAGGTAGGTTCCTGACTGCCAATTCATCCTTTATTCTTCCAGATAATTCTTGCAAGAAGGCTCCGACCAGAGGTTCATTGGTACACTGGAGCTCTGTAGCCAGGGAGCAGAAACAGATGGTGTACTGACCAACAGTGAAAGAGCCCTGTTGCAAATTGAAGAGAGACCAGGTTCATCAAATATCTTGCGGAACATGTCCATGAATCCCTGCAGATCAGACACGACTAAATAACTCCAATCTATTAGTGGGTTGAACCAGGCTAAATCCTCTCCCTCCAGGTGAGAGGCAAGGAAGGCCACCTTGGCCATGTCAGTTGGATAAAGCTGAGGCAATAAATGAAAATTAATCATTGAGAAATCCTCTGCACAACTTGGGGTCACCATCATAATGAGGAAGCTTGCAGAGGCAAGGAAAGGGTCCTGTTGTGGGCATAAACATCGGATTCTGTACTGGGGGAGCAGCAACCAGCTGTACCTTAGTTAACCGGTCATCCATAGAGGTCATATAGTCTAAAAAGCGGGTCTGCATCTCACGTTGGCAATTGAGTTGCTGATGAAACTCTGCTAGCTGAGTCACGTTGGTGGGCTCGGCATTCAAAGTTTGCATGAAGGTCACTAGCTGATCATGGCTCTGACGAAGTCCAGCCAGCTCTCTCTAGACTGAGCATCGGGTATCAGCAGAGTCCATGGCTTGGGCAAACTGTTACGCCCACAGGGCATGATAATGTAAAGTGGACTCACTAGATCACTGGTGGTGCAGTGGTAGCTGAATACCAGATACTCAAGAGACAGGAGAATGAGCTTCATAAAACCAATAATATTTATTAAAGTTAATGAAAAGGGGAAAGATATCTGAGGGGAGGACCCTCTGGATCGTGATACTGTACCACCTAGCAGAGTACCGGCAAAGGTTAACTCCTATACATGGATTCCCCCGTTACAACACCAGATGACCTAAATGCCATGAATCCCGGACCAGAGGGGTGACATGTACAGACCGAACAGTAGATATGGAAGAAATGTAGAATATTGGCTCTGTCAATGTAGAGGATCCTGAGAGCTCCGTGCAGTCTCATATAGGCTGGTTTAGCCGGTAGAAGTATCCAGAGTGTTCCGTGAGGAAAGACTTGGCCACCTCGAGGTGAGATCCAGAGTGTCCAGAGGGATCCAAGACATGGAACTGCGAGCAGCGGATACTGTGGCGATAGAGGAATTAGTAACATGCACAGAAACAGTCTTCCTTTCACAGAGCACAACAGGGTGTGACCTGGACAGGCAACTTCATGAGAATAAACAAGTTACCCAGGCACCTCCCATAGGGGGAAGGTGCCTTTTACGCTCAGAGCAGCAGCACTTATCAGAGAACAGATGTATTGCTTCTATAAGTGTGTACAGGATGCTGAGTACACATCCTAAGAACATTCCCAGGAGACCTGCCAAGAGAACGCAGGTTCCTAGCAGAGAAGGAGACAGACGGTCACATGGAACCATGAGCAGGGTGAGCAGAACCATTGGGGCTGCGATGTGAGTGCCAATCTCCCTGCTTGGCAGAGACTGGGCCCGTGGCCGAGGGCATGACAGCAACATTGCCAATGTGTGAGAGTTCTGTGTGGGAGGAGCTGGTGGGCTCTCCATCTCCCCTGCTAAAGCCACTGAAGAGTGTAACCAGCTCCTGCCAGCATCCTGAGGTCACAATTCCTTCCACCTCCTCCTAGGTCAGTAAACATGTAGGTAACAAAATAAATAAAAGCCATCTGTTCTGTGCTGAATGATGATCCGGGTCTTGGAGGAATGGGGACTGTGTCAGTAGCAAAAAGGAGTTGCATCCAGCCGCACAGCCAAGGGAGGGAGATAAAAATCATGTTAAACCATGTTAAAATCATATATGACCACATTGATTTTTATCTACCTTTCCTTGAATGTGTTGCTGGATGCATCTCCTTTTTGCTCAGGCCCTGTGTACCCATGTGCTGTATGCCTCAGGTCCCGTGTACCCGTGTGCCGTATGCCTCAGGCCCCATGTACCCATGTGCCATATGCCTGAGGTCTCCTTTACTCATGTGCCATATACCTCAAGTCCCGTGTGCAGTATGCCTGAGGCCCCCTGTACCCATGTACCATATGCCTGAAGCCCCGTGTACCGTATGCCTCAGTTCCCATATACCCGTGTGCCGTATGCCTCAGGCCCCATGTAACCATGTGACCTATGCCTCAGGCCCTGTGTACTCATGTGCCATATGCCTCAGGCCCCATGTACCTGTGGGCCGTATGCCTGAGGCCCCATGTACCAAACGCCTGAGGCCCTGTGTACCTGGAAGCCATATGCCTGAGACCCTGTGTACCTATGTGCTGTATGCCTCAGGCCCCGTGCACCCATGTGCCGTATGCCTTAGGCCACGTATGTCATATGCCTGAGGCTCCATGTACTAATGTGGTGTGCTGTATGCCTGAGGCCCCATTTGCCATGTGCCTCAGGCCCTATGTACCCGTGTGCCATATGCACCAAAGAGAAGCAGCTCCAGACATCACAGTAGGGGCGAGTTAATACATTTTTGACACAGTTGGGTAATTTTTAAGGTGATAACTTTGTGCAGCCCCCGAATGTTGCTAGGAATTTCCAAATGGTCCTCAGCAGGAAAAAGGTTCTGACACACCCCGTGGGGGCATGGGATACTCGGAGCCGGGTCTGATGATGTCGTCCTGGAATGGGATGTCACAGTGGCGTGACCCGGTCTGTGTCCCCGAAGTAGTCTATTAAAAAGGGGAAAAAAAGTTTGTTGCTTTTAGGGGCTTACTGGACATAGGACCTGGGGATGACACTTGTTTTCGTGACGCCACCTGCGGGTTGTGGCTAATGATGGCCGCTGCTGCAGTACAGTTCCTCTGGGGTTGATGGCAATGCAGCTAAGGTGGTAAGCCCTTCATGGGAAGGGCTAATCCCAGGGCAGCAGATGTTACTGGGTGAGTTGGTACTGATGTTACCGCACAGGGCTGATGACGCAGTAATAAAGTTCACAAACACAGCGGGGATGCAGTCTCAAGGTCTTTACTCACAGTCTGTTGTCCCAGGTTACAACTATCGTCACTGCGTAATGGCCCGCTGAGTGCTGAGCTCTTGGAGGAGGGGATCCAGCCAACTCCCGGGTAGCTTGATGGCACTTAACCGGTAACCCCTTTAACTGTCCTCCCACAGTCATCTCCCTCTTCGCTTGCTTCGCCCTCCTGCCTTGTGCCTCACACACAGGCCTTTGTAGGGCAACTTCTCTCTCAGTCCCTAGGACCCCATGTGGCCAACCTTTCGGCGGGTGTGTACAGTTTTGGCTGCGGCACTTGGAGATACCACAGCCTGCGGGTTGCTAGCTGAGCCTGGTCGTTCTCCACTAGTCTGGGGTTAGTACCCTTTCACTGAGGCCTAGTCCTTCCACACCGTTTCGGTCAATGTGGATACAGGCGCCCCCATGTGTACTGCTCACTACCTGGGCTCCTGGGACCCCTTCTGTCTTCTGGAGCACCCTCTCTCTCAGGTCTTGGGATGAGCTCCCACTGGCTGCAGTCCTCTGGATGTCTCATTCTAGCTCTTGTCCTTCTTCTGACAGTTGTCTCTCTGACCCTCAGAGACTTCTGCAGCTCTTGCCAGCCACCCACAAACTGTCTTCTAGATGTTTCTAATCATCTCTTATGCTATCTGTCACGCGTCTTATGTCGCTAAAGTGCATCCTCCCTGACTTCACTCCCTCCTGGGTGCTCCCTTAATCTCTTTTCTCCACCCATCCTTTCTACCTTGGTTCCTCCCCTCCAGACAGGATCAGGGACTGTGCTCTCCCTTAGGAGCAATCTCATCCTAACCATGACCTGGAGTGGTGTAGTGTTGGCCTGGGAGTCTGGATACCGGTCAGTGTCCCCTCCTTACCCGAGAGTGGGGTACTACAACTTTTGCTGGGATGCAGTACCTCTGTGGCGACTGGATCCGCAGGGGTGCCACAGTTCCCCACCCCTGATTTATAGAATGAGACCATTGATAAAAAAACAGCAACATTTTTATCAAAAATGAATCCAATTACACCAATCATACATGTCCTTCAAAAGATTCAAAAGTGTCTAGAAAATCCCCCGAGACACCCTATTGTGGCCTCATGAGACTTAGTTATGTCCGCTGTAGCGATCTATTTGGAAAAGATCCTTACGCCATTAGCAAAGAAGAAATCATTCATATTAGATACTGGTGATTTTTTAATTAGGATTCTCTCATTAGCAGATATTCTTCCAAGTAGCAGACTACTCACACTCGATGTGTGTAGTCTCTACACCTCAATAGACCACAATAAAGGCCTTTTGGCTGTGTCTAATCTACACCACAATTCCATTTAATTATGTCAGGAACTATTGGAAACTTATCAGGGAAAACAATTTTCTATTCCGTGATGATTTTTACGTCCAAATATGCGGAACCACCATGGGTTCAAACATTACACCTGCCTGTGCAAATCTATACATTAATCAATTTGAAATTGATCATTATTATTATTATTTATTTATATAGTGCAATGAGATTCCGTGGCGCTTTACATTTGGAAAGGACAGACAAGGACAAGTACAACATATATGGACAATCAAGTCATACAGATTAAGGAGGGCTCACAGTCTAGGAGGGATGGGTGGGGATACGATAAGAGGGGGTAATTCCAATCATGAGATGGTGCAGTGTACTGGGTCTCATTGCAGGCAGTAGGCTTGTCAGAAGACGTGGGTCTTAAGGTTTCTTTTGAAGGTTCCCAGGGTAGGCGAGTGTCTGATGTGTTGGGGCAGAGGGTTCCAGAGTATGGCAGATGCGCGGGAGAAATTCTGTATGCAGTTGTGAAAAGAGGAGATGAGAGAGGAATAGAGGAAGAGCTCTTGGGAGGATCGCAGGTTGCGTGAGGGTAGGTACCGGGAGACCATGTCACAGATGTATGGAGGGGACAGGTTGTGGATGGCTTTGTATGTCATGGTTAGTGTTTTAAACAGGGATCTCTGAGAAGTGGGGAGCCAGTGAAGGGCTTGGCAGAGGGGGGAGACAGGGAAGAAGTGCGGGGACTGGTGGATTAGTAAGGCAGAGTTTAGAATAGATTGGAGAGGTGCAAGGGAGGTAGCGGGGAGGCCGGTAAGCAGGAAGTTGCAGGAGTCAAGGCAGTGGATGATGACAGCATGAACAAGTATTTTAGCAGTGTCGTGATCAAGGAAGGTGTGAATCTGGGAAATGTTTTTGAGCTGGAGTCGGCAGGAGGTGGCGAGGGCCTGGATGTGAGGCTTGAAGGAGAGGGAAGGGTCGAGGATAACCCCAAGGCACTTGGCGTGGGAGACTGGGGAGAGTGATGGATTGGTCGGGTAATGTGGGAGAGCGACTTGGGGGGAAGATGAGGAACTCAGTTTTCTCCGTGTTCAGTTTAAGGAAGCAAGCAGAGAAGGATTAGATGGCGGACAGGCACTGTGGAATTTTGGATAGTAGAAAGGTGATGTCGGGGCCAGACAGGTAGATCTGGGTGTCATCGGCGTAGAGATGGTACTGAAGGCCATGGGACTCAATGAGTTGTCCTAGGCCGACAGTGTACATGGAGAAAATTAATGGTCCCAGAACTGAGCCTTTGGTGACACCAACAGATAGGGGGTATGGTGAAGAGGAGGTGTGGGAGTGAGTGACGCTGAAAGTCCAGTCCGTTCGGTAAGAGGAGATCCAGGAGAGGGCTAGGTCAGTGATGCCAAGAGATTCCAGGATCTGGAGTAGGAGGGAATGGTCAACTGTGTCGAAGGCGGCAAATAGGCCAAGGAGGAGAAGGACAGAGTACTGTCGTTTTCTTGGTGGTCATTAGGTCGTTGGTGACTTTGGTTAGGGCTGTTTCAGTGGAGTGGTGCGGTCGGAGACCGGATTGTAGGCGGTCAAAGAGGGAGCAGGAGGAGAGGTGGAAGAACAGTTCTGAGTAGACATGTTGTTCAAGTAGTTTGGAGGCGAAGGAGAGAAGAGATATGGAGCGATAGTTAGAAACAGATGCTGGGTCGAGGGAGGATTTTTTGAGGATGGATGTGATCAATGCATGTTTGAAGGATGAGGAGAAGACGTCAGTAGTAAGTGATAAGTTGAAGAGGTTGGTTAGGGTTGGGTTGAAGACTGAGGTGAGCCTGGGGTTGAGGTGGGATGGGAGTGGGTCTTGGGCGCTGGTGGTGAGGTGTGACTTTGACAGAAGGGAGGAGAGCTGATCTTCTGTAAGGGGGAGAAGCAGCATTTGGAAGGAGAAGGCAGTGTAGGTGACAGGGGAAGTTGCGAGGTCAGAGGGTTGAAGCTGTCTCTGATTTTATCGATCTTTTGCTTGAAGAAAGAGGCAATGTCTTCAGCAGAGATAAGGGGAGAGAGCGGAGGAGTGGGCAGATGGAGTAAAGAATTGAAAGTATTAATCATGTATACACTAACCAATTTTTCGGTCAACACGCCACCCTATGGCTCAGAAATATTGACAATATATTCTGTGTCTGGGATGGCGATCTCCTATCATTAGAAACATTCTTTACATGTATTAATTCAATTAGAAAAGAACTTAAGTTTACCATAAACCATTATTTACATAAAATCAATGTTCTAGATACCAAAGTCTTCAAAAAGACTAACAGATTGGGCTCCAATCTCTGCCAAAAACCAACAGACTGGAATGGACTGTTATTATATAACAGCTGCCATCCCCTCTCCACATAAAACAGCTTACCTAGGTCCCAATTTAAGAGTCGCAAGAATCATCTCTGAAAATGACACCCTTTTACTACTGTTGAAGGAAATGGGTGACACATTTAGAGGACGCAACCACCCTTCAAAACTTCTAAGTGAAGAAAACTACAAAATCCTAATTCCACAAATAACACCTGTTTCCTTAATTAAACTGGAAAGGATACTAATAAGTCCATGAACACCATCCAACACTGCCCAAAATCTATAACATCATTAAACAACATTGGCCACTGATGTACAGGACCTACCCTGAAAAAGATGCCTTCAAGGTCCCCGATGTTACGCCCACAGGGCGTTATAATGTAGAGTGGATTTACTAGACCACCGATGGTGCAGTGGCAGCTGTATACCCGATACTCAAGAGACAGGAGAGTGACTTTCGTAAAACCAAGGATATTTATTGAGGAAAGTTTAACAAAAGGGGAAAGGTGCCCTAGGGGAAAACCCTCTGGATCGCGACACTGTAGACTCATAGTGGAGCACCTGCAGAGGTAACCCCTGTATAGGGATTAACCTTTACAACACCAGGAGGCCTAAATGTTGCAAATACTGTACCATCGGGGCGACCCGTACAGACCAGACAGTAGATATGGAGAGACTGTGGAACACTGACTCTCAGTAGAAAGGATCTTGGGGACTCCTTGTAATCCCGGAAAGGCTGATCCAGCTTTTAGAGGTATCCAGAGTGTTCAGAGAGATCCAGGACAAGGAACTGCCAGCAGAGGATTCTGTGGAGACAGAGGTATTAGTATAATACAAGGCATCATTCTTCCTATCACAGCGCACTTTAGGTGTGTGACCTGGAAAGGGGCAACGATCCAAATGAGTGAACACTTTGCTCAGGCACCTCCCTTAGGGAGAGGGTGCCTTTTTTTGTACATAGTAGTTCAAAACTCAGTCTGAGTCCTAATAGGGAACAGGTGAACAGCTCCATTAAGTAAGAGGAAGGAAGAGGTGTGTGCATCCTAAAAGCATTCCCAAGAGACCTGCCAAGAGGACGCGAGTTCCTAGCAGAGAAGGAAGTAGATGGCCACATGGAACCATGAACATAGTAAGCTGAATTAGTGGAGCTAGGTGGTGGGCGCTGACCTTCCTGCTTAGCAAAGACCGGCCCCGCGGCCGAGGGCATGACACTTGCACTTATGTGTAAGCACAGACCATGCAACATTAGAGATGCATTGGTCAGAGCTGATATGGCTCTAATAGACAGCCCAGACAGACATTTTTGGACACACAAAGGAAGGGCACTTTTCCTTGTCTAAACTGCCCATTATATTTTAATGTGATAAAAGGTGACCATTTTACCCACCCCCAAACTGGTAAATCGTATCTTATCAATAGTTTTTACACTTGCAATACAGATTTTGTAATGTACATCATCAAATGTCCATGTGGTCTCCTCTACCTAGGGGTGATCTCTCAACATGTGAAGGATCATATAGCCAATCACAAATTGACGATAAGATGTTTTAACAACTGGCTCCCAATAGCACAACACTTCAGTGAGGCAAGACACAATCTCACAACTAAGGTATCAAATGATAGAACAGGTACAAAAACCTAGGTGAGGAGCCGATCACATACGGTTGTTAAAAAACAGAAAGTTTTTGGATCTATATTTTACAGACATTAACACCAAAGGGTCTCAACAGGGAAATTGATTGGTCTACCTGATTTCATCCATTTAAACCATTTTTGCATTGTTAATTAGATGTATTAAGGAAGCACAAATCCACTCTATCACTACTTCCACTCTCTAAAGCCTCGCACCTGGAGTTGGTAAGATTGTGTAGATAAGGATAGCCATAAAGCTTGTTTGCATACCATTATATGACTAACATTGTTCTATGTGTCTGGTACTTCTCTAATTTCCATGGATGGGCCCCTCTGTGTCCATAACTTCCTCTTTTTTTTCCAACAGCAACACATATCAACATATACTAATAATGTGATCTCAATATGTATTTAAAATCTAAACAAATCAATTCATATGTGCACACATTATATATATATATATACAATCACCAATAATGTTGTCACAGACTTCCGAGGCTTATGTCGATATCCCAGAATGCACTGCGGTGCCATTGTGAGATAGCAACACAGGCTCCGGGAGAAAGTGACACTGGCACCACCGCTACCGTCGGGAGATCAGCGCTGATCTCCTGATGGTAGCCGCCGGTCACCTCCTGTGCCTCGGAACCCGCCGCCGAAGCAGCTGTGAGATGGCGCTCATCTCCCAGCTGCACGGAGCGGAAGTGCTCCAACCGCCATATTGGAACACCCAAGTTGCGGGTATTCCTATATGGCAGCAGAATTCAAATGCCCTGCCAAAGCCAGGGTCACGCGCCGAGAGCGCCGATTGGTTGCCGCCAAAAAAGGGACTGTATGGTAGGAGACCCAGAAACACCCCACTTCTTACCCAGAGACATAAAAAAGCCAGGCTGGAGTTTGCCAAAACTTACCTGAGAAAGCCTAAAACGTTTTTGAAGAATGTTCTCTCTTTTTGGGCAAAGGCATCAACATAGAGTTTATAGGAGAAAAAAGAGGCATTCAAAGAAAAGAACACGGTCCGTACAGTCAAACATAGCGGAGGTTCACTGATGTTTTGGGGTTGCTTTGCGGCCTCTGGCACTGGACTGCTTGACCGTGTGCATGGCATTATGAAGTCTGAAGAATACCAACAAATTTTGCAGCATAATGTAGGGCCAAGTGTGAGAAAGCTGGGTCTCCCTCAGAGGTCATGGGTCTTCCAGCAGGACAATGACCCAAAACACACTTCAAATAGCACTAGAAAATGGTTTGAGAGAAAGCACTGGAGACTTCTAAGGTGGCCAGCAATGAGTCCAGACCTAAATCCCATAGAACACCTGTGGAGAGATCTAAAAATGGCAGTTTGGAGAAGGCACCCTTCAAATATCAGGAACCTGGAGCAGTTTGCCAAAGAAGAATGGTCTAAAATTCCAGCAGAGCATTGTAAGAAACTCATTGATGGTTACCGGAAGCGGTTGATCGCAGTTATTTTGGCTAAAGGTTATGCAACCAAGTATTAGGCTGAGGGTGCCAATACTTTTGTCTGGCCCATTGTTGGAGTTTTGTGTGAAATGATCAATGTTTTGCTTTTTGCTTCATTCTCTTTTGTGTTTTTTCATTGAAGACAAATTAAATAAAGATAATAATACCAAAGAATTTGTGATTGCAATCATTTTCAGGAAGAAACTGAGTATTATGTGACAGAATTGCAGGGGTGTCAATACTTTTGGCCACAACTGTATAACACTGATCCCACACAAGAGGTCTAAATACCTATGTATGACAACACACATTACTGTATTACTAATTTGGACAATTTTTGTAGGTCCACGAACCTAAAGAAGCAACCAAAAGAGATACAAAGGCCCTTCTGATATTGCTGCATAGGTATTAACTACTTCTTATTGTTTATATAGATACATGTAATGTTGTTATATCTTCTGTAATTTGCTGTTTGCATTTTCTGCCTAGTAACAGTGATGTAAGATAGTGGAGGAGCTGTGGCAGGAAAAGGGGGAGCTGGAAAGGGGAAGATGATTTCATTAAAGTATGGACGCTCGACTGAGGAGTTCAGTGTATCTGTGTGTGCTTCTGGATTCCTCATCATCTGCACTACAACACTACAATTGGCGACGAGGAAGCGTTCATTCATCAGCTAAAGGTATTTCAGTGCCACAAGATCATCAGTGCTCACCATGGCCTGTCTACCTGTATTCCCAGCTTTTGATGTGCATCAGTCCCAAGCAAACCTAGCAGCATGTTGGTATAAATGGCTGAAGCGCTTTGAGATATTTCTGCAAGCCATGAACATAGCCGATGATACAAGAAAGAAAGCCATGTTATTACACTATGCAGGGGAGCAAGTCTATGATATCTTCACTACTCTGCCTAACACAGAGGGACAAGGACTATGAGCTCAGCAAAGCAGCATTGAGCAAACACTTCTCCCCGCACAGAAATGCAGTATTCGAAATCTTCAAATTTAGACAATCAAAGCAATCAGCCACAGAAAGCATTGATGAATATCATGTCCGGCTACGGCACCTTGCAGCTTACTGTGAGTTTACAGATGTAGACAAAGAAATCCAAATGCAGATATTACAAGGACGTGTTTCTTCAAAGTTAAGAAGACAAGCACTCAGAGACTTTACTATGACCCTAGCAAAACTATTAGACACAGCACGTATAAATGATACTGCAGAGAAAAAGGCAAAACTCATAGAGAGCAGTGAGCCAGAAGCACCATCTTCTATAGCAAAGCTCACACAGAAACCACAAGTACAGGCGGCAACTTGTTACAACTGCGGTAGGTCGTATCCTCACCAGAACGCTTGTCCAGCAAAGGGTACAACCTGCCATAATTGTGGAAAACTAAACCATTTTGCAAAAGTGTGCAGATCTACACCGCAGCAATCTGCTCGTCCCACATCACAGCTCAAGTCACAGAAGGTCCAAGCACTGCAGCTTAATGACGAGGCTCAAAGCACTTACTTATTCTCAGTGACTGAGAAAGGATCTCGGGCTGTGCACATGATTAACAATCCAAAACGAGTCATCCTCATAAATGGCAATCCAGTGGAAGCCCTGGTGGACACAGGGGCGTCAGTCAACGTCATCAGTCATACAATCTATAATCAACTCCTGAATAGACCTGCTCTGCAAAATACCAGCCTACAGATTTTCCCTTATGGTTCCACAGCTGCGTTGCCCCTGTGTGGCAAATTTCAGTCAGAACTAACGGAGGAAGGGAAATCCATCACGGACACTTTTTACGTAGTGGAGTGCTCTGCAGATATGCTTCTCAGCGGCAGCAGCGCAGTGTCTCTAGGCCTGGTGAACCAGGCCAACAGCGTTACAGGCTCTTCAGTCCCACATATTATGCAGAGGTACCCCAGTCTCTTTAAAGGCCTTGGTAAGCTAAAAGACGTTCAGATAAAATTACATATTGATCAGTCGATACAGCCCTCCATCCAACCTCACAGGCGCATCCCCTTTCATGTCCGCAAAGTTGTGGAGCAAGAATTGCAAGACCTGGAGGCATCTGATGTTATTGAACGGGTTGAAGGCCCAACTCCCTGGGTCTCGCCAATCGTTGTTGCGCCTAAACCAAAACAGCCTGGTAAGATATGGCTTTGTGTGGATATGCGGCATGCCAATCTAGCTATTCAAAGAGAAAGGCACATCACGCCTACTATTGATGACATTCTCACAGATCTGAATGGTGCAAAGGTGTTTTCAAAAATTGATCTAAACTCCGGCTATCATCAACTTGAGTTGCATCCAGACTCCAGGTACATCACAACTTTTAGTACTCATATGGGCCTGCGTAGGTTCAAGAGGTTGAACTTTGGTATCTCATCAGCTGCAGAAATTTTTCAAAATGTTATCAGTCAGGTTCTGTCTGGAATCGCGGGAGTCCTCAACGTCAGTGATGACATTCTCATATACGGAACAACCCAAGAAGAACATGACAGTCGCCTGGAGCAAGTGTTTCAGAGACTGCAAGCCTGCAATCTAATTGTCAATCCATCAAAATGTGAGTTCAACCAAACGTCATTAAATTTTTTTGGATACATCTTTTCAGGACAAGGTGTGTCAGCAGATCCTCAGAAAGTCACTGCCATCAAATCTGCTGGTCAACCTCAAAATGCCTCAGAGGTTCGCAGCTTTCTAGGACTGGTCACATACTGTGGACGATTCATACCCGACCTAGCCACTATTTCTCAACCCCTGAGACAACTCACAAAGAAAGATATTCCTTGGTCATGGGGTACTGAGCATCAAGCATCGTTTGACGCGTTGAAGTCCAGCCTAACTGGTGACACTGTCATGGCTTACTTTGACCCATTAAAATCCACAAAACTGATTGTAGACGCTAGCCCGGTAGGCCTGGGTGCAATTCTCACACAAGTGTCCAACAATGGCAACATTTCTACAATTTCCTACGCAAGCAAGACATTAACAGATACAGAACAGCGCTACTCACAAACTGAAAGGGAAGCTCTTGCAGTTGTGTGGGGATGCCTTCACTTTTATCTGTACCTCTTTGGACACAAGTTCACAGTCGTAAGTGACCACAAACCGCTTGTTCCAATTTTCAACAAATACTCTTCCAAACCCCCTCCACAAATTGAACGCTGGTTGCTCCGCTTACAGAACTACCATCTTCAACTGAGATATGAGGCAGGAGTTGGAAACCCGGCGGACTATTTCTCCAGACACCCAATACCACAACCTACTAAGGACAACATTCCAGCAACTGTTCTAGCGGAGGAACATGTAAATTTCGTTGCTGCACATTCAGTGCCAAGAGCTATGACTATGGTGGAAATACAACAGGCGGTGGACTCTGATCCACAACTTCAGTTGGTGATAGAATCGGTTCGGTCTAAGAAATGGAGCTGTTTTCTTGCTGAGGCTCGCCTTCAACCACCAGATTGAATAGGTTACTTGGAGGCTTTCTTTAATGCACAACATTCACTCTTAGTGTCGGACTCAAATCTGCTGTTGCATGACAGTCGCCTGGTGATACCTCAGAAACTGGAGGACCGTGTACTTGATCTAGCCCACGAGGCTCATCAAGGGGTAGTAAAAACAAAGCAATTACTTCGAAAAAAAGTATGGTTTCCAGGACTGGACAAAAAAGTAGAGGCATTGATTCAAACATGCATTCCTTGTCAAGCAACTATAGTTGACCATAGGCATGCGCCTTTACAAATGACACCCCTGCCAAAGAGCCCATGGACTGCTGTCAGTGTTGATTTTTGTGTTTTACCGCTCCTACCTGTTGGTGGTCATGGATGACTATTCTCGGTTTCCAGTCATTGAGCATGTTTCGACTACCTCGGCCAGGGCTGTTATACCAAAATTAGACAAGATTTTCTCGGCTTATGGCATACCCGAGACAGTGAAGACGGACAATGGACCTCCATTCAATAGCACAGACTTTCAGTCATTGGCAACTTATCTTGGTTTCTCCCACAGGAAAGTAACTCCGTACTGGCCTCAAACCAATGGAGAAGACCCTGAGGATTGCTACCATGGAGCACAAGGACTCACAACAAGAATTACATAGATTCCTTAGACAGTACAGAGCCAGACCACACTCCACTACTAGGATACCACCAGCAACGGCATTGTTCAGCAGGCCCTTGTGCGTTAAAATCCCATGCATTCCGTCAGTTCCTGTCCAAACCCAAACCAGTTCCGTCTCTAAGGATAAAATGAAGCAGTATGCAGAAAAAAGTAACCGCCATTACAAGCATCCAGAAATAAAGGTGGGTGATTGGGTTCTTGTAAAGAGACTGAGACCTAGCGACAAGTTTGCATCGCCATACTATCCCGAGCCCTTTCAGGCCACACAAATCAGAGGCACCATGATTACTGCTAAAAACCAAAATCATCAGGTCACTAGAAATGTGTCCCATTTCAAAAAACTTCGTGGCTACGTCCCAGAGACGACGCATGCAGAGGAAGTAGATAGCGACGACATACTGCCAGAGACAATGAACTCAGTTGTTCCCGTAGGAGATACCTCAGAAGACCCCCCGAGTTTATCTGGAAATGAGATGTCTCGACGTTATCCTGGGAGAACAAATCGAGGGCCACCAGTCCACCTTGCGGACTATGTTCTGCAGTAGAGAAAAACAAAACAAACTTTTCTACAACGCAAACTTTTGAACGGTTAACTATCTACTTTGTTTTTTTGTAGGATGATAAGAGATGTAATGTTGTTATATCTTCTGTAGTTTGCTTGTTGTCTTCCCTGTTTGTTTTTCTGCCTAGTAACAGTGATGTAAGATAGAGGAGGAGCTGTGGCAGGAAAAGGGGGAGCTGGAAAGGGGAAGATGATTTCATTAAAGTATGGAAGCTCGACTGAGCAGTTCAGCATATCTGTGTGTGCTTCTGGATTCCTCATCATCTGCACTACAACACTACAATACATTATGTGAAATTAGGACTGGAACGCAGTCTTTGGATTAGGCTAACATGAAAGAATGTTAATTTTGTATATTAAATGTACGGATAATATATATTGGTGTATGACGTATAATATATCTCATGACAAAAAGTTTTTGTTCTGTTTGTGTTTTACTTATCTTGTTTCGCTGTGTATAATATTTGATGTATACAAGAAAAACAGTGTCCTCATTTTCTGTTTTGTATACATTTGTTGTAGATAAACATTGATAATGACCCATAACAGGTTGAAATGTCTGTTGTTTTATAAATAATCTATGTAAAGGAATAAACTGAGCATAAAAAGGAAATATTACTTCAAGTTTCAACTAGTTCTTATTGGTGTGCCAGAGATATCTTTTACATAGATTGACTTTTTTCTGAGCACCCTCACCGGTTGAGCCACACTTCATGTCTGATTTAAACTTAGGCCATACATAAACCTGGTCCTTTTCCATATCTTTATGACATGCCCCAAATGCCAGAATGCCTGATAGGTCCAACCTCTGAAACCACTACCACCTGTCTTGTGACTCCAGTTTTGAAATACAAGGCAACAGCAATTTGGGTCAAAAGTAAAGAGGGATTATTGTACTGTCCAGTGACAAGAAAAAAACATAATTTTATTACTGTAGTCAATAAAATACACTTGAAAGTAACAATAATAGGCAGTTGTTTTTCCCACATTAGTGAAATATGCAGAAAATACAAGCAGCAGCAATTATTTTTAGATGTGTGTTTTACTCATATTAGCTTACACCAGTTATGGCCAACCTTCCTTTTGAGACTGGTGTGTCAAAATTCACAAAAAAAACAAGCATAACTCGGGTGGTGTGTCACTTAGAGAAAATCACAAACCATATTTTTCGCTTTATAAGACGCACCTGATTATAACAGGTTATTTTTCGGACGAAGTACCTTTATGTCCGCGCTGCTGTCAGAAAACATATACCACCGACACGGGACGTCTAGGTATTAGTGATGATTTATTGCCTTATTTCCAACGCGTTTCGGAGCCACTTGCCGAGCTCCTTCCTCAGGGAATATCCCCTGAGGAAGGAGCTCGGCAAGTGGCTCCGAAATGCGTTGGAAATAAGGCAATAAATCATCACTAATACCTAGACGTCCCGTGTCGGTGGTATATGTTTTCTGACAGCAGCGCGGACATAAAGGTACTTCGTCCGAAAAATAACCTGTGATTTGAGCACCGCATCTTGTGGAAGTACGGTCCCTGCAGCAGCTGTTTTTTTCCTGAGCGATTACGCTGGTTGTGTGCCACACAACCATATCAGGTGAGCAATACCAGTATTGACAACTTATATCTGTCTATCAAGGATAAGACCCTATTTTTGCGCATTCTCAACCCTTTAGATGCACCTGATTATAAGGCACACCCCAAATTTGGTGAAGGAAAAGAGAATTTTTTTTTTCAATGTTAAATGGGGACTGTCTTATAATGCCAGTGTCTGTCTTAGAAATCACATATATATATCCCCCATCCTGGTACATGAACCCACCATCCTGGTATATATATCCCCCATACCGGTACACATAGCCCCCATGCTGGAACACATGAGCCCCCATGCTGGCACACATGAGCCCCCATGCTGGCACACTGTCCCCCCATGCAAGCACAGTCCCCCCATGCTCGCACAGTCTCCCCTTGCTGGCAAGCTGCCCCCCATGCTGGTACACATGAGCCCCCATGCTGTCACAGTTTCCCCATGCTGGCACAGTCCCCCCATGCTGGCACACATGTGCCCCTTTGCTGGCACACATGAGCTCCCATGCTGGCACACTGCCCCACATGAGGCACAGTCCCCAAATGCTAGCACAGTCCCCCCATGCTGGCACAGCTTCCCCATGCTGGCAAAGCTTCTCCATGCTGGCACCCAGAGCCCCCATCCTTGCGCACAGTTAAAAAAATAACAAAAAATATCATACTCTCTGCATCATTTCCTGCAGCCGGCGCCATCCCTACTGTCTGTGCTGTGCTGGCATCCGGTCTTATGACCAGCGTGCGGTGATGACATCAGTATGTAGCCATGCTCACATGACCGGAGGCCATCGGGCACAACACAGACAGCAGCAGTGAGCAATGTAGAGAGGTGAGTATGAACCTCCATCACCGGAATAGTCAGTGCTTTCCATGCAATGAAAGCATGGAAAACACTGACTATTCACATGGGGCTGCATCCGTTGGGCTGCGGACCCACTCCTGGGCTCCTGTAATATGCACTGCTCCCCCACTGGTGATTGACAGCAGAATACAGTGCATATTACATGAGCCAAATGAGCGGCACTATGTAACCATGAGCCGCAGCTGCAGCCTGCTCCTGGCCTCCTGACAGCCCCCAGACACCGCTCCACAGTCACTCCCCTCCAAAAACAGATTTTAATTTTGAATTATAAGAAGCACCCCCCACTTTCCCCCAAGATTTGGGGGAATAAAAGTGAGTCTTATAATGCGAAAAATATAGTAATTTTCTGATATTTGTAGCTGTAATAGCAAAAAGTTATAATGTTCATGTACTGTATGTAATAAACCAAAATCAAATAATTCTTTACCGACCTAATTAGTGACTTTTTTTGTGCTGAATTTCTTTGGCCAAATCTTCATTTGAAGTTTGGCATTTCGTACACTTCAAGTCCAAGCAGGCACTACTAAGTTCATCTATCAGTCAGTTTCTTTTATTGGTTTTGATTTTATTTAACACTGAGAATAAGGTCTCACAAACGTTTGTAGGGGGAAAAATTGTGAGTAAAGCAATTGCTAGATTTTTCAGAGTGCTACAAGTGTCTGGTAATCAGTTCCAAGCACTCCAAATTTCCTCTTCGTAGTCACAGTCCTCATCATTCTCCAAGCGACACCTTTCCAGATTCTCAACCTTTGACCTCAAGTTGACAAACACCTGAGCCCAAATGCTGTCTTGAAATTCTGCAAGTTGCATCTCCAAATCATCAGTTTGTATCTATTGGAAACCATCTAATTCCAAATTACTGTAGACTACTACATCAGGATATGTATTTCATTGTTTGTTCCTGGCTTTTAAATTGATTAAATCTTTTACCAAACTGGTCAAGTAATGAGTTTAAAATCTGCTGGTACTTCATGTGCAAGGCCTCCATCTCATCTTGTACAGTTGCGTTGGCCTCCTCAAAATGCTGTGTTTCTTGAGGAAAATACAAGTTTTTGTTTCAACATCTTGCTTGAAATGTTTAAGTTTACTTTCAAAAGCTTTTATGTATCCAAACACAACCTCAATACTTTTACCAAAACCTTGTAACTTTTAGTTCAGTTCATTCATTTGAACAGAGAGATCTGTAAAAAACATTAGTGTATTGACCCACTTATGACCATTGAGCAGAGGAAAGTTTCTCAGATCCTTATCTTCAAGAAATGCCATCATTTCTGGAAAGCACTCCACAAACCACTCTAGAAAGTTTCCTCATCTCAGTCATCTCACATTATTGTACATCAGCAGTCCACCGTAGGTTGAATCAACTTCCTGTAAAAGTGAAGAAAATTCTCGGTTTTGAAGGAGCAAGTTAAATTCACTATTCTTGTAACAACTGACATTAAGTCATTTAAGTGGGTGAATCCTGCCTTGGCACATAAAGCCTCCTGAAGGATAATACAATGAAAAGGCACAACCGGACGTCCAATAGCTTCCAAAAACACTACTACTACTACTACTACTACTACTACTTTTTCGCCCACCATGTTGGGTGCCCCATCTGTCGTCACTGACACAACTTTAGAGATATCAATGCTAAGGTCATGGAGCATTGGTATAACAACTTTTTATATTTCGCTTGCTGATGCACTTGTTGGCACTGATACTAACTTCATCAACTCTTCTCTCATTGCGAAACCATCAGAATATCGCCCAATAATGACCAACTGAGCATTTGATGTGACATCAGGAGTTTCATCAAGACAGATTGAAAAATAGTTACAATTATTTAACCCCTAGACGACAGCCTTACGTCTACAGACGTCGGAAAAAAAGGGTACTAAAGCCTAGCCGACGTCTGTAGACGTCAGCAGGAAAAAGCTCTATAGCGCCGCCCCTGGAGCTAATATCTCTAGGGTGTCAGTGTACCGATTGTAGCTGAGACCCTAGAGATTAGTAATTAGCTGCTTTTGTACCCGCACCTGTAATGTGATGACCAGTAAACACCGTTTACCGATCATCACATCACAAACAGTGACAGTGCCGGTAAAAAGTACTTTCACTTTAATCCAACATGAAAACACATGTCGTATTAAAGTGAAACAGCAACCCCTTAGCCCAGCAAGACACCCTGTGCCTAAGATTACCCCCCTTACACCCCCATCCCTCCCCCGGGCCATCTCAAAATGGTGGCGCATGTAAAAACGCGCCGCCTCCCCTGCAGCTGCATGCGATCTGAGATGTCACAAGTCAGATCGCATGACTAACACATCCCCCTGTGCCCCCAACACTTTTTACAGCCTCCGACCCCCTCCAGCACCCCATCTCGAGCTCCTCCAGCCCCCCATCTCCAGCTCCTCCAGCCTCGCTCCTCCAGCCCCCTCCTCGCTCCTACAGCCCCCTCCTCGCTCCTACAGCTTCCTTCCTCCAGCTTCCCTCCTCCAGTTTCCCTCCGCTCCTCCAGCCCCGCTCCTCTGATACCCACAGCCCCCCATCTTCAGCTCCTCCAGCCACCGCCTCGCCCCTCCAGCCCCGCTCCTTTAACCCTCTCCTCCGCTCCTCCGCTATTGCAGCACCGCTCCTCCGGCTCCCCTCCTCGCTCCTCCGGCCCCGCTCCTGCAGCACCGCTCCTCCAGCTTCCCTCCTCCTCTCTCTCTCACCCGCTCCTCGATCCTGGGGTCCCGCTCCTGGATCCTGGAGTCCCGGTCCTGGGGTCCCGCTCCTGGATCATGGGGTCCCGATCCTGGCACCAGCAGTCTGTCTCCTCTTCTGTGCGCACCACTGTGTGCGCGCACTCTCAGGGGAAGGATAGGTCATGAACTTACAGAGTACATGACCTATCATTCCCCTGGGGTCACACAGGGGTTAAGTGATCTTCATGGTGATCTGCTTTAGAGATCATGAAGATCAGTTAACCCCTGTGTGGTCCCTGGATTGTGATGGGCCATGACCTTAGAGTTCATGACCTATCATTCCCCTGAGGTCAAACAAGGGTTAAGTCATGAACTCTGTAAGTTCATGACCCATCACAATCCAGGAGTCACACAGGGGTACCTTTACACACCGTAACCGTGGAGAGAAATATTGACGGCGATATGTCGCCTTGCAATAATCGCCGTCAAAATCTCTCCCAATTGCGGCATGTAATTGGGGAATTTGGTGGCAAAATGTTGCCTCGCCACGGTCGCCTGATCTCTGCACTGCTCTGAAATCAGGCGACCGTGGCGAGGCGACAAATTCCCCAATTACACGCCGCAATTGGGAGGGATTTTGAACGGCGATCATTGCAAGGCAACATATCGCCATCAATATTTCTCGCCGCGGTTGCGGCGTGTAAACGTACCCTTAGAGATTATTATGAAGATCCGTTAATCTCTGTGTGACCCCAGGATCGTGATAGGTCATGAACTTACAGCGTTCATGATCTATCATTCCCCTGAGAGAGTGCCTTATTATAGCATATGGGGGATTCCCCCATATGCTATAACACCGAGAAACATCGCGGGACCGCCCACTGGACTACGTTGGACATCACCGCCCACTGGACTACGTCGGACGCCACAGACAAATAAAGATGGGGTCTAAATTGTGTTTGTTTTTTTTTCTAATAAAAAAATCTTTCTCTGTGTTGTTTCTTCTTTACAATTTACTAGAGATTCCTAATGGCGGGTCTAACATTGGCCCTATATTATGAATCTCGGGCTTAGTGCCAGCTGCCAAAAAGCTGGCATTAACCCCTTATTACCCAGTCTGCCACCGCTACACGGCAGCTGGAAGAGCTGGATACAGCGCCCGAAAATGGCACTTCTATGAATGCGCCATTTTCTGGGGCGGCTGCGGGCTGCAATTCGCAGCGGGGTGGGGGGGGGCCAGAAAGCTTGGGCCTTCCTATGCTGAGGATTCCAGCCCCCAGCTGCCTAGTTGTACCTGGCTGGCCCAAAAACATGGCGAAGCCCACGCCGTTTTTTTTTTATTATTTCATGAAATAATTTTTAAAAAAAAGGCTTCCCTATATTTTTGGTTTCCAGCCAGGTAAAACTAGGCAGAAGGGGTTGGTGGCAGCCCGTAGCTGCCTGCTGTACCTGGCTGGACCAAAAGTGTGGCGAAGCCCAAGTCATTTTTTTTTAAAATTTAATAAAGAAACACTAGAAAAAAAATGCAGGAGAGGAGACGAGCAGGACACGGTGTCTCCGGATTTTGTGCACATGCTCTAAGGCTGCTTTCACATCAGCGGCTTTTGCCGATCGCGGCAGATGTCGTGAAAAAAACGCATCTGCCGCTATTACCGCATAACCGCTGCACTTGCGGCACAGTTGCGGCAAGCCCCATGCAATGTCTATGGGGCTTGCGGTAAGTGTGCGGCAGGTGCGGTCAGCCGCGTTCTTTTTGCGGCCGCATCTGCCGCAAGTGCTGATACCGCACTTGCCGCACCTGCCGCAAGCCCGCATAGACATTCTATGGGGCTTGCCGCAACTGTGCCGCAAGTGCAGCAGTTATGCGGTAATCGCGGCAGATGCGTTTTTTTCACTGCATCTGCCGTGAACGGCAAAAACTGCTGAAGTGAAAGTACCCTAAAGGTGAGAAATTGTGATAAAAAAAGAAAATGTTCAATATGACGTTATCAAATTCTGTGAAGTAGCTGTAGGTTCTAAATGCTCACTATACCACTAGATATAATCCGTGAGGCGTCTAGTTTCCAAAATGGGGTCACTTGTGGGGGAGCTCCAATGTTTAGGCACACAGGGGCTCTCCATACGTGACATGGTGTCCGCTAACTATTGGAGCTAATTTTCCATTCAAATTGTTAGCGGACACCATGTCGCATATGGAGAGCCCCTGTGTGCCTAAACATTGGAGCTCCCCCACAAGTGACCCCATTTTGGAAACTAGACCCCCCAAGGAACATATCTAGATGCATAATGAGTACTTTCAACCCCCAGATGCTTCACAAATTGATCCATAAAAATGAAAAAAAAATTTTGTGGAAAAGAAAGTACTTTTTCATTTTTACGGATCAGTTTGTAAAGCACCTGGGGGTTCAAAGTGCTCACTATGCATCTAGATACATTCCTTGGGGCGTATAGTTTACAAAATGGGGTCACTTGTGGGGGAGCCCCAATGTTTAGACACACAGGGGCTCTCCATACGTGACATGGTGTCCGCTAACAACTGGAATTGTAGGTTGATACTATGTCGTGTATGGCGATCCCCTGTGTGCCTAAACATTGAAGCTTCCCCACAAGTGACCCCATTTTGGAAACTAGACACCCCAAGGAATTTATTTAGATGCATAGGGAGCACTTTGGACCCCCAGGTGCTTCACAAATTGATCCATAACAATGAGAAAGTACTTTTTTTTCACAAAAATCTTCTTTTATTTCCTTTTACGGACTAATTTGTGAAGCACCTGGGGTATGAAAGTGCTCACTATGCATCGAGATATGTTCTTTGGGGGGTCTAGTTTCCAAAATGGGGTCACTTGTGGGGGAGCTCCAATGTTTAGGCACACAGGGGCTCCCCATATGCGACATGGTGTCCGCTAACAATTTGAATGGAAAATTAGCTCCAATAGTTAGCGGACACCATGTCGCGTATGGAGAGCCCCTGTGTGCTTAAACATTGGAGCTCCCCCACAAGTGACCCCATTTTGGAAACTAGACATCCCATGGAATTTATTTAGATGCATAGTGAGCTCTTTGAACCCCCAGGTGCTTCACAAATTGATCCGTAAAAATGAAAAAGTACTTTCTTTTCCACAAAAAGTTTCTTTTTTCATTTTTATGGTTTCATTTGTGAAGCACCTGGGGGTTCAAAGTGCTCATCACCCATCTAGATAAGTTCCTTGGGTGGTCTAGTTTCCAAAATGGGGTCACTTTTGAGGGAGCTCCAATGTTTAGGCACACAGGGGCTCTCCATACGCAACATGGTCTCCGCTAACAATTGGAGCTAATTTTCCATTCAAATTGTTAGCGGACACCATGTCGCGTATGGAGAGCCCTCGTGTGCCTAAACATTGGAGCTCCCCCACAAGTGACCCCATTTTGGAAACTAGACACCCCAAGGAATTTATTTAGATGCATAGTGAGCACTTTGAACCCTCTGGTGCTTCACAAATTGATCCGTACAAATGAAAAAGTACTTTTTTTTTTCCACAAAAACTTTCTTTTGTCCTCAATTTTTTAATTTTCACATGAGCAACAGGATAAAACGCATCCTAAAATTTGTTGGGCAATTTCTCCTGAGTACACCGATAGCTCATATGTGGTCATAAACCACTGTTTGGGAGCAATTGAGGCTAAAAGAACATTTTTGTTTCCACTTTGCTTTAGTTCCTGTGAAGCACCTGAAGGGTTAATAATCTTCTTGAATGTAGTTTTGACTAGCTTGAGGGGTGCAGTTTTTGGAATGGTGTCACTTTTGGGTGTTTTCTGTCGTGTACACCCCTCAAAGGGACTTCAAATGTGATGTGGTCACTAAAAAAATGGTTTTGTAAATTTTGCTGGAAAAATGAGAAATTGCTGATGAACTTTGAACCCTTATAACGTCCTAACCCAAAAAAAATGTTTTTCCAAAATTGCGCTGATGTAAAGTAGACATGTGGGAAATGTTATTTAGTAACTATTTTGTGTCACATAATGCTCCGGTTTAACAGAATAAAAATTCAAAATTTGAAAATTGTGAAATTTTCAAAATTTTTGCCAATTTTTTAATATTTTCACAAATAAACACAAAAATGAATTTACTACCAACATGAAGCCCAATATGTCACGAAAAAACAATCTCAGAATCGCTCGGATCCAATGAAGCGTTACAGAGATATTACCTCATAAAGGGAGAGTGGTCAGAATTACAAAAAACGGTCTGGTCATTAAGGTGGAAATTGGCTCCGTCACTAAGGGGTTAAATCTCTTTTTAATTGATGCTGTACGTTTGTATTCAATCTCATTATTCTGTCTTTAATGACATTTCTACTGAGAGGTAATTCAGATATTCATTTTATAATTGCAATCAAGGTGTCAGCATCAGAAGGCGGGATAAGTGTGGCACCTTAATGAAGCTGACAATCAAAGTGTTAGGATCCCGCCTGCAGATGCTGACACTTTGATGGTCAGCTTCATTAATTTACCATTCGCACCACGCTTGTCCCTTCTTCGGATGCTGACACTGCCTGATTGCAAGCAATCTGTGTCAATCAAAGTGTCAGAATTCGGAGGTGGGACAAGTGCAGCCCTGTAATGAAGCCCAGAAGCACAGAGCTACTTATTGTTATCAGTGGTGGGAGGTGGGTGAAATTTCGACATGACACGCATGTCATAGGTTAGCCATCAGTGGCCTAGACTCACCTTTAAATCTGACCCTGTACCTCTGAATTGCTTATATTGAAGTGTTCACAACAGATACACACTGGGGCCTCGTGGTTTCTACAAAATGCCACACAAAGGCACGCTTACCATTTTTCCCACGGTAAAAAAAATGGCCCATGTGCACACAAATCAGCAACAATCATAGTTAATAATAATATCCCTTCTAATTTTACTGATTTTTCCATGAAAAACTGCAACCACTGATTTAAGAAAAATGTGGTACACTAGGCAAGTCAGTTAAAGGGAATCTGTCAGCAGGTATTTGCTACCTCATCTGAGGGCAGCATGATATAGGCAAAGAGACCCTGAATCAAATTATGTATCACTTAAGTTGCTGTTCGTCCTGACACAATCAGAGTTTTTATATATAGCAATGCTGCAAAGGTGAGAAAGTGCATCCCCCCCCCCACATTAGGCTCTCAATGTAAAATGATAACAGAAAGTAAAATACTAAATCACAGCTGGGGGCATGCTAGACTACCTGACCTCTAGCTGACCTAGTCTGGCAATGAAAATTTCCTGAAACTAAAACAAACATTGCAGATAAAAAGCAACACATACCTTGATAAAAGATGCATTGCTGAAATCTGTATGTTTACCCCTACAGCATTCTGTTTTCAGATTACATAGCAAAATCCTGCTGATAGATTCCATTTATGTTGTCTTGAGTCCACTAGAATAAAGGCCCTATTACACGTAGCGATGCACCAGTGATCCCGACAATGATCCGACCTGGCCGGGATCGTTGGTGCTTTGCTACGTGGTTGCTGGTGAGATGCCATGCAGGCAAACTTACCAGCGATGACCCAGCGATGCGCCGACACCCAATGGTCATTGGGATCTCTCAGGTTCTCGGCTGCAGAATGGGGCTCGCTTGTCGTTGCCCGTGTCACACAGAGATCCAGCGTGCTCAGCGGGAGATCGCCAATCAATAAATGATCAAGACCATTCATTAACAATCAGCGATTTTCCAGCGGGGGGTCGATCGCTGCTAAGTGTCACACACAGCGATATTCTGTGATGTTGCGGTGATCTCGTTAGCGATATCGCTATGTATAATGCGGCCTTAAGAGCTGTTTTTACAGATCAGATATCTGTTCAGACTCATAGTGAAGAAACACCCCTTTGTGATGTCCATATGCCCTAATATCATATATGGATAGGTGCAGGGCCGCCGTTAGGACCTTACAGGCCTAAATGATTAAGGGGCCTGCCAATTATTGGAGGGGGCATGGCCATTTAAACAGGGGCAGGGGGGCCCGGGTGTGCGTGGCCATTTGGAGCAAGGAGGCCCGCCGGCCAGCACGCCTCGCAAGCGGCAGACCAAGGCTGTGTGTGTCCTCGGGTGAGTGTGCCATCCAGGGCCTCCCACCTCAGTCATCCGGCCCACCCCGGCCTGCTGCCGCTGCATCTCGGATCACAAGCGGCAGGCCTGGGGGCTACCGGGTGCCGCCAGGTGCTGGCAGCTGCTGCTGGGTGCTGGCAGATGCAGGGTGCTGGCTGGTGACGGCGAGTGGGAGACCAGGAGCGGCAGAGGAAGAAGCTGCCGGGATCAGGAGCCTGGAGTCAGGTAAGACGCTATTACAGCTAAAGATAGCAACCTGGGGGGGACAATGAGATGGATGGATGGCAGCAGCAGTCTCTATTCTGTATTTTCTATTGTGTGTATAGCCTGCAGCTGTCTCCATTGACTATACGGCCCACAGCCGACTCCATTGTCTAGCAGCCGTCTCTATTGTGTATTCTCTATTATGTATACAGCTATTGTGTATTCAGTCCACAGAATTCTACAGTTACAGTTACAGTGTGTATGCGTGTAATATATAATAGAGAGAGAGTGTAAAAAAAAGGAAAAACAGCAGAAAATATAGAAAAAAGTGGACTTTTTTTCCCAATGGCGGGTGACAACGCATTGGGCAATAAAGTCCACTTTTTTCTATTTTTTTTGTGCTGTTTTTCCTTTTTTTACTCTATTGTAAGGAACCATCTGGATTGCTGGTTGGGAAAGCTTTGTACATAAATTGAGGTAATTTTTGGTGCTGTTCCAATTTTTCACTATATTTTTCACTATATGTATGTTTGGGTGGAGGCGGAGCATAGGTGGAGGCAGAGCATTGGTGGAGGCGGAGCTGGGGTGGTGGCTAGGCGGAGTCCCAGGGATGCCCCAAAATTTTGGCAGTAAGGGGCCCCGAAATTCCTGGTGGCAGCCCTGGATAGGTGTTGTCTATATGAGAATGCTACTCCATATAACAATGAAAAAGTGATCAATTTCTAAAAAGAGGATGATTAGTATAACTGGTTTCATGAAAAATGCAGAAGCAGCTATGAGGCAATCAATCAATGTTTAACGTGGAGGTTTGCACAGAATGTTTTGTGCAGAGGGAGTGCCACTCTTCCATAAGTCATCTATTAGAATTTATTTTCTTCCTGTATATTTGCCTAAAAACATGAAAGAAGAAGGTAACTGCTGAACACAACGTGTTTTTGTGCTGGGAGATACATGAATACTCAAAGTATAACAAATGCCAACTGTGCATTTGCATAAATTTCTTCTGCATTGGAACAATATGCTGTGTGTTTTTAAGCCAGGTGCTGGATTACTTGAAATATGTAAAACACTTATGTATTTCTACAATATAATAATCAATAGTAACATAGTAAAAATAAAAGCTTATTCAGAGCAATAAGAAATTTGATAATTCAATTATAAACATAGAAAAAAAAGGCAACGGTGTTTACCAACCAAGGTCATAGAAACAAATGCAGAGAAAGGATGCAGCATTCACTTTTAATAACTCAGGAGCAAAGTACCTATACCAGTTCATCATTAAGGCTGGTTTCACACTAGCGTTTAAGTCTGCATGCGTCTGTCATGCAGACACAAACGCCGCCATACTGATGTAAACGCAGCGGAGATTCTCCGCATGCGTTCACATAGGATGGTGCCTGGCCAGCCAATCAGCGGTCTCGGCAGCTGGGAGGCGGAGATCAGCAGCGGAGATCTCCTCTTCCTGGCGGCCGCTGCTGCTGATCTCTTGACGGTGTCAGTGCATGAGATTTAAACAAACAGCTGATCTGACAGCTGTTTAAATCTCCCGTGCCAACACCGTGGGAGATTAGCGGTGCCCGTCCTCAGAAGATCAGCGGCTACTCCAGCTGATCTCCTCGGGGCCATGAGATCAGCAGCGGCCGCCGTGAAAGACTTCAATGTGATCTGCAGCGTTCTCCTGGGCTGTCACACAGAGGACACGGCGGATCCATTGACTTCCATTCATTCTTAGTGCGCATGCGGACGCTTGGTGATAAAACAAGCGCCCACGAACGCACAAAAAATGCATCATGTTGCATTTGGAGGGCCCACAAATTATGTACATCCGAACGCAACCGCAACCGAACGCAGCCAAACGCAAGTACTGTGCGTTACCATTTTAAACATAGGAACACAGTGCGCATGCGTTTGGCTGCGTTCAGTACACTGCATTTCAAAACGGCAATGTGAAAGTAGCCTAAGAGAGTAATTGCCCAGTATTGAGCCCTGTGCACACAGTGTATTTTTTTATGCGTTTTTCATGCAGTTTTGTCACAAATCTGCATGCCTATCCTTGTGGCAGGAAAGTCAATAGAATCCTAACGTGATGTGCACATGCTGCTTGTTTTGTTTTTTGAGTCTTGGTGCAAAAACTGATCTGCAGCGTATAAATTCTTGGTGCATTTTGCCTGCATTTTTCAACCCTACCATCTATTGACTTCATTATGAAAAACAGAGACAAAAATTCACTGCATTTTTTGTGCGTTTTTCTGCCAGGAGATGAAAATTTAGTGCAGAAAATTATTTTTGTAACAAACACTCAAGTGTGCGCAAATAGCCTTAGCTATGCCTAGGCTATGTTCACATAGGGCATTTTTTTTTTATCACTTTTATGCAAATCTATGCTAATAAAACGCTTAATTTTAAAAAGAAGCAGCATGTCCACTCTTTCAGCTTTTTTGTTGCTTTTTTCGACCATTGAAGATGATGAAAAGAAAAAATATGCAAAGATGCATTTTTGATGACAGAAACACAGGTTTCTGATTGCCAAAGGATCAGGCATTGCTGCAGAAAATAAGTTAAAAAAAATTCTGAAAAAATGTTCTATATGAACATAGCCTTAGAATTGCACACAGGAGAAGTTTTTCTGGTGTGGCAAATGGGTCAGTGAATTATTGCTTAAAAGTTATAAACTGACTACGGGAATGGATTGGGTACTTCTAAAGTTGAAACATTTGAACTAGTCTACTGCTCTGCTTTTTAAAACAAAAGACTAAATTACTTATCAGTAATGGGATTTTCTGGAGTCCTCGGCAGCACTCATTGAGAGCGGGGGTCCTCCCATAAGGACAGAAAACCTACAGATGAAAAAGGTGGACCCTCTCACCGCATCAGCTGGATTAAAGGGAACCTGTCACCCTCTTTGGGCATTTTAAACTATGCCCACCAGCATTTACATGATGTAAATGGGGTTCTAGTAACCCCTGTATGTGCCCAGACTGGCCCTTCATACCTGAAATATGAACTTTTATTGTCCAGAGCTGGCCTCCTACTGAGCCTGGCAGGATGCTGTTTAGACCGGTGGATGCTGTTTTTGCCACCCCTCCAGTCTGTTAAACCCGCCCTGCAGTTTTCAAATTTACCGGCCCTGCTCTGGCCGGCGCGGTGAGTGACAGCCGCACTCGCACCGTCGCAGTGGAGCGGGTGTCCGTGGTGCATTGTACAGGCAGATGTCTCATGACACTTCACAAATCTCAAGAGACGTCGGCAATATGCACGGACTGGCAGGCGCGCCTGTCTGTGCCAGTGCGGTGCCCCAGGGTCTTAGTGCCACTGTGTCATCACTGCCCCCGGGTGTTGGTGTCATGTTGAGAGCAACAAATGGGTCTTCTCATCAGGCGGGAAAACCACACACAACACCTTCTGCCTCCAGGCCAGAAAGCGGAGACCAAGTCTGGGTTCAAGGTGAGCTCCCCTATAAATTCTGGTCTGGGGTGGAGCCAGTTAGTTCAGTCTGTGAAGAATACCTGGAGGATTGAGCTGTGCTAAGCATCCAGTTCAGTTCCTAGAAGGACTGAGGAAGATATCCTGGCGGACTGAGGCTGTAGAGCTCGTCCCAGGATCGCTGACCTGGTGCCCGGCCTAAGGCTAGGGTCTGAGGAGAGTTGAAGGAACACCTAGGGAGCTGAGCCACACCGTGCTCACCCCAGATGAAAGCGCAGAGAACAGACACCGGATCTGAGACTGTGCAGGGTCTAACGTCCGGCAGGCAACACCGGAGGATGGGGAATTCCAAATCCCCAAGCCACACCGTGCCTGGAGACACAGCAATGGAGAGAGTTCAGGAACTGACACCCGAGACAAAGGTAAGAAAGGACTCGAGTTGCCTGTCATAACGGCACCTCGCAGGAAGAGACAGGGGCAGCAGCTTAGCTGATGCAGCAGGAGCCACTACACACAGTGCAGAAAGGGAGCCAAAGACCCAGCTGGGTGAGAAAGAACCCCGAGTTGCTTTCAGCAAAGAGGACAGCTGTGGATGATTGCTATACAGAACCCCGATCTGAACTTTGTGCAATTCAAAGACAGAGCCATCCTCATACTGCAAGCAGAGGAGCCTTATGACGCAACACCTACACAATGCTCAGCTACCACTTACAAACAACTGGCAAAGCAGGCTCCACAGACTACCACAGGGGCAAGTGCAAAGCCCCAGGAGCCCATCAGTAATGAGGCTCTCAACGTAAACATAGAGGCACTAACTAAAAGCGTAGCTGAGATGGCCAATGCTATGCAGGAGATGCGAGGATCCAAGCCCATGGAGAAGATCGAGTTGGCTTCGAGCAGAGATCACGACCCGTCCCGGATGAGACCAAGAAGGTATCCAGCGATCTGGGGACGTCCAAGCGACCAATACAGCCAGGATGGACAACCCATTTGCCGCCTCTGTGGAGAACCCGGTCACTTTGCCAGTGAATGTACTTTAAACGAGAATACTCTGGGGAAGCGGGCCGCACCTCAGGACTAAAATCACAAGGCCCACCAAACTGGCATGACAGGTATGTGGGAGGACGCCTGGTCCTGCTTGTCGTGCTGGATGGCATTCCCATGAATGCTCTGCTGGATACCGGCTCCCAGATTACCTCCATACCGTATATTCTTTTTAAGAGATACTGGGTAGATTCAGACATTTTGCACAGCCCAGACGATGACTTTAGCATACTGGCTAGTAATGGTAAACCAGTACCAAGAAGTAACTATTAAAGTGGGGAGGGTAGAGTTAAAGGGTCAAGGATTGATAATTGTTGATATTGACCAGCATGAACTTAATCCATTGATTATTTTGGGCACTAATGTGATAGAGAATTGTCTTGCATAAATAATTGTTGTGTTACAGTGGATTGCTGAGACTGCCATCAGTGGACAACAACGAGTCCTGCAGAAGGAAATAAAAGAGTTGGTGCTAAGACAGCAGGTAGAGTTGTCTGAAGGAGAAATTGGCAGTGCAAGGCTAAGTGACCCGGTACCCATTGTGATACCCCTTAAAACTGAAATGTTGGTCTGGTATAGAGCCGCAATAGGCCTTAGAGGGCGAGACTATCAAGCCCTGGTAGAACCCATGTACTCAGACAGTAGGCCCACTGTACTGACGGCCAGAGGAGTAGTTGAGGTACACAGGGGGAGTACTAGTGCGCCTTCTAAACTGTGGAGAAGAGGTGGTTACCCTGCCAAAGTATGCTTCTATGGCTAAACCGTACACTGTCAATAACAATTCCGTCACGGCAGTTGAACCCTTGAACCCGTCCAACCAGGCAGAGGTCAATGGCTCAGACGGAAAGCTGGAGGATTGGTGCCAAAATTTACATGTAGGTATCGATTCTACACTCTCCCATCAAAAGCATGGCGTATACTGGGTAGTGAGAGAGTATGAGCAAGTCTTTAGCAAACACCCTTTAGACTTTGGGCAAATAAAAGGGGTAGAACACCATATACCCATAGATAACCATCCACTCATCAAAGAGAGGTATAGACCAGTATCGCCCCTCACTACCAATGTGCAAAAGATATGTTAAAAGAAATGAAGGAAGCAGGGGTGATAAAAGACAGTTGTAACCCCTGGTCAGCTCCTCTAGTCTTAGTCAAGAAAAAGGATGGGACAATGAGGATGTGCGTAGATTACAGGCAGATCAACCGCATTGCACACAAGGATGCATACCCATTACCTAGAATTGAGGAATCATTAGCTGCATTAAAATCTGCTAACTACTTTTCCACCTTGGATCTGACTAGTGGATATTGGCAAGTTATTGTGGCAGAGTCTGACAGTGAGAAGACAGCGTTCACCTCACCAATGGGCCTCTGCGAGTTCAACTGTATGCCGTATGGACTCTGCAGAGCACCAGTACATTCCAGAGACTGATGGAGTGCTGCCTAGGCCACAAGAACTTTGAGACCGTTTTACTGTACCTGGATGATGTCATTGTCTACTTCAAGAAGTATAAAGAGCACCTTGAACACTTGGCAGAAGTGCTTGAAGCCTTGTCCGGCTATGCCATGAAGATAAAGTCATCCAAGTGTCACCTGTTAAAACCAAAGGTACAGTACCTCGGCCATGTCGTAAGCTCAGAAGGTGTAGCACTAGACTCCGAGAAAGTCACAGTGATAAGGGATTGGCCAAGACCCACCAGCGTGAAAGGGGTGAGGCAATTCCTGGGCCTGGTAGGCTACTACAGAAGATTCATCAAAGGGTTTACGAAGATGGCAGCCCCTCTACAAGATCTCCTGGTAGGACAGTCCAAGAAGACAAAACTCCGGAGTCCTCCCTTCCAATGGAGTAATGAAGTGGAAGAATCCTTCAAAAAGTTGAGGTGGGCCCTGACAGGGGATGAAATCCTAGCTTACCCTGATTACCATCAGCCATTTATTCTGTATACAGATGCCAGCAACGTGGGATTGGGAGCTGTGCTGTCCCAAGTGCAAGAAGGTAAAGAGAGAGTAATAGCCTTGGCGAGCAGGAAGCTCCATCCTACTGAAAGAAATGCCAAGAACTATAGTTCATTCAAGTTGGAAGTTTTGGCAATAGTCTGGGCTGTTACAGAATGCTTTAAACATTATCTGGCTGTGGCAAAATTTACCATCTTTACAGATAACAACCCGCATACCTACCTGGACTCCACAAAATTTGGTGCACTGGAGCAGCGAATCATGGACTGGCTGTCTAATTATAATTTCACTGTCAAGTATAGAGCAGGCCGCAAGAATGCCAATGCAGATGCCTTATCCAGGATGCCACACCTGCAGGACATGGAAGAGGAACCGGAAGAGCTGAAAGAGATAGAGCTACTGGTCTTTCACCGCCCTAAAGCAGCACACTACAGGACAGGTGTGCACCACAAACACCAGAAAGCTACCTTAAACCCACTACCACACCATGGATGGGATGAAACTCAGTACAGTGATCCAGCTGTGAAATTAGACAACGAGCTACTGATGCAGGAGGGTACGTACCCTGGTCCAGATGCCCCATCTGAAGCTCAACAGCTGTGGAAGGAGAAAAGTAAACTGTTCCTGTATGAGGGTAAACTGTGTAGAACACACATGAACCTCAGGACCCATGAGCTGGTTCGGCAGATCATAGTTCCAAAAAGAGATGTCAAGATGGTATTTAAAGCCTACCATGACGGTGCAGGGCATTTTGAATGGAAGAAATTAGAGGTTCTGCTGAGAGAAAGATTCTATTGGGTTAGCATTAAAAGATCAATCGGGAGTTGGTGCAGAAACTGTGGCCCGTGCAACCTAACAAGAAAAGATAAAGACAGTCAGAGCACTCCAACCCAGTACATAGTAACAGAACAGCCCTTAGAACTGGTAGTCTTAGATCATATCAAGTTTACACCAAGTAGATCCGGTTATGTATATGCCTTGTCTATAGTCGACCACAATTCCTGTTTCTTAGTGGTGGTGTCCATAAATTATCTAACAGCCAGAATAGCGGTTAAAGTGTTCCAGACTTACTTTTGCAAACCCCATGGCTATCCGGAACAGGTTCTCACAGATCAAGGTCCAGCATATGAAGCTGAAATCTTTCAAGAATTTTGTCTCTTGTATGGTGTGTAAGAAGATCCGGACAACACCATACCATTGTTGCTTCCCTGCGACACGGCGCCTCCACTGCACGCTCTACTGTCCCCTGTGCCCGTTTACCTATTGCTCCGTCACCGGCCCTGGTCCGAGGATTCAGGGTTCCAGCCGGCCGGCGACGGCCCCAGGGCTCCAGAGTGCATCGCCGCTTGTCAAGCGGCCAGGGTTCGGCTTCCACGCTGCTGTATCATCCTCCTGGGGCTTCTGCTGTCTCACTTCCTCCCTGAGCTCTCAGTAGGGGGCGGACGTGTGCTCTCAGCCACTCTTATAGGGCCAGGGTTCCAGTCTGCCCTGCCCCGCCTCTCAGCCAATCACTGAGAGGCTGCGGGGATATAAGGTCCTCATTCACTTCTGGACATTGCCTGGGCAACTTCTACCTTCTTGAAGTTGCTAGTCCAGGTCTTGTTAAGGTTCTCCTGTTGTGTGCTTTTCCTTACCCTTGTTTTGTTCTCTTGCAGTTGGATACCTCCATGCCTGTTCCCTGCTGCCCTCCGTGTTTCCTGGTTTCCCAAAGGACCCCATTCTGCACCTCCGTGTCTCCCTGCTGTCGGTTCCTTCCCTGGGGTCGGTTCAACACGGGTGTCCGCCTCTCTTGGGCCCCCCTTAGCCTCGTCCAGGAGAAATCCCTGTATAGGGGTCACTCTTGCTGGACTCCTTTGGAGGTGTTTCCGGTGAGGTGGCCCTGTGGCCTTCCCTTGGGGTGTTTTGCCCACTGCTGTTGTTGTGTGCAAATAAATCTTTGAAAATTACCTTCCTTGTCTGGTTCTCTCACTCATCCTGGTATCAGCATCCGCATTGACTGCGGTCCAGTGGGTCCTCACATCAGGTCCGTCTGTAGAGCGTGACAGATTTTGCCCAGGCCATGGACCCCGCTGATGCCAGGTTTGATGCCCAAAGAGAGCTTGCCGGTCTCCGTCAGAGCCATGACCACGTTGTGTCCTTCATACAGTCATTGGAGGGCCGCTTAGAGGCACTCCACACCTCTGACCCTTCTTTTTCTTCCCAGATATTGGGTCTGCACCAAGAACTGGACGACCAGAGGGAGCTACAGAACAGGATGCTGTCCTATATGACATCTGTGGATGGTCGACTTACCAGCTTACAGAGGGCAACAGCCTCCCAGGGTTCTGGCTCCATGTCACCCTCCGGAGCCACAGCAGGCTCTGTTTCTTCTCCTCGGCTATGCCAGCCCACCAGGTACTCAGGGGATCCTAAGTTATGCCGGGGGTTTCTCAACCAGTGTCAACTTCATTTCCGGCTGTTACCACACCAATACCCTACGGACGAGGCCAAGGTGGCGTTCCTGGCATCCCATCTGGAGGGCGAGGCATTGGCTTAGTTTAATCCGGTACTGGAGAGGGAGGATCCCATTGTGTCAGACCTGAGGGCGTTTCTGGCCACCTTCCGCAGGATCTTCGATGAACCCGGACGGGTCGCCTCTGCTACCGAGGCCCTCTTCAGTCTGCAGCAAGGTAATCGGTCTGTCGGTCAGTACGCGATACAATTCCGCACTTTGGCTTCCAAGCTTCACTGGTCCGATGAGCCCTTGATCGGTGTCTTCCGTCGGGGGTTATCCGGGCGTGTGAAGGACGAACTGGTGGTACGGGATCTCCCCGGTTCCCTGGACGAGTTCATCACCCTGGCGATCCGGATAGACCGTCGTCTGCAGGAGCGGAACAAGGAGAGGACGCAGGAGAGAAGACCTCCCCGCTTGGCTCCCACGTTCCAGCGGCCCCTTCTTCCGGTACCCCGGGCTTCCCCGTCAGCTCCCGAGCCCATGGAGATGGACCGCGTCAGGTTAAGCAGTCAGGCAAGGGAGGAGAGGCTCTCCCGGGGCCTTTACCTTTACTGCGGTGGATCAGGACACTTCCGTAGGCAATGTCCCAAGAGACCGGAAAACTCCTCAACCTAGGCCAGGTAAGAGAGGCCAACCTAGGTGAGGGCGACTCCTCTCTACCACTTACTATTTCCATCCAGGTGAAGGTCGGTGATGAACTCCATTCGGAGGTGGCTTATCTGGATTCCGGGTCTGCAGGTAATTTCGTACAGCTGGAAAGGCGCAACGTTATGGCATTCCCATACTACCCCTGCAGCATCCCCGCATCATCACCTTTGTCGATGGGAGACCCCTACAGGACACGATAGCGAGCATTACGAGTGAGGTGGAGATACGGGTCGGAGCACTCCACACTGAGCGGCTCTCCTTCTACGTATTGCCGTCTCTTTCTCCCCCATTTCTGCTCGGCTTGCCATGGCTCCGCAGTCATGAACCAGTCCTGGATTGGCGTACGGGAGAGGTCCTGCGGTGGGGTCAGGCTTATCACAGTCGGTGTCTGCTCTCCGTTCATCCCGCCCAGATGCCTCCCTCGCCGGCGACCTTGCCCGGTCTACCATCGGCCTACTGGTCCTATGCTGATGTCTTCGATAAGAAGGAGGCCGAGACCCTTCCACCTCACAGACCGTACGACTGCCCCATCGATCTGGTATCAGGGGCTTCGCTTTCGAAAGGTCGCATCTACCTGTTGAACCCCGCCAAGACCCAGGCAATGGCCGATTACGTTAAAGACAGCCTGGCGCTGGGTTTTATCCAGAAATCCACTTTGCCCGTGGGTGCGGGGTTCTTCTTCGTAAAGAAGAAGGAGGGGACCTTACGGCCATGAATTGATTATCAGGGTCTCAATGCCATCACCATGAAAAACAAGTACCCGCTGCCCCTCATTCCCGAGCTCTTCGACCGGCTGCGTGGATCCCGGGTCTTCATGAAGTTGGATATGCGTGGTGTCTACAATCTTGTCCGGATTCGAACAGGCGACGAATGGAAGACAGCCTTCAACACCCGGGATGGGCACTACGAATATAAGGTAATGCCGTTCGGATTGTGCAATGCTCCTGCGGTATTTCAATAATTTGTGAATGACGTTTTCAGAGATCTCCTCTATGTCTGTGTCGTAGTCTACGTAGACGACATCCTGATGTTCTCCCCTGATCTTCCTACACACAGGTGAGACGTCCGGCGGGTCCTACTCCGGTTACGGGAGAACCGGTTGTACGCGAAGTACGAGAAGTGCCTGTTTGAACGGACTTCCTTGCCCTTCTTGGGATACGTGATCTCCGATGCCGGTCTCGAGATGGATCCAGAGAAGGTATCCGCCGTCCTGAAGTGGCCTCGACCAGTGGGACTTAAGGCCATCCAGAGATTCCTGGGCTTCGCCAATTACTACCGGCAATTCATCCCGCAATTCTCTGATCTGGTCAAACCCCTCACCGCGTTGACTCGGAAAGGGACGCCAGCCAAGGTATGGACCCCAGAAGCCGAATCCGCCTTCCTGTCACTCAAAAGCGCTTTCTACACAGCTCCTGTCCTCCACAGGCCTATGGCGGATAGACAATTCTTTCTGGAGGTGGACGCATCCTCATCCGGAGCAGGAGCCGTCCTCACCCAGAAGACCACCACTGGGCGCATGGTAACTTGTGTTTTTTTCTCCAAGGCTTTCTCTTCCAGTGAACGGAACTACTCCATAGGCGACCGGGAACTGCTTGCCATCAAAATGGCTCTGGAGGAGTGGCGGTACCTCCTAGAAGGCGCACTACATCCTGTAGTGATCTACACCGATCACAAAAATCTGGCCTACCTACAGTCAGCCCAGAGACTCAACCCACGACAGGCTCGCTGGTCCCTGTTCTTTGCCCGCTTCGACTTCCGTCTTCACTTCCGCCCGGCAGCCAAAAACATCAAGGCTGACGCCTTGTCCCGGTCCTTCCTCATCGATGATCAGGAGGAGGAGCCACGCCCCATCATCGATCTGTCTAGTCTCTGCATGATGGCTCCGCTCCGTTTCTCTCAGCTGCCCCCAGGTAAAACGATGGTTCCCGAGGCCGATCGAGAGCGCTGGGGTCATTCCTCCAGACTCGCTGGCCATGCTGGACTAACGAAGACCCTGCAGCTGATATGTCAGCATTATTGGTGGCCATGGATGCGCCAGGACGTCACCGACTTCGTTTCAGCTTGTTCTTCCTGTGCCCGTAACAAGACACCCAAACGGTTGCCTGTCGGACCTCTCCTGCCATTACCGGTGCCCTGTGAACCCTGTAGACACATCGCCATGGACTTTATCACCGACCTCCCGCCCTCCTCTGGCAACACCATCGTGTGGGTCGTGGTGGACAGGTTCTCCAAAATGGCCCATTTCATTCCGTTGCCTGGTCTGCCTTCTGCGCCCAGACTGGCTGAGCTGTTCGTCCTCCACGTTCTCCGCTTACATGGTCTTCCCTCTAACATTGTTTCTGACAGGGGTGTTCAGTTCGTGTCCAGGTTCTGGCGGTCCCTCTGCAAGAAGCTCGATGTTGCCTTGGACTTCTCCTCAGCCTACCATCCGCAGTCCAATGGGCAGGTCGAACGGGTGAATCAGGTGTTGTCCGGCTACCTGCGACACTTCACCAACGCACACCACGACGATTGGGCAACCTTACTACCCTGGGTGGAGCTCTCCTACAACAATCACACTGGTGAGTCCTCTCGTTCCACACCTTTCTTCATAGTGTATGGACACTATCCGAGGATCCCGACTCCCGTGGCCATCACAACTCCTACTCCGGCGGTGGAGGCGGTGGCTAGAGACGATACACGAGCAGCTCTGGAGAAGGCATCGAGACGGATGAAAGTCCACACCGACAAGCGGCGCCCGGATGCCCCCCTGTTCCAGCCAGGGGACAAGGTATGGCTCTCCTCCAAATACGTCCGCCTCAAAATTCCCTCTTACAAGCTGGGTCCTCGATACATCGGTCCCTTTGAGGTCATTCGCAGGTTGAATGAGGTGTGCTACCAGTTACGGCTACCCTCTACTCTACGGATTCACAACTCTTTTCACCGGTCTCTCCTCAAACCTTTGGTTCTCAACTGCTACTCACAGGATACGATTGCGCAACCTCCACTAGCCTCTGCTTCCGACGTGTGGGAGGTCAGCGCCATCCTAGATATGAAGAGGAGGGGCCGCTCTACGTGGTACTTGGTTGACTGGAAGGGGTTCGGTCCGGAGGAACGGTCCTGGGAGCCTGCAAAGAACATCAACGCTCCGCGCCTCCTGCGCAGGTTTCATGCCGGTTTGCTTCCGGGGGGGCGTGGAGGGGGGGTACTGTTGTGTCCCTGCGGCACGGCGCCTCCACTGCACACTCTACTGTCCCCCCTGCCCTGTGTCCTGAATATCTGAAGACACCAGAGATCTCTGTTTCTGTAACTACCCAACCTGAGAAAGATGTGTTTCATACAGTCCTCGGAGACTTTCCAAAGACTTGGACAAACTATAATGGAGCTGTCATCATACCTATGTCACCGTTCTCTCAAGTGGTAATACCTGAAGCAGTACAGTAAGAAGCCCCTAGGATGGAAGAACCAGTGATTGCACCAGTGGAGGAAGCACAGGAAGAACAGATTCCTGCTCCCAGTGAACTTGCCAGTCCTGCTGTCAGATCCATATCTCATTCAGTGTCAGAGATACCCGCAAGGTACACCTCCACACACAGTATCGTATTGAGTACACCTGCAGTAGGCACTCCAGAGTTTGGAGATTGCAGCGTAGTATGAAAGGCCAACTCCCAGACCGGTTCAGGGAGTAAAGTGTACTATTATTAGAGAATGTATATATGTTGTATATGTAAAGGTATGTAAATAGTAGTGTACAGAAGGGTGGAGGAACTGGATTCAACCCCAGGAATATTAAGTTAGGAAAAGCAAGTTCCTGGGGGTGGTAAGATGGAAATCAGGACTCCTAAGCCGAGACACCCATAGGGAAAAGTAATAGTAACCGGTTAAAATGTTTGTCGTGTACAGTACAAATGTGTACCCTTGCAATCATTAAGCTCAGTACCTACAGAGAGTTTCCTGTGCAAACTCTTTATCAAATCGTTCAGGATTACCAACTTATTTTTGTTAAAAGTTTACTTTTATTAATACAAAAGTTAAAAATTAATAGACAGTAACATTCATATACACATTTATAGGGAACACACAATTTTTATCACTGGTATAAAGGGTACTAGATGACCCTATTTCTGACTCCTATCTAAAGGTGGGGGATAATCATCATCATATACATATTATATCCCGTTTCAAAACCTGGCTTAGAGTCCAAGAGTGTTGGACCTAGAGTACAAGAAGTGCAGACTTAGACTACACATGGGAGCAATCATATTTAACCAGCTAGATCAACTTTGTATGTTTCAATATGAATATAAATTGGTCTGCACTTCTTGTACCATTGAGCCACTATATGGAATTTAATGCTTTGACCTTTTTGTCTCTAGACAGAGCAATAAACACAATCCCTAGTACTTCTGATGAGCCCTGTTACATAAGAAAGGGCGAAACGCGTCAAGAGTAGAGAATTTGTCTATATAACCTGGGAACCACAAAAAAGACTGGATGGAATGCCCCCATTAAAAGAAACTTCAAAACACTCTTGGACTCTAAGCCAGGTTTTGAAACGGTACCTATTCTTCTCCTTAAACTTGTCTCTTATTTTCTCATATAAGAAGAGATTTTTTAGGGCAAGACTTTTTATAAATGGGAGCATCATATGTATGTGATGACGATTATCCCCCACCTTTAGATAGGAGTGAGAAATAGGGCCATCTAGTACCCTTTATACCGGTGATAAAAATTGTGTGTTCCTTATAAATGTGTATATGTATGTTACTGCCTGTTAATCCGTGGGTCTATGAATTTTTTACTTTTGTATTAATAAAAGTAAACTTTTTAACAAAAATAAGTTGGTAATCCTGAACGATTTGATAAAAACATAATATATTACCTCCTAACATTATTACTTGGTAGGAAATTGAAAACTTATGTAAGAACTCTTTTGCAACTTCTTGAACTTTTACCTTTAATAAAACATGGACCATAATACCACTGGACTGGTTGTGGTAAAGACATTCTTGTAAATAATATTTTCAGCCAAAGGTGGAAGGACTAATCACCAGAGAGACTGCTTTTTGAATTTTTGACTTTTTGCATTTTCTTGGTTCTTGTAATTTTTATATATTTTGAGACTTTGTACCATATATTGTCATTTAAGCTTGTGTTGTTCTTGTTTAACCTTTGAACAGTTGTCACAGTACCCGAGTACTGTCTTTAACTAAGGGGGAATGTTGCACCCCAGGGTCTTAGTGCCACCAAGCCTGGGTTCAGGGTGAGCTCCCCTTTAACTTCTTGTCAGGGGCGGAGCCAGTTAGTTCAGTTCTCAATTGTGAAGAGTACCTGGAGGATTGAGCTGTGCTAAGCTCATCCTAGGTACAGCAGTTCAGTTCCTAGAAGGACTGAGGAAGACATCCTGGCAGACTGATGCTGTAGAGCTCGTCCCAGGATTTCTGACTAGGTGCCAGGCCTAAAGCTAGGGTCTGAGAAGAGTTGCAGGAACACCTGGGGAGCCGAGCGACACCATGCTCACCCCAGAGGAAAGTGCAGAGAACGGACACCGGGTCCCAGACAGCGCAGGGTCTAATGTCCCGGCAGAGACCACCACAAAGTGGGGAATTCCAAGTCCCCAGCCACACCGTGCCTGGAGACATAGCAACTGAAAGAGCTCAGGAAATTACACCCGAGACAAGGGTTAGAAAGGACTCAAGTTGCCTGTCATTCCGGCACCTCGCCGGAATAGACAGGACCGTCCGCTTAGCTGATGCAGCAGGAGCCACTACACAGAGCGCAGAAAGGGAGCCAAAGACCCGGCTGGGTGAGAAAGAACCCTGAGTTGCTTTCAGAAAAGCCTGAATTCAGCAACTCCAGTAAAAGACTGAATGACCAACAAAACAGTGAGTCTGCCTATTGCTTATGCCCATCGTCCTGCACCCTACACCTAAATCTCACTCACTACCCCGGGGATTTTCTCTGCCCGTGGAGAGCCACTGCATCCCAGCTGCCCGTCCATCATCATGGAGGTTCTGCAGCAGCGGAGGCCCACTATAGCCACATACCACGGGTGGCGTCACAGACAATCTCCCTCTTCACCATTCCCTTTCCCTATTAAGCCAAACCCCCCTTTGCAGCTGCACCCAGGGTCATGGAAACCGAGTCTCGACCCCCGTGGCTCCCCAGAGACAGTATAGCCTGGTTCCGAGTACCCCACGGCCCTAGGGTCCGACACCAACGTCTCACGAAAAGGGACCTGAATACAATTCTAAAATGTTTCCCCCAGACTCTGCAATAAATGTTGGTTTTGCCTGTTTTCTACTCTGAAGGACTGTAGAAATTACGTTCTCTGAGAATCCTCTATGTCTCAGAAGCTGCCTCTCAAATTCTGTGATGTCATGTGGAGTCCCCTTACCTGGGGATGATGGAATGCACCCGATGGAAGTGTCCAAGGGTCGGTTACAGACATGGCCCTCAGCCACGAAAACCATGGTCTTTTGGGCAAAAAGGGGGCAATAAGTATTACCCTCGCTCCTTCCTTCCTTATCTTTCTGAGAACCATCGGAATCAGAAACTTAGGAGGAAACGCAAAAAGCATGTTGAAGTCCTATGGGATCTGGAGAGAATCTACCACATCTGGCTGATCTGTTACTTTAGAGAAGCGAACCTCCTCATCTGCCTGTTGTTCCTGGTAGCAAAGAGGTCTATTTCCGGAAGGTCCCATAGGCCTACAATCTGTTCAAAGATCTGGCGATTCAGGGACCATTCTCCCCTGGAACTATAAATGGTGGCTGAGAAAGTCTGCCTTTATATTGTCCTCCCCCTGAGGTGAATGGCTGTGAGGGATAGGAGATAATCCTCGGCTAAGCTGTATATTTTGCCTGAAGTGGATATTAGAGTCTTTGATCTTGTTCCCCCTTGATGATTCAGTTAGACCACTACTGTGGTATTGTCTGAATAGACTTGCAGATGAGAGTTCTTTAATAGGGGAAGAAACTAGATAAGAGGGTGTTTTACAGCTGTTAAGTAAATTTGAAGAGGCTTGTGCTTCTCCAGTAGTCCATTCTCCCTGGACTAATCTGTCTCCCAAGTGAGCCCCCCACCTCGAGGGACTCACATCTGTGGTGACTAGTCTGGATGGTCTTATAACCCAAGGAACTCCTCTGGATAGATGAGCTGGATCTAGCCACCAGGCCAGGGAATCTACTATGGCTTCTGATAGAACCATCCTACCATTGAGGGGCCCCTGCAACCTTCTTGGTCTAGATGTCTGGAGTGGAATTGGGCCCACTGGACAGCTTTGATGCAGGACGTCAGGGAACCTAGCAGGGACATAGTGTCCCTCAGAGATAATTCCGGATTGTCTATTGCTCTTCTCACTTTGCGGGTTATACTGACCATCTTCTCCTCTGGAAACACTTGCCTTACTGAATCCAGATGGAGACCCAGGAATCTCTGAAAGGTTAAAGGGGCCAATTTAGATTTTTTCATGGTTACTATCAAACCTAGATCCTGTAAGGATAAGATCACCTGATTTAGGCTATTGCTGCATTGAGCAGCCAACCATCTAACTATGAGAAAATCGTCGAGATATAGCATAAGAAAATGAGCCATGACCCGTGCGATCACTTTGGTGTAGATGTGTGGTGCCATGGACAGACTAAATGGCATTGCGGTGAATTGATAGTGCTTGACTTGTCCCTCCAAAGTCACTGCCATTCTGAGATATCGTTGGTGATCATCATGTATAGGCAGATAATAATAGCCATCTTTCAGGTCCAGGACAGCCATGAAGCACCTGGGAAAGAGAAGTTTAATTGCTGATTTTGAAAGTGTGAAATTTTAAAAATGATTTAACTTCTTTAAATTAATGATGGTTCTACGTATAAGAACCATCTGGCTTGATGGCCAAGAACAGAGGGGAATAAAACTCTCCACTCTTTCTCCTTTGGAACCTCAACTAGAACCTGTTCACACTACAGGTCCAACATCTCTGATTCCAAAGCCCGCTGTTGATCAGGATAATTTTTAAATGTGATCAAAAGGAAGGAATCCGGGGGAGTCCTATAGAACTCCAACTTTATCCCAGAAGACACTATAGCTAGGATCCAGGTGTTAGATGTTATTCGGATTAATTTTCAACAGAAGAATTTTGGTTTGCCACCTAAAGGGGGATTAAGACTAATGGTATTGTTTTCTACCCTTTGAAGATGAGCCACTGAAAAGCGCACCTTTTTTGTCTTCACTCCCTAGGCACCCATTGGTCTCGGTCTCTGTAAGAACACTACTGACCAAACGTCCGCTTCTTGAAGACCTTCCTGTAATGAGGAGTAAATAAGTTATGGAACTCCTTCTTTCTATCACCAGCCTTTGTTATGATATCATCAAGTACTGGCCTGAACAGGCACTTACCCTGGCAAGGTATCACATTTAGAATGTGCATCTGTGTCACCCCAGAGCCGTAGGGTACTCGAAACCAGGCTGTTTATCAGTTCTGGGGAGTCACAGGGGTTGAGACCCGGCTTCCGTGACCCTGGGTTCAATTGTAAAAGACAGTTCTTGGCTTGTGAAGGGAAAGGGGTAATTTATAAGGGAGTTATTCGTGATGCCACCCGTGGTTTGTGGCTAGGGGTAGCCACCACTGCTGCAGAACCTCTGGGGATGATGGACGGATAGCTAGGATGGAGCGGCTCCCCACGGGCGGAACGAATCCCTGGGCAGTGGATGTTGGAATGGTGTGGGTGCAAGATGGAGGTTGCGCATTAACAGACAGACTCGTGTTTTGTTGGTTCCTCAAATCCTTTACTGGACCGGTTCCACACAGATGCTGTTCCGCAAGTCCATGTAACCTGGGAGCAACTCGGGGTCCTCCAGTTCTGAGGCCTCCCTGTTGCGCTTTCTCCTGTCAGTCCCTGCGGCTGCTTGAAGCTAAGCTGTGGCCCATCCTCTCTCTCCCTCTCCTGCACGTGCCAGTATGACAGACAGCTCGAGTACTTTATTAGCCCCAATTGACGGGTGGCTACTCCTGGGCTTTTGATGCTGCTTTGAATCTGGGAATTTGGTATGGATGAGGAACTTGGAATTCCCCACCCTCCGGTATTAGCTGCCAGGTCATTAGGCCTTGCACATCCTCGGACTCTGGTGTCCGTTTCTTGGCGCTTTTCCTCTGGGGTGAGCTTGACATCTCTCTGCTCCCTAGGCTCTCCTCCACTTCCGCAGACCCTTGCCTTAGGTCCCTCAGCTACGCTTAGCTTTCCTGAAGTGGGTGTAGCACAGCTCTAGCCCACAGGATGTCTTCCTCAGTACTGCTCTGTACTGAACTAACTCTGCCCCAGACCAGAATTTATAGGGAATCTCACTCTGAACCCAGGTTTTAGATCTCCCCCTCCAGACCTGGAGACAGGAAGGTGTTGTGTGCTTTGGCTTTGCCTGCTGTATATACCCTCTGTATCATTAAATGATACTGGTCACATTAGCGCGAGTTCCTCGCATTGCTCTCGCATTGCGAGAGAAATGTGAGTTCAATCACAGCATGTTGCGATTGAATGCTATTTCTTCGCACCAGTGGCCATGCAAAGTTTATGGGTGCGAGTCAAACACGCACCCATATAGCACACTATGCGATAGTCGCACTTGTGTGCTTTAAAAATTGCTTCAAACTCCGCGGTGTCAATAGCGTGCAGTACCTTGGAGAGCTCCTGACTTCTGGAGGCGCCCGGCATGTACTGTACACTAATAGCATACAGTACCCCAGACAGCTGCTGACTTCAGGAGTCATCCGGCATGTACTGTGCGCTAATGGCGCACAGTACCTCGGACAGCTCCTGAACCCTGAATTTTCAGTAAATTACATATTACAGATAATTGCCGGCTTTTACTTACAGCATAAATTCACCCCTGCTGAGCCACTGTGTGATGTCAGCATGTCTCCAGGGAATGTGGACACTCCCTGGACACAAGCTGGCACCACACTAACATAAGGTTAACCCTGTATAATCCGGCTTATTAGTCGCATCTGCAGCCTCTGTGCTGACATGCCGCACAGAGGCTGCAGATTAGTGATGGGCGAATCCTAAATTACTCAGAATCGCTTGACTCTAGCGAGTCCGAGCCCAGGACTCGCTACTCGTTGCGAGTCTAGCGAGTCCAATGTTAATGAATGGGGAAGCGAGTAATAGCGAGTAGTGTGAGATTTACAAATCGCAGATGTGTCTCGGAAGCTTCAGCCTGAAGCAATCCTAGTTTTGTCATTTATTTGCATTGGACTCGTTTACTTTGTAAGTAATCGCTGGGAAACGCGCACAGATAAGAGAAGAGTCCTGTCTGCTCTGTGCAGCTCCAGGGTCCTAGACGACTCCGACTCCGAGACGACTCCGACTCCGAGACGACTCCGAGACGACTCCGACTCCGACTCCGAGACGACTCCGACTCCGTGAGGACTCCGACTCCAAGACGACTCCGACTCCGAGACGACTCCGACTCCGAGACGACTCCGACTCCGACTCCGAGACGACTCCGACTCCGAGACGACTCCGACTCCGAGACGACTCCGAGACGACGACGACTCCGACTCCGACTCGACTCCGAGACGACTCCGATTCCGACTCGACTCCGAGACGACTCCGAGACGACTCCGACTCCGACTCCGAGACGACTCCGACTCCGACTCCGAGACGACTCCGACTCCGAGACGACTCCGACTCCGACTCGACTCCGAGACGACTCCGACTCCGAGACGACTCCGACTCCGAGACGACTCCGACTCCGAGGCGACTCCGACTCTGAGGCGACTCCGACTCTGAGACTCCGACTCTGAGACTCCGACTCTGAGGAGACTCCAACTCCGAGACTCTGACTCTGAGCCTCTGACTCTGAAATTCATTAAATAATAAAAAAAAAAATGCGTGGGGCTCCGCGCAATTTCTATGTCTAGCCAGGTACAGCTAAGCAGCTGGGGGCTGGAATCCGCAGCGCAGGGATGCCCAAGCTTTCTGGGCACCCCCCGCTGCAAATTGCAGCCCGCAGCCGCCCCAGAAGATGGCGCGTTCATTGAAGCGCCATCCTCTGGCGCTGAACCCCGCTCTTCCAGCGGCCCTGGTGGCGGTGGCACGCTGGGTAATAAAGGGGTTAATACCAGCTTTGTTATACAAGCTGGTATTAAGCCCGAGATTCTTAATGTCAGGCCACGTTTGACCCAGCCACTAAGAATCTCCAATAAAGGGTTAAAAAAACACAACACAGAGAAAATTTTTTATTTGAAATAAAAAAAAAGCCATTAGGGACTCCATCTTTAATTAAAAAAATCCTCTTCCGTCCGACGCAGTCCAAAACGCGATGTCCTCTCTGCTACATCCCCTGTGCATAAATATAGATGTCTATGCACAGGGAATGAGCAGACTGAGAACAATCTCAGCACTGCTACATCAGGCAGCAGGCGGGCTCTAGGACCCTGGAGCTGCACAGAGAAGACAGCTGGACTCGGCTCGCAAAGAAACAGCAGTTACTTTGCGAGTTTCCCTGCTATCACTGGCACAGTAGCCAGTGATTACTCGCACGAGTCTAATGCAAACAATGGCAATCCTAGTTTTGTCAGCGTTTCTGACAAAACTAGGATTGATATTGATTTGCAGTGGACTCGTGCGAGTAATCACTGGGAAACTCGCAGAGTACCGAGTCCTGCGAGTCCCTTACTACTCGCCGAGTAACGAGTCCTAGCGAGTAGATTCGCCCATCCCTACTGCAGATGGAGTTAATAAGCAGCTACACCCTGCAATTTACAAAATGTGCCCAGCAGCTGGGTTTTTAATAATCATCTTTCACCACTGCTGTCACAGCGGTGAAAGATGATTTGTTACTGTACTGGGAAACTGGCAAATTCAAACTCTGCAACCGCGGAGTTTAAAGGGAACCAACCAGCAAAAAATCGCTATCTAAGCTATAAATATCTGTCCCTGGAGGCTTAAATTACTATTCTAACCATCCCTGACTGACTAAATCTAACTAAGTACACCCTCAATAAATTACTTTTTATACTTACCAAATTCTTGTCGGCTGGGCGTTCCTCCACGCACTTTGTCAGCGAGGCGGGTCTCCACGCCGCTGTCCATTTTCTTCTGTGATTCAAATTACCCACCCATTGTGTCCTCGCAATGATCGGGTCACATGCTGCAGGCCCCGCGTCACTTCCGCCCTCCGCGGAAGTGGGTAATAGGGTTACCAGCGTTGCGGCCGGCTGCTGAGGTGATGGAGGTGCAGTTCAGAGTAGTACAGCTCCCCATAGGTGGAGCTTTACCTCAGGGCAGCGAGGATGGATGAGGGGAGTCGTAGTTCTTACCCCTCTGATGATGCTGAGGACCTCTGGGCGCCGGAGGAAAGGACCACAGACAATGATTCAACTCAAACATCACTTTACTGGTACCGGGTGGATGATACAGTACACAGTCACAGTCTGATTGAACGGGGACATAGCCACAGATTGTAAGGTGATCCTGTAGAGTCTGCTGATAGTCCCTTTTAATGGCGTTCGGGGTCTGTGTTCCTCTTTACCCTCTTTAACCACTCTGCAAAGCTCCTACACCAGCCCATTGGTCTGTTACAGTTAAGTACATTTGGTTCCTTACCGGTTTTCTTATGGCACACATGCTGTGTGCTTACTTTGAAATTGTCTATTTTTGCTCAGAGTGCATGTCTGTCTTAACCTGCTCTCTGTTAGGAAGTTTTCTTCCTAGGATTTATGTGCTATTCATTTGTTATTAGCTTGTTCAGCTTTTGATTGTGTCAGCATATATTTAGCATAGTTGGATTCACAGGAGCTCCGCAGATATAGAGGGTGCCGAGTCTTGAGTAGACTCAGGAGTATTTTTGTATTATCTGCTGTGGATATTTTTCAAAGGATTTTTATACTGACTTCAATAGTCTCCTGTCCTGTCTTTATCTATCTAGCTAGAAGTGGCCTCATTTGCTAGATTCTGTTTTCTGCCTGAGTGTGTCTTTTCCTCTCTCACTCACAGTCAATATTTGTAGGGGGCTTTCGATCATTTGGGGGTTCAGGTATGAGGCAAGATAGAATTCTTGTTTCCATCTTTAGGGGTAGCTAGTTCTCCAGCCGTGTTGAGGTGTCTAGGGTATGGTTAGTCACATCCCACGACTACTTCTAGTTGCAATGTTTGATCAGGAACTGCGGTCAGTATAGGTACCACTTACTCCTGTGAAAAATATTAATGCGGCTCCAAGGTCACCGGATCATAACAGGGCATAAAGGGTGGCCTACTGGTTGCCAGAACTGTTCAGCGGTTGCTAGGGATGGGATCACTCTCCTCTCTCCGGCTTTGGTCTTCAGCGGTGGAGATTCAGCCCTCCGTAGCTCGCGGTGCCCCTCGGTGCTACCTTGCTCGGCAGATTCCTCCTCGGGCTCCACTGCAAACTGGTCTGCCAGTTCTGTGGGAGCGTGGCTCCCACCGGTTACCGGGTACTCAGTTTGTGTTGAGACCAAGAGTCCCGGTTCCCTTCTTAGCCGGATTTCCCCTTGCTGCTCTGCCCGTTGGCTTAATTGCAGAAATAGCTCATCACTCCAATGCCAGTTTGCAGGTTCAGGAACGCTGCTCTCCATAAGGCGGTATCCTGCCCTGCAGTTTCAAGGGTGGGTACTCCCGGGGCAGCGCGGTCGGCCGCGATGTCTTCCTCAACCCCCCGGATTATTGCACCAAGATGGGGGACTGCCATCTTTACCAGGCCGCACACGGGTAACAGGTCCGAAGTCTGACCAGGTATCACGTTCTTACATCCGGCCGTGCCCTGTTTGATTTTTATAGTCCCGAACTGGTGCAGTCTGGTTCTCGACCTGCCCCCTTGGTTGTTTGATAGCAAATGTGGCGGGGAGACATTTTGGTGCCTCTTGCATGGCCCTTCCCAGATGAAGGGCCGAGGCACGCTCCTGGGCCAGCACATTTTCAGTCACATTTCCAGGCCCCCATTATGGGCTTACGCAGTGAAATGAAGTCCAGTAAATAAAAGTCCAATTTAAGGCGCACAGTACTCCCGTTTTACTGGGTACGAAATCCTGTTCTTGACGCCAGAACTGAGGCGGTTGACAGGGTAGGGGGTACTTGGATACCGGGATAGGCGGTTGCTTCGATGGGGGGAATCATGACTCACTAAGGTGATGGAGGTGCAGCTCAGAGTAGTACAGCTCCCCACAGGTGGAGCTTTACCTCAGGGCAGCCGGGATGGATGAGGGGAGTCTTAGTTCTTACCCCTCTGATGATGCTGAGGCCCTCTGGGTGCCAGAGGAAAGGATCACAGCCACCGATTCAACTCAAACATCACTTTACTGGTACCGGGTGGATGATACAGTACACAATCACAGTCTGATTGAACGGGGACATAGCCACAGATTGTAAGGTGATACTGAAGAGTCTGCAGATGGTCCCTTTTAATGGCTTTCGGGATCTGTGTTCCTCTTTACCCTCTTTAACCACTCTGCAGAGCTCCTACACTCCCGTTTTACTGGGTACGAAATCCTGTTCTTGACGCCAGAACTGAGGCGGTTGACAGGGTAGGGGGTACTTGGATACCGGGATAGGCGGTTGCTTCGATGGGGGGAATCATGACTGGTCGGTTTCCGGTTCCGTGCCCTGGACCCTCAGTGGTAGGGGATGGGGGTGATGATGATGATGGAGGGGGAAGGAATGGTATTGTGACACCACCTGTGGTACCTAGTAATAGGGTTACCAGCGCTGCGGCCGGCCGCTAAGGTGATGGAGGTGCAGCTCAGAGTAGTACAGCTCCCCATAGGTGGAGCTTTACCTCAGGGCAGCGAGGATGGATGAGGGGAGTCGTAGTTCTTACCCCTCTGATGATGCTGAGGACCTCTGGGCGCCGGAGGAAAGGACCACAGACAATGATTCAACTCAAACATCACTTTACTGGTACCGGGTGGATGATACAGTACACAGTCACAGTCTGATTGAACGGGGACATAGCCACAGATTGTAAGGTGATCCTGTAGAGTCTGCTGATAGTCCCTTTTAATGGCGTTCGGGGTCTGTGTTCCTCTTTACCCTCTTTAACCACTCTGCAAAGCTCCTACACCAGCCCATTGGTCTGTTACAGTTAAGTACATTTGGTTCCTTACCTGTTTTCTTATGGCACACATGCTGTGTGCTTACTTTGAAATTGTCTATTTTTGCTCAGAGTGCATGTCTGTCTTAACCTGCTCTCTGTTAGGAAGTTTTCTTCCTAGGATTTATGTGCTATTCATTTGTTATTGGCTTGTTCAGCTTTTGATTGTGTCAGCATATATTTAGCATAGTTGGATTCACAGGAGCTCCGCAGATATAGAGGGTGCCGAGTCTTGAGTAGACTCAGGAGTATTTTTGTATTATCTGCTGTGGATATTTTTCAAAGGATTTTTATACTGACTTCAATAGTCTCCTGTCCTGTCTTTATCTATCTAGCTAGAAGTGGCCTCATTTGCTAGATTCTGTTTTCTGCCTGAGTGTGTCTTTTCCTCTCTCACTCACAGTCAATATTTGTAGGGGGCTTTCGATCATTTGGGGGTTCAGGTATGAGGCAAGATAGAATTCTTGTTTCCATCTTTAGGGGTAGCTAGTTCTCCAGCCGTGTTGAGGTGTCTAGGGTATGGTTAGTCACATCCCACGACTACTTCTAGTTGCAATGTTTGATCAGGAACTGCGGTCAGTATAGGTACCACTTACTCCTGTGAAAAATATTAATGCGGCTCCAAGGTCACCGGATCATAACAGGGCATAAAGGGTGGCCTACTGGTTGCCAGAACTGTTCAGCGGTTGCTAGGGATGGGATCACTCTCCTCTCTCCGGCTTTGGTCTTCAGCGGTGGAGATTCAGCCCTCCGTAGATCGCGGTGCCCCTCGGTGCTACCTTGCTCGGCAGATTCCTCCTCGGGCTCCACTGCAAACTGGTCTGCCAGTTCTGTGGGAGCGTGGCTCCCACCGGTTACCGGGTACTCAGTTTGTGTTGAGACCAAGAGTCCCGGTTCCCTTCTTAGCCGGATTTCCCCTTGCTGCTCTGCCCGTTGGCTTAATTGCAGAAATAGCTCATCACTCCAATGCCAGTTTGCAGGTTCAGGAACGCTGCTCTCCATAAGGCGGTATCCTGCCCTGCAGTTTCAAGGGTGGGTACTCCCGGGGCAGCGCGGTCGGCCGCGATGTCTTCCTCAACCCCCCGGATTATTGCACCAAGATGGGGGACTGCCATCTTTACCAGGCCGCACACGGGTAACAGGTCCGAAGTCTGACCAGGTATCACGTTCTTACATCCGGCCGTGCCCTGTTTGATTTTTATAGTCCCGAACTGGTGCAGTCTGGTTCTCGACCTGCCCCCTTGGTTGTTTGATAGCAAATGTGGCGGGGAGACATTTTGGTGCCTCTTGCATGGCCCTTCCCAGATGAAGGGCCGAGGCACGCTCCTGGGCCAGCACATTTTCAGTCACATTTCCAGGCCCCCATTATGGGCTTACGCAGTGAAATGAAGTCCAGTAAATAAAAGTCCAATTTAAGGCGCACAGTACTCCCGTTTTACTGGGTACGAAATCCTGTTCTTGACGCCAGAACTGAGGCGGTTGACAGGGTAGGGGGTACTTGGATACCGGGATAGGCGGTTGCTTCGATGGGGGGAATCATGACTCACTAAGGTGATGGAGGTGCAGCTCAGAGTAGTACAGCTCCCCACAGGTGGAGCTTTACCTCAGGGCAGCCGGGATGGATGAGGGGAGTCTTAGTTCTTACCCCTCTGATGATGCTGAGGCCCTCTGGGTGCCAGAGGAAAGGATCACAGCCACCGATTCAACTCAAACATCACTTTACTGGTACTGGGTGGATGATACAGTACACAATCACAGTCTGATTGAACGGGGACATAGCCACAGATTGTAAGGTGATACTGAAGAGTCTGCAGATGGTCCCTTTTAATGGCTTTCGGGATCTGTGTTCCTCTTTACCCTCTTTAACCACTCTGCAGAGCTCCTACACTCCCGTTTTACTGGGTACGAAATCCTGTTCTTGACGCCAGAACTGAGGCGGTTGACAGGGTAGGGGGTACTTGGATACCGGGATAGGCGGTTGCTTCGATGGGGGGAATCATGACTGGTCGGTTTCCGGTTCCGTGCCCTGGACCCTCAGTGGTAGGGGATGGGGGTGATGATGATGATGGAGGGGGAAGGAATGGTATTGTGACACCACCTGTGGTACCTAGTAATAGGGTTACCAGCGCTGCGGCCGGCCGCTAAGGTGATGGAGGTGCAGCTCAGAGTAGTACAGCACCCCATAGGTGGAGCTTTACCTCAGGGCAGCGAGGATGGATGAGGGGAGTCGTAGTTCTTACCCCTCTGATGATGCTGAGGACCTCTGGGCGCCGGAGGAAAGGACCACAGACAATGATTCAACTCAAACATCACTTTACTGGTACCGGGTGGATGATACAGTACACAGTCACAGTCTGATTGAACGGGGACATAGCCACAGATTGTAAGGTGATCCTGTAGAGTCTGCTGATAGTCCCTTTTAATGGCGTTCGGGGTCTGTGTTCCTCTTTACCCTCTTTAACCACTCTGCAAAGCTCCTACACCAGCCCATTGGTCTGTTACAGTTAAGTACATTTGGTTCCTTACCGGTTTTCTTATGGCACACATGCTGTGTGCTTACTTTGAAATTGTCTATTTTTGCTCAGAGTGCATGTCTGTCTTAACCTGCTCTCTGTTAGGAAGTTTTCTTCCTAGGATTTATGTGCTATTCATTTGTTATTGGCTTGTTCAGCTTTTGATTGTGTCAGCATATATTTAGCATAGTTGGATTCACAGGAGCTCCGCAGATATAGAGGGTGCCGAGTCTTGAGTAGACTCAGGAGTATTTTTGTATTATCTGCTGTGGATATTTTTCAAAGGATTTTTATACTGACTTCAATAGTCTCCTGTCCTGTCTTTATCTATCTAGCTAGAAGTGGCCTCATTTGCTAGATTCTGTTTTCTGCCTGAGTGTGTCTTTTCCTCTCTCACTCACAGTCAATATTTGTAGGGGGCTTTCGATCATTTGGGGGTTCAGGTATGAGGCAAGATAGAATTCTTGTTTCCATCTTTAGGGGTAGCTAGTTCTCCAGCCGTGTTGAGGTGTCTAGGGTATGGTTAGTCACATCCCACGACTACTTCTAGTTGCAATGTTTGATCAGGAACTGCGGTCAGTATAGGTACCACTTACTCCTGTGAAAAATATTAATGCGGCTCCAAGGTCACCGGATCATAACAGGGCATAAAGGGTGGCCTACTGGTTGCCAGAACTGTTCAGCGGTTGCTAGGGATGGGATCACTCTCCTCTCTCCGGCTTTGGTCTTCAGCGGTGGAGATTCAGCCCTCCGTAGATCGCGGTGCCCCTCGGTGCTACCTTGCTCGGCAGATTCCTCCTCGGGCTCCACTGCAAACTGGTCTGCCAGTTCTGTGGGAGCGTGGCTCCCACCGGTTACCGGGTACTCAGTTTGTGTTGAGACCAAGAGTCCCGGTTCCCTTCTTAGCCGGATTTCCCCTTGCTGCTCTGCCCGTTGGCTTAATTGCAGAAATAGCTCATCACTCCAATGCCAGTTTGCAGGTTCAGGAACGCTGCTCTCCATAAGGCGGTATCCTGCCCTGCAGTTTCAAGGGTGGGTACTCCCGGGGCAGCGCGGTCGGCCGCGATGTCTTCCTCAACCCCCGGATTATTGCACCAAGATGGGGGACTGCCATCTTTACCAGGCCGCACACGGGTAACAGGTCCGAAGTCTGACCAGGTATCACGTTCTTACATCCGGCCGTGCCCTGTTTGATTTTTATAGTCCCGAACTGGTGCAGTCTGGTTCTCGACCTGCCCCCTTGGTTGTTTGATAGCAAATGTGGCGGGGAGACATTTTGGTGCCTCTTGCATGGCCCTTCCCAGATGAAGGGCCGAGGCATGCTCCTGGGCCAGCACATTTTCAGTCACATTTCCAGGCCCCCATTATGGGCTTACGCAGTGAAATGAAGTCCAGTAAATAAAAGTCCAATTTAAGGCGCACAGTACTCCCGTTTTACTGGGTACGAAATCCTGTTCTTGACGCCAGAACTGAGGCGGTTGACAGGGTAGGGGGTACTTGGATACCGGGATAGGCGGTTGCTTCGATGGGGGGAATCATGACTCACTAAGGTGATGGAGGTGCAGCTCAGAGTAGTACAGCTCCCCACAGGTGGAGCTTTACCTCAGGGCAGCCGGGATGGATGAGGGGAGTCTTAGTTCTTACCCCTCTGATGATGCTGAGGCCCTCTGGGTGCCAGAGGAAAGGATCACAGCCACCGATTCAACTCAAACATCACTTTACTGGTACTGGGTGGATGATACAGTACACAATCACAGTCTGATTGAACGGGGACATAGCCACAGATTGTAAGGTGATACTGAAGAGTCTGCAGATGGTCCCTTTTAATGGCTTTCGGGATCTGTGTTCCTCTTTACCCTCTTTAACCACTCTGCAGAGCTCCTACACTCCCGTTTTACTGGGTACGAAATCCTGTTCTTGACGCCAGAACTGAGGCGGTTGACAGGGTAGGGGGTACTTGGATACCGGGATAGGCGGTTGCTTCGATGGGGGGAATCATGACTGGTCGGTTTCCGGTTCCGTGCCCTGGACCCTCAGTGGTAGGGGATGGGGGTGATGATGATGATGGAGGGGGAAGGAATGGTATTGTGACACCACCTGTGGTACCTAGTAATAGGGTTACCAGCGCTGCGGCCGGCCGCTAAGGTGATGGAGGTGCAGCTCAGAGTAGTACAGCTCCCCATAGGTGGAGCTTTACCTCAGGGCAGCGAGGATGGATGAGGGGAGTCGTAGTTCTTACCCCTCTGATGATGCTGAGGACCTCTGGGCGCCGGAGGAAAGGACCACAGACAATGATTCAACTCAAACATCACTTTACTGGTACCGGGTGGATGATACAGTACACAGTCACAGTCTGATTGAACGGGGACATAGCCACAGATTGTAAGGTGATCCTGTAGAGTCTGCTGATAGTCCCTTTTAATGGCGTTCGGGGTCTGTGTTCCTCTTTACCCTCTTTAACCACTCTGCAAAGCTCCTACACCAGCCCATTGGTCTGTTACAGTTAAGTACATTTGGTTCCTTACCTGTTTTCTTATGGCACACATGCTGTGTGCTTACTTTGAAATTGTCTATTTTTGCTCAGAGTGCATGTCTGTCTTAACCTGCTCTCTGTTAGGAAGTTTTCTTCCTAGGATTTATGTGCTATTCATTTGTTATTGGCTTGTTCAGCTTTTGATTGTGTCAGCATATATTTAGCATAGTTGGATTCACAGGAGCTCCGCAGATATAGAGGGTGCCGAGTCTTGAGTAGACTCAGGAGTATTTTTGTATTATCTGCTGTGGATATTTTTCAAAGGATTTTTATACTGACTTCAATAGTCTCCTGTCCTGTCTTTATCTATCTAGCTAGAAGTGGCCTCATTTGCTAGATTCTGTTTTCTGCCTGAGTGTGTCTTTTCCTCTCTCACTCACAGTCAATATTTGTAGGGGGCTTTCGATCATTTGGGGGTTCAGGTATGAGGCAAGATAGAATTCTTGTTTCCATCTTTAGGGGTAGCTAGTTCTCCAGCCGTGTTGAGGTGTCTAGGGTATGGTTAGTCACATCCCACGGCTACTTCTAGTTGCAATGTTTGATCAGGAACTGCGGTCAGTATAGGTACCACTTACTCCTGTGAAAAATATTAATACGGCTCCAAGGTCACCGGATCATAACAGGGCATAAAGGGTGGCCTACTGGTTGCCAGAACTGTTCAGCGGTTGCTAGGGATGGGATCACTCTCCTCTCTCCGGCTTTGGTCTTCAGCGGTGGAGATTCAGCCCTCCGTAGCTCGCGGTGCCCCTCGGTGCTACCTTGCTCGGCAGATTCCTCCTCGGGCTCCACTGCAAACTGGTCTGCCAGTTCTGTGGGAGCGTGGCTCCCACCGGTTACCGGGTACTCAGTTTGTGTTGAGACCAAGAGTCCCGGTTCCCTTCTTAGCCGGATTTCCCCTTGCTGCTCTGCCCGTTGGCTTAATTGCAGAAATAGCTCATCACTCCAATGCCAGTTTGCAGGTTCAGGAACGCTGCTCTCCATAAGGCGGTATCCTGCCCTGCAGTTTCAAGGGTGGGTACTCCCGGGGCAGCGCGGTCGGCCGCGATGTCTTCCTCAACCCCCCGGATTATTGCACCAAGATGGGGGACTGCCATCTTTACCAGGCCGCACACGGGTAACAGGTCCGAAGTCTGACCAGGTATCACGTTCTTACATCCGGCCGTGCCCTGTTTGATTTTTATAGTCCCGAACTGGTGCAGTCTGGTTCTCGACCTGCCCCTAGGTTGTTTGATAGCAAATGTGGCGGGGAGACATTTTGGTGCCTCTTGCATGGCCCTTCCCAGATGAAGGGCCGAGGCACGCTCCTGGGCCAGCACATTTTCAGTCACATTTCCAGGCCCCCATTATGGGCTTACGCAGTGAAATGAAGTCCAGTAAATAAAAGTCCAATTTAAGGCGCACAGTACTCCCGTTTTACTGGGTACGAAATCCTGTTCTTGACGCCAGAACTGAGGCGGTTGACAGGGTAGGGGGTACTTGGATACCGGGATAGGCGGTTGCTTCGATGGGGGGAATCATGACTCACTAAGGTGATGGAGGTGCAGCTCAGAGTAGTACAGCTCCCCACAGGTGGATTGAACGGGGACATAGCCACAGATTGTAAGGTGATACTGAAGAGTCTGCAGATGGTCCCTTTTAATGGCTTTCGGGATCTGTGTTCCTCTTTACCCTCTTTAACCACTCTGCAGAGCTCCTACACTCCCGTTTTACTGGGTACGAAATCCTGTTCTTGACGCCAGAACTGAGGCGGTTGACAGGGTAGGGGGTACTTGGATACCGGGATAGGCGGTTGCTTCGATGGGGGGAATCATGACTGGTCGGTTTCCGGTTCCGTGCCCTGGACCCTCAGTGGTAGGGGATGGGGGTGATGATGATGATGGAGGGGGAAGGAATGGTATTGTGACACCACCTGTGGTACCTAGTAATAGGGTTACCAGCGCTGCGGCCGGCCGCTAAGGTGATGGAGGTGCAGCTCAGAGTAGTACAGCTCCCCACAGGTGGAGCTTTACCTCAGGGCAGCCGGGATGGATGAGGGGAGTCTTAGTTCTTACCCCTCTGATGATGCTGAGGCCCTCTGGGCGCCAGAGGAAAGGATCACAGCCACCGATTCAACTCAAACATCACTTTACTGGTACCGGGTGGATGATACAGTACACAATCACAGTCTGATTGAACGGGGACATAGCCACAGATTGTAAGGTGATACTGAAGAGTCTGCAGATGGTCCCTTTTAATGGCTTTCGGGATCTGTGTTCCTCTTTACCCTCTTTAACCACTCTGCAGAGCTCCTACACCAGCCCACTGGTCTGTTACAGTTAAGTACATTCGGTTCCTTACCGGTACAGATGGGAACGGCAACAAGCTAATCCTCCTGCCATCGGAATTCGGTCCTTTTCTTTAAAGTGTCCTGGACCCAATATAGGACTGAGATACAGGTACAGTCTGTGGTGCTATGGCTCCCTTCTGTCGGTCCCACAGCGTGTAGGTTTGCAACCTGGGATAGACCACTGATTGCCTCGGCTCCGGTATGCCGGTGCCAACCCCGGACTTCCCCAGCTGACCCCAACTAGGCCTGGTTCGTCCCCTCCTGTTCCCGGGTCATCTCTCTCTAAGAGGTGCCCTCCTGTCAGGAACGCTGTCAGGCACGTCCTCTCTGGCTGCCTTCCCAGTACTGTCTGACTAAAATTAGCTCAACTGTCACTCAAGTCTCCCGCTCTACTCTAAGCTTCACACCCTGGACCTACTGAATATACGGTCCCTATGCTAAGGGGGGCTAGTGTATGGGTGCTTAGGACAGACTCTACAAGGAAACCCCAAATCCATAACTACGGAGGCACTACACCTTCTGTTTGGGGTGCAGTACCTCCCTGTGGCGCCTAGCCAGAGGGACGCCACAGAAGCTTACCCTGAACCCGGGTTTTAGATCTCCCCCTTCAGGTCTGGGGACAGAAAGGTGTTGTGTGCTTTGGTTTTGCCTGGTGTAAATACCCTCTGTTGCTCTCAGGTATGACACCACCCCCTGAGAGAGATAATGACATAGTGGATTACGAACTCTGGGGTGCCACACATCCCCCTTCCAGCACTTTAACCCCAGGGTACAGCGAGCAGCATTGGAAAGGCCAGCAGACTTAGCTGCCAAATGTAGGGAGTAAGCCAAGGCATCCTGCCAGATAAGCTGTACTGCTTCGGAATAGAGGCCAACAACCAGTCCCTGGACACACCTGTCTTAATTTAGTCCTCTAACACTGGGGAACAATTTGAAAAAAATGTTCTGTTGAGTTAGGTTTTTGAGCTGATTTATACTAAAATTGGCATGCTGTTTCCAAAAATGTAGTCAGTTTTTTTCTAGCACGTCAAGTTTTTCCTCCACAGCTTACCTGCCAGAGAAGCACAATTGCACAGATATCTGTAATAAGACTTGTTATCTGATTACAATTCAACTCATATAGAGCTACGTGGCAACTTGTAAGAGTAGTCACAACTGAGACAGTGTGGTGAGAGGTGTGTGCAGCTCCCAATACGTCATAATTATCAATATCTTGAAAAAAAACACTTTTTAGGTACAATAGTTTACATATTTTTGAGAAGACAAAAATCCTATGGTTCAAAAACTTGACGTGATAGAGAAAAATTGAGATCATTTCTGGATTCAGCATCCAAAAATTAATTAAGAACAGTTGTCTGACCTAACTCCTAAAAAATTGTGCTCCCCAGTGTAATTGATCTAACCGTGCCAGCATAGATCTTGCAGGTGCTGGATATGGCAGGCTTAAGGGCTCCCGAGGAAGATTTCTAGGTGTGCTTCAAATACATCTCAGCCTTTCTATCTAATGGAGACCACCATCTTCAAAGGGCAGAGCTGACTGCTTGGAGGATGTGGCTACAGTGGCATCCACTTTAGGAATTTTGCTCCAATGGAACAGTTAATTGTCGTCGAATGGGTATTTCCTCTTAGAGGAGGATGGTAAAAACCCTCGACTGTCTTGCTTGTCCCATTCTTTCTTAATAAGGTCTTTCACCATATCGATAACAGGCCTGCAAACATTACTTCGTGTGCAGTATTCATTTTTTTTCATCCAAAATCCCCATGGTGGACCAGACAGACTTGACTAAATTGTCCATACTCTCAATGGGGAAGCGCGACCTGCATTCTTTGTCAGATGATGATGACATTAAGGAGGTACAGGGGCGGGCTGGGCTGGGGGGCAGGGAGGCAATTGCCCCCCAGGCCGGTGCCCAGGAGGCAGCCGCTCAGGGCCGCTGGAGGACCAGCAGTGATTTTATGGCGCACCTGCAGTGTGCGGCCGCGTCATCCCGTTGGCCACCCGCCATGCAGCAATATGCGGAAGGTAAATTGGGCCGCCGCGGCCCTTTAAATCTGTCTCTGCGGCCGCCAGCCGGGAGCCGCAGATTAGTGCTTCCGGCTCTGTCCCTGCAGCAGCCGCTTCTTGTAGGAGGCTCAGGAGGAGTATGTGAGCTCCACTCCTCAGCGGCTAGAGCTGCTGATGCCTCCTGTTCCACAGGTAGAGCCATGCAAGTTCCTGCACTGCCTGACGTTACCGGGCATCTTCCCATACACTTTCCATTCCGGCTTCATCTCCTTCATCCTGGACAGTAAGGGGCTGAGTGTGTGTGTGTTGAGCTGTGTGTGTGGCTGTATATGAGTGTGGTTACATATGTGTGTGCGTGGGTGCATATATGTGTGGCTGCATATGTTTGTGTGCATGGCTACATGTGTGTGTGAGCACATGCCTTCATGCATGTATGGCTGCATGTGTGTGTGTGAGTGTGGCTGCATATGTGGGTGTGTGCATGGCTGCATATGTGTGTGTGCATGGCTGCATGTGTTTGTGTGCCTGCATGTGTTTGTGTGCCTGCATGTGTTTGTGTGCGTGGATGAATATATGCAGTGTGTGGGTGCACATGTTCATGGCTGCGTGTGCGTGGCTCCATATGTGTGTGTGGCTGCATATGTGTGTGTGTGCTGCTGCGTATGAGTGTGTGTGTGGCTGCATATGTGTGTGTGGCTGCATATGTGGGTGTGTGCATGGCTGCATATGTGTGTGAGCACATGCCTTCATGCATGTATGGCTGCATGTGTGTGTGTGAGTGTGGCTGCATATGTGGGTGTGTGCATGGCTGCATATGTGGGTGTGTGCATGGCTGCATATGTGTGTGTGCATGTGTTTGTGTGCCTGCATGTGTTTGTGCGCCTGCATGTGTTTGTGTGCCTGGATGTGTTTGTGTGCGTGGATGAATATATGCAGTGTGTGGGTGCACATGTTCATGGCTCCATATGTGTGCGTGGCTCCATATGTGTGTGTGGCTGCATATGTGTGTGTGTGCTGCTGCGTATGAGGTGTGTGTGTGTGTGGCTGCATATGTGTGTGTGGCTGCATATGTTTGCATGGCTGCATGTGTGTGTGTGTGTGGCTGCATATGTGGGTGTGTGCATGGCTGCATATGTGTGTGAGCACATGCCTTCATGCATGTATGGCTGCATGTGTGTGTGTGGCTGCATATGTGGGTGTGTGCATGGCTGCATGTGTTTGTGTGCCTGCATGTGTTTGTGTGCCTGCATGTGTTTGTGTGCGTGGATGAATATATGCAGTGTGTGGGTGCACATCTTCATGGCTGCGTGTGCGTGGCTCCATATGTGTGTGCGCGCTGCTGCGTATGAGTGTGTGTGTGGCTGCATATGTGTGTGTATTCATGGCTGCTTATGTGTGGCTGCAGATGTGCATGTGTTCATGGCTGCGTGTGCGTGGCTGCATGTGTGTGCACGTGGCTACATGTGTGTGTGGCTGCATTTGTGCGCATGTGCATGGCTGCGTGTGTGGGTGTATGTGTGTGGCTGCATATGTGTGTGTGCGTGGCTGAATATGTGAGGTGTATTTGTGCACATGTTCATGGCTGTGTGCGCGTGGCTGCATATGTGTGGGTGCGCATGTGCATGGCTGCGCATCTGTGTGCATGTGTGTATGTCTGTGTGTGTGTGTGCATGAATATATCAAGAAGGTGCACTGCTGTTGTCATATACAGTGGGTGCAGTACCAAGAAGAAAATGCCAAGAAGAACCGGAAAAAAAAGAAAAAGAAAAGACAGTAGTTAAATGGAACCTGTCACCCCTTTGGGTATTAAACTGTGCCCACCAGTTTACTCATGATGTAAATGGGTTCTAGTAACTCCTCTATGTGCCCAGACTGACCCCTCATACCTGAGAAAAGAACTTTTATTTTGTCCAGCGCTGGCCTCCTATTGAGTCTGGGAGGCTGCTATTTAGTCCAGTTGGATTATGTCCTTGCCGCATCCTGGCGCCAAAACCCGACCTGCACTTTTAAAAACTAACGCCATCTGTGACTGACGCTTGAGTGACTGCCGCACTTGCGCCTGTGCAGTGGAGCGGGTGTCTACGCTCTATTGAATATAGTGTGATGTCTCGTGAGACTTCACAAATCTCACATGATATTGGCACTATGTTCAATAGAGCGTAGACACCCGCTCCACTGCGCAGGCGCAAGTGCGGCAGTCACTCAAGCGTCGGTCACAGATGGCGTTAGTTTTTAAAAGTGCAGGTCGGGTTTTGGCGCCAGGATGCGGCAAGGACATAATCCAACTGGACTAAATAGCAGCCTCCCAGACTCAATAGGAGGCCAGCGCTGGACAGAATAAAAGTTATTTTCTCAGGTATGAGGGGTCAGTCTGGGCACATAGAGGAGTTACTAGAACCCATTTACATCATGAGTAAACTGGTGGGCACAGTTTAAAATGTCCAAAGGGGATGACACGTTCCCTTTAAAGAGATGCACACCAAAAAATAGAGTAGGTCTGTAAAAAATTAAACTTTTTTTATATACCCAAAGTAGAGAAAAACAACTAAAAACATATGGTGACACTCCCTATAGCCCAATAGGCAACTTCAGAAACAGAACCCTGTTAGCATAAATATATGGGACTAATCACAGGACAATACAATAAACCAGCAGCACAGACAGGCGGCAGAGCAGTTAGTGCTCATAGAATTCTATGGAAAGTCAAGACAGAACTATAAAAATGACCAAAAAATAAATAAATAAATGGGCAGGGCAAGATCCCCCCCCCCCAATACCAGATCTGTGTGCTGGAATCTAGTCCTGTATTTATCGCTCTTGACTTTCCATAGAATTCTATGAGCACTAACTGCTCTGCCACCTATCAGTGATGCTCCTTTATTGTATTGTCCTGTGATTAGTACTGTATATTTATGCTAGGAGGGCTCTTTCTGCAGTTGCCTATTGTCATCATATTACGTTTTTAATTGTTTTTATATGTCCCTTTAGTATAAAGTTTGCTGTTTGTTTTTTTTAGAAATCTACTCGTATTTGGTGTGCGCATCTCTTTAACTACTTTCTTTTCTTTTTTTTCTTGGTTATGCATGTATGTGCATGCCTGTATATGTATGTGCATGTCTGTATGTGTTTGCCTGTATGTGTGTTTGCTTGTATATGTATGTGCATGCCTATATGTGTATGTGTGCTTGTCTCCATGTCTTTGTACTGCATGTGTACAGGTAATGTATGCATGCATATCTGCATATAAATAATTGTATTTTTTATAAAATGTGTGTATGTCAGTGTCATATCTGGGGGGGGCAGGGGCCACTGTCTGCATATTTGGAGATAATAAGTAGAGTGACTGAGCAAATATGCAAGGAGACATCATAGGGGTAGAAAAGAGGGGACTGCATGAGCGGATAGTGTGAGGGCGCAGCAAGGAAAGGACAGAAGGCTGAGGTGGGGGAGAGTGATGAGGGGACATATTACAGAGACTGGGCAGTATAGGGGGACACAGTGTGAGGACAGTGTGAAGAGGGGCCACAGTATGGAGAGGAGAGGACAGTGTGGAGAGCATGTGCCATAAGAGGGACAGTGCGTAAATCATATTTAGTCAGAGGCACCTTGTAGAGCAGATTTTTTTTTAATTCCGGAGCATTATATTAATTCTGTTATTTTTAAAGGCATCATGCCGGGATATACTGCAGAAGACCGGAGAAGATGCAAGTCTGCAGACGAGCTGTAAATATGAAGAGTCATCATGGCGTCTGGACAAGAGAAAGAAAGATAATTACTCCAACCAGAGAGGATGTCACCTACAAGGTACCAGGGTGTAAATGTTTCTTTGTGATCCTGCCTGCATCCCATCAGTACTGAGGTTCCTGTATGATCTGCAGTCTGATGACCGATGACAACAACTCCCTGTATCTTCTTACCATTATTAAAAAGATACTGGAAGTTGGAGGTTCATGCAGTACAAATATATACAGGTCTGACCTGAAATTACAATTGCTATACTAGGTACAGATAGTAGTCCTGGTTCTCAAATTCATATACAAATAGTGGTCCTGGTGATTTAGTCATGTAATGATGGTGGTTCTGATGGTTTATGTACTAATGATGGTCTTGTTGATTTATTCATATACTAATGGTCGTCCTGGTGATGTATTCAACTAGTGGTTACTATGGGGATGTATTTCTGTTCTGCGGTTGGGTCTTGTCATGTATTTCTGTACTAATGGGTGTTGTGATGCTCTCTTTATGTACTGTTGGTGGTTCTGATTATGGTTTTCTTTACTGATGAGGGTAGTTGTACTGTGAGCGGTGACTGTAACGGCTCCTTGCTCTGAACCTATGACAGGAAGCGAGTGGCATCAAGGGGAATAAAATGTAATTTTCTCACTTAACACTTTTCCTGTAAGTCGGCTAATCAAGTTTAAAAGGCTATTTATCTACAGATTAATCCTATAGCTGCAAATGTTACCTGTGCTACTTTAATGTAACAGCCAGAGATAATCGGGCTAAAGAAAGGCTGTCACAACTTTAGGGCCACCGCTCAGTCCTTGCCCCCCGGGCCAAAATGTGCCAGCCAGCCCCTGAGGAGGTATCAGAAGAATCAGTTTGATCACCCTTAGCTGAAGAGACAGATTCAGAAATAAATTCTTCCTTCTTATACCTCTGCGTTTTGGGCTTATTAAAACCTCTAAGGGAACTCTGGATCTTAGCCCTAATAATACGTCAAAGTAGAATGAACCGATGACACTTCTTCTAGGGTCTGGCTACATGACTAACATAGCATTTTACTGTAGGAATCAGGAAGGGCCTGTGTACATAAGGCACATTCCTATTGCTTGGTCTTAGACAGCTTCTTAGCCTGAAAGGTATACAGTAAAGCAGGGGGATTCAGCTTACCAAGTGATAAAACACACAAATACTCACCATCTGAAGCTTGATTAGTGGGTACCGGCTTTTGAAATGGAGGCACCGTGCTAGTTTTAGAGGATGTGGAACTGTGAAGACTCCGTTCCCTCCTGTTGTCAGTATTATCACTCCCTTTGGATTTGTGGCGCCCCTGTGGATCCAGTCACCACAGAGGTACTGCACCCCTTTAGGGTGTAGTGTCCCACTCTTGGGTAAGAGGGGCACAGACCGGTGCTGGGAAACACAAGCCGCGCATACTACACTAGGTCCACGTAAGGGTTAGGGCGAGATTGCTCCTATGAGACAGCACCATCCCTGATCCTGTCTGGAAGAGGAACCAGGCCAGTGGGGATGGGTGTAGAGGAAGTAGTTAGAGGGATCAGCTGGGAGGAGTGAAGTTAGGAACAACTGAAACCCGCTGTGTCTGTGAACTTTCTTGATACGTCGTGAGCACCAGAAACATAACTACCAACTCACTCAGGTACCTTCTGCTGCCCTAGAGGTCAGCCCTACCTGTAGAGGGCTTAACAACACTGCTGCCTCCCTACCATTGGCCCCCAGAGGAACTGTCATGCAGCGGCAGTCATCTATAGCCACAACCTGTGGGTGGCGACATGTAAAAACAACAAGTTTCCCCAAGTCCGGTCATCCCTTCCCAAATGAACCCTCCATGCCACATGACCTTTCCTAAGAGAGAGGGACACCCGCACTGAACTTTTAGTGACACTGCCAGGGACACGGAGCCGGGTCTCAACCCCTATGACTCCCGTGAAGAATCCCTGGAGGGGCGTGTCAACTTGCTCGGTAAAAACACGCCTTACTAACGGTGTTTGAGAACCTTGAACTGTGCCCGGTTTAAAGAACAAGCGCCATGATTATCAAGGAGGAAGGGGTGCGGCCTCCCTTCTTGAGGCCAGGACACAGAGAAGCACCTAAAGCCGTACCCGCTGACCAAAGGAACTTGTGTTTAACAGAAAGTGCCAGTCAGCCAGAGAGATCCACCCACAGGTGTGGCCAACAGCAGCCAGAGAGACAAAGGAGACCAGGAGAGTAGACACAGGAGCAAGATGGCAGCGGAGGACCCGGATGTCATCATGGAGGACAAGGACTTCCCTGGAGAGGTGAAAGAGAGCCTTGGAAGCTGTTGCTCCTGGACCCGGGGTTCCTGCAAAGTGAGGTAGAGAGCCTGGGTCAGCAGCTGAGGAAGGCCCAGGTTGAGGAGGTGGAGGCATGGAAAATCGACCTGGTGGAGTGCATAAGCAGGCTGTGGGTGCGGTCCCGACCACCCTCACTAGCCCCGGAGGAAGACAAAGGAGCCGATGCTAAGGAACCAATGACGAATGAAGGTACCGATCCTCCACCGGTAGTAGACAAGACCCTGGTGGGGCCCCTAGACATCCCGACTGCTCTTGCACCCAGACAGCACCTGGCAGCCGCTGGCACCTGGGAGCCACCAGCACCTGGCAGCGGCCAGCACCCAGCACCAGCCGTCGGCTATGTACTGCCCGCGCCTCCGCAGCACTGGAAATTCAAATCTCCTCCTCAGTCTTCCGACCTCGTCCCTTCAGCGGCCGGTGACCCGAGATGCAGCGGCAGCAGGCTGACGTGGGTGGGCCATATGACTGAGGCGTGGAGGCGGGCTGGGCCGGATGACTGAGTGGGGGGGCGAGGTGGGGACACACACACACCACAAAGAGACACACACACCACACAGACCCCCCCACAGGGACACATATAGACCCTATAGGTACACATGCACTCACCGCACAGGGACACACACACACACCACAAGAGACACACACAACACAGAGACACACACACCCCACTCAGACACCCCCCCACAGGGACACACACACATACACACCATATAGGGACACATGCACTCACCCCACAGGGACACACACACACACCATTAAGAGACACACACAACACAGATACACACACACCACACAGAGCCACGCACAGGGACACACACACATACGTACACTATAGGGACACATGCACTCACCCTACAGGGACACACACACACCACAAAGAGACACACACAACACAGACACACACACCACACAGACCCCCCCACAAGTACTCACACACATAGCCACCCTATAGGGACACATGCACTCACCCCACAGGGACACACACACACACACCACAAAGAGACACACACACACCACACAGACCCCTCCACAGGGACACACACACATACACACCCTATAGGGACACATGCACTCACCGCACAGGGACACACACACACACACCACAAAGAGACACACACAACACAGACACACACAGACCCACTCACAGGGACACACACACATACACACACTATAGGGAGACATGCACTCACCCCACAGGGACACACACACACACCACAAAGAGACACACACAACAGAGACATACACCACACCGACCCCCCCACAGGGACACACACACACATACACACCCTATAGGGACACATGCACTCACCCCACAGGTACACACACATACACACACCCCAGGGACACACAGACAGACACAGATGTGCACAAATCACCTCACACAACTCGCCTCATACGTGTGCTATCTTTAATTTCCAAACATAAACATCTGATTAAAAACAGCCAATGTGCAACACATGTGCCATATAGGGAATTAAGGCAGATGTCAGTCATATGAGCTGTCTATTATGTGTATGTGTTAGGTAACATATACTGTCCGGCCAGGGGGAGGGTTTACTGTTGGCTGGAGATTTATTAGGCTGCCTATAGCAACCAATCACAGCTCAGCTTCTATTTTCTTACAGGTCATTAATATGACATATTCAAATTCTATTTTGTTATAGCTAACAGCAGTTAATTATTAACCCGGGCGTAGCCGGGTACTACAGCTGGTTTATCATAAAATCATATGTAAAAGTAATTGGTTTCGACTTCCGGTTCCGGCGCCTCCATGTGCAGCCGCGTCTAAGGGCTGCTCCGCTCCCCGCCTCAGCAATCCACCGACATCTGGCCTCCAACTTGGCCCCGGACATCCACAAACACAGCGACGGCTGCGGTAACCCTGGGAGCATCCATCATGACCACGATGGATCGCTATGTAACGAGGAGTCGGGAGGGAGAGAAGGCTGCGAGTCTGCATGAGGAGAACGGTAATGGCGGGCAGGGCGGGCACGGCGTGCTCAGCATGCATACAGCGCTACTAGATGGAGAAGTAGCGAGGAAGCCCGGGTCCGGAGATGGGGAGGCTGGAGTGGTAAAGGAGAGGGGAATTGCAAAGAAAGCCGCAGGGGATCCACAGGGAATATCCCCAGAACAACTACAGAATGCAGCAGCCGCCATGAGCAAACAACCCAAGAGCTGTCCCCTGCAGATAAGGAGAACATAGGAGAAGGGCAGGGTCCAGGAGAGTGGAGAGAGGACATGGAAGGAAGATGGGGAGCCCCACATTTTGACTATAAAGCATTGGCAAAAGAGTTAGCCATCCACCTTGCTGATGACTTTAAAACTGCAGTGGCTGAGATGGTAACAGCCACAACAAAAGACCTGAATGCCAAAGTTGAGACACATGATCAGCAACTCACAGAGACTGAATCAAGAATTAGTGCAGCAGAGGATAGAATACAAGAGCTGGAGGAACAGATAATATCTTTACAACAACACTCTGAATATGCACATGCAAAACTAGAGGACATTGAAAACAGAGCAAGGAGGAGCAACCTTAAAATAGTGGGACTCCCTGAATCTATACCTGCGAACCAACTGGTGGAAATTTTTGAGGTAGACCTACCCAAAGCCTTAGGTCTTACCCATAGATGTAAGACGGAGCGTACCCACAGAATTGGCCAGATGAGGGAGCCACAGGAGAGGTTGGCGACTTCAGGACCCGCCACCTCAACATCCGAACAGTCCACTAAATCAAGACACGCTATAGCGAAATTTCTTAACCACCGCGACAAGGAAGAGATTCTTCGCGCTTACAAGGCCAAAAAGCACCCACTATTAATACAGGGACACAGAGCTCTGGTATTCGCGGATTACTCTATAGAAGTTACGCGCCGCAGGAGGTCCTTTAGCGAAGCGTGCTCGTTACTTCATAGAAGAAATATTCATTTCCAGTTGAATTTTCCAGCGATATTAAGATTCAGGTCCAGAGAGGGAGTCATGTTGACCTTCTCTGACCCCGAGGAAGCAATGGTAGCTATCCGTGACAACACGAGTTCCCCAAGAGCAACGGGGTCACCGTCATCACCCCAACAGGACATTGGATCGCCTACGAAGCCCAATTCTGCTTTAGATTTGGATTCCGAGACTGATAGAGACTCTGTAAGATCCTACAGACTAAGATCAAACTCCCTGTTGGGTGAAGGAGCGGGGAGGAAACCGCCCTCGGAAACTCCACGACAACAGAGACAGGCAGGACCCCGTTGGCAGAAGAAGAGATGAGGAGAGAGTGAGAGGAAATTGAAGTGGAAATGCAACTGTGATTCCTTTTTGCTGGGCAGAGCTGTCATACCTTTGCTGAATACGTAAATAGAGGAAGGTTATACAGGCGAAGTGGGGAGAGTTATGCATAAATGTTATGTTTATTCCAATCTCCCCCCCTTCCCCCTCCCCCCCCCTTTTTTCTTTTTTTTTTTTTTCTCTCTCTTCTTTTTCATTCTTTCCCATTCCGCTCCTCTCTAAATCTCCAATGTCGTTAAGTTTCCTTGTTTTTTATTAATAAGTTGCTGACAGTATAAAAAGGTCACTATAGAGTCTTAAACAGACTTTTAAATGTTACATAACACGTGAGATGAATATAAGAACGTCGATGGTTGATTGCCAAATGCACTCTTAATATGGTGGAAATGATGCTAATATAAGTTTTAGACTATGGACCCAATTTATCTCTGTTATGGAGGGGATGACAGCTCTGGGCGAAGATGGGGAAATGGAGTTCTTAGGGAGCGAAAGGTTGGAGAATACTACTGTTATTATTCTTATATGTTTAATAGGTTGGGGTGGAGGCTGGGGCGGGGCGGGGCTACATTTGTTGGCTGCACTTGAGGGAAGAAGTGAAGTGATCCACTTGGAAAGATGTATGGAGTAGGTGTGGTAGGGAGGGGGGGGGAGGGAAAAGCAAGGGCGAACGAATGGGAAATATTTTTTTTTCAAAAATCTTTATTAACACAAAAAAAATTTTTTACATGTCTCCATAGTGGTATACATTATTACATAATAAGAATAAGTGTATATACCATATAGGAACAATCTCCAAGTTCGAGTCATAAGAAATAAAGAGGAGTGCACTCGTATGAAAGATATACCCAGAATAAGGCTCGCCTCTTATGTAACTTGGCGAAGCCAGAAATAGTGAAACACACAGGGTAGATATATCAGTAACGTAGCCATATAGGATTAATAAAATTGAAGGCAACACAGTTGTATAATCAATTTTGATAGATATAGCGAAAGTGGGGAAAGTAGGAGTAGATTAGAAAAAGGTATAAGAAGGGGGGAAGACAGCCGGGTGGGTGTTGAGGAAAGATTCCCGGGTCCCGTCTACTCCGAGATCCCCGCGAACCCAGGGGACTCCCGGAACAATAGCCAACCTTGCCATATCTGGAAGTATCTGTCGACCTGAGGGTGAGAGTGGGCAGACAGTTTCTCCATTCTGCATATGTAGTCCATCTCTTCAGCCCAAGTCAAGATGGAAGGGCAGAGAGATGTACGCCACTTCCTTGGTATGATAGATCTGGCGGCCGTGAGACAGTGCCGCAGTAGGCCTGATTTGAGTTTTTTGAAAGAGCCCGGGATCATAGACAGTAACCCTATCTGTGGGAGGCATGGCATGTCGTCCCCCATGATAAGGTTATATAGATCAAAAACCTTTTGCCACAGAGCCAATATAGGTGGGCAGTACCACCAAACGTGAAGAGCCGACCCCACCTCAACTCCACATCTCCAGCATAGTTCGGACCTGTCAGGAAACACTTTCTTAATCTCCCGGGGGCATCTGTACCATTTGGTTAGCAGTTTAAAGTTCGTCTCCTGAGCTTTGCAAGCCATAGAAAGTTTATGTGTACAGAAAAAAGATTTACTCCAGTCCAGATCCTCCATTTCACCTCCCAGTTCCCGCTCCCATTCCAAGATATACCACATTGACCTCCGTGTCTCGGTAGTCGTGAGATATGTATAAACCTTGGAGATCATATGAGGGGGAGCAGAGTCTGACAGAAGCAAAGATTCGTAGGGGGAGCAAGTGTCCACCAGAACGGACGGACCCCCAAGGGCAGAAACGAAGGACCTGACCTGGAAGTACTCGAACCAGTGTACAGGCCTATCGGAGTCTGGTGAGGCGAAGGAAGTTAGAGGGGGCATAGCTCCAGTACCCAAGAAGGCCTGGGAGAGGCGAGGTCTGTCTGATGCATTCCAGACAAAAAATTGGGGTACCTGCAATCCTGGTGGAAAGTCTGGGTTGTCGAATATTGGCGTCATGGGTCCCCTTAAAGGTGAGATAGAGAACTGTCGGTTAAGCGTATCCCAAGTTCCTAGCAGGTCCCGGGTCAGATGGGAAATTGAGAGGGTCTGAGGGCGGGCAGAATGTTTTATCCATGGTAGTGAAGTGAGGGACCACTCCATTATGTCGCCCTCCAGTCGGACCCATTGTTTAGCATCATGTCCGTGGAACCAGTCCGATAATCTCGTGAGGAGGGCCGCAGCGTGGTAGAGGCGGAAGTCAGGGAGTCCCGGGCCCCCCTCCCTCTTGGGTCTGGTCAAGATTTTGTACGATAGTCTCGGTTTACGACGCTTCCAGATGAATTTTGTACATGTCCGTCGTAGTTGCAGAAAGAAGGATTGGGGGAGTGCTATTGGTAGCGCCTGAAATAGGTATAGGAGTTTGGGAAGAATATCCATTTTCAGGACATTAATACGCCCGAACCACGATAGAGAGCGGCATTCGAAGGAGTCTAGATCGGAGATGACCTTGAGCAGTAAAGGTCGGTAGTTCAAATCAAACAAGAGAGAAGTATCTCCCGTGAGATGTATACCTAGATATGATAGAGAGGGGGCGCACCATCTGAAAGGAAAATTATCCTTTAGTCGTTGAACGTTGGTCTGCGACAAGTTGACATTCAGTAGCTCAGATTTTGTGAGATTAACTCGAAAATTGCTAAGCCTGCCGTACACCTCAAACTCCCTGAGTATATTAGGGAGCGATGTCTCAGGATCTGTGACGTATACTAAGAGATCATCCGCGTACAGAGCAAGCTTGTATGTGCGACCTCGTACTTCTATTCCATGTATATTTGGATTTCGACGTAGTGCGTTTGCCAGGTGCTCCATTACCAGGGCGTACAGGAGGGGGGAGAGGGGACAGCCCTGTCTTGTACCGTTACGAATACGGAAGGGCTCCGATAGCACCCCATTGCATCTAACTTTAGCAGTGGGATCTGAGTACAATGACATTACTTTACTCCGAAATATAGGTCCCAATCCTACACCCTCTAAGGTCTTCTCAAGAAACTTCCAATCCACTTTATCGAAAGCTTTTTCCGCGTCGACTGATAGAATGCATGAGGGTTGTTTAGAGTTCTTGACATGGGAGATCAAAAGCAAAGACTTGATGGTGTTGTCTCTAGCTTCTCTACCCGGGACGAATCCCACCTGATCGTCATCTATCAGTCGAGGCAGAAACGGGCCAATCCTATTAGCTAACGCCTTGGCAAAAAATTTCACATCTACGTTAATAAGTGAAATAGGTCGGTAGCTAGCACATGCCTCCGGATTTTTGCCAGGTTTCGGAATAACAGTGATTGTGGCCTCTAAAGCTTGTCTAGGGAACGGATTGGTGAGTGAGATTGCGTTAAAAACCTTAGTCAAGAAGGGTAGTAGAGGAGCCATGAATTTTCGGTAAAATTTGACCGTAAAACCGTCTGGGCCTGGGCTGCGGTTTGATGGGGTAGATTCGATTATGTGGGAAATCTCCATTTCGGTAAAAGGAGTGTCTAGTTCCCCGGCTATCTCCCCCTGCAGCCCCGGCAAGGCACTGTCAGTCACATAGTCTTCCAGCGAGATACCTGGTTCTTCCACAGAAGCAGGTGTTTTCATATCATGAATATTGTAGAGGTCGTGGTAATATTGACGAAATGTGTCGGCAATCTTGTTGGGATGACATATTTTTTTGTTTTGAGATCGTATTGATGGGATGAAAGAGCTTGTCGTTTTGGGTCTTAAGTATCTGGCCAATGGGCCGCCACACTTGTCTGCAAACTCATAAAAATAATGGTGCGCCCGCTCTCTGTACCTCAGGTAAGCTCGGTCTGAGCAGCTCCGGAGGTCCTCTTTGATTTTGTTTAATTGGAGAAGTAAGTCTTGTGTGGGGGAGGTCTTGTGGGCCTGTTCCAAGTGGTGAATTTGAGAGATTAGATTCTCGATATTGCTGGATCTGAGCTTTTTCAATCTAGAACCCTCCCGAATCAGGACCCCTCTTAGTACACATTTAAGTGCTTCCCATTGGAAGGGGAGAGGCGTAGAGTCCCCCACGTGGTTATTTAAAAACTCAGAGATCGTGGACGTGATTGATTTGGAGGTCTCTTCGTCTGTAAGGAGGTCAGGGTTCAAAGTCCACTGCCATGGGCGGGAGGGAAAGTCAGGTGGGTTGAGCGTTAAGAAAATTGGAGCGTGGTCAGACCACACCATCGGTCCAATCGAAGCAGTCGGGTCAAAAGATAATAGTCTGTGGCTCACAAGCAGGTAGTCTATCCGGCTGTAGGTCGAGTGAATGGGAGAGTAATAAGTGTAGTCTTTTTCACCCGGATGTAGTAGTCTCCAGCAGTCGACCAGTCTAAGACCGTGCATGGTACTCTGAATTGTACGAATTTGTGCGGTAGAGATTACCGATTTGCCAGAAGAGGAGTCTAGATTCTTATCCATAGTTAAATTGAGGTCTCCGCCGGCAATTATGGAGCCCTGGGCAATTTTCTCTACCTTTTTCAGGTATTTTGCACAAGTCTCAGCCTGTCCTCTGTTGGGTAAGTATAAGTTTGCAATGGTGTAAATGTGGTCAAAAATTTTAAGAGTCAGCGTTTGGAATCTACCCTTGGTGTCCGTCTCCTCTCCTAGAACCGTGTGTACTAGGGATTTGTGGATGGCTATGCTTACACCCTTAGAACGTGCCTCGGGATTTGGGGAGTGATACCACGATGTATAGTATCGACTCCTCACATCCGGGAAACTCCCAGTTTTGAAGTGGGTCTCTTGTAGTAACAGGAGGTGTACCCCCATCTTGTGGAACCTGTGGAGGAGCTGCGTCCTCTTTTGTGGGATATTAAATCCCCTGACGTTCAGCGAGGCTATTTTAAAGGGCGGCATGTCCCTCGGTCGCAGAGATAGCGTGTGGGCCCCTGTAGGCTCGCGGGTCTCACCGGCGCGGGGGGACCGCAGGCGGTTGTTGGTGAGGGACGGGAAAGCAGAGGTGTTGGAAGGGTCGGGGGTAAGAAGAAGAAAAAGAAAGAGAGAGAAAAGTAACAAGAAAAAGAAAAAAGAAAAAGCCCTCTGATAGGAGGGCTAGGTCCTTGATCCTAGGTCAAGGACAGGTAAGACTCTGATAGTCCGTTAAGCGGGGCTATCGAGTCGGCCTGCAATGCAGGTGTCCTACTGGGAGAGTTGACCGAACGATCACGGGATAAACGGTTTCCCGGGGTCAACCCGAACCCGACACAGTATATTATTGTAAACATAAGAAACAGTATTTAACAGAGTAAGCAACCTCAGATCAATATTATTGAAAAGAGTGCAACAAATTAGAGTAGACTGGGCAGCAAGCAGAGCCCTACTTATGCAATGCCAGCAGTATATACTTTTTCTCAAGGAGCAATGTGAGGAATGGTGACATATAAACATTAAAGCACATATCCATACAACTCACTGTGTCCCAGAGTTAAACATAACAACAGGTACTCATATCAAATCAGTCAGGGTAGGGAACTGACTTAAGCTAAAGCACATTTTCAGGATATACCCGTCACCTGAAAATAAAATATCTCAGGAGATTTGGAGAGGTAGAGAGGGGAGGGTTGAGGGGTAGGTAGGGGTGGGAGGAGGGAAGGGGTAAGCGATTAGGAAGGGAGGAAGGGTTATCCGACGGTAGGACCTATGGGAAAACTGAAAAACAAAGTAAGACGTCATTTAAACTCATGTCTCCATATCTGAATGCTGGGGTCCTCTCAGATCCTGTTGGTAAAAAGGAGATAGTGGGGGGTGAGGGAGGAAGGATGGGGGGATGGGGAAAAGTAGGAGGAAAGGAAGAAGGCGGGGGAAGAGGGAAGAAGGGGGAGGCATTTAGTAGTAAAACCTCAGAGTACTGTTCAAGACTCAGCTGGGTAAGGACGGAAGGAGTCCCGACGGTTTGATCTGCGGGGTAATGGTCGCCTTCCTCTCTCGTCTCCGCCTCGGGTGTTCACCAGCGGATTAGATGGCCAGTCTAGGATGACGATGTCGGGTAGATCCAGGGTCTCCGTAAATGATGGTAGATCTCTGGGATCCCTGAGGACCACCATTCCGCTCTGCTGCTTGACTTGAAGTTGAAAGGGGTATCCCCAAGAGTATGTTAGACCTTTGTCCCGGAGGGCGTCAAGGACCGGTCTCAAGGCTCTTCGTTTAGCCAGGGTGACTCTAGATAAGTCTGCCAATAGATGGATTTCCGCTCCGTCGAAGTCTATGGGGCCTTTGGTTCTTGCCCTTCTCATTATTTCATCTTTGAGGTTGTACATGTGGAGGCGGCAGATAACATCCCTTGGGTTATTAGGGTCAGCAGAGCGTGGGCGCAAAGCCCTATGAACTCTATCGAAGGCGATGGTAGAATCTGCTGGTCTATCAAGAATGATATTGAAAATACCTTGCAGAGTAGGGCTAAGGTCAAGCGGTCCTGTGGCCTCTGGGAGACCCCGTACCCGAATGTTATTACGCCGGTCACGGTTCTCGGAGTCCTCTAGTTGGTTAAAAATGAATGCGAGTTGTTCGGTATGTAGATCCAATAGTCTCTGTTGTTCTGAGAGTCGGCTAGATTGTGAGGATACAGAAGCCTCTATGTTATCTACCCTTTCCGTTATCTGAGACACCGAGGTCTGGAGGCCCTGGATTTCAGCTCTACACAGGGATTCCAAACGGGAGATGTAGCCCTCCATGTCTTCTTTGGTGGGAATTGCTGCCATTCTGTTTTGTAGATCTCTCAGTTCACACAGCATTGTATCTGATTGTGTGGGGCATGATGATAAGCCTGAGTGTTGAGGGGTTGAGAGTGCCTGTGCTCCATCTCCTACTGTCGCATCTAATATCCCGGAGTTAGATTCTTCTTGGGAGTGAGCTGGGGGATGGTGAGATGATGTCCCCGTGCTTTCATTAAAGAATCTTTGAATGCCTCTGTCTCCCTGTGCGGCTGGTAGGCCCGGTGGTGCTGGGGATGCCCTCCTACTTCTGGATCTCATGTTTAACAGCAAGGAAGAGGTATCAATATAAAGAGTTAATGCCTTGGATGGTGAGCGGGGAGCAATAGCACGTGCTCGGGAGTGCTGTGCACTGAGGGGAGTAGTAGTAGCTGTAATTGTGCAGAGGCTAGGTGTGCACTTCCCCAGAGTTAGTCCAGCAGCGTGGAGGGAGAGGGAGCGTAATTCAGAGAAGAGATAGGTACTTAGCTGTTAAAGTTCTGAGTGTCCCGTTCCTCCTCAGTGCGGTTCCTCCAGAGATCCTCCTGTGACTATGTGCCCCAGCGATTTTGAGCTGAAGTAGGTCTCTGGAGATGTCCTCCTCGGTCGTCACCTCCGTCTGGCAAGTGGAAGGCTGAGTCACTGCTTTCCCGCCGCCGTCTTCATGGAGCCGCGGCCATCTTAGAGAGTGCGAGGCGTCTTGGGAAGAGCGGGCTCCGGACCCAGGTGCGGGTTTCTCAGCCCGGAGAGACAGGCAGGAGGTGTCAGGGGTGGTGGGTAGGAATAGGGTCGGCGGAGGTTGCCGCTCTGGTGATATTGTGTCGGGAATCAGGCGAAAAACCCCGGGAACCGACGGAGCACTTAGCAGATGCGACCGTCCAGTTCCATCGCTAGGCCACGCCCTCATGGGAAATATTTTTAAACCTAGATCTGACAAATTGTGCATCTCCTGTACCTTATTCTTCTTACTTTGGTCTACACCTGACTATACTACATGTGTGTGGAAGTTGACTAAGAAAAAATTAGAGACCCTGTACGGGGAGGACTCTGATGGTTAGGTGGGTCTCCTGGAATGTCAAGGGGTTGCGCTCCCCAGCAAAGCGCATGATGGTTCTTCGCCATCTCAAAAAATTACGCATAGATATTGCTCTGCTTCAGGAGACCCACCTGGCCTCGGAGGACTTCTTCCGTCTTAAAAAATTGTGGGTGGGGGAGGTCTTCGGGTCTAGTGCGGTGGAGAGGAAGGCGGGAGTCCTGGTTTTAATTCACAGGTCATTGGCTCACTCAATTATCTCTACCTCAAGTGATGATGAGGGTAGATTATTTCAAATGACAATCCAAATACAAAATTATATCTTTAATATTTATAATGTATATGCTCCTAACGCAAATCAGAGGCCCTTCTTCCAACAACTACAGAACAACTTACTTCAGGAAATAGGGGTTAATAAAATAGTGGGAGGGGACTTCAATACGGTAATGAGAGTAGAAGAGGATAGACGCTCCTCAACACATACGCGAAGGGGAAGTCAGGACGGAGGGGGCCCGAGGGTAGAAAGCACCTTAGAATCCTTGACTAGAATGGTGGGCCTGTCAGACACTTGGAGACTAGCTAACCCTTTGGGTAGAGAATTTACCCACTTCTCACACCCCCATGGATCGTGGTCCAGAATAGATATGTTTTTTGGGTCCACTAAGATATTACAAAGAATGATAGACATCAAAATTGAAGATATGGTGATTTCGGATCATAGTCCATTAGTCTTAGAGATTAAAGACAATTATGAGAAAAGAACCGACTATCTATGGAGGTTTCTGACACATTCACCAAAGAAGAAAACTTCACCAAACTACTTGGGGAGTGGTGGACGCATTATACCGTAGATAATTTGGACCATAGATCTGACCCGGGTCTATTCTGGGAAACTGCAAAAGCAGTCATGAGAGGACATATTATGGCATACAGCATGGGGATCAAAAAAAGGGCTAAGGAAAAATTTATGGAATCCAGTCTGAAAGTGAGAAATGCTTATCTACAGTACAAAAACACAATGCAGATTCCTGACAAAGAGACATGGCTGCAAGCTAAGAAAGAATTTGATGAATGGGCAGGAAAACGTGAGAATATATTTAAAAATAGATTAGAGTTAGAACTACATAAATTTGGAGATAAAGCAGGAAGACTGCTAGCAAGATTGGCCCAAGGTAGACACACCTCTTCCCCTATTCAATCGATAAAAGATAGACAGGGTGATACCTGGAATGATCCTAAGAATATTGTGAAAACTTTGGGCATGTTTTATGCTTCTCTATATACAGAGAAAACAACTAACGACCCAGAAAAGCCTTCCTGGCTAAGTAAGATCAAATTGCCATCTATCTCCCAGGACGACATCCAAATTCTAAACAACCCGATTACGACTGGAGAAATTGAAGAGGCTATAAAAAATTTAAACCCGGGTAAGGCCCCAGGACCAGATGGCTATAATGGTGTCTTTTTCAAAGCTATGAGAGAACAGATCTCTCCGATTCTCTGTGATTTATACAATGAGATATTACGGGGATCGCCTATCCCAGACAGAATGAATTTGGCTTACATTAAATTGATCCCTAAACCAGGTAAGATACCCACTGATCCGGCTAGCTACAGACCAATTTCCTTAATAAATCAGGATCTGAAACTTTTATCTAGAATACTAGCCGATAGATTGGCAATGGTTTTGCCTAAAATAATATCTTCACACCAGGCAGGGTTCATCAAGGGACGATCGATGACTACAAATATCCGAAAAAGCGATGCTTTTGATGGATATTATGGGGAAGAAAGTCAAACTAGAGGGAGGGAACCCAGCCATGATCACCTTGGACGCTGAAAAAGCATTTGATAATGTCAGGTGGTCATGGCTGGGCAAGGTTTTAGATACCATAGGTCTCACGGGACCCTTTCGGCACTATATACAGGCTCTCTATAGTAATCCTAGAGCTTGCGTGAGCATACCAGGCTTCTTATCCGACTCCTTTACCCTCCAGAAAGGGACCAGACAGGGATGCCCATTGTCCCCCCTTCTCTTTAATATAGCCATAGAGCCTCTGGCACTATATTTGGAAGAATGTAATTCCTACGCAGGTTTTAAGGTAGGAACCAAAGAGATAAAACTCTCATTGTTCGCGGATGATGTCATCCTGTATCTTCAAAATCCAGAACAAGACCTTCCAAATATCCTGACAGACATAGAGATGATGGGCAAACAAACTGGATTCTCCCTAAATAAAAGTAAATGCGAAATTCTGTTTATAAATCCTGGGAATGGGTCACAGGGAAAAAAAAATCTTTGTGGCCTACCAATAATGAAAGATAGTATTAAATATTTGGGAATTCAATTGGCCAGGTCACCTGGATTGACATATAAACTTAACTTTCTACCGATCATTCAGCAGATAGAACAAGAACTGTCAAAATGGTTGGGATTGCCACTCTCTCTGATGGGACGCTGCCATTTATTGAAAATGGTTAGCTTTGCAAGATTGCTTTATCCCCTTCAAACTATCCCATGCTGTTGAGACATATTGACATAAAGAGACTGAATAAAGCTTTTTCTAAGTTTTTGTGGGGAGGAAGGAGACCCCGTTTAGCCTATACAACCTTGATCCAATCCAAACAGGAGGGAGGACTCCAGCTCCCAGATGTTAGGGGATACAATTTAGCGTGCATATTACGTAATGTCCTTGATTGGATCACAAGCACTAATAGATTCTCAGATGTAACTTTGGAGGGGGAGTGGGCCAAACACTGGGATCTAGCAGCTTTATTACACTCGCCGTTGACTTGTCTGCCCCCCACTTTGAAAAATACGGTGATATATAAAGATACTATAATGACGTGGAAGGAGGTTAGGAAAAAACTCAAATTAGCATGGAGGGTCTCGAAATTACTTAGCCCCTGGAGATGTCCGTCTTTCCCCTTAGGGCGTGAAAACTCTTTGTTTAAAACATGGAGAGATAAGGGAATTAACATGTTGGGAGATCTCATAAATCTAGATGAAAAAAGGTGGATGACTGAGACAGAGGTCTTGAATACCTATAATACCTATAATTTACCCCAATTCCACGCTATACAATATCGTCAGTTGAAATATCATCGCATCTGCGAGACATCTCTGGGGAGGTTGAGAATTCTTTGTGGTCTGAACTGATATCTATAAATGAAGATGAGGTCTCTATTACTTCATTGTACATCAAATTAAAACAGGTTCTGAGACTACAGGGAAGGAGAGGGTCCTTTAACAAATAGCGTAAACATTTTACAGACCCGGAACTTCCGCAGAAGATCCTTGAAGGGTGGGGCATAGTAAGACAATGTGTTATTAATGAGAGATAGAAAGATTCACAATTCAGGATCATGCACGGAACCATCCAGGGCTTCAACATACCTCCCTCTAAAGCCAATCAAGAGAGATGGGTCCATTGCCCAAAGTGTAAGTCGCCCATGACTGATCTGGAGCACGGTCTGTGGTCCTGCCCTGAGTCTCAGAAATATTGGAGAGCAGTGAATGCATGGGCTAGAGGGATTTGTGGAGATACAGGAGAGTTAGATCCGGTACGCTGGCTTTTTCATTATCACCCTCTTTCTAATGTTAGAGGACAACCCCATATACTATGGCATTACATTGCGCTGATAGCAAAGAGACTCTTGCTACAACACTGGCTCAACGACAGACCCCCGGATTTGTCTCAAGTGAAAATTACGCTACGCCACACACTGACACTCGAATCTCTAGATACGCTCCGCAATCCAAGTAAATTAGCCAAAAAATTCTTCATCAAATGGAGACGTTTTATTGAAAAAGAATTCACAGATGTGGAAGTCAAAAATTTCATGTTACCCTTCCGATCATCAATGTGGTATGCATTGGAAGAGTTAGAAGGCACATTAGGTAGGCTGAGGTGTTAGGTATAGGAGATGCAATAACTTTTGATACCCTGTCAACAATAAATTAAATGTTTTCTTTATTCATACTGATATTTGTTAATACTTGTGGATAATTTTTTCTGGGATAGGGGGTGGGAGGGATCTAGGGTATATATAATGTAACAGATGATCGTTTGTACTTCTACTGTATTGCTTTATACAGTTTTCTTGTATTGATGTTCTAACTGTATGGTATGTTTTTCTGAATTCTGTACAAGTGTTTATATGATTAAAACCCAATAAAAATGATGGTTCAAAAAAAAAAGTAATTGGTTTCACAGTACAAGGTCACATGATAGTATAAAAAAATTGGCAGAATTTCATCCAGTAAACTCGTCATCCATGTTCATGTGTAAGCAATCCGTCTTTTTAAAGCCGCAGTTGTTACTAACTTAGTTTCCTAAGATCAAGAATTTCAATGTATCTGTAAAAAACTAATACTATACTGTGGATTTGCACTGCATCTTATTTTTTGCACACCCAAAGACATAATTGGGTGAGTTTTATCCAATTTATAGAAATTAGTGCATGCTATGTTTATTTTCATGCAGTTTCAGTCTAAAGGAAAATCAGATTGTTTGGTTAAATCAATTTTTATTCAGTGCAAAGTAATGCAGGATATCACAATATCAATATTTAGCAGTATCAACAACATTTTAACTGTTATTTGATAGTGAATAATGTAGTCTATTTTTCAACTTGTATAAGACCTCTAGGAACAAATAGTGCAATACAAAAGTTGTGTTAGGTCTATTGGAGAACATATAAAACAAAAGATAATAAAAATAAATAATAAAAAAAAAAGGAGATGACGGTCAAAATAACCATAGAGAGAATAATGATAACAAGATAGTCCTTTGGAATCTCTCTATAGGTAATCTTATTATAACACTGAATAACTGTAGTAGGAAGTGCTAAAGTAAGTAAAGATATAGAGTAAAGATAGAAAAAGAAAGAGATGGCAAAAAGAGGGGGGAAAAGAAGATTAGCTGTGGGAAGGGGGTCATGAATGAAGTTCCCTATTATGGAAAGGATAGAAATGGGAGGGATGGGGGATAGACTGGGGCATCGCATTTTATCGCATCACACATATTCTTTATAAATGTAAGTGTTAATGGAAACGAAGACGACAAGGGTATATATCCCTCAGATGTATTCACTAAGGTCGTTGTTCAGCCACTTCTTCAAATATTCGGATTCCCTATAGTAAACCCAAGGACTCCATAATCGGTAATTTCTATTCACACTGTTGGGGTCAGGTGAACTTTGACTTGCTATTTCTTCAAGTCTGCATATCTGATGTAATTCAGCCACCAGCTCCGACTTAGTTGGACTGTACACATTTTTCCATCTTCTAGCTATAACTGTTCTGGCAGCCGATAATACATATCTCGCTAGTCCAGCTTTGTATTTGGAGATAGGCATCTCTAATATATTCAAGAGAGCTACAGGTGCCGTCACAACTACCTCAGAGGTGTTTGCACTGTCACATTAAACAACATTTTAGTACAAAAAAGAATTATCAGCTCACCATTGATGTCCTTCTCCGAGAATCCCTTTCACAGCACGAGTCACGGCTTGGCAACCGCCGATTATGTAAATTAGAAGGCAGAGATTCACCCGGCGATGAGGAAAAATGGCAGCACGTAGAGGAAAAATGTGTAAAACTTCACTTTCTTGCAAATCCATAAAAAATCTATATACATAATCAGCAGTTTTGCGCTTCCGGCCACTGTGCCGCTATCACGCACTGCGAGCGATAGCGTGCATGCGCCATCGTAAGCCGCCGACACTGGCCGGAAGTGCAAACATGCTGCCACCAACACCACATACCCCCGCCAATGCCCGCTCCACGCACCGCCCGCTGCTCCCCCGCTACTTCCTCCTGCTCCCCCGACGCTCACCTGCTCCTCCGCCACATCCCCCCACCACATCCTCCTGCTCCCCCGCCACATCCTCCCGATCCCCCGCCGCTACACCCAGACATTCCATGACAGCGGGGGGCGGAGCTAACAAAGCCCATCATATTGGGTGTGACCGAGGACACTCCCACCACATAAGGCCAGTGTCTCTCAGTCATGCCCATTATCACGCCCCTATGTAAACTCCGCCTCCCTCGCCCATTCATTTTTCCTCCTTCATGCTCCCAGGAGAAAAATGCGGGGCTGAGCTGGACCATGCACACAACTGCTAATCACCCCCTACTGCTAATCACCCCCTACTCCTAATCACCCCCTACTGCCCTTCTCATGCCCCTAATTACCCCCCCACTCAACCACACTGCCTCTACTCACCCCCACACTGCCCCTGCTCACCCCTCTTACCCCCATATGCCCTCACTCCCCACACTGCCCCTGCTCACCCCCTACTCACCCACACTACCCCCACTCACCTACACCGCCCCTGCTTAGCCCCCCCACTCACCCACAATGCCCCTCCTCACCCCTTTTACCACCGTATGCCCTTACTCCCCACATTGCCCCTGCTTACCCGCCTACTCACCCACACTGTCCCCACTCACCCACACTGCCCCTGCTTAGCCCCCCACTCACCCACACTGCCCCTCCTTTCCCCCCCAATCACCTACACTGCCCCTGCTTACCCCCCCACTCACACACACTGCCCCTGCTCACCCCTCTTACCCCCCATATGCCCTCACTCACTCCCAACACTGCCCCTGCTTACCCCCTACTCACCCACACTGCCCCCACTCACCCACACTCCCCCTGCATATCCCACCCCACTCACCCACACTGCCCCTGCTTACCCCCTACTCACCCACACTGCCCCCACTCAACCACACTGCTCCTGCTTAAACCCCCCCACTCACCCGCACTGTGCCAACTCACCCTCTTACCCCCACATGCCCTCACCCCCCACACTGCCCCTGCTCATACCCCCACTCTGTCCCTGCTTACCCCTCTCACCTCCCCACATGCCCCCACTCACCCACACTGCTCCTGCTTACCCCCACCACTCAACCACACTGGTCCTGCTTACCCCCCCAATCACCCACACTCTGCCCCTCCTTACCCCTCTCACCCCCCCACATGGCCCAAATCACCCACACTGCCCCTTCTCACCCCCTGCTCACCCACACTGCCCTTGCTTACCCCCCAATGACCCACACTGCTCCTGCTTACCCCTCACTTACACACACTGCCCCTGCTCACCCCTCTTACCCCCCGATGCCCTCACTCACTCCCCACACTGCCCCTGCTTACACCCTACTCACCCACACTGCCCCCACTCATCCACACTGCCCCTGCATAGGCCACCCCACTCACCCACACTGCCCCTGCTTACCCCCCTACTCACCCACACTGCCCCCACTCACCCACACTGCCCCTGCTTACCCCCCCACTCACCTGTACTGCCCCTGCTCACCCGTCTTACCCCTCCACATGCCCTCACTCCCCACACTGCCCCTGCTTACCCCCCACTCACCCACACTGCCCCTGCATAGGCCCCCCACTCACCCACACTGCCCCTGCTTACCCCCCTACTCACCCAGACTGCCCTCACTCCCCACACTGCCCCTGCTTACCCCCTGCGCACTCACCCACACTGCCCCTCCTTACCCCTCTCACCCCCCCCACAATGGCCCCAATCACCCACACTACCCTGCTCACCCCCCCCACTCACCCACACTGCCCCTGCTCATGCCCCCACTCACCCCACACTGTCCCTGCTCATGCCCCCACTCTGTCCCTGCTTACCCATCTCACCTCCCCCACATGCCATCACTCACCCACACTGCTCCTGCTTACCCCCCCACTCACCCGCACTGCCCCTGCTCACCCCTCTTACCCCTCCACATGCCCTCACTCCCCACACTGCCCCTGCTGATTCCCCCACTCTGCACACACTTACCCTGCTCAGCACCCACTCACCCCGCTCAGCACACACACCTGCTCAGCACACACTCACCCTCGTTCAGTGCACATGCACCTTCACTCAGGGCACCCTCACCCTGCTCAACACCCACTCACCCCTACTCAGCACCAACTTGCCCACCTCACTCCACACTCACCCCTCTGGTCGCCCATTCATCCCACAGCCAGACGACTGACGACCCTGCACTCACTCACCCTGCACTCACTCTGCCCTGTACTCACTAAACCCACATTCACTCTGCCCCCTCACTCACTCTGCCTCCTCACTCACTCTTCTCCCTCACTCACTCTGCCCCCTCACTCATCCCCACATTCTCTCTGCCCCACCACTTACTCTGCCCACTCACCCTGCACTCACTGTGCCCCATGCTCACTATACTTGCACTCTGCCCCACCACTCACTCTTCCTGCACTCTGCCCCAGCACTCATTCACCTCCGCACTCATCCTGCCCCACGCTCACTCAGCCTACACCATGGTTACCCAGCACTCACCCAGCCCTCACTCACCCAGCCCCGCACTCATTCAGCCTACACCACAGTTACTCCACACTCACTCAACCTGCACGCACACACCCTCAACTCACTCACCCTACCTGCTCAGCCTGCACTCACTCCACTCAGCTCGCATTCACTCAGCCTGCAGCCGGCTCACCGCACTCACCTCACTCACCTCACTCACCTCACTCACCCTGCGCCAGGCTGAAAAAGGAACTGCGCCAGTTCCTCATGCCACCATCCTCTCTCGCCACATTACACAAAGCACAGAGGAGGGGGGCAGAGACCGATGGGCAAAAATCACCACGCAGGGGACAGACAGCACAGGGTGAAGTGACAGCTGCTGCCCCCAGTGCCAAACAGCCCGCCCCTATTTTGATGTCACCGCACTCCCCATGCATTTGCATCGGGCCTTTTTACTAGTATAAAAATAATGCACAATCTGCGGCATTCAGATCAGTCCACAGGATGGTTAAGAGCAGTAGCCTTAATCATGAACATGCCTTAAAATGGTTTGGCGATGGTTGCGGCTAAATTGGTAGCCTTAATTCATGACTCACTGGACCACAGATAGACTTGTGGAGCTGAACCCCTGAGATAGAAAAAGTGACTTCAGAGAAACTTTGAACTTTATTTAGAGTATAAAGATTTGAACACAGGGGAAAGAGTGCAAGAGACAGGACCCTCTGGGTCAAGACATCGAACTCCCCTGGAGGAGCAATCGGCTAGCGAACCCCTACACAGGGATTTATCCGGCAGAGCTCCAGGGGGTCTAACAGCCGCAACTAGCAGGACCAGAGGGGCAATCTATACAGACCGTAACAGAGATGAAGTTGTTCTTGCATAGTAAATGTTAGTCTTGTTCAGCTCGTAGTGGGATCCAGGTAGTTCCTTGCAGTCCGTGATGCAGGTACAGCCAAAAGCGTACACCAGGAAACATTGTGCAATCCAAAATCAGCCATATATGAACTTGCAATACTAGCCTTGGCACAGATGTATGATTTATTTTATTCTTCATTAGCACAATACATATATTGAGGGCACTTCCTAGGGCGCTGGAATTCGGGGGAAGCGGTGCGTAAGCTTGTTCTTTTTTTATTTTTTTGGTGTGTCCTGGGTTGGCCTGCCCTGCCCCCCCACCTCAGTCATCCGGCCCCCCCTGCCCCCCCCCACCTCAGTCATCCGGCCCACCTCGCCCCCCCACTCAGTCATCCGGCCCAGCCCGCCTCCACGCCTCATTCATATGGCCCACCCACGTCAGCCTGCTGCCGCTGCATCTTGGGTCACCGGCCGCTGAAGGGACGAGGTCGGAAGAGTGAGGAGGAGATTTGAATTTCCAGCGCCGTGGAGGCGCGGGCAGTACATAGCCGACGGCTGGTGCTGGGTGCTGGCGGCTGCCAGGTGCTGGTGGCTCCCAGGTGCCAGCGGATGCCAGGTGCTGTCTGGTGGCGGCTGACGGGTGCTGGTGCTGCTGCCTGCCTGGTGCTGGCAGCTGCCGCCTGGTGCTAGCGGCTGCTGCCTGGTGCTGGCTGCTAGGTGCTGGCAGCTTCCAAATGGTGCTGGCTCCCAGGTGCTGGTGGCTGCTCTGGTGCTGCCTGGTGCTGGGTGCTGGCGGCTGTCGGTGCCACCTGGTGCCAGCTCCCGGGTGCTGGTGGCTGCCGGGTGCTGCCTGGTGCCAGCTCCCGGGGGCTGGTGGCTGCCGCGTGCCATCTGACGGTGGCTGAGAGGTGCTGGCAGCTGCCACCTGGTGCCAACTCATGGGCACTGGAGGATGCCGGGTGCCGCCTGTTGCCGGCTGATGGGTGCTGGTGGCTGCTGGGTGCTGGCAGCTGCCACCTGGTGCCGACTGGCAGGTGCTGGTGGCTGCTGGGTGCCGCCCGGTGCCAGGTGCGGGTGGCTGCCAGGTGCCACCTGGTGGCGGCTGCCAGGTGCTGGAGGCTGCCACCTGGTACCGGCTCCCAGGTGCTGGAGGCTGCCGGGTGCCGCATGGTGTCGGCTGCCGGTGGCTGCCAGGGGACAATGGGATGAATGGATGGGGCAGCCTGGAAGAGGGGGGAGTAGCTGGATGGATGGATGTGGAGGCGGCCTGAAAAGGGGAGAGAAGATGGATGGATGGGGGGTGGAATGGAAAAGGGGGGAGACAATGGATGGGGGAGAATGTACATGGATGGTTTGGTGGATGGGGGAGAAGGTACATGGATAGGTTGGTGGATGGGGAAGAAGGTACATGGATGGTTATATAGGGAACTTACTGTTTAGGTGATGTATTGATGGTGGTTCTGATTATGTATTATGTTATTGCCGGTAGTTCTGGTGATGTACTGACAGGGATCATAGTGATGATATATTTTTGTATTGATGGGGGTTCTGGTGATGTATTGACCTGTTTTGGTGATGTATTACTGTCCCCTATCACCAGCACCACTAGCCGAAGGAGTCCGGCGCCACCTAGTGACTGGGGCAGGGATAACAGTCACCGAGTCTGACGGTGACGTGACAATTCCTAAGGGTACCGTCACACCTGGACATATCGCCAGCGATTTCACAGGCGACGCTGAGGCGTGGCCTGTCACCGGCGACATCGCCAATGCGTCGCCTAATGTAAATGGGCGAGGGCGACATGTCTGAGTGGTCGCCTGGTTTCACATCAGAGCTGTGAAACCAGGCGACCATTCTTGGGCAATGTGTGCTGATCGCCCTGTGTAACATCTCATAAGCGATGTCAAGGGCGACAGCACACATCGCCTATACCATTCTGGTAGGTGTTTCAAGGCGTATTTACTAGCTCTGGCGGTCTGCGTGGATTGGTGGCAGCTCGAGCGTTCCGATTGGTTGTCTTGTTCCTCGGCGGCATAATTAATGATGTGTGTGTGGCGCCCCTGCGTCCAGGAGACCACAAAGGGAACTGCAGCCAGGCAGGTAGGACGACAGTTGCACATCAACACCCTCACAGCCCACACAACCCATGTACAGTAGAGGGCAGCACCCAACCCGGAGCTTAGGAACTCTAAGCAGGCGAGGGGTGGTGGGTTTAGAGCAGTGGGTGGGCAAACACGTAGTCTGGTGACAGACAGTAGAAATAGGGAAGGGGGAGGAGGAAGGAGTCAGTAGGCCGAGGTAGGCTGAGCAGTAAAGAAGGAATCACACGTCCTGGATGAGTGTGGTGTAAGGAGCGCAGAATCTGAACAGAGCCAGTGCGAGCCGCAGAGAGGAAGCCTATCTGGAGCCAGCACCTCAGGAGTGTGAAGGAAGAGAGGGACGGTGATTCCCGGGCCCTAGAATTACAGCCGAGACGACAGACTGCAGGTGAAGTAGACCTCCTATGACACTGGAAGACACAGTAGAGAGAGCCTGGTAGAGCCTCACATGGGAGGACTGCTGGAGGCTAGGCTGAGTAGAGTGTCGGCTCTAGAGGGGACCGTAGCTTCACCCATCATCCCCAGACAACTGACGGGGGACCACAGCTACACGTTAGGGTCCCTACCCCAAATGACAGGCAGCTCAGTGGCAACCCGGAGGGCTCACAGGAGTCCGAGCCACCGCCATACTGTCCGGAGTCACGCACAACCAAGTGAACACAGAGAGAGAGAGTTAACAGCCTGGGAAGGACACAGAGACAGAGTGAGGGGTCACAGAAAGGAGAGACCTAGCTGCAGAGAGTAAAGGGAACCCGGAGGGGAGAGTGTGCCTGTGTACTGAACTGAACTGTAAGAACTGTACTGAACTGTAACCTGAACTTGAGAACTTGAAAAGTAAACACGGTGAACCCTGAACACGAATCCCTTGTGTGTCTCTGCCTGAATACTACTCCTTACATACAGGTTTGCAGCAGCCCTACAACTGAAGAGCCACAGCGTGCAGGCTCCAACACTGAAGGAGGATTCCTGCAGCATCTGGACAGTAAGTGTACTGCACCCATCACTAGGCTTGCACACTACCCTGTCTCAGTGGGCTCGACATGTGCGTCCAAAGGTGTATTACCCAGGAGCGTACATACTGTACAGTAGCACATTAATATCGCCTCTGTGTTTGCGGCTGTGTTCAAAAGTGCAGAGATGTGCCACAACTGTGTGTTAATAAAAATGCAATTGTCATTACATCACAAATAATGTCTGCATGAGCGCTGTAGTAGCAGCCTTCCTGTAGTACATGACGCAAAAGCATATAGTGAATCCTGTTGCTTTTGCGGCGCCTCTGGGCCCCCGTCAACATGTGACATCTCTCCCGTACGTTCATTCGCCAGAACGTTGTCAATCGTTTGGCGCCGCCTTCCTGGTGCTTTCCCTTCCCCTGCAGAATAGTAAAAATGGCGGCAACCAGGCGAGCTGCAGTGTGGGGAGAGCCTGAGCTCCTTATTTTAATTGATGTATGTGACACCAGGGATTACTGGTGTCAGCAGCACCACACCCATCCGCGCCTACACAAGCAGGCTGTCCTGCGGAGGGTGCAGAGGCGTCTGGAGAGGAGGTTGGGGGTTGTGCGGAGTCCAAAGCAGATCTGCAAAAAAATTGCAGATCTGAAATTTAAGACGCCCGGACGCATCACCCGACTGCGTGCCAGGATTGCCCAGATGAGAGGTCAGTATTTAGCATGACAACATACACATACCCTTCTGTGTAAAGAAATACATATGAAAGCCAGCACATTCCACTGTACACCCCAACATATATAGGGGCAATGTCTGTGAGAGCTTCATCATAACTCTGCAGCTGCAGGATCATCTACCTGCAACATCCACATACTTTACCTAGCCACATATTGTAATTTGTTTACCCTACCCACATATGGCATAATGTTGGCCTATCCTGCCCTTCTTTCCATCGCACTCATCCTGACCTAATGCACTTCAAACAGCACTTTTTCTTAAGTCCCCACATATGTGGCCATGATGTTATTGTGACAAAGTATATTGTTGCCTCAACAGGTAGAGACAGAAGCCCTGACCATCCCCCATTCCCCGCTGGAGGAGCCCCACAGAGCCAACCAGGCTCGCCGGCCGAACTGCCACCAGGGACGCCTCCACATCCACAAGGGCCCACATCACCCCACAGTCCCCGACCATCGGGCTCCGAGGGGACCCCAAGGACTGCACCCACCCCACCCTTGGAAGGAGAGATATCAAGTGGGCCCAATTCTGCACAGTGGTTCCCTCAGGACCCCACAAACAGCCAAGAAGGTGGGTGTAATGTCAATATTACTCATGTATACTGTGCACTATATCTGTATTTCTGTTTTTTTTTCCCTTAATTTGTATAAAGGGACCTTTGTTATGGCCTAACAAAAACACATATGCTCATCTCATTACAGATGACACCAGCCAAGGGGTGGACAGGGCATTAAGCCCCTCACCATCCCCACCCCCCAAATGGTGGCTCCCCAGCCCCCTGGTAAGTGCAACCACTTCGATAATAAAACACACCTGCTATGTGTTCCAAACATGTTGCTGATGTTGATGTTCTGTATAGTCTGTAGGTGGCCCATCCCTGCAGGACCTGGAAGCGGCCCATGACGAAGCGGCGGTGAAGCTGGCACAATTAGCACATCTCATACAACAATACAAGCAAGCCCATCCCACCCCTGCCCCTTCAGAAGGCCAGCCTCATACCCACGTGTGATGTGCGATTTTAAAATTTTAAAGAAGTGTTGTGTATTGTCTACAAGACTTTTTTTATTTTTTATAGACCCTGTTGGTCCACTGTTGTACTCAAAAATACAGTGTTTACCACCATGGACCCTTGTTAAGTGTATTTCTGAATGTATGTATATGTTTAATATTTGTTACCCCTGTAACGGGGTTTAACCACATACCATTATTACGTAACAAAGGTAGACACGATAACACAAGTACATCTTTGTGTCCTCAAATGTGTTTATTTGTCACAAGCATTTGGGACACTAAAAATCTGGCTATATACACAAACACATCCCACACATGGGAAAACATTTCACCAAATATGTTTTTTGGTTATAGTCAAATAAAAGAAATATAACAAACAAATTGCTGACGCCCGAACCGGAACGCAGAAAATAAAGAAAAAGGGAAAATAAAAAAAACAGCCATATATTGCTGAGTGGCTCAATTTAATGATACCGGGGCCCACTACGCTGTCTTAAGTGGCTTCTGGAATGTGAGGGCCCTGCCTCCTCCGACGATGATGACGATCGGCGGTGATGTTGCTGACGGTGTCTGTAGAGACTCCCACGAAACCTTTCATGGTCCCGGCTGTGAGAGGCCCTAGATCTCCCATGCCTTCGGGAGGGGGAGCCTCCAGTCTGCTGGGCACGAAGAGGAGGCAGGCTCCAGGACTGCAGGGTCCCATGCTCAGCGGCATCCAGGGCATGGTGGATCACCCTCTCCACAGCCAACCGGGTGTCCCGATCCATACGAGCCAGCCGCTCAGACAACAGATAGGCAATGCCACAGGTCGGTCGATCGTCCAGGTGCCTCAGGACCCTGGACGCCCAAGTGCCCAGCTCGGATTGTGGTGGGGCCAGTTGGACTCGTCGGCGCCTGACAACAGGGGGTGCCGTGGTGGCCTGATCTCCACTGGCAGCTGCCATAACATTATCGTCCACTCTAGAGGGCTGTGTGTCCTTCATGGGGGCCTCTGGCTGGCTCTGTTCCGGGTCAGGAGTGTCCTGTCAAGTCACAATACAACATGTGTCACAAATAGCAGACCTACGCCTCAAATTGCCTACACTACATCATTATTTGTTGCGCAACATGTTTGAAAGGCTACAAAAATAAGTGTGTCCCGCTTTAGCCAGCACTATTTAAATGTGTGGGGCAAAACAATTGTCACTGTCCTCACATAATATTTATGTGTGGTGGGCCATATGTGTGTCCCAAAATGCCTAAATGATAATGGCCAACTCCCCTGGCCCCTACAGTACTACCCATTGTGTAGTTAAAGCTGGGTGACCCCAAGCTGCTTTGCTATATGTTAACACAACTACATCACTAATTAATACCAACATTGTTGTACTCCTCCCAACTTGTAAACTGCAGCGTACCTCTTGTGGCGGAGCCGTGGCTTGGGGAGTGGCCGAGGAGAGTCGTGCACTCCGCCTGCTGGACAGTCTTCGTAAAGGAGCAACTTGGTCCAGGATGAACAGGAGGAGGTCATAATACCACAGCTGTGGTCGTCTGGCCTCCTCCGTGCCCATCTCTGCCTGTTGGTCCAAGAATTTCTCGTGCTCCTTTCTAAACACTGTCTTTTGATTTTCTTTCTCACAAATTTCATGTCGACAGCCAAATCGGGCAGCATTCGTTGCGAGAGTGCCAACAACTCTCCATAGGCCATCCTCCTCACCACCCAGTTGCGATATTCGGGTAGTCTGGTCCGCCACAGACACTCCTTTTCCTCGTAGAGCTTAATGAACTCCCAGACAAACTCATGGTTATGTTCATCAGCCATCTGAAACAGCAACAAACACTATGTCAGCTACACAGACAGATGTTTTATTATGTACAGGCAGCAGCAATTGCACATTTCATTGATGATGAAAGGCAGCTAAATACCACCGGGAGTCCACAACAAACCCATATTTAACGATGTCCTCCAGCTACACATGTCTCCTGGTGTTGGAGTACAGGAACATAATATTCACTATGTCTAGAAGCAGGGACGCACCGTCCATTGGACAGTGTGAGCCCTGAGTACCAAGCACCAGCAGCCAGGGGGAGCGGCATTGGAGAAGAGGGCAGCGCCAGCAGCAGCGGTCGTCTTACTGTGAGATGGCAGGCGCCGCAGCATCACCCAGTAAGACAGCGGCGGCGCTACACTAGTGAAGGCTACAGGGGCGGCGGGGCTGAGGGCTGATAGCGGAACCCCCTCCCGCGGTCCTCTATAGGGCTCAGGCGGCAGGGAGCCTTGATGCACCCCTGTGTACAAGATGTTGGCTGGTTATTGCAACATCATAAAGCACACTATATAAAGGTCAGCTGCAATAATACTGGCAAGCCACAATTGCATCCACACACATTTGTCTGGGTTCAGATTGTGGACCACAGTGCTGCAGACACAATCTGAAACACTCAATAAATTGCCAAGGCTGGAGGCCAGGCACATGCAAACGGATGCTCACTGTGGCTTGGAACATTACTTTATATAATCACATTATTACACATATTAAGGATTGGCCAACACATGTATGAGGCCCTTTATGAAAGCTAATTGAATCTACAAGGGCAAAAATAAGCAGACACACATATATTTTGCCACTACATGAGCACATGATGTAAATCTAACCACAGTGGTGCAGAGTACAGTTTGGCCATAATAGCAAGCATATAAAACCTACCGTAATCCTGGGAAGACACTGAAGAGGTGTTCACAAGGCAGAGGTAGCAGTGCAGAGGGCTCACTGGCGCTGTGTCCTAAACTGCACTTGGAAACACACTGAAGGAGCTTCAGGCAGGTGTTTATTAAGCATCCAGAACCAGAACGCAGGTGAGATCACAAGCCTCATCAGTGTGTGACGCGATGGAGGAGGCTGATTGTGCATATGGGTAAGGTGCGCCATGATTGGCTGTGTGAGGCTTAACAATCATCGATGCACCTGCATCATGTGTGTTCCCAGCGCACACACTGTGGAGGTACAGTAGGTATGGCCACAACGCCACACTTCTGTAGCGCCATCTAGCATGAGTAATGACTAGCATTATGTATTTCTGAGCTGTTGCGTTGTGAAACATAGCGTAATTGAGTGCCCTGGCTTTTTTTGACGCACATGCGTTTAGTAACGCAGCACATTGTGATCTTAGCTAATGTATTGACAAAGTTTCCGTGTCCTGTTCACAGTGCAAATACACTGACCAGACACTGGTGCCTTCAGCAGAGGAGGGGTTGTTGTCCGCAGTCGTGCCATCAACACATCACCATACACCAAGCCAGTATGTATACATGTGCTGCAGTTTATTATTGTGGCAAACAACTCAAGGTGTACACGTGTTTGGATCCTGCTTGTTCAAATAAGGCCCCTTTCACATCAGCGGTTTTGTGCTGATCGCGGCAGTTGCAGTGAAAAAACGCAACTGCCGCGATTACCGCATAACGGCTGCACTTGCGGTGTACTTGCTGCAAGCCCCATACAATGTATATGCGGGCTTGCGGCAGGTCTGGCAAGTGCGGTATCGGCACTTGCGGCAGGTGCGGCCGCGAAAAAAAACGGTTTTCATATGGAGTCTGGGGGAGGAAGGTAAAGAAAAAAAACAAAAAAACGCTCCCCTGCTGTGTAAATACGGCCCTGCTGCCGCCCCCCCACGCTACGCCACTAGGCGGATGGATACAGAACAGAACAACTGTGCAATGTGCAATGAGGCCACAATCAAAATGTAACCAAAACAATCATAGGATACATTGTAACTTTATCAATATTTCATAGATTAAACTCAGAAAAATATTGCACAGAAAATTACTACATCCATCAAAATCTAACCTGCACAAACTCCTGCAAATCCAAATATTGGTAAAAAATGAATGGAGGTGACAGGCTGCCAGTGGGTCCCCTGCATGGGCAAAACAAACAGTTATAGACAATTCCTAGATAAACACTATAATGCCTGCATGTAGCAAAGGGATCAGTTCCTAATAAGACAAATTGTCCACAGGCCAGGAGATGGATACCCCTGCAAGGGTTGGTGAAGAGACCAATAAATGTGGAAACCCAAAAAGAAACCTGCTGGATATCTATGGAATTAACAGATTATATGGGGGATAGGCAGATAGTGGTTGGTGGAGATCCATATAACTTTATTTTTGTATGCATGTGACTCACCGTAGCCGGGTGCTCAGGCCTCAGGAACGAGCTACTGTCACGGTTCGGTGCTGGGGCTAGAAGGGTCCGGTGGTCAATGTAAAGGGCTGGGTAGAAAATAAAGTTTGTCTCGTGACGCCATCTGTGGGTGTCCGGTGATTGCACCGGCGCTGCTTGGACCTCCGGGGGATGTGCGGCAGCTAGATGGAAGACGCTCCCCACAGGACGAGCGGAAGTCCCCGGAGTCAGTTGGTGGAGTGGAAGGGAATAGGGTAGCGCGGTCGGTGTAGTGCGACTGGAATGAGGGACACGTACACATAAAGTCTTTTGGTACCTTTACTGGTGTTTTCAGGTACGCTTGACCGGGGGATGAGGTAGACACTTCTGGATTTTCCCACAGCAAGCAGGGTTATAGGCTTCCTATTAAACGTCGTTCTGTTGGAGTCTGGCAGGCATGAAACCCGACCAAACCAGTACTGCACTTTCTTGTGTGACTCTTTACACCCGGGTTTGTTGCACTGAGGGCACTTTTAAAGGAATACTGCCGAATTCTCGACTCCGGGCTCTCATTTGGTGGTGCTTCGGGCATCCAGGGAGCTAAACCCCCTTGTTGTGGTGCTGGTTTCTCTACAAGTCTGCACTGTGGCTTTGTAGCTCGGATCCAGTGACCGGAACTCTGTTGGGGTGAGTCTGGATAACTCCTCTGCCCCTATTCAGTACTTGTCTCCTGTTCCTATGACCCTTGTTCCAAGAGTCTACCACTCTCCAGGTGTCGCTGGTATGGGCCTATCGTGGCTCCAGTACCAGGTCAGCTTTCCTAGCTGTTTACAGTTCTCTAGTGACTGCACACTCTGGTGCTTCTCCTTCCAGGACCCGTATTTATAGGGGAAACTGGCTTACGCCAACCAGTGGAGCTCCCCCTACAGGCCTGGGGTGAAAGGTTTTGTTAGATAGTGGGGTCTGCTTGCTGTGTACTTTCCATCCATGTCCTAAGAGTTCCTGTGGTGCCCCAACCAGGGTGCCACATTTCCCCTTAGTTAACTTCAGTTCTCCCAGACTGAGCAAAAGTTTTCTTTACAACTTATACATTTTATGTACATTTAATAACCGGTATTTAAAGAGTCTTAAATGGAAAATTATACAAAAAGCACTGAAAAAAAGAAAGGGAAAAAACATGAAAAGCAGTCCATACGGCACTAGTCCATCTGCCGCAGGCTGGGGAAAAGGGAAGGAAAAGCAGTTTTTGTCACACTAGTCCTGTGACCATAGTCCGGGTTCAAGAAATGGGAAAAAAGGGTAAAGTCCAGCAGTAAAGTCTCTGATGGCTTAAACACATTTACGGGTACTCACTTTAAACTTTACACAAATTCTCTATGGGTGTCTTTGCTTTGGAGTCCGGGTCTAACCTTCTTTCTCTATCCCAGGCACTTTCTGTCCCCAACTTAGTATACTTGGGATGGTGCCCAGTTCCTCCACCCTTCTGTACACTACTTTTTACACTTACGGACTAAGGTCACTATTTACATTGTGCTAACGGGTGTTATTATGCGTTTACATTTTAAACCCACTCTCCATATCTATATGGGGCCTGCCCTTGTGTACTGCAACATGACCTACGTAGGCTAGGTGTTGCATATGTACTGTTCTCTGTTAAAGGTGGTAAGTCAGGTAATTGTCTGCGAGACCTTGGTCTTACTGTGAGACTAGCAGGTTCACTGATTATAGGAATCTCAGGTTCCGGTATAACAGGCTGCATTTCTTGCATTTGAACAGGTTCTTCTTGAACGGGTTGAATTGGTACTTGGTTTTCTACAGGTTGGTAAAAGGAAATAACTGGTATTAGGAATGCACCATTGCATGGAGGCCAGTCGGCTGGTAAATCTCCGATTTCAGTATGGAGTAAGTTTTCTTTGGTTCTTCAACTGTTACTGAAGGATAACTTGTTTCCTGAGGTTGTAACTAGTCAGGACATCTCCTTAGATGGTCTCTGGATACGGTTGCAGTTGTTCTTCCTTTATTCTTGCTAATTACACATGTTTTGGAGTTGTCATATTTTGACGGCATTACTGTGTAAGGTTCTGAATTCCAATTGTCATCTAGTTTATTGGTTTTTCTTTTTCTCTTGAGTACTAGTTCACCTGTTGTTAAGGGTTCTGCTGAAGCGTGTTTATTGAAATCATACTCTTGCTTGCTTCTGCTTTGATTTAAGTTCCTTTCAACACTCTCTTGTACTTTTCTGTATTGCTCTTGGCATTGATGATTCCAATCTACGTCTGGAGAATCTTGGGTTGGTTCAACTGTTCCAATCTCTAAGTCAATTGGAAGTTTTCCTGGTCTTGCTCGCATTAGATAAGCTGGTGCGTAGTTGGTTGAACTAACTGCGATATGGTTGTAGATATCCACAAGGTCAGGTAACTTTTCTGGCCATTGATTTCTCTCCTCGAGCGGTAAAGTTTTTAACATGTCGATGACAATGTTGTTTATCTTTTCGCACAAGCCATTTGTCTGGGGATGATACGGTGTGGTCCTTATCTTCTTACACCCATATAATCCTAGGAATGCGTGAAATAGGTCTGACTCGAATGCTGGTCATTGATCAGTTAAGAGTTGATCTGGATACCCATGCGGGCGACAAAAGTAACTCTGAAACGCTTTAGCTGCTACTTCTGCGGTTAAGTCCTTTACTGGTACTATTACGAGGAATCTTGAGTAGTGGTCAACCATTGTGAGTGCGTAAGTGTAACCTGTTCTGCTTGGGGTTAACTTCACATGGTCTAGAGCAACTATTTCAAGAGGTCTCTTAGTAATTATTGGCTGCAATGGCGCTTTCTGAGTTTGCAAGTTTTTCCTCCTCAAGTGACACGGTCCACATTTCTTACACCATCTCTCAATTAAACTCTCATGCCGACCCAGTAGAAACGGTCCTTTAGTAGCATTTCCAGCTTCTTCCATCCAAAGTGCCCTACATCATCATGGTAAGCTTCTAGAATCATTTGAACTTCTGTTTTTGGAACTACTATTTGCCAGATCAGTTCATGCGTTCTGGGGTTCAGGTAACATCTGCATAGCTTTCCTTGGTAGACGAATAACCTCCCTCTTTCTTTCCACCGGCGCTTGGCATCTAGTGAGGCATCTGGATCCAGACTGGAGTGCTCTTGCGTTATCAACTCTTTGATCAAGCTAACCTCTGGGTCATTGGCTTGAGTCTCTTTCCAGTCATGGTGAGGTAAAGGGTTCACGGTCCTCTCTTTACGCCTTTGACTCGCCTGATGACACGATGCTGTACCTGTGCAGTGGAACGCTGGCAATTCTATCTCTTCCAGATCGTCTATGTCTTCTCCTTCATCTGGAAGGTTAGGAATTCAGGACAGAGCATCAGCGTTGCCATTCTTGTGTCCTGCCCCGTACTTAACAGTGAAGTCGTAGTTCGACAATCTTGCCACCCAACGTTGCTCCAGGGCTCCCAGCTTTGCAGTCTCTAAGTGTGTTAGAGGGTTATTGTCAGTGAAAGCGGTGAATGGGGAGGATGCCAGGTAGTGCTTGAAATGCTCTGTGATTGCCCAGACCAGGTCTAGGAACTCCAACTTGAAGGAGCTGTAATTCTCAGGGTTCCTCTCGGTTGGACGGAGCTTCTGCTGGCGTAGGCTATCACCTTCTCTTTGCCTTGTTGTCGCTGGGCTAAGACTTCTCCTAGGCCTTCGTTGCTTGCATCAGTGTATAGCAGAAACGGTAGGTTGTAATCAGGATAGGTCAGGATTTCTTCTCCTGTTAAGGCATCTTTTAGCCTCTGGAAGGACTGTTCCTGTTCTGGTCCCCACCGGAACGGGGGCCCCCTGATCTTGCCTTTCTTAGATTGACCTACCAGGAGATCTTGCATGGGTGGCGCTATCTTTGTGTAGCCCTTGATGAACCTTCTGTAGTACCCGACCAGTCCCAAGAATTGGCGTACCTCTTTGAAGGTGGTTGGCGCTGGCCAGTCCTTGATGACTGTAACCTTGTCTGGGTCGGGTGCTACACCTTCTGCACTGACCATATGTCCCAGGTACTGGACTTTGGGTTTCAGCAAATTACATTTAGACGGTTTCAGCGTCATACCATACTTAGATAACGACTCAAACACTTCACTCAGATGTTGTAGGTGATCTTCATAGGTTTGGGAGTATACAATGACATCGTCCAGGTATAGCAGCACAGTCTCGAAGTTCCTGTGACCTAAGCAACACTCCATCAGCCTCTGAAATGTTCCTGGGGCACTGAACAACACGAATGGCATACTGTTGAACTCACATAACCCCATCGGCGTCGTGAAGGCTGTCTTCTCACGGTCTTCCTCTGCAACGGAGACCTGCCAGTACCCACTAGTAAGATCTAATGTGAAGAAGTAATTGGCAGACTTAAGTGCAGCTAGTGACTCTTCTATGCGAGGCAACGGGTATGCATCCGTATGTGTGACCTTGTTAATCTGCCTATAATCTAAGCACATTCTCATACTACCATCTTTCTTTTTAACCAGGACCAGTGGTGCTGCCCAGGGACTACAACTATCCCTAATGACCCCTGCATTCTTCATGTCCTGTAGCATCTCTTTTGCTTTTTGGTAGTGTGTGGGCGGTATAGGCCTGTACCTTTCTTTGATGGGTGCATGGTCACCTATGGGTATGTGATGTTGTACCCCTTTAATCCTCCCAAAATCAAGTGGATGTTTGCTGAATACCTGTTCATACTCTCGAACCACCCGGTAGACTCCATTTTTCTGATGAGAAGGTGTGTTGTCAGTTCCTACGCTGAGCTCCTGACACCATTTCTCTAGCTAATCTTTGGAGTGAGGGGGTTCATCTGTCACTGTCTGTGAAAATGATTTTACTTCGTGTATGGCATTGTTTTCAACATGGTACAATTTTGCAACAGTGGAATACCTTGGCAGTCTTACTTCATCATCACCATAATTCAGTATACGTACAGGGACCCTTCCCCTTCTTACATCGACCACCCCCCTGGCTATCAGGAGTGTAGGACAATTATCAGACATCATGGGCTCCACTACTGCCTGGTAGTCCTGCCCTCTGAGGCCCATTGCTGCCAGACACCAGATCATCATTTCACTTCTGGATGGTACTACAATTGGATTTGGATCTGTTACCCGTACACTGCCAATTTCACCATTTGACATTTTTACCTGCTGTTGATACACCAGAGCTCAGATCTCTCTCTGTGGAGCTCTCCTCTCTCTTGGTTTAGCGGACTCTGCACTCTGTTGGAGAAAATACTCCAACTGCTCTCCGCGCAGCAATGGCGGTTCAAATTTACAGTTCAACAATCACAGTCATTAAATAGCACACAATACCCGTTGGGAAACGAGTCTTTTCGCATCTTGTTCGTAGACGCCAGATTTGACTCAGGCCTCAGGCACTAGCTACTGTCACGGTTCGGTGCCGGGGCTAGAAGGGCCCGGTGGTCAATGTAAAGGGTTGGGTAGAAAATAAAGTTTGTCTCGTGACGCCACCTGTGGGTGTCCGGTGATTGCACCGGCGCTGCTTGGACCTCCGGGGGATGTGCAGCAGCTAGATGGAAGACGCTCCCCACAGGACGAGCAGAAGTCCCCGGAGTCAGTTGGTGGAGTGGAAGGGAATAGGGTAGCGCGGTCGGTGTAGTGCGACTGGAATGAGGGACACGTGCACATAAAGTCTTTTGGTACCTTTACTGGTGTCTTCAGGTACGCTCGACCGGGGATGAAGTAGACACTTCTGGATTTTCCCACAGCAAGCAGGGTTATAGGCTTCCTATTAAACGTCGTTCTGTTGGAGTCTGGCAGGCATGAAACCCGACCAAACCGGTACTGCACTTTCTTGTGTGACTCTTTACACCCGGGTTTGTTGCACTGAGGGCACTTTTAAAGGAATACTGCCAAATTCTCAACTCCGGGCTCTTATTTAGTGGTGCTTCGGGAGTCCAGGGAGCTAAAGCCCCTTGTTGTGGTGCTGGTTTCTCTACAAGTCTGCACTGTGGCTTTGTAGCTCGGACCCAGTGACCGGAACTCTGTTAGGGTGAGTCTGGATAACTCCTCTGCCCCTATTCAGCACTTGTCTCCTGTTCCTATGACCCTTGTTCCAAGAGTGTACCTCTCTCCAGGTGTCGCTGGTATGGGCCTAGCGTGGCTCCAGTACCAGGTCAGCTTTCCTAGCTGTTTACAGTTCTCTAGTGACTGCACACTCTGGTGCTTCTCCCTCCAGGACCCGTATTTATAGAGGAAACTGGCTTAAGGCAACCAGTGAAGCTTCCCCTACAGGCCTGGGGTGAAAAGTGTTGTTAGTTAGTGGGGTCTGCTTGTTGTGTACAATTCATCCATGTCCCAAGGGATCCTGTGGTGCCCCAACCAGGGTGCCACACATGTATGCATGTGCTCTATGTTTGCATGTCTGTATGTAGGTGTTCTGTGTATGCATCTATATGTATATATGTGCTGTGTGTATATATGTATCTGTATGTTGGTGCTCTTTCTATGCATGTTTTAAGGCTAAATATGGGGAGATAAGCGCATATAGGGTCTTGTCCGAGTAATATTGTAAAAAAGCATGGTCAAAGAATCACTCACCTGGATAGGTTGTGAGAGTCACAACCACTATTAAGGCTTTGATCGGTGTGCCACACAAGAACCCACAAGTAATCCAAACGATGGGAGGGAGAGGGTGAAAACCATGCGCTGCCGATCAGTTGCTGAAGTCCTAGTACAAGAACCAGAGTATGATGATAAACAGATTTATTGGTCAACCAATAAATCTGTTGACCAATAAATCTGTTTATGATCATCCTCAGCACGTGATTGGCAGTGCATGGTTTTAAACCTCTCACTCCTTTCGTTTGGGTGCTATGCATGTCTTTGTATGTGCTCTGTGCATGTATGTATCTGTATGTAGGTGCGTGCATCTCTGTATAACTGCTCTGTGTATGCATGCATCTGTATGTATGTGCTCTGTGTATATGCGTGTCTGTGGGTGTGTGTAACATACAGTGTTTGCGTCACAAACTGGGTGAGTATTTACATTTATGGTTTGGATTTCATAGACTTTAAATTAGCATTGGAGGTGAAACGTGTGACTTTCAGCCAGTCAGAAGTCACGGGCACAAGATGACGCCACTGGATTCGAGCAACAATAAAGAAGAGTGAAGACACCGAAGGTTGAATATAGATTTAAAGCACCACTTCTGAGCTGAAAAAAACCCACTGGTGTGGTGCTTTAATTATCACACAAAACATAACATTTATATCACCCTCTAGATTTAATTCACAGTGAAAAAGCTGGTACAATGGCTTGTCTTTCTAGAAAACAAATGTAACTTCACAGAGGGATGAACTGCCCACACAATATTAAAGGAATGATAATAAAACATAATCTCTGCTGTTAAAATGCAGAAGTAATTTTACTATGCTAACTAACAGAGAAGTGAAATTGCCATGCAAAGCACCTGAGAGCAAAATTCACCTGCAAGCAAGATGGTCCTGCTCTTGAAACTGAGCCTGTGGAGCTGTTTTTGTAAGTAATTTTTTTATGTATTTTCATATTTGTCTGCTGAAAAAAATATTTTCTTCTACTCTGTTTAAAGCTATTATTTATTGGGACATAGTTTGAGCCTTCCTTCTGTACCAGACTGAGAAATGACTGATGTCAGAATAATCTTTGATTACTAAACCAAATACTCCTCTGGCGAAGAATGTCCTTCTGATAAGGAGGAAAAATTCCATTGTACTGTATGTTAGATTACACTAGAAAAAGGCCCGATGCTATTGCATCAGGAGTGCGGTGAAATTAATTGTGTGAATCCTTAGTCGTGCTAACAGGAGCAGTAAACATGTGTGACACTATTTGCGCTTTTGAAAAAACCTGTTGTATGTGATGTGTTTGAATTTGGGTATTGTATATGTAGCTTGATTTGAGTAATTTTAAACATGTGCACTGTCTTCTGTTAGTTGTGTGCTGTATTTAGGTAAGTAGTGTGGTGTTTGTTGGCCGATGTGTATTATGTGTTGTATCTTGTGTTTGCAGTGTGTGTCTTTACACGACACAGTGTGTGGTAATCGAATGTGACTGTAAATGATTGTGGTATAGTGTTTTGTGTTTGTGTGATTGTGCGTGTGTAAAGAAAAAAACTGTAAAGAATTAAAAGCATAGTTTTTATTTACATTTCCAAAAGTAAGGGCAAAGCATCATACTATTACTTAATAGTAACTGAAAAGGTTGTTATGTTTCAGATAAATAGATGTCACTATAAAAAGTTAAAAATAATCAATAAGGAAAAAACTGTTGACATAATAGATATGTGCGTGCCTTGTTTCTGTCGTGCTTATTTTGGTAGATTTTAGAAGGAGCCATGGTACGCCTGGTGCGTAAGGTAAGTTGTAGTGAAAAGGCGTGCAAAGTAGTAAGAGACTGTTAAAAGGTAGCTGAGTAGGGTGTTGGTTATAGGGCAGGTATGATGGAGTGCAGTGTTAAAGTATGTAAGGGGAAAGGATGTAGTGAGAGTAGAATTATTAAAACGGTGTAATAAGGCGAAAGAGTATTGTGTAGGCAAGGGAAAAGAGGATGTATAGAGGGTGAGAAAGATGTGAAAAGGTGTGTAATAAGGTATAGTTAAAGTGAGAGGTAAAAAGAAATGTAAGGTTGATGGTTGAGGGTGTTGGTATGATGGTGGGGGCTGATGGTGGGTTGCAGCGGCCGAATGGAACAGAGTGGCGTTGAAGACGTAGAATGGTAGCAGATGATACAGGCGGCTCTGTGGTTAGCAGATTATACAGGCGGCTCTGTGGGTAGCAGAGTGTACAGGCGGCTCTGTGGGTAGCACAGTGTACAGGAGGCTCTGTGGTTAGCAGATTATACAGGCGGCTCTGTGGGTAGAACAGTGTACAGGCGGCTCTGTGGTTAGCAGATTATACAGGTGACTCTGTGGATAGCACAGTGTACAGGCGGCTCTGTGGGTAGCAAAGTATACAGGCGGCTGCGTGGGTAGGAGAGTATACAGGCGGCTGCATGGGTAGGAGAGTATACAGGCGGCTGCGTGGGTAGCAGAGGATAGAGGGCGCTCTGTGGGTAGCAGACTATACAGGTATCTCTGTGGGTAGCACAGTATACAGGTGGCTCTGTGGGTAGCAGAGTATACAGGCAGCTACATGGGAAGCAGAGTATACAGGCAGCTATGTGGGTTGCAGAGTATACAGGAGGTTCAGTGGTGGCACAGTATACAGGAGTCTCTGTGGGTAGCAGAGTATACAGGAGGCTCTCTGGTGGCACAGTATAAAGGAGTCTCTGTGGGTAGCAGAGTATACAGGAGGTTCAGTGGTGGCACAGTATACAGGAGTCTCTGTGGGTAGCAGAGTATACAGGAGGTTCAGTGCTAGCATAGTATACAGGAGTCTCTGTGGGTAGCAGAATATACAGGTGGCTCTGTGGGTAGCAGAGTATACAGGCGGCTGCATGGGTAGCAGAACATACAGGCGGCTATGTGGGTAGCAGAGTATACAGGTGGCTCTGAGGGTAGCAGAGTATACAGGCGGCTATGTGGGTAGCAGAGTTTACAGGCGGCTATGTGGGTAGCAGAGTATACAGGCGGCTCTGTGGGTAGCAGAGTATACAGGCGGCTCTGTGGGTAGCAGAGTATATAGGTGGCTCTGTGGGTAGCAGAGTATACAGGCGGCTGCGTGGATAGCAGAGTATACAGGCGCCTCTCCTTGAAAAAGCGTGCAGCGAAACGGCGTAGGAGATGGAGGTTTAGGTGGAGGCTCTTTTCTATCTTGCACAGCGTGCAGATACAATTTGGTATGCTCAGATGCAGTATTATGAGTTAAATGAGCACTGCTCTCTCTAAGTCATTGATATGGGGCTGATGGGGCCTTATTATGCTAATACATGTTATGTACCATGTCATGATCTTGTATGGGGATAAGTGCAATATGTTAATGTGGCAATGTACAATGTGCTATGTGCAATACCTAAATGTAATCTGTAACATCATGCTGTGTAAACTGCACTGCCTGTATCTTCAGCCAAACTTGCATTTTTAATTGAGTGCATTTTTGTAAATAAATTGTAATCACATTTTTTGAGCATAGTAAAGACTCTGTTTCTGTTTGTATAAAATGTTGTTTTGAGTCTGCCACAGGGGTTGATTAGAAGGGTTATATAGTTACCCTGGGCCCCTTTCTGTAAAATGTATGATCATCAGTGGGAACTATTGTGTATTTATACAGGCGGCTATGTGGGTAGCAGAGTATACAAGCGGCTATGTGGGTAGCAGAGTATAAAGGTGGCTATGTGGGTAGCAGAGTATACAGGAGGTTCAGTGGTGGCACAGTATACAGGAGTCTCTGTGGGTAGCCGAGTATACAGGAGGCTCTGTGGTGGCACAGTATACAGGAGTCTCTGTGGGTAGCAGAGTATACAGGAGGTTCAGTGGTGGCACAGTATACATGTGTGCAGTGGAGCTGAGAGGGGCTGGAGTCTGCGTGAGGTAAATGTCGTTGGCGGGGATACTGGGCATGCGCGAAGACGGGTGCGTCTTGCGCATGCGTGAGAGTGGCTTGGCCACGGCTTCCTGCGCATGCGTTCGCGCTGGGAGGCAGCAGCTAGTCGCTCGTTGGTAACGCAGCGCGCGCGATGGCGCATGCACGTTATCGGTCACGCCGCATGTGCGCAAGACGCCGGTCATCCGGTGCCGGTAATAGAGGCTCGGCAGCAGGCGGTAATTGTGGCTTGCCGGAATAGCGGCACAGTGGCCAGATGCCAGCAACTGGAAATTATTATATAGGATGTTTGTGAGCAAGTGACTGGCTTGCCATTTAAATTTGAAACATTACCTGCTTGATTTGGGAATGTACTACTGTTATTATTATCATTATTATTATTATTTTTTTTTTTTCTCAATTTATAGAGCACCATTAATTCCATGGTGCTGTATTTGAGAAACGGTTACATACAAAACAAGTTGAATACAATTAACAAACTAACAATGACCGACTGGTACAGTGTGGAGAGAGCACCTTGCCCTTGTGGGCTTATATTCTAAGGGGCAATGGGGAGGGAGACAGTAGGTTGGGTTAGTTCAGATGGTGGTGGAGCACTGGCTCCAGTGGTGGTGGAGCGCCAGGTAAGGTGGTGGTGGAGTGCCAGGTGAGGTGGCAGTAGGGTCATTGCAGGCTGTAAGCTGTTCTGAAGAGATGAGTTTTCAGATTCCACTTGAAAGTCCCAAGTGTAGGAGATAAGCGGACATGTTCGGGTGCAGAGTTCCAGAGGAAGGGAGATACTTGGGCAAAGTTTTGCAGGCGGTTGGATGAGCAAAGTATAAGAGTGGAGGAAAGAAGGAGATCTTGAGACAATCGAAGATTACGAATTGGATGATATATGGGGGGAGACAGATTATAGACAGCATTGTAAATCAATGTTAGTAATTTGAATCGGATATGCTGGGAAATTTGTGGGGCACTATAGTACAACAGAAAACCCTGTCACACCGTGGAGGCTTCGGCTACCCGGTATCCCCTGTGGGTCAAGAGAGGGAGCCAGACACAGCAGGGCAGAGCCGCAGTGATCAGGAGAAGGTATCCCGAAGACCGCACAGGAGGAGAGGAGAACACTACAGTCAGGAAGAGAGAGGAGGCAAGGCAGGCTGCAAGCAGGCTATGCTTCAGACTTTACTACAGAGCAGAGGAGGCCTTTACCCACTTGCTGTGGGGACCCACTGTGCAACCTGTCTACCCGTCAGTGCCCTGGATCGTTTTACCTGCTTAACAACAGTAAAAGGTAAAAGAGACTTTCCTGCATGTGTGTATCCTTCTTCTCCACTTGCAGTATTCCCCATAGACTGTTCCCACGCTCCTTATACCATCTCCACTCCAAGCTGTCCCTCCTCATCACGCTGCCCCTTTGGTCCAGTCCTACCTGCGGAGGACTACACCATCTCAGCCGCAATACCATCCACCTCCGGCGGACTGTGGCGGCGCTGATGCTACTCAGCAGAAACAGCAGGTGTAAATAATCCCTTGTACATAAATAGCCCTCTTTTTCAAAACAATAGTCCCCTAGGACACGGGATCAGGCACGGCCGCCATTACCCGTGACACTGTTAACCCTTTTGCCGCCTGATACCCGAGTACCCCACACCCTGGGGCTCAACATTTGGATGTGTGGTTTGAAGGACAAGGCAGAGTTATGGGTTACTCCAAGGCAGCTGACTTCAGGTACAGGGCAAAGTGTGATGTCATTTATTGTGATAGATAGATCGAGTAAGGACAATGCATCAGATGGGGGAAAGATGATGAGTTTGGTTTTGTCTACTTTTAGTATTAGGACGCGGGAGGAGAAGAAGGATAAGGCTGATAGACACTCTGAGATTCTCGCCAGCAGAGAGGTGTTGTCCAGTCCAGAGAGGTATATCTAAGTGTCAGCATACAGGTGGTACTGTAAGCCATGGGACTGTGCGAGTTGTCCCAGGCCAAGGGTATAGATGGAAAAGAGTAAGGGTTCCAAAACAGAGCCTTGAGGGACCCTGATAGAGAGGGGATGGGGTGAGGAGGAAGTGTGGGAGTGGAGTATGCTAAATGTGCAGTTGGAAAGGTATGAGGAGATCCAGGAGAGGATAAGGTCAGTTCTTGAAAGTGGATGGAAAGTTACCGGAAGTTAATGATAAGTTGAAAAGGTAGGTTAGGGATGGGTTGATTGTGGTGGTGAGGTTGGGGAGGAGGTGGGAAGGGATAGGGTCCAATGCACAAGTGGTGAGGTGCAATTTGGAGAGGAGGTATGCAAGTTCTCCATCAGTGATGGAGGGGAGGAGGGTTAGTGGGGGAGGGAAGTGGTCTGCTATTCATTGTGATGATTGAGCAGTAAAGACTTGTCTGATCTGGTCGATCTTGTTGTTGAAGTGAATTGCAAAGTCTTCTGCAGAGATGCTGGAGATTGTAAGAAGCAGTGGTGGGCGGAGGGGGGAGTTAAATGTTTTGAGTAGCTGCCTGGAGTTGTGGGACAAAGAGGATATGAGGGTTATGAAGTAAGCCTGTTTAGTGGAGGTGAGTGCTGTCTTGAGTGTGAAAGTTACTTGTTTGACAGCTGGGAAGTCTTCTTGTGAATGTGTTTTCTCCCAGCACTGGTCAGCAACCCTAGACACTCGCCAAAACTTTTTTGCGGTATTGGTGTGCTAGGGTTGTCTATTGATTTGCAGTGTTCTGCCATGAATGAGAGGATGACTGCGCAACAGATGATGTGAGTGTGGAATTGTAGAGAGTAGTGGCGTTGTTTTTATGTTGGAGTAAAGAAATGGATGATAGTGGTAAAATAGTATTGGAGAGTGTGTGAGCGTCAAGGTGTGTGAGGTTTCTGCAAGGGTATACGAGTTGGTGGACATGGGTGGCAGGTGAGGAGGAAAAGGATTAGAGTAGATGTGGTCAGAAAGGGGGAGAGAGGAGGTTGTGGGGTTAGTTATGGAGCAGAGGTGGATGAAAATAATGGTGCATGTCCATCTGTTTGGGTGGCTGTGGAGGACCATTGAGTGAGGCTAAAGGATGAAGGAAGTGACAGGAGTTTAGAGGCTGCTGACTGGTGTCAATGGGGATGTTGAAGTCACCCATGATGAATGTGGGAAGGTCAGCAGAGAGAAAGTGTAGAAGTCAGAAGGAGAATTGATCAATGAAGTCAGTGGTCAAGCCTGAGGGTTGATAAATGACGGCCACTTGGACGTTGGAAGAAAAGTAGATATGGACAGAGTGCACTTCGAAAGATGAGAGGATAAGGAAGGGTGGAAAAGAAACTGGGCTGAAGGTGCAGTTGCTAGAAAGGAGAAGACTTACTCCTCCACCATGTTTATTGCCAATGCGAGATGCGTGGGTGAAGTGAAGGCTGTTGTAACACAGTGCAGCTGGGGAGGCTGAGTTAGAGGATGTCAGCTATGTTTCTGTGAGGCCCAGGAAGGATAGTCTGCGATAGGTAAAGAGGTCATGAATGAAATGGAGTTTATTGCAGATGGAATGGGCATTCCAGAGAGAGGGAGCGGTGGAGAGGATGTCAGGGGAATAGGTTGTATATTTAAAAGATTGCAGTTGTGTCTTGCATGTATGTGGTGATAGGAGGGATAAATAGTGGGGAGTGTTGGCTGTGGAGGTCCACAATTGGGAGTTATGTCATCAGCTGTCAGAAGAAGCAAAGAGAGAGCAAGCAAGTGGAAGAATGAGAGTGGAGAGCTTGTTTTTTTTTTGCAGGAGAATTATAAGATTGAGAATCAGGTCAGCAGAGAAGTTCAGGTGGGGATGTAAGAGGGATGGTGAGATAAATATTTGTGTTGGGAGTGATGGGGTTTGGGGTAGTAAAAGAGAGTAAGGATTAGTGGAGCAGTTACTGTTAGGGCATAAGTAAGCATGGTTAAAGTGTTAGTGGGAAAGCAAAGTATTAGAGACCGTCAGCAGATGGATATAGCTGGTAACTTCTGGTTTCTTCTGGAGTATCTCTGCAGTACACTTATTGAAATCATCCACAGGCCTGCCTCAAACTATTTATATCTCTTAAGTCTGTTTCATACATCCGTGTGGTCCTTGCCGACACATGCTGGAGGCACGGACATAGGGAGGCACGTTATTTTTTATGGCCCCCTTCACATGTCTGTGATACCACAGGGACCATGTCTTCGCATGGAGCAGAGGCGTGTCCATGTACTCCAAACTGAGACATGTCGGGTTTTGCAGGAGGCACAGACCTCTTTTGGCCCAAAACATCCTGCACGTGGCTGTTCTCTGTGTGACATCCATGTACATGGACCAGAGCCAAAAGTTTAAAGCTTAAAAATAAAGAATTGTATACTCACCTCCCTCCAGCACTGCCTGCTCTCTCACTTCTTTGGCTGCTCATTAGTCTCATGTAATATTTACTGCACAGAGCCCAACAGTGGACCTGGAAGTGAGAGGACAGGTAGCGCTGGAGGCAGGTAACTATGCAATGACAGGCTGTCCGTGAGCTATCCACGGAGAGCACAATGACAGAACACAAATGTGTCACATGTATGACACGCAGAAACATGCCCCCCTCAAATAAGCCTGTCTCATATGTCCGTGTTGTGCCGGATGTGTGAAACATGCCTTAGGCTACGTTGACATGCGGCGTATTTTGCCGCGTATTTGGCAGTGCCGCTTTTTTGCGTGCAAAAATGCACAACTGCATGCCGACGCTGCGCTTTTCCTGGCACACTTTTACCGAGGCCATATTAACATGTAGCCTATAGGGAAAGCGCGCCGAAAAATAGCGCAGAGAATTGGTATGTGTAATGTTGTTATATCTTCTGTAGTTTGCTTGTGTCTCCCCTGTTTGTGTTCTGCCTAGTAACAGTGATGTAAGATAGAGGAGGAGCTGTGGCAGGAGAAGGGGGAGCTGGGAAAGGGAAGAGATTCATTAAAGTATGGTCACTCGACTGAGCAGTTCAGCATATCTGTGTGTGCTTCTGGAATCATCGTCATCTGCACTACAACACTACAATTGGCGACGAGGAAGCGTTCATTCATCAGCTAAAGGTATTTCAGTGCCACAAGATCATCAGTGCTCACCATGGCCTGTCTACCTGCATTCCCAGCTTTTGATGTGCATCAGTCCCAAGCAAACCTAGCAGCATGTTGGGATAAATGGCTGAAGCGCTTTGAGATATTTCTGCAAGCCATGAACATAACTGATGATACAAGAAGGAAAGCCATATTATTACACTATGCAGGGGAGCAAGTCTATGACATCTTCACTACTCTGCCTAACACAGGGGAGGACAAGGACTATGAGCTCACCAAAGCAGCATTGTGCAAACACTTCTCCCCACACAGAAATGCAGCATTTGAAATCTTCAAGTTTAGACAATCAAAGCAATCAGCCACAGAAAGCATTGATGAATATCATGTCCGGCTACGGCACCTTGCAGCTTACTGTGAGTTTACAGATGTAGACAAAGAAATCCAAATGCAGATATTACAAGGATGTGTTTCTTCAAAGTTAAGAAGACAAGCACTCAGAGACCCTACTATGACCCTTGCAAAACTATTAGAGACAGCACGTATAAATGATACTGCAGAGACACAGGCAAAACTCATAGAGAGCAGTGAGCCAGAAGCACCATCTTCTATAGCAAAGCTTACACAGAGACCACAAGTACAGGCGGCCACTTGTTACAACTGCGGTGGGTCGTATCCTCACCAGAATGTTTGTCCAGCAAAGGGTACAACCTGCCATAATTGTGGAAAACGAAACCATTTTGCAAAAGTGTGCAGATCTACACCGCAGCAATCTGCTCGCCCCACAGTACAGTCCAGGTCACAGAAGGTCCAAGTACTGCAGCTTAATGACGAGGCTCAAAGCACTTACTTATTCTCAGTGACTGAGGAAGGATCTCGGGCTGTGCACATGATTAACAATCCAAAACGAGTCATCCTCATAAATGGCAATCCAGTGGAAGCCCTGGTGGACACAGGGGCGTCAGTCAACGTCATCAGTCATACAATCTATAATCAACTCCTGAACAGACCTGCTCTACAAAATACCAGCCTACAGATTTTCCCTTATGGTTCCACAGCTGCGTTGCCCCTGTGTGGCAAATTTCAGTCAGAACTCACAGCTGAGGGGAAATCCATCACGGACACTTTTTACGTAGTGGAGTGCTCTGCAGATACGCTTCTCAGCTGCAGCAGCGCAGTGTCTCTAGGCCTGGTGAACCTGGTCAACAGCATTACAGGTTCTTCAGTCCCACATATTATGCAGAGGTACCCCAGTCTCTTTAAAGGCCTTGGTAAGCTAAAAGATGTTCAGATAAAGTTACATATTGATCAGTCGATACAGCCCTCCATCCAACCTCACAGGCGCATTCCCTTTCATGTCCGCAAACTTGTGGAGCAAGAATTGCAAGACCTGGAGGCATCTGATGATATTGAACGGGTTGAAGGCCCAACTCCCTGGGTCTCGCCAATCGTTGTTGCGCCTAAACCAAAACAGCCTGGTAAAATACGGCTTTGTGTGGATATGCGGCATGCCAATTTAGCTATTCAAAGAGAAAGGCACATCACGCCTACTATTGATGACATTGGGTAGGGTCACATTGGAAAGCTAAATTGCATTCACCGCATCCGGATCCGGATGCGGTGAACGCAATGCCGGGCACACACAGTTTTTGTCAAAACTGTGTGCAGAATACCGCACTGCGGTCACCGGATGGCTCAGGATGTGTAATCCTGAGCCATCCGGTAACTGCAGAGTTTGCGGTTCCCGGCTCAGCAAACCTAGGAAAGAGTTAAATTGATTAGTACAGTACTGTTTGAGGTCTGTAGGGGGGCTTAGACCCCCCTACAGACCGGCCGCCCACTTCGGTGGGCTCCTAATACAATATTCCCGATGCCACGGTCTCCTCCGAGCCCGTGCAAGACCCCACACACCCCCAGCCCCCCGAATGACTATACAGGGGTGCCTGCACCCCTCTGTTATCCTTATTCCTGTTTTGGGGGCAAATGATATATTAAAGACATGGTTAAAGGACATATTTACGTGTGTTCTCCTCCAATGTTGTGACGAATCCATGGGCGGGGCTGTATGCGGCAGCCTCCGCCCCCTCATTTGTTATGGCCGCCCCCTCTGTGCCTCAGCCATTGATAAGAGGCCGGCCGCGTCATGAAGGGGCGGGGCGAACCACGTCACACCGTGCGCCCCGCCCCTTCATGACGCGGCCGGCCTCTTATCAATGGCTGAGGCACAGAGGGGGCGGCCATAACAAATGAGGGGGCGGAGGCTGCCGCATACAGCCCCGCCCATGGATTCGTCACAACATTGGAGGAGAACACACGTAAATATGTCCTTTAACCATGTCTTTAATATATCATTTGCCCCCAAAACAGGAATAAGGATAACAGAGGGGTGCAGGCACCCCTGTATAGTCATTCGGGGGCTGGGGGTGTGTGGGGTCTTGCACGGGCTCGGAGGAGACCGTGGCATCGGGAATATTGTATTAGGAGCCCACCGAAGTGGGCGGCCGGTCTGTAGGGGGGTCTAAGCCCCCCTACAGACCTCAAACAGTACTGTACTAATCAATTTAACTCTTTCCTAGGTTTGCTGAGCCGGGAACCGCAAACTCTGCAGTTACCGGATGGCTCAGGATTACACATCCTGAGCCATCCGGTGACCGCAGTGCGGTCACGGCAAACGCTGCGAAAACTGCTGCCTGCATGATTTTAAACGCAGGCAGCAGTGCCGGATCCGGCCACCGGATGGCTTGTGAAGCCATCCGGTGTTTTGCATAGGCTCCTATGAGGAGCGTTTCCTGGTCCGGTTTTGAGCTTTTTTAAAGTTCAAAACCGGATCAGGATTCTAAATTAAAAACGCTGATGTGACCCTAGCCATTCTCACAGATCTGAATAGTGCAAAGGTGTTTTCAAAAATTGATCTAAAATCTGGCTATCATCAACTTGAGTTGCATCCAGACTCCAGGTACATCACAACGTTTAGTACTCATATGGGCCTGCGTAGGTTCAAGAGGTTGAACTTTGGTATCTCATCAGCCGCAGAAATTTTTCAAAATGTTATCAGTCAGGTTCTGTCTGGAATAGCGGGAGTCCTCAACGTCAGTGATGACATTCTCATATATGGAACAACCCAAGAAGAACATGACAGTCACCTTGAGCAAGTGTTTCAGAGACTGCAAGCCTGCAATCTAACTGTCAATCCATCTAAATGTGAGTTCAACCAAACGTCATTAACTTTTTTTGGATACATCTTTTCAGAACAAGGTGTGTCAGCAGATCCACAGAAAGTCACTGCCATCAAATCTGCTGGTCAACCTCAAAATGCCTCAGAGGTTCGCAGTTTTCTAGGACTGGTCACATACTGTGGACGATTCATACCCGACCTAGCCACTATTTCTCAACCCCTGAGACAACTCACAAAGAAAGATATTCCTTGGTCATGGGGTACTGACCATCAAGCATCGTTTGACGCGTTGAAGTCCAGCCTAACTGGTGACACTGTCATGGCTTACTTTAACCCATTAAAGTCCACAGAACTGATTGTAGACGCTAGCCCGGTAGGCCTGGGTGCAATTCTCACACAAGTGTCCAACAATGGCAACATTTCTACAATTTCCTACGCAAGCAAGAAATTAACAGATACAGAACAGCGCTACTCACAAACTGAAAGGGAAGCTCTTGCAGTTGTGTGGGGATGCCTCCACTTTCATCTGTACCTCTTCGGACACAAGTTCACAGTCATAAGTGACCACAAACCGCTTGTTCCAATTTTCAACAAACACTCTTCCAAACCCCCTCCACGAATTGAACGCTGGTTGCTCCACTTACAGAACTACCATCTTCAACTGAGATATGAAGCAGGAGCTGGAAACCCGGCGGACTATTTCTCAAGACACCCAATACCACAACCTACTAAGGACAACATTCCAGCAACTATTCTAGCGGAGGAACATGTAAATTTCGTTGCTGCACATTCAGTGCCAAGAGCTATGACCATGGAGGAAATACAACAGGCGGTGGACTCTGATCCCCAACTTCAGTTGGTTATAGACTCTGTTCGGTCTAAGAAATGGAGCTGTTTTCTTGCTGAGGCTCGCCTTCAACCACCAGATCGAGTAGGTTACTTGGAGGCTTTCTTTAATGCACGACATTCACTCTCAGTGTCGGACTCAAATCTGCTGTTGCGTGACAGTCGCCTGGTGATACCTCAGAAACTGGAGGACCGTGTACTTGATCTGGCCCACGAGGCTCATCAAGGGGTGGTAAAAACAAAGCAACTACTTCGAGAAAAAGTATGGTTTCCAGGACTGGACAAAAGAGTAGAGGCATTGATCCAAACATGCATTCCTTGTCAAGCAACTATAGTTGACCATAGGCGTGCACCTCTACAAATGACACCCCTGCCAAAGAGCCCATGGACTGCTGTCAGTGTTGATTTTTGTGTTTTACCGGACCGCACCTACCTGTTGGTGGTCATGGATGACTATTCTCGGTTTCCAGTCATTGAACATGTTTCGACAACATCGGCCAGGGCGGTTATACCACAATTAGACAAGATTTTCTCGGCTTATGGCATACCCGAGACAGTGAAGACGGACAATGGACCTCCATTCAATAGCACAGACTTTCAGTCATTGGCAACTTATCTTGGCTTCTCCCACAGGAAAGTAACTCCGTACTGGCCTCAAGCCAATGGAGAAGTGGAGCGATTCATGCAATCAATCAACAAGACCCTGAGGATTGCTACCATGGAGCACAAGGACTCGCAACAAGAATTACATAGATTCCTAAGACAGTACAGAGCCACACCACACTCCACTACTGGGATACCACCAGCAACGGCATTGTTCGGCAGGCCCTTGCGCGTCAAAATCCCATGCATTCCGTCAGTTCCTGTCCAAACCCCAATTGCTATTAATGATTCCGTCTCTAAGAGTAAAATGAAGCAGTATGCAGAAAAAAGTAGCCGCCGTTACAAGCATCCAGAAATAAAGGTGGGTGATTGGGTTCTGGTAAAGAGACTGAGACCTAGCGACAAGTTTGCATCGCCATACTATCCCGAGCCCTTTCAGGCCACACAAGTCAGAGGCACCATGATTACTGCTAAAAACCAAAATCATCAGGTCACTAGAAATGTGTCCCATTTTAAAAAACTTCGTGGCTACGTCCCAGAGACGACGCACGCAGAGGAAGTGGATAGCGACGACCTACTGCCAGAGACAATGACCTCAGCTGCTCCCATAGGAGATACCTCAGAAGACCCCCCAAGTTTACCTGGAAATGAGATGTCTCGACGTTATCCTGGGAGAACAAATCGAGGGCCACCAGTCCACCTTGCGGACTATGTTCTGCAGTAGAGAAAAAAAAAACAACTTTTCTACAACGCAAACTTTTGAACGGTTAACTATTTACTTTGTTTTTTTTGTAAGATGATAAGAGATGTAATGTTGTTATATCTTCTGTAGTTTGCTTGTGTCTCCCCTGTTTGTGTTCTGCCTAGTAACAGTGATGTAAGATAGAGGAGGAGCTGTGGCAGGAGAAGGGGGAGCTGGGAAAGGGAAGAGATTCATTAAAGTATGGTCACTCGACTGAGCAGTTCAGCATATCTGTGTGTGCTTCTGGAATCATCGTCATCTGCACTACAACACTACAGTATGTCATTTCTTTTTGTGTGCACGCTTTTGCAGTGAAAACGCAAAAACATAAAATGAGGCATCTGCACACCTTTAGCTTTTGCTGTAAGGCTTAACCAGCTTTGTTTTGCACTGCTTTTACGTGAGCACTCAAAAGCGTTGCATAACAGCAGGAATAAGTGGCCATTACACTACATGTGAACGTAGGCTTTAGCGGCCACTTTACACACACCAACGTATCTGTCCAACTTCTGACCAACTTGCTGGTTGCAGTGAAATCATGGACACATTGCTCCATTGTACACAGTCACAAAATGGAGCAATGTGTCCATGATTTCACTGCAACCAGCAAGTTGGTCAGAAGTTGGACAGATAAGTTGGTGTGTGTAAAGTGGCCATTAGGGCCGCTTTACACACACCAACTTCTGTGTCCAACTTCTGAACAGATATCTGGTTGCACTGAAATCATGGACACATTGTTCCATTTTGTGGCTGTGTACAAATGGACAGACGTCGAGTTTCTTTGCCCAAGAATAACCTGAAAAAGAATTGGATCCCAACCTTCTCTACTAGCTTCAGCATTGACTATTCTTGTACTGTTAAATCATTCAAGAAATGTATTCCCATACTGTACCAGGATCCTATTCTTGCTGCTATCCTGAAAGATGGATTTCGCTGTGTCCCCAAAAAATCTCCATCTCTAGGTAATATCTTGTCTCCATCCCTTTTTACTTCTAAAAATTACGTGCGTACATGGCTCGATACCGTTGGCAATTACCCCTGTGGGGGTGCACGGTATGGGCTTTGTAAACACATGGATAAGCAAAAATCCTTTGTCGATCGTGTCTCTGGCCAGCTTCACACTACGGCTGGGATCCGATCCATGGCTGTCCACTTGAGGCAGAAAGCCATGGACCGGATCAGCACACAGAACCGGAGGGCTAATTTGCCCTCTGGTCCGGTGTGCAGCTGCACGCAGCTGCCGCAGTTCAGGACCGCGGCTAGCTCCCCACAAGCCGCGGTCATGTCCTATCAGCGGCGGCAGCTGCGTGCGGCTGCACACCGGACCCGAGGGCAAATTAGCCCTCCAGTTCTGTGTGCTGATCCGGTCTGCGGCTGTCTGCCTCAAGCGGACAGCCACGGATCGGATTCCAGTCGTAGTATAAAGCCAGCCTTAGTCCATGTGTTGTGCAATTTTTTTTCACGGACCCATTGACTTGCATGGCCGAGTGTGATCCAATTTATGAAGGCAACTCAATCCATGGAAAAAAAAGAAAATTATACTTGTGAACTGCCATATGGATAGAGTCCATATTTCTTATTGCATGCTTAGGGCTCATTCAGACCAACTTACTAAATGTTTATATGGTGTCCATTTGTAAAACTGATAGCATATGGACAGCACCAATGGAAGTCAATGTGATCAGCTCACGTGAATGTTTTAACACATAGACAGATTGTCTGCATGTGAAAAAAATCAAAGCATACATTACTTTGATTAATATTTTGGATCACGCCCATTACAAATCAATCACAAACGGATCACAGTTGGATTACTATCTGTGTGCAATGCATTTTTCATAGAACCATTTCAATTAAACAATAGTAAGCTGTATTTAAACTTTCTTTATTAATTATTTTGTAAAAAAATGATTCCATACGACTATGCAAAATGTATGGATCGAGCACGAACTTGAAAACAGACACACTGATCGCATATCAATGAAAAATAGTCAGGGCCAGTGTTGGGTGGGGGTGGGGGAGCAAACTGGGCAATTGGCAGGACCCAAACTCCCTTGCTGGGCCTCAGGGTCTACAACAGGAACCGCATTAAAACATTTAAAACAAATAAAAAAATTCATATATTTGGCATCGCTGCATTCATAAGAGTTCGATCTATCAATATATGTAGTAAATGAATCCAATTCTTAAGGAGCATGATAAAAAAAAATCAAAATGACAAAATTACGATATTGAACCTCTGCAAACATTGCAATAAAATTACCGTATATACTCGTGTATAAGCCGAGTTTTTCAGCCCAAAATTTGGGCTGAAAAGTCTCCCCCTCGGCTTATACACGAGTCAATACGGGGGGGGCTGTGTCCGGGGCTGTGGAGGCTTCAGGAGGCGGGGGGGGAGGGCTGCTGTATGAGCGGCCCCGTCACGTGGGGCCGCTCATTAAATATGCACTGCTTTCCCCTGTCAATCAGCGGCAGGGGGAAGCAGTGCATATAGCCCCCAAATGCTGGCACTCGGACCCCCCTTGTAAGGGACCCCCCCCCGATGGTTATATTACCATTCCGGACTTCTGATCCGCGCCGCTCCTCGCTGCTCCTCGCTGCTCCCTCCGTCCGTCTTCTACATCCCGGATCTCCGGCCGTCGCAGGCATGTGACGTCATCGCGCGGCCGGGGATCCCGGATGTAGAAGACGGACGGACGGAGCAGCGAGGAGCAGCGAGGAGCGGCGCGGATCAGAAGTCCGGAATGGTAAGAGAAGCGGGGGGGGCCCTTGCAAGGGGGGGCGAGTGACAGCATTTGGGGGCTGCTGGGACCCCCAGGGGGCTGCTGGGGACCCCCTGGGGGCCGCTGTGTACCCCCAGGGGCTGCTGGGGACCCCCAGGGGGCTGCTGGGTACCCCCTGGGGGCTGCTGGGGTACCCCCTGGGGGCTGCTGGGGACCCCCTGGGGGCTGTTGGTACCCCCAGGGGGCTGTTGGTACCCCCTGGGGGCTATTGGTACCCCCAGGGGGCTGTTGGTACCCCCAGGGGGCTGTTGGTACCCCCAGGGGGCTGCTGGTACCCCCTGGGGGCTATTGGTACCCCCAGGGGGCTGTTGGTACCCCCAGGGGGCTGTTGGTACCCCCTGGGGGCTGTTGGTACCCCCAGGGGGTTGCTGGTACCCCCAGGGGGCTGCTGGTACCCCCAGGGGGCTGTTGGTACCCCCAGGGGGCTGTTGGTACCCCCAGGGAGCTGCTGGGTACCCCCTGGGGGCTGCTATATGTACCCCTGGGGGCCTGCTGTATACCACTGGGGCTGCTGTATACTACCACTGGGGCTGCTGGGGCTCCTGTATACTACCACTGGGGCTGCTGGGGAATCTGTATACTACCACTGGGGCTGCTGGGGAATCTGTATACTACCACTGGGGCTGCTGGGGAATCTGTATACTACCACTGGGGCTGCTGGGGCTCCTGTATACTACCACTGGGGCTGCTGGGGCTCCTGTATACTACCACTGGGGCTGCTGGGGCTCCTGTATACTACCACTGGGGCTGCTGGGGCTCCTGTATATTACCACTGGGGCTGCTGGGGCTCCTGTATACTACCACTGGGGCTGCTAGGGCTCCTGTATACTACCACTGGGGCTGCTGGGGAATCTGTATACTACCACTGGGGCTGCTGGGGAATCTGTATACTACCACTGGGGCTGCTGTATACTACCACTGGGGAGGCCTGTATACCACACTGCTGGGGTCTGTATACCTGTGCTGGGGTCCACCCTCGGCTTATACACGAGTCAATAGGTTTTTCCAGATTTTTGGGGCAAAAGTAGGGGGGTCGGCTTATACACGGGTCGGCTTATACACGAGTATATACGGTAAATAAAAGGCAATCAAAACATCGCATCTGTTTGAAATAGTGTCAGTAAAAATACAAAAGAAAAACCCTCATATAGGCTCATATTATGAAGAATGAAAAGGTTGTGGGTCCTGGAAAATATCAACTTAAAGCAAATTTTGTTATTTTTTTTTAACAAATTTCTTTTTTTTTTTCACCATTTAAATAAAGAAAATGTTACATGTTTTACATGTTTTGTATCTGCTTACTCATAATAAGCTGGATAATCATCTTATCAGGTCAGTTTTACCATAGAATTAACATGGTGAAAAAAAGACTCAAAAGACATTGTGGAATTGCTCTTCTTTTGCAGTTTCAAAGCACTTTTTTTCGTCAATACACTATGTGAAAGAATGAATAGTTGAATGCATTCGTTCTGTGAATGGGAGAAAAAAAAAACAAAAATGGGAAATCTCCCAAGTGGTGAAAGGGTTAATAATATAATATTTATTCATTTATATAGCACTTTACATACATTTGCAACAGTGTCCTCATTGGGCTTACAATCTAAACATCCTATCAGTATGTCTTTAAAATGTGGGAGGAAACCAGAGTGCCCAGAAGAAACCCACAAGCACACGGGGAGAACATACAGACTCCTTGTAGTAGTTGTCCTTGGTGGGAATTGAAGCCAGGACCCTAGTGCTGCGAGGCTGTAGTGCTAACCACTGAGCCACCGTGCCACCCATAAAGTCTTAAAATCTTTGTAACAGCCATATAATAGCAGCAGGAGCACCCCCACAGATTTCTTTCTTTGCATGTTCATGATGGGCTTACTACCAAACTAATAAAATAATCGTATTCATAAAATGCAATTAGGGTCAAGGGAGCACCTTAATTCCTCAATTTGTAGACAGGTATTAGGTAGGCAGAAGTTACAAGGCATTAAAAGGAACCTGTCACCTGAATCTAAGTCCCTACACTATCACTAGCTGTCCATACACCTTCCTAGCTGCTCCCTATCTATCCCTTTCTCATCTAAAGTGTCCCTATTAAACATCTGAAAAATAAGTTTAAACTTACTGAAGTCCCCGAGGTTGGGGGACTGGAAAGGCGGGCCCAAGCTCCATTCAGCAATCCTCCATGGTGTATCACACGCCCCGCTGGGCGGCATTATTCTTTATTTCTCTCCGCCCCCACCATTTGGAATCTCCCGCCCTCTATGACATGGTATGCACTGGCCGCGACGTCACATCCGGCGCGGTGCATTATGGGGTCGGTCACGTGATCAGCTAGGAAGGTGTAGGGCAGCTAGTGATAGTGTAGGCACTTAGATTCAAGTGACAGGTTCCCTTTAAGATCCACATTTCCACTAGTGACCCCAGAACAATACAAGACATGTTAGAACACAAGGATGGGGCTTAAAAATTCAAATTTAACTTTTTTTGGTGTAAAAAATAGACTTTAGTATGTCATAAATTACATTTAAGTAGATGATCCTATGAACACATTCTTTTTACTGACTCTCTAGTTAGTAAAACCTGTGTATTAAACATTTTTAGATAATTCTTAATTAATGTAAGGAGTCTTGTGGTCATAATTCCCATCTCTTGGTCAGAGTATAAGTGATTACAAAGGGCATCTCTCCCTGGAGAATTTGATCTGTAGACACAGACAGAACAATGATGACTGTAGCACAGAAGAAATAGTGAAACAAACATAAAAAATACTCTGCTGTATTAAATAAAGTAAGAAGCAAGTGCAGATACAAAAATATCGGGTATTTGGTTGATATGTTTTTTGCAAAAAAAGTAATGTAGGCTGTTCTACCAATGCGTCAAGGTAACCCATGCCAGAGCAGTCCCTAACTGATGTATTTAAAAACCTGATCAAATGTATAGTAATTAAAAGACAGTATTCAGATAGGAACATGTCTGACATGGACATGCTGCAGAAGACAGCTTTTTATGTGCTAGGCTCACAGGGAGTGGCAGGAGGCTCCCTTTCTTGCAGACACAAGAAATAAATTAGAAACAAAATAGTGAGCCAAGCACACAGTGAACAAATCTGTAGACAGTGTTCACACCACCTAGAAATTGAAAAACAGAAAAATAGTGAGATAAACGTAAACAATACTCTGCTGTATTAAATAAAGTAAGAACAATGATGTTAAATTAATGGACGAGTGTGTCTGTGTATGTATGTGCTCGGTGTATACATATGTGTGCTGTGTGTAAACATATGTGTGTGTAACCTACAGTATGTCACATACTGTGTATATGTAGCACCCACTTATAAATCACGGCAGTGTAGATAAGGGTTCATAGGTGTGGACATGATGGCAATCACCCAGCAAAACGCTGCTCATTCATAAGGTGATAGGCTTGTTTATGGCGGAACAAAAGTTATTGTTCTCATTGCCCGATGTAAACTGCAGAAGTGCTGCTGATAACATGATACTGTATGGGGACAAATTTATCTGTGATTGTTCTGTGCCCGTCATTCTTCCTAATCCTGTGTAAGGCTGGCTTCAGACTTGCAGACCCTCCGCAGCGTCCTGCGTAGGAGATCCGCAAGCTGACCGCAGCCCCTATGTTTATAATGAGAACGCCCGGTGCTGCGCAGGTCTGCGCATGACCGTGCACTCCTATTCACTGCAATATGTGATTTGTACGCAGGCGGATGCCTGCGCACAAATCACACACAATCACACACTCTCATCTGTACCAGGAACGCAACCATGTCGGGTTCCTTGTGCGGACGAGAGTGTGTGATTTGTGCGCGGGCATCCGCCTGCGTACAAATCACATATTGCAGTGAATGGGAGTGCACGGTCATGCGCAGACTTGCGCAACACCCTGCGTTCTCATTATCAACATAGGAGCTGTGGTCAGCTTGCGGATCTCCTACGTAGGACGCTGCGGAGGGTCCGCAAGTCTGAAGCCAGCCTAAAGAGGCCAAACAGAAGCACTGAAGGACTTGTATATTGCAGATTGTGCTTGTGTAAAGATCTCAATGCAGTGCATATAAATATAACCTACTGTAAATGTTTGAGTGTGATGGTGCAATATGTGAGCATTTAGGGCCCCACGTTAAACTTTTGCTCCCCTCTTTGTCTAAAATAGTAAATTTTTTCTCGGTGTAAAATGGACAATTTTGCATACACTCGTATTAACAAAGCCATATTGAGGCCAATTGTTGGATGTCTAAAAAATATGCTTGCCTGGATTCTGTACTGTGTGGTTACTGTGTGGTTAGGGATCTGGGAAACATTTAATCTGTTCGGTTAGTGTATTACCGTAGATTTTTTTATATTCTATTATAATATATGATTTAATGTGAGGAAATGTTATTGCAGCACATTATACTGTATGGTTCCAAAATCTTGGAAAATAAAGATGAAGGCAACAACCATGGAATGGTTGGAAGTAGTGAGGAACCTGAAGAAAATGGAAGAATTTCAAGGAATTCAGAGCAGCAATTGTAAGAATGAATGCCAGAGTTGCATTAAATGTTGTTACATTCAAATGTGCTTAGGAGAAAAGGGAATATGAACCGCGCTCCCGCTCCAAGGAATCCACTGATTCAGGTTGTTAGAAATACAAATGGTGGTTTATTACACATTTTGGGGTCACGCCCCTTCCTCAGATAACTCAACATGAAGTAAGATGTCTGGGAGGACTGCTGCAGACTGTATAGCTTGACATCTACAGTTGTCACAGGTTTATGAGGGGTTTGTGATGTCTCACAACCCGAATAGGTGAGTGGTTTCAACAACTTGCTGCACACACATAATCCCACGGATAAACACTATTATGCACCCTTGCCTTTTTAGTGTTTTATTCCTGACTAAGTGTTGTTAAAGAGACTCTGTTTGCTAAGACTGACTGTTCAAAATAAGTACCACTGTTCGTTGACTCATGGTGGGGCTAATCATGTCACCTATACGTCCTAGGTCATCTCACTCCCATTGATGTGAGCATTCCCCAAACATGTCAGATGATCTGACCAGCTGATCAGATTATCTGATCTGATCAGCTGACATGTGCAGCTAACACATGTCAATGAATTGATGATCCACTTGCTCCTGTTAGCCTGTTAGATTGCGCTGTTAAATTCGGACAGTGCAATATAACACACCGTAGAGGGAATTGTGCTGTTTCCCACTGCCATCGAGGACCCTGTGACACGATCACAGGGCGCCGATATGTTGCCCTGACAGCAAGGGGTCAAATGATGAGCCTCGTCACTGTCATGACTCACTATCTGTGAACACTGGCAGAGTGTCAGCAGTCATAGGAGATGATCACTCCTGCAGGACAGAGCTGTAGCATGCACAGCTCTGTCCTGCAGGAGAAACCTGGCACTGTAATGTTGTGGTGCCCTAACTGGCCAAGTAAAATAAGTAAAAAGTGAATAAAAAAGTGTTTAAAAATGTGAAAAAATAAAAAAAAACTAACAGTTCAACCCCCTTTACCTAATTAAAAATAAAACTATATAAAATTATAAAAATGATTCTAAAAAAAAAGGAAAATACACATATTTGGTTTCTCCGCGTTTAGAAATATCCGATCTATAATAATATAAAATACTAGACATGGGCCGGATGCTATCGCAGTGACATCGCAATGGGGGTGGGCTCTGTGGCACTGGAGTCAGCTGTCTCTCTCCCCCCGTGAGTTCTCCCCCTTATCCCCACACTCCTCCCGTGTGCTGTCTCTCTTCTCCCTGTGCTCTCTCTCTTGACGTGTCTCCCCCGTGCCCTGTCTTTTCCTCTCATGCTCTCTCTCTGTCCCCTTGTGCGCTCTCTCAACCCCTGTTTGGTGCTGTCTCTGTCCCCTTGTGCGCTAGCCGGGTCCTCAGTGTGCTCGCTGAAGAAACTAGCACAACTGGACAGCAACATTTTCTTTTTAACCAGATGCAAGAAAGAACATTTAATACCCAAAGGACTAAGCTTAAAGAATCTTCTTCAGAATACCCACAATACTCATTATTCACAATGTTGAGGGGGAACTGTTGGCATGATTAATAATTACTATATATAGATATGTACCTATGTATCTTTATAGATATACAATATACAGTATGTCTGTATATCAATAGTCCAACACCTGCTGGGAATGGGGGGAGCTACAAAGAAGAGAAACTAAAACCAGTTTTCCCAGTTGTGGCCATCTCTGGCCAGGATGGGAGGAGTAGCACTGGTCAGTGGTGGTTAGACAATGGGATCTCAACACCTGGTCATATACAAGCCCCTATTACATCATAGCTTTCAGCCAATCAGAATGGGATTGTTGGACATGCCCCTTTTTCCTATGGTTTTTACCAATGTGCCTAGGACACACTCTTTCTCTTGGAAGTTCGATCAGCATGAGGAAGGACCAGAAACACATGGCTGAGTATCTTACCATTTCCCTCCATAAATCTATCCATATATAGGGATAGTTTATTAGTTAGGTGGGTTTTATTATGCTTAGTTAATGTGGGTGGGTTGTATAGTTAGGAAACTGTGGGTTTAATTGTTACTATTTTATATTGTAACTGTGTTATATTGTGATTTAGCTTAATTGTGTTGAGGAATAAACTTGTTATACTTTATTATAACAAAGGGTCATGAGTTTTCTCATAGATGGTATTGAAAGCAACAGAAAGACTTTATGTTGATAATTGTGCAATGGCAAAATAGTTATTATTGTCACTCAATGATAAGCAGACCCCCTCTAACACACAACATCTTTGCTACAGGACTTCGGAGAGACTGCGGAATCACCTTTTTCATGTTTCCTACAGCAACAAGAAAAAGATGCAGAGGGAAATACAAACTTTAAGGAGTATAAATACAAAAAGGGGGAGACAAGAGGCGCAATAGTGCCCTATCACTACTGACACACTGAGTATATCAATAGGTGTGCACTTACCTGGTCCAGTTGTGTGACCCATAACTGGTTTATAAGCATTCGGTTTATAGCTGCTGCAGGACCTCCAGCAGCCACTCGTACGTGGAAAAACGCTCCTATATAGGGAAGATGGTGTATCACAGTCCGCGCTGCTGTCTCAGTGGGATCCAAAGGGATGGATGTCTCCAAGAAGTCACAAGTAAGGCAATGGTTCCAAAGCAAAGATCTCCTTTATTCACCTACGCGTTTCGGCACCTATCCTGGCACCTTGAATACCCTGATGAAGGTGCCAGGATAGGTGCCGAAACGCGTAGGTGAATAAAAAAGATCTTTGCTTTGGAACCATTGCCTTCCTTGTGACTTCTTGGAGACATGCATCCCTTGGGATCCCACTGAGACAGCAGCGTGGACCGTGATACACCATCTTCCCTATACAGAAACTTTAAGGAGCACACTTACCAATAACATACAACAGAGGATGCAACATTTCTATACTTCACTGCAATGATACCTTATATACAACTAGAAGAAGAAGCTGTACAGACTCCAACTGAAAGCAGGATTATACTCAAACACCAGCCACGTTCCTCATAACCACAACAGCATGGAGCAGAACTTCCGGAAGGACACAGGTACTGTCAGCTGTGTTATTAATTTGTCATCTCACAAATCCACTAATCTAGAACTCAGTGTGCTTTCTAGAGGTCTCGCATTTTGTCCCACAAAATCTCTAGACAAAACTGAACTGTGTAGTGACATGGAAGAATATTTCAGGAGGTTAAGACTGAAGGAGTTTTATGATGATAAAGAGAACTTGAGGCCTCTAAGCAGCCAAACACAAATGCAACAAAGGAAAAAGAAAACCTATGACTGGACACCTGACCCTGGCTGCAACACCAATTTGGACCAATATATTGAGTCATTCAGACATTTGGTACAAACCACAATATTAGATAAAAAGAAACAGAAATATCTAATATTACTGTGCAAGAGAAAAGGGCAATTTACAGCCTGAAGAACAACAGGGAGATCACTAATAATCCTGCAGACAAAGGTGGGGCTATTGTTCTCCTGGATACAAAGGACTACTTCAATGAAGCACACAGACAGCTGATGAATATACAATACTACACCAAACTGGACCAGGACCCAACTCCAAAATATATGAGGGGGTTGAGAAGACTCATTAAATGTTTAGGTACGGATTCCACAAACCTTCTGGACTTAATTCCTGAGGATCCAAGGATGGGAGTTTTCTATATGATTCCCAAGATTCATAAACCAGGTAACCCAGGGAGATCGATCATCTCAGGGGTGGGAACACTCACTGAAAGAATCTCTGTGTGGGTGGAAAATGTCCTTAAACTGCTGGTAAGCAGGACAGACAGCTATATACAGAACACAACGGACCTTCTAAATAAGCTCTCTACAATAGGTCCCCTCCCCGAGAGCACCATCTTAGCCACCATGGATGTGGAGTCCTTATATTTTAACATCCGACACGAAGATGGACTTACTGCCTGCCGACTGTTTCTTGAAGCCAATGGGATCCCTTCTGAGTCAGTTCTAAAGCTCACCAGATTTATCCTCACCCACAACATTTTCTCTTTTGAAGAACTGTATTTACAACGCACCGGAACTGCCATGGGAAGCAAAATGGCCCCCCAGTATGCCAACCTCTTCATGGCTAAACTGGAAAATGACTTTTTAGCCTCCTGCCTCATCAAACCCTTGGCGTACGTCCGTTTCATTGATGACATCTTAATAATCTGGACTGAGACTGAACATGAACTTCTAAAATGCCATGACAATTTCAACAAATTTCATCGCAGCATAAACCTGACACTGGACCACTCAAAAACAGAAATCAACTTTCTGGATACCACCTTAAAAATTCTAAATGGTTCATTCAAGACATCGGTATATCGGAAACCGATTGACCGTCCCACATACCTCAGATGGGACAGTTTACACCCAAAACACATCAAAAAGTCCATTATCTACAGCCAAGTCTTCAGATATAACTGCATTTGCTCCAACCTAGTGGAATGGGATGAACACTTAAACCAGCTAAAAAAGACATTTTTAAACCAGGGCTACCACCACCTCCATTGAGGATCAGATCATTAAAGCCACAAGGATCCCTAGAAGTCAAGCACTTCAATACAAAGAAAAAGAGAATCATCGTGTTCCTCTGGTGGTGACCTACAACCCATAGCTCGAGGTACTAAGGAAAACTGCCAGGAAACTTCATCACATCCTACACAAAGATGACCGACTAAAAATAATATTCAAAGACCCTCTCTTGCTGTGCTACAGGCAGCTTCCCAATTTAAGAAACATCATGGTCTGAAGTTTGATGCTCTCGGATACACCAAAAGGAACATATCCATGCAATGTGAAGAGCTGCAAGACCTGTGCTCACAAAGAGACCAGAGACAGGATACAGATTCCCAACACACAGCGTCTTCCGCATTTCCTGTAGTCGCGGGCAATGACGTCATTGCCCGCGACTACAGGAAATGCGGAAGACGCTGAATGGAGCCCGGGATCGTCATGTCGGCAGCTGCGGACGGTGCGACTGGACACTGGTAAGTATGATTTTCCTTTACAGGCTGGCGCGCAAGGGGGGGGGGCCCTGGAACTTGATGGGGGGCCTGTATACCTCCGGGGCTGCGGCTGTATACAGCCCTGGGGCTGCGGCTGTATACAGCCCTGGGGCTGCTGCTGTATACAGCCCTGGGGCTGCGGCTGTATACAGCCCTGGGGCTGCTGCTGCTATATATACCTCTGGGGCTGCATATGGGGCTGCATATACCTCTGGGGCTGCATATACCTCTGGGGCTGCATATGGGGCTGCATATACCTCTGAGGCTGCATATGGGGCTGCATATACCTCTGGGGCTGCATATACCTCTGGGGCTGCATATACGGCTGCATATACCTCTGGGGCTGCATATACCTCTGGGGCTGCATATACCTCTGGGGCTGCATATGGGGCTGCATATACCTCTGAGGCTGCATATGGGGCTGCATATACCTCTGGGGCTGCATATACCTCTGGGGCTGCATATACGGCTGCATATACCTCTGGGGCTGCATATACCTCTGGGGCTGCATATACCTCTGGGGCTGCATATGGGGCTGCATATACCTCTGGGGCTGCATATGGGGCTGCATATACCTCTGGGGCTGCATATACCTCTGGGGCTGCATATGGGGCTGCATATACCTCTGGGGCTGCATATGGGGCTGCATATACCTCTGGGGCTGCATATACCTCTGGGGCTGCATATACGGCTGCATATACCTCTGGGGCTGCATATACCTCTGGGGCTGTATATACCTCTGGGGCTGCTGTATACTACCACTGGGGCTGCTGCTGTATACTACCACTGGGGAGGCTGCTGTATACCTCACTGCTGGGGGTTGTATACCTGTGCTGGAGTCCACCCTCGGCTTATACGCGAGTCAATACGTTTTCCCAGTTTTTGGGGGCAAAAGTAGGGGGGTCGGCTTATACACGGGTCGGCTTATACACGAGTATATACGGTATGTGCACCATATGCCCAGTAGGGTCATTTTATGTTGGGGAGACTGGGCAATGTCTAAGAGCAAGGATGAGGTCTCATCGTCACACAATTACACACGAAAAAATCCATTTTCCAGTAGCGGAGATTTTTTTCTGGCCGGGAACATAACATTGATAATAAGAAGGTTTTAATTTTGAGAGGTAATTTCAAATCCCAAAAACATCGAAGAGTCTGTGAATCCAAGCTAATTAGAAGTTTCAATTGTATCCAGAACGGACTGAACATCGCTGATGGTTTTATTGCTCTTTACCACGTCTAAACAATGTTGTTCAAAGACATGGAAATCTTAGACACCAAGTTTTCTTATAAATTAGTGTCCTAAAGACTTTATGACCACTAGGCCTGCCTGATTGAAGATCCTCTCCAAGGCTGCTTTGTTTATTTTGCCAAATGCCCAGTCTCTGTAATGTTTATTCAGTCAAATGTCCAATCATTATAGTTGTGCATGCATATATTTTAAGTTTCATTCAATATCTTGTCATACCATGCCTGATGAAGAGACCTGAGTCGTCTCGAAAGCTCGCCTTATAACATCATTTATTTAATTTTTGTTAGCCATTAAAAGGTATCACAACCACAAGATTGTTATCTTGTTTCTCACACTGATAGCAATCAACATTTTCACAAATAACAGACGCCCCCCAAAGGGCCCAGCCCCAAACTGATTTCTTTCACATGTACCTGAGTAGCAGAGCCCTGTGGTAGCCTTGTGTCTATAGATGCCACCAGTCACCTCCCTGACAGCATGGCCAGACGCTGGTGCTACAACCGCCCCATCTGTGGGTTGTAGGTGATTGAGCACCGGTATACAGACACCTGTGTTGCCTCTCAGAGGAGCGAGCAGCCTGCTGCTAGGTGCAATGGATATTTACCTGGCAATTTTTTGGTGAGTTTTTTTCTCTGATTTTATGTCCTATTTCAGTGAATCCCCTAACATTGCAATAAAATGCAATTGTAGACAATAAAAAATTGCATCAACCTAAAATAGTATAATTAAAAACATCAGCTGAAAAAGCCAAAAAAAAAGCAATCACAAAGTCCCAGAACCCAAAAAATTTAAACATTATGGGTGTTGAAAACATCCCAAAAAGAGCAACTCTTTTTTTTACAAATCTAGTATTTTACCACTTAGATAACAGTGAAACTATACTTTTTTGGTGTCTATGAACTCGTACCAACCAGAGAAATCATACTGTTAGGTCAGTTTCACAATATTGTGAACATGGTTAATAAAAAGAAAAAAAGAAAAAAAACAATCATGAAATTGCACTTTTTTTTGCAATTTCACCGCACTTGGAATTGTTTTCCCATTTTCCAGTACTCTATATGTTAACATGAATGATGTAATTCAAAAGTAAATCATTAAATCATGTCTTGCAAAAGACAAGCTATATTGATGGAAAAATAAAAAAGTTATGGCTTTTGGAAGAAGGGGAGGAAAATACAAAAAATGGCAAATTACTGGGTGGTTAGAGGATTAAATACAACTTCCCATCTGCTTGGTTTCCCTCTATCTCCACTCTTTTCTGGTTTCATGAAGCCATAGCTGTCAATCAAGGAAGGAAAAGGGGGTGGAGATTGAGGTGAATTAAAAGCTTATTTGAAGTTGTGTTTAATGATTGGACATGCCATGATGCAGTGGTACTTGGTTTAAACTACTGTTCTGACAGATTCCCTTTAAAGCACCACTCTGGCATATTTGTGGTTTTTTGTGCCGTAGAGGTGCTTTAAATTTAAGTCCTCGGCCCCTTTATATAATACTTACCCTCTGGCATTTTATCCTTTTTTGGCACCACTCTGCTCCCGTAATGTCTGACTGGTCGGAAGTCATAAGTTATGTAACAACTTGTTAAGCAGTCAATGCATCTCTATGAGAATAATGCCAGAACAAGGCTCTACTACAGATACATTAAGATATGACCTCTGGCACGCTGCATGAAACACTGGAGCTGCCAGCAGGTCACAAATTACCATAGACTGATGTGAGTGACACTGGAAACAGGTGAAGATAGCGGCAGGAGAGTATTAAACAGTGAGCAGAATACTTTAATTTAAAACATTATTCAAGCACTGGTGCTTTAAGGCCATGTGCACACGTTGAGTGTTTGGTGAGTATTTTACCTCAGAATTTGCAAGCTGAAACCATGAGGTGACAAGGTACAATATCCCCTTACCATTCTATCAAAAAAACCTTAAATCTTATGGCCACTTTACAGGAACACCTGTAACACCTTGCAGATACCTGATTTCACGCAGCCACTTCAAGGTGTTTTGAAGGTAAAAGGTACAATTGTCTCCGACACCTGCCGTTTTCTATCTTCCTGTTGCCGCGTGTAAAGTGGCCATTACCGATAAATAAATAACTTGACGACTTCAGAGTGTTGTGGGTACAAATAAATTATTTTGGTACTTTATTTAGGTTTACCAGAAGAAATTCATCTACGTTTTTCTTAAAAATATTTTCACCAAATAAATAACCATAAATATCATAAATATAAATCCAGATTTTTCAAATACATATTAATATCCGGTCCACCCAGCATAGCTGGGCAACCCTCTCACCAGTGCCAAAGCTCAAAGAGTGAGGGCTACCCCAACAAACGAAGTACCCATTTCTCCACAGCACTCTGAATTCCGACAATAAATATATCTAGGCCAATGTCCGACAGATGTACCATATCGGGATGATAAAGCCCTTCTAAGAAGCCCTCTAAATCTGAATATCGGTAAAATAATCCCCCAATAGATGGCATAAACTTTGCCAACTCTCTGTTTACCTTCTTCTTGATCTTTTCAAGAAAAACAAGCCCTTTCTCTTTCCAGCATAATCTGGAAACAATTTCAGAAAAAATCAGCGTGGTACCTTGGAGTTGCTGCGATAGCCTACACACATTGTTCTTCATCTGCCACAACAAGTCCAAGGTAGCACACCTGCAAATATCATTCCTCGCGGCATGAATGACAAGTAAATCAGGCCACTGAAACAACCTAACAAATCGTAAATTACACCGGAAACCTCTCCCCATTTAAGACCTCTCGCCCCTTGCCAGTATGCCTGCACTTCTTGTCTACAAAAGATAGGTTCTCCATCTAACTCCGCTGCATAGCTTGCTGGTGAGCCCAGAAAATGAAAGAGTGGCCTACCACCTACATGACTCTAGGCCCTATAATGAAGAAAACAAATCAATTAATAATAGAAGGACGAACATAAGATTTATAAACACCAGATTTCCATCACCCTATGTCTTTAATGCACTCTGGTCGTAAATCTTGGTTCACCGCCTTTGTGGCTGCCCCAATTCTGAAAGAGTGTGAAATAATTTTTAAACCCGTATTTTGCAATAAATTCAAACATTTACCCAAAACCGCCCTCAATTGAAATTTTATAGCCGGGGTCCCATCCTCATGCAAAAATAGAGAGCCCTGAGAACAACCCCAAAACCGTAGCCAATACTTCATATTCAGCACCGGACATAAGTCTGTATCTGAAACAGCATTCAAACAAATGGTGGTCCCAATCCCGAGTTGATCGGTCTTGGACCTTCGCAAATGAATAGCTAAAACAGAGCCTGACACCACTACATCAGCAACATCCAAGCTGGAGGCTTTCTTTTTATTTTCGGCAATGACTTCCCCAATCTGTAATGCACCGAAAAGCGTCACTACGAATATTACCCAAAACATTTGTGTTTCGTGAGAATCAAAACACACACAAACCAGTACTGCCAACAAATCAGCTAAGATTGGCAAAGTAATGGGACTCCTACCATCTTTCTGGATTTCCTGTATCCCTTCAAGAACTGTTTCACTGGAAACAGAGCTGTTGACGGGAGTTCCCCATACAACTTTAAAAAGAAGGAAACCCAGCCAACATTTTAGAAGTACAAGAGTACAATGAACCTTTAGCAGCGAGGTGTTCAATAAATGGAACGGCTGTTTGAGCTGAGGTAATCTAGAACGGATAACCTACACTATTGCAAAATGAAACCCATCTGGACCAACTCAGAAAGTAATCTGCCCATATTTTGGGGGCCAAAGATTTAATGACATAGTGTGGAACAAAATCTAAATCAGCTCCCAAAGATGAGTTGGGCAAGATAGTCCTTCGGGCGCGGCCTCTGGGCACAGCTCTTGAAACTATTTCAGGAGCCTATGAGAGAGAAAAATGCACATCACGTTGCTGTCCGCAGTCAACATATTTGCTTTCAGCCAGATGTTCTGCAGTAACAGCACCAAAACTAACTTCCGCAACAACCTACTGACAGAGCTATCTGTGGATGACAAGGTGTTGATTGCCACACACGCGCCTTTTTGTACGAACCGATAATAAAATCCGACAGTGTTGAAACCGATGACCCCAAATAGAAAAAAATCACAAGTACTGTAAATATTTTCCGCAATGAGGAATTATCCGAAAAATGATCCTGGACACTTTTTGGCCAAAAGCAAGAGACCCAAACATAAGAAAATGAAATACCTAAACCGACGTCGCTAGTCTCAAAAAAATAGTCAGAAGGATGCAGCAGTACGAAATTCTTGCTGCGAACACGATATACCATTAACATTTTGTAAAAACTCTGACCACACCAACAGATCGTCCTGCACAGCCCGGGAAATGGGAATAAGCGCCGACGGCGAAGGAAAACCACGCATTGCATAATATAGCCACCGCAAAAAAGGCCGTCCAACCGGAATGATCCGAAGTGCAAAATTAAGACTACCCACTAGGGATTGGAATTCCTTCAATGTCGAAAATTCTCAAGACAAAAATTGTAATACAAAAACACAAGTGTTTACGCCAAACTGCTTTCTGTAAATTATGGGGTCGGTCAATATTCCCCTCTGCTCACCTTCTAATGTTGTGCCTGTCCGCACAACTGGAGTGAGGATTTGTAGTTCTCCCAGCTGGGCTCTCCTTATTATGCTCCGAGCGACATGGTGGAATGTGAGCGTATTCCCCGTGGATCTCGGTGTCATGTGATGGCTCAGGGGGAGTGGTGGTGTGAAGTCTGCCAGGTCCTGGAGCCCAAAGCTGCTGTGTATCACACTTCCCGGCGGGGAAGAAAATTGCAGCTCCAGATATAAGAGTGATATTGTAAGCGCTATGGCACAATAACAGGACTCGGCTCAATTACGTATTACCTCTCAGCTTTAATAGTTCAGCAACTGGATCCCTTTAGCCACAACGCGTTTCAGTGCCAATTGCGCATTTTTCAAGTGAAAAAGGCGAAATTGGCGCTGAAACGCGTTGTTGCTAAAGGGATCCAGTTGCTGAACTATTAAAGCTGAGAGGTAATACGAAATTGAGCCGAGTCCTGTTATTGTGCTATAGCGCTTACAATATCACTTTTATATCTGGAGCTGCAAGACAAAAATTGGGATACCAACAAACGCAGAGTTAATAGTTTGTCCTCCGGAAGGCGGCATTCCATTTTCACAGAATCGACATGAATGCCCCAAAATTCATCATGGCATGGGAACACAGTCTTTTCAGGCGCTAAAGAAACGTCAAATTTTGTCACTAAATCTAAAAACACCGATAGTAACCGAAAACAATCCACTGACGATGAAGAAGCTATAAATAAAAAATCGAGATCATGGGTAACATACCCATTGGGCCAAACCGATTGGACACACCATTGTAGGAAAGTTGAAAATGACTCAAAATTAAAACAGGACATAGAAAACCCATAGGTAAACATCAGTCAAAATAATAACCAAGGGAATTGAATCCGGCAGGATCAACTGGCAACAAACGGAATGCCGACTTAATATCGGTCTTAGCCAATAGGGTATTCTTCCCGGCAGATCTTAATAAATCCATTGCCAGGTCGAATGAGGTGTATGACACAGACGCCATATTTGGATCAACCTGATCATTGAGAGAAGACCTTGCTGGATACAAAAGATGATGGATTAAACGATACGATCCCAAATCTTTCTTAGGGACAACCCCTAACAGCGAAATTCAAAAATTCGGAAATGGAGGGTGAGAAAAAGGGCCTGCGCATCTTCTCGCTTCAACCTCTTTAAAAATTTTATCCCTTACTACCCGTAGAAAGTGGCGTGCTGATGGTAGATTAGGCACTATCTGGCAACCCACCCCTTCAAACAGAGGAACATAAAAATCTTGCCTAAATCCCTGCTCAATGCGCACTGCTTTCTCCCTGTCAGGGTACCGATTTAACCACAGGAGCAGCTCTACCAGCTTCACCAGAGTCACCGCTTTTAAGAAACGACTCCATGGAAGCTGGTGGAATCTGACCGGTTTTCTTGTAGCACTTCAGCACAGAATGAGCCCTGCCACAGAAGGAGCATTCATGCCAGTAGCGTCAATTATGCATCCACCTGCATGAGGTCTCATTGAAGGCAAAGCAAAATCCTTTAACATAGTAACATAGTAACATAGTTTTTAAGGTTGAAGGAAGACTTTAAGTCCATCTAGTTCAACCCATAGCCTAACATGTTGATCCAGAGGAAGGCAAAAAAAACCCCATGTGGCAACACTAATCTCCACATTGGGGGAAAAAATTCCTTCCTGACTCCAGATACGGCAATCAGACTAATTCCCTGGATCAACGCCCTATCAAAGAATCTAGTATATATAACCGGTAATATTATAGTTTTCAAGAAAGGCATCCAGGCCCTTCTTAAATGTTAGTAGTGACTCACTCATTACAACATCATGTGGCAGAGAGTTCCATAGTCTCACTGCTCTTACAGTAAAGAATCCGCGTCTGTGATTATGATTAAACCTTCTTCCCTCCAGACGTAGAGGATGCCCCCTTGTCCCAGTCTCAGGCCTAAGAGTAAAGAGATCATTAGAAAGGTCTCTGTACTGCCCCCTCATATATTTGTACATTATTATAAGATCACCCCTAAGCCTTCGTTTTTCCAAGCTAAATAACCCCAAGTTTAATAACCTGTCTTGGTATTGCAGACCCCTTAGTCCTCTAATAACTTTTGTCGCTCTTCTCTGGACCCGCTCTAGTTCAGCTATGTCTTTCTTATACACCGGAGACCAGAATTGTACACAGTATTCTAAGTGTGGTCGCACTAGTGACTTGTATAGAGGTAAAATTATGTTCTCCTCATGAGCATCTATGCCTCTTTTAATACATCCCATTATTTTATTTGCCTTTGCAGCAGCTGCCTGACACTGGCCACTAAATGTGAGTTTGTCATCTACCCATACACCCAGGTCTTTTTCAGTGATAGTTTTGCCCAGTGTTTTATAATTAAGCACATAATTATACCCTTTGTTTCCTCTGCCCAAGTGCATGACTTTACATTTATCCCCATTAAAGCGCATTTGCCATTTAGCAGCCCAAGCTTCTAGTTTACATAAATCCTCCTGTAATATAAAATTGTCCTCCTCTGTATTGATTACCCTGCAGAGTTTAGTGTCATCTGCAAATATTGAGATTCTACTCTGTATGCCCCCTACAAGGTCATTAATAAATATATTAAATAGGAGCGGGCCCAACACTGACCCCTGTGGTACCCCACTGTTAACTGTGACCCATTCTGAGTGTGTTCCATTAATAACCACCCTTTGTTTCCTATCACTAAGCCAGTTCTTAACCCACTTACACATATTTTCCCCTATCCCCATTGCCCTCATTTTATGTATCAACCTTTTGTGTGGCACCGTATCAAAAGCTTTTGAAAAGTCCATATACACCACATCCACTGCATTTCCTTGGTCCAGTCCAGAACTTACTTCTTCATAGAAGCTTATTAGATTAGTTTGACAGGAACGGTCCCTCGTAAAACCATGTTGATAATGGGTCATGAGGTTATTTTTGTTCAGATACTCCAGTATAGCATCTCTTAGAAAACCCTCTAGGATTTTACCCACAGTAGAGGTTAAGCTTACTGGCCTATAATTTCCAAGTTCAGTTTTTGTCTCCTTTTTGAATATTGGCACCACATTTGCTATACGCCAGTCCTGTGGTACAGACCCTGATATTATGGAATCTTTAAATATTAAAAATAATGGTCTATCTATGACAGTACTTAATTCCTGCAGCACTCTGGGGTGTATCCCATCTGGGCCCGGGGATTTGTCAATTTTAGTGATTTTTAGACGATACCGTACTTCCTCTTGGGTTAAGCAGGTGACGTTTAATTGAGAATTTTTGTTATCACTGATCATATTAAGTGTCATCTGCGCCACAGGTTGCTTCACCACACTCTCTCTCTCTGGCACCATCATATGGAGCCACAGACCTAAGTCTTTAGCTAGCCACCTCAATGAGGGGTGCACCGGTAGCTTCTGCTGAAAGGCTTCATAATAAGCTAGCCATGCGGACCACCCAAAGTGGCGGTAAGCCTCTAAAACAATATTCACGTGGTGGAACAACACCGAACAGAGCTCTGGGGACATTTCCCCAAATACTGCAGCATAAATCACAAAACACTGCAACCACATATTAAATGATTTAAACAATTTTTTCCTATCTTCCTCCTTGTCATCCTTCGAGTCAAATTTAGGTATATCCCAGGATGGCAATAAAGTAAAGATATCAATATAGTCACCTGCCCAAATTTTTTCCTTAATGGCAGGAGTCAAATGGTATCCTAAAGGAGACACTTCACAAGACAGTGTCTCCTTATAACACGATTCTGCCTTATTCTTAGGGTCCGCCACCCCACTCTGGGATCACCCAAGGACTTCAAAGCAACAGCTACAGCATTTGCTATGATGTCTTTAAAGCTGTCTGCTGCATTCAAAAAAAGAGGGTCACAAACAAACATGCATTGATTCTCACCAGCCGTAGAAGCAGAACTATGCCCAGGCGGAACATTATCCTGGGATAAAGTCGGCAGTGGGAACCCAAGGTCCTCCACATCTCTGTCAATGGCCTAGAACCGAACCTCCGTTCCTTCTCTGCTGCCACCAGGAGTGCACCCCCATGCCTGAAGCGCTGTGTCCGCAGATTAAGAGCTCTTTTGCAGCGGCGGCCTGGCAGTGCCCGACCGGCGATGTCCACAGGCCTCCTCTCCCGGCCTCACGCTTCCGAGACTACCAGGGAATCTCGCAGCCTCGTCTTCTATCCGCGATGGCGCCGGCCTCTTTTTGGAACCGGCATGACCTCGGCAAATAAGCCTCCCTACGGCACTTCTTCTTCCTCTGGCTCCTCCTGTGTGCGACAGGAGCCGGGACCTCCTCTTCTGGATCCTTGCCCAATGCCATAGGCCCCTCACGGAAGTCTTCAGCTACCGCTGGAGGCCCTTCCAGGCACTGGCGGAGCCAATCTTCTCCTCCACTGCTTCTCCTCTGGCAATGAGACGCTCGAGCAGGGCTTCCATCTCCAATGGTCTTCTCCAGGTAGGGATTCTTCTGACTAACCCTGATCCCCTCAGAGCTTCTCTTTTCATAGCCCAGCTGGCGCCCCGCCAACAAATCAGCTTTTTCAAATATGGGCGTGCAAAAACCGGCTATAATCAGTTTCAACCAGCTCATGGCTAGTCCACAGCCTCATTACCATATTGATGATTAACCCTTTCCATCCCTGTGTTCCTGTCTCCTCAAGATAACCCCAATTTATTCAATAGGGGTTATTTCAGGAGTGGAACAATCAGAGGAAAAGTATAATAGAAACACGTCACCACTTCTGTATCAAGTTATCAAGTTTGTGCTCCATTACAACTATTTTTCCTTTGGAAACAATTTATACCAATAGTGTATAGGCAGCAAAATGTGCCCACAATGTACTTACCTGTTAGTGGTTAAATTAGAGGTGGCATTTTTGTCAGTTTGTGCTATTAAACCTCTAATATTCCTTAGCTACATTTATTATCTGCTATTTCCCAAATGCATTTTTTGGACACAAACACATACATTAAAGATAATATTGAGCATATATGATATGGAACTGCTTTAATCCAAGTCATGCCCCCAAAATCTATAATTTACAGTCAAGTCTGAGGTACATTCAGATCTATTGAAACAATGAGGATAGAAAACTATGCCTCCTATTGCTTAGGAATACATTCCTACAACATGGATACCATCCACTGGTAATAGATGAACAGATTCATAGAGCTATCAAGGATACCAAGAAGGAGCCTCCTGGATTACAAACAGAGGGTGGTTACCAACAGGGAGTCACTTGTGGTCACATACAACCCTCACATGGGCATCCTGAGGAAAATTGGTGCGGATCTTCAACCTATATTCCTTATAGACCACAGACTGGAAGAAATATTCCCAGAACTACCTCCTCTGTCTTACAAGCAGCCCCCCAATTTAAGGAATCTCCATGACAAGAGTGACCTCTTTTCAACATCAGAGACATGCTTTCCCCTGTAACAGTTAAAAATGCAGGACCTCTACTCACATTTTAACAACATATTCAGTCTGCATACATAGCACAAATCAGGACTATAAGATGATGTATTTCCAGGGGCGGGCTGGCCCAGGTGGCAGGGGGGCAGGTGCCCCCTGGGCTGGTGGTATAGTCCACCATTAGGGCCGCCCCCTGCAGAAACGGGCCGGCCGCGGGTGTCGCTTTGCACGGCACGGAGACAGCATGAGGCAAGGTCAGTGCTGACAGCCCGACAGCACCCCCCCCCCCCCCGCTTCTCAAGGCAGCCCGACAGCACCCCCCCCCCGCTTCTCAAGGCAGCCCGACAGCACCCCCCCCCCCCCGCTTCTCAAGGCAGGGCTGGCTGTAGAAATGTGCCACCCGGGGTTAGAGGCTCCAGCCAGCCCCTGTGTATTTCTATTCATGTACATACTCCAATATGGTACACGGTGCCCTGGACGAACTTATATTTGGGAAACTAAGCAAAAACTAAAAATGAAGATGATCTGGACAAGTGCACTATAAATAATGAACTGGATACACCTGTGGGAAAACAGTTTTCTGGACCTGGAAACAGTATGACAGATTTATAATGTAAGTCTTACTACCGGTACTGAAAGTTTATTTTAAGGACGACAGAGAGAAAAATCTGGGAACTCAAGCTGATGAGGATGTTGAGGTCTTTCACTATAGGACTCCATTTAATAGCTGGATTTATGACTCACTACATGGGCACACTTCACACTTCCACATCACATCATCACACCTCCAAAAAGCTGACTCCGGATCCCTAAGCCATCACTTTGACTACATATCCATTTGCAATGATTATCTTAATTTGATTTCCTTGGCTCATCTTTAGGAGACATCTCCCCATCTTTCCCAATGCACAAATGTTCTGTTTTAATAACTTTTAAATGTTGTGCTTTTGGCTCAGTAAATTGTAAACTTGCTTGACGAAGAAGCCTTTATGTTCTGAAAGCTTGCAAATGTAATTTTTCTAGTTAGCCAATAAGGGTATCACTCTTACAATACTTTTGTAATGTTTGTCATAACAGTGTGTGGCACCCCAAGGGTTAATGTGCCACAGAAACATCAACACAGGTTTAATCCCCACACAACACTAGACTAGAAAGTGGGAGGAGCTTATGTGGCACCTGCACTAGTGGGAGGAGCTAAGTTGTTTACCACAGAGCAGGAGTGACAGTTAGTTCAGATGAGTCTGGAGCAGGAGCAGAGTCAAGTAGAAGTGGAGGTCCTGAGAGGTCTGAGGAAAGGAGACAGAGTAACAGAGGAACATCCCCGGGATAAAGAGTTACCCCAAACTTAACCCCGGAGAGGCGCTTAAGACGGATACCGGATCCGAGGCTGTGCCTGAGACAGACAGGACAGTAAACACCGGCATAGTGAAGGTCCACCATATTCACAGCACCATAGCAAAGCAACACAGAGGGATCAGTGACACAGAGGACTCAAGTTGCCCAGCATATTGGTACCCGTGAGCAGAGACAGGGCCAGCAGTACAGCTACAAGCAGCAGCAGGGCCACACACAGTGCTTAAGTAGGAAGCCAAGGACCCGGTCAGGGTGGGAGCAACCTGGTACAGACTCCGTGGACAATATTGTGATATACCATCTGCAAGTAAAGACTTGGAAAACAACAGAAACCGTGAGTGTGTGTGATCCTTATACTGAAGCCCCACTTGCCCTCATATACTGCGATTACCTCTACTCTCATCATCTCTACTGCTACCCCTACTCTCCTGCAGCATCAATAACTATCCTCACAGACTTTAACTACTACTACCACTGCCCCGGGGAACCCAGTTCTGCCCACAGGAACTATTCTATCCAAGCTGCTATCCCATCATCCCCGGAGATTCTGCAGCAGCGGCGGCCCCATTACTGGCCGCATATAGTGGGTGGCGTCACGAGTGACAAGTCCCCTGTAAATAACCCCCATTTTATTGTGCGGACCAGGACCGCCGTGACATCCCCCAGCAGTACACCGGTCCGGCAACGAGTACCCCGTCCCAGTGGGCTCCACAACCTGGCGTCACGAACAGGATCTACCGTGCCCGGTACCGGGCATTGTGTGCCGTGATTAGTGACTGTTTTATATCTGCCGCCATCTACCGCCATTGCTGGGCGCGCGGCAAGCTGAATTGTAACTGCGCCACAGATACTGTAAATTTCAGAATCCGCCATTGCAGAGCGCGCGACGCACGGGAAGAAAAACCACTCACCGCTCTGACGTCATCCGGAAGGGATGAGAATCCCTGGTGTGCAGCGGAACCTTTGTTAGACATCCGGACGGAAGCGGAAGACGGAGGGCGGATATTAACTAAGGGGGCCCAAGATGTCGCAGCCCAATGCACAAGGCGGCGACGGAACAGCCGGTGGAGCTGCAGCGCCGGACCCAGCGATAATACCCGGCGGTGCAGTGGCGCAAGGAACAGCATCCATAATGCCATTCCTGATGCCGTATACTCCAGGGGCAATGTGGCTGCCCCAGTACTCCAGTGAGCCTAATACACTAACTGACTTTATGCTAAAGATAAAGGAATATTATGTGATGTACCCCCTCACTGAAGCCCAGCGTGTAGGAATGATAATGGGACAGTTAACGGGCAATGCACGGCGTGAGGTTGCGTCCTGGCTGGACACAGATAAGGACACTGTAGAGCATCTAGCAGCTAGACTGAAAGCAACGTTTGAATCTGCTGCTGATACCCGGGCTAAGATGAGGTTCTTTGCATGCCACCAGAAACCTAAACAGAGTGCCAGAGACTTTGCCTTGAACCTGCAGGAAGCACTCAGAGCCCTTAAGCTGGCAGAACCTGCTTTAGCATCGGGAGCTAATAAAATGCTATTTGACCAATTCATAGAGGGCCTCCATTCCCCTTCCCATCGAGGACAGTTAAGCATGATACTGCTGCAGAACCCTGACATGACATTTGCTGAGCTGAAAGAGAGCTATCCGTTTTCAGCAGCTGGAAGAGCCACGGGAGCTATCAACTGTCCCGGACACTGCAGCAGCACCTCAGCAGCTGGCAGCGCCAGCGACATCTGCAATGTCAGCAACTGCTGCTGAGGCCGGGGAATATATTTCTAATGCAGCCTGCAATCAAAAGCTAGATGCCCTGACAGACACCGTGATCTCTATGGCCAAGGTCATCAAGGAACTGCGAGAGTCAAAGCCTGCACCCAAGACCAAGTCGGCAACCATCAGAGAGGATGTCCAGTGGACGAGGCCCAGAAGATACCCAGCAGCAAGAGGACGACCCAGCAATCGCTACCAACGAGATGGACAGCCCATTTGCCGTCGTTGCCAGAAACCAGGCCATCTTGCTCGTGAGTGTCCTTTAAACGACGATTCCTGGGTAGGCGGGCCGCTCCCCAGGAATGAACACTCAAGGCCCCTCAGCCTGGTATGACAGATTCGTGGGAGAAAACCGGTGATCCCTGTTGTGTTGGATGGCATTCCCTTTAGTGCCTTGCTGGATACCGGGTCCCAAATAACATCCATCCCACATGTTCTTTATAAAAGGTACTGGGCTGATTCAGACATTACTAATGCGCCAGATGACTTTAACTTTGAGGTATGGGCTAGTAATGGACAGGTAATACCAAAGGTTGGATTTAGAGAGATGAATATTCAGGTTGGGAAGGTAGAATTGCAGAACCAGGGTGTTATAATCATCGATGTTAACCGGCGAGAACGTGAACCCGTGATGCTGATAGGATGAATGTAATTGAGAAATGTTTTTCCGAAGTGTTAAGTGTTTTGCAGCAAATCGCCGAGACTGCCGGAAATGGACAACAGAGGCTTCTCCACAAAGAGATCAAAGCTCTAATGTTGAAGCAACAGGTAGAAATCTCCGGAGGTGAGATCGGCAGTGTACGAGTAAGTGATCCAATACCCATTGTAATTCCTCCCAAAACTGAAATGTTGGTCTGGTGTAGAGCCGCAATAGGCATTAAGGGGCAAGACTATCAAGCCCTGGTAGAACCCGTGTACTCAGACAGCAGACCCACCATACTCACAGCGAGAGGAGTAGTTGATGTACACAGGGGAAGAGTGCCATTACGCCTATTAAACTGCGGAGAAGATGAGGTCACATTACCTAAGTATGCTACCATGGCTATGTTGTACACGGTTGATAATAACATCACAGCCGCCGAGCCCTTGAACCCGTCATGTCAGGCGGATGACAATGACTCAGGGGAGAAGCTGGAGGACTGGTGCCAAAAGTTGCATGTAGGTACCAGTTCTACACCTCCCCGTCACAAGCATGGAGTATACTGGGTAGGGAAAGAATATGAACAGATATTCAGTAAACACCCGTTAGACTTTGGGCAAATCAAAGGGGTAGAGCACACTATACCCACAGGTGACCATCAGCCTATAAAAGAGAGGTATAGACCCTTACCACCAGTTCACTACCAAACCACCAAAGATATGCTCAAAGAGATGAAATCTCCAGGGGTAATAAGAGACAGTTGTAGCCCCTCGGCAGCACCTCTAGTGTTAGTTAAAAAGAAGGATGGGACCATGAGAATGTGCGTAGATTACCGGCAGATTAATCGCATCACACATAAGGACGCATACCCATTACCTAGGATTGAGGAGTCATTAGCTGCACTAAAATCTGCTAACTACTTTTCCACCCTTGATCTGACTAGTGGGTACTGGCAGGTTCCTGTGGCCGAGGCCAACAAGGAGAAGACAGCGTTTACTACGCCGATGGGCCTCTGTGAGTTTAATTGTATGCCGTTCGGACTCTGCAACGCACCCGGGACCTTTCAACGTCTGATGGAGAGCTGCTTAGGACACAAGAACTTTGAAACTGTCCTCCTGTACTTAGATGACGTCATAGTCTATTCCAAGATGTATGAGCAACATCTACAAGACCTGGCAGAAGTTTTCGAAGCCCTATCGAAACATGGCATGAAGATCAAGCCATCCAAGTGTCACCTTCTCAAACCAAAGGTACAGTACCTGGGGCACGTCGTGAGTTCAGAGGGGGTAGCACCGGATCCTGATAAAGTCACAGTGATAAGGGATTGGCCAAGACCTACGAACGTGAAGGAAGTAAGGCAATTCCTGGGCCTGGTAGGCTATTATAGAAGATTTATCAGAGGATTCACGAAGCTAGCAGCTCCTCTGCAAGACATTGTATAGGACGATCAAAGAAGACTTCATCCTGTAATTTCCTGACACGGTGGGATGAGGAAAGAAAGGATTCCTTCAATAAGCTGAAAAGTGCACTGATGGGAGAAGAGATCCTGGCATACCCTGATTACCATCAACCCTTCATTCTATACACAGATGCCAGCAACGTTGGACTGGGAGCAGTATTATCACAGATGCAAGGAGGCAAAGAAAGAGTTATTGCCTTTGCAAGTAGGAAGCTCCGGCCTACAGAAAGAAATCACAAGAACTACAGCTCCTTCAAGTTAGAGCTACTGGCAGTAGTTTGGGCTGTGACTGAACGTTTTAAACATTACTTGGCAGGTGCAGAATTGACCATCTACACGGATAACAACCCGTTGACTTACCTGGATACAGCGAAACTAGGAGCTCTGGAGCAGCGATGGATAGCCCGGCTATCTAATTACAACTTTGTCATCAAATACAGGGCAGGTCGCAAGAACGGGAACGCAGATGCCTTGTCATGGATGCCGCACCTGAAAGACGTGGAAGAGGAACCGGAAGAGTTGGAAGAGATTGAATTACCAGCCTTTCATCGTTCAAAGGTACAAGATTATCAACCCGGCACCTACCAAAGAAATCAGGAAGTAAATCTTAACCCGTTAAGACACTACGGATGGGCCGAAGCCCAAGATAATGATCCAGCCGTGAAGCTAGTGAAAGAACTGCTTACGCAACATAGCGCATACCCTGATCAGAATGCCCCAGCTGAAGCTATACAGCTATGGAAAGATGGAGGCAAGTTGTTTCTACATCAAGGAAAGCTCTGCAGAATGTATACCAATCCTAAAACGCATGAACTAGTCTGGCAGATAATCGTGCCCAAGAGAGCCACTCAAATGGTCTTAGAAGCTTATCATGACGGTGCAGGTCATTTTGGATGGAAGAAGTTAGAAGCGATCCTGAGAGAAAGATTTTATTGGGTTGGCATGAGAAAATCCATTGAACTATGGTGCAGAAGATGTGCCGCATGCAACCTCAGAAGGAAGGATCCACAGAAAGCTCCGCTTCAACCAATAGTAACCAAGCAGCCACTCGAGCTAGTCGCATTAGATCATGTCAAGTTGTCACCAAGCCGGTCAGGCTATGTCTATGCCTTAACCATTGTGGACCATTACCCACGCTTCTTAGTGGTGGTACCAGTCAAAGATCTGACAGCGAAGACGGCAGCAAAAGCATTCCAGACGCATTTCTGTAGACCACATGGTTACCCACAACAAGTCCTTGCAGACCAAGGTCCAGCTTTTGAATCAGAACTATTCAAGGAATTCTGCAATATGTACGGTTGTAAGAAGATTCACACAACAACGTATCATCCTCAAGCAAATGGTTTATGCGAGAAAATGAATCATATTGTAATTGAACTGTTAAAGACCATACCAGAATCAAAAAGAAACCAGTGGCTAGATAAATTACCTGACTTGGTAGACTTATACAACCATGTACCCGTGAGTTCTACAAACTGCACTCCAGCATACCTTATGCGTGCAAGACCCAGTAAATTACCAATTGATCTAGAAATAGGAATCGTAAAACCAGATACAGAAGTAGAAGAAGAATCAGATTGGGATACCCAACGTCAGAAACAGTATCAACAAGTTCAAGAATGTGTAAAGAGAAATCTTCCGCAAGCAAGAGCAAGACAAGAGAAAACTTTTAACAAACATGCTCAAGCAATGCCATTACAAGAAGGTGATCAAGTTCTCAAGAGAAAGAGACGCACTGACAAACTGGATAATCAGTGGGAAACCGTCACATACACAGTCTTACCATCTAACCTAGACAATGTTAAAACCTGTTTGATATGCAAAGATGAAGGAAAAACGTCACAAGTCGTATCTCGTGATCAGCTAAAATTGTGTCCTGAAACACTGAAGACACCTGAAGTAAGAGAACCCGTACAGGTCCAACCTATTAAAGAAAAAGAAGATGAAGTATTCCACACGGTACTAGGAGATTTCCCTAAAACATGGCCAAATTATCACGAAGCTGTTGTAGTCCCAATGATTGCATTCCTTTCAATGGTGGAACCAACACCAGAACCCGTGTTACCTGAAGAAGTCCCAAGACCTGAAGAACTGGAAGTAGAACCCGTAGAGGAAGAATCAATTCCTGGTCCCAGTGAGCTTGCCAGTCCTACAGTCAGATCTTCATCTAACATAGTACCAAACACTACAAATACGTACATGCCTACCAGCACCAATAGGCTACATCCAAGTAGTATACCCGTTTTACGCAGATCCGAGCGTAGTACCAGAGGTCAGTTACCAGCTAGGTACAGGGATTAAAAGGTCAAGTTAACTGTAAGATGTAAATATGTTTGTGTAAATATAAATTGAACCCGGTAAACAAATGTACATAGTTAATGTAATGTTAAAAAAGCCAGTACCTACAGAGACTATCCTGTATGAACTTCTTGCATATTCTTCAAACTTTTTCCTTTTATTTCATTTTTATGGACCATAGTACCACGGACTGGTTGTGGTATAAACTTTCTTGTATACATTCATCAGCCCGGAGGCAAAAGACTAAACCCCCGGAAGGACTGCTTTTTGAATTTTTGGACTGTTTTTGAAGTTAAGTGATTTTTGTGATTTTTACTTTTAAGTCTTTGTAAATATTAATTGTATTAATTGTTTGTTCTTTATTGTTCCACAGTCCCGGAGTACTGTCTTTAACTAAGGGGGAATGTGGCACCCCAAGGGTTAATGTGCCACAGAAACATCAACACAGGTTTAGTCCCCACACAACACTAGACTAGAAAGTGGGAGGAGCTTAGGTGGCACCTGCACTAGTGGGAGGAACTAAGTTGTTTACCACAGAGCAGGAGTGACAGTTAGTTCAGTTGAGTCTGGAGCAGGAGCAGAGTCAAGTAGAAGTGGAGGTCCTGAGGGGTCTGAGGAAAGGAGACAGAGTAACAGAGGAACATCCCCGGGATAAAGAGTTACCCCAAACTTAACCCCGGAGAGGCGCTTAAGACGGATACCGGATCCGAGGCTGTGCCTGAGACAGACAGGACAGTAAACACCGGCATAGTGAAGGTCCACCATCTTCACAGCACCATAGCAAAGCAACACGGAGGGGTCAGTGACACAGAGGACTCAAGTTGCCCAGCATATTGGTACCCGTGAGCAGAGACAGGGCCAGCAGTACAGCTACAAGCAGCAGCAGGGCCACACGCAGTGCTTAAGTAGGAAGCCAAGGACCCGGTCAGGGTGGGAGCAACCTGGTACAGACTCCGTGGACAATATTGTGATATACCATCTGCAAGTAAACACTTGGAAAACAACAGAAACCGTGAGTGTGTGTGATCCTTATACTGAAGCCCCACTTGCCCTCATATACTGCGATTACCTCTACTCTCATCATCTCTACTGCTACCCCTACTCTCCTGCAGCATCAATAACTATCCTCACAGACTTTAACTACTACTACCACTGCCCCAGGGAACCCAGTTCTGCCCACAGGAACTATTCTATCCAAGCTGCTATCCCATCATCCCCGGAGGTTCTGCAGCAGCGGCGGCCCCATTACTGGCCGCATATAGTGGGTGGCGTCACGAGTGACAAATCCCCTGTAAATAACCCCCATTTTATTGTGCGGGCCCGGGACACGGTCCGGACCAGGACCGCCGTGACATCCCCCAGCAGTACACCGGTCCGGCACCGAGTACCCCGTCCCAGTGGGCTCCACAACCGTCTACATTGATTTTTCTGGCTACCGCAGTGTGTTTTTGTATTGTTCAGGGAATAGCTATTCTCCTTATGGAGATCAATCTGTCTGCGAGCAGTGAGGAATCTTTTAGCCGCAATGCTCCTCTGGGAAATATGCACTTTGTCATTTCAGTAAGGAAGTAGACAAACTCTAGTGCCACCTATTGAAGATAGCAATCTTAAAAGTCGTAATTGACTTTTTAACATGCCTTTTAATATGATTTAGGATTTGTGCCAGATCACAGCCCCAATCTACAGATGCTGTGTTTTGGGGTGATTGCCCCATCATGAGTGCAGTGTATGGGATTCTGATCTGGCCGTATGAGAGGCTAAGGGTACTTTCACATTGCGATTTTCATCGGACAGCATCGGATTTAACTAAATTGCAATGTGAAACCAGCATAAGATGAGTTCTGGGGGAATAGCTAGTCTCCCTATGGCCTTAATAGCTATTCCCCCAGACCTCGTCTTAGCCTTTCATATACTGCACTGATGAAGGACAATCACCCTGAAATGCAGCGTCTTCAGATTGGGGCTCTGATCTGGCACAAACACTAAATAATATTAAAAGGCTTGTTAACCCCTTCAGGACCCAGCCTATTTTGACCCTAAAGACCTTGGCCTTTTTTCAATTCTGACCAGTGTCCCTTTATGAGGTTATAACTCGGGAACGCTTCAACCGATCCTAGCGATTCTGAGATTGTTTTTTCGTGACATATTGGGCTTCATGCTAGTATTAAATTTAAGTCGATAATTTTTGCGTTTATTTGTGAAAAAATTAAAAATATGGCAAAAAGTTTGAAAATTTCACAATTTTCACATTTTTTATTTTTTTTTCTGATAAACAAGAGAGATATGTGACAGAAAAAAGTTATTCAATAATATTTCCCACATGTCTACTTCACATCAGCACAATTTTGGAAAAAAAAAATTTTTTTGTTAGGACGTTATAAGGGTTCAAAGTTCATGAGCAATTTTTCATTTTTCAACCAAAATTTACAAAACCATTTTTTTTAGTGACCACATCACATTTGAAGTCCTTTTGAGGGGTGTACATGACAGAAAACACCCAAAAGTGACACCATTCCAAAAACTGCACCCCTCAAGCTACTCAAAACTACATTCAAGAAGATTATTAACCCTTCAGGTGCTTCACAGAAACTAAAGCAAAGTGGAAACAAAAAATGGATATTTTAATTATTTTATCAAAAATGTTCTTTTAGCCTCAATTCTTTCATTTTCACATGGGCAACAGGATAAAATGGATCTTAAAATGTGTTGTGCAAATTCTCCCGAGTACATCGATACCTCATATGTGGTCATAAACCACTGTTTGGGCGCACGGCAGGGCTCAGAATGGAAGGATTAGAAGATTAGGATGGGGTCAGCACCACCTTGCAGCGTCTCCTATACAGCCTGGGGAGATTTCACCGCTGCCTGCAAGCTTTCCGCCCTTGGCTATGGAGGATGATGAGGAGGGTCCTCCCTGCTGCACCGCTCTGCTCGCTCTGGTGCTCACTCCCAAAAGTCCGATACGTCACATCCAGTTTTGTATTATAGGAGAAGAAAAAGAACTGGTTAGGACTAACCTGCTGAAGCGCCTTATACGGCGCGAAACGTCGTGCCCCCCGTCCTCCCACCCGCATGCCACCGCCTGCTGTGTGCACTGAAGCACAATAAAGAACCGCTGTTTATAGAAGCTCTGAGTGCGACTTCTTTTTCTTCTCCTATAATACAAAACTCAGAATGGAAGGAGCACAATTTGAATTTTGGAGCTAATTTTACATTCAAAAAGTGAAATTGCGCTCCTTCCCTTCTGACCCCTGCCGTGCGCCCAAACAGTGGTTTATGACCACATATGAGGTATTGGTGTACTCAGGAGAAATTGCCCAACAAATTTTAGGATGAATTTTATGCTGTTGCCATGTGAAAACGAAAAAATTTAGGCTGAAAGAAAATTTTTGTGAAAAAAAAAGTACTATTTCATTTTCACAGATCAATTTGTAAAGCACCTGGGGGTTCAATATGTTCACTACCCATCTAAATATGTTCCCTGGGGGGTCTAGTTTCCAAAATGGGGTCACTTGTGGGGGAGCTCCAATGTTTAGGCACACAGGGGCTCTCCAAACGCGACATGGTGTCCGCTAACAATTTGAATAAAAATCAGCTCAAATTGTTAGCTGTAGCCACGTTGTGTTTAGTGAGCCCCTGTGTGCCTAAACATTGGGGCTCCCCCACAAGTGACCCCATTTTGGAAACTAGACCCCCCAAGGAACGTATCTAGATGCATAGTAAGCACTTTGAACCCCAAGGTGCTTCACAAATTCATCCATAAAAATGAAAAAGCACTTTTTTTTCCACAAAAATTTTCTTTTTTCATTATTATGGATCAATTTGTGAAGCACCTGGGGGTTCAATATGCTCACTACCCATCTAGATATGTTCCTTTGGGGGTCTAGTTTCCAAAATGGGGTGACTTGTGGGGGAGCTCCAATGTGGAGACGCACAGGGGCTCTCCAAACGCGACATGGTATCCGCTAACAATTTGAATGCAAAACGAGCTCAAATTGTTAGCGTACACCATGTTGCGTTTGGAGAGCCCCTGTGCGTCTCCACATAGGAGCTCCTCCACAAGTGACCCCATTTTGGAAACTAGACCCCAAAGGAACATATCTAGATGCATAGTGAGCACTTTCAATCCCCAGGTGCTTCACATATTAATCTGTAAAAATGAAAAAGTACTTTTTTTTCCGCAAAAATCTTTTTTTTTCATTAATTTGTGAAGCACCTGGGGGTTCAATATGCTCACTACCCATCTAGATATGTTCCCTGGGGGGTCTAGTTTCCAAAATAGGGTCACTTGTGGGGGAGCTCCAATGTGGAGACGCACAGGGGCTCTCCAAACGCGACATGGTGTCCGCTAACAATTTGAGCTGATTTTCCATTCATATTGTTAGCGGACACCATGTCACGTTTGGAGAGCCCCTGTGTGCCTAAACATTGAAGCTCCCCCACAAGTGACCCCATTTTGGAAACTAGAGCCCCCAGGGAACTTATCTAGATGGGTGGTGAGCATTTTGAACCCCCAGGTGCTTCACAAATTAATCCGTAAAAATGAAAAAGTACTTTTATTTCCACAAAAATTTTCTTTTTTCATTTTTACAGATTAATTTGTGAAGCACTGGGGCATTCAAAATGCTCACCACCCATCTAGATAAGTTCCCTGGGGGGTCTAGTTTCCAAAATGGGGTCACTTGTAGGGGAGCTCCAATGTTTAGGCACACAGGGGCTCTCCAAACGTGACATGGTGTCCACTAACAATTTGAGTTGATTTTCCATTCAAATTGTTAGCGGACACCATGTCACGTTTAGAGAGCCCCTGTGTGCCTAAACATTGGAGCTCCCCCACAAGTGACCTCATTTTAGAAACTAGACCCCCCTAGGAACTTATTTAGATGCATAGTGAGCACTTTGAACCCCCAAGTGCTTCACAAATTGATCCGTAAAAATGAAAAAGTACTTTGTTTCCACAAAAAAAGTATTTTTTCATTTTTACAGATCAATTTGTGAAGCACCTGGGGGTTCAAAGTGCTCACTATGCATCTAGATACGTTCCTTGGGGGGTCTAGTTTCCAAAATGGGGTCACTTGTGGGGGAGCTCCAATGTTTAGGCACACAGGGGCTCTCCATACGCGACATGGTGTCTGCTAACAATTGGAACGGTTAGCGGACACCATGTTGCGTATGGAGAGCCGCTGTGTGACTAAACATTAGAGCTCCCCCACAAGTGACCACATTTTGGAAACTAGACCCCCCAAGGAACGTATCTAGATGCATAGTGAGCACTTTGAACCCCCAGGTGCTTCACAAATTGATCCGTAAAAATGAAAAAATACTTTTTTTGCGGAAAAAAAAAGTACTTTTTTATTTTTATGGATCAATTTGTGAACTACTAGGGGGTTCAAGTGCTCACTATGCATCTAGATACGTTCCTTGGGGGGTGTAGTTTCCAAAATGGGGTCACTTGTGGGGGAGCTCCAATGTTTAGGCACACAGGGGCTCTCCATACGCGACATGGTGTCTGCTAACAATTGGAACGGTTAGCGGACACCATGTTGCGTATGGAGAGCCGCTGTGTGACTAAACATTAGAGCTCCCCCACAAGTGACCACATTTTGGAAACTAGACCCCCCAAGGAACGTATCTAGATGCATAGTGAGCACTTTGAACCCCCAGGTGCTTCACAAATTGATCCGTGAAAATGAAAAAATACTTTTTTTGCGGAAAAAAAAAGTACTTTTTTATTTTTATGGATCAATTTGTGAACTACTGGGGGGTTCAAGTGCTCACTATGCATCTAGATACGTTCCTTGGGGGGTCTAGTTTCCAAAATGGGGTCACTTGTGGGGGAGCTCCAATGTTTAGGCACACAGGGGCTCTCCATACGCGACATGGTGTCTGCTAACAATTGGAACGGTTAGCGGACACTATGTTGCGTATGGAGAGCCGCTGTGTGACTAAACATTAGAGCTCCCCCACAAGTGACCACATTTTGGAAACTTGACCCCCCAAGGAACGTATCTAGATGCATAGTGAGCACTTTGAACCCCCAGGTGCTTCACAAATTGATCTGTAAAAATGAAAAAATACTTTTTTTGCGGAAAAAAAAAAGTACTTTTTTATTTTTATGGATCAATTTGTGAACTACTAGGGGGTTCAAGTGCTCACTATGCATCTAGATACGTTCCTTGGGGGGGTGTAGTTTCCAAAATGGGGTCACTTGTGGGGGAGCTCCAATGTTTAGGCACACAGGGGCTCTCCATACGCGACATGGTGTCCGCTAACAATTGGAATTGTTACCGGACTCCATGTCGCATATGGAGAACCCCTGTGTGCCACTAGCATTGCCATCAGCACAAGGGCAACTGGAAGAGTTGGGGTACAGCACCAGAAAATGGCACCTCTAATGTGCTATTTTCTGTGGTTGCTGTGGGTTGCAATTTGCAGCGTGGGGGGCCACAACATTTGGGTCTCTCCACGATGAGGATTGCAGCCCCCCAACTGCCAAGTTGTACCTGGCTGGCATCCAAAAATAAGGCAAAGCTCCTTGTCATTTTATTGGTAGAAGGAAAAAAATGGCATGGGGCTCCGCCATATTTTTGGTCCAGCCAGGTACAACTTGGCAGCTACGGACTGCCACCAGCCCCCAGCTGCCTCGTCATACCTGGCTGGAACCAAAAATAAAGCGAAGCCTATTTTTTTTTTATTTCTAGAATTATTTCTAGAAAAAAAATGACATAGGGCTCCGCCATATTTTTGGTCCAGCCAGGTACAACTTGGCAGCTAGGGACTGCCACCAGCCCCCAGCTGCCTCGTCATACCTGGCTGGAACCAAAAATACAGCGAAGCCTATTTATTTTTTATTTCTAGAATTATTTCTAGAAAAAAAATGACATAGGGCTCCGCCATATTTTTGGTCCAGCCAGGTACAACTAGGCAGCTGGGGGCTGGAATCCTCAGCATAGTGAGGCCCAAGCGTTCTGGGCCCCCCATGCTGTGAATTGCAGCCCGCAGCCGCCCCAGAAAATGGCGCATTCATTGAAGCGCCATTTTCTGGCGCTGTACCCATGCTCTTCCAGTTGCCCTGGTGCCGGTGGCTAACTGGGTAATAAAGGGGTTAATGCCAGCTTTTTATTGGCAGCTGGCACTAAGCCCGAGATTCATAATATAGGGCCAATGTTAGACCCGCCATTAGGAATCTCTGGTAAATAGTCAGAAAATACACACAGAGAAAAATCTTTTTATTTGAAAAACAACACAAACAAAATTCGGACTCCATCTTTATTATAAAGATCCGACGTAGTCCACAACGAAGGTCCCACGACGCTCGATCGCCTCCGACGTAGTCCACAACGAAGGTCCCACGACGCTCGATCACCTCTGCTACATCCAGAGACTGCAGCAAGGGATCAAGTGTCCTCTTGTTGTAGTTTCTGGGGTCAGAGTCATGGTGCACGGTACGGCAGATCATTGCCATACAGTGCACCATGACTGACACCAGTGACTACAACAAGAGGACACTTGATCCTTTGTTGTAGTCTCTGGGATCACAGTCATGAAGTACTGTATGGCAATTATCTGCTGTACCGTGCTTCATGACTGTGACCCCAGAGACTACAAGGGATCAAGCGTCCTCTTGTTGTAGTCTCTGGGGTCAGAGTCATGGTGCACGGTATGGCAGATCATTGCCATACAGTGCACCATGACTGACACCAGTGACTACAACAAGAGGACACTTGATCCTTTGTTGTAGTCTCTGGGGTCACAGTCATGAAAGACTGTATGGCAATTATCTGCCGTACCATGCTTCATGACTGTGACCCCAGAGACTACAACAAGGGATCAAGTGTCCTCTTGTTGTAGTCTCTGGGGTCAGAGTCATGGTGCACGGTACGGCAGATCATTGCCAAACAGTGCACCATGACTGACCCTAGTGAATACAACAAGAGGACACTTGATCCCTTGTTGTAGTCTCTGGGATCACAGTCATGAAGTACTGTATGGCAATTATCTGCCGTACCGTGCACCATGACTCTGACCCCAGAGACTACAACAAGAGGACACTTGATCCTTTGTTATAGTCACTGGGGTCAGTCATGGTGCACTGTATGGCAATTATCTGCCGTACCATGCTTCATGACTTATAGGAGCTGGTACACTGCCAGGGGGATGACAGGTCATGAACTTAGTGAGGTCATGACAGGTCACGATCCTTGGGTCACACAGGGTCAATTGTGATCCCATGGTGGGATCACAATTGACCCCTGTGTGAACCATGGATCATGACATGCCATGACCTCTGTAAGGTCATAACCTGTCATATCCCTGGCAGACAGAGCAGTTTCTGCTCTGTCTGCGCCTGCGCCTATCAGAAGGAAGAAGAGGCGCAGGAAGCAGCGATCGTCCCAGCGGTAAGTATGCAGGGATGACCGGGAGGAGGGGGGACCCGGGGGATGGATCATCTCCCTCCCATCTGAGCTGTCAGATGGGAGGGAGATGATGAAAAGGACGGAGGCGGCGGCGGCGGCAGCAACTGCAGCGGGGGCAGGAGAAGGAGCAGCGATCACCGGAGATCTGCTGTAATCTCCAGGGATCACCGCCGAGCAGGGGAGGGTAAGCGGAGGCAGGGAGAGATAATGGGGGGGTCAGGGGAGCCAGAGGAGGACAGGGGGAAGGCATTATTTGGCGGCGGGGACGGCAGGCGCAGGAGCGGCGGGTGCAGGAGCGGCGGCTGCGGTGATTACCGGAGATCGGCAGTAATCTCCGGTAATCACCGCTGGCCAGGGGGCAGGGGAGAGTGAGGGAATGGCCAGGAGGGAGAACGGAGGGGCTGGGGATCCGGCAGAGGGACAGGGGAAGAGGCGGGGAGCAGACTGAGGCAGAATTTCTATTACAGCCGCGGTAATTGGCGGTTTCAGTTTTAAACCGCCAATCACCACGTCTGTAGCCTCAGGGGGGCAAAGCCACCCCCCTGGGGCGTAGCACAAGTCCCCAGCTACCTGCAGCTCAACTGAGAGGTCAGTGACACCTCTCACTAGAGCTGCAGGAGAGCGATTAACCCAGGACGCAGCATATGCGTCCAGGGTCGGGAACGAACTTGTTTTGAGGACGCATATGCTGCGTCCTGGGTCGGGAAGGGGTTAAAGAGTCAATTAAGACTTATCATTGCTACCTTCAATAGGTCTACTTCCTCACTGAAGTGACATTTTGTACCAGGGGCGGAACTACCGTGGTGCAGCTGGTGCAGCTGCACCAGGGCCCCGACCAGCTAGGGGGCCCCTGGGGCTCCAGCAGCAGGTCCGTTCCCCTGTCAGACAGAAGGGTGGTAGGCAGCGGCAGTAGTGTGGGGGTGGTGCTGTCGGGTGTCAGTGGCGCTGCACACCCGCGGCACTGTTCTGGCATTAAGTTCCGGGGGGGGGAGTGGCAGGGCCGTAATTGCCATTAGGCACTTTTCGGGGAGGGCGGCGACGTGTTCTTTTTTTTGTGTCTTTTTTTTTATTCCTGCTCTGAGCCCCGGCCGGGTGACCCCGCCCCCTGGACACCTCACACCCCCCCCTGGATGCCTCACACACACCCCTGGACACCTCACCCCCCCCCCCAGTCATCGCGCCCCCCCTCCTCACCTTACTAGTGGTGGTGCATGACGCCGGCTGAGGTCGGTGGGCGGCAGGATCATAGCACCACCGGCGGGGACAGATGCCGGGTGTTACAGGACCTGCGATGACGTCACGCACATGTGACTCAGGTGGGCGGAGCTACATTTTGCCCGGCAAGATGAATTGCCAGAGGAGGAACTGGGACTGAGTTACAAGGTACATACATGGCCCATCTAACATGGGGGTGTATGCAGAGGACGTGGGTGTGTGTGCAGAGGACGTGGGGGTGTGTGCAGAGGACGTAGGGGGTGTGCAGAGGACGTGGGGGGTGTGCAGAGGACGTGGGGGTTGTGCAGAGGACGAGGGGTGTGTGCAGAGGACGAGGGGGTTGTGCAGAGGACGTGGGGGTTGTGCAGAGGACTTGGGGTGTGTGGAGAGGATGTGGGGTGTGTGGAGAGGACGTGGGATGTGTGGAGAGGACGTGGGGGGTGTGGAGAGGACGTGGGGGGTGTGGAGAGGACGTGGGGGTGTGTGCAGAGGACGTGGGGGTGTGTGCAGAGGACATGGGGGTGTGTGCAGAGGACGTGGAGTGGTATGCAGAGGACGTGGAGGGGGTGGGCAGAGGACGTGGAGGGGGTGGGCAGAGGACGTGGGGTTGTGTGCAGAGGACGTGGGGTTGTGTGCAGAGGACGTGGAGGGGGTGGGCAGAGGATGTGGGGTTGTGTGCAGAGGACGTGGAGTGGTGTGCAGAGGACGTGGAGTGGTGTGCAGAGGACGTAGAGTGGTGTGCAGAGGACTTGGAGTGAGGGTGTGCAGAGGACATGGATCGAGGGTGTGCAGAGGACATGGATCGAGGGTGTGCAGAGGACATGGATCGAGGGTGTGCAGAGGACATGGATCGAGGGTGTGCAGAGGACATGCATCGAGGGTGTGCAGAGGACATGGAGGGAGGGTGTGCAGAGGACATGGTGGAGCGTGGGCAGAGGACATGGTGGTGCACAGCACGGAGCTGAGGACATGGTGGTACACTATGCACAGCACAGAGCTAGGGAGATGTAACATCTGTTTTTTAGTCCGTTTGGCATCCAACTGTTGTGCGAGTGTCCGACATTTCTCTCAGATCACATCCATGTGATGTGAATGTGAATTTCACTTTGGTGGCAGACAAAAGGCACATTGCGTATTTTGAGAAAGCGTGCGTAAAAAAGCACAGCAAAATACGCAATGTGTGAACGCAGCCTCAGACTCGGATGGTTCGTGTGCTGTCCGTGTGCGGTCTGTGATTTTGTCGGACCCGTAGACTTGCATTGGTGAGTCTCGGTGTGAATCGCAGACTGTCGCAGCATGTTGCAACTTTTTTCTCATCCTAAATCTGGATGAGAAAAAAGCGTCCGACACTCCCCAATCTGCTCTCAGAGATTGATTGCAATGCGAGAAAATCACACATTGCACTCATCAGAGTTTCACGCCAGTGTGTTCGTACCCGAATACTAAAATCCATATAGTAATCCTACTGGTATGGGGAGGATTTATGGCTCAGTTAGTACACTCTATACTTCTCGTTATTAACCAGTTAATGCTCTCTTGTCCACCGCACTCCAGTGTCAAAAGAGGATGACAGCGAGACAGACAGCAACATGGCATCAGAGAGCCCCTGACCTCGAAATAGAAGAGCCTCAGATCCCGGTATTGTGACATCATATTAAGAATAAAGTTTTTTTGCATTTATATTGCATTATGAACTCCACAGCACGGCGGCGAAAATTGCTCCGGCCACGGGCCCTCCTTGACTCCTGCTTGTTGTCATACACTGGGGTTCTACAGAGGTGGCAATTGCACCCCTTCTCTTTGTGTTTTAGTATAGTAGTTATATTCTTGTATATAGGGGCAGACAGTGTATACTATGTATACTTCCAGATTATCAATAACCAAAGGGGCGGAGAAATTTTTCGACCGCCCAGGGTGCCACAAACAGTTGCTACACCGCTGGCTGTGCTGCACACCCGCAGCACTATTCTGGCACTGAGTTCCAGGGGGGTGGGGGGGCCCGAAAAATTTCTTGCACCAGGGCCCACTACAGTCTGGGTCCGCCCCTGTTTTGTACTGTACATCACAAATACAGATGTAAAAAACTCCCAAAACACTGATTGTGTTAGAGATTTTCCCTGGGATAAGTTTTTTTGGCATGTTCATGCAACTGCAGCATCACTTTATAAATCCCCCCTCACCTGGCAATAGTATATTAATTATGATTAATGATTTAGGAAGCAGCTGTAATTTTTGTATCATTCTTTTTCTCTATCAATGTTGTTTTGTTGTTTTATTGTCTATTTCGAATTCTTCAATAGATATAAAATGTAACATATTATGGCTTCTAGCCTTTTTCTCCAGCCACCACAGGCAAGCTGAGTAAATAGGGGTTCATGGTCTTGATAAAGAGAGTATACTAGAAATTACTTCCTCAGAAATGGTTGATCGTTGGAATTATTGCCTGATTTTTGTATCTACCTCAACCGATTTAACCCCAAAGCACAGCCTGGGCTTATGCCCTCCTGGATTGTTCTTTGTATTCACTTAAGGAGTGGAATAGTCAGACTAAAAGTATAATAAAAATACGGGCACTACTTCTGCATGTTTGCTGTCAGTCATAAGCTTATCGTTGCAAAGTCATCCACTATCATGATGTGACCTTAGCCTTACTTAGATATGTTCATATTGCAGCTGTATCTGTAACTGACAACAAAATATGTATGAAACAGAAATATCTATAGCGCGGTAATAAATTATTCTTGTTATTTCTCTTTAGATGTATCATGTGTACATACAACGTTGGAAGTTTTAAACGTGTTTTTCAGTTCTTTAAACTTTTGCACAATACTTCATTGGGAAACAAGATGTGATGGACAACCCAACTGCAGATATGAGATTCAATACAAAATGTATGTATCTAATTTAGGCATGTATATATGTATCTAATTTATATCAGGTATAGGTACTGAAGACAATATCATTGTATGTATTTTCGCCCACTGACCAGAAGCCAATCTGCTAGCATTAGAAAAGACATTTCCTGCAGCTCTGATGCTGTATCAGTGTATCAGAAGTTGAATAAACTAAACTATTTTGAGACATTTTTGTTCAATGACTCACTATCGGGCATCATTCTTACAGTAATGACATACAGTGATGTGGAAAAGTGATTGCCCCTTCCTGATTTGTTATTTTTTTTGCATTTGTCACACTTAAATGTTTCAGATCACCCAAAATAAATGTAAAAGATAACACAAGTAAACACAAAATGCAGTTTATAAATGAAGGTCTTTATTATTAAGGGAAAATAAATCCAAACCTACAGGGCTCTGTGTGACAAAGTGGTTGCCCCCTAAACCTAATAAATGGTTGAGCCACCCTTAGTAGCAACAACCCCCCCTCCACACACAGCCCTTTTCTGTAATTTCTGCCACACAAAGCTCTTCTCTTTATTATTCCCCCCAGACAGCTCCTCTCCATAATATCCCCACACACTGCCCCACTCCCCACTCTGTAATATTCCCCCCCACACGGCTCCTCCTCTCTTCTCTGCGTCTATTACCCCCACACAGCTCCTCTCCCTAATATTACCCCCCACATATCTTCTGTCTGTAATATTGCCCACAAACAGCTCATTTCCATAATGTCCACACACAACTCCTCTCTATAATGTCCCTATGCACAGCTCCTCTCCATAATATTCCCCAGACAGAGCTCTTCAAAATCCCCCCCCACATAGCTCCTCTACATAATCACCCCCACATTGCTCCTCCTCATATGATTCCCCTGACACAGCTAATTCTTTGTGATACCCCACAGAGCTCCTCTAAAATATTATTCCCCAAACAGATATACTCTCCTTTATCTCCCTTCACACAGCTCCTCCTCATAATATTCCCCCACACAGCTCCTCTCCTTAATTTCCCACCACATACAGTTCTTATTCGTAATGTTCCCCTACACTGCTCCTCTCCATATTTTGCCCCCCACATAGCCTCTTCATAATATTCCCCCACACAGCTCTTCTACAAAATATACCCTTCAACCAAGCATCTCTTCACACTGTCCCTGTGCACAGCTCCTCTCTGTAATATCCCCCATACATAGCTCATCTCTGTAATTTCACCCTCCTCAAAGTTCCTATCCATAGTCAGCTCCCCCATACAGGACCTCTCTATAATCCCCAACCCCAGCATGGCTCCTTTCCATAAATTCCCCCCCACACAGTGCCTCTTCATTAATATTCTCCTCCACAAAGCTGCTCTTCATAATATTCCCCACACACACAGCTCCTCTCCATAATTTCCTCCCCACATACAGCTCCCCATGTTGCCCCATAAGGTGGCCTAATAGTGGCAGTAACCTTTTCTCCTCATTCTCCCCATACAATAAAATGTTTAATCTTTGGCTCCTGCTGGTTGTTTTTCTGCAACACATGAATGTAATGACTTCATCACACTGCTGCATGTCGGGATTTGGGATGATGAGTGCTGTTCTGCCCCAACCCAGCTGTTAAAGTATTTAACTGTATTTCTGTCTGAAAGATGCGAATACAGTTGAATATAGCGAGGTGGGAGCCATAACCTTCAGAATCTTTGCGTGCTGCACAACATCCCTAGTTGGGCCACATGCAACCTCGAACATGTATGTTGTGCAGGCCTGTTGTAACCTGATAGGTGATTACTGGTAGATCATTGGGGGTCTGACCACTGGGATCCCCTCTGATCTATAATGTGGCAGTCAGGTATGTGCTGTAGTCAAGCATGCACACTGCTGCTTAATCCATTCTCCATTGATTTCCTGTCGAAAGCCAGATACTGTGTGCTACAAAATGTAATTATGGTATTTGTTTGAAATCATTTTTATACCTTACAGCCTCTTAAAAGCAGAGTTCATCAATGTTCATCATTCTATTGCATGATGATATTTCTACATGATGTACGCCAGTGGCATAACTAGAGTCTCGTGGGCCCAGGTGCGAAATTTAGACCTGAGCCACCCCCCCAGCACATACGTCGGTCAGATATATGGGCCCTGTGTAACGTTCTAAATACTTTATAGACTCACAGATTGACCCAACCAGCCCTTCATTATGAATCAATGTCCCTCATCCTGCAATATATGGTTCACCTACTGGAATATTGCCCTTATCGTGGTATATATGTCCCCCGTCCGGTATATATAGTCTTCCTCCTGCCGCCACCATAGTGCTCCAATTATTATTATTATACATCCCCATATTCCTCCATATATTACAATGTACCCCCATAGTCCTCTATGTATTATAATGCAGCCCATAGTCCTCCATTCATAAGGTAGCCCCAATAGTCATCCAATTATTATAATGCACCCCCATTATCCTATATATAGCATAATTCAGCCTCATAGTCCTCCATATAGTATAAATCAGCCTCACAACCCTCCATATAGAATAATGCAGCCTCATATCTCTCCATATAGTATAATGCAGCCTCATGATCCTCCATATAGTACAATGCAGCCTCATAACCCTCCATATAGTATAATGTAGCCTCACAGCCATCCATATAGTATAATGCCACCTCATATCTCTCCATATAGTATAATGCAGCCTCACATCCCTCCTTATGGTATAATGCAGCCTCATATCCCTCCATATAGTATAATGTAGCCATATATCTCTCCATATAGTATACTGCAGCCTCATAGCTCTCCATATAGTATAATACAGCCTCATAGTGCCTCCGTATAGTGTAATGCAGCCTCACAACCCTCCATATAGTGTAATGCATATAGTGTAATACATCATTCCACATAGTATAATGCAGCCTGATAGCCCTCTATACAGTATAATGCAGCCTCATATCTCTCCATATAGTATAATGTAGCCTCATATCTCTCCATATAGATTAATGCAACCTCACAGCCCTCCATATGCTATAATGCAGCCTCATATCCCTTAATATAGTATAATGTAACCTCATATCTCTCCATATAGTATAATGCAGCCTCATAGCTCTCCATATAGTATAATGCAGCCTCATAGCCATCTATAGAGTATAATGCAGACTCAGTTCTCCATATAGTGCAGCCTCAAAACTCTCCATATAGTGCAGCCTCATATATGCAGCTTCATAGCTCTCCATATAGTGCAGCCTCATAGCGCAGTCTCATAACTCTCCATACACTGCAGCCTCATATATGCAGCCTCATAGTTCTCCAATAGTGCAGCCTCATAGTGCAGCCTCATAACTCTCCATATAGTGCATGCAGCCTCATATAGTGCAGCCTTATATATGCAACCTCATAACTCTCAATATAGTGCAGCCTCATATAGTGCAGCCTTATACATGCAGCCTCATAGCTCTCCATATAGTGCAGCCTCATAACTCTCCGTACAGTGCAGCCTCATCATATATGCAGCCTCATAGCTCTCAATATAGTGCAGCCTCATATCTCTCCATGTACTGCAGCCTCATAACTCTCCATATAGTGTCTCGTAAAATGCAGCCTTATATATGCAGCCTCATAGCTCTCCATATAGTGCAGCCTCATATAGGCAGCCTTAAATATATGCAGTCTCATAATTCTCCATATATTGCAACCTCATATAGTGCAGCATTATATATGCAGCCTCATAACTCCATATAGTGCAGCCTCATAGCCTCTACATATAGTATCATGCACCCCCCTCCTCCCCCCATAGTCCTCTGGCCACCTTGCATTCACTTATTTAAAAAAAAAATCTGTACTTACCTCTCCTGGTTCCCCTGCTGCTCCATTCTCCTTAAAAAACTGAAGAGAAGACTCAGGAGGAGGAGATGACACCATTCTGTTAAATGCGTTCCACAGTGGAACGCAGATGGAAAGAAGGCAGTGGTAAGAGGAAGCGAGGGGAGGAGCAGCAGCAATAGGAAGTGGGAGGCTCCCTTTTCCACCCCTCCCCTCCTCTCCTTGACACACAGGCTCCATAGCTGGGCTGCGTGCAGTGTATCTACAGTATATAATGCGGGCACCCGTTGCAGGAATCGGCGGTCGCTGGAGGCGCTGAGTGGTGTGGGCCCTGTATGTCTGGGCTCCGTCGCAACTGCGACTCCTGCGATCGCGATCCTTATGCCCCTGATGTACCTTATAAATTAAGCACCAAGACCCACAGCTGTCAGACAGCTTGGGTTGTTTTGTTTGGTAGGTGAGAAGAAAATTTCATCACTGAGGAAGCTTTAAACTGATGCCTCTGGTAACAAATAGAATTCAACAATTTTTTATGTCAACTATCTTGTTGACCTAGGTAGAAGCAAAGGAACATAGTACAGCACACATGAAAAAGTATAGTAAACGCTTATAAATAACAGTGGTATTATCAATTTTCAGATATGGTGAAAAATGGCAAAGTATAAAAGAATGTGAAAAAAAGAAGAACTTATGCAACATGACAGAAGAATTATTGAAGAAAGAGAACCTTTCTGAAAAGATATTTGCTAAAGTGAAAGCAAAGATGGGAAATGCTAGTTCCCCATGGAAAAGCAGTGAAGAATTTAAAATCTTACGAGACAGTAAGCTGATGAAATCTTGTATAGTTAAAGATGTAATACTGCCTACAAAATCAGTATTTTGATTAATTCTTTGATATGTTAAATCACACTCTGAACTCCATAGTGAGAATGTAGTTGAGAAATAAACTGTTTCAGAACATCCCAAAATAATTGACACTGGTTTGTAAATTTACTGTTACAACTATGAGAAACATAAAATATATAGGAAATAGTCTATTGACATGGTTATATGAATTACAGATGTAGATGACTTTTTCAGTTCATTCCTTATCTTGTGAGTCCAAACTACTGACAAACAGTATGTAGGTTCTTCAACAGCTGGAGTGTGTATTATACTGTTTATAGATCCCAACAGCTTCCAGATAACATACTCCATACCCCAATCTGCAAACCCAAATTGGAAAGAATTGGAGGAAGTAAGCCTCCATAATTTCTCAAGAAAACATTTTGCACAAGTGGAGTTGTATATCATAATAGATCAGGAGTGGTTCAGCGTGGTTTTTAACCCTTCATCCTCTCTACTTCAATTTTTTGAGATAATGACCTTTGGGCTGTCATAGGCTGTAAGCCACAATCATCAACATTAACAGAAATAAACACTTGAAATAGATCACTCTGCTTGTAATAACTCTATATAATACATGTGTTTCATATTGAATTACTGAAATAAATTCATTTTTTGATGATATTCTAATTCATTAAGATGCACCAGTACATCACATACAGTTGTGGCCAAAAGTATTGACAGCCCTGCAATTCTGTCAGATAATACTCAGTTTCTTCCTGAAAATGATTGCAATCATAAATTCTTTTGTATTATTATCTTCATTTAATTTGTCTTCAATGAAAAAACACAAAAAGAATTGTCCTAAAGCCAAATTGGATATAATTCCACACCAAACATCAGAAGGGGTGGACAAAAGTATTGGGACTGTTAGAAAAATCATGTGATGCTTCTCTAATTTGTGTAAGTTAACAGCACCTGTAACTTACCTGTGGCACCTAACAGGTGTTGGCAATAACTAAATCACACTTAGAGCCAGTTGACATGGATTAAAGTTGACTCAACCTCTGTCCTGTGTCCTTGTGGGTACCACATTGAGCATGGAGAAAAGAAAGAAGACCAAAAACTGTCTGAGGACTTGAGAAACCAAATTGTGAGGAAGCCTGAACAATCTCAAGGCTACAAGTCCATCTCCAAAGACCTGAATGTTCCTGTGTCTACCGTGCGCAATGGCATCAAGAAGTTTAAAGACCATGGCACTGTGGCAAACCTCCCTAGATGTAGACGGAATAGAAAAATTGACGAGAGATTTCAACACAAGATTGTGCGGATGGTGGATAAAGAACCTAGACTAACATCCAAACAAGTTCAAGCTGCCCTGCAGTCGAGGGTACAACAGTATCAACCCGTACTATCTGTCGGCGTCTGAATGAAAAGGGACTGTATGGTAGGATACCCAGGTAGACCCCACTTCTTACCTCGAGACATAAAAAAGCCAGGCTGGAGTTTGACAAAACTTACCTGAGAAAGCCTAAAATGTTTTGGAAGAATGTTCTCTGGTCAGATGAGACTAAAGTAGAGCTTTTTGGGCAAAGGCATCAACATAGAGTTTACAGGAGAAAAAAGAGGCATTCAAAGAAAAGAACATGGTCCCTACAGTTAAACATGGCGGAGGTTCCCCGATGTTTTGGGTTGCTTTGCTGCCTCTGGCACTGGATTGCTTGACTGTGTGCATGGCATTATGAAGTCTGAAGACTACTAACAAATTTTGCAGCATAATGTAGGGCCCAGTGTGAGAAAACTCGGTCTCCCTCAGAGGTCATGGGTCTTCCAGCAGGACAATGACCCAAAACACACTTCAAAAAGCACTAGAAAATGGTTTGAGAGAAAGCACTGGGGACTTCTAAGGTGGCCAGCAATGAGTCCAGACCTGAATCCCATAGAACACCTTTGGAGAGATCTAAAAATGTCAGTTTGGAGAAGGCACCCTTCAAATATCAGGGACCTGGAGCAGTTTGCCAAAGAAGAATGGTCTAAAATTCCAGCAGAGCATTGTAAGAAACTCATTGATGGTTACCGGAAGCGGTTGATCACAGTTATTTTGGCTAAAGGTTGTGCAACCAAGTATTAGGCTGAGGGTGCCAATACTTTTGTCTGGCCCATTTTTGGAGTTTTGTGTGAAATGATCAATGTTTTGCTTTATGCTTTATTCTCTTTTGTGTTTTCTCATTTAAGGCAAATTAAATGAAGATAATAATATCAAAGAATTCGTGATTGCAAACATTTTCAGGAAGATACTGAGTATTATCTGACAGAATTGCAGGGGTGTCAATACTTTTGGCCAACCCTGTATATATATATATATATACACATAATACACAAATATTCATAGGTATTGAATACATAACACACACTTTTACATATACTTTTACATCATTTTACATGCAAATGCCTCTGCACAGCAGAGGAGGTCTGAAAGTCCATTTTAAGACGTTATGCAGGATGTTCACTCCTCATCAGTGTAAAGTTTTATCCCTTAGACACAAGCATATTTACATACTATACACATACTCACATACTTATCGCTGCAGAAAATCACTGTTATGTTCCAACTGCAGAGATGAGCCATGATGAGGAAAGCCTTCTTCCTGCTTAAGCTACTCTCTTTACTCTCTCCCCCTCCAATTTGTAGTACTTAGATTAACTTCACTGGAAGCCTCTAGAGGGTAAAAGAGAGAAAAAAAAGTCCTGGCGCAAAGTCTAAGTGCTGTAATTAAATTTCAACCTAGAGATGTTATAATGCGATATTGCTCGCCTTTTAGGTGTCTTGGTTATATTGCATATAAGATCTTCTTTGGTGCTTTGGTGTGCAGCTCTCCCACTTCGGATGGATCAGATCTAGGAAACCTGGTTTGTCACATGTAGTAATAAGTATACCGGTCTATTGGTACAGCGCTTCCACATTAGACACGAGTTCAAATAAATTTTCCTTTATTAAAATGTACATCACAGTGGGCAGTACAAATTATACAACTGTACCTGAGGAAATCCCATTAAAAGGGTCGAAACGCGTTGTACTACCCACTGTGATATATATTTTAAGAATAAAGGAAAATTTATTTGAACTCCGGGTCTCCTGTGGAAGCGCTGTACCAATAGACCGGTATACTGATTACTACCCCTCGATTTTGTGCCCCTATTACTGCATCTGTGACATTGAAGCCTGTTTTGTCACCCTCCAGATATGTCCTGAAGAGGCATAGGAATTACTACTAAAAGTTTCCATTTGTAGGGGTGAATTTGTTTTATTGATGAAGGTGTTGCTTTCATCCCACACAGAGAAAGGCAAAGAAGGAGTGGTTCAGACATTTCATAGCACCTCCCATCCTCAGTGGTGACCATTTTGTCTGAATAGTGCTGTAGAATAAAAAAAACGTATAATTTTTGTTGGAGAGGGGAAAGCTTGATTTCTGGTAGATTCCCAGACCATCCAGGAGATTTTGCAAGTAATAATAATTATAATAATAATTTTCTTTATATAGTGCCAACATATTACACCACTTTACAGTTTAGGGGGGATACAATACCATACTATAATACAATAGAATACAATACAGACAATATGAGCCAATACAAGAGAAAAAAAAACATTCAGATACTGTGAGGAGTGAGGTCCCTGCTCGCAAGCTTACAGTCTCTACAGAAATAAGGGAGGCACAAAAGGTAAATGACAAAAGTGCTGTCATATATGGTCCAGCTATCAATATAATAAATAGGGGATTCACATATTGCTGCATGAACCGATCACCAGCCCGGATCTGTACAAGCACAGATAAAGTGCTATATAGTGCATGGGGGATGTAGACAGATGGCAAAAGAGGCCAGAATTAGAAAAAGGACAGCATGGGAATAGTTACATAGATGAGATGAGGCGGTAGGCTAGTCTAAAGAGATGTGTTTTTAACGCTTGCAGAGAATTGGTGGAGCTTGTGAGAAGTCTTGGAGACAGGAGTCTGAGGTTCGGATGGTAGATTATGTCAATCCTTGGTCACTTGTGGGAATGGAGGGCATGTGTAATGCGATAGACAGAGATGAGGGAGGAGATGTAGGGTGGTGCAGAACTGTAGAGGGCTTTGTGGGTGAGAGTGATAATTTTATATTGTACTGTGTAGCGGATGGGCAAGCAGTGCAATGATGGCACAGGATAGAGGCAGCAGTGAAGCACTTGGAAAGGAATATGATCCTGGCTACTGCATTCAGGATCACTGGTATTTTGTATTAATGTGGGGAACATGTTAGGAGATGAAGTGTATAATTGGGTGTCGTCAGCATAGAGATGGTACTGAAAACCAAATCTACTGATGTTTTGTCCAATAGGGGCAGTGTATACAGAGAAGAGAAGGGGACCTAGGATTGAACCTTGAGGAACCATTACCATGAGGGGAAGATGAGAGGAAGAAGACCCGGCAAAAGTTACAGTGAAGGAGCAGTCAGAGAGGTAGGAGGAGAACCAGGAGAGAGCCGTGTCCTTGAGCCCAATAGAGTGGATCATAGAGAGGAGGAGCTGGTGATCCACAGTATTAAATGCAATGGAGAAATCCAAGAGAATCAGTAGGGAGTAGTGACCATTAGATTTAGCTGTTAGTAGATCATTAGAGACTTTAGTAAGGGCAGTTTCAGTAGAGTGTAAGGAGCAGAAATTGTAGAGGTCAAGAATAGAATTATCAGAGAGATAGTGCATCAGACAGGAGTGGACCAAGTATTTAAGGAGTTTAGTGATGAAAGGGAGATTAGAGACAGGTTGGTAGTTAGCAGCAGAGTTCTGGTCGAGGGATTGTTTTTTTAGTAATGGGTGAATGCTGGCGTGTTTGAAGGCGGAGCGGAAATGCCAGATGAGAGGGAAAGATTAAATATTTTAGTTAGGTGAGTGGTAACAGCTGGGGAGAGAGACTAAAGGAGATGTGTGGGAATAGGGTCACTGGTGCAGGTAGTAGGGCGAGAAGATGCAAGGAGTCAGGTAACTTCTTCCTGTAACCGGATCAATGACCGAATGAGAATTGGATGAAGTGCAGGAGGGACGAAAATGCATGATATTGACTGTGACTGTGAGGAAATTTCCTGTTGTATGTGGTCAATTTTGTCTTTAAAATAGTTGGCCAGGTCATCAGTGCTGATTTTGGTGGTTGGGGCCTGAACTCTTGGACTGAGAAGGAAGTGGAAAGTATCAAAGAGTTGTTTAGGATTGTTGGCTAGTGATGTGATAAAGGGTGTTGAAGTAAGCTTGTTTGGAGAGGTTAAGGACAGGGTTGTATGTTTTTAGCATAAACTTATAATAGATGAAATCTTCAGCCAGTTTGGATTTTCTTCACAGGCATTCTGCGCACCTCGAGCACCACTGGAGAAACCTTGCTTGCAGCGTGTACTAGGGTTGCCGCTGTTGATGCCTAATTTTGCTAGGTGTATGAGGTGCAGCTTCATTCAGGGCATTTTGCATTGCTTCATTATAGAGTTTTATGGCAGAGTAAGTACATGAGAGGGAGGATATTGGGGTCAGTGAAGACTGTAAATTCTTTATAAGATTCTGGGTGCTAATGACATGTATATTCCTATAGGTATAGGAGTTGGGTGTGTCCTTGAAGGGTTTACAGTTCTTGACTGAGAATGAAAGAAGATTGTTGTCAGAGAGCGGAAGAGGGGAATTAGTAAAATCAAGCACTGAGCAGACATGAGAGAAGATCAAGTCCAGAGTATTCCTCTCTTCATGTGTGGCAGAATTAGTAAATTCTTCTTAGAATTAGTAAAATGTGAAAGGCCAAGAGAGGAGGTTAGTGTTAAAAGATGAGAGGCAGATGAAGAGATGGGATTGTCAATCAGGATGTTAAAGTCCCCCATAATGAGAGTGAGAAGGTCGCAGGATAGAAAATGTGGAAGCCAGGTGGCAAAGTTTTCAATGAAGAGATATGCGGGGTCTGGAGGGTGATAAACCACTGCCACTCACAATGGGAAGGACCTGTAAGTCTTACAGTGTGGACCTCAAAAAAGGGAAAATAAGTGAGAGGACAGGTGGGATAACCTGAACAACACAGTTTGTTGATATCAGTAGGCCTCTACCTTGTCTACTCTCAGGTCTAGGGGAATGAGAAAATTGCACACCACCATATGAGAGAGCAGCAGTGGCAGTATTGTCAGACTGCTGAATCCGTAAGAGCAAGGAGGTTAATGTTATGTGAAAGGAAAAAGTTGTGATTTAGGCGAGTTTGTTACATGCTGAGCGAGGGTTCCAAAGGGTACAGTTGAAGGAGACAGAAGGCATTCAAGGAATATTAATGAGATTCCTGGAGTTTCTGAGTGTAGCAAAGAAGGAGTTTGGCTTACCATTATAAGAAGGTCCTGGTTTAGGTTTAATATTCCCCTGAGACTAGGAGAAGAATAATAAAGGGAGAGGGTAGATGGTTAAGTGATTTATGAGGGCATCTCTTACGTTGAAAGGAAGATATGAATGGATCTGGGTTGTTTAACATTCTATAAATAGCATGAGAGCTGTACATAGGACCAAGGTCAGACTGGGGCCCACCAGTGGAATTGACTCTAGGGGCCCACACTATAGTGACCATAAACATTTTCATTACTTATTTCTCGGCCTCTGTTTACTAAAATATGTGAAAAGTGTATAGTGCCCTACACTTTATCTGTTTCTTGTTAATCTACTATTTATTGTACTTGATTATGGAATCTGTTATTTACCATCATCAATTTCTCACACATTTCTTCTCCTAGGTGAAGCAGCCGGCCCCTCAGATTAAACAACATTCAAAGTGAAGCAAGATGTTATCCAGCATCTTCAAATGGAAAAGTGTACTATAATTAATACACCAATGTCACCATCCATGACCCATATAGTGTCTGTCATCATCTATCCATGACCCATATAGTGTCTGTCACCATCTATCCATGACTCACATAGAGTCTGTCACCATCTATCCATGACCCATATAGTGTCTGTCACCATCAATCCATGACCCATATAGTGTCTGTCACCATCTATCCATGACCCATATAGAGTCTGTCACCATCTATCCATGATCCATATAGTGTCTGTCACCATCTATCCATGACTGATATAGAGTCTGTCACCATCTATCCATGACCCATATAGAGTCAGTCACCATCTATCCATGACCCATATAGTGTCTGTCACCATCTATCCATGACCCATATATTGTCTGTCACCATCTATCCATGACCCATATAGAGTCTGTAACCATCTATCCATGATCCATATAGTGTCTGCAGGGCCGCACCGTCCATTGGACAGTGTGAGCCCTGTCATTCAGGCGGCAGCCGGCAGGGGGAGCGGCTGTGCAGAAGGGGGCGGCGCCTCATGCAAACAGCCTCCCCCTGTCATGGCGCCGGCCGCTCGCCCCGCGCACCGCAGGTAAGCGGCGACCGCCGGGGGAGAGGCACAGAAGGGGCGGCAGCCTGGGGCTTCAGTAGCACCCCCCCCGGTACTCACGGCCGCGGCTCAGGCGGCAGTGGCGACCCGGTCACAGCAGAAGGGGCGGCAGCCCAAACTTCACTGGCACACACCCCCCCTTCCCCGTAATCAGTGCCGCGGCTCAGGCGGCAGTGGGGCTCGGTGCACCCTGAGTGTCTGTCACCATCTATCCATGACTCACATAGTGTCTGTCACCATCTGTCCATGGCCATATAGTGTCTGTCACCATCTATCCATGGCCCATATAGTGTCTTTCAACATCTATCCATGTCCCATATAGTGTCTATCACCATCTATCCATGACCCATATAGTGTCTGTCACCATCTATCCATGACCCATATAGAGTCTGTCACCATCTATCCATGACCCATATAGTGCCTGTAACCATCTATCCATGACCCATATAGTGTCTGTCATAGTCTATCCATGACCCATATAGTGTCTGTCAGCATCTATTCATGACCCATATAGTGTCTGTCACCATCTATCCATGACCCATATAGTGTCTGTCACCATCTATCCATGACCCATATAATGTCTGTCACCATCTATCCATGACCCATATAGTGTCTGTCATAATTTATCCATGACCCATATAGTGTCTGTCACCATCTATCCATGACCCATATAATGTCTGTCACCATCTATCCATGACCCATATAGTGTCTGTCACCATCTATCCATGACCCATATAATGTCTGTCACCATCTATCCATGACCCATATAGTGTCTGTCATAATTTATCCATGACCCATATAGTGTCTGTCACCATCTATCCATGACCCATATAGTGTCTGTCACCATCTATCCATGACCCATATAGTGTCTGTCACCATCTATCCATGATCCATATAGTGTCTGTCATAGTTTATCCATGACCCATATAGTGTCTGTCACCATCTATCCATGACCCATATAGTGTCTGTCACCATCTGCCCATGACCCCTATAGTGTCTGTCACCATCTATCCATGACCCATATAGTGTCTGTCACAACTGACTTGAGAAATCCCCTGTAAGGGTACCTTTACACGCCGCTACTGGAGGATGGATACAACCCGCTACAGGCTACAAATGTAGCTTGTAGCGTCAATATAGCCCGTAGAGCGGCGTGTGAAGACGGTAGGAGGCAGCCGGCAACAGATACATCTGTTTCCGAGCACTGCTCGAAAACAGATGGCTACAAAGCCGATTGTAGCGAGCTGTATCGGCGTGTAAAGAAGCTACAGAAGGGATGTCTATACACCAGGCGATGTACCTGGTATGTAGCTGGGGCGTGACATAGCCTCCGGGATACCGCGCCCCTTCAGCGATCATTGGAGGAAGCTCCTGCGTTGCGATTGGTTGTCGCTGCACAGGGCGGCATATTTAAGGAGCTGCCCAGTCACACTACACAATTGCTCGGGCGTCATGTATTAATCAGCCTCCTGCGATGCCTGGCTAATCATGGGTTTCTTGCTTTGTCCTATCAGCGTACGGACGTCTCGTACTCCACAATTGTGGCACGCCTATGTGCTGTCCCTGCTGCACCAGGTCCGCCCATATTAGCTGGTTGTAGCGGTGTGTAAATGAGGTAAGATGAGCTACAGATGGCTACTTGAGACACCCGGCGATGTATCTAGCTGTAGATGTAACGTAGCGTAGCGCACCTTGTGGCAGCGTGTAAAGGTGGTGCGTTTCCCGTTTGTAACCGTTTGGGCGTGCTCGTGCACGTGAAGTAGCGGGTTGTATCCATCCTCCAGTAGCGGCGTGTAAAGGTACCCTAAGGGTACCTTTACACGCCGCTACGGCAGGATGGATGCATCCCGCTACAGGCTACAAATGTAGCTTGTAGCGCCAATATAGCCCGTCGTAGCGGCGTCTGAAGACGTGACGATACAGCCGGCAACAGATACATCTGTTTACGACCTCTGCTCGAAAACAGAGAGCTACAAAGCCGATGGTAGCAAGATGCATCGGCGTGTAAAGACGTTACGGAAGGGAACTCTGGACACCCTGTGATGTAGCTGCAATGTAGCTAAGGCGTGACCCTGGCTCCGTGTAACCGCGCAACATGTGCGATCATTGGTGGAAGCTGCTGCATGACGATTGGTAGTCGCTGCATAGGGAGGCATATTTAAGGAGCTGACGAGTCACACTACACAATCGCTCGAGCGTGCTGTATTACTCAGCCTCCTGCTTTGCCTGCCCAATCAGGATGTTATTGCTTTGTCCTATCAGCGTACGGACGGCTCGTAATCCACAATTGTGGCACGCCTATGTGCTGGCCCTGCTGCACCAGGTACGCCCATAGTAGCTGGTTATAGCGGTGTGTAAATGAGCTACAGATGGCTACTTGAGACACCCGGCGATGTATCTAGCTATAGATGTCACGTAGCGTAGCGCCCCTTATGGCGGCGTGTAAAGGTGATGCGTTGAGTGTTTGTAACCGTTTGAGCGTGCTTGTGCACGTGAAGTAGCGGGATGCATCCATCCTGCCGTAGCGGCGTGTAAAGGTACCCTAATGGTACCTTTACACGCCGCCACAACAGGATGGATACCAACGGCTACTTCACGTGCACGAGCACGCCCAAACGGTTACCAACGGGAACCGCACCCTCTTTACACGCCGCCACAAGGTGCGCTACGCTACGCTACATTTACAGCTAGCTACATCGCCGGGTGTCTCAATTAGCCATCTGTAGCTCAGCGTACCTCATTTACACAACGCTACAACAAGCTAATATGGGCGGACCTGGTGCAGCATGGACAGCACATAGGCGTGCCACAATTGTGGATTACAAGACGTCCGTACGGTGATAGGACAAAGCCAGAACATCATGATTGGGCAGGCATCGCAGGGGGCTGGTTAATACAGCACGCTCGAGCAATTGTGTAGTGTGACTGGTCAGCTCCTTAAATATGCCGCCCTATGCAGCGACTACCAATCGTCATGCAGGAGCTTCCACCAATGATCGCAGATGGGGCGCAGTAACACGGAGCCTGGGTGACGCCTTAGCTACATTACAGCTACATCGCCGGGTGTCCAGAGTTCCCTTCTGTGGGTTCTTTACACGCCGATACATCTCGCTACAATCGGCGATGTAGCCATCTGTTTATGGGCAGTGCACGGATACAGATGTATCTGTAGCCGGCTGTGTCGTCCCGTCTTCAGACGCCGCTACTACGGGCGATATTGGCGCCACAAGCTACATTTGTAGCCTGTAGCGGGTTGTATGCATCCTGTTGTAGCGGCGTGTAAAGGTACCATAAGAGTTAATATGTGGTGACAAGCACAATCGCTACAATACACTTTTCCAATTGGAGACTGATGAACATTTGCTTCACTTTAGTCTGACAGATCTATTTTTTTTTGTCTTGGTTATCATACTGTTATCCATGATGGCAATACAATGTACTGTATGTTTGCAATATTTGGGATCTGTAGGATATTCTTCTTTCCTCCAGCTTTCCCATCTCCTGCTTGGATATCCCTCTTTCCCCCACCACCCAACACTCTCCATCCCCCTGCACACGCCATCCTCCTGCACTCTCCATCCACCTACACTCTCCATTCTCCCTGCATCCTCTATCACCCCCTGCACCCTCCATCCACCAGCTCTCTCCATCCCCCTGCAGTCTCAATCCTCCTGCAGTCTCTAACCTCCATCTCTCTGCACTCTCCATCCTCCATCCTTTTGCACTCTCCATCCTCCGTCCTTCTGCATTCTCCATCCTCCATCCTTCTGCACTCTCCATCCCTTTGCAGTCTATATTCTCCATCCCCTTGCAGTTTCTATCCTCCATCCCCTTGCAGTCTCCATCCTCCATCCCCCTACAATCTCCATCCTCCATCCCACTGCAGTTTCCATCTTCTGCACATCCTTCATCCCCCTGCACTCTCCATCCTCCTGCACTCTCCATCCTCCTGCACTGTCCATCGTCCATCCTCCTGCACTCTCCACCCTCCAGTACTCTCCACCCTCCTGCACTCTCCATCCTCCCTACACCCTCCAGCCCTCTGCAGTCTCAATCCTCCATCCTCCTGTAGTCTTCATCCTCCATTCCCCTGCGATCTCCATCCTCCTCCACTCTACTTTCTCAATCCTTCTGCAGTCTCCATCCACCTGCACTCTCCATCCACCTGCACTCTCTATCCTCCTGCACTCTCCATACTCCTGCACTCTCCATCCTCCATCCTCCTACACTCTTCATCCTCCTGCACTCTACATCCTTGTGCACTCTCCATCCTTCTGCACTCTCCATCCTCCTGCACTCTCCATCCTCCATCCTCCTGCACTCTCCATCTTCTTGCAGTCTCTAGCCTCCCTCCCCCTGCAGTCTCCATCCTCCATCCCCCTGCAGTTTCGATACTCCTTCCCCCACACTCTCTATCCTCCTGCACTCTCCATCCTCTTGCACTCTCCCTCCTCCATCCTGTTGCACTCTCCATCCTCTTGAACTCTCCATTCTCCTGCACTCTCCTGCATGGCATTGTCTCTTCTGCTGGGCAGGCTAATACGGCCCTCCGTGACACTGCCAGCAACGGGACCCTGATGCAGGCACCATCCACCGCGACCGCGTTATAACACTAAACTGAGGTGAATCACCTGCAGTTTGCTGCCGCATCTGATCTGCGGCCCGCTGATGATTCGACAATACTGTGAGGAGAGGGGCCATTCTCATCCTGCATTTGCCTGAGCCAAGTGAGAATGCAAGGGGCGGGGCCTACCGGGGCTTTAACTGGTACCCCGGCAGGCCAGACCGACACTGCATAGGACAGGAGAGGAGAGAGTGGGACTAATATCGATGGAGTGCACCGAATGTGTGAACGAGCAGTAGATATGAGGGAATGGAGCAGCTAGCACATAGTGAATACATTTTGCAGCAAAATTGCACAAGTTACATGTTTGTTGTTTGTCTTGCATGACTTACCCATCTCCTGCCCCATTTAACTGCTTAGAATAACTGCATGGCAGTTAAAATTGGCACTTTGAATTGGCATGAATGCACCCCCCCAGGCTCTGTCTAGATATGCACTGAGTTTCTGTTTAGATCTTAATCAATTGAATTAGTTAATCAATCTATCAAAATAATTTACGGCAGTAGGAGTCAATAAATGCAAGAAAAATAAGCAGTTGCAACCCAACATGGATCATAGACATTGATCATAAAGCATTTGAACCACAGCTGACCTCAAAGCATCCTACAACAGTTTCAGTAACATAAATAATATATGACATAAGTAAAATAAGACAAAGTTGGGATAGAAGGGATGCTGAACATGGAATAGATACCAGGTTTAGATTTAATGCACCAAGCAAGAAGGACATCAGAAGCATAGGAAAGCTGTGTAGAATGGACTCATACCTCTATGAAGAGAAGAGAGGTGAGCATTAGATTCCTGCCCAGAATAACTGAATGTGCTTTCTATATATAGAAACTAGTTGACATAAGGCCTGTAAAATTTACCTGTATTAATGAATCATATGTCAATTTTTATGTTTTTACCTAATTTGTACTAATTATCTATATATAAGCGGACCTCATTTTTCTTTCAGCAACTATTAGTGCCCCAATGGCGACAGTGACTGTGTCATCAAACACCTTATTAGTTTATATCACTCCTCCACTACTGCTGTATGACCTCAAGTATGCTGGCACTACTTATCAAAAGGAAATGTCTTTTTCCATTCAACTATCAGCTTTGTCAAAGGTAAGGCCTGAAAGGAAACACAAATTCGTATTAAGTAGGATTAATGCTGCCATACCACTTCTACTAGAAAAGGAGGATTATCATTGTAAGTGTGTGTAAATTTATGAAGTAGAATAGAATGATGAATGATAAATTATAGCTGGTGTATTAATTGTGAGGGAAGAGAAATATGGTTGGAGTCAATGACACAGACCAGCATAGATCCTATTAAAATGATTTTCTCATAAAATGCGCAGACCTGGATGCATTTATTTAATTAAGAGGCTCATACCATTGAATGTATAAGGTACATCTTAAGGCCCAGTTACACGGCACGACGTTAAAAACGATGTCGGCAACGATCTCGGGGGCGCGCGGTCGTTGTTGGCATCATTTCAACATCGCTGGTGAGATGTCACACGTCTAGATATCGTAGACAACTCACCAACAATGTTGTGAGCAGGTATCGTTCGCCAACCCCGCTAACGATTCCTGCTCATTGCTCTGAATGGGCGAAGTCGTCCATGACATCGTTATCGCAGTGTCACAGAGAACGATGCAGCAGGTTGCTGGAATTGAGATTGTCAGGTTTACCAACATATTGGTAAACCTGTCAACTCCAATCCAACGATTTATCGTTGCAACTTGCCAGAGTCACACATAACGAGGTCGCAACGACATCACTGGTACGCCTCCAAACCCATGACGTTTCAACTATGTCATTGACGATGTCGTGCCGTGTAACTGGGCCTTCACAAGTACTGTGTTCCCCCACTAGAAATGTTCTCCAGTCAGTTACTGAATTACATTTCTGGTGAAAAATGCATCATTGAAGTGGGGTAACTTTTCATGAATTTATCTGGTGAGCTTAGCAGCACCCTGTTTCAACCATGCCCTGCCCATAATGGCCAAGACTGGCGTGAAAATGACACAATCACATTTTTTTTTTAACTTTCAAGTTGTAAAAAAAGGTTTTGCATAATGGCTAACGAATGAATGGCTAGCATATATAAAACTAATGAAAATTTGGATGAGGAAAAATGACATTGTAGAAGCTGCTTTAGAATACAAAGGAAAAATTAGAATCTTAGCTGATGCATTGGCCATTGCATGTGAGCCCAATAACCATCGTCAAGGTGCTCTCATATCTATCGGGTCCCTGACCTTGTGCCTCTGTTTGCGGTGGAAAAATGTATGTGAGGATGTATATGTGCCTCTAAGTGCAATTAAATCCTGAGTGTGGGTGTGGATGAGAACTTGAATACAACAAGATGGTGAACTAGATGGTAAACTAGACATGGCTATCGGTCAGAAAACTGTAGTAATATTAAAAATAGAGATCAACTGGCACACCTGTATGTGAAGGTGCTAGCAGGAAAAAATATTATCATATACTGGTTATCCACTGCACACTAAACAATAGATCAACGTATAGCATAATGGCTAATGAATGAATGGCTAGCATATATAGAGCTAATGAAAATTTGGATGAGGAAAAATGACATTGTAGAAGCTGCTTTAGAATACAAAGGAAAAATGAGAATCTTAGCTGATGCATTGGCCATTGCATGTGAGCCCAATAACCATCGTCAAGGTGCTCTCATATCTATCGGGTCCCTGACCTTGTGCCTCTGTTTGCGGTGGAAAAATGTATGTGAGGATGTATATGTGCCTCTAAGTGCAATTAAATCCTGAGTGTGGGTGTGGATGCGAACTTGAATACAACAAGATGGTGAACTAGATGGTAAACTAGACATGGCTATCGGTCAGAAAACTGTAGTAATATTAAAAATAGAGATCAACTGGCACACCTGTATGTGAAGGTGCTAGCAGGAAAAAATATTATCATATACTGGTTATCCACTGCACACTAAACAATAGATCAACGTATAGCATAATGGCTAATGAATGAATGGCTAGCATATATAGAGCTAATGAAAATTTGGATGAGGAAAAATGACATTGCAGAAAATGCTCCAGAATACAAAGGAAAAATGAGAGTCTTAGCTGATGCATCGGGCTCACATGCAATGGCCAATGCATCAGCTAAGACTTTCATTTTTCCTTTGTAGTCTGAAGCAGTTTCTGCAATGTCATTTTTCCGCATCTAAATTTTCATTAGCTTTATATATGCTAGCCATTCATTCTTTAGCCATTTACCTATACCTTGTTTTATTGTTTAGTGTGCAGCGGATAACCAGTATATGATAATGTTTTTTCCTGCTAGCATCTTCACATACAGGTGTGCCAGTCGATCTCTACTTTTAGTAAAAAAAAGGTTTGACTTATTAGAATGCCATAATTCTGGAATAAAGTTCATAATGACTGTTTTGTCTGGGTAAATGACACATACCATAAAGAAAAGAAATAGGCTTACCAACATTAGATCAGATTACCAATTAAGCAGACCCCCCATGATAAAATAGTGGGGACAGGACAGGTGCTGATGAAACAGCCACTCACAAACTTACCAATTCATAGAGTGGGTGATTGACTAGAATTACAAAGGCACACAGATGAGACTTGCATAGGGTACTAGTCACACAGATACATATTATACACTTATAGCCTATTGATGATGCCTATTCCATTAGATCAGGCAGGCTTCACAGCACTAGATAAGTACAGCCCACAAGTACAGACACTCCAATTCACCCAACTGGCAATCTAGTACAAACATGGAAAAATTTGCTAATCAAAGAGGAAATATCATGCATAAAACACATGAGGTATTGGTTGATATTTTGGCCAAAATACATAAGCTCGCAACTAGTGATGGGCGGACTCAAACTGTAAAGTTTGGGGTCCATAACGAACACCTAGTGTTTGTGTACGGACCTTGAACACAGACTTCCCTGAGAAGTCTGTGCTACTGTTCAAGATTGGCTGTGAGGCTGTAAAAATAAGCAAAACCATGATTAAATAGCAGAATAAGGCTATGTGCACACGGTGGGCGGGTTTGTGTCGGCGGCGGCTGGGCGGACCCGCCAGGAAGCTCTGGAGCCGTCCACAGGCTTCCTGGCGGGTATGTGCCGCGGCTGTGCCTCGGATTTGCGGCGGGTGCACAGCGGGTTAGCGGCGGCGGTTCTGCAGCGGCTGGAAGCAGCACATGATTCTGCTTGCAGCCGCTGAAGAATCGGCCGGTTTATAGGACATGCACATTCGTTGCTAACCCGCTGGGAACCCAGCGGGTTAGCAACAGATGAGCATGTGTAAACCGCACATCGGGTGTCGGTTTACATAGGTTTTAATGTTAATCCAAACGCCAGTTTGGATTAACATAAATTTACATAAAACTTATGTAAACCGACCGGCGGTTTACACAGCTAAACCGACCCTAACCCGCCCAGTGTGCACATACCCTTATACTAGTACCACGTGCTTGTACTTCCGAGCCGCTCATCAACCTGATTATTTAGTGCAATTGCTCCAACATCCAATCACAGATGCCCACTGTCAGTGAGTGCGTCTGTAATTGGATGTTGTGCCCCTCACCCATTATGCTGGTGTCTGTGATTGCTTGCCATTGGTAAATAATCAGCTATGTAGGGTTGTAAAAATAAATAATTTTTAAAAATCTAAATAGTTCTTCACCGTATTTTTGATTCTCAGATAAAAACGGACAGTTACGGGCTGCCACCCCCAGCTGCCTGGCTTTACCTTGGATGGCAATCAAAAATACAGGGGAGCCCATTATTTTTTTTATATTATTTAAATAAATAATTAAAAAAAAAAAAGTCTGGACTTTGCCCTATTTGTGTTTGCCAGCCAACATAAAAACCAAGCAACTAGAGGCTAGTATTCTCAGTATGGTGATGCCTAGTTATTGGGCCCCCCAGGCTACAGATTAGTAGCCTGCAGCCACCGGAGAAATTAGCACTTTCATTAGAAGTGCCAATTCCTGGCGCTTTACCCGGCTCTTCCTAATGCCCTGGTGCAGCGGCATTGGGGTGATAGAATTGAAAATGGAGTACTGACAGCTTGTCATTAACCCTAGATTAATAATGTTCAGGCTTCTATGAGATCCAACCATTATCAATTCTGTGAGTAAATTGTTAAAAAAAACACACACGCAGAAAAAAATCCTTTATTTGATATAATACATACAAGCAACCTTAATTTTCTCATTTATTAACCCCAAACATACCCTCTGATGGTAATCCACAGTGATATCCAGCAAAGCCCAAGATCATGGCACTGCTACATCCAGAGACTGCAACAATGGAATAAGTGTCCTATTACTGCAGTCTCTGGGATCACACTGACAGCCACGGGGCAGTGGTGATGTCACTGAGTAACTGAGGGCTCCCTGCGGCAGCCAGTGACCTCAAGTGAACCCGCTGCTAGATTGCAGGACATGGTGGCACAGCAGTACCACAATCTGGCAGCAGCTTTTACCGAGTTCACTTCTGCAGGGAGCACTCAGTGACTCAGTCAGCGTGATCCCAGAGACTGCAGCGATAGAATGCTTGTTCCCTCTCTGCAGTCTCTGGATGTATCCGAGCCAGGATTGTGTGCTTCACTAGATATTGTGGTGGACTACCGTCGGAGGGTATGTTTGGGGTTAATAAATGAAAAAATGAGGGTTGTTTCTGTTTTTTTTCAAATAAATGATTTTCTCTACATATTCTCTGCATATCTGTTTTTTCACCATTTACTCACAGGATTGATAATGGTCTCATAGAAGTCTGAACATTATCAATCTAGGATTAATGACAGTTGTCAATGCTCAGCTATCATTAACCCCTTCTATCACCCCAATGCCGCCACACCAGGGCATCAGGAAGAGCCGGGTAAAGCCCCATTAATTGGCGCTTCTATGGAATGTGCCAATCTCTGGAGCAGCTGCGAGCTGCTATTCTGTAGCCAGGGGTGCCCAATAACTATGAGCCTCACCATGCTGAAACTACCAGTCCCCAGCTACCTGGTTTATACCTTTGCTGGCAATCAAAAATAGGGCAAAACCCACACATTTTAAAAAAAATTATTAACTTATAAAAAATATAGTGGAGTCCCTGTTTTTTTGATTGCCAGTGAAGGTAAGGCCAGGCAGCTGGGGTGGCAGCCCGTAGGTGTCCACTTTATCTGTGCTGAGAATCAAAAACATGGCGAAGCCCTACATACATTTTTTAAAATTATTTAGCTATTTATTTTCACACCCCTGTTATGGCAGGTTTGTTGCCAATGGCAACCAATCACAGACACCAGCACAATGGGTGAGGGGCAGAACAGCCAATCACAGATGCTGTCACAGAGAGTAGGGATCTGTGATTGGCTGTTGGAGGCAGAGTGCAGTGAATGATCAGGAATTTAAAGGGAACCTGTCAGGTGGTTTATGCCCCCCCCAGCTATCACTATCTGTACCTGCAGCTTCATAATACTATTCTAATCATCCCTGTCTGAGCTCATAGTGTAATGTGAAAGGTGAAAAAAAAGCATTTACACACTTACATTTCAGTCCCCACCTTGGAGGAGGGGGACTGTCTGGCAGGATAATAGTTAACTCACTTTTAACTTGGAAGCTAAAGGACCTGTGTGATGTAACGATTAGTGATGAGCGAGTACTAAAATGCTATCCTATGGGAGACCCAAGTATTTTTATGAAATGACTGCCGGCCGCATGTAGAAACCCTAAAAATGTCACAAAAGTCTCAGAAGAGTGCTCAAATGACATGGCAACACCATGGGGAAGACCCCTGGAAGCATTTCTCACTCAAAAGTCACAGCTGTGAACAAACTTGTCCGAGTTTCACGCCAATTTTACTGAGTCACCAGAAAACCTTCCAAAATGACACCAAAATGAATATTTAGGGTGGAGATGTTAAGGGCACAAACCCAATAGTGAGATACAGCTGGTGTATGTTACTTTTTGTGATTACATGAAAGATTTTACGTGAAAACATTGTGCGGCACTCCGATGACCCTGAGAAGACACGTACATGAAGCCCTGTCTTGACATAATGTGCCCATTTTGAGGAACTGGGTCTATTGTAGTATTTTCCTTTGCCAGGGCAGTCCAAAATTGGGAGGTTCACCAATGCCCCTGGATAGAGACGTGCATGAGGGCCTGTAAACCTGAAGTGCCCATTGTAAGGAAGTGGATGTATTGTAGTATAGCCCTTTGGCAGGGCAGCCAAAAATTGGGAGGCTCCATATTGTCCCTGGATAGAGACGTGCAGGAGGGCCTGTAAACCTGAAGTGGGTGTATTGTAGTATAGCCCTTTGGCAGAGCAGCCAAAAATTGGGAGGTTCAACAATGACCCATGCATACAGACATGCAGTGGGCCTTGTAAACCTCAATGGGTGTATTGTAGTATAGCCCTTTGCAGGGCAGCCAAAAATTGGGAGGCTCCATATTGTCCCTGGATAGAGACGTGCAGGAGGGCCTGTAAACCTGAAGTGGGTGTATTGTAGTATAGCCCTTTGGCAGGGCAGCCAAAAATTGGGAGGCTCCATATTGTCCCTGGATAGAGACGTGCAGGAGGGCCTGTAAACCTGAAGTGGGTGTATTGTAGTATAGCCCTTTGGCAGGGCAGCCAAAAATTGGGAGGCTCCATATTGTCCCTGGATAGAGACGTGCAGGAGGGCCTGTAAACCTGAAGTGGATGTATTGTAGTATAGCCCTTTGGCAGGGCAGCCAAAAATTGGGAGGTTCAACAATGACCCATGCATACAGACATGCAGTAGGGCCTGTAAACCTCAAGTGGGTGTATTGTAGTATAGCGCTTTGGCAGGGCAGCCAAAAATTGGGAGGCTCCATATTGTCCCTGGATAGAGATGTGCAGGAGGGCCTGTACACCTGAAGTGGGTGTATTGTAGTATAGCCCTTTGGCAGGGCAGCCAAAAATTGGGAGGTTCAACAATGACCCATGCATACAGACATGCAGTAGGGCCTGTAAACCTCAAGTGGGTGTATTGTAGTATAGCCCTTTGGCAGGGCAGCCAAAAATTGGGAGGCTCCACATTGTCCATGGATAGAGACGTGCATGAGGGCCTCAAAACATTTTTCCCATTGAAAAGGAGCAGGTCTCCTGTCGTTGTAATGCCCATTCTAAAAGAATGGGCGAAAAAATTTACCACTGCGGGTATACCTGAAACAACAGCCTAACTATTGTAATGGTCATCATGGTGGCACATGAGGAGAAGGAGGAGCAGTCCAGCGATTAGCCAAAGTCCAGAAGTGTGTACCCATGGGTGAGTGGAGGTACATGGCAAATTCCCAGAACAAAATTTAAATTCAGTTGTCATTTGTTGGTTGTGTGGTGAAGTCTGGCCCAATCCAACCCTTGTTCATCTTGATCAGAGTCAGCCTGTCAGCATTTTCAGTTGACAGGCGGGTGCGTTTATCAGTAATGATTCCACCTGCGGCACTGAAAACACGCTCTGACAAAACGCTAGCGGCAGGGCAGGCCAGGACTTCCAAGGCGTAGAGAGCCAATTCATGCCACGTGTCCAGCTTGGAGACCCAATAATTGTAAGGCACAGAGGAATCTCGCAGTACAGTTGTTCGATCTGCAAGGTACTCCTTCAGCATCTGGCTAAACTTAGCATTTCTTGTGGCACTACCTCGCACCTCAGGGGCTGTGGTACGTGAGGGGCTGAGAAAACTGTCCCACATCGTAAAGACTGTTCCCCTACCTCTGGCGGATTGGACTTGTGCCCCTCTCGGCCGAACGCCTTAGTTGTCCACCGATTCCTGACCTATGTCGCTAGCGTTTTGTGAGGGGAATGATTTGCCTACTTCCGTGACTATGGCCTTCTGGAACTGCTGCATTTTGGCTGACCTCTCCGCCTCAGGAATGAGAGACATAAAGTTCTCCTTGTAGCGTGGGTCTAAGAGTGTTGCCAACCAGTACTGATTGTCGGCCAAGATGTTCTGAACGCGAGGGTCACGAGCCAGGCAGCTTACCATAAAGTCAGCCATGTGCACCAGACTCTTAACAGCCATCACTTCAGTATCCAGACCAACACGATGACTGAACATGCTTTCCTCCTCCTCCTCCTCCTCATCTCCCCTGTCCTCTGGCCAGCCACGCTGAAGACTGGTGTGCATGTCATATCCTCAATTTGGCCAGAGAGTTGCTCCATGTCTTCATCCTCCTCCTCCTCGTCATAGTCCTCCACTGCACGTTGTGATGAGATGAGGCTGGGCTGTGTGTTATCACCAACACCCACTACTGTTTCTTGCTCCAAGTCATCGCGCTCGGCCTGCAATGCATCCTCTTTGTTTTTCAGCAGAGACCGTTTTAGAAGGCAGAGTAGTGGTATGGTGACGCTAATAATGGCTCATCGCCGCTCACCATCTTGGTGGAGTCCTCAAAGTTTTGGAGGACGGTACATAGGTCGGACATCCATCTCCACTCCTCAGGTGTTATGTGTGGAGTTTGACCCATTTCCCGACGGCTTAGGTGATGCAGGTAGTCCACAACTGCCCTCTTCTGCTCACATATCCTGACCAACATGTGCAGAGTTGAATTCCAACGAGCGGGCACATCACACACCAGTCTGTGGGCCGGAAGACGCAAACGGCGCTGAAAGCCGGCAAGGCCGGCTGAAGCAGCAGGTGACTTGCGAAAATGTGCAGACAGACGGCGAACTTTTACCAGCAGTTCAGACAGCTCTGGGTATGACTTTAGAAACCTCTGAACCACCAGGTTGAGCACATGGGCCACGCATAGAACATGCGTCAGCTGGCCTCGCCTCAAAGCTGCCACCAGGTTCCGGCCATTGTCACACATGACCTTTCCTGGCTTTAGGTTCAGAGGTGTGAGCAAGTGATCTGCCTGCTGTTTCAGAGCTGTCCACACCTCTTCTGCATTGTGGGTTTGTCACCTATGCAGACTAGCTTCAGCACAGCCTGTTGCCGCTTCGCAGAGGCAGTGCTGCAGTGCTTCCAGCTTGGGACTAGTATGGAGGGTACAGTGGATGAGGATGCACAGGAGGAGGAGGCTAGGAGCATGACTTCCGGAGCTGTAGAGTGTCGGTGAAACCCTGACAGAGGTAGGGCCTGCTATCCTTGGTGTGGGAAGGATGTGTTCCGTCCCTCGCTCAGACTGGGTCCCAGCCTCCACAATATTAACCCAGTGTGCCGTCAAGGAGATGTAGCGGCCTTGCCCACAAGCACTTGTCCACATGTCTGTGGTTAGGTGGACTTTGGCTGAAACAGCGTTGTTCAGGGCACGTGTGATGCTGTTGGACACGTGGTTATGCAATGCGGGGACGGCACATCTGGAGAAATAGTGGCGGCTGGGGACCAAGTAACGTGGGACAGCAGCCGCCATCAGGTCGCGGAATGCTTCCGTCTCCACCAGCCGGAAAGGCAACATTTCTAGCGCTATGAGTCGCGAAATGTGAGAATTCAGGACTGTGGCATGTGGGGCGTTGGCAGCGTATTTGCGCCTGCGTTCAAATGTTTGCTGAATGGATAATTGAACGCTGCGCTGGGACAAGGACGTGCTTGATGGTGGTGTTATTTGTGCGCGGGCAACTTCAGGTGCAGGGCCGGAGGCTTGTTCGCTGCCAGCATGGACAGGGGATTGGCTCGCACGACACAACACGCGAAGACGTAGCAGTGACATCAGCAAGCACCGCTCCTCGATCTGTTGTACTTCCCACAAAGTCGGGTGCTTGGCTGACATGTGCCTGATCATGCTGGTGGTGGTCAGGCTGCTAGTTTTCGTAACCCTGCTGATACTGGCATGGCAGGTGTTGCAAATGGCCTTTTTAGAGTCATCTGGAGCCAACTTAAAAAAACTCCCAGACTCGGGAAGACCTAACATTTGCACAGGCACCTTGAGTCGTGTGTTATTCCGGGGAACGGTTGCCTGCCTTCTGCCTGCGGACACGACCCTGCTTCGTACTTTCCTGTTGGGATGCTACGCCTCCCTCCCCCTGTGCACTGCTGGCCTCGCTCTGCATATCCTCCTGCCATGTTGGGTCAGCTACTGGATCATCCACCAGTCGTCTTCCTCGTCCGCACCCTGATCCGCTTCCTGACTTCCTGGCAATTGTGTCTCATCATCATCCACCCCTTGTTGAGACACGTTGCCAACGTTCCGTTCGTGAGAAAGTGGCTGCTCAAAGTATTTGGGCATCTGTACATACCATCTCCTCATCACCCACTTCAGCAGGAGCTGGCGAGAGGCCAGATTCTGCGAATGGATACGTGAACAGCTCTTCCGAGTGTCCTAGTGTGGGATCATTAATGTCCGTGGACGTGTACTTGGCCTGGTGGTAGGAAGGAGGATCAGGTTGGGAAATGTGTGGTGCAGTATCACGGCTACCGACACTTGACCGTGTGGAAGACAGGGTGTTTGTGGAGGTGCCCATCTGACTTGAAGCATTATCCGCTATCCAAGTAACAACCTGTTGACACTGGTCTTGGTTCAAGAGCGGTGTACTGCTGCGGGCCCCAAGAATTTGGGACAGGATGTGCGAGCGAGTAGATGTGCCACTTTGTTGTTGCAAAATTAGTGCTTGCACACGACCTCGGCCTCTGCCTGCACCACCATCACGTCCACTTCCTTGTTCCTTGCCAACGCCCTTGCGCATTTTGCCTGTATACAGCGACAATAGTCTGGTGACTGTTCAGATCACAGGAGATTAGGATTTTAGTCCCTTACCTGTATTAAGGTAGTAAGTACCAGTGGCGCACCCAGAAATTTCCCAAGGTAGGGGTCCAAGAAACACACACCGCCCTGAAAGGGGGTGTCACCCCTCAGCGGGTTCCGAGGGCAAAGCCCCGGCGGGGGGTTTGGGGGAGCGAAGCCCCCTAAAAGCAGCCTCTTTTGTGGCCCTTGGGTGCTGTGTAATTGTTCCTGTCTCCTGACATAGGGCCCAGCTCCTTGTGTACTGCACCACTTTTCAGGGCCATCCAAAGGGGGGGTCCAGACACGTAGGTACCCCCCTTGGGTGCGCCTATGGTAAGTACACCAGTCTGGTGACTGTAATGGTCACAGGAGAGTAGCATTTTAGTCCCTAACCTGTATCAAGGTAGTAAGTACACCAGTCTAAAGACTGTAATGGTCACAGGAGAGTAGGATTTTAGTCCCTAACCTGTATCAAGGTAGTAAGTACAACAGTCTGGTGACTGTAATAGTCACAGGAGAGTAGGATTTTAGTCCCTAACCTGTATCAAGGTAGTAAGTACAACAGTCTAGTGACTGTAATGGTCACAGTAGATTAGGATTTTAGTCCCTAACCTGTATCAAGGTAGTAAGTACACCAGTCTGGTGACTGTAATGGTCACAGGAGAGTAGGATTTTAGTCCCTAACCTGTATCAAGGTAGTAAGTACACGAGTCTGGTGACTGTAATGGTCACAGGAGAGTAGGATTTTAGTCCCTAACCTGTATCAAGGTAGTAAGTACACCAGTCTGGTGACTGTAATGGTCACAGGAGAGTAGGATTTTAGTCCCTAACCTGTATCAAGGTAGTAAGTACACCAGTCTGGTGACTGTAATGGTCACAGGAGAGTAGGATTTTAGTCCCTAACCTGTATCAAGGTAGTAAGTGCACCAGTCTGGTGACTGTAATGGTCACAGGAGAGTAGAATTTTAGTCCCTAACCTGTATCAAGGTAGTAAGTACTCCAGTCTGGTGACTGTAATGGTCACAGGAGATTAGGATTTTAGTCCCTAACCTGTATCAAGGTAGTAAGTACACCAGTCTGGTGACTGTAATGGTCACAGGAGAGTAGGATTTTAGTCCCTAACCTGTATCAAGCTAGTAAATACAACAGCCTGGTGACTGTAATGGTCACAGGAGAGTAGAATTTTAGTCCCTAACCTGTATCAAGGTAGTAAGTACACCAGTCTGGTGACTGTAATGGTCACAGGAGATTAGGATTTTAGTCCCTAACCTGTATCAAGGTAGTAAGTACACCAGTCTGGTGACTGTAATGGTCACAGGAGAGTAGGATTTTAGTCCCTAACCTGTATCAAGGTAGTAAGTACACCAGTCTGGTGACTGTAATGGTCACAGGAGAGTAGGATTTTAGTCCCTAACCTGTATCAAGGTAGTAAGTGCACCAGTCTGGTGACTGTAATGGTCACAGGAGAGTAGAATTTTAGTCCCTAACCTGTATCAAGGTAGTAAGTACACCAGTCTGGTGACTGTAATGGTCACAGGAGATTAGGATTTTAGTCTCTAACCTGTATCAAGGTAGTAAGTACACCAGTCTGGTGACTGTAATGGTCACAGGAGAGTAGGATTTTAGTCCCTAACCTGTATCAAGCTAGTAAATACAACAGCCTGGTGACTGTTATGGTCACAGAAAAGCTTGGATTCCGATCTGTATCACCCTGCCTATATCCTCCTAGATTAGTCCTGAGAAGGACTGTTGTGGTCTGCAGCAGTTTGCAGCCCTGCTCCGGATCTACCTATGAGGGCCGCAAATCTGTCCCTAAGCAGCAGCAGACACTCTCCCTACACTCACTGTCTGGATGCCTGTGTGCAGAGCACAGCGCGGCCGGGTCTTATAAAGGCTCGGTCACGCTGTACAGGCCGGCCAATCACTGCAATACCACAACTAACAGGGCTGTGGCATTGCAGTGGTCTGCCCGCCAATCCCTGCATGTGGGCTGGCTCTCAAAAGAGCGCCAATATGCAGGGATGAGGACCATGAGCACAGTACAAGTATCGCGAGATTACTCGGTGCTCGCCGTGTAGCCCGAGTACAGTGATACTCGTGCGAGTACCGAGCAGCGCAGAGCATACTCGCTCATCACTAGTAACGATCATGTGCCCATAGTGGGCGGAGTTAAGCCAGCAAACGTATTATGTTCTATGAGAACTTAGCTCCGCCTATTGTAGTCACATGGTTGTGACATCACATCAGGTCTCCCAACATGTTCTAGCACAAGGCTGAAATGTTAACTATTAACCTGCCAAACAGTCCCCGTCCTCCAAGCTGGGGACTGACTGCCTCATTACATAAGGAAATGTAAGGGTATAAATGCTTTTTTTCACCTTTCACATTACACTATGAGCTCAGACAGGGATGATTAGACTGATATTATAAAGCTGCAGCTACAGACAGTGATAACTGGAGGGGCATAAATTAGCTGACAGGTTCACTTTAATGAATGGCCCGGAAGTACAAGCCCGCGGTCCTCATTAAGTATAATGCTGCAGTTTAATCACTGTTTTACTTATTTTTGCAGCCCCCCAGCTGAATCTGATACGTAACACAGATGCTCAGGGAAGTGCCTGTTTGGCCTCTGTGCCCGAACACTAGGTCTTTGCCCATCACTAGTTAGGAAAAGTGGTACGGTAAGGAACAGGGTTCCATTTAGGACTAGGGTAATAACATTGTTAGGGTGGAAACACACTGGCGTGAAAAAAAATGGTCCATTTCTCATCCAGGAGAGTTGGACGAGTGACATCCATTTTTCGCTCCGTTTTGCATCCAACTGCTATGTGAGTGTCCGACATTTCTCTCAGATCACATCCGAGTGATGTCTGTGAACAATCCGTGTTTTTTCCCAGCACCTATTTACTGTATAATCATTTACAGGAACATTTTACAGTGTTCTCAGCTGCAGAATGATAATGTGTCAGTGATAAAAATAGATGCGTCTCCGATAGTCCGTGTGCTGTCAGTGTACGATTTTGTCGGACCCATTGGCTTGCATTGGCAAGGCTTGCGCGTGAATCGCATACTGCCGCAGCACGTTGCAACTTTTTTCTTATCCAGAATCTGGATGATAGAAAAGCGTTAGACACGCTAATGTGCTCTCAGACATTGATTAACATTGGTCCAAGTATAAAGCGATAAAATCACACATTGCACTCATCGAAGTTTCACGCCAGTGTGTCTGTACCCTTACATAAACAATGCAAAAATATGATAAAAAGTAACAAAATAAAAGCAGAACAATGTATAACTGCACTGGAAGAAGGGGCAGTTTAATGATCAATGGGTTATTAGACGCAAAATACTTGTCTAGTGCCAGGCACTTGCAATCCCATGCTACGCCGCTGCAGCTGTTTCCCTGCAAATGAGTGATTGTGCTAGACAGCAGTGAAGAGACCAAGGCAGTACAAGTTCACAGCCAGTGGCATAACTAGAGTCTGATGGGCACCGATGTGAATTTTGAACCTGGGCCCTCCCACATTGGTCAGATGTGTATGGGCCCTTGTAGCATTATCTAATATATAAAAGCCCAAGCTCACTTCCGTCAGTTTCGGCAGGACTTCCGTAACTGTGTCCTCGGCTACCTGACATCACTGGAGCCCTACACCCCTTCAGGGTGAACCAAGATGGCGGCCGTAAGCGGGAGCGGGACTCAGGCAGCCCCGCCACGCTTACGGCCGCCCCTACACTGCGCAAAACACACACACATCACGGGCGGGAGACGACCGCCTTCAGCCGGTCGTCTCCCGCCTGCCACACACCACTTCAGGGAGATTACCGCCTAATGCACTGCGCGGCTCTCATGTAAGGCCCCCGCTCCTCCTGTCTCCTACCCGTGCTCCCCCCCCGGTCCACCTGTCTCCTGCCCATGCTCCCCCCCGGTCCTCCTGTCTCCTGCCCGCGCTCCCCCCGGTCCTCCTGCCCCTCTCCACGCCCCCTGCCCTCTCCGCTCCTCGCGGCCCCCCTTGCTCCCCCAACCCAGGGCCGCACCATCCATCCGTCTATGCGGGAGGGGGAGCAGCTGTGCAGAATGAGCCGCCGCTATCCCCACACAGCCACTTTCTGCCTGCCGCCCGGCGCCGGGAGCAGCAAGTTTAAGAGCTGTGAGCATGATGCATATGTGTGCTGTGTGCATGATGCATGTGTGTGCTGTGTGCATGATGCATGTGTGTGCTGTGTGCATGATGCATGTGTGTGCATGATGCATGTGTGTGCAGGTGTGCTGTGTGCATGATGCATGTGTGCTGTGTGCATGATACATGTCTGTGCTGTGTGCATCATACATGTGTATGCAGCTGTGCTGTGTGCATGATACATGTGTGTGCATGATGCTGTGTGCAGGTGTGCTGTGTGCATGATGCATGTGTGCTGTGTGCATGATACATGTCTGTGCTGTGTGCATCATACATGTGTGTGCAGCTGTGCTGTGTCCATGATACATGTGTGTGCAGGTGTGCTGTGTCCATGATACATGTGTGTGCATGTGTGCTGTGTCCATGATACATGTGTGTGCAGGTGTGCTGTGTGCATTATACATGTGTGTGCTGTGTGCATGATACATGTGTGTGCAGGTCTGCTGTGTGCATGATGCATGTATGTGCAGGGGTGCTGTGTGCATGATGCATGTGTGTGCAGGTGTGCATGACACGTGTGTGCATGTATGCTGTCTGCATGATACATGAGCGCCACGTTAAAGACCTGTGTGCATGATGCATGTGTGTGCTGTGTGCATGATGCATGTGTGTGCAGGTGTGCTGTGTGCATGATGCATAGGTGTGCTGTGTGCATGATACATGTGTGTGCTGTGTGCATGATGCATGTGTGCTGTGTGCATGATACATGTGTGTGCAGGTGTGCTGTGTGCATGATGCATGTGTGTGCAGGTGTGCATGATACATGTGTGTGCACGTGTGCTGTGTGCATGATACATGAGCGCCAACTTAAAGACCTGTGTGCATGATGCATGTGTCTGCTGTGTGCATGATACATGTGGGTGAAGGTGTGCTGTCTGCATGATGCATGTGCGTCCAGGTGTGCTGTGTACATGATGCATGTGTGTGCAAGTGTGCTCGCTCCATCCTAATCCCCTCCCGCCCCACCATCCTGCTCCTCCGGCTCCATCCTGCCTCGCTCGCTCCATCCTGCCCTGCTCACCTCCATCCTGCCCCGCTCGCCTCCATCCTGCCCCGCCGCTTCCATCTTGCCCGCTCGCCTCCATCCTGCCCCGCTCGCCTCCATCCCGCCCTGCTCACTCCATCCTGCCCTGCTGGCTCCATCCTGCCCCGCTCCCCACCATCCTGCCCCTCCGGCTCCATCCTGTCCCGCTCACTCCATCCTGCCCCGCTCCCCACTATCCAACCCTACCCCACTGCCACCATCCTCCTCCTCCGCCTCCATCCTGCCCGCTCCCTCCATCCTGCCCCCGCCTCCATCCTGCCCCCCGCTGTTCTTGCCCCCCCTCTGCCTCCATCCTGCCCCCCTTCTGCCTCCATCCTGCCCCCCCTCTGCCTCCGTCCTGCTCCGCCTCCATCCTGCCCCCCCTCCGCCTCCATCCTGCCCCCCTCCCGCCTCCATCCTGCCCCCCCTCCGCCTCCATCCTGGCCCGCCCTCCAGCTCCATCCTGCCCACCTGCCATCCAACACAATCCTGCCCCCCCCCCCCCATCACCATCCTGACCCCCTTACTCCATCCTGCCCCCCCGGCAGTTAGCGGTCATGTGAACCGATCAGCTGATCGGTTTCCCAGGCAACCATAGGTCCTAAACGCCTGTAGGACCTAGAATATGGAGGTGGAGCGAGCCGGCGGACAGGTGATGTATCCTCACTGAGGATTTTTTTTACTTTTACTGTGGAGAAGCGGGGAGCCGCGGGAGGCGCAGTATCGTCATATACCATAGTGCTGCTATACATGTACTGTAATGTACCGCCATATACCATCGTGCTGCTATACATGTACTTTAATGTACCGCCATATACTATAGTGCTGCTATACATGCACTATAATGTACCGCCATATACTATAGCACTGCTATACATGTAATGTACCGCCATATACTATAGTGCTGATATACATGTACTGTAATGTACCGCCATATACCACAGTGCTGCTATATATGTACTGCAATGTACCCCCATATACCATAGCATTGCTATACATGTCATTTAATGCACCACCATATACCATAGCGCTGCTATATGTATATCTAATATATATAAAACCCGAAGGCTCACTTCCGTCACTTTGCCCACGACTTCCGTCACTTTGTCATGGCCAAAGTGACGTCACCACAGCGCTACACATGTCCAGGGTAGACCAACATGGCGCCCCTAAGCGGAGCGGGACTCAGGCAGCCCCGCCACACTTACGCCGCCCCTACACTGTCCAAAACACACATCACGGCCAGGAAATGACCGGCATTAGCCGGTCATATCCCGCCCGCCACACACCACTTCGGGAGATGACCGGCTAATGCCGTTCGTCTCCCGAGTGCCTCACGCTCATTCCGGCTGGTTTCACAGGTGCAGGCTCCTCCCCCTCACTTCCGGTGCTCGGGGCTGTTGATGGCTCTTAGCGGAATAGCGGCCGCACGGACCGACCTCCGCTCCTGGACTGGCCCCAGCCTCCGTGGGTCAGCCCTGTGCCGGACCGCCAGCAAGTGGCCCTGAGGATATGGAGCCAGCTGGTGTGCAGCCTGAAAGAAGAGAGAGAGGTGTGCAGCCTAGAGAAGGACAGGTGTACTGAGCGGTGATGTCGCCGCTCCAGCCTCCTTTCTCTTCACTCCTCCAGCTGGACCTCTCCTCACTCCTCCAGCCGGACCTCTCCTCACCCCTCCAGCGCCATCTCTCCTCACCCCTCCAAGCCACCTCTCCTCACCCCTCCAGCGCCACCTCTCCTCACCCCTCCAGCCGCATCTCTCCTCACTCCTCCAGCCACACCTCTCCTCACCCCTCCAGTCGCACCTCTCCTCACCCCTCCAGTCACACCTCTCCTCACCCCTCCAGCCGCACCTCTCCTCACCCCTCCAGCCTCCTGCCACATCATACTCTGCTATCCACAGAGCCGCCTCTATACTCTGCTACCCCACAGCCTCCTCTATACTCTGCTACCCACAGAGCCGCCTCTATACTCTGCTACCACAGAGCCGCCTCTATACTCTGCTACCGACAGAGCCACCTCTGTACTCTGCTACCCACAGAGCCGCCTCTATACTCTGCTACCCACAGAGCCGCCTCTATACTCTGCTACCCACAGAGCCGCCTCTATACTCTGCTACCCACAAAGCCACCTCTATACTCTGCTACCCACACAGCCGCATCTATGCTCTGCTACCCACAGAGCCGCCTTTATACTCTGCTACCCACAGAGCCGCCTCTATACTCTGCTACCCACAGAGCCGCCTCTATACTCTGCTACCCACAGAGCCGCCTGTATACTCTGCTACCCACACAGCCGCGTCTATACTCTGCTGCCCACAGAGCCGCCTGTATACTCTGCTACCCACAGAGCCGCCTGTATACTCTGCTAACCACAGAGCCGCCTGTATACTCTGCTACCCACAGAGCCGCCTGTATACTCTGCTACCCACAGAGCCGCCTGGATACTCTGCTACCCACAGAGCCGCCTGGATACTCTGCTACCCACAGAGCCGCCTGGATACTCTTCTACCCACAGAGCCGCCTCAATACTCTGATACCCACAGAGCCGCCTTTATACTCTGCTACCCACAGAGCCCCCTGTATACTCTGCTATCCACAGAGCCGCCTCTATACTCTGCTACTCACAGAGCCGCCTCTATACTCTGCTACCCACAGAGCCGCCTCTATACTCTGCTACCACAGAGCCGCCTCTATACTCTGCTACCGACAGAGCCGCCTCTGTACTCTGCTACCCACAGAGCCGCCTCTATACTCTGCTACCCACAGAGCCGCCTCTATACTCTGCTACCCACAGAGCCGCCTCTATACTCTGCTACCCACAAAGCCACCTCTATACTCTGCTACCCACACAGCCGCATCTATGCTCTGCTACCCACAGAGCCGCCTTTATACTCTGCTACCCACAGAGCCGCCTCTATACTCTGCTACCCACAGAGCCGCCTCTATACTCTGCTACCCACAGAGCCGCCTGTATACTCTGCTACCCACACAGCCGCGTCTATACTCTGCTGCCCACAGAGCCGCCTGTATACTCTGCTACCCACAGAGCCGCCTGTATACTCTGCTAACCACAGAGCCGCCTGTATACTCTGCTACCCACAGAGCCGCCTGTATACTCTGCTACCCACAGAGCCGCCTGGATACTCTGCTACCCACAGAGCCGCCTGGATACTCTGCTACCCACAGAGCCGCCTGGATACTCTGCTACCCACAGAGCCGCCTCAATACTCTGATACCCACAGAGCCGCCTTTATACTCTGCTACCCACAGAGCCCCCTGTATACTCTGCTATCCACAGAGCCGCCTCTATACTCTGCTACTCACAGAGCCGCCTCTATACTCTGCTACCCACAGAGCCGCTTTTATACTCTGCTACCCACAGAGCCCCCTGTATACTCTGCTACCCACAGAGCCACCTGTATACTCTGCTACCTACAGAGCCGCCTGTATACTCTGCTACTCACAGAGCCCCCTGTATACTCTGCTACCCACTGACCCGCCTGTATACTCTGCTACCCACAGAGCCGCCTGGATACTCTGCTACCCACAGAGCCGCCTGGATACTCTGCTACCCACAGAGCCGCCTGGATACTCTGCTACCCACAGAGCCGCCTGGTTACTCTGCTACCCACACAGCCGCCTGGATACTCTGCTACCCACAGAGCCGCCTGGATACTCTGCTACCCACAGAGCCGCCTTTATACTCTGCTACCCACAGAGCCCCCTGTATACTCTGCTACCCACAGAGCCGCCTGTATACTCTGCTACCCACAGAGCCACCTGTATACTCTGCTACCCACAGAGCCGCCTGTATAATCTGCTACCCACAGAGCCACCTGTATACTCTGCTATCCACAGAGCCGCCTGTATACTCTGCTACCCACAGAGCCGCCTCTATACTCTGCTACCTACAGAGCCGCTTTTATACTCTGCTACCCACAGAGCCCCTGTATACTCTGCTACCCACAGAGCCGCCTATATACTCTGCTACCCACAGAGCCACCTGTATACTCTGCTACCCACAGAGCCGCCTGTATAATCTGCTACCCACAGAGCCGCCTGTATACTCTGCTACTCACAGAGCCCCCTGTATACTCTGATACCCACTGACCCGCCTGTATACACACAATTAATTTCACCGTGCTCCCGATGCTATTGCATCGGGCCCCTGACCATTGCACTCTGCCCCTAACCACTGCACTCTACCCCGACCACTGCACTCTGCCCCTGACCACTACACTCTGCCCCTGGCCACTGCACTCTGCCCCTGACCACTGCACTCTGCCCCTGACCACTGCACTCTGCCCCTGACCACTGCACTCTGCCCTGAGGCAGACTACGAGCCACTGAGCCTCCGTATACTCTGCTAACCACTGAGCAGCTGTATAGTCTGCTAACTACTGAGCCCCGTATACCCTGCTAACCATAGGCTAGAATACCCGATTCTTCAGAATCAGGCCGCCATATAGTAAATACTATAAAGACTTACAAATTACCTCCCTTCTCCCCCTTCATTATGTGTTAATGTTCCTAATCCTGGAATATATATCTCCCATCCTGGTATATATGTTCCCATTCTGGTATATATGTGCCATATCCTGGTATATATTTTCCTCATCCTGAACCCAGCCTGGTAAACTTTACATGATCTCTATCCTGGTAAAAATGTCCTCATCCTGGAATACAAGTCCCCCATACTGTTATATATGTCCCCCTTCCTGGTAAATATGGTCCCCATCATGGTATATATGGCCCATATGGTCCCCATCCTCATATATATGGGCCCATGCTGGTATATACAGTACAGACCAAAAGTTTGGACACACCTCATTCAAAGAGTTTTCTTTATTTTCATGACTATGAAAATTGTAGATTCACACTGAAGGCATCAAAACTATGAATTAACACATGTGGAATTATATACTTAACAAAAAAGTGTGAAACAACTGAAAATATGTCTTTCTGCTGCATGACTGCCATGTGGGACGCCAACCCAAAAAGATATGATCCACAACACAAACATTTGATAGCAATATGATGTGATTAAAGACAGATACAGAAACAAAGGTTTTCAAGAAAATGTGGTGCATCTGAAACGATTGCTGAGGGATCACCGCGGTGTAGAGTACGATTCAGGTACACAAGATGAGGTGGCAAATAACAAGGGTAGAATTTATTAACAAACGGGGATAAATAAGGGTAAAGCAGGTTTACTGGAAGTATACTGTGTCAAAAGTACAATGTACAGCTACCGCAGTTCTAGCTAGGCTGCTCACTAGCACCCAACTATTGAAAATAAATATACAACAGACATCTTTGAGAAAACAGGAATACTTCAATACTACACAAATTTGCACTTCAGTAAGGATGCAGGAAAATGTCTCTCCATAAGGTAGATAGCAAGTTCCCAGACCTCAATACTACCCTACACTTACAAACTCACTGGCCTCTGCTAGTCGGGCAACACAGCTACCATGCTCTGACTACTGAGGCCAATCCTACAGCCTAATGTGTGTACACACTGGTAGAGACTCACGATGGTGTTGGGGACACAAGTCCAGTACTGGGGCACAATGTTGTGTCGCTTGGTGGTGTGCATTTCTCTTTGCAGGGCAGGTGGGGAAACTCCCTGTAGCCCTTTGGCCAGTGGGACCCGTCTCCAGGGTGCAGGGAGATCGGGTCCCAGCTGGTAACGAGCGTTCTCTTGTGACCCGCTGTCATACGTACCAGTCCAGGCTCCCATGATGTCTTCTTCAGCTGCTGCTGCTCCCTGGCATCTCTTCCCCACCTTCCTAGTTGCAGGGTGAATGAGCATAGGGCACATGCACGCTGCTGTCAGAAGATTTAAAGGGCTAGTACACCCTTTTCTAAAATTACCTCACAGCCAATTGCTGGGAGGCAGGTGCATACTTAATGCCCTCACTTCCCTAGGGAGGTGCCTGAGCAACTTTGTTCTGTGCTTAGTAGCCAGTTCAGGTTCGTAAGCTGCGCTTGCATCTTGCTTGTAATTCCTGACGTTCTAACGTGCCTTGTCTTTCATGCTTTCAATATTGTACACTCCGCCTCCTTACCCACCTGCAGATGCATACAGCACCCGTTCATCCCTGGCTGCTTCTCGGATCCTTCCAGCAGCACCAAGTCCTTTTCGCTCTCCTCCCCGGTTTCTTGGTTTCCATGTTCCGCCCCCTCTGGCTTCACTGTCCCTTTGGGTTGAACCATCTGGTTGCTGGTTCATTGGATCCTCCTTGGCTGTACCGAGACAATCCCTGTATTGGGGTCCGCTCCTTGTTATCCCTGGGGGAACCCCGGTGCTCTGGGCCTGAGGACTTCCCTTTGGAATTTTTTTCCTGTATTATTATTTAATAAACTCTGTTCTTTCATTTGACGTCTTAGTCCAGCTTGTTTTCTGGCATCAGCTTCCATGGTATTCTATGGTCAAGTGGGTTTACTATTTAGTTCCACCTGTGGTGGCATGACAGATTTTGCCCAGGCCATGGATTCCGCTGATACCAGATTCTCTGCTCAAAGAGAGCTAGCCAGTCTTCGACAGAGTCAGGACCAGCTTTTTATTTTTATGCAGAGGCTGGATGCCCATCTCAGCTCAATTCAGGCTGCCGAACCCACCAATGCTACTCAACTCGCAGATTTGCACCAGGAGCTAGATCATCAACGGGAGATGCAGACCCGGATGCTGAACTACATGATGTCCGTGAACGAATGTGTGACCAGCATGCAGATGGCAGCTGCTCCTCCGATATCGGCACCCGTACCTGAGCCAGTGGTCTCAGCAGCTCCAGGACACTCTCCTTGTCTCTGCAAACCTACAAGGTATTCTGAGGATCCCAAATTGTGCATTGGGTTTCTTAATCAATGCCAGCTGTATTTCCGGTTGTTGCCTCAGCAGTACCCCACTGACCTAGCCAAAGTGGCATTCCTTGCTTCACATTTGGAGGAGAAGCCCTGGCATGGTTCAATCCACTCCTAGAAAGGAATGATCCCATCGAGTCCCATCTCCAGAACTTCCTGGACACCTTCCGCAAGATCTTTGATGAACCAGATCGAGTAGCATCATCGATGGAGGCTCTCTTCAACCTGCAGCAAGGTACCCTCTCAGATGGACAGTATGCTAATCAAATCCGTAGTCTGGCCTCAGAGCTACAGTGGTCTGATGAGCTCTTAATTGGTGTCTTCCGACGTGGGCTATCTCAGTGGCTAAAGGACAAATTGGAGGTACGAGACTTACCCAATACCCTGGATGACTTCATCTCTCTTGAAATCTGGATCAATCTCTGTCTACACAAGTTAGGCCTTCCTAGGTGAGAGTGATTCCTCTATACCCCTTACTGTTTCTATACAGGTGTCGGTTGGTGGCAGGCGATTTTCGGATACAGCTTACTTGGACTCTGGTTCAGCAGGTAACTTTATGCAACATGCTGTGGCTTGTCAGTTTGGTATTTCGGTGGTTCCCTTGCAGCATCCCTGTATCATAACCTCCGTAGACTGAAGACCCTTGCAAGATACCATCTTGGCATCACCGAGGAGTGGAACTCCAGATCAGACTCTCCACAAGGAAAGAATTGCCTTCTACGTATTACCGAACCCCTCTCCTCTGTTTCTGCTTGGTATTCCATTGCTTCGCACCCATAAACCTATTCTGAATGGACGGACAGGGGACGTTCTTCCTTAGGGTCTGTCTTGCCATCACCACTGCCTCACATCAGTTCGACCTGGCCGCATGCTACAACCCCCATCAGTGTTGCCGGGGTTGCCATCAAACTACTGGTCCTTTGCGGATGTGTTCAACAAGCAGGAAGAAGAGACCCTACCACCTCACAGGTCGTATGACTGTCCCATTGACAGGTTATTCTCCTCTCAGAGGATAGATTTACCCTCTGTCGCCAGTCAAGACCCAAGCGATCTTTGTGAAGAACAAGGATGGGTCTTGCGTCCATGCATCGACTATCGAGGTCTCAACGCTATAACGGTGAAGAACAAGTATCCTCTGCCTCTCATTCCAGAGGTCTTCAACCTTCTTCAGGGATCCTGACTTTTCACCAAGCTAGAACTTCGTGGTGCTTACAACCTCGTCAGGATTTGTTCTGGAGACGAGTGGAAGCCAGAGGAGGATAACATGTATCTGCATAGGTGACTATAATGTGATGCGATGGGTTGGTGTGTGTGTGTGTGTGTGTGCGCGTGTGCATGTGCCCTGCCATGTGAAATATATAAATTAATTAATATATCATATACCTTGAGCAAATCTCCTACCACTATAATACCTACCTTCAGCTGGCTTTTATATCAAGTTTATACCAGTAGGGGTCCTTTGGCAACACTCCTAAGGCCATGTGCACATAATGAGTATTTGTTGCGTTTTTTAACTCAGTATTTGTAAGTCAAAACCAGGAGTGGAACAGTCAGAGGAAAATTATGATAGAATCACGTCACCACTTCTGTATTTATTACCCACTCCTGTTTTTGGCTACATATACTGCGGTATAAAACTCACCAAATGCTCGACATCTGCACTTGGCCTTACACTATAATGCCTACCTCAATAAATATCAGAGTATCACGAACAAAGAGAGTCATACCGCCTCGGACGTCGCCCGAATTAAAAAAGTCCACTTCAATGTTGAAGAACTTCGACAAGCTGATGGTAAATGGGCTACTGGAACAAACTATACAGTATATTGACAAAGCAAGAGAACCTGGATCTTATAAAACGCTACTACAAAAGCAGACCAAATGAGAGAGCATATGTCAAGCGCATGAGGAAACTATGCATGGATACAAGACCTGCTTGTCCACTGACTGAGAAACAACTAGTCATCCAATGCATCATTGTCATAAAGAAAAAGCTATCATCACAACTTGAGATAAATAAACTGCACTGCACATCCACACCATAGGAAGACCTGGAAGAACAACATGTGCAACCCCTGAAAATCCGGATCCAATTCTGCAACCAGAGGGTACAACAGCTGATCTGAAACAGAATATCATAGAAAATCTAAATACCATGAATCCCAGACATTGACTGCCAAGGCTCAGCAGAGAAATACCACTGGATAGTATGCTAGAAGATGCCAATAGGCACTTGCATCAATACATACCACCACCATAACCCAAACTAATAAACTGATCTATGGAACTGCCTCAGCAATCCTAGAAATGGTTGGCCATGCCAATAAAAACAACAGAAGTATGTGCCCTTCTTGGAAAAGAACACTGGAGACAAAAATTAAGGTGACACGAAGAGAAGTCAGCCAAACAACAGAAGTATAGAAGAGGATAAAGATCAAGAATAAGACCAAGCTGGAAAAGTACAAAGACCTGACTCCATCTGAACCCTTAGAGACTGCTAAACAAAGGTTCACAGCACTTGCTGCTAGACTAGGGAGATACACTAGAGAAGTTGAGGCCAAGAGGATAAATGCCCTTTTCTCCAAAGAACCATAAAAGGTGTACTCCCAACTGAAGAGTAATAGTACAAAGACAGCAACTGCAACAATAGCAGAGGCTGAACAATATGGAGGAACACATGGGAGATGGAAAAAACACACAACACCAGTGCAAAGTGGCTGCAAGACCTAAGAATGAAACACAATAACCACCTAGAACAAGAACCAGTCACCATTACTGAAGCAAACAACAAGAGCATGTCAAGATCATGAAGAGCTGGACAGCACCTGGCCCACACATGATCCACATGACTGGCTTAAGAAATTAACAGCAGTACATGAACACCTGGCAAAACAGATGAACCGCCTGCTAGAAGCAGGCCATCAGACGGCCTGGCTAACACAAGGAAGAACAGTGCTGATCATGAAGGATTCCCATAAAAGAACAATTCCATCCAACTACCGCTCGTTGACCTAGCTTACGACAAGCTACAGAACCATATGAATTAGTATATGAATCCAGCTCAGAAAAGTATTGGGAACAACAATAGAGGTTGTAAGTGACACGCCCACCAGGACCATGGGGTACTTAGAACTGAGTCGGGGATTCTTTGGGAGGTCACTGGGTCGTGATCCGGTTCCGTGGACCTGGTTGTGTCAATAAAGGGGGGATATTTTATGGGAAATGAATTTGTGACACCAGTCCGTGGGTTTCGGCAATTGGGAAGCAGGGTCGATGCTGCAGTACAGATCCTCTGGGGCCGTTGGTAATGCAGCTGAGGTGGTTCTGCTCTGCATGGGTAGAGCGGAGGACCCCAGGGCAGTTTACACAGTCTATGCTGGAATAGGATACAATGGGGTGCAGGACTGAGGGCACAATAAATGACTGGAGGACACAACAATGAAACTTTCCTTTACGTTTACTTGATGGTTGTTGAGGCAGACCGGGGCACTGCTAACAGTTGGTAATGGAGGTACGGGCAGCCATAAAGCAATTGGGGGTCCACCTAGCCAGTTGGTTGTAGAGGCCTTCCTTCTGCACTGTACTACTTAGACCTTGCTGCCTAAAGCTCTGCTGCGGCCCTCTTCCTTCATGTCTAGTCCATTACCCGTATGGCAAGCAGCTCAAGCCTATTCCGGGTGTTGCTCCTCCGTAGCGGCTCCAGATTCTGCTATGCTTCTGTGCCGTCGGGTGTTTACCAGGGACAGGGGACTTGCAATCTTCTGCCCTCCGGATTTGGCTGTCGAGACTTCAGTACCTGAACAACCACTGACTCCGGCATCCTGTTTCTAGCACTTTCCTCTGGGGCGAGCCCGGTCGCAGCTCCACTCCCCAGGTTCTTCTCAACTCTTCTGTCTCACTAACCTTCCACTGTCCTGGGATGAGCTCCACCGGCTCCAGTCCCCAGGACGTCTGTACAACTCCACACTCCCTAATGTTCTCTGACTTTCTCCTCAGATGTTCTCTTTAACAACTCTCCCATGCCAGAATTTATAAGGAAGCTCCCCTGAACTCGAATGCAGAGCTCCCCCTTCTGGTCTGGAGTCAGGACAAGTGTTGGATGTTGATGTTACCTGATTAGGGCAACCGGACTCCTGGGGTGCCACAATAGCACCAGCTCCTAGTAGATAGAGCAGTCGCTCAAAACTCAAGATCCCAACAGACTAAGCTCAGCATAACCTTGATTGACTACATTAAAGCCTATGACTCAATGCCACACACATGGATCTGGTCCAACAGGGAATAAAGAACCTCAGCAACTCAATTGGGCTCTGGAGGACAACACTGGAGGTCAACTCAAGACAGCTAGCACAAGTGACCATCAAATGCGGCATACACCAAGGTGATGCAGTGTCACCATTGCTATTATGCATAGGTTTGAATCCTCTCAGATAATTACATAGTTGGGCTTTGGATACAAGTTGAAGAGTGGAAGCACCATCAGCCACCTCCTCTACATGGATGACATCAAGCTGTTTGCGAAAAATTAACGAGACATCAGTTCACTGATCCACCTGACAAGTATTTAAAGCGATGATATTGGGATGTATTTCAGACTGGAGAAGTGTAATAAAGAGAGGCAAGGTAGTAAAGACTGATGGAGTATAACTACTGGCAGGGTACATAGCAGATGTACAGACCTGCTACAAGTATCTTGGCATCTCACAGGGATACGGTAAGCATGATAAGGAAGCAAGGAAAGCAGCATCCAAATACCATCAAAGGGTAAGACAGTTCCTGAAGAGACAGCTCAATGGGAAGAATAAGATTTGTGCCATCAATACATACGTCCTTTAAGTTATCAGATACCCTGCTGGCATAATGTGCTGGCCAAAAGAAGAAATGGAAGCTGCAAATTTGAAAACCCGGAAGCTCCTTACAATTCATGGAGGTCTCCACCCCATGTCTAACACCCAATGATTGTATAACAACAAAAAGGAGGGTGATTGAGGCTTGATAGGCATCCAAGCCACCATCATGGATGATACAAGAAGTATCCAGGAATACATCTGACCAATGGCACCAAAAAGGGAGATGCTGAGTCAGAACCTAAGGCAGCAACAACAACATCCCTGGAAGGAAGAAGAGGAACATAAGTGCCATGACAAACCACTGCATGGGATGTACCATCGACAGATAATGGAAGTGGCTGACATGAAGGAATCCTACCAATGGCTCAAGAAAGCTGGACTCCAGGACAGCACAGAGGCACTAATCATAGCGGCACAAGAGCAGGCACTAAGTACCAGATCTATAGAAGCAGGGATCTACAGGGTGGGCCATTTATAGGATGGGCCATTTACATGGATACACCTAAATAAAATGGGAATGCTTGGTGATATCAACTTCCTGTTTGTGGTTAGTATATGGGAGGGGGAAAACTTTTCCAGACAGGTGGTGACCATAGCGGCCATTTTGAAGTCGGGCATTTTGGATCCAACTTTATTTAGGTAAATCCATATAAATAGCCCGCCCTGTACTATACAAGACAAGACCCAAGGTGCAGACTATGTAAAGAAACTTCGGAAACAATACAACACATAGTGGCAGGATGCAAAATGCAAGCAGGAACAGCGTATACTGAACACCACAACCAAGTAGCGGGAATTGTATACATGAACATCTGTATAGTATATGAGTTAACTCCCCTTAAGTCCAGGTGGGAGACCCCAGAAAAAGTGGTAGAAAATAAAAGGGCTAAAATTCTGTCAGACTACAAAATCCAGATGGATAAGGGGGTGTTGGCTAACTAACCAGATATTGTGATAGTAGACAAGGATCAGAAGACAGCAAAGCTAATAAATGTGGCAGTGCCAAATGACAGTAATATCAGAAAGAAGGAGTATGAGAAGCTAGAGAAATACCAGAGCCTCAAAGTGTAATAAGGCCTGTTATCCACCCCCACGCAGCGACCACAGCTGAGAATAACCACAAACACTGGTCTCTGGGATAATGGTTGCCTTTAATTCAGCAGGAACGGGAAATGTAACATGGAGTAAATGTTCCACAGTCTCATGTGGGTAGGCCACAGCGAATACAGTTTACGGTTGAATACTGGCATGTAATTGGTGTAGTATTTATATGCTGCTTTAGGGAGGTTCAGAGTCTTTTGTGGCTTAAAGCGGAAGGTTAGAAAAATGGGAGATCAAGGAGATCGAGGAGGAGTTTATTAATCTCCAGGCTGTTCTGTCTCTCCATGTTAGTTTAAATTGCTCTTCCAAAGACCTAAAAGGTATTAATCTACCATCAGGGAATAGGGTGTTGACATAGTGTATTCCTCTTTCAATCCAGGAGGATATGTCCAGATCAGGAATACTGAGCTTTAGGGTTTCCATGGGAATGTTTTTTAGGGGTTGAACGTGTAGGTGTGGGATTGGTTTTTTTTGTATAAGTATTCCCATGCTGAGACCGTGGCTCGAATAGTTGGTGGGAGTGGGGAAATTTTGGCCGGTTTATGGAGATATGCCAGAATTAGAGCCGGAAGAGAGGTAGTATTGGATAAGTCCTTTTCGATGGATGTCCAAATGGAGGAACCTCTGTTATCTCTGAACCAGCTCTGGGACAGTTTTACGACTGAGGCTAGATAATAGTTGTAAAGATTCGGTATTCCAAGGCCTCCCCTTTTTTATGTCTTTCGGTGGTGAAACTAGATATCCTGGATCTTCCATTATTCCAGAGGAATTTTCTAAGTTGTTTTTGGAATTTATTGAACCAGGATTTAGGGATCTGAAGGGGGATGGCACGGGTCATATATATGAATTTAGGAAAGATTTTCATTTTGAATGCCACCACTTTACCTGTCCAGGATAGGTGGAGTTTGGATAAGGCAGATGTGTCTTCCTGAAAGATGTTGAGTAGGTTGGTGAAATTAACTTTAATCAGTTCCTTGAACGGTTTTGTCAGGCAGATACCTAGGTAGGAAATTTTATCTTTTTCCCACGAGAATGGGAATAAATTTTTCAAGTATTTTAGGAATGTTTTGTCTATATTGTATTCAAGAGCCTGAGATTTATTAGTGTTTATTTTATAGTGGGATATTCTGGAGAACTCTTCTATGGTGGAGACGATGTGGTGAAGTGATTTTAAGGGGGTGGTGACGGATAATAAAATGTCATCTGCAAATAGCGTGATTTTGTGTTCTTGGGATTTCAGCTGGATGCCTCTAATGTCTTTATTTTGTCTAATTGATTCTGCTAGGGGTTCTATAGAAAGGGCAAAAAGGAGGGGAGATAGAGGACAACCCTGTCTAGTACCATTGGACATTGTAATCTTTTGGGATAGAGTGTTATTGGCATAAATCTTTGCTGATGGATTAAGGTATGGCAGAGATTGAGTTAAAGATGTTACCTGTTATGCCAAATTTATTGAGAGTGTGGAAGAGAAATTTCCAATTAACCCTATCAAATGCCTTCTCGGCGTCAAGAGCCAAGAAGACAGTCGGGTTTTTTGAGAGTTCTGTATAGGACATTAAGTTAATAATTCTTCTAGTGGCATCGGATGAGTTTCTATTTGGAATGAATCCAACCTGATCGGTTTTGACAAGATTGTTGATATGTTTTTGTAATCTATTAGCTATCATTTTGGCTATAATTTTTATGTCACTATTAAGTAGTGAAATGGGTCTATAATTTTTTGTGTCTGTGCTGTCTCCCTTGCTCTTTGGGATCACGACTATTGTGGCTTCCAGCATTTCTGAGGGTAGGTGACCTTGTGATGCTGTATAGTTTGCCAATCGGACTAGATAGGGGGATATTAGGTTAGAATATGACTTATATAACTCGTTTTGTAGGCCATCAGGGCCAGGAGATTTTTAGTTTTTTAACTTCAGGAGTAATGTGGATACTTCGAGGGGGGAGTAAGGTGTGTTTAAATCATCAATTTCTGAGTTTGAAAGTTTGGGCAAGTTCAGGGAGTCCAAGAATTTCAAAATAGTTTGGGAGGACGTTACATGTGTATTTGGGTCTGATTTGAGATTACCGTATATACTCGTGTATAAGCCGACCCGTGTATAAGCCGACCCCCCTACTTTTGCCCCAAAAATTTGGAAAAACCTATTGACTCGTGTATAAGCAGAGGGTGGACCCCAGCACAGGTATACAGCCCCCAGCAGTGTGGTATACAGGCCCCCCCCAGTGGTATACAGGCCTCCCCAGTGGTAGTATACAGCAGCCCCAGTGGTAGTATACAGCAGCCCCAGTGGTAGTATACAGCAGCCCCAGTGGTAGTATACAGCAGCCCCAGTGGTAGTATACAGCAGCCCCAGTGGTAGTATACAGCAGGCCCCCAGGGGTACATATAGCAGCCCCCTGGGGGTACCCAGCAGCCCCCAGGGGGTACACAGCAGCCCCCTGGGGGTCCCCAGCAGCCCCCAGGGGGTACACAGCAGCCCCCAGGGGGTACACAGCAGCCCCCAGGGGGTACCCAGCAGCCCCCAGGGGGTACACAGCAGCCCCCTGGTGGTCCCCAGCAGCCCCCTGGGGGTCCCCAGCAGCCCCCAGGGGGTACACAGCAGCCCCCAGGGGGTACACAGCAGCCCCCAGGGGGTCCCCAGCAGCCCCCTAGGGGTACACAGCGGCCCCCAGCAGCCCCCTGGGGGTACACAGCGGCCCCCAGCAGCCCTCTGGGGGTACACAGCAGCCCCCAGGGGTTACACAGCAGCCCCCTGGGGGTCCCCAGCAGCCCCCTGGGGGTCCCCACCAGCCCCCAGGGGGTCCCCAGCAGCCCCCTGGGGGTACACAGCGGCCCCCAGGGGGTCCCCAGCAGCCCCCTGGGGGTCCCCAGCAGCCCCCAAATGCTGGCACTCGCCCCCCCTTGCAAGGGCCCCCCCCCGCTTCTCTTACCATTCCGGACTTCTGATCCGCGCCGCTCCTCGGTGCTCCTCGCTGCTCCGTCCGTCCGTCTTCTACATCCGGGATCCCCGGCCGTCGCGATGACGTCATATGCCTGCGATGGCCGGAGATCCCGGATGTAGAAGACGGATGGAGCAGCGAGGATGGAGCACCGAGGAGCGGCGCGGATCAGAAGTCCGGAATGGTAATATAACCATCGGGGGGGGGGGCCCTTACAAGGGGGGGCGAGTGCCAGCATTTGGGGGCTATATGCACTGCTTCCCCCTGCCGCTGATTGACAGGGGGAAGCAGTGCATATTTAATGAGCGGCCCCACGTGACGGGGCCGCTCATACAGCAGCCCCCCCCCCCCGCCTCCTGCAGCCTCCACAGCCCCGGACACAGCCCCCCCGTATTGACTCGTGTATAACCTGAGGGGGAGACTTTTCAGCCCAAATTTTATACACGAGTATATACGGTATATAGGGACTCGTAATACTTAGCGAATATATTGGTTATCTCTTTAGGGTGGTATTTCTTCTGTCCGGTTGAGTCTTTGATTACATTAATTCTGGTTTTTATCCTTAGATTTTTAATTCTAGATGCGAAAAATTTTGTAGGTTTATTGTCGGATTGGTAGTATTTGATTTTGGATCTTTGAATCATTTTGTCGTAGTCTGAGGTTAGGGCTGTTCTGAGTTCAGATCTAAGGTTAAATAGTTTTTCCAAGGTATCATTGCTGGGGTTGTTAAGTTGGGACTTCTCTGTTGTCTGGATTTTATCTATTAATTTTTGTGTCCTTTCTCGTGTTTGTTTATTTAGGTGCGAGTTAAGTTGAATTAGTTTCCCTCTTAAAACAGCTTTAAATGCTGACCATAGGGTAGTAATGGAAACCTCTTTAGTGTCATTCTCTAAAAAGTAATTTTTAATGGTGTTTTCGATTTCCATTTTGTAGTGGGGGTGTGTGTATAAAAAACTGTTGTTTCTCCATAGTTTTTCAGAGTAGTTTGTTGGTGAGGAAGAGAATTCAAAAAGGAGTGGAGAATGGTCAGACTATGTCCTTGGGCCAATAGAGATCTTTGTAAATTTATGGAGGGAGAAAAGATTTGAGAGTACTAAATCAATCCTTGCGAACGAATTATATCTACCTGAGAAGTGAGTAAACTCGATAGAGTTGGCTTGGTTACATCTGAACACGTCAAACAATTCTGCACGTTTTAACCATGGGTTAAGGGGTTGTGTAAAGAAGCGAGATTTGGTAGAGGAGTCTAATATAGGGTCTGGGACAATATTGAAGTCTTCAACTATGATAAGTTCACCTTTTTTGTGTTTATTTACAAGTTTTATGGTTCTGTTTAAGAAGGTAATATTACTTTTATTTGGAAGGTATAGATTAACTACCGTATATACTCGCGTATAAGCCGAGTTTTTCAGCCCAAATTTTGGGCTGAAAAGTCCCCCCTCGGCTTATATGCGAGTATATACGGTAATCTGTAATCTATGTGCAGCAGCAGCCCCCGGAGGTATACAGGGCCCCCCCATCAAGCTCCACGGACCCCCCCCCCTTGCGCGGCAGCCTGTAAGGGAAAATCATACTTATCAGTGTCCCGCGCTGTCCCGCTGCTTGCCGACATCACGATTCCAGGCTTCATTCCGCGTCTTCCGCACTTCCTGTGGTCGCGGGAATGACGTCATTGCCCGTGACTTCCGGCTTGAAGCCCGGGATCGTGTGTCGGCAAGCGGCGGGACAGCGCGGGACACTGATAAGTATGATTTTCCCTTACAGGCTGCCGCGCAAGGGGGGGGGGTCCATGGAGCTTGATGGGGGGTCCTGTATACCTCCGGGGCTGCTGCTGTATACAGCCTCTGGGGCTGCTGCTGTATAGAGCCCCTGGGGCTGCTGCTGTATAGAGCCCCTGGGGCTGCTGCTGTATAGAGCCCCTGGGGCTGCTGCTGTATACAGCCCCTGGGGCTGCTGGATACTACCACTGGGGCTGTATATACCTCTGGGGCTGCTGTATACTACCACTGGGGCTGCTGTATACTACCACTGGGGCTATATTTACCTGTGGGGCTGCTGTATACTACCACTGGGGCTGTATATACCTGTGGGGCTGCTGTATACTACCACTGGGGCTGTAAATACCTGTGGGGCTGCTGTATACTACCACTGGGGCTATATTTACCTGTGGGGCTGCTGTATACTACCACTGGGGCTCTATATACCTGTGGGGCTGCTGTATACTACCACTGGGGCTGTATTTACCTGTGGGGCTGCTGTATACTACCACTGGGGCTCTATATACCTGTGGGGCTGCTGTATACTACCACTGGGGCTGTATATACCTGTGGGGCTGCTGTATACTACCACTGGGGCTATATTTACCTGTGGGGCTGCTGTATACTACCACTGGGGCTCTATATACCTGTGGGGCTGCTGTATACTACCACTGGGGCTGTATTTACCTGTGGGGCTGCTGTATACTACCACTGGGGCTCTATATACCTGTGGGGCTGCTGTATACTACCACTGGGGCTGTATATACCTGTGGGGCTGCTGTATACTACCACTGGGGCTGTATATACCTCTGGGGCTGCTGTATACTACACTGGGGCTGTATATACCTCTGGGGCTGCTGTATACTACCACTGGGGCTGTATATACCTCTGGGGCTGCTGGATACTATCACTGGGGCTGCTGTATACTACCACTGGGGCTGCTGTATATACCTCTGGGGCTGCTGTATACCACACTGCTGGGGGCTGTATACCTGTGCTGGGGTCCACCCTCGGCTTATACACGAGTCAATAGGTTTTTCCAGATTTTTTGGGCAAAAGTAGGGGGTCGGCTTATACACGGGTCGGCTTATACACGAGTATATACGGTATTGTGTATATCACACTATTAATTTTACAAATTAAAATTAGATATCTGCCGTTGGGATCGTCAAGTGTCGAGATTTCTTCAAAAGTAACCGAATTTTTTATCAAAATGGCTACACCAGCCTTTTTTTTTTGGTTTGAAGAATAGTAGTAGCGTTGAAAATTTTTGTTATCAAATCTGGGAGGTTTAGTAGAGGAGAATCTTGTCTCTTGCAAGCATACTATCTCAGAGTTTGATTCTTTGATTTGTTTCCATAACAGGTATCTGCGTTTAGGTGAGTTGAGGCCATTGACATTATATGACATTAGTTTAAGTGACATGGTGAGTCCAGTTTTGAGTTTGGAGATGTCTCAGGGATATAAGGAATCTGCAGTGTTTTCTTATCAGTATATAATGTGGGAAGGTAGAATCGGGTCTTGAAGCAGACATAATAATAGTTCAAAAAGGTGTTATAAAACGGCTAAAAAACAATTACCTCAAGTCTTAGACCAGTACAGCAGTTTTACTAAGACTAGTACAGTAATTAGAATAAAGAGTAGAAAAAAAAAAAAAAAAAAACTTAGAAGAACATAGGATATAAACCTATCCTAGGAATATTTATAACAAGTAACAAATAGAATTGTCCCAAATCGGAGGGTCTTAATAGAACTACAACCCTTATCTCCCCTATTTGACAATCCAAACAAATCCCTAATTTGGTCAACTAACCATATTTATAGACTTTTAAACGAAGATCTTGTACTACAGCAACTATCTTACATTACTGCGTGGGAGAATGAGTTAAACTCAACTATAGATCTAGATGAATTGGCTTCGACAATAGAATTCTCCTACTCTAACACTCTTTGTGCCTCTATCCAAGAATCATACTTTAAGCTACTAGCTAGATGGTACTGGACTCCATTAAAATTAAATCGTATTGACCATAAAATATCCCCAAATTGCTGGAGGGAGTGCATGCAAACTGGAACACTCTCCCATATTTTCTGGAAATGTCCAAAAATTGTGAGATTTTGGGTTGAAGTCCAGGACCTAATATTTAAAACTACCAGTATGAAGTTAACACTCACTCCCCAAATGGCTCTTCTCTCACTAGGAGTTCCAGACCTACCTCACAATATTAGATTTATTACCTCTCAGATTCTCTTAACCGCTAAGGTCCTCCTTGCCGCTAGATGGAAAACTACAATCATACCTACATCCTTGGAACTAATTGATAGGATATCCTCCCATTGCACATTTGAATTCAGTTACGCTATTAGAAACAATTCCTACAACAAATATCTCCGTAATTGGGAGCCCTGGATATTGTCCCACTCTCTTAACCCCTTTACGACTAATGACGAGTATACTCGTCATGAAAAGATGTCAGTTCCCGCATCATGACGAGTATACTCGTCATGGCTTTGAACTGTCACTGCTTCTAAACGAACAGTGACAGTTCAATTCTAACAACTGTCAGTGACAGCTGAGGGTTAGGGGAAGAGGTGTGGGGACCCTTTTTAGGGGTCCCCACACTCAGAGCGATGTGATCGGTCAGTCAAACTGACCGACCGATCACATCAAAATCGCACAGGAAAGTGCTGAATGTCAGCACTTCCCTGAGCGATCGCTGCAGGAGCCGGGCTGTCAGCTGTGCCCGGCTCCTGCACACATCCCCTGGCTGGCCCACTGCTCCTGTGCCCACTGTGTCCACATCCCCCCCTGCTAATTCCCCTTGACCCCCTCTCTGGCACCCCCGCTCTTCCCCCCTGTCCCCTGCTGTCCCCTGCTTCAGACGCCCGTCCCGCACTCATCCCTCTTGTCTCCCGCCCTGTCCCGGGTCCCCCGCTGTCCCCCCTGTCCCCTGCTGTTTCTGGGCCCCCCCCGCCACCGCCGGTAACCGGCGGGAAGAGGTGATCACCAACCCTGTGATCACCTCTTCCCGCCGCTTCCTTCCGCTCACCTCCTCCTGCCGGTGGGTGCGTCTGTCTCTGCCACCGCCGCCTCCTGCTGTCAGCCTCCTCCCACCGCCGCTCATCCTTCCGGACCCGACGTCCGGTAAGACCCCCTGCAGATCCCCTTCAGGGGGATCCCAGCCCTGATCCCCCATCCTCCTGCAAGGGGATCCCTGATCCCACTGCAGGGGGATCCCTGATCCCCCATCCCCCTGCAGGGAGATCCCTGATCCCCTATCCCCCTGCAGGGGGATCCCTGATCCCCCATCCCCCTGCAAGGGGATCCCTGATCCCCCATTCCCCTGCAGGGGGATCCCTGAACCCCCATTCCCCTGCAGGGGGATCCCTGATCCCCCATCCCTCTGCAAGGGGATCCCTGATCCCCCATCCCCCTGCAGGGGGATCCCTGATCCCCCATCCCCCTGCAGGGGGATCCCTGATCCCCCATCCCCCTGCAAGGGGATCCCTGATCCCCCATTCCCCTGCAGGGGGATCCCTGAACCCCCATCCCTCTGCAAGGGGATCCCTGATCCCCCATCCCCCTGCAAGGGGATCCCTGATCCCCCTGTAGGGGGATCCCTGATCCCCCATCCCCCTGCATGGGGATTGAACTGCAGAAAGAGATCTGACAGTTCAGGCGCAGTGATCCAGTGGATCACTGAAACCAAGCTGTCAGATTGTTTTCTGCAGCTTGCTCTTCATGCAGGGGATTCCCCTTGCATGGGCATTGAGCTGCAGAAAGCAATCTGACAGCTCGGGCGCAGTGATCCAGTGGATCACTGAAACCAAGCTGTCAGATTGTTTTCTGCAGCTTGCTCTTCATGCAGGGGAATCCCCTTGCATGGGGATTGAGCTGCAGAAAGCAATCTGACAGTTTGGGCGCAGTGATCTACTGCACAGTGATCCGGGCTTTCAGACCACTGCGCCCAAGCTGTCAGATTGCTTTCTGCAGCTTGCTCTCCATGCAGGGGATTTCCCTTGCATGGAGATCGAGCTTCAGAAAGCAATCTTGCAGCCCTGGCACGGCACCCGGGCTGCCAGATCGCTGCTCTGCAGTCCGATCCTCCTGCATGAGGATCGAGCTGCAGAAAGCGATCTCGCAGCCTCGGCGCTGCACCCGGGCTGCCAGATCACTGCTCTGCAGTCCGATCCTCCTGCATGAGGATCGAGCTGCAGAAAGCGATCTCGCAGCCCCGGTGCTGCACCCGGGCTGCCAGATCGCTGCTCTGCAGTCCGATCCGTCATGCGGATTGAGCTGCAGAAAGCGATCTCACAGCCCCGATGCAGCGATCCACATAGTGGATCACTACACCCAGGCTGTCAGATTGCTTCTTTGCAGTCCGATCCTCCTGCATGGCAATCGTGGGACCTTCGTTGTGGACTACGTCGGAGGCGATCGAGCGTCGTGGGACCTTCGTTGTGGACTACGTCGGATCTTTATAATAAAGATGGAGTCCAAATTTTGTTTGTTTTTTTTAAATAAAAAGATTTTTCTATGTGTGTATTTTCTGACTATTTACCAGAGATTCCTAATGGCGGGTCTAATATTGGCCCTATATTATGAATCTCGGGCTTAGTGCTAGCTGCCAATAAAAAGCTGGCATTAACCCCTTTATTACCCAGTTTGCCACCGGCACCAGGGCAACTGGAAGAGCATGGGTACAGCGCCAGAAAATGGCGCTTCAATGAATGCGCCATTTTCTGGGGCGGCTGCGGGCTGCAATTCGCAGCATGGGGGGCCCAGAACGCTTGGGCCTTTCCATGCTGAGGATTCCAGCCCCCAGCTGCCTAGTTGTACCTGGCTGGGCCAAAAATATGGCGGAGCCCTACGTCATTTTTTTTCTAGAATTAGTTCTAGAAATAAAAAAAAAATGGGCTTCGCTGTATTTTTGGTTGCAGCCAGGTAGAACGAGGCAGCTGGGGGTTGCTGGCAGTCTGTAGCTGCCAAGTTGTACCTGGCTGGACCAAAAATATGGCGGAGCCCTACGCCATTTTTTTTTCTAGAATTCTAGAAATAAAAAAAATGTGCTTTGCTGTATTTTTGGTTGCAGCCAGGTACAACGAGGCAGCTGGGGGTTGCTGGCAGTCTGTAGCTGCCAAGTTGTACCTGGCTGGACCAAAAATATGGCGGAGCCCTACGTCATTTTTTTTTTTCTAGACTTAGTTCTAGAAAAAAAAAATGGGCTTCGCTGTATTTTTTGTAGCCAGCCATGTACAACTTGGTAGCTGGCTGACTGAAATCCTCAGCGTGGAGAGACCCAAATGTTGTGGGTCCCCCGCGCTGCAAATTTCAACCCACAGCCGCCCAAGAAAATAGCGCATTCATTAGAGGCGGCATTTTCTGGTGCTGTACCCCAACTCTACCAGTTGCCCTTGTGCTGGTGGCACACGGGTTCTCCATATGCGACATGGTGTCCGCTAACAATTTCAATAGAAAATTAGCTCCAATTGTTAGCGGAAACCATGTCGGGTATGGAGAGACCCTCCCTGTGTGCCTGAACATTGGAGCTCCCCCACAAGTGACCCCATTTTGGAAACTAGACCCCCGAAGGAACGTATCTAGATGCATAGTGAGCACTTTGAACCCCCAGATGCTTCACAAATTCATCCATAAAAATGAAAAAGCACTTTTTTTTTCCACAAAAAGTTTCTTTTTTCATTTTTACGGATCAATTTGTGAAGCATCTGGGGGTTCAAAGTGCTCACTATGCATCTAGATACGTTCCTTGGGGGGTCTAGTTTTCAAAATGGGGTCACTTGTGGGGGAGCTCCAATGTTTAGGCACACATGGGCTCTCCATACGCGACATGGTGTCCGCTAACAATTCCAATTGTTAGTGGACACCATGTTGCGTATGGAGAGCCCCTGTGTGTCTCCACATTGGAGATCCCCCCCAAGTGACCCCATTTTGGAAACTAGACCCCCCAAGGAATGTATCTAGATGCATAGTGAGCACTTTGAACCCCCAGATGCTTCACAAATTCATCCATAAAAATGAAAAAGCACTTTTTTTTCCACAAAAAGTTTCTTTTTTCATTTTTACGGATCAATTTGTGAAGCATCTGGGGGTTCAAAGTGCTCACTATGCATCTAGATACGTTCCTTAGGGGGTCTAGTTTCCAAAATGGGGTCATTTGTGGGGGAGCTCCAATGTGGACACACACCGGGACCCTCCAAACGCGACATGGTGTCCGCTAACAATTTGAATGGAAAATTAGCTCAATTTGTTAGCGGACACCATGTCGCGTTTGGAGGGTCCCTGTATGTGTCCACATTGGAGCTCCCCCACAAGTGACCCTATTTTGGAAACTAGACCCCCAAAGGAACGTATCTAGATGCATAGTGAGCACTTTGAACCCCCAGATGCTTCAGAAATTCATCTGTAAAAATGAAAAAGCGCTTTTTTTTTCCACAAATAATTTCTTTTTTCATTATTACGGATCAATTTGTGAAGCATCTGGGGGATCAAAGTGCTCACTATGCATCTAGATATAATCCTTTGGAGGTCTAGTTTCCAAAATGGGGTCACTTGTGGGGGAGCTCTAATGTGGAGACACACAGTGACCCTCCCAACGCGACATGGTATCCGCTAACAATTGGGGCTCATTCTCCATTCAAATTGTTAGCGGACACCATGTCGCGTATGGAGGGTCCCCGTGTGTCTCCACATTGGAGCTCCCCCATAAGTGACCACATTTTGGAAACTTGACCCCCCAAGGAACGTATCTAGATGCATAGTGAGCACTTTGAACCCCCAAGTGCTTCACAAATTGATCCGTAATAATGAAAAAAGAAACTTTTTGTGGAAAAAAAAAGTGCTTTTTCATTTTTATGGATGAATTTGTGAAGCATCTGGGGGTTCAAAGTGCTCACTTTGCATCTAGATACGTTCCTTGGGGGTCTAGTTTCCAAAATGGGGTCACTTGTGGGGGAGCTCCAATGTGGAGATACACAGGGACCCTCCAAACGCGACATGGTGTCCGCTAACAAATTGAGCTAATTTTCCATTCAAATTGTTAGCGGACACCATGTCGCGTATGGAGGGTCCCCGTGTGTCTCCACATTGTAGCTCCCCCACAAATGACCCCATTTTGGAAACTAGACCCCCTAAGGAAAGTATCTAGATGAATAGTGAGCAGTTTGAACCCTCAGACACTTCACAAATTTATCCATAAAAATGAAAAAGCACTTTTTTTTCACCAAAAATTTATTTTTGCCTACATTTTTTCAGTTTTACATGGGCAAAGTGATAAAATACATCCCAAAATGTGTTGGGCAATTGTTCCTGAGCACACCGATACCTTATATGTGTTCATAAACCACTGTTTGGGCGCACGGCAAGGCTCAGAAGTGAAGGAGCGCCATTTCACTTTTTGAACGGAAAATTGGCTCTAAAATTCAAATTGCGCTCCCTCCCTTCTGAGCCCTGCCGTACGCCCAAACAGTGGTTTATGACCACATATGAGGTATCGGTGTACTCAGGAGAAATTGCCCAACAAATTTTAGGATGCATTTTATCCTGTTGCCCATGTGAAAATGAAAAAATTGAGGCTAAAAGAACATTTTTGTTACAAAAATGAAAATGTCCATGTTTTCCTTCAACTTTATTTTAGTTCCTGTGAAGCACCTGAAGGGTTAATAATCTTCTTGAATGTAGTTTTGAGTAGCTTGAGGGTTGCAGTTTTTGGAATGGTGTCACTTTTGGGTGTTTTCTGTCATGTAAACCCCTCAAAGGGACTTCAAATGTGATGTGGTCACTAAAAAAATGGTTTTGTAAATTTTGCTGGAAAAATGAGAAATTGCTGATGACCTTTGAACCCTTATAACGTCCTACCAATTTTTCATTTTTCTTCCAAAATTGTGCTGATGTGAAGTAGACATGTGGGACATGTTATTTATTAACTATTTTGTGGCACATAACTCTCTGGTTTAGCAGAATAAAAATAAAAAATATGACAATTGCTAAATTTTCAAAATTTTTGACAAATTTTAGATTTTTTCACAAATAAACGCTAAAATGATCGACCTAAATTTAATACTAACATGAAGCCCAATATGTCACGAAAAAACAATCTCAGAATCGCTAGGATCGGTTGAAGCGTTCCAGAGATATAACCTCATAAAGGGAGAGTGGTCAGAATTACAAAAAATGGTCCGGTCATTAGGGTGCAAAGTGACTCGGTCCTTAAGGGGTTAAGCATCTTAATAAGACCATTGACGACACCACCGCATCGTAATTATTACATTTTAGGAACCTTTAGATGTCTCTAGGAAAAAAAATAAAATAAATATATCTGGTTACCTCCTTACTTAAATGATTTAATCGGGTCTAATAAACTAGTCTAATGCACTCTTAAGTTATGTTTGTTATACTTTAGTCTCGCTCAAGACATAAGTATCCTACTAGTTAAGATTTAGATTGTATAGACATGCAAATTCACAATTTGCAACCCTATGATTATCCCAATGTTTCTGTTTGTTTGTGTTATGTATAATATCCCTATGTATACTAATTACCCTGTATAAACTTCCAATAAAAATATTTGAGAAATAAAAAATAAAGCGGAAGGTTAGAGATAACAAGAGATTTACAGACCTGGGAATATTGGGTTAATTTCACAGCAGTTCATGGCATGTGAAAAAGTACTTGAAGCAAATAGCTAAGGTTGCGATAGGACAGGAGACCCTCAATCTTTCCCAACACGCTAGCCGTAGGTTCTTCTATAAAATTCCATATGTCCTACTGCTGAAGAAGCACATGTAAATAGGATCCAGGGTAAAAAGTCTTTAGCATCTTGAGTGTGTAAATCAGAGAAGAATCCTAGGCCTTGGGGCATGCCAGGAAATTTTGTGGTAAAGGGAAGCATGAACTTCCAGGCCTTGGGCCTGAAAGTGGTGAGGAGACCCCTCACATGTGCTGTGCTCTGTGTGTCATCTTGTCTAAAGCTGGGGATTTCCAGCTCTGTCTGTCTAGACAGACAGGAGGCTGGACGTAGCTCCATCTATTGACCCTATGACTGGGTAACTGGCCAATAAGACAACACCCAATTTACCTGATAGATCCTCTCATTGCAATGTGATATAAACCATACATTTTCACCAGCAGATGGTGCTGGAACAAAAAAAATGAGAAGTACATGAAAAATGTATTAAATGTGAAATTGTTGTGATTAGAATTAAATATCTAAAGCTCACCAATGAAAGTAATAGACATGGAGAGGTAGCTTGGAAGGGAACTGTAGTGTTCAGGAGCTACTCATGGTCCAGGGGTACTTATAGGGACCGACACATTCTTGACCGGGTCACTACAAAAGAACAACTGGAGGAGATGTGGACGGTGAAGGCAACAGTGATTCTAGTGGTGATAGGAGCACTTGCAGTAGTGATCCCTAGTTTGGAAAAAAGGATGCAACAGATTTCAGGAGCAATATCTGAATTTTGACCAGATAAGTGCAGTTCTGAGAACAGTGTCGAGCCCAGGCTTTGGGGTACTTGGGTATCAGGCCTCAGGGGTAGCATTGCTGTGTCACGGGGTATGGAGGCCGCGCCTATCTGGGCCTATCTTTGAAAAGAGGGGGGTATTTACAGGGGATTATATACAGTTTGTCATGACGCCACCTGTAGTTTCTGGTGATGTGTCACCAGAGCCACCACAGTCCACCGGAGGTAGATGGTATCGCGGCTAGTTAGCAAAGTCCTACACAGGTAGGACTGGACCTCCGGGGCAGTGTAGTATGAAGGGGCAGCTTGTAGGGGAGCTGTAGATGGTATAGGGAGTGTTGGAGCAGTCTATGAGGGGTGGCGGGAACGTAGGGGAATAACACACGCACACTGCCAAAGTCTCTTTTACCTTTTACTGATGTTACGCAGATAAAGATGTCCAGGGCACTGACAGGTGATCAGGTTGCACAGTGGGTCCCCACAGCAAGTGGGTATAAGGCCTCCTCTGTTCCTTTGGGTGATTGAAGCCCAGCCTGCATGCAGCCAGTCTGGCCTTCTCTCTCTTCCTGACTCTGAAGTCTGTGTCTCCTCCTGTGCGGTCTACTGGTTACCCTCTCTGATCACTGCGGTGGTGCACTGCTGTGTCTGGCTCCCTCTCTTTAACCCACAGGGGGACCGGGTGACTGGAGTCTCCAGGGTGTGACAGGGTTTTCTGTGGTCCTGGAGTATCCCACAGGTGCGGATCCCCGATGTCCGGTATGTCTTAGGGTGAACTTTCACTAGTTCCTTGATCCTTTCGCCATCGCTCACTCTTGCCTTCTGTCCGCACTTAGGCTTGCGGGATGTAGAAGGGCCACTCCGGGTCACTGGCTCGGGCCTAAACGCGGCACCGACCACCAGAACATCTTCGCAGCTCTCCCAGCGTCTGCACACTCTGACTAACTCCTCACACAGCAGCAGTATTTATAGGGGATTTTGCCTAAGGGCAGCAAGTTGGGCTCACCCTACTGTGCTGGGGTGGAAGATGTTGCATGTAGTAGGTACCTGTTGTGGAAACCTAGCTGTTCATTAGAGAAGTCTGTGGCTACCTGCGTGAGCAGGGCGCCACAACAGCTAAGATGCTGTGCAGAACCCTCAAACTCCCAGGCCTCTGATAGAGGACCCGAGCATGAGGAAGGACAAATAACCACCCCAAGGGGTAAGAAGGTTGTGTTTTGTTATGTATGTGTGGCATGTGTTATCTCTTATGGTACCTTTACACGCCGCTACAGAAGGTTAGAAACAACTGGGTGTCTCACGTGCACGAGCACATTCCAACGGTTGCTAACGATACCTTATACCGCCTTTACACGCCGCTACAAGGTGCTCTACAGAAGGTTTAATCTATCCCTGGACACACCGCCGGGTGCCGCAGGTTATCTTCTGTAGAGCACCGTCCCTCATTTACACGCCGCTACCACAAGGTAATATGGGAGGACCTGGGGCAGCAAGGACAACACATAGGCGTGCCAGAGTTGTGGATTACGAGACGCTCGTACGGTGATTGGACAAAGCAATAACATCATGATTGGCCAGCCAGCGCAGGAAGGCTGGCTAATACATGATGCTATTGCAATTGTGTAGTGTGACTGGTCAGCTCCTTAAATATGCGTCCCTGTGCAAGGACAACCAATCGTAACACAGGAGCTTCCACCAATGAATGCTGATGGGTCGCAGAATCCCGGAGCCTGTGTCACGCCCCAGGGATGTAACTAGGTGTTGAAAAAACCTTCCTGTTCCTCATTTAGACGCCGCTACCATCGGGTTGAAACCAATCTGTTTTTGAGCACTGCTCTGAAACAGGTGTCGACAGTGACATGTGTTATGTATAAGATGTGTGTCCTGTACAGTGTGCAATATCTATCTATCTATCTATCTATCTATCTTTCCATCTATCTATCTAATATAGTTGCAAAATAAAGGCTGCAGCACTCAGGATTAAAGATGATTTTTAGCCTTTAATGGCCTTCAGGCAATGGAACAGCGATGTTTCGGTCAGCTTGTGACCCTCTTCCAGCAGGAAGAAGGTCACAAGCTGACCGAAACGTCGCTGTTCCATTGCCTGAAGGCCATTAAAGGCTAAAAATCATCTTTAATTCTGAATGCTACAGCCTTTATTTTGCAACTATATTGTCTGGAGTTGGTGGTTGATTCCCATCCTAAGGACTGATAAGCACCTGGCATATTGCTGGAAAAGGACCACTGCTCATTAATTTTTCTATCTATCTATCTATCTATCTATCTATCTATCTATCTATCTATCTATCTATCTATCTATCGATCACATGATGTCCACTCAAACTGGCAAGCAGATTCCTAACAGAGTGCATATTGCATACCTTGGGAATTCAATAGGTCAACTTGCATAATTACAAACACAGGGAGATATAGGTTTTGTAGCTGTTGAGATGGGTGTATTATGTGGTTCTGTAGCAGCTGAGATGTGTAGTATAATGTTCTGCAGCAGCGGAGGCCTGGTCTGCAGTAGCTGCAATGTGAATTATTAAGTTCTGTAGCAGCTAAGGTATGTTTGCGGCAACTGAAGTGTACAGTATGAGTTTCTGCAGAAGATGAGGTGTCTGTTCTGCAGCAGCAGAAATGTGTATTATAAAATTTTGCAGCAGCATGATGAAGATCCATAAGAGCTGAACTGAGTATTATTTCGTTCTGTAGCAACTGAGGTTTGTTCCGCAATGGCTGAAGTGTGAATTAGAAGCTTCTGCAGCAGCTGAGGTGTGCAGTATGAATTACTGAATAGATTAGATGTCCATAATGTTTAACAGCAGCTGAGGTGCCTAATATGAGGTTCTACAGCAGCTGTGTTGTGTATTATGAATTTCTGCAGCAGCATTGTGTACGATGAGGTTCTGCAGCGGCCAAAAAGAGTATAATGAAGTTATGAAGTTGCTGAGATTTGTATTATGAGGTTCTGCACTGGCTGAGATGTGTATTATGAGGTTTTGCTGCAGCTAAAATGTGTAATATGAGGTTCTGAAGGAGCTGAGATTTGTATTAGGCTGGCTACACACTGCAGTTTTTTCACTCATCAGTGTCAACACAGTTTGTGTGCCAAAACCAGGAGAGGAACCAGGAGAGGAACTTGCAGAGACAAACTATAACACAGGTCAACAAAAAAATTTTTTTTTTTCTGGTGCCCAAAATATTTTAATGAATTTGGGGTATTTTTGGGGTGCTGATTCTGAATATGCTATCAGTTTTGCCAGATTGGCTCAAGTTTTTGAGATTTTTGGTATCTTATTTATAGCACTTGTTGGTAAATGCGACGCATCATCTCATTAATTTCTTTGGATTAGTACTTGAACTGAGCAGTTCTCAATATAGTTTTGTGTTAATTAGTGTTCTAAAAGTTTGTTCATAGCTTGATTTTTGCACTAACTTTATGTTGTTGTCTGTTGTCCAGTGAAAAGCATGAACTCATCAAGAAGAAGTTGTCTTAACGATCCAGACTCATTCTGTTACATTTGTGGTGAATATACACTGACAAAACATAGAAGAAACATAACAGACTTCGTTAAAAAAGTGTATTTTGCCTATTTTGGGGTTATGCTTGGGGACCAAGACAAGTTTTGGGCACCACACATAGTGTGCAAAGCATGTATCGAATTATTACGAAAATGGAGCTAAGGACAAAGAACAAGCTTCAAATTTGGTGTTCCAATGGTGTGGAGAGAGCAAAAAAATCATCATGATGACTGTTATTTCTGTGCAGTGCAAGTACAAGGATTCAATAAGCATAAGAAACGAAAATGGGAGTATCCTAACATGGAATCTGCAAGAAGGCCTGTCCCTCATTGTGAAGATGTGCCTGTACCTGTGTTTACCATGTTACCTGACCTTCCCCCACCTGATGATGATGATGAAATGCAGGGTATGGAGCTAAGCATTAGTTCTGGAAGTGAACTAGAATATGAAGGAAGTTTCAGAACACCTACGCAATTTACCCAAGGAGAGCTCAACGATCTAATAAGAGACCTCAACCTCTCAAAAAGTGCATCCGAACTTTTAGCTTCAAGGCTAAGTGAAAAAAATTGTCTGACGCCTGGAACTAAAATTACATCTTACAGGACCAGAGAAGAAGCACTTCTTCCATTTTTCTGTGAAGATGACCTACTTGTATATTGTAAGGATATTCCTGGCCTGATGCTGCAAATGGGTTTACAAGTATATCGTCCTGTAGACTGGAGGCTTTTCATAGATAGTTCTAAAAGGAGTTTGAAATGTGTTTTGTTGAACAATGGCAATCAGTGTGCATCTCTTCCAGTAGCTCACTCAACTAAACTTGCAGAACAATACCAAAATGTCAAAATGGTCTTGGAGAAACTGTGCTACCATGAACATTCGTGGCTGATATGTGTTGATTTAAAAATGGTCAACTTTTTACTTGGACAGCAAAGTGGATACACAAAGTATCCTTGCTTCATCTGCATGTGGGATAGTAGAGCAAAACATCAGCACTGGGAGAAACTGAATTGGCCTCCAAGGGACACCTTGACAGTAGGAGCATCAAACATAGTGAACGAACCTTTGGTGGACAGGGAAAAAATCATTCTACCACCACTTCACATAAAGTTAGGATTAATGAAGCAGTTCGTCAAGGCATTAGACAAAGATGGTAATTGCTTCATGTACATCTGCAGATCTTTCCCTGGTCTTAGTAGCGAAAAACTGAAGGCAGGAATCTTTGATGGTCCTCAAATTCAGAAACTCATTAAAGATTCAAATTTTCCTAAGGAAATGAATGACATTGAAGCTGCTGCATGGTGTAGTTTTGTGTTGGTAGTGAAGAACTTCTTGGGAAATCAAAAGGCAGACAATTATGAAGAACTGGTACAAAACATGCTATTGAGATTTAGAAATCTGGGTGTACACATGAGCATTAAATTGCATTATCTTCACAGTCACTTGGACAGATTTCCAGAAAACCTTGGAGATTTTAGCGAAGAACAAGGGGAGAGATTTCATCAGGATATTATGGTGATGGAGGAAAGGTACCAAGGCAGATGGGACAGACATATGATGGCTGATTACTGCTGGAATCTACAGCGTGACTGCCCCAATAGCTCACATAGAAGGAAATCATATAAAAAGCGCTTTTCCAGCGATTAAATGTCTATCTTTCATGTCTTGTTCATTTTTGAAGATTACTTTCTAAAACTAGTTAAAATAAACTAAAATCAACATTTACTTTGTTAAATTTATTGTATTCATGACAATATCAATAAAGTTAATGCGCGTGTAGCAAAAAACGTCTTTTTTTTTACACATTTTACGAAAAATCTCAAAAACTTGAGCCAATCTGGCAAAACTGATGACATATTCAGAATCAGCACCCCAAAGTTACCCTAAATTCAATGAAATATCTTTGGAACCAAAAATGCTGTTGACCAGTGTAATTGAAAGATTGACACCTGTTCTGAGTTTTGGAGGCACTCCTGGTTTTGGCACACAAACTGGATGGACACTGATCAGTGAAAAGACGGCAGTGTGAAGCCAGCCTTATGATGTTATACAACATCTCAGGTATGTTCTGCAGTTGCTGAAGTGTGAATTAGCAGGTTATGCAGTGGCTGAAGTATAATTTTCGGCAGTTGAGGTGAGAATTATGAGGTTCTGCAGCAGCTGGCGTGTTTATTATGCTATTCAGCAGCTCATATGTAAATTATCAGGTTCTGCAGCAGTGTACATGTTTCTGTATGATATTCTGCAGCAGCTGAGATGTGTATAATGCAGCTCTACAACAGCTGAGTTGGTTTAGTATCAGATTTTGCAGTAACTGAAGTGTATTGTGAGGTTCTTCAGGAGCTGAGTTGTGAATTTTGAAGTTCTGCAGCAGCTGACATGTATAGTACCTATAGTTCTGCAGCAGTGGAGTTGTATTCTAATGGTCTGCAGCATCTGAGGTGTGTATTATGTAGCACTACAACAGTTGAAGTGTCTAAGTATGAGATTCTGAAGCCGCTGAGCTGTATTTTGAGGTTCTGCAGCAGTCAAGGTATCTATTATGTAATGTGTATTGTGATGTTGTACATCAGCTGAGGGGTCGAATATAAGGTTCTGCTGCAGGTAAATTGTGTATTACCAGGTTTTGCAACAGCGGAGTTGTTGTATTATGTTGTTCTGCAGCAGCAGAGGTTTGTGCATTATTCTGCTCTGTAACAGCTGAGGTGTCTTAATATGAGATTCTGCAGCAGCTGAGGTGTATTACCTACAATGGTATTGTATCTATTTCTGTGGATTTCAAAATCATTTACTTTTTTTTTCTTTTCATAACTCATAAATAAACCAGAGACAAATCTGCCCCAATATCACATGATTTGGTGTGGATTTGATTTACAGATTTCCCTCAAAATTATTTGCAGTATTGTCAACTGGTGTGAGCCCAAACTGATTAATAAAGAGGTTATATATGCAAAGGTCTTTCATGAACAGCACTTCCCCTGTGCTCATGTTATGTATGTGGTGCTGTGGCTCGCCCCGTGGAGGCCGTGGGGTACTCTGAGCCGGGCAGGCGGACAGTGCTGGGATGTCAGGGTGGCATGTCCTGGTCCGTGGCCCCGGAGCGGTGAATCAGTAGGGGGATTCAAGGGAACTCTTCTTTGGGGACTGGTGACAAGGGAAGAAAGCTTTAGGGACAGGGGTACCAGACTTGGGAATACTTTTTTCACATGATGCCACCCGCGGGTTATGGCTAGTAAGATGCGCCACCACTACGCAGTTCAACTGGAAGTTGATGATAAGGCAGTCTAATGGAAATGCCCTCCATGGGTAGGGTTTACCCCCAGGGCAGCAGATGTTACCTTGTGAGTTGGTGATGATGTTATATTTCATGGGCACAGTAAGAAAGTTACATACACAGTGAGGTGCAGTCTCAAGTTGTTTACTCACAACTTTGTTGTTCCTGGTTATAGCAGTCATCACTGTTTCAACAACCTGCGGAGTAATGAGTGCTTGGAGGTGGAGTACAGGATCCAGCTAACTCCCGGGTAACGTGGGGACACTAGACTGGTACCCCCGTCTACTTTCCTTTACGGTCGACTCTTCTTCTGCGCTTGCTTCGCCCTCCAGCCCTATGCCTCACACACAGTGCCCCGAGCCTGTGACCACAGGTCTTTGTTGGGTTACTACGTGGTCTGTCCCTTGACCCTATGTGGCCACCTTTTCAGCTGATGTGTGCCGTTTTGGCTGCGGCACTTGGAGATACTGCAGCCTCCAAGTTGCTAGCTGAGCCAGGTTGTTTTTCACTAGTCTGGGGCCCAGTACCCTTACTCTGCGGCCTGGTCCCTCCACATGGTCACAGTCGCTGTGGATGCGGGCGACCCTGGGAAGATTGCTCACTAACTGGTCCCCTGGGACCCCTTCTGCCTTCTGGAGCACTGTCGTTCTTCCTCTCTCTTTCTATCTCTCTCTTTCTCTCTCCAGATGTTACCTCTCTTTCTGACAGACACTCTGGTCTTCACAGACTGGTGGTCTGGGTGTCTGGATGCCTATCAGTGTACCCTCCTTACCCAAGAGTGTAGTACTACACTACTGGGTGGGGTGCAGGACCTCTGTGGCGACTGGATCCGCAGGGGCACCACATTCCCTCCCCCTTAAACTCAGCACGTCCTCGGGCTGGAACAAGCAAGAAAACAAGTGGCGTTAAGACCTGCAAAATTTTTAGAAATGCATTCCAACATTAACAATTAAAGGGATCCTGTCACCTCCAGAACGCCTCCTAAGCTACCAAAACATGTCTCTGCAGCATATTATCATTAATCTCACACTTCTTTTGTCTCCTAAAAGCATCCTGTGAAAGTGCATAAAAACGTTTTAATACTTACTCATTAGTGATTATAATTAGCAGGGGCTATATTTTTTAGTCCCTTAGGGTGTGTTATTTTGCAGGCTCCACGATCCACCATCTCTCTGTCTGTGTGCTCTGCTGTTGCAGGGTTTACCCTCCCCCCTCTCTATCACTCACAGAATGCAAATCATTAGTCCTGCCTTCAGCTCCACATCACAGCAGCACAGACAGAGAGAGGGTGGATCATTCAGGGCGTGAAAATGATCACCCAGGGAGGGCTTAGAGTCTCACAGGGGATGCCCTGTGAGACTTATTCAGGGACAAGAAGTCTCAGATAGGGATGGGCGAATCTACTCGCTAGGACTCGTTACTCGGCGAGTAGTAAGGGACTCGCAGGACTCGGTACTCTGCGAGTTTCCCAGTGATTACTCGCACGAGTCCAATGCAAATCAATATCAATCCTAGTTTTGTCAGAAACGCTGACAAAACTAGGATTGCCATTGTTTGCATTAGACTCGTGCGAGTAATCACTGGCTACTGTGCCAGTGATAGCAGGGAAACTCGCAGATAACTGCTGTTTCTTTGCGAGCCGAGTCCAGCTGTCTTCTCTGTGCAGCTCCAGGGTCCTAGAGCCCGCCTGCTCACAGACATTATGTAGCAGTGCTGAGATTGTTCTCAGTCTGCTCATTCCCTGTGTACAGACATGAATGTCTGTGCACAGAGATGATGTAGCAGAGCTGAGATTGTTCTCAGTCTGCTCATTCCCTGTGTACAGACATGAATGTCTGTGCACAGAGATGATGTAGCAGTGCTGAGATTGTTCTCAGTCTGCTCATTCCCTGTGTACAGACATGAATGTCTGTGCACAGAGATGATGTAGCAGTTCTGAGATTGTTCTCAGTCTGCTTATTCCCTGTGCATAGACATCTATATTTATGCACAGGGGATGTAGCAGAGAGGACATCGCGTTTTGGACTGCGTCGGACGGAAGAGGATTTTTTTTAATTAAAGATGGAGTCCCTAATGGCTTTTTTTTTTATTTCTAATAAAAAATTTTCCTTGTGTTGTGTTTTTTTTAAAACAATTTAATAGAAATTCATGGCGGTCATGTCTAATATTGGCGTGACCGCCATAAATTTCGGGCTTAGGGCCAGCTGATAATACAAAGCTGGCCCTAACCTCTTTATTACCCAGCGTGCCACCGCTACCAGGGCCGCTGGAAGAGTGGGGTTCAGCGCCAGAGGATGGCGCTTCAATGAACGCGCCATCTTCTGGGGCGGCTGCGGGCTGCAATTTGCAGCGGGGGGTGCCCAGAAAGCTTGGGCATCCCTGCGCTGCGGATTCCAGCCCCCAGCTGCTTAGCTGTACCTGGTAGACATAGAAATTGCGCGGAGCCCCACGCATTTTTTTTTTATTATTTCATGAATTTCAGAGTCAGAGTCTCAGAGTCAGAATCTCAGAATTTCATGAAATAATTAAAAAAAAATGCGTGGGGCTCCGCGCAATTTCTATGTCTAGCCAGGTACAGCTAAGCAGCTGGGGGCTGGAATCCGCAGCGCAGGGATGCCCAAGCTTTCTGGGCACCCCCTGCTGCAAATTGCAGCCCGCAGCCGCCCCAGAAGATGGCGCGTTCATTGAAGCGCCATCCTCTGGCGCTGAACCCCGCTCTTCCAGCGGCCCTGGTAGCGGTGGCACGCTGGGTAATAGAGGTTAGGGCCAGCTTTGTATTATCAGCTGACCCTAAGCCCGAAATTTATGGCGGTCACGCCAATATTAGACATGACCGCCATGAATTTCTATTAAATTGTTTTAAAAAAAACACAACACAAGGAAAATTTTTTATTAGAAATAAAAACAAAAGCCATTAGGGACTCCATCTTTAATTAAAAAAATCCTCTTCCGTCCGACGCAGTCCAAAACGCGATGTCCTCTCTGCTACATCCCCTGTGCATAAATATAGATGTCTATGCACAGGGAATAAGCAGACTGAGAACAATCTCAGCTCTGCTACATCATCTCTGTGCACAGACATTCATGTCTGTACACAGGGAATGAGCAGACTGAGAACAATCTCAGCACTGCTACATCAGGCAGCAGGCGGGCTCTAGGACCCTGGAGCTGGGGCAGCCAGAACACAGAGAAGACAGGATCTTATCTGTGCGAGTCAGCGATTACTTACAAAGTAAACGAGCAATGCAAATAAATGACAAAACTAGGATTGCTTCAGGCTGAAGCTTCCGAGACACATCTGCGATTTGTAAATCTCACACTACTCGCTATTACTCGCTTCCCCATTCATTAACATTGGACTCGCTAGACTCGCAACGAGTAGCGAGTCCTGTGCTCGGACTCGCTAGAGTCAAGCGATTCCGAGTAATTTAGGATTCGCCCATCACTAGTCTCAGATTTGTAAGTGTATATTGTTGATTATTCCAATGTTACAGAGCGCTTTTTTTTTAATAGAAAAGGAGCACTAATACTGATATGTTAGGGTGCATTGACAGGTTTTTATAGGGTTGGGGGTGATTTGGGAGGCACTTATACTTGAACTTTGCAAAATATAAAACGTAGGGCTAAAACAGTATAAATATAACTATTGTGTGCGCACACCCAGGGGACTCACTTGGCAACAGAATGACACCAACAACCATGTTTTTTTTAACGATAACACAATACGGCAGTTTATTAAACTGTCATAAACTGCTGATAACATTTAATACACATTACATTTCACATATAATACTCTAATCACATAATCACATTACAGGGCATTCACATAATTACATGCCTTATACACCCCGAAGTACTACCTACAGCTCAGTAGAATATCAGGAACACTAACTTCAGCTCCTATGGCGATTACGGCCACCTGACCTTATTTACTCTTTACATTTACCTATAATACATATTCACATATCAACAGGAACATTATAGACATCACAGTCTGTCACCAATGGCAGCTATGCCCGCCCGGCATTATTTTCCACTTTTATACATCATACATGGCATTTGTATACAAACCATTATGAGTCACACGTTTATACATCATACATGGCACTTTTACATAATCCATTATGATTCACACTTATCACCGGAACCTTTGTGACCTTCCAGTCGGTTCCAATGGCAGCTATGCCCGCCGTTCACTTTTACAGAGATCATTCCCCACCATAGTTACAGGATTCATTATCCACAGAACCCACATGCAAGACATTTACAGTCTCAGCTCATGGTATGTGTCCCCAACTTATGGAACACCAGACACATTCCCCATTTCTTTTCATGGCATTCAAACAGCCATACAGTCCATCATACAATATTCATGAACTTCACACGTCCACACCTTATGGAAAACCAAAGACATTCCCCGTCTCTCCTCATGGCATTCATACAGCCATACAAGGCACAGACCAGGTTTTAGGCTGCCTGAGCTACCGGGTAATTAAGGTATCCCCAAGGTCTCCTCATCATGTGCTCTTCAGGTTGTTAGACACCTCCAAGTCTGCCATCATAGGCCCAGCCCTCCAGGACCAACTGCTGCAGCAACACGTCCAAGCGAGCACCCTCTAAGTTCAGCCAGGACCCCCATACACTCAGGTGCTCTACCAACCTCTAGGTCTCCATATGAGTCAGAGGGATGGGTGGCCCTCACATAGAGAGGACAGGCTTCCCTCCACATCCCAAAGGGACGGGACATCTCTGACACACGTCCTCACATTTCAGAGGATCATGCTGTTCTGTCTCCCATCTTCCTCTCTCGGCACTAGGCAGCTTCATATCCTGCCTGCCACACCCACACCTGGGAAGCTGTGATCCAATCACTCACACTCAGACCCAGCTACATTTAACCCTGTGTGTGCTGCTACAGAGCTAACATGCCCTTAACCCTGTGTGTGCTGCAAGGTCTAGCAGAGCAATCACCCAGATTGCAGCACAGGACATGTGAGTCATATCGGCCACGTGCTATAGTGCTGGCATGCCTCACACTATGTACAAGAAGCTACAACAAGGTCCAGTGCGATCCCTATCCTGGTTTCCATCACACTGCCCTAAATGCAATGATGGCAGAGGACCCGCTTAACATAATCCCCAACGTAGGTCCTGGGCAGGCTACAGGACATCGATGGTCTTTCTGTTGAACCACCGATTCGGCCATGCCAAACAGGTTCTGTGGTAAAGTGCTTTACATCGGCTTCAAAACCAACAGGGAGCACACCGTGGTGCTAACTATATACAATTTAGTTCAGGTGTGCTTAGCCCACATCCTCATATGCTTTTGCAACAAACATAAAAGATTGTAAAACATGATACCAATAATAATAATAAAAGAAACCAAAAATACCAAACCCTACTGGGTTTAAACCGGCTCAACTTGTTACAGAAGCTAGCACTCTTAAGCCCATGTCACACGGGGCGACATCGCCGCCCATTACAGAGGCAACGTGGGGGCGTGGCCTATCGGCGGCATCATCACCCCTATGTCTCCTCATGTAAATTAGCATTGCTCTGAAACCAGGCGACCATCATGGGGCGATGTGCACACATTGCCCAATGTAACCAGCTGCCGGCGACCTGTCAGGCGACGGGAGCCATAGGCTCCCATTGTCCTGCATCGCCGCTGGGGTTTTTAGACACCCCGGCGGCGATGCCGCCTGATAGCTCACTCGCGCGGGGCTGGAGATGTCGCCCCGTGTAAACAGGGGAGGGCGACGCTGGCGGGGCGCCAAAAATGTGCGCGCACCCGCCAGTCGCCGCCGACATTCCCAGCCCCCGTCGCCAGGTGTGACGGGGCCTTTAGTGCCACATGTTGAAATGCGGCTTCTTTCTTTGCCAGGGTAGCACCTCTCTACTAGAGCTGTCTCTACTCTTCTGGAGTCCTTGGGTGCTACCCATGCTAGCTAGCGCAGCCTGGTCACATGCCTCTACTGGGACTACACGCAGAGGCTCCGCTTGGGCTGTCACTTCCTTTTTCCATATTTCCACTACCGCTGACCTTTGCAGTAAAGTATGTGTAGCTGCATCCTGGGTCCAGAGTGCAACCTTGGTGGTGGCCTCAGGACTTGGCTCCCTCACGGGTGCAGGCTTTAACTGCTCCCACCATGGCTCTGGCACTGCTGGGGCTACAGATTCCGGCACCTGGGCTCCAGTTGACTCCGAGGACGGCGCCCTTGATCTGACAATGCAGATATCGAGGGCGTACCAACCCCAGTCGCCCATGTGCTGGGTGAAGGTGACGTTATCACCAGGGTGTAGGTCGCATCCAGGATGACCCTCTGGCAGGTGGGCTTATACATACCGCCGGGTCGTGAACACTTCCCTGGATTTTCTCTGCTCCTTCAGAAACCTCCAGCCTCTTGTTAAATCAAACTATACCACCATGCTGACACATATTAGTCTCCGGTCCTCGGCCCTGGATATCTGGACCCACTGATTAGCTTGCAGGTTCCGCTTTTCCATGGCCAGCCACTGAGCCCACCGCTCCTGCTTTTGGGGTTCCTGCTGAGCCTCTTGCTGGCTGCAATAATATTGCCAGCTAACTGTCTCTACTGGGGACCTCCCTTCTGAGGGCTCCCCTGGGAACCCCTGAGTTCTTCACCCTCGTCGACCCACTTGAATACTATCCTCTCTGCACTGATTCCTTCAGGTGCTGGTTTTGAGGTGAGTGGCACTGCTAACCTTTCAAAGTCTACGGAGCGATCCCAGGGTAGATCTTTACACACCCAGCCAGGTGCAAGGGCAGTTGGGAATGTCTAAGGGTTCCGCCAGCATCTCGTGCACTAACTGGGGGAGTGTCGGTACCTACTACATCTGCTGGCTCCTCGGCACCGACCTCTTCTTCCTCCACCTGGGTTGGTGATGGTGGACAGGACTGTGCCCACCTCTGGCTCATCCGCTCCAACAGGTCTTCCTTCCAGGCTTCCACTGCCTCCACCTGGGCCCTTCTTAGCTGTTGGTGCAGGCTCTCCACCTCGCCCTGAAGGAAACCCAGGTCCAGAAGTGACAGCTGCTCAAGGCCTATCTCCGGTACACTGGGGGGGTCCTCGTTCCCATCCCCGTACTCCCAGGCCCTCTGGTCAATGCTCTCCATGGTGCCTTCTGGGCATTGCACAGCCATTTTGCTCCTCCGTCTGTCTCGCTCCAGGTCTCCTGCTCCCTTCTTTGTGCGGTCCTTTCTCCTGGTGTCATCGGCCACACCAGGGGGTGGGTTTCTCCTGCCGTCTGACAATTACTGCTGGATAGAAGTTCCCTTGGTGGGTGAGTACGGCTTTTTGCGTCAGCTGGAAGCCCAGCCCATGAGGCCACACCACTCCCTCCTTGATGATCATGGCGCCTGTTTTTTTTGGCCGAGCGCTGCTTAAAGTTCTCAAAAACTGTCCTTAGGCACACGAGGCTCGTTTTCCCGGGATGGTGATCCTGTTCATGACACCAAGTTGACTTGCCCCGTGGGGGCTGTGGGGTACTCGGAGCTGGGCCAGCGGATGCTGCTAGGATGTCACAGTGGCGTTACCCGGTATATGGACCCTGGAGCAGTCAATCAGTAAGGGGGTTCAAGGGAACTCTTCTTTGGGGACTGGTGACAAGGGAAGAAGGCTTCGGGGATAGGGGTACCAGACTTGGGGATACTTGTTTCATGTGACACCACCCGTGGGTTGCAGCTAGTAAGAACCACAACTTCTACACAGTTCCACTGGGGGTTGATGATAAGGCAGCCTGATGGAAATACCCTCCACGGGTACGGTTTACCCTGTGAGTTGGTGATGATGTTACAGCACAGGGGCGCAGCAAGAAAGTCACAGACACAGTGAGGTACAGTCTCAAGATGTTTACTCACAACTTTGTCATTCCCGGTTACAGCAGTCATCACCGTTGCAATAACTCGCGGAGTACTGAGTGCTTGGAGGTGGTGTATGGGATCCAGCTAACTCCTGGGTAACGTGGTGACACTAGACTGGTACCCTTGTCTACTGTCACAGTCGACTCTTCTTCTGCGCTTGCTTTGCCCTCCAGCACTGCGCCTCACACTCAGTGCCCCGAGCCAGTGACTGCAGGTCTTTGTTGGGTTACTACGTGGCCTGTCCCTTGACCCTATGTGGCCACCTTTTCAGCGGATGTGTGCGGTTTCGGCTGCGACACTTTGAGATTCCATAGCCTCCGAGTTGCTAGCTGAGCCTGGTTGTTCTCCACTAGTCTGGGGCCCGGTACCCCTACTCTGCAGCCTGGTCCCTTCACACAGTCACAGTCACTGTGGATGCGGGTGTCCCCAGGTGGATTGCTCACTATCCGGTCCCCTGGGACCCCTTCTACCTTCTGGAGCACCATCTCTCTCTCCAGATGTTACCCCTCTTTCTGACACTCTGGCCTTCACAGACTCCCACTGCTCATGCCAACCTCTCTCCAACAAACTGTCTTCTAGATGTTTCTACCATCCTTTTATATTGCCTGTCACGTGTTCCACAACATGTGTTCTCCCTGACTTCACTCCTTCCCGGGTGCTCCCCTAAACTCTACTCTCCACCCATCGCCACTACCCTGGTTCCTCGTCTCCGGACAGGATCAGGGACTGTGCTCTCCCTTAGGAGCATTCTCGCCCTAACCCTGACCTGGACTGGTGTGTGGTGGTCTGGGTGTCTGGATGCTGGTCAGTGCCCCCTCTTTACTCAAGAGTGGGGTACTACACTGCTGGGTGGGGTGCAGTACCTCTGTGGCAACTGTTTCTGCAGGGGTGTAACACCACTGCACCTCAGTCTCTTCAGGTCAGTGGAGCTGAGAGGTAATGCCAGATATTACCGAAGACATTTTATTATGCAGAAAATAGATTGTTTTTTCTAATTTCCTACAATCACTTTTAACTTCTGTATTTTTGTACTTTTTGCCCAAGGACATGCAGAGCAGGGCCATAGCTCCATTGTGCATTCTCTGCTATTCTCATAATGTACATGTATGGCAGATCCACAGGCTTTGTATAGTAGGTGCTCATCCCACCACTTGGGTCACGATCTGCTCCGCTCTAAGCCAAGAGATGGAAGAACTCCCATCAAAGTGTATAGGAGTTTATACCATCTCTTCATGAGAAGCAGCAGCGCCTCATTCTCCAGACTGATGTGCGTCCCAGTGGTGAGATCCGGTTATCCTATCCATTATGTATGTGTTGGAATATGTTAAGTGCAACAACTCCATACCTGTCTATGAATGTTTAGTTACTGGTTTGTATGCTGTTAATAAAGTTAAAACAAAAAAAAACGCCAGAAGGTCACACAAATGAAGCGCATGTGACTGTATCTGATTCCTGTGTTTATGTGAGAGAGAACTGCCTGCAGATGGTTTTATTATTTTGTTCATGATTGTTGCTGAATAAACCAACAGTTGTTGTTACACACTTGGAAAGTATTGTGAATATTCTGCTGCCAACAGTATGAGATCAGAAGACTACTGTAAGCGTGAGTTTGCACGTGGTGGAATTAATGTGGATTTGAGTTACATTTTCTTCAACACAAATTTGGACACGTTTATTGTAAAGAAATAAATTTTCTTAGGATGTAAAAAAATTGCTTCCTCTCTGCGTTTGTGTCCTGCAAAACTGGGTGAAAAATCAATAGGGTGGAGGTACCAGAGGGCAGTTTTGCACAGGTCACCATTCTGGCTAAGGCCGCCCCTGAATGCAGCTTTTCACATGTCCATGATTTTTCATGGACTGAGCAGTCCAAGCACAATAGCAGAGATATGCTCAATATATTTATGGGTCTGTAAAAGAACTGAACAGCACTCAAATGCATAGGAGTGCAGTCCGATTTCTATAAACCGTTAGATAGGAGAAGGTGGAGAAACTCGAACCAAACTCTGATAAAGCATCCATGATGCTCGGGCAAAAATCTCTGATGAATCTCGGTCACTTTTCTCGTACGTGACAATAACTAACATGTGGATGAACCCTAATGGTACCTTTACACGCGGCAACATTTCTAGGGTGTCAACAGGTAACTTACAGGTTGCAGTGAAATCATGGAGACATTATTCCATTTGTACACAGCAACAATATAGAACCTTGTCTCCATGATTTCACTGCAACCAGTAAGTTACCTGTTGACACCCGAGAAATGTAGTAACGTGTAAAGGTACCTTTACTGATGTATATATCGTAATTGCAGATCTGGACAAACAGGGCTCTATGTGCTGACAATTCTTCACAGTGACCATACTCCACTGTATTATAGATTGGCTAGTCACTCTGTTTATGTTTGCTATGAAACTTTTTTATAGTCATATGTATTAACCTTTTATTAATTTTTTTTTGTTCAACACTAAAAATGATATATTTTAATGCATTGTGTGCACTGAATGAATAGTACTGAACAAGTAAAAATGTTTGTACCGTGTTAGCCAGTAGATAGAAAAATTCTAATATTTTTTTAGTACTGAACAAACAGACTTTTACCAACAGAGGGAGCTCAAGTCCTATATACAAACTGTTACCAGTGCGCTTTCAGTGTTTTTCAACTACTTTTCAGTCTGTACGTATTATAGTATGAAAAAAATAGAAGAATATAAAAGGCCTTTTCTAATCACATTATGGAAATGTTTACAAGTTGTTTTTTTATTCCCCCTTCCTCATTCCTCACTAAAATGCTAATATGTAATTACCGTATTTTTCGCACTATAAGGCGCACCGGATTATAAGGCGCACCCTCAAAAAATGACTTTTAAGCCGTCTTGGTCCATATATAAGGCGCACCGGATTATAAGGCGCACCATATTACCATAAAAAAAAAAAAGCTCAGACTGTAAGTAGCCTCCAATCACCCTCCAGTATCCCTATGTAGCCTCCCACCACCCTCCAGCATCCCTCTGTAGCCTTCCATCACCCTCCAGCATCCCTCTGTAGCCTCCCATCACCCTCCAGCATCCCTCTGTAGCACCCCACCACCCTCCAGTATCCCTGTGTAGCCTCCCATCACCCTCCAGCATCCCTCTGTAGCACCACACCACCCTCCAGTATCCCTGTGTAGCCTCCCATCACCCTCCAGCATCCCTCTGTAGCACCACACCACCCTCCAGTATCCCTGTGTAGCCTCCCATCACCCTCCAGCATCCCTCTGTAGCCTCCCATCACCCTCCAGCATCCCTCTGTAGCTCCCCACCACCGTCCAGTATCCCTGTGTAGCCTCCCATTACCCTCCAGCACCCCACACAGTCAGACACACACACACACACACACACACACACATACACACACACACACACACACACACACTCAGACACACACACACACAAACTGATTTTTACTTTTTATACTGGTACTTTTGCTTACTGTACTGTGTGGCAAGGCACTCTCAGCGCTGGAGCCCTCAGCAAATCACAGCGCTGGAGCCCACAGCCAATCACAGCGCTGGAGCCCACAGCCAATCACAGCGCTGGAGCCCACAGCCAATCACAGCGCTGGAGCCCACAGCCAATCACAGCCCTGGAGCCCTCAGCCAATCAGAGGCTATGGGCTGACGTCAGCTGGCCTCGGATTGGCTCAAGGCTCCTGGGCGGAGCTGTGATTGGCTGATGGGCTCCTGGGCTCCTGGGCTGTGAGCGCGCGCAAAACAGCGGCGGCACCGGACACCGGACAGCGGGGACGGCGGCTGGTGATCGCGTCCCCGCACGTGATGCGACGCAGGCACCGGCACCGGCACCAGCATGGATGGCGGGGACGGCGGCTGGTGATCGCGTCCCCGCACGTGATGCGAGGCAGGCACCGGCACCAGCATGGATGGCGGGGACAGCGGCTGGTGATCGCGCCCCTACACAGCGATGCCAGGCAGGCACCGGACAAAGGGGGATGGCGGCACAAAGGTATGCCTTATTTTCTGGGGGGTGCCAAATATTTGCAGGCAAATGGCACCCCCTTAGCACTCTGGGAAAAAATCCGTATATAAGGCGCACTGCACTATAAGGCGCACCTATGATTTCTGGGAAAATCTTAGTCTTTTAGGTGCGCCTTATAGTGCGGAAAATACGGTAGTGTAAACTGGCAGTGTCTAATTCCCAATCGCAATTTAAAATACATGCACCGTTACCTAAGCTGAGCCTGTATGTGTAAAGTGGAGTCAGAAAGGGTTAACTGGACTTCAATCTATGGAGATGATGTCCATCAGGTGAAGTTCTGACTTATTCCAGCAATAGTGATGATAGTTACACTCTGCTATGAAGTCACTATTCAAAGTTATGGCCATTTTAATATTGTAGCACTGGTAGAAGGTCTTCTTTAAGTATAGGTCATTAATATCATATTACTAAATGATACGCCCACTCCAGGGCCAGGGAAGACTCGGGAATCGGGAGTTTAATCATTATTCTGCTTCACCTCTCTCTTCGGTTCTTTTCATAGAGACAGACGGGGGCCAAGACCCAGTCCCGTAACCCTGGCAGTGTCATTTTAATAAAGGGGTGTTGTTAGGGAAAGTCTGAGGGAATAAGGGGTATTTGTGACACCAGCTGCAGTGTGCGGCCTGGTCAGCCGCCGCTGCTGCAGAACCTCTGTGGCTGATGACTGGCAGCTTAGATAGTCCCGGTCCCCGCAGGCGGATTGCAATCCCCAGGGCAGTGGAGTGGTTCCCCCCGGCTCGTATCTCGTCAGTTGGTCACTCGGTCAGCAGTACCTCCGGTGTCGCAGGCAGCCTCTGTGGCTGATGGTTGCCACAAATAAAAGTCTCTCACACCACAGCTGCAGTTCTATTACTTTTACTCAGGTGTTAAACATGGCCTTTGGGTACACTCTCTACCAGTCTCTTTCTCCAGAGCTGAATTGGTATGGTCTAGCCATGGTTGGTGCCCTTACTCTCCCTTCTAAGTGTCACAGTCTCTGGTGGGTCTCTCCTCTCAACGTTATAAGAGGTAACTTTCATCTGAGATGAGCAGGTCATCGCTCTGCTCCCCACGCTCTCAACGCCTTCCACAGCACAGAGCTCAGGTACCGGTAGCCACTGGAGCTTCTGTGTGTCCCGGACACCATTAGGATCCCTCCCGGGAACTTCTCCCCAGTTCGTCCACCTTCCCCAAGATGTGTCGGGTGTTCGGCCACAGTTCCCGTTAAAAGTCTGAGGCCTCCGGATTCGGCTCAGGCTTGAAGCTTCCACACCGTCTGCAGGGCCGGTCCCTGTGTCAGGCTTACGAGTGATTGCTGTCTTCTCCGCACCCCAAGGGTTCTTGTCTGTCTCTACCGGGCTGTTCTCTCCCTCCCGTGGATGAGCAGCGTGGTATAGAATTAGCCCATGGGAGTCGGCACCACACCGCCTCTGCACTCCCACTACCACTACTCTGTCAGTTGATGTTACTTCTCCGGTCTCCTACTACTGAACTAACATGTCTAACACTGTCCCGTCCCCCTTCTGTGGCCTGAGTCCTCCCTCAGGGTCCACTGATTGCCCTAGGGGCCTGTCACTAAGTGTGTGCTGTGTTTTGGGCTCAACCATACCATCCCAACACCTGAAGAACAGGGGCACTACACTTCCTAACCGCAGAAGTGCAGTACCTCTGGTGGCGGTTTACCCAGAGGGGTACCACACTAAACATTACCTATAATGTACATTTTGCTCAACAATTAATCTGATATAGTCATAGTGATTGTTAAAATCAGGGCTGCCACTAGGAATCTCAGGACAGGGTCCCATACAGGCAAAATTTTGTTGCCCCTATGAGCCTTCTCCAATGCTCCACTCCAGCTCTGCCTCCACCCCAACTCCGCCTCCACCTCTTGAACTTTCCACAATAGCACTGCTCACTCTGGAAAAACTTCTGCACTCAACCCCCCCCTCCCCTCAAAGTAGTCTGTGTAGTCATCATGTGACCAATCATTCATATGCGATTTGCACAATTAGACACATGCTGATAAGCTGCTCTTCCTAATGTTCTCAATGTTCAATGAAAAACTAAGAGAAGCAGGAAGAAAGCTGTCACATGACTGTAAGTGTGAAAATTGCATGTGTGGCGTGGCCAAGTGATGCCTGCTGGAACCAGCATCGGTTACCTTACCAAAAGCCTGAAAGGTTGCAGAAAGAGTGAGGGGTCTCAGAGCGACAGCCTGGCTGCAGAGAGTTAAGAGTTACCGGAGTTAACTGAACTGTGTTGAGAACTGTACTGTGAACTGTTTGCCTTGGAAGAACTTGCAAGTAAACCCAGTGAACCTAGAAACATGCTCCCCCAATCTCCTAGAAGCATGCTCCCTCAGTCTCCTAGAAGCATGCCCCGAGTCTCCTAAAAGCATGCCCCCCCAGTCTCCTAGCATCATGCCCTCCCAGTCTCCTAGAAGCATGTGTGGTGCCCCTGCAGACTGGTCTCCAAAGAGGTACTGCACCTTATCCACAGGTGTGGTATCCCACTCCCAGGTAAGAAAGGGACACGAAACTGAGACTCACAATCTTACACCCAATACCAGTCCCAATTCCAGGACAGGAGATGCAGGGCAAAGGAAACCACTCTTGTTGGTGATGAGCCCATGGCTAGGGGTACTCGGACACCGGGATTGATGGTTTCTTGGATGGGGAATCATTTGTTAGATGGTGGGGGAGAAGGGAGTATTTACAGGGGAACATGATGCCACCTGTAATTCCCGGTAATGTGGTACCGACGCTGCGAGCCGGCCACTGAGGTGATGGTGGGTGCAGCAGAGAGTAGTCCAGCTCCCCACAGGCGGAGCTATTACCTTAGGGCAGCATTGATGGATGGGGATGATAGGAGTTGTAGTTGTTTCAGTGACGGTTCTTACCCCTCTGATGAGCTGCGGGTGGTGCAGAGCCCTCCCAGCACCGGCGGGAAAAATAACGGAAACCAGTTCAAGTTTTACTCCACTTTACTAGGTACTGGCAGATGGTAAAACGGAACGGTGTACAATTTGGTTTACCGGGTGGATGTTGCCAGCTCAGGGTCCCCCTTATGGAGTTTCTAGGTGTACTATCTCTTCGTCTTTCAGGGTTAAGTTCTCTCTCTTCCCAGCTTCTACCACCCTCGCAGAGCGCTCCCGCTAGCCCCCTGATCTCCCACGGTGGGGCACGGGTTTCCTTAACCGGTTTGAATGGGAGCAGTTACTCCTCCCACCACCGGAACTCAGGCTGTTGCTCCTGTGATCCTGGATCTATTTCTGGTGCTGAGGGGCGAGGTACCTTGTGGCACTGTCAGCAACATGGTTACTATGGGCCTGCAGCTCGTCGGTCTGCGGTCAGAGTTGAACTCCTGCCCGCGGCTTCCTGCGTTGCCGATGTTTCCCTCAATGTGGCCAGCTGGCTCCAACCAGCCCTGGCCCGTTGCCTTCTGTCCTGGGCACCCACTTAAAGATGGGGATCCCTCCTGTCAGAGCACTGTCAGACCCGTCCTTCTCGACTGCCTTCCCAGCACTGTCTGATCTAAACTGCCACTCTCTCCCACTCTAGCCTAGGCACCACCCCCTTTTGGGACCTACTAAAATATCGGTTTCCCCTATTCTAAGTGGCCTAGTCTTAAGTGTGTGTGTAAGGACAGACTCCACAGGTTAAACCCTGAACTGACAACTCACAGGAATTACACATTTGTTGTCATAGTGTAGTACTTCCCTGTTGCGCCTAGCCAGAGGCGCGCCACATTGGCAGTCCCCGTCTGCTGGCTGGAGGAAGGAGCAGGTTTAGGGGGTGGGAACAACAGTCAGAGACAGAAGTTAGGAGAGAGAGGAAGCAGCAAGATGGAGTTCTAGGGGACACTGGAGCTGGGGAGGAGTGGGACCAGTGGGTAGGTCGCCTTGGAACCCAGCCCAGGGAAAACCCCAAATCTACAGTTGACTTCTCAGTCGTGGTAGAGGAACTGGTTGCACGAGGGGTACTGGCCCCAGTCTAGTGTAAGACTTTATGACCAAGCCAGGAAACCAGTGGCCACTGAACTGCAGGTGCAGTCGCCAACACCGTGTACACACCTAGGCTCAGCGTCTATAGGGGGCCAGGAGGACATGCTGGCTGTTGCTCGACAGGACCCGCAGTCACCTGCCTTTTGACTTTGTAGTACTAAAGCACAAGGAAGCACAGGAGTAGAACAGCACAGAGAGGAAAGAGCAACCTGGAAAGGCTTACAAAAGGGTGTCGCGGTTGACCCGCCCAGGGTCTTTGGGAACTCGGTACCCGGGCATTAGTGCTGGGGTGATGTCTCGGTGGCCGGCGCCTGGGCCCGTTACCCTAAGGGTCACTAGGTAAAAGGTGAAAAAAATAAAAATAAAAGAATAAAGAAGTCTTTTGATGCTACCTGCAGTTTCTAGTGATCTCACCAGGGACAATGGTATTGCAGCCAGTTGATAACGCTCCCTGCAGGCAGAGCGGGATCCCTGGGGAAGTGCTGCTTCCGAGCTGATCGATTTGGCAGCAGCTACTTCTTAACTTAAGCTAAATAAAACACCAGAGGTTTGCTGACTCTGTACGGGTAGTTTACTGGTAACAGTTCACGGTTCACTTCAGTTTACAGTCACGAAGTCTTTGCGGGTAGTTGGCCGGGTAGTCACCAGAGGGTACAAAGTCTCTCTGAGGCTCTCCAAGTATTCCTTCTACTACGTTCACTGTCCCCTGTGTCTTTCTTGCGCATCCTTTCTATCTGTGCGCTGCCCTGTACAAACCCACTTCCTACCAGGCCCATCGGGTGTGATGAGGATACCCTTCTCTTCTCTAAGGCTCAACCCGTTTTGAGGGTACCTGATGGAGGTGTACATTGTGGACGAGGTCAGGGCTGCTTGGCAGACCTGCGACCCACTGGTATTGGCGGCTCAGGGTTGGACTCGCCTGCAATGTGACTCGGAGTCGGTATCCCGTTGTGGACCAGGATTCCCCCAAACCGTTTACTCTGACAGTCTGGCACTTGGTCTCCCTGTCTGTCTGAGTCACCACTCCTTTTCGGGAGCCCTCCCTGTGGTGTCCCTCTAGGACTTGCTCCTTGCTTCGTTCCTCAGACTAGACTAGATCTGTCTGTGTTTTTCCCTCTCCTTCTACCCTAATACTCCTCCCACCGGGACCGATTACCCTGGTAATGGGTTAGCTGATTGGTCTCCTAATCTAGGTGTAGGGATGCTGGGATGAGAGCCTCAGTTCGACATTATTCCCTCCAATGACTGGGATACCGCACACTCGGTTTTAAGTGCAGTACCCCTACTGTGGCGCACAGAGCAGTGGGGCACCACACGGTGGAGTGGTCCTGGATTGCCTGGTAGTTGACCAGATTGCTGACCCAAAGAACATGGTGCCCTGGTTGGGCAGAGACCACCTTGAACTGTGAGTACAGAACTGATGAGAACTGCAACCTGGTGTCCCTCCCCTGTATTCCTGCGCCTCCCTGCCACACACACAGCATCAACTACTACCACCATCTTCCACATAAACATCTATACTTAACCCTGGAAACCTGGTCTGTCCGTAGGCAGTGATACACCTAGCTGCAACAACATCTATTCCCCGGAGACCACTACAAGCAGCGCTGAACCCGCTGACCAGAAACCACAGATGGCGTCACAAACTCTGTTATCCCCTGAAAATATCCCCTTTTTACATGCTCGGTCAGGGTCACAGATTCTGAGGTTGCCACTGTGACTCCCCAAAAGACTTATACCCTGGAGTACTCACTGATCTCAGGGAGACCAGTCAAGGAAAACACTGCGGGCAGCCGGCTAAAGCGCTCAAACACAGTGAAATCCATGATGCATTGCCCCCTGGGAATTTGAATATGCAAATGGAGTCCATGGAGCCTCGATTAAGAGAGTCAAACACAGGACTAGCCAGATATCCCTCCAGGGAAGGACCTAGCCCTGGCGTGGAATCTTTGCGGAGACCACCATAACCACCATATTAAGTGGCCCTTTTAGTCAACATCCCACTCAGTTACGAGTTAAAGCGAACCTGTCACCCCCTCCAGGCATCTAAAGATAACATAGCCACCTTCTGCAGCACTAAGGCTGCATTCTGACAAGGTGTCTATACCATTTATGCTCCCTTGATTCACTGAAATAAAGACTTATATAAAATCTGTTTCAAACCAGATCCAAGACCGGGAGGCGGGTTTTCAAGTGTCTGTCTCCCTCCTCTGTGGTGTCAGTCATCCCTCTCTGCTCTCTGTGCACCGCCTCCAGGGCCATCTCCCTGCATTACAGAGCTTTGTCAGCTCTGCTACAACATAGAGCTGCTGTTATAGGAGACCCCACAGTAGTAAATCTAGCAGGAGGATCATGAGCAGACAAAGCACTGCCTGCTACGTAGCAGACCTTGAGCTGAGCAGGTTTCACTTTCAGTTTCTTGTACCCAGCAGCATTGCTCCTCAGCCCCTGATCTAAAGCACAAACTCAACTCTGCTGCACTGCTGACAGCTCAAGGGCTGCTACGTAGCAGGCAGTGCTTTGCCTGCTCAGGATCCTCCTGCTATCGGTAGATTTACTACTGTGGGGTCTCCTATAACAGCAGCTCTATGTTGTAGCAGAGCTGACACAGCTCTGTAATGCAGGGAGATGGCCCTGGAGGCGGTGCACAGAGAGCAGAGAGGGATGACTGACACCACAGAGGAGGGAGACAGACACATGAAAACCCGCCTCCCGGTCTTGGGTCTGGTTTGAAACAGATTTTATATAAGTCTTTATTTCAGTGAATCAAGGGAGCATAAATGCTATAGACACCTTGTCAGAATGCAGCCTTAGTGCTGCAGAAGGTGGCTATGTTATCTTTAGATGTCTGGAGGGGGTGACAGGTTCGCTTTAAGGATATGACAAGGGAATTAACAGAGCCAGGTATCCATCCACAGACAGCTGTTTTGGGGTATTGCCCCTCATCAGTGTGGAGTAGGATTCTGGCTAGGTGCGAGCAATGCCTGGTAGACCAACATCGCAAAGCACTCACTGATCTCATGGAGACCAGTCAAGGAAAACACTGCAGGCAGCCGGCTAAAGCGCTCAAACACAGTTGGTCTAACAGGCATTGCTCCCACCTAGCCAGAATCACCAAAGAGACAGGGTGGATCCTGGAGCTGCAAAACAGCCCGCCTTGGTAACTAAAGAATATAGTCACTGCTAATTATAATCACTAATGAGTGAGTATTAAAACGTTTTTATGCACTTTCACAGGATGCTTTTAGGAGACAAAAGGAGTGTGAGATTAGTGATAGGATGGTGCAGGGACATGTTTTGCTAGCTTAGGAGGCGTTCTGGAGGTGACAGGATCCCTTTAACTGGTAACCCTTTCCTCTGTCCTTTCACGGTCGTCTCACTCTGCGCTTGCTTTGATCTCCTGCCTTGCGCCTCGCACACACAGAGCCCCGAGCCAGTGGCCATGGGCCTTTGCAGGGCAACTTCTCCCTCAGTCCCCTGGACCGTACGTGACCACCTTTTTGGCAGGTGTGTGCGGTTTTGGCTGCGGCACTTGGAGATACTGCATCCTCCGGGTTGCTAGCTGAACCTGGATGTTCTCCACTAGTCTGGGGCTGGTCCCCCTACACTGCAGCCTGGTCCCTCCACACCATCTCAGTCACTGTGGATGTGGGCGTCCCTGGGTGGACTGCTCGCTCCCCGGCCCCCTTCTGTCTTCAGGAGCACACCTTTCTCTCTCTCGACTCCTCTGTCAGGTCTTGCCTCTCCCAGGTCTTGGGATGAGCTCCCACTGGAGCACCGAGTTCTTGCTCTTGTCCTTCCTAGGGCAGGCTCTCTGACCCTCACAGACTTCTACTGCTCTTGCTAGCCACACCTGCCTTTTAGATGTTTCTACCGTCCTTTTATACTCTCTGTCATGTGTCCTATGTCCCCTAATGTGTGTCCTTCCGGACTTCACTCCCTCCTGGGTGCTCCCCTGAACTCTGCTCTCCAGCCATCCCTTCTACCTTGGTTCCTCCCCTCCAGACTGGATCATGGACTGTGCTCTCCCTTAGAAGCAATCTTCCCCCAACCTTTACCTGGAGTAGTGTAGTGCTGGCTTTAGGTGTCTGGATACTGGTCTGTATCCCCTCCTTACCTGATAGTGGGGTATTACACCTCTGGCTCGGATGCAGATCCTCTGTGGCAACTGGATCTGCAGGGGTGCCACATTAGCAGTAGCACCTATCCCACGTACACCTTCAACACCAAGCCTACTCCCCTTTCCAACAAGATTTTTCCCCTTCCCCTTTCCACCAGAACCTGAGAATTTCCCACTCACCTTTTATGCACACAGACTTGGACAGTGCTTGTGTGAGACCAAACATAGCCGTTTTAGGGGAAACAGAAAGGTTTGAGAATCACAGGTTACACACCAAACAGAGCTTTTTTAGGGGAAACTGAAGGATTTGAGAATCACAGGTTACAGGCCAAACAGAGCCTTTTTAGGGGAAACTGAAGGATTTGGCAATCCCTTCTTGTATGCAGAAAAAGCAGCTTTGGCAATGCACATAGGTTTAGAAATTATACTTGTTCTCTGATTTGTCTTTATTCACATGCACCAGTCTGGCACCATGGGAGTGGGTTTTGATATGCACCAGATAAATGCTGCTTTTAATGGTTTACTTTGTGTGTATGTTGGAACCCGCATGGCACAACTAAAATATAAATATATAGAGTAGGACCACATTGATGAGATTGCCTTAACGTGGCATGGTGGCTCAAAAGATAAACCAATATTTTGCCAAATATCTCAATTCTAAAAATATTAAACAGTTTGGAAGAAATACAGTGGGGGGAAGTATTTGATACCTTGCTGATTTTGTATGTTTGCCCACTGTCGAAGACATGAACAGTCTATAATTTTTGAGGGTAGGTTAATTTTAACAGTGAGAAATAGAATATTAAAAATGAAATCCAGAAAATCACACTGTCTAAATTATATAAATGTATTTGCATGTTGCAAAGAGAAATAAGTATTTGAACCCATACCAAACAAAAGGGGCTCTGGCTCCTAAAGACCAGTTAATTGCTCCTAATCAACTAGTTACCTACATTAAAGACAGCTGTCTTAAATTGTCACCTGTATAAAAGACTCCTGTCCACACACTCAGTTAATCAGTCAGACTCTAACCTCTGCAACATGGGCAAGATCGAAGAGCTTTCTTAGGATGTCAGGGAAAAGATCCTAGACCTGCACAAAGCTGGAATAGGCTACAAAACCATAAGTAAGACCCTGGGTTAGAAGGAGTTGGTGTAATAGTAAGAAAAAGGAAGAAATACAAAATGAGTGTCATTCGACATGGATCTTGGGGCTCCATGCAAAATCTCACCTCATGGGTATCCACGATCATGAGGAAGGTGAGAGATCAGCCTATTACTACATGGGGGGAACTTGTTAATGACCTCAGGGTAGCTGGGACTACTGTCACCATGAAAACTATTGGTAACACATTATGCCGTCATGAATTAAAATCCTGCTGTGCTGGCAAAGTCCCACTGCTCAAGGCGGCACATGTGCAGGCCTGTCTGAAGTTCGCCAATGAACACCTTGGTATTTCAGAGAGTGATTGGGAGAAGATGCTGTGGTCAGATGAGACAAAAATTGAGATCTTTGGCATTAACTCCACTTACCGTGTTTGGAGGCAGAGAAATGCTGCCTATGACCCAAAGAACACCATCCCCACAGTCAAGCATGGCAGTGGAAACATTATGTTTTGTGGGGTGTTTCTCTGCTAATGACAATGGACTACTTCACAGCATCAATGGGAGAATTGATGGAGCCATGTACCGTAAAATCCTGAGTGAAACCCTCCTACCTTCCACCAGGACATTAAATACGGGTCGTGACTGGGTCTTCTAGCACGACAATGACCCAAAACATAGAGCCAAAGCAACAAAGGAGTGGCTCAAAAAGAAGCACATTAAGGTCTTGGAGTGGCTTAGCCAGTGTTCATACCTTAATACTATAGAAAACGTATACAGGGAGCTGAAGCTCCGAGTTGCCAAGAGAAAACCTCAAAATCTTAATGATTTAGAGATGATCTACAAAACAGGAGTGGAACAAAACTCCTCCTGATACGTACGCAAACCTCATTATCAACTACAAGAAACATCTGACTGCTGTGCTTGCAAACAAGGGTTTTGCCGCTAAGTATTAAGTCTTGTTTGCCAGGGGGATCAAATTCTTATTTCTCTCTGCAAAATGCAAATGCCGGTAACTTTATATTATTTACACAATGTGATTTACTGTATTTTATTTCTATCTCCAAATGTTCAAATTAGCCTAACCTTAAAATTATAAACTGTTCATGCTTTAGTCAGTGGCAAAAGTTACAAAATTAGCAAGGGATCAAATATTTATTTCCCCCACTGTAAGTGCATTTGCATGGTAATTATTGCAAGCTATCTTCTGGTAGTAATGGCTTTTTTGCAGAATTTACATCTGTTCTCAGTACAAAATGGCTATAGCTAGATAGACAATCTCGTCCTCCTATTCTAATCAAAAAGAGATTAAGTATCTAGCTATCTAATTGTGTAATATGGACAGAGCAACATGAAGCGGCGGCAGCACTGTCCCTAGCAGTAACACTCCGAAAATGGAGGCAATGGTAAATGGCCTTCTTATATCCCTAGGAACATGTAACTTTGTCAGCCAGTGAAAGAAGCCTGCCAATCACACAAGCCCTTATGTCTTTAACTTGTGGACGTTTTATGCGCCCTGACTGGCTACAGACCAGGAACATCCACACAGGAAATTGCCGGGAGAAAAAATGGAGTCCGATGCTCCTTTGACCCCTCCACACACCCTTCCCTCAAAGACGTCGCACCCACTATCATATGACTCACCGTGGCCGGGACTCCGAGGAACAGGCGTTTCTTCTTCCTCCTTGTCAAGGAAACCGCGCCTGCCGGTAGTGGGGCCCGGTGATCCAGATTCAAAAAAGGTTTGGCTGAACAGTTAAGGGGTTAATTGTTTCATGATGCCACCTGTGAGAGTTCCGGTGATGTCCACCGGCGCTGCTTGGGCCTCCGGGGGATGGGATGCAGCAAAATGGAACGCTCCCTACAGGATGAGCGGGCGTCCCCGGAGCCAGGAACTGCACAAGATGTTGTGAGGCAGCTGCAGTTACCTTCTACTTGCGGAGAGAAACAGTTCTGAAAAAGGCACGGACACTGAAAGTCTCTGTAACGGGTACTTTACTGTAACCAGCAGCCAGTACATAGTATACAGTTAACGGATAACGGACCGGGTGGACTCAGCAATGACCAGTGTTTCTCAGAGCTACGCGGTGTTCCTCCATTCTAAGCTAATTGTGTTGCCGTTGTTGCCTTGGGGTGCCAAATCGGGTACAAGGAGGCTGTTTCAATTTCCCTACCGTTGAATTCTGGCCGGATTTGTGGGGAGCCTTGGGTCCTTTTGGTGTTACCCACTGGCAAGACAACTCTGTGTGTGCGGCTGTGGTGGGGTGCTCCTGGAGAGCGGTCCTCCACTACTGGTTTGCATGGCAGTGATAAACGACTCCCAGCTTCGGAACCAGTAATCCGGTTGTAAATAGGCACGGGATGTTTTGGCCCGTATATGGTTGCCCAGGACCGGTTGTTGAGGCACCGGGATAATGGCGCCTAACCGGTGGTGATGGTGGCCTGGGGGCTGCACGGAACTGTGTATGGCCCCCTCTCCTACGTTCCTCCTGGCCACGTCTGCTCCCTCCTTCTCCTACATTCTTGCAGACTGTTTGTGTACTCTGCAGACTCGGCAGACTCTCTTCTGCACTAAGTTCTCCGCTGCACACTACCTCTACCCTCCGCCCACCAGGACCTTATTGGCCATTCTGATGTGCATGTAGGGTATGGAGCTCTGAGTTTTAACCATGTCATTGCTTAGTCAGAGAATATTGTTGCTACTGTCTTGGCTGCAATACCCTCCTGTGACGCACTCGTTGCAGGGCGCCACACATACACTGTCTGAAGCTAGGAGAAAAGCATTACTTAAATGCAGTAATGCAGAAAAAAGAAAATTCAGGGCACTAAGCGGTATCAACAATCATGTTCCGGGATATCATCCCTGGCGGGTTCCCCTCCGGCAGTGCACATCCAAAGCATCAGGACATTATACAGCGATTTGAAGAAAGAGACAGCACTCACCGGTATGTGCAGGGTGGTCTTTTAATCCAGATTTTCAAGGATAGACAGGGTGCAGGGAGGTGACCACGGGGGGCTGGTGGACAAATGCAGTAATGCTTTTTTTAATCTGGTCACTCACGGAAGATATCCACATTTGACGACTTTTGGGGAAATTGATTGGGTCTACCGAACCCAAACTGAATTGGCCATGTTTGTACCGAATTTAAAATTGGCGAACATGTTAAGGGAAGGTTCGTTCATCTCTAGTTACCATTCATCATCAGACCATACAGGAACCACAGTACCAATGAGAATTAATTATTATCACAAATAATAATTTACATCCAGGTACCATGTCTCTGATCGGGGTCGTCTTTTCATCATCTTGTCCAGACGCCACGATAACTTTTCACATCTCTGCAGACTTTCATCTTCTCCGCTTTTCTGCAGCACATCCTGACACAGTACTGTTAAAAATTAGGGTGTCATTATAACGCTGCCGGAATAAAAATATCTGTTCTACACATGCTCTCTTGAACAAACAATTGCTCTTCACTGTTTGCCCTGCACAAAATGATGGACCTAATGTTCTTCCACATGCTCTCCAGACTGTCCTCTCACTCCGTGTACCCCTATACTGCACATACTGTACCCTGTAATCACACCCCCCCTCCTTGCCATACTGTCTCATCCTTGCCGTGGCTTCACACTGTTGACCCATGCAGCCCCTCTACATACTGCCCCCCACACACTATCCATTTATGTCTACATCCATCATGCCTCCACCCCCACACTACCCAATCTTTTTAATGTTTTACCTCACATGTTTTTCATCCCATACTCTTTCCTCATTCCTTTGCTCCCCATACTATGTCCGCACACTCATCCCCCCTCACTCCCCATACTTTGTCAACATCCATCCTCCACTCACTCCCCATATGGTGTCCGCACCTATACCTTTTCATGTCTCATACTGTGTATGCACTTGTCCCACCTCACTCCTCATACTGTGTCTGCACCCATCCCCCCTTACTTCCCATACTTTGTCTGCACCCAGGCCCCCAAGCTCCTCATATTGTTTCCGCACCTATTCCCCATAACTCCTGATATTGTATCTGCACCCACCCTATCCTCTTGCTCCCCATACTGTGTCCTTAAAGTTATCCTATTGCTCCCCATACTCTCATCTTCTGTTCCCCTTTCTGTGTCTGCCCCAATCACCCCCTTCTCACCATTCTGGGTTCTCAAATGCCATCCTCCATTTGCTGCACATGATATTCTTCCCCTCCATTTGCAGCACCTCATACTCTCTCCATCTACATTTGCAGCACACCATACTCCCCCACCCCACCATCCCCTCAGTTTTCAGAACATCATACTCACCCATCCTACCCCCTCCGTTTGCAGCACATAATACTCTCCCCCCTCCCCCAATTTGTAGTACATAATGCTCTCCCCCCTCCGTTTGCAGGACATCATACTCTGCCATCATTCTCCGCTCCCCTTCATTTGCAGCACATAATACTCTCCCCCCTCTCCTCCATTTGCAGCACATCATACTCTACCACCCTCCTCTCCCCCTCTACTCTGTTTGCAGCACCTCATACTCTACCCCCTCTGTTTGCAGTACATAATACTCTAACACCCACTCTGCCATTTGCAGCACATAATATTCTACCGTCTTCGCCTCCCTTTCTTTTGCATCACATAATATTCTACCACCCTCCCCTTCCCCTCTCCTAAATTTGTGACCCACCCAGGGGTCTATGGGGACTCGGTATCCGAGTGTTTACTGTAAGAAGATGTCAGTGGTGGCCTGCTCGGACCCGTAACCTTGGGGTCAGCTAAATAATAGGCGAAAATAATAAAAGAAAGAATAAATAAAGTCTTGTGACGCCACCTGTGGATTCTGGTGATTTCACCGACGCAGCTTCAGACCTCCGGGGATGATGGACAGGCAGCTTGGGTGGTACAATGTGGCATCATGCTAACACAGGTACCATAGACTCACCTAGAGCATGGATGGGTTTCCACAGCGGTACACAAACACAGACAACACCTTCCACCCCAGCACAGTAGAGGGAGCTGCACTTGCTGCCTTTAGGCAAGATCCCTTATAAATACTGGTGCTGGGGTGGAGTTAGTTGGAGAGTGCAGACGCTACAAGAGCTGTGAAGACGTACTGGTGTTCGGTGCTCGCGTTAGGCCAGAGCCAGTTACCCAGCACAGTCGCCGAGTAGTCGTGCAAAGCCCAAGAGTGGGATCGGAGTGCGAGGAAAGTAGAAGGAGCAAAGTGGGAATAGAGGAGCCAGTGCTCGGTTCGCCCAAATCACACGCCGGACACCGGAGTCCGAGTCTACTGGAGAGTACCCAGCCTAGAAGAGAATACCGGTCCACCGCAGAGACTTCAGTCTCCTGGACTTCTGCGCAGTCACACATCAGGGAGCCAGGCACCGCAAAGGAAATAGTAGTGGTAGTCCATCGAGGGTTACCCAAAGACAGCACAGGTGGAGAGGAAGAATGTAGAGGAGGCCTGCCAAGTTTTACTCAGGGAAGGGGCTTCACACGCACGGGGAAAGAGACAAGGAGACCTTATACCCACTCGCTGTGGAGACCCAGAAGTGCATCCTGAACACCCGGCACTGCTCTGGGCGTTTACCTGCAACAACACCAGTAAAAGGTAAAGGACAACCAGTGGTGTGTGTGTCAATTCCTTACCCGCGTCCCTGCCATCCACAGAGACTGTCCCGTTGTCTCACAGCCCGGCCAAACCCCTGCTCCATCCCTCATCTCATAACCAAACACCCCAGGGATTCAGCTCCATCTGTGGGGAGCTTCACCACCTAGCTGCTCATCCATCATTCCTGGAGGCCCTACGCAGCGTTGGTGCAGTCACCAGATACCACAGGTGGCATCACGATAAACTTTATAAACTTTTATCTCCATTCCAATTCTTACTACCCCCCCTTTTTAGTAAGACCCCAGGGCCATGTTCTGGGCAGGCCACCAGTGACATCCCAACAGAAGCAGAGTGCCCAGATAGCCGAGTCCCCATACCCTGGGCGAGTCAACAGCTCCTTACAGGCGGAGCAGGATAGCAGTGTAGCTGCTGTGCTGGTTGTCGTGGTAGCGGCTCTGTAGATTAACTTAATAGAATAAGACACTGGAGGCTTGCTGACTCTGTACAGGTACTTTATTGGCAACAGTTCTTAGCAGTTCAGGTAGACAGTTACACAGTCTTTGCGGGTAGCTGGCCGGGTAGTCACCGAGGAGAATAAAGTCTCTTTGAGGCTCCCAGAATGTTCCTTTCTTAGTGCCTTCACTGTCCTCTGTGTCTTGCTTGCGCCTCCTTACTACGCTTGCTCTGTCCTGCACAACCTACTTGTCTACCAGGCCCATTCGGTGCTATGAGGTTAGAAGGTTCTTCTCTAAGGGGCTCAACCCGGTTTAGTGCTCCTGGTGGGGCTGTACGTTCTGGATGAGATAGGGGGGCTGCTTGGCAGACCTGCGACCCACGGCTGCCAGCCCCCGCTCCTCCCTTTTCCGGGCCATCACTTCCTCTGCCTGACTGCCTGTGTGCTGTGTGTGTTCCACACTGTAAAATATATAGAGGAGGGTCCCCGCTCCGCCCCCTCACTTCCTCTTCCTGAGGTCCACAGTGTGGAATGCACTGAAGAGAGTCCTCATCAATCACCCTACACACAGACAGAAGCTGATAACAGCGTCAGTGAGAACACAGGATGGATGGTAAGCTGTGAGAATGATGTGGAGGCTATACATACAGGCAGAGTGCTGGGGTGGCCCCTGGCTCAGTATCACTGATTAGTGTGCTACAGGCTACATGCTGTGCACATTGTGGAGACACGGAGGTCAGTGGGTGGTCTCGTCCACTGGCCCCGCGTCCTTTAGCAAGACAACGTGGACCAGGCCCATTACCAAACTGAACGCCCACACTCCTTAAACCGTGGGCGGAACACTACTCAGACAACACAGGGTGAAAGAATCACAATATTAAGGCTTTATTGGATCCCCAAACAGGTAAGACATATAACACATAACCAGCAAAACACAACAATGTAACAGGCAACAGAGTCTCACACATTCCGCTGGCTCACCAGGGATTAGAATATAGCACAGCAAAGTCTGCAGCCAGGTGACTGGATCGTCCCCAACCTGGGTTGCTTCCCTTTATGCAGCCTTTGTCATCACAGCCGAATCCGATAATTCGATGCTGAAGTCCTTGTGGTTTTTATAATACAAGTTCTGATCCCCTTGGTTGGCACCATGCCTAGGCCTGGGGTTATGGCTGGCCAATCGGATCCGAAGATCTTAGATTAGCTGCCTGTATCCAATCTAGTGCAACCTCTAGCCGGGACCAAAATTCCTAGACTGAGAGCACTAGACAGAATCTCCAAAACTCTCTCTGTTTATTCAACAGGTCTCCTTATATAACCCTCAGCCCCATTTCAGGATATTGGGGACTTCATGATTGGTGGAATAAAACTGTGTTCTCATTTTCTGAATCTCAAGCCTAAAAATATTTCTACTAATATTGCAGTCCTGTCAAGGGAGAGCCACATACTGATTAACATAGCACCTAGCAGAGATACATTTAGTCTGCAATCCATGACATTAAACAATGGAGCATTTACATAGAGTCAACAATCCACATCATAATACAATGGCATTCTAATAGGATTAAGTTTCTCTGACCTTATGGCCCAGTCACACATAAAATAATTGTTAGAGAGATCATTGTAACTGTGACGTTACAATGATCTCTCCCAGCGATGTCGTTATTGTGACACTTAGCAGTGATGAGGTCCCTGCTGTGAGGTCGCTGATCGCTCAAAGGGCTCTGGGTCATTTTTTGATCGTTGGTTTCCCACTGGTCAGCACGCATTGCTGCGTGTGACAGCGAGAAACCGGCTATCAGTGACCTCACTGGCCGGTAACCATGGTAAATACCAGGTATCAAGGCAGCGCGCGCTGCCTGGATACCCGGTCTTTATCATAGTTACCAGTGTCCTCCCTGCTTAGTGCTGCCTGTAAGCAGGGAGGACGCTGGTAAGTATGATAAACACTGGGTATCTAGGCAGCGTTTATCATAGCAGTGTCCTCCCTGCTTACAGGCAACACTAAGCAGGGAGGACGCTGCTAACATCGCCTTCAACGATTGTGGGAGGTGGCTCCCATGCCCCTGATTGCTGGGGAGATCTGCCTGTTCGACAGCTCCCCAGTGACCAAGTAATGGCCCTCCAGCAATCCCCCAGGTCGTTATCGCTGTCGGGATCGCTGGAGCGGTCGTTCTGTGTGACAGCGCCTTTACAGAGGAAAGATAATTGCATTACATAAGTCCACATCACCAAACATCTACAAGACATGTATTTACAATGAGTTGCTTATCACAAGGTAGATCATTACATTACCCACTTTAAATACTAGCAGGCTTCTAGAAATTTTGTGTAACCCATGAGTGGCATATTACAAGTTTGCAAACCAAAATACAATATTGTTGGGATAAATAAGAAATCCTCCTACATTATATATTAAAGGGGTCCATTTCGTCACACACATGTGTTTGCTGAATCAGGCTCTGTGCACGTGTTTGTGGAATCATCAGGGTTTGTGCACTTGTGGAATCATTAGGGTCTGTGCACTTGTGTTGTGGAATCATCAGGTCTGTGCACTTGTGGAATCATCAGGGTCTGTGCACTTGTGGCATCATCAGGGCCTGTGCACTTGTGGAATCATCAGGGTCTGTGCACTTGTGGAATCATCAGGGTGTGTGCACTTGTGTTGTGGAATCATCAGGTCTGTGCATGTGGAGCCCAGGCGGGACTAGGTACTCGGTGCCGGACCGGACGGTACTGGGGATGTCACAGGTGGCTTGGTCCGGACCGTGTCCCTGGGCCCTCACAATAAAAGTGGGGATTTATTTTACAAGGGGATTGTCACGGGTGACGCCACCCACTTGGTGCGGCCAGTGATGGGGCCGCCGCTGCTGCAGAACCTCCGGGGGTGATGGAGTGGCAGCGGAGATGGTATAGTTCCAGTGGGGAGAACTGTATCCCCCGGGGCAGTAAAGGGTAAAGTCTTTTGGGGTTATAGATGGGAGAAGGGTTGGAGGACACACACTCACGTTTGGTAGACACTGCAATTCTCTTCTTCTCCTGATGCTGCAGAGCTGACAGGCTGGATCTGTAGGGATGCTCTCTGTGCTGAATCTGGAGCAAAGGTCGCAATCAATACACAGACTCCAAAGTTGTTTTCCAAGGCTTTACTGCTGATATATTGCAGATTATAGTCCACGGAGTCCTGTAATGGGGCTGAGCTCTCTCCGCACCACCCTGTCCGGGTCGTTGGCTTCCTTGTGCTGCACTGTGTGTGTGTCCTTGGCTGCTGCTTCTAGCTAAGCTGCTGGGATTCCTCACGTCTCTCTGTATTCTGCTGGTACCACTTGGCTAGGCAACTTGGGTCCTCTATGCTGTGCTGACCCCTCCGTGTTGCTTCACTCTGGTACTAGGGGCATCTAGAGATCCCACTGTTCCTGGATTCACTGTGCTGTGGGTGCCAGACACAGTACCGGATCCGGTGTCCGTCTATGTGCGTACTTCTGGGCAAGTGATGGTGTCACTCCAGCTCCCAGAATGTGTTTTCTCTGTCCTTCGTTCTCCTTTTTCCTCTGACCCTTGCTAGGTCTGCACTGAGCTAAACTCTGTCCTCAGTGAGCTCTTCACAGCACTAACACCGTGCTGTACGGTCTGAGCTCTTCCTCATGGGCAAGAGTATATAAGGGAGCAGGTGGTGCTCCCCCTATTGCCCAGAGGTGGTAGTGTTTGTCAGTGTGTAGTGGGGGAGAGAACCCATGTGCTGTTATTGTGGCACATTAACCCATGGGGTGCCACATGCACTTGTGGAATCATCAGGTCTGTGCACTTGTGGAATTATCAGGGTCTATGCACTTGTGGGGCCCCACGTAGTCAGGCATCACAGTAGGGTATTGCACCGGTAAAAGAGGTGTAATTTCCCCAGCTGCAAGTGGACCCTAGGTGGTGGGTGGACCCATTCCTGCACTCCCACATTAGAATGAAAGGGAGGTTACCTGGGATGGAGATATTTTCACCTCTAGGGGGAACAAAGGAGGTCAGTTAGTAGGACAAAATAGTCAGAACTATGGATGTCTGAGAGTCGGGACAGTCGGACGAGGAGGAGAGGAGAAAGAGTGTGGAGCGAGGCGGAAGTTAACCCGGACAGCTCTACGCTGATACGGAGAGAAGAAGAGAGAGGATCCTGAGGGGATCCTAAGAGAGGGTGCCTGACACGGGAGTCCTGGGCCCTAGAGAGAAAGGGGGAACCCCAGCTTGGAGCGACCATACTCAATGAATTCCCCAGTCCACCACAGTAACGCCGGACCCCAGGAAATGGCCAGAGTCCATCTCTGAAAGTCATCAATCGGCTGCTGCGGTCTGTTTACCGGTTGCGGCACCCTGCCAGACGGAGCGGTCTGCCTGCTTCCTGACCACGAGGGAGGGGAGCCCCAAGTCTACCTACAAGGAGCCATTGGATATAGACTCATCCTAGGGGAGAATAAAGGACACAGGTTCGTCAACTAAGGACCATGGGTTCCACAATACCACCTGGCATCCACTTGCAGCCACCCATAGAGCTATCTGTTTGAATAACATCTTGCTGAACTGTGGACTCTGTATTTTTCTGCGGAACGTTTAAAGTAAAGTACCCAGGAGAAAATGACTTTGCCTTTGTGTTGTGATCTTCATCAACCTGCTTGTTTACAGGAAAGCTGCCCCGGAGGCCTCAGCTCCACCTGTAGGGAGCTTTGCCATCCCAGCCGCATTACCATCGACTTCCAGAGGACTTTGGTGGCGCTGGTGACCCATCACCAGGTTACTACAGGTGGCGTCATGTGACAATAACTCTTATCCCCTGTACATAACCCCTTATTGAAGTGTCACCCAGGCCACGGACTCAGGTGCTGCCACCTGTGACATACCCGTGAAAGCACCCACCGAGTCTGATACCCGAGTACCCCAGGGCCTGGGGCTCGACACACTTGTGTTGTGTTGAATCATCAGGGTCTGTGCACTTGTTATTGTGGAATCATCAGGGACTGTGCAATTGTGTTGTGGAATCATCAGGGTCTGTGCACTTGTGTTGTGGAATCATAAGGGTCTGTGCACTTGTGTTGTGGAATCAGGGTCTGTGCACTGTCTAGTTTCTATGGTTCCTTATGGCAGTAGTGGGCATCAGATCATTTGGAGGCCAGTGTGCCCTGTAGCAGCCTGAACACTGCCCGCACTTTGCCATGTGCTCTGGTTGGCCCTATGGATTAATTTATACTTGTGCTCTGATCACCTGATATTCCCAGCAGGGGCCACCTCACTACATGCTCAGCCTTGAGACACAGTGACCTTTGGCACATTAAATGCCAGCTGGTCACAGAGAGGCCTGTATTTTGGGAAAGTTGGCACTGAACAATGAGCCTGCGGGTAAACCATTCCTGCTGGATCCTGCTCGTCTGCCTGTTTTTTCCTCACCCAATCTCAGCCTCGCCCCATCATAGTTCTACAGGCCCCGTAACACGCTTCAATGTACCAAACGATCCGACCAACAATCTGACTTGACCTACATTGCTTGAACGATTCAATTATCGGTGGTGAGATGTCACACACACAGATATCGCTAACGACGTCCCAACAATACGACGGTCCAGTGATCAATAGGATGATACAGTGAATGATATTTTGTAAGGGTTCTTGAACGGCGAAGTCGCAAACGACATCGTTATCAAGGTGTCACACACATTCTGCAGATCAAACATTGATCATCGTCTGATTTTTGGTCCGGTTCAAAAACCTGCGACCACCGATCAGCCGACTTATCAATGGTTGTATTGACGTGTCACACGCAACGACGTCGTTTGAACGACTGAAAGCCCATGACATTTCAATGATATTGTTAACGATATCGTAGCGTGTAACGGGGCCTTTGGACTTTTATTCCAGGCAGCAGAAGATTTTGGAAGTTTTCAAATCCATGTGCTGCAGCCACCATCTGTATGGGTACCTTTACACACGGCTACATTTGTAGCTTGTCACCAAGGGAACTTACTGGTTGCAGTGAAATCATGGATACATGGTTCTATCTTGTTGCTATGTACAAATGGAATCAGTATCCAAGATTTCACTGCAACCAGTAAGTTACCTGGTGACAAGCTACAAATGTAGCCGTGTGTAAAGGTACCCTATGAGATAAGGTGTCCAGTACATAGCAGTATGGCTGAAATCAAACCGGGCACAGGCGTCACACCCAGCACATACGTCCACGAGAACACCCCTGAAGAATACGTCTAACCACCCATAGACTTGTGTTAGCGAGACGTGCCCCAAGGAGCCCTCCTTGACTTGTTTTAAATAGGTCGTGAAATCAGGTTTGTGGTGTCTGACTCCTGATACCCCACCAATCAGATGTTTAACCCTGCACAATTTTCACAATTTTTTCACTCTCCTCGCCTTCTTCCATCAATTCATGTGGCCGTATGAAGGCTCTTTTTTTGTTCTTTTGTGAGAGGGATTTCCGTCCTCATTAACACCGTATAATGTGCTGAAAAACTAGAAAAAAAAATGCGTGAAATTAATAAAAAAGAAACTTCAATTCCAGTATTGTTATTTGACTTTAAAAACGTTTATTGTAATGACTAAATGGAGGCTGCTGTGGGCTCTGGAGGCTGTGCTGAGCTACATGGAAGCGCTGCAGGCTATGGAGACTGTTTCCTGGGGTAAAGATTTTGCTTCTGGCTGTGGAGGCTTGCTGATGGACTATATGGAGCTGCTGTGGGCTATGGAGGCTGTGCTGAGCTGTATAGAGGCTGCTGCTGGCTATGGAGCTGCTGCTGGGCTATATAGAGGCTTCTGCTGGCTATATTGAGGTTGCTGCTGGGCTATGAAGGCTGTGCGGGCTATATAGAGGTTGCTGCTAAGCTAATGGAGGTTGCTGCTGAGCTATATGAGGTTGCTGCTGGGCTATATTGAGGTTGCTGCTGGGCTATGAAGGCTGTGCTGGGCTATATAGAGGTTGCTGCTAAGCTAATATGGAGGTTGCTGCTGAGCTATATGGAGGTTGCTGCTGGGCTATATGGAGGTTGCTGCTTGGGCTATATGGAGGCAGCTGCTGGCTATATGGAGGCAGCTGCTGGGCTATGAAGGCTGTGCTGAAATACATTAGTTGGAGCTGTGATGTATAAATTAAATGAAGCCTGTGCTGTCAATATATAATATGTAGCTGTGCTTTGCTGTATATATAAAAAATCAGGCTTGTGCTGTGCCATATAATAGGAAGGCTGTGCTTGGCTATATTTTATTATTTGGAGGCTGTGCTGGACTGATATATTATTTTGAGGCTGTTGCTGGGCGGCCACTGCCTCCAAATAATATATTCAGCCCAGCACAGCCTCTAAATATATACAGCCTGCAGCCTCTATATTATATAATACAGCCCAGCAGCACATCCTCCATATTTTTATATAAAGTCCTAGCAGTTTCCATATTATATATATAATCCTAGCAGCTTCTATATTTTATAATGCAGCCCTGCACAAGCTCAATATTATATATACAGCCCACCCAGGAGCCTCTATATTATATAACACAGCCCCAGCTTCTATGTTATTTCATGAATCATGGTATGTATTAAAGGGTCCATGAGACTGTTTTCGCCTGGGGCCCGCAAAAACCTGGAGCCGGCCTTGTCCTGCGGTAGTGACTTTGCGGCCAAGTATGACTTTTGCCACCAGATATGACCTGCAGTATACTTTTATTTTACCACTTGCATGGGTATGTGGCGCTGGTAGGGGATAATACTGGTATCCAATAATGGTATAACAATATCCAGCAATATATTTTATTTTCCCACTTGTGGCCAGGTATGTCTTTATTTAATTGTTGCTGGGGTTTGCTGTGGAAACGGTTGGAATGTATCACAAAGAGCAGCGGCATGAGTAACCGGCCTGCCTGCTGGGCAGGCGCCATGCCCAGTTACTCATTCATGTTCAGCATCTGCGGCGGAGATGTCCAGAGATGGAAGGGGTGCGTGATATGTGACGGCTTCCCTGGTGTCGGTTGCGGGTTTCGTCGTTGTCATTTTGCCAAGGCAACCACTAACTGTGTTATGCAAGGAGCCAATACCGCTAGTGGGCACCATATTTGCAAACCCATCACTGGTATAGCAAATATGTCTGCTTGGAGAAATAATTGTCGCATGATAGAAGAACATTGGAATAGAAGTGGATGACAGACGGGAACAGAGCGATTAATTAAGTAGATAATATAAAAATTTAAAATAAACTCATTACATTTGTTTTCAATATTATTCTACCCCAAAAAAATGTGAAATATTTATGTGTTTCAGTTAATTAAGACAGAAAACAACAGAGGAGACAAAATGGATTATCACAAATCTGCCACCCGGGAACTACTGCATCAGTGTAAATATGAAGTTTGGGGAAATCTCAAGTAGCTCAAGTCCACATAAATGTGTAGAAATAAAAGGTATAGATGGTCACTTTGGCCACTTTATCCCTTTAGTGAGGAGCCAATTTTGATCTTAATGACCAGTGTCACTAATATGTTTACTCTAGACTGATTAAGTTTATCCAAGTGATTCTGAGATTGCTGTTTGTGACGCATTGTACATTTATTTAAATCTTAAATTTAGGTTGATTTTTTGTGTTTATTTGTGAAACTATTGGATTTTTTACAAAAATGTTTGAAAATTTTGCAATTTTCAAAACTCTAAATTTTTATTGCTTTAAACTAGTTTAATCATGCTGTACAAAATATTTAATGAACCATTTCCCATATGTCTACTTTACATAGGCAATCATTTTTTCGAACATCATTTTATTTTGTTAGAGTGTTAATCCATTACTTGCCCAAAATTTAGCAATTTTCCTTTTCGAAAATAGTGATTTGAAAACTCTCTGGGTGGAAGAAATATTCAATAAAAAATGACAATGACATGATTTCCTGTATTGAAAACATACATTTTACAAATACAACACAAAAAAAATTGGACCTAATTATAAAATCTTAGGTTGCTAGAAGCAAAAAATAGGCGTCCCAAAAAAAGACATTGGTAGATAGTGGGTTAAAAGGGTTAAAAATTTAGCAGCAAATTCTAATATTTTTAAGTAATTTACAAAACCTATTTCTTTAGGGATCGTTCAGATTTTAAATGGCCTTTGAGGGTTCTAAACATTTGAAATTTCTCAAAAGTGATGCGATGTAAAAAATCGCACTCCCTCAAATACTTAAAAAGTGCAGCAAGGAGAATGTGTAATCCTTCAAGATTCTACACAGAGTTAATGCATAGTGGAATGAAAGAAAAAATTCTATTTTTTTTTTACTCTAAAATGTTGCTTTAAACTCTAAAATGTTGCTTTAGCTTTAAATATTTTCACTTTTACAAGTTAGTATGACAAAATGGACTCCACTATTTGTTACCCATTTTTCTGAGCATGTTGATACCAAACTTTGCTCTAACATGTTAAGCCAATTTCACATTTGATTAGAACGTGACCGATTAGACTCGGGTTCGGCAAACCCCACAATTTCCCAAAACGTCAAGTGAACAAAGGTTTGTTCGGTAGTGAACGGATTAAAAAAAAATAGTTTAAGTGAAGCTTTACTCCTACCTTCTGACAGTGTAAGAATAGCGGGCGGACGCGTTTGAATGAGGGGAGGGGTCTGGACAGGTCAGAGGAGCATCGGAATCCATATTTTTTTCGAGAAGTGAAATATAATATGGGCCTAGCACAAACTTTAGGAACTCTTGTGTTGAGGACAGTATTAAGGTTTTATTATATTTAAACTCTAGATTAACAACAGTACATAGGTGGACTATACGCGGCACCACCTAGGCCTTTAAGCAGCAGCTTTACATTAACTTATATAGCTAAACTCCCGTGTACATCCTAATTATCCATATTTATGTCTTGTATTTTCTGTGTGGATGATCCTGGTCTGCAGCCAATAGGGCGCAATAAAACATCCACAAGTTGAACATACAAAGGCTTGTGTCATTGCCTGTCTTCTTTCATTGGCTGCCAAAGTCATATGTCCATAATTGATATGAGAAGCAGCCATTGCCTTCGTCACCATTATGAGAGTGCTATTGCTAGGGACCTGCTGCTGCTCCTTGCTGCTTCGCACTGCTCCTTTCCATGTTATGAAAAAAAAAAAAGCCCACATGCATGAGAATTGGTGATCACCAATATGCTAAAAAATGTACGTTTTTTTATTTATTACAACCACACAGAAAAAAACAACACTTAATTAAAAACAATTAAAAAGGCCAAACACCCAGTACAAGTGGGCCCCCACTGGGAAATTGCACACGGTACAGAAGAGAAGTGTAACAAGGTGTGGACACAAACACTTTTTGTGATTTTTAGTAGACAGTCATATTCTAAAACAATGAAATAAACAACGGTTTGTCCATCAATGCAAATAGTACACACAAGAGCATCCTAAAATCTGAACTAATTACAACAAGCACAAGTGAAAAACACCACAGACAGTTTAACAGATGTTTAACAGATGTCAAGCAAACATAAAAGTGCAGCTGCATATGGAAATATCATGAAGAGCTGAAGCAAAGTACCCTGGTCTTATATTTGGGAAAAAATTGTATGCTAAGGCTGGGTTCACATTGCGGCGTGCCCCCGGTCCGGGGCTGTCCGGGGTGACAACCTGGACCGGAAGTTTTGCTCCATAAGAGACTATCGGGCGGGATCGAGCTGGATGGCAGTTATCTGCCACCGGCTGCTATCTCGCCGGATGAAGCCGGACAAGTGGGGTTTTCCTTCCGATTCCAAAAACGTTGCATGCAACGTTTTTGGAATCGAAGTAAAACCCATTGTCCCGGCTTCATCCGGCGAGAAGCAGCCGGATGGCAGATAACTGCCATCCAGCTCTGTCCCGCCCGATAGTCTACTATGGAGCAAAACTCCGGTCCAGGCTGTCACCCCGGACAGCCCCGGACTGGAGCACGCCGCAATGTGAACCCAGCCTAAGTATGATCAGACTGACCCTGAGGTAACAATTGGTTTCTACCATGAAGCAATTGATAAAGAGTAACTTTAGGGTCAGGGCACTCAAAAATGAATGAGAGAGAGTTCCAAAATTCTGATTCAACCAAGTGTGTTTATTCACAGACACTTGTCCATTAACAGAAACAGATGTAGTTCAGTTGTTTGTAGAATGTTTTTGCTCACTGAGCCTTTATCAAACCAACTGCTGCCATAGCAAGTGAGAAGTGAGAGGGAAGTGAGAAAGGGGACAGAGACTAGTAAATCTAGGGAAAAGAAGAAGATAAAAAGAAAAAAAATCCCCATGATTTACTAATCTCTGTCCCTTTTCTCACTTCCCCCTCCTCCAGGACCGATCACTAGCAAGAATCCTTTACTACAGACCGATATCTGCCCATTAGTGGTCTGTGCATGCACACTACACTGAACTTTCGGTTTGTGTTCCACGCGGCGGCTTCCTGTTTTCCAGCACTCTTTCCCTGGGCACCACTATAACCTGTGAGCCAGGCTTATCCTCTATAGTCTACCATGAAGCAGGCACAGATGCCAGTTCCAGTTTCAATCTCACTAGTATGCTTGCAACAAATCCGGTGCCTGTAAGAACAATTGTGCCAAAAAAGAATGAAAGTCCCCAATTCGGGAGAATACTACCAGAAGAGGAAGTATGCTCTGCTATGCCCATGAGGCCCCCCCAGTGAACCCATGTTAAACAACTAGCTAGCTATTCCATTACTTTTATTTAGAATAGGAGGGTGAAAGCGTCCGTGCAGACATATCCATTTTGTACTCAGAACAAGTGGGATGCCGAAATCCGTGTGCGTTGCCAAAGCAACGTTTTTTGCATACAGGAAGGGATTGACAAATCCTTCAGTTTCCCCTAAAAGGGCTCTGTTTGACCTGTAACCTGTGATTCTCAAATCCTTCAGTTTACCCTAAAAAGGCATTTTTTTGCCTGTAGCCTGTGAATCCCAAATCCTTTAGTTTCTCCTAAAAAGCCAATTTTTTGCCTGTAAATTGTGATTCTGAAATACTTCAGTTTCCCCTAGTTTTGGCCTCAATTTCCAAATCTGTGTGCATAAAAGATGAGTGAAAACTCCTGAGGTTATAGTGGAAAGGGGAAGTGAAAAAAGGTTGCTGGAAAGAGGAGTAGGCTTGGTGTTAGAGGTGTTTGTGAGGTACAGTGTTGGCCAAAAGTATTGACACCCCTGCAATTCTGTCAGTTAATACTCAGTTTCTTCCTGAAAATGATTGCAATCACAAATTATTTGGCATTATTATCTTCATTTAATTTGTCTTAAATGAAAAAACACAAAAGAGAATGAAGCAAAAAGTAAAACATTGATCATTTCACACAAAACCTCAAAAATGAGCCAGACAAAAGTATTGGCACCCTCAGCCTAATACTTGGTTGCACAACCTTTAGCCAAAATAACTGTGATCAACCGCTTCCAGTGACCATCAATGAGTTTGTTACAATGCTCTTCTGGAATTTTAGACCATTCTTCTTTGGCAAACTGCTCCAGGTCCCTTATATTTGAAGGGTCCTTCTCCAAACTGCCATTTTTAGATCTCTCCACAGGTGTTGTATGGGATTCAGGTCTGGACTCATTGCTGGCCACCTTAGAGGTCTCCAGTGCTTTCTCTCAAACCATTTTCTAGTGCTTTTTGAAGTGTGTTTTGGGTCATCGTCCTGCTGGAAGACCCATGACCTCTGAGGGAGACCCAGCTTTCTCACACTGGGCCCTACATTATGCTGCAAAATTTGTTGGTAGTCTTTAGACTTCATAATGCCATGCACACGGTCAAGCAGTCCAGTGCCAGAGGCAGCAAAGAAACCCCAAAAATCAGGGAACCTCCACCATGTTTGACTGTAGGGACCGTGTTCTTTTCTTTGAATGCCTCTTTTTTTCTGCTGTAAACTCTATGTTGATGTTTTTGCCCAAAAAGAGAGAACATTTTTCCAAAATGTTTTAGGCTTTCTCAGGTAAGTTTTGGCGAACTTCAACCTGACTTTGTTATGTCTCAGGGTAAGAAGTGGGGTCTTCCTGGGTCTCCTATCATACAGTCCCTTTTCATGCAGACGCCGACGGATAGTACGGGTTGACACTGTTGTACCCTCGGACTGCAGGGCAGCTTGAAGTTGTTTGGATGTTAGTCGAGGTTCTTTATCCACCATCCGCACAATCTTGCGTTGAAATCTCTTGTCAATTTTTCTTTTCCGTCCACATCTAGGGAGGTTAGCAACAGTGCCATGGGCTTTAAACTTCTTGATGACACTGCGCATGGTAGACACAGGAACATTCAGGTCTTTGGAGATGGACTTGTAGCCTTGAGATTGCTCATGCTTCCCCACAATTTGGTTTCTCAAGTCCTCAGACAGTTCTTTGGTCTTCTTTCTTTTCTCCATGCTCAATGTGGTACACACATGGACACAGGACAGAGGTTGAGTCAACTTTAATCCATGTCAACTGGCTGCAAGTGTGATTTAGTTATTGCCAATACCTGTTAGGTGCCACAGGTAAGTTACAGGTGCTGTTAATTACACAATTTAGAGAAGCAGCACATGATTTTTCTAACAGTGCCAATACTTTTGTCCACCCCCTTTTTTATGTTTGGTGTGGAATTATATCCAATTTGGCTTTAGGACAATTCTTTTTGTGTTTTTTTCATTGAAGACAAATTAAATGAAGATAATAATACCAAAGAATTTGTGATTGCATTCATTTTCAGGAAGAAACGGAGCATTATCTGACAGAATTGCAGGGGTGTCAATACTTTTGGCCAACACTATAGGTGCTACTGCTAATGTTTCTGAAAGCTGTAGTAACCAAATATTGGCTCTTCATCATATCCCAGGTGAAGTGACAGTTTCTGTTACTCCAGTCTCTTTGTTTGCCAGCAGCAAAGTGATATGAGTTGTGGATAAGGCCCAGCTTTTGCTACATTTCATGGAAACCACTGAATCAAGTAAGTGGCTTGTCCTCCTGTTCCACCACCTCAAAATCACAAAGAGTACAGTCCTCAGAGGTGGAGCCCCAATTACCCATGTGTCAACCCATGTCACAACAAGTCTCCAACCGCACAGCTGATTGTGGGGAAACACAGATGGGTGCTTCTGCAGACATGTTCATACATTCTATTCCATGGGTATCCGAGATCTGCTACAAACTTACTCCAAAGGAGGAAAGCATCTGCACTGATGGCCAAAATCTTTTGGAGTTGGATCCGGGGACGGAGGCAGTACAGAATAAGCAGAATCCAGACACTTGTCACCAGACATTAAACCCCGGGGGTGGAGGTGATAATGAAGATGAGACTCAGATACCTGAGGAACACCCGCACTGTTCTGTGCTTTCAGGGCAGGAGGGGACATGCTCACTCCAGGGCCAGGGGTACTCGGAAACCGGGCAGCAGTTGTTCTTCTCGATTCTTTTCAGAGGGACTGACGGGGGGCTGAGACCCGGCCCTGTGACCCTGGCGGTGTCATTTAATAAGGGTGACTTGATGGGAAGACAGGAAAAAGAGGTATTCGTGATGCCACCTGCGGTGCCACTGCTTCAGAACCTCTGGGGATGGTGACCGGCAGCTTGGATGGTTTCCCTTCCCACAGGTGGAGCGCTGTCACCAGGGCAGCGGGAAGGAGAATTCAGTTAGTACCTTGACAGATGTTCATTAGGTCATCAGCACCCCGGTGTTTCATGCAGCCCTTGCGGCTGGTGGTCACCGCTAAGGAAAGTCTCACACACCACAGCTGGAGTTCCGTAACTTACTTAGTTGTTTAAGCATAACCTCCGGGAGCTTCCCTTTGCCAACCTCCAGTTCAGCGTTGTCTCCAGAACCGGGATAGTGCAGTTGAGCCTGTGTTGATGTTCCTGTCTCTCTTACTGGGTGTCTCATCCTTTCTCTTTTCTGGGTATTCCTTTCTTTGGTGGTCACTCAGCACTATAAGCTAGTCTCTCCGCTCCTCACAGCGCCACTACACACAGAGCTCGGGTACTGAAAGCCATGGGTGCTCAGTTGTACCACTTCCCGGTACTGCTCCCTAGTTCAACCGCCTTCTCCAAGTTGTGCCAGGTGTTTGGCCGCAGCTCCCATTAGGAGCTCGGGGCCTCCGATTTCAACGGTTGAGGCTTACAACATCATTTTCAGGGCCGGTTCCCTGTGTCTTCCACCAGTCGCTCTGTACTCTCGCCAGATACGGGCGTACGGGGATCTTCTGTCCCATTCTGTACCCCAAGGGGTCTGTCTTTCCTCCACACCAGTTGGTCTTTCCCTCCCAGGGCAAGTGTGGTCGTGCTTAAGCCCACGGGAGCCAACACTGCTCAGCTCCATCACTCTCCTTGCTCTTACACCTTCTTCATCTTTTTTCCTACTCCCTTTTTCCTCCTGGCTACGCTTGGGTCCTCCTTCTGGGTCTATCTACCGTTCCAGGGTCCCTAAGTGTTCCCAGCACCTGGAAAGCAGAGGCACAACTCTCCCTCAAATGGAGGAGTGCAGTACCTCTGGTGACGGTCTGCCCGGTGGGAAGCTACAGAAGTGGAGGAAGGTGGCTCTCATGGTGAAGAGTGGGACAACAGAGAGGATGATGATGATGAGCTTCTAGCTCCCACTTTAAATAAACCCAAAGTAACGCAGCTGAGTAACTCAGCAGAGGACGAGAAAGATGAGGAGATTAGGTTGCGTATTCCCACACAGATGCTGATGGCTGCAAGCACGACAAGTGCTGCATCCTCAGTCACAACTCTGGACAGCCGCATTTGCGGATCTGCAGTTGTCCAAGGTAGCAATGTTTGCCTTGCCTGGGCCTTTTTTGACATTGCAAAAGATGACCCAACTCACGTTTTTTGCAATTTTTGTACCCAAAAATTGAGTAGAGGCAAAACCCTGCACAATTTGATAAAAGATTATTTCCTCCTTCACATCCCAAAGCAAAGAGCTTAAAATTCACCATCTTCCATTTGTTGGCCACAGAAATTCTGTCTTTCTGCCTAATGGATACAGACTGTTTCCAAAAGATGATGTCCGTAGCAGCTCCCCAGTATAAGTTGCCCAGTCATCACTACTTTTCAAAGCAAACTGTGCCTGTGCCACACCAGCATGTCACAGACAACAACACCTGCTCCTTGAAAAACTCTGTGTATGACAGGGTGCATATCACCACTGACACCAGGACGAACAAACATAGCCAAGGGCATTATATCTCACTCACTCACTAGCCACAGGGTTACTCTGGTGGCTGCGGGGACAGGTGGGAAAGGGGCTACTCCCTATGTCTTGAAATTTCCCAAGACTATTGGGACCAACGTCTGCATGTAAAGGTATTGTCACATGGCACGACATCGTCAACGAAATCACTGATACATCACAGGTTTGGAGGCGTACCAGCGACGTCATTGTGACCTCATTGCGTGTGACTCTGGCAAGTTGCTACGATAAATCATTGGATCGGAGTTGACAGGTTTACTAACATGTTGGAAAACCTGATGATCTGAACTCCAGCAACCTGCTGCATCGTTCTGTGTGACACCGCGATAACGATGTGGACGACTTTGCCCATTCACACCAATGAGCAGGGATCGATCGCGGAGGTTTGTAAATGATCCCTGCTCACAACATCGTTGATGAGTTGTCCACGATATCTAGACGTGTGACATCTCACCAACGATGTCTAAACGATGTCTGCAACGACCACGCACCCACAAGATCGTTGCAGACATCGTTCTGACGTTGTGCCGTGTGACGGTACCTTTACTCTTCATCCACTGTTTCTACCTAGTCCACCTCCTCTAAGGTCATCAGCTGAGCCCTCGACCTTTCCTTTAATGTGGCAACACTTCAGACAGAATCTACTCCACCTCCATACTGTACTGCCAAGGCTCTCCAACATCAGGCAGTGCTTAAATTAAAATACTTTGGAGGTGTGAGTCACACAGCTGAAGAGTTGTGCAGCTATGTAGGCCAAGATCGAGCAATGGCTGTCTCCGCTAAACCTGAAACTAGGGAAGACCGTGTGCGATAACAGTATAAACATGGTGGTGGTTCTATGCTGGGGCATACTTACACATGTGACTTGCATGGCTCACGTACTCAACCTGGTTGTCCAGCAATTCCTAAACCACTATGCTGGCCTGGATGAGTTGCTGCACTTTTGCCATTCTCACCCAATGGCTCATCAACTAGCATTGCTACAGAGGTCTTTCGGACAACCAGTTATCTGTTTGATATGTGATGTGCTGACACGGTTGAATTCTATTCCGCACATGTTGCCGGACTGTGGAAGAAATTACAAGCCCTAGCGCAGTATGTAATAACACGTCAAAGTGAGCCGAATGTGGGGCAAATGATGCTTACAGAGTGGGCACAGGTCAAGGATCTCTTTCCCTTCTGCACAGTTTTGAAATGGTTACTAAAATGGTTAAGCTATCATCAGCATCACTCAGGCCGGTCATCTACATGCTGGAACAAACTTTGAAAAGTCTGTGGCATGAGGTCCTGATACCACAGGAAGATTAGCAGGAAGAAGAGGAGGATGCACAAAGGAGATTACTATATCAAAGGTCCAGACTCTTGCGTCACAGCTGGTGACATATCAGGGTGGAGTAGAGCAATAGGGAGGAGCCCATGGTACCAGACAATCAGGTGGTGAAACTGCAAAAGCTGAGGAACAAATGGAAGAGGATGAGGATGAAGAGGTGATGGGCATAGAATAGTCAGGTGATTAGGAAGAAATTAATCTCCTTTCTGTTATCCAAGGTTGGCAAGAAAGGATGGAGGAAGCAGGCAGAAATGTTACCTCGCCGCCAACAACGCAACAAGGACTTGGGCTTCATGGATGCATCAGATACATGAGTGCCTTCATGCTGCACTATCTGCAACATTATACCCCTATCATTAGGATTCAAATTATCAAAGAGTAAAGGGTTGCTACACTGTTGGATCTACGGTACAAGTGTAAATATATGAGTACATAGTGAATGGCTGGAGAGGATGGTGGGGGAGTATCTAGAGCTTAATATCCATGCCATCAGAAGGGTTTGGACCCTTTTGCACTTTGGGCTTCAAAAATGGAGCAGTGACCTGAGCTTGCCAGGACACCTTGGAGGTTTTGTCATATCCGGTAGCCAGCTTTCTCTCAGAATATGTCTTCACCACTGCTGGTGGTCTCCTGACCCAAAAGTGCATCCGCCTGTCTCCTGAAAGTGTAGACCACTTAACTTTCATCAAGAGGAACAAGTCATGGATCTCCAAGGACTTTTCTACTACAGTGACAGACTTGGCAGAGTAGGTGATGTTGTAGTTTCCAGTGTGCTTTATTCATCTCATTCTCTAATTTTTATTCTGGGTCACTTTGGTAGTATCTGGCCCTAATTTTCTGAAATGTGGAGACTCTTTTTTGGGTATCCTTGTCTGTTACTTGAATTTAGGAAGACTCTCTGAGCCTACACCTAACGCTTGAAATACTCGGTTAGGACTTGCCTCATACATCCATAATGCACAATGATGAAAATTTTAACTCTGGGGAATAGATGGCACTTTTCATGAATTCTGTCCCTAATTTGAGCTTTTTTGGCAGCTTTTTTGTCCCTTTGAATCTGTTTTCTAGCCTTTCATTTTGCCTCCCATTCATTTTAATGGAATTTGGAAAGTTTGTTTAACTGAATTCGAAATTGTTCTACGAATATTGTCAGCTAGGCGATTGTCAGCTAAATTCCAACTTCCAAAGGTTCTCTCATCTCCATTCAGAAATCTCTGTTTGGGCACGGATCCAGGGGGAACCTAGCCTCTCTGCTGCCTGAGTCAAACTGAAAAACGTTGTCCCGCCTTCCCATAGTAAATTCTTAAAATCGGTAGAAATAAATCTAGTTTACTCTTTACTATCTGACACACATACATAATACATACACTTTTAAATAGGAATATATTTGAAACATCAGTCTTTAAAATTGTAAAAGTGCTGTATAAATGGTAGAAAATAAAAGAAAATATTTTAAGAATACTACTTACTGTACTGCTTCAGTTTAAAAAATCTACAGCTGGGCCTTAGCAATGAAAATAGTTCAACAAACCCTCTTGCCAGGTACAACTTCAAGGTCTTGGAAAATAAAGAACTATACAAAAACACAAATGAATACACCAATGAAAATCAGTGATGCACATATTTAAAGTCATCATCCCAAGTCTTAGAGACTATAACGTCCACTCTTAGGCCAGTGTCACACATCCGTGTTTCTGGGACGTGTGGTATCTGTTTCCATACATACGTAGGCCCATATATTATTTACTATTTATTGGAGATTCATAATTGTCGGGTCTGACTTTGGCCCGATATTAAGAATCTTGGGCTTATTGCCACTTGGCAATATTCAGCTGAAATTAACCCCTTGTTACCCAGTTTGCCACTGTCACCAGGGCAACTAGAAGAGCCAGGTAAAGCACCAATGTCTGGGGCAGCTGTGGGCTGCTATTCTTTAGCATGGGGGGGGACAAATAACCAACCCCCAGCTACCTAGTTTTACCTTGGTTGGCAATTAAAGATAGGGCAAAGCCCACACATTTTTTTCCATTAGTTAATTATTTTACACACTATAATAGCAGGTTGGTTGCCATACAATTATGTGTATGGCAAGCAACCAATTACAGACATGCTCATGGAGAGAGGGCATCTGTGATTGGCTGTTGTAGAGTCAATGCAATGAATATTAATAAGGTTAATGAGTAGGACTGGAAGTAATTCAGCAGTAGCCACTGGAAGCTGGTAAGTATAATTTAAACTATTTTAAACTCTTAAAAACCTTTTATTTCAGTGACATGCATTTTCTCTGGTGCATATCACACGGACACATGGATGACACACATGGACACTAAGATTGCCATATGGAGATCAAAAATTCACCATGTAAAACGTCCGTTTTTCACACAACATGTCTCCACTTTAGACAATCCATACTTGTGTTAGAAGGGTCCATTGACACTTAGTAAAATAAAATGTCCCCCTCTCTTAATGGGTAAAAGGTAAAGCTTAGATATGGGTGAACCCGCCGATGTCTGGGTCGGCGGTTCTGACAGAACGTTTTTTAAAGTCTCGGTTTGGGACCAGACTTAACCGGAACTTGAGCTCAAACCCTGAACCTGGACTTTAAAGTTATAAAATGTTGGCCAAGGGTGCTGGGGGTGCTGAAACAATAAGCAAAACATTGATTAAACATCAGCATCATACTTACCAAAGACCACACACTTGTACTTCCGGGCAACTCAGTAACATCTTGATTATTCACTCTACTAGTTCTAACAGCCAATCACAGATGATCACTCTCTGTGACAGCGTATATGATTAGCTGTTGCACCCCTCAACTATTGTGCCGACATCTTAATTGGTTTCCATTTGCCTCAAACCAGCAGTCAAAGGGTTGTAAAAATAAATAATTTTAAAATATTTACGTAGGGCTTGGCTGGCAATCAAAAATACAGGATAGCCCATTATTTTTTAAATTATTTAAATAAATAATAAAGAAAAATATGTGGGCTTCACCCTATTTTTGATTACCAGCCAAGGTAAAAACTAGGCAGCCGAGGGCTGGTAATTTCAGCATGGTGAGGCCCATATTTATTGGGACTTCCAGTCTACAGAATAGTAGCCTGCATCTGCCCCAGAAATTGCCACAATTGCCAACAAATCTAGACACTGTGAAACATTTGCAGAGCCGCTGAGGTGCCAAAAATGCAGAAACACCCACATGTGACCCCATTTGGCAACCTTAACCCCATAATAAATTAATCTATTGGTGAGGTAAGCATCTTTAACCCAGAAACTACTCAGCATTTTATTACATTGGGCAGTGAAAATGAAAAACGTAGGGTGTTAAAGCTAAAATTTTATTTTAAAGTAAACTGTAAAGTGCGCTCTTTCCACTACAATAATGCCAGAAATGGGGCCACTCAGTGCAGGTTAGCACACTGTGAGGCTCAGGAATAATGGTGACATTTAGATTTTGGAGCACAGATTTAAATGGATTTTATTTGAGGGAATGAGAGCTGACACTTTTCCATAGTCTTCATTTTACCAGTGATATGGAATGCTATCTTTAGCCCCGTCATACTAAGCGAGATCGCTAGCATGATCGCTGCTAAGTCACAAATTTGGTGATGCAACAGCGATCTCGCCAGCGATCTCGTTATGTTTGACACTTAGCAGCAATCATGCCCCTGCTGTGAGATCGCTGGTCGTGTTAGTGTCGTCTGGACCATTTTTTGATCGTTGGGGTCCCGCTGGGCAGCATGCATCAGTGTGTTTGACAGGGATAACGACCAACGACATCAGTACTACAGTTCTGAGAAACAGGGTCCCAACAACTTCCGTATCATTCCGGATTGTTGTTGCATTGCTGGTGAGATCTGACTTTTTGACATCTTACCAGCAATCCCAACAGCGACGCACCAGCGATCCCTACCAAATCGTATTGCTGTCGGGATCACTGGTGCGTTGCCAAGTGTGACGGTACACTTTCTCTATAGACCCTCTCACTTTAACCATGGGATATAAAGGGACTTTTTGTTAGTAGAAAATCTCAGATTTGTTTTTATTGTTTCATTTTATTTTCAATATATATCAATTGTACTGGTAAACATTACAAATTTAATATAATGTACACACTAAATACATTTAGAATGTCCTATATAGGCGAGGCAATTTGATTTAGAACCAGAAGATCAAATGAATGGTTACAGTGCTATCTTTGGCATGATTGTGATATTATAATTAGGTATCTGACTAAATGAACGCTATGTGGTATAGTGGTTTTACCGACAAGGCATTCCTTAACATTCAAATTGCAACACCAAGAAGGAAGAGTCAGAAAATTATGAAAATCACAAGAAGGATATGTAAACAAGTTACCGTATGTGGATGCAACAGCACATAGAAGGATGAGTCAATAGGAACTTAATAACAGATATTTATCTCACACAAACAGAAAAATAATGCTTTGAGTATAAGATCAGACAATGGCACAGGTGATGGCAAATAAACACAAAGGTTACAACGGGATGGAAAGGGAAGAGGAAGACCATGATGATAGGGAGTGAGGGAAGGACACCTCCTGACACTAACCTGTGTCTGGTCCCTGAGCTCTCCTAACGTCCCTTAACAGGTCTACCCCCCCGCCCCCATCATGTACCTAGTCCCTACTCTGTCTCGCCACTCACCCTGGCTAGAGTGAAGGCCAGTAAGTGCATTAGGTTTCACCTCTAAAGTAGTACAAGACAGTGGCAGATAAACAGTAAGGTGGGACAATAAAGAATACAAAGCCAAACTTGACAGCTACAGCTAAACACCAGGGCTGCATATGACACATCTCCAACAACTGAACTCAGCAGCAGATCTCCAGCAGCAAATTCACCAGCAGCCACTAGACACCTCCACATTCCATGATGGTCAGCATAGAAAGCTTTAATTACCGGCCACAGGAGATGGGATATGTTACTTTTTAAAGGGAATAAATATGGTCACAAACCAGCAGTACCTGAGATAGAAATGATTCGGTCAACAGGGTAGGGGGTACTCGGATACCGGGACAGGTTGTTACATCGGTGGGGGATCACGGCTGGTCAGTTCCCGGTTCCGTGCCCTGGACCCTCAATGGCGGGAATGGTGGGGAATGATGATGATCGATGGGGAAATGGTAACATGACACCGCCTGTGGTAACTGGTAACATGAATACCACTGAGGTGATGGAGGTGCAGCTCAGAGTAGTACAGCTCCCCACAGGTGAAGCTTTACCTCAGGGCAGTGGGGTGGATGAGGTGAATAGTAGTCCTCACCGATTTGGTGCTGTGGGAGTCCTCCAGGTTGTGGAGAAAAGGAGAACAGACACCAGATCAGCTCAAGAAGTTCTTTACTGGCACCGGATGGAAACAGGTACACAGTACAGTCAGGTTTAACGGGGTTGCAGCCACAGATTTTGAGGAGTCTCTGCAGAGTCTGTCGGTGGTATCTATGCAATAGCTTTCTGGGTCTGGGTTCCTCTTTAACTCTCATTAACCACACTAAAGAGCCCTTTTGCCGGTCCCCTGGTCTATTACTGTTAGGTACAGTTGGTTCCTTACCGGTACAGACGGGGGCGACAGCAAGATAATCCTCCTGCCTCCAGAATTCGGTCCTTTCCCTAAAGTGTCCTGGATCCAATTTGGGACAGAGGTAGGGATTCAGTTTGTGGCGTTATGGCTTCCTTATGTCGGTCCCACAGCTTGTCGGTTTGCAGTCAGGGATAGACCAACAGACTGCCTCAGCTCCTGTATGGCAGTGACGACCCTGACTCCTCCTGTCACGGACGCAGCCTCCTGATGTCCGTCCTTCCTGCCTTCCCAGCACCGTCCTCCCTCTGACTGACTAACTGTCACTCGAAGTCTCCCGCTCTACTCTAGGCTCCACCCCCTGGGACCTACTGAATATACGGTCCCCTGTCCTAAGGTGGCCTATTGTGTGGGTGCTTATGACAGACTCTGTGAGAAACCCCACATCCCTGACTACGGAGGCACTACAACTTCTGTTTAGGGTGCAGTACCTCACTGTGGCAACTTCCCATAGGGGCGCCACACACCTCCTTGGTGAATTACACTCGTCCGCGAGTGTTATAACCAAAACCGGTTTCGAGCTTAACTTTTATATGCTTAACAAACAATAAACACTTTTAATAACAATAAGCATTATTCTTGATCTTCCCGTCCAGGAGGCGCATTTCTTGTAACGTTGCAAACATATATATTACTTTAGTCCACATTGGCCAAACGGGGACCAGGTATCAAGTCTCTGATTTAAAGTTCAATCAGGTTTTTGCACAACAAGAGTTCACATATAAGTCCCTATCAGTCTTTATAAATTAGCAACCAGGGAAAACAGACAGTATAAACAATAATCTATTTACATTGATATACGATACTGAGATTCTTTCATCATTCCATGCTTCTGCTAACCTGGATCACATACCACCCATGGGGTCCTGAATGGCGTTAGTAAGTTATGATGTCACCTTTCTGGCCATCCTGGAACTGTGGCCTCCCGACAGGTTGCCAGGAGTGTGGGATCGGGGCTGGAGGCTGGTAGTCAAACCACCCCATCTCCATACCGACCCGGTCTTCTTGTTGTTCCAGGTGATCAGCGCAAAATAGCTCACGGGGCTCGGACGCCTCTGCGCCGCCGGCTACTCCTTCCTCTCGGTCCTCCTCCCCGAAACTCGCCTGATGGTTGGATCTTTCCTCCTCAAATCCCTCCACAATCAGGTCGGGTTCCTCGGTGAACCGGATCAGGTTTCCCAGTTTGGCGGCCTCCTCTTCTCCAGGCTCTACGCTCGCTTGATCCTCCGGTTCGTTTCTGAACCTGCCCCCTTGTTGTTTAATGTCAAGGGGGTGGGGAGACAATTTGGCACCTCTTGCATGGCCCTACTGTATTAAGGGGCCGAGGCACGCCCCTGGGCCAGCACATAGTTTTTACATATTCAGGCCCCCCTTCCAGAGAAGTTTAGTGGATCAGTCTTCGGGCCTTTTCGGAGCCCGCCACTGCACTTCGTTAATCCTCGGCAGAACGGAGGGGTGGAGCTTATCTTCACGCTCTTTTCTAGCTGCTCTGTGACGCAGTTGAATTTCTGTGGCGCAGTAATGGCGGCCTGATTTTACAGTTCACAAATAATCAATAAAATCCAATTCTAGGCACACAGTACCTGGTTTTACCGGGCACAGGATCCTGTTCGTGACGCCAAAAATGAGTTGGTCAACAGGGTAGGGGTTACTCAGATACTGGGACAGGTTGTTACCTCGGTGGGGGATCACGGCTGGTCGGTTCCCGGTTCCGTGCCCTGGACCTTCAGTGGCGGGGATGGTGGGGATTGAGGATGATGGATGGGGAAATGGTAACATGACGCCACCTGTGGCACCTGGTAACGTGGATACCAGCGCTGCGGCCAGCCGCTGAGGTAATGAAGGTGCAGCTCAGAGTAGTACAGCTCCCCACAGGTGGAGCTTTACCTCAGGGCAGCGGGGTGGATGAGGGAAGTAGTAGTCCTCACCGATTTGATGCTGTGGGAGCCCTCCTGGCGGCGGAGAAAAGGAGTACAAATACCAGATAAGCTCAAGAAGTTCTTTACTGTCACCGGATGGAAACGGGTACACAGTACAGTCCGGTTTTACGGGGTTGCAGCCACAGATTTTGAGGAGTCTCTGCAGAGTCTGTCAGTGGTATCTTTGCAATAGCTTTCTGGGTCTGGGTTCCTCTTTAACTCTCATTAACCACACTAAAGAGCCCTTTCGCCGGTCCCCTGGTCAGTTACTGTTAGGTACAGTTGGTTCCTTACCGGTACGGACGGTTTGTGACAGCAAGATATTCCTCCCGCCACCGGAATTCGGTCCTTTCCCTAAAGTGTCCTGGACCCAATTTGGGACAGAGGTAGGCATTCAGTCCGTGGCGCTATGGCTTTCTTATGTCGGTCCCACAGCTTGTCAGTTTGCAGTCAGGGATTGACTGCCTTGGCTCCATTATGCCAGTGATGACCCGGACTCCGCAGCCGGCACCAACCAGTCCTGGTTTGTCCCCTCCGGTGTCTGGGTCACCTCTCTCCAAAAAGGTGCCCTCCTGTCAGGGACACAGTCTACTGACGTCTGTCCTTGCTGCCTTCTCCGCACCGTCCTCCCTCGGACTGACTGTCACTTTAAGTCTCCCACTCTACTCTAGGCTCCACCCCCTGGGGCCTACTGGATACACAGTTCCCTGTCCTAAGGTGGCCTATTGTGTGGGTGCTTATGACAGATTCTGTGAGAAACCCCACATCCCTGACTACGGAGGCACTACACCTTTTGTTTGGGGTGCAGTACCTCTCTGTGGCACCTTCCCATAGGGGCGCCACAGAACTGACCAGGAAAAATCAGCAAAGAAAAAGTCATTAACAATAGCTGTGACTACAGAAAACAAACACATTTAAAATCTTGAGTGAAGCTCATATCCCAGTGCCTAAATTTTGGGGGCCAAATCTCGTAAGGGGGATTTTGAGTTTTCATGTTTGCAGTAGTTTTGGTCTGGCATTAAAGATGAGCTATGCAAAATTTCACTCAAATCAGGTGAAAACTGTGGTTTTGTATTCAACGGGCAACACTAATTTTCTGTGTTTTTTTTTACAGGGCTGCCACTAGGAATTTCAGGGCCCTTCACTGGCAATATTTTGGGGCTCCACCAAGCCTCCACCCCAGCCCTGCCTCCACTCAGGCTCCACCTGAGTTCTGCCTCCGCCCAAACTACGCCTACAGCCAAACATACATACAGTACACATATTATACACACACATTCACACACAATTGAGACTGCTTTGGGCTGCATATACAAAAGTTGTATACACAATAGAGAATACACAATGAAGACTGCTGCTGGCTATATACATAAAAGAGACTGCTGCAGGCTGTATACACAATGAAGAGTTCTGACAGCTGTATACACAATGGAGACTGCTGCTTGCTGTTTACACAATGGAGACTGCTGCTAAAGGCCGAGTGATGCCGAAACGTTAAGAAGGCGTGATTAACGCCGAAACATTACATGTATATCTCTACGGACTTATATGTATAGATTGCTGAATAAAATTTAAAAAGCATAAGAAGAAAGAATTTTCAAGTCTTCATTTTTGGATTATTCACCTGTTCAATTGGTGTGCCTGGGTCTCTGCTTCAGAGTGATTCTTTTTACCCTTGAGCACCCAATGATACAGTGTGCCGAACCTTCTTTATATTATATGATATTACAAAATTCTTTATATTATATACACAATGGAGACTGCTGCTAGCCATATTCACAATAGAGACTGCTTCTAGCCATATACAAAGTGGAGACTGCTGCTAGCCGTATACACAATGGAGGCTGCTGCTAGCCATATACATAATGGAGACTGTTGCTAGCTGTATACACAATGGAGACTGTTGCCACTGTATACACAATGGAGACTGCTGCTAGCTTTATACATAATGGAGACTGCTGCTAGCTGTATTACAATGTAGACTGCAGCTATCTGTATACACAATGGAGACTGCTGCTAGCTGTATACACAATGGACACTATTGCTAGCCGTATACACAATGGAGGCTGCTAATGGAGACTGTTGCAAGCTGTATACACAATGGAGACTGTTGCTACTGTATACACAATGGAGACTGCTGCTAGCTGTATACACAATGGAGAATGCTGCTATCTTTATACACAATGGAGACTATTGCTAGCTGAATACACAATGGAGACTGCTGCGGGCCATATACAAAATGGAGACTGCTGTGTGCCATATCCACATTAGAGATTTCTGGCTGTACATCTATATCCACAGTATATAGACACACTAATACAGCATGTAATGTGGACCTGTATATACAGTATGGTGCTGTCTACAGACAGACATAATGAGTGTCACGCGGGGGGGGGAACGGGGTACCCAGAAGTAGGCCAGAGCTGGGCGTAGGGAGTCGGGGAGCCTGCTCTGGCCCTGATACTGGGGTCCCTGACTTGCCCTGTACTCGTAGGTACCTCTTAAGGTGAGGAGGTCCGAGCCGCCAACCTAAGACCCTAAAACTCCTGAGAAGCCCTAGGCATAAGCTCCTACCTCCACCCACGGAACCCAGCAGCTTCCAATGGAGAAATAAACAGCAGCTTCAGATCAGCGTCTGCTCACAACAGGTCACAGTACAGAAGTGAACTGAATCAGCAACATCAGGTGGGTGTGATGTGAACCATTTATGACCGAGGGGTGGGGAGCATCCAGCCCGCCCCCGCAACCAGAACTCTGCTCAGCTCCCCTAAGCAGGAATCATATTCATCACACACACCTGCACTCTCAGCTCCCTCTCATTAGGTTCCTCTCTCCACTCTGAGAGCAGGGAAAAAAAGGCTTCATTTAAACCACAGCAGCATCACTTCCATACAGCAAGGCAGTCAATACGTAACAGTACCCCCCTCTTTATGAGAGGGCTCTGGGCTCTAAACCGGACACGTCTGACAATGGTCTGAACCACCTGAGCGACGACCTATGGAAGATATTACGGGTACAAAGCACTGGGGAGGATGGCTAGCTGGAACAACACAGGGTTGCAAATGGCCACAATTTTAAACAGACCAATTACTCCAGTAGTAGGAGCTCCAGCCGTACACTTCTACCTTACGTGTTTTGACAGCACCCACACATAGTCATCCACTCTCAGGTCTGAACCTGACCGTTTATTGTCATGCATGCGGTCACAGAATGAAAGTTCACTCTCAGGGGGGCAAACGACAGAGATGGTTCCTGGTTTTGTTTCGGGGACCATTCTCTCCAAGGCTTAGTGGGGGTAACCACCTTCCCCCTAACACGCTTCTCCGGATAACCCCTGAGTTCAGGATCGATCTGAGGTGCCAGCAGGGTTTTACTCCTATCCTTTGGTTAGTGATTAACCACCACCGGTGGAGACATAGGAGTAGGCTTTACCAACACGGCAGACACAGCAGCACTTGCGCGCTTATCCACATGGGACGTCTCCAACTGAGAAGCGGGGTTAGCACAGTATGGACAGACCCTAATTAAGTGATCAGGTTGACCATGAAAGAAACAAGACCGCCCAACCTGATGACCTGCAGATGGGTTAGTACAAGACTCACAGTATCCAACTGCTTAGGAACATCAGAACCAACACGTGTAACCTCCACAGCAGGGATGGTCACCAGGGGCAGGGTCGGATCTGGTCTCTCTCTTTGCCGTGTGTCCAACCTAATAGCGATCGCCATTGCAGCCTCCAGCGTCTCTGGAGCAGCGTACTGAGTTATGGTGTCCTGTAACCATTCTGAAAGCCCCAGACAGAACTGACTCCTTAGAGTAGGGTTGTACCATTAAGCGTCTGTGGCCCACCTCTTGAACTCAGAGCAATACTCCTTGACCAGTCGTGCTCCCTGCCTGAGCTTACGTAGTTTAAACTCAGCAAGGGAGATGTCATCAGGGTCGCCATACACCAGGGCAAGCACTGCAAAAAACTCGTCCACTGACTGAATAGATGGAGAATTGGTCGGCAGAGAGAAGGCCTAGGCCTGGGGATCCCCTTTAAGAAGGAAGATTATAATCCTCACGCGCTGTTCCTCGCTCCCCGAAGAACGAGGACGCAGCCTGAAATATAATTTGCAGGCTTCTCTAAAAACATAAAATTTATCTCTCCCTCCTGAAAATCGGTCAGGAAGGGAGATATTGGGTTTGGGTACAGCCAGTGTGTGAACCGCAGCCAGATGCTCAACCACTTCTCAAAGCTGATGCACCACCTGGTTTCGCAGGGTAGACACCTCCTGAGAGAGTTCCTCCACCAGGTGCGCCAAAGCTCGTGATGAAATAGCGGCTTCGGGGAAACAATAGTGGATTGCTAATTATGTCACGTGGAGTGGGCAAGGTACCCAGAAGTAGGATGGAGCTGGGCGTAGGGAGTCAGAGAAGCGTGCTCTGGCCCTGATACTAGGGTCCCTGACTCGCCCTGTGCTCGGAGGTACCTCTGAAGGTGAGGAGGTCCGAGCCACCAGACCCTAAAACTCCTGAGAAGCCCTAGGCTTAAGCCCCTACCTCCACCCATGGACCATGGAACCCAGCAGCTTCCAATTGAGAAATAAACAGCAGCTTCAGATCAGCATCTGCCCACAACAGGTCACAGTACAGAAGTGAACTGAATCAGCACCATCAGGTGGGTGTGATCTAACCTATTTATGGCCGAGGGGTGGGGAGCAACCAGCCCAGGCACGCCCCTCACCTAAGCATGAGTCATATTCATCACATGCACCTGCACTCTCAGCTCATGCTCATTAGATTCCTCTCTCCACACTGAGAGTGTGGCGCCCTGCAACGAGTGCGTCACAAGAGGGTATTGCAGCCATAAATGCAGCCGCAATATTCTCTGACTCAGCAATGATTCGGTTAACTTAGAAATCCAACCCTGCATGCATCACCTAGAACAGAGGGCCAATCATAGGTCCTGGTGGGTGGAGTGTTAGGGAAGTGTAGTAGAACACACAATAATCTAGACAGATGAGAAGAGAATAGTCTAGAACTCGGAGAAGAAGGGTCTAGGACTAGAACTTGGAGAGGAGCGGGGGCTCCGCACCCCGTGCGGGCCCCTGGGCCGTCACCGGTCGGGTGTCAGCACCTGAGGCCTTACCTACCGGGATTGGGCATCATCACACGGGTCCCCAAAAGACTCCCGTGCCCACAACTCACAGCCGGTTCACTGGTACCAAAGCTGGCAGCAGTTCACCTCTGCTACGCGAACCAGAAGCATGGAGGAGCAGCTTTACAGGAGCACCCCACCACCAGCCAAACTTCCAGTCGTCTAACCAGCGGTGTACCCACCGAGGGATCCAAGGCTCCCCAAAACATCCAGAACGTACATCATGGATAGGGCATTGAAGCAGCCTCCCCGTACCCGACCTGGTATTCCTGGGCGACACTGGCAACGAATTAGGTAGAATGGAGGAACACTGCGGATTTCTAAGGGACACCATCACTGCTGAGTCCACCCGGTCTACTACTCAACCACTGTATGCCATGTACTGCCTGCTGGTTACAGTAAAGACCCGTTGCAGAGACTTTCTGTGTCCGTGCTTCCTTATGAACTGTCCGTCCGCACTACAAGGTAACCGCAGCTGCCGCACAACATCTTGAGCAGCTCCAGCCTCCGGGGATCACCGCTCAGCCTGTGGGGAGCGTAACATCTAGCTGCTGTCCATCCCCCGGAGGTTCCGCAGCGTCGGTAGTCCTTACCGAATCTACTCATAGGTGGCGTCACGAATAAATTAAAAACCCCTTTAATCTGTTCCACCAAGACGTCTTCAAACACTTTTGATCTGCACTACACCGGGCCCCACTACCGGCAGGCGCGGTCCACCCGTGACAAGGAGGAAGGAAGCATCGCCTGTCTAAACCGGAGCCCCGGCCACGGTGAGTCAAGAGCAGGGGAAAAAAAGGCTTCATTTAAACCACAGCAGCAGCACTTCCATACAGAAAGGCAGTCAATACGTAACAGTCAGATAGTTAAACACAAACACACAACATTCTTACTAGATAAAAATAAATGCATCATTGTCTGATGCTTGTAGTTACAAAAATACTCATAGAAGGCAAGTTCTATATGAAGACAGTTGTGTCAAGGCCTTTTGATCATGAGAAGGAAAACAAAACAATATTGCATGGATTTAATTGTCAGTATTCATCATGTCACTTTTGCATTCTGGTCTGTCAGGTTTCCGTTTGGTGTCAGCCTTTTAGAATGGAGAAGTAATCCTGAATAAATTGGCGGAATCCCCTCTCTTGAGTCAAACAGGAATGCAGCAGGTCCTGATTCTGTTTGTCTTTTCTAAATATACTATAGAAAATAGAACAAAGAAAGGCATGCTTACGCTTCCATGCGACCAGGTCAACAGTGTCGTGGGCCGTGCATCCAAGGTGGTATTAGTATGTGGACCCACTAGACCACAGGGGGACCAGGCCTGCACGGACTAGGAAAGGACAGCGACCAGAGTCTGTCGCAGCTGAGCAGTGGGCAAAAGTCAGGACTAGTAGACACCACACAACTTCAGGTATAAAGAACATAAAGTTTACTAACGACAAGGTAAAGTACAAGATAACAAGACATTATGCCAGTCTCCTGATTCCACAGATGTCAGGTGATGGCATAGCAGGACGTCAACTCGGGTTGATGCTGTTCAGGGTCATCTGGCATGGGCATATCAGGAGGACCCCAGAAGAAGCGGGTTGCGAAACAGCTGTAGGGGAGGAGGAACCACAGATGCTGACAGTATATACAACCAGGTATAAAGCTTGTCTTCAGGGAAAACCTTTAAGTAGGAAACCGCTGGAATTATTGAGGATGAAAGAAATGGATAGCTAATGTATAGCCTTTAGATAATTCATTGTATAATCCCTAAGATATTGTAGGTTACATTGACTTTGTTAAGTGATCCGTACTACTAAATTCCCTTTATGTATTTAGAGATATATTGGTATACGTCAAGATATCTGTGATACTACCGTGTTTCCCCGAAAATAAGTCACCCCCGAATATAAGTCAGGGCAGGGCTGGTGCAGAATTGTCCAATATAAGTCATACCCCGATTATAAGACAGGGTGACTTATTTTCGGGGAATACGGTATAAGACAGGGGGTGTGCGGGGGGTGGGGGGCGCTGCGCAGTATTTCCTACCTTGTCCCCGGTCTGCTGTGCCTTGTGGTTCCCCCTGCTTCAGTTCCATCATCATCGGTGCTGGGGGCTGCCATCTTGCTTCTTCTCTCCGCCCCCGGCCAGTGATGTCAGAGCAGGCCGCGCTGTGATTGGCTAGCACCCGTGATCACGTCACGGGTGCTAGCCAATCACAGCGCGGCCTGCTCTGACATCACTGGCCGGGGGCGGAGAGAAGAAGCAAGATGGCAGCCCCCAGCACCGATGATGATGGAACTGAAGCAGGGGGAACCACAAGGCACAGCAGACCGGGAATGGAGCGAGGACCCCACCGGAAGGCACAGAGGACATCCCAGCACAGAAGAAGAGGATCGAGGAGGCAGCACAGCGGTCGGCACGGGGGACAAGGTAGGAAGCTGTGTGTGTGTGTGTATATGTGTGTATATGTGTGTATGCATGGGTATGTGTATGTAAGTAGGCTGGTGGCTGCCAATATAAGCCATACCCCGAAAATAAGACATGGGGCCACTTTTGGCCCCCCAAAAAATATAAGACAGTGTCTTATTTTCGGGGAAACACAGTATATGTATGAATACAATGGATGTAAATACTATGATGTTGTAGCTATATGATCAGTTTCTGCTGTGTTTTCCCGGAGGGAATGCTCTAATGTTTTTATAATTTTTATGAAGAATTAATAAAGGATAATTAATTAATTATCTGTAGTGAGAATCTTTCCTGAGATTGGGGGTATACCTGATCTTATATGTTGATTAGTTAAAGGGAAAGCATTTTTTTAATTGAGGGGACTTGTTTTAAGTTAGTCCTGAGGTGTAGCATTGGCACAGCAGGAAAACATCAAACACCAACCTCAGGCAGACATCATCACTAGATGAACCCCAAGGAGCAGACCGGACATCAGGACACAGGCGGAACACGGAGAGCACAGCTCCAGGAACCCCCACAGGACAGAGACTGGTCAGATCCAGGAAACTCAGGCAGAGCCATCACTTGAATACAAAGCTGGGGACTCCCTAGAAACACAGAGGAGGAGCCCTCCAGGAACACGACCGGAACTGACTCTGGAATATGGGCTGGATGACCAGGAACTTGGACTGGACATCTGGACACAGCCTGGACATCTAGAACAAAGGCAGGACATCTGGACTCCGGACATTGGGCACGGCTCCAGTCATGGAACATCAGAACATGGACAGAATATCTGTAAACTGGACATCGGTCATCGGGCTCCAGACATTGGACACAGCTCCAGGCAGTGGTCATCAGGCTCCGCACATCAGACACTGGTTGGAAAGGACCGAAGAAACATGATGCAAATACCGCAGGAACAAACTGGAACTGCATGATGTGGGCAGTACAGGAGTGGACTCGAAATAGGTAGTGCGAACGCAAAGGAACAGTGCAAGCACAACGACCATGGACTGGAGCTGAGTGACACAGGCATAGCAGAAGCGGACCAGAGCTGGATGGTGCAAACACAGCACAGTAACATGAGCACAACTCAGTGTACGCTCAGCAGGAACACCGGACTTCAATTTCAAAAGACAAACAGAGGATTATTTACAAGACACAGGATACAGGAAACTCAGCCTTCAGGTTCAACGCATAAGGCACAGAAGAATTCCATAGACAAGGCAGAGAGCCTAGTACCAGGGGTAACACAGACAGGATGGGTCCAGAGACAAAAGGCCACTTCACATGCTACGATATCGTTAACAATATTCTTGAAACGTCACAGATTTGTGATCGTTCAAACGATATCGTTTGTGCGTCGTTGCGTGTATACAAATGATGTTGGAAGGAAGAAGCATTTCATTATTCAGCAAAAATTTGAGATCCTGACCTCAAATCTATCGTTCGTCATCTAATTAACATTCTGGGAAGCAGCAGCATCGTTCAGTGTGACACCTTTTTGAACAATGTCGTTCATAATTCTGACGCAGGCACGCCTCACCCAGGGCTGTGGGGTACTCGGCTCTCGGGCTCTCTCTCTCAGTCTGGGAAGTCACGGGTGGCCATCCCGAGGCCGTAGCCCTGGGGGTCAACTGAAAAATGGGGAATATTTACAGGGGATTATTTACAAGTTGCCTTTGTCGTGACGCCACCTGCTGAGTCTGGTGATGTTCACCAGCGCCGCCAGTCCTCCGGTGGTCGATGGTATTGCGGCTTAGATGGAATAGTCCCCGCAGGCGGGACTGGACCACCGGGGCAGTGATGCTGTAAAGCAAACAGTTCGTAATGGAATGATGCAACTGAGTCGAACCTTCACCTCACCGGGTAACTTTACTTGAACTCTTTCTTTCAGCTTACAGTTCAACAGTTCATTAGATGGTATATTGGCGAATGCTTTCGGGCTGCAATTGGGATTCTGGCTTGAAATGGAACCCTCCTTTAAGTTCCTTTCTCATCCTTCTATTCTGTTCCCAGTGTGAAGCCTAATCTCCTGTAGATGATCTGGCCTCCTGCTGCTTGTTCTGTCTCCTCTCCCTTTTGTACTCGTTGGGTGAACCTTCTGTTGAATGCCGCAGTGGCAGCTGCGCTTCTGGCATCCCTCTTGTGGGATCTTTGGGAGTAAGGGCCGTATTTATAATATCCCTGTTTAGCGGATTTTCTGTGAGACTTGGAGTACTCACAGGTGCGGGCTCCAGGCTTCCTATGGGGCAAACTCTATCCGTTACTCACTTCCCCACTCAAGTTAACTCTGCTTCTGAGCTTCCTTGCTTTCTTTTCTCTTGTTTGGGATCTGTGCTCTCTCAGGACCTCTCAGCCGAGATGGCCCTCTTGGTTCCTGCAGGCTGTCTGTCTGCTCCTTCCACCTCCTCCTTCTCCGACTACTCACTCACTACTCACTAACTGAGCTCTCCGGTTCCCTCTAGAGGTCGCTAAGACCCTCCCTGGGTTCCTCCCACCACTATCACTAGTGTGTGTGGGTGCAGCTCTAGGGCTCCATCTTCTGACCATTGTCCCAATTGCAGTGGAGTACTACACCGCTTTTCTGGGTGCAGTACCCCTTTTGTGGCACCTACGTAGTGGGGCGCCACAATTCTCCTATTCCTTCTGCTTTTTAACATCGTTCAATCGTTCTTCTCCAAGGAGCTGGTGCGTTGCCAAATTTAAGATCGTTAACGATATCCTTGCGTGTGACAACACACTAACGATGTCGAAGGGATCGCGTTCACGTGACATAGCTAACGATATCGTTCACCTATATCATAGCGTGTGATGATACCTAAAGACAGAGACATCAGCTATCACAGGACTGATTGCAGGCAGAACTGGAGCTGGAATCAAAGGTTGACCAGCAGCAGCTGGCTGGACCAACGCGCATGGTTAGATTCACAAACCTAATGCAAAGCTCTAGCGATGCCCAACAGAGAAGGGGAAGTTTAAATAGGAGCTTCCCCTCAGCAATATGCTAGTGACAGCAATTCAAGGCACACACCAACCCTAATAAAAGTGGGAAGGTGTGACCACGTGCACCCTAGGCATAGACAGGAACCCAGCATGCTCAGCACAGGAACTGAGGCCTAGGGCACCTGGCAGTGGCTGCATGCCTGGACACATGTGAAAAGCCATGCACCACAGCAGAGGACCTCACATCCTGCAGATTGCCTCCACACCAGAGCAGACAGGGCCCACACACACAGAGCACCACCTATGTAAGAATATATAACCAAATTATTTGCAGATTATTGGACCTTAAAACAACAAAGAGTAAATCCAACATAGCCACCTGTGCAGTCATGAAAATAAGATCCAAACTGAAGAAAAGTCAGCACTTTGTCTTCCTAGAACCCATATTTTATTTAACCCCATCACCCCCAGTGATTTTCCATTTTTCCCTCCCCTTCTTCCAAGAGCCATAACGTTTTTATTTTTCCGTCAATATAGACATATTAGGGCTTCTTTTTTGTGGGACGAGTTGTACTTTCAGATGAAATCATATATTTTACCATATAGGTTACAGGAAAACAGGAAACAAATTACAATTACACATGTTTTTTTAGGTTCTTTTTATTGATTATGTTCAATATATGGTAAAATTGACATGTCTGTATGATACTTTAGGCCAGTACGAGTTCGTAGATTCCAAACATGTATACTTTTACTCTTATCTAAGTGGTGAAAAAAAACTCTGAAATTTTTTAAGAAAAATAATTTTGATTTTGTTTTCAATTTCTGCGACCTGTAGCGTTCTCATTTTTAGGTATCTGGAGCTGTGTGACAAAATATTTTTCGCGGCTTGAGCTGATGTTTCTAATGATACTATTTTTGGGTAGATGTGTTGTTTTGATCGCCCATTATTGCATTTTATTGCGGCGGCCAAAAAAACTATTTTGGCGTTTGGAATTTTTCTTCCATTCCGCAGTTTACAGATCTAATTAATTAATTTTAGATTTTGATAGATTGGACATCTCTGAAAGCAGTGATGCCAAATATGTGTTTGTTTTTGTTTTTCTTTATAGTTTTATTTTATTTTAAGTGGGGCAAAAGGGAGGTGAGTTGAACTTTTTTGTTTGTTTTTGTTTTTTTCATATTTTTTAAAACTTTTCCTTTATTTTACATTGTTGCCTAGTGCACCTTAGTACTGCACTGTGCGATCGATTGTGTTATGTAGAGAGATCCTTAAGCATCCCTCTGCATAGCACAAAATTATTACTTTCTATCGGCAACGTCACTCAGGCATCGCTGGCAGGAAGTGAGTCATGACAGTGTGGAGCCCACTGGGACGGGGTACTCGGTACCGGACCGGGGTACTGCTGGGGATATCACGGCGGTCTTGGTCCGGACCATGTCCCGGGTTCTCACAAGTAAAAGGGGTATTTACAGGGACAGTTTGTCATGACGCCACCCACGGGTTGTAGTCAGTAAGGGGACCACCGCTGCAGTGTACTTCTGTCAGGAGGATGGATGGATGCTGCAGCAAGGTGGATGAGCCCGCCGCGGGTCAGGGCAGCTCCTGACAGGGTGTTTAGGTAAAATACAGTTCTGTATACCTGGAATCATACACGGGAGACCGAAGCAGGGTTCACCGGGTTTTACTTGCATGTCCTTCAGTTTCAACAGTACAAACAGTTCAGTTCTTAACACAGTCACTTTACACGGGTAGCTCCGGACACTTTGAACCCACTGCAGCCAGGCTGTCGCTCTGAGACCCTCAATCTCTCTCTATTTAACCTTTCCGGCTTGTTCTTCCTCTGCTCTTCCTAGTGGGTTGTATGACGGCAACTCGGTCCCTTTTATGTGGCCTCCCCCTAAGTGTGTGGGCAGCAAGCCGGGTCCTCTTGATTGTTGCTGAGCCTCCAACCTGTGTAGTAGGAACACTCACTTGGAATCAATGTTCCCCGCCGGTTTGTCCGGGGAGCTGGTGTGTAACTGCAGTCCCCCTCAGAGCTGACACTCTGGTTTCAGCCTAGCTTAGGTGTCCCTGTCTTGCAAGGGATCACCGGCTCTTTCCCACCCGTGTGGCTATCCAGATACTACCAGAGAAACCTTTCCCTCCTGCAGCCAGTCAACGCTGCTGTACTCCTCAGAGCCGGTGGTATCGGTCCGGTTTCTGTCCTCACTCCCCCTTGGGCTGCGGGCTGTGGACAAGCTTTCTCTCCATGGATCTGTGTCTCTGTGTATTCTGCGTCTCCAGGGAGCCCCATCCCTCCGGGAAGTGTCTTTCTGTCACTGGTCTTTACTGGTCTTTTCCTCTCAGCCTACTCCGGCCTACTTCTGGTCTATACTGCTCGGCTCACTATGGCTCACTGCCTAACTCCTCCTTGTTTCCCCCTTTTGTACTGGTCTGCCACCTTACCTACCTTCCCACCCACTTTCCTCTAAACCCCACCACCCCTTTCCTGCCTAGAGTGCCGGGTTCCGGGTTGGGTGTCATGCTCTAGTAGGTGTGTGTGCTGTGAAGGTGTTTGCTGCACAAACTATCTCCTATCTACCTGGCTGCAGTTCTTCATGTGGCCACCCTGGTCGAAGAGGCGCCACATTCCCCCGGAGTTAAACCGGTGTGTCCCTACGCCATCCGGCATTGATCCCCCTGAAAAAGCATTTTTATTTTTCAAACATAACATTAAGCATTTCTTTTTCTTTCAGTTAAGGAGGCATGGGTTCTTTAAACGTTGGATTAAGTTAACTATATACATATAAAACACAGTTCGTAGCCCGTCTATGGCTGTAAATATAGAGTCCTCCAGACCCTCTGGCCACCAATTTGTGGCCAAGTTGTTTCTCGCCGTGCTGGCATTTTACACCACCTTGTCCTTTAACCCTTCAGGGACACGGGTTACACAGTTCACTGCAAAGTTTTTTAAGAGTCCTGTGGCATAAATACCTGGCTCACTATTAGCACACCAGGTTAAGTGCTAAACTTTTAAAACTACACACACATAAAAGACATAAAAGGTACATTACTTTTCTCTCAAAAAGTATAAAAGCTTCCAAAAGGCACAAGTGCTTCAAAAACTGTTCAAAAGCACTCTGCAAGTTCAGTTCTGTGCACAGATTTAAAGTGCAATCTGGTCTCAAAACCAATGGGGAGCACACAGGGTGCTCAACCATTTACAGGGGGAGTTCATATCAAGTCATTGTCCTCGATATCAATTGTCTATGAACACATAAAAGACAAACAGGGGAAAAGGCTATTCATTCATTCAGGATTGGGATGGGGTCAATAAGGATCACATCACATTCACACTTACTATTGCTGATGAATCCGGGTCTTTACTCCTTTTTCTTCCAGGGTAAGATTTGTGGAGTACTCTGGGTCGGGAACAGTTCCAAAGACTCCAACGCGCTGGTCAATAGGTGGCTGAACGAAGTCTACGTCGTCACATCCACCATAGTCTTTGTTGAAGCAATCTCTGTTGCACTTTCCTCAGGGGTAGCTGAATCCGGGTTAATTACTGGATCCGGGTGTTCTGCTCTGAAGCCTTTTCATCTCGCTGCGATCTTAAAACTAGTCTCCACACTCTCATGCCATACGGGCATCTTTCTCCTACACCACAATGTAGGAGACCCATTCTCCAGCCTGCTCTTCCCTGTCTGGGTGCTTTTCAGGAAGGTACTCTTCCACATCTCTCCTGTTGATGAAAATGTCTCTATCTGCTCCGGGCTCTCGAGCAAATGTCTTTTGGCTTTATTTTAACGATTTTGCCCTCATGTCTTTGGGACTTGTTAAGGTCTGCATCCCGCCGGGCGATAGTTTTTAAATATTGCGTGCGGGCGATTAATTCCTGTTTCTGCACTAGCCTTTCCACTTCTTCCTTTTCCCACTTGCGAATACACCTCCTCAGGTATTCATCCCATGTTATCACCTCTACAGGGCCTTTGTCACTAGCTGGATCCCCAGGAAAGCCCATTAGATTGTCCTCAGTCTCATTCTTCTCCCACCTGCAGCGGAGCTGCTCCCCTCTCACCTCAGTTGACGCAGGTGCTGGTATCAGGGGCTCCGGTAGCTGCAGATCCCTCTCTGCTAAGGCTCCAAGTGGGTCGATCACTGTAGTTGCAGTGCGGGGTGTAGTTGTGGGTACAATCTCGTGTTCTAAATCCACTAGCAATCGTGATTCCCTACTCCGGGTGGTGTTAGAGGTATCAGCCCAGCCGGACTGTACCGATAGAGATTGCTGACTAGGATGAATATCGATCTGTATCTGGGTTCTCTGCTCAGCCTGAACCTGGGTCATCTGTTGGGGCAACAGTCGCAGCACACCCCGCAGGGTGTCTCGGATCTCCGGACCTCTTCTGTAGCCTTCCGCCATGCTGCCTCGATCACTGAAGGTCTTTCCCTGACCGGGTTCCTCCACAGTCACATCCAGTGGGCCCTCCGGGATCACTCCAGGTCTTTCTATCGCAGCGCTCTCTTCGGCGTCCTCATCTTCCGTCCGTGTGTCCTATAATGGTGACTCTTCTCCATCCAGTTTCCTGCCCCGCCTTTCTTGGGCGTCTTCTTCCTCCGCTTCCGCCAGCTTCTCATTGGTAGGTGCACTTGGGGTGGAGGCTCTTTTTTTGGATTGATGGCTGGCTCCTCCGGAGTTAAGGAGAGCCGGGGCGGGCCTTTCTTTTCCCGCTCTGCACCGGGCCGGTCCATGATGGGGGATCTGGGCACGCCTCCCCTGCACATGGCCTCAGGCTCCTATGGCCGCCATTATGCGCAGATTTGGCGGGAAAAGTCCAGAACACGAATCCTAGGCACACGGGGTCCGGTTCTTTTGGACCGGGTCCATCCTGTTCGTGATGTCAAGTTGTGGGGCCCACTGGGATGGGGTACTTGGTACCAGACCGGGGTACTGCTGGGGATATCACGGCGGTCTTGGTCCGGACCGTGTCCCGGGTTCTCAAAAGTAAAAGGGATATTTACAGGGATAGTTTGTCGTGACACCACCCATGGGTTGTGGTCAGTAGGGGGACCACCGCTGCAGTGTATTTCTGTCAGGAGGATGGATGGATGCTGCAGCAATTTGGATGAGCCCGCCACGGGCCGGGGCAGCTCCTGACAGGGTGTATAGATAAAATACAGTTCTGAATACCTGGAATCATACACGGGAGACCGAAGCAGGGTTCACCAGGTTTTACTTGCACATATTTCAGTTCCAACAGTACAAACAGCTCAGTTCTTAACACAGTCACTTTACACTTGTAACTCCGGACACTTTGAACCCACTGCAGCCAGGCTGTCGCTCTGAGACCCCTCAATCTCTCTCTATTTAACTTTTCCGGCTTGTTCTTCCTCTGCTCTTCCAAGTGGGTTATATGACAGCAACTCGGTCCCTTTTATGTGGCCTCCCCCTAAGTGTGTGGGCAGCAAGCCGGGTCCTCTTGATTGTTGCTGAGCCTCCAACCCATGTAGTAGGAACACTCACTTGGAATCAGTGTTCCCTGCCGGTTTGTCTGGGGAGCTGGTGTGTAACTGCAGTCCTACTCAGAGCCGACACTCTGGTTTCAGCCTAACTTAGGTGTCCCTGTCTAGCAAGGGATCACCGGCTCTTTCCCACCTGTGTGGCTATCCAGATACTCCCAGGGAAACCTTTCCCTCCTGCAGCCAGTAAACGCTGCCGTACTCCTCAGACCCGGTGGTATCGGTCCGGTTTCTGTCCTCACTCCTCCTTGGGCTGTGGGCTATGGACGAGCTTTCGCTCCATGGATCTGTGTCTCTGTGTATTCTGCGTCTCCAGGGAGCCCCATCCCTCTGGGAAGTGTCTTTCTGTCACTGGTCTTTACTGTTTTTTTCCTCTCAGCATACTCTGGCCTACTTCTGGCCTTTGCTGCTCGGCTCACTATGGCCTACTGCCTAACTCCTCCTTGTTTGCCCCTTTTGCACTGGTCTGCCATCTGACCTACCTTCCCACCCACTTTCCTCTAAACCCCACCACCACTTGCCCGCCTAGAGTCCCGGGCTCCGGGTTGGGTGACATGCACTAGTGGGTGTGTGTGCTGTGACGGTGTTTGCTGCACAAACTGTCTCCTATCTACCTGGCTGCAGTTCCTCATGTGGCCACTCTGGTCGCTGGGGTGCCACAACAGCATATGGGGTCATTGGCTGACCTCGCACTCTCATGGGTAACGCAAAGAAGCCCTGTGATGACGGAGGGGAACAGCACGATCCCCACCGTGGTGTTCACCGATGAAAGTAAAATTGTTATTTTTGGGTCCAAGGACCGCAGACAGTTTGTCAGACAACCCCTAAACCCTAAATTCAAGCCACAGTACACTCAGAAAACAGTGAAGCATAGAGGGGCAAGCATCATGATATCGGCATGTTTTTCCTACTATGGTACTGAGCCTTTTTACTGCATGCCAAGGATCGTGTACTAGTTTACCTACATTAAAATACTTGAAGAGGTCATGTTGCCTAACGCTGTAGAGGAAATGCTCTTGAAATGGGTGTTTCAACTAGACAGTGACCCTAAACACACCAATAAATGAGCAAAATCTTGGTTCCAGTCCAACAAAATTGAAGTTATGAAGTGTTCAGCCCAAACCTGGACCTTAATCCAATAGAACACTTGTAAGGTGACATAAAAAATGCAGTTTCTGAAGCAAAGCTAATAAATGCAAATACATAGTGGGATGTAGTTGTGGTGCCCCACCTGGTCAGGCATCACAATTGGGGTACTGCACCCATAAATGAGTGTGCAGTAACCCCTGTCACAGTTGGAAGGCAGATGTCTGTGGGAGCATCCCAACCCAGCACTCCCACACTCGAGCCTAGGCAAATGTTTGGAGCCCCGTCCTTAGGGGGAGAGTTAGCGGAGGAGGGAGGACACACAGTGAGTTGTATTTGGCTCTGAGGAAAGACGTAGAACGGGGAGCCTCCGAGTGAGAAAAGGAGACTTCCAGAGAGGGGGCCTGGAGAGAGAGAGAACAGGCAGCCCAGACTGAAGGAGGGGACTCCCCGAGCACCCATAATCAGGGAGGGAACCCTGGTCCATACACCGGAGTACCAGTTCCGAAGACGGTCAGGGAGTCCAGCCCCTGAGCCAAGAAAACCGGAGGTTGTGGGTCTGTTTACTGGCCCTGAGTCCCTGTCTGTCGGGATTAGTCACACCAGGATAACCCACTGGGGTCGAGTCCCAGAGCAGGAGAGAAAGAGAGTGGAAGCCGGGATCTTCAGAGCACCTCAACGGGCCTGGTATTAAGCAGGCTACCCCAGGACAGGCACGAGCAGCAGGAAACGGGTTAGATCCAGGGAGACTTCCAGAGACTTTGCAGCCCACTGTGACTACCCGGCCAGATAAAGACTGTTTTACCACTATGAACTGTACCACCATCTGCATTGTTTCAGTAAAGCACCCGGGTAGAGTGACTGAGTCACCATGTATCTGTTTTTCTGCTATACCGTGCTCTGCTCATTTTCATCATCAGCACCCCCATTACCACCAGTGGATCCCTGCCCCGGAGGGCCAGCTCCACCCGAGCTGTACCATCTTGGCCGCTATACCACAACCTCCAGAGGTCTGAAGCGGCGCTGGTGCTCAATCACCAGAAGCTGCGGGTGGCATCACAATAAACATAAACTTTTATTCCCATTCTAACTACCCCTTTTCAAAAGCAGACCACCAGGGCCACGGGTCTGGGCAGGTCAACAGTGACAACCCCAACAGCAGTAGAGGCCCAGACACCCGAGTCTTCATACCCTGGGCGAGTTATAGTCAAAGCATCCTGGGCTGGAAACATAGTAGCATAAGTATCATAAGTGGTTGGTTTATTCAGTATGAATCTGCTTCAGGGATGCCTTACCATGCACACAGAGATGTAGCTAGGGGTCTGGATCAGGGGAGGTGAAACGTCTGAGTGGTCCCCTAAACAAGTAACCCTAATTACAACTATTCTGAAGAGCCCTAATAGTGAAAGTAGAAGAACCTTTGCAGGTGACCATGCTGTTACTAAAAAAAATCTTTATACAAAGACCGACACTGATATTACTGCCATATGTTGCCAATATTGTAGTATATAATAGTCACGCAGAAAATATAAAATAAATATAAGAGAGTACAGAAGTTATAGATGGTGACTTACCTCTGATGTTCTTTCTTATGGAGTTATTCACTTTTCCCATCTTTACCATCTGGCCCAGACTGATATGACAGCTTCTACCAGCAACAACTCGTCTACAGAGATTACAACAAAGACTCATTTGCCTTCTCACAATTCCAGCCCTGTCCCCATTTATTTCCAACCTGGACAAACTCCTCATCCTGTTGATACCCCAATACTGAGCCTCTGCTGCTGTATGTGTCCCAATTACTGCATCTGCTGTGTGGTACTGTGGGTCCCCTAGATAAACCACTAGTTTATTTTAATGCCCTGTGCAAGTGCCTTAGAAAAGTGTCCACATTTTGCCCCTTAGAAAGTAATACTGCACTCTGTAGCCTGTTTCTCAACCACATTAACCTGAATGTCCCTATAATAATAAATTCCCACTTAAGATTTAAAAATATGCTGAGTCTCCTCCCATTCAGCTTTCCTGTACACAGGATGCCCCCACGCTGTACAATGGCACCCTCAGTAGTCTCCACACTGTTGCCTTGGCTCCATTAGTAGCCCCCAGACTGTGTCATGACTCTCATGGTACATCCCACACTGTATCATTGCCCCTTTAAAAGCCCCTGCATCATGGCCCTTTTGTAGTCCACACACTTTCATGGCCCCTCAGTAGCCCCCGAACTGTTTCATGGCCCCTTTAGTAGCCCTCACATTGTATCATGGTCCCCTCAGTAGGCCCCAAAACTATTTAATCGCCACTCAGTAGCCCTCACACTGTTTTTTTGGCCTATCAATAACCCCCACATTGTATAATGTCCCACTCAGTAGATTCCAAACAGTATTATGGCCCGCTAAGTAGCCCCCACACTGTATCATAGCCTGATTAGTATCCCGCAAACTGTTTTATGGCCCTCTTAGTAGCCCCGACACTGTCATGGGCCCCTCAGTAGCCACCACACTTTATGATAGCCATCCTTTGTAGCACCCACTATATTTGAGGGACCCCAAAACATTATGGCCATAACATCATTTTAAAAGAAAAAAAATAAACCTAATATACTTTCCCTAACCCAGTGAGTCAAGCAGCAGGTAGTAGTAGGTCCTGGGCAGACGAATGCAGTGGTATCATAGCCCTGGACTCACGTCCTTTCTGTGTCACACATGATGAGGTCTAAACCTACCTGCAATCTACAGAATGGAGAACAGCATAGCAGGGAGATTGTGTATCCCTGCTCAGCCACAGAGTTTAACTGTATTGGCGGGATGTGCATGCCGACACAGTTAGAAGTAGTGATAGCTCCAGGTAGGTGGGCCCCTCAGAGCATGGGGCTCAGGGCACTGCACACTCTGCGTGTCTGGTAGCCATGTTACTGCATGCACAGATCAGTCCAGTGTATGATTTGTGAACAAATATTCATTCATTTAAATACTTAGTGACCAAACTATTTTTCACCTTCATGACCAAGCCAAAGTTTAGAACTCTCACCAGTGTTACTTTATGTAGCCATAATTCTGGATTGCTTGAACAGATCCCACGGAATCATGGACTGATTTTTCATTATAAAATATAAGTAAATATAAGGAGTGGGGGGTTGCATTTATTTGCAAAAATATTGGAAATTTGAAAAAAGATTGCAATTTTCACACTTTAATTTTTTATATCCTTAACCATACAAAATAATGCTGCACAAATAATTGATAAACATTTCCCATATGCCTAATTTACATCTGTATAATTTTTCCAACATCATTTTATTTTGTTCTGCTGTTAGATGGGTAATGGCCACTTTACACGTCCCGATATCGTCGTCCAACTCCGACCAAAAGTCACGTGGTTCGTGCGTTGTATGGTTTAAACGTCCAATACGATGCACGAACGATGCCAAAACGATATCGGGGATCGAATGAGCGTGCTCTCCAACAGCCCGATGTTGGTTGGAGGTTGGAGCCGGATCGGGCTGTGTAAAAGCCCAACTACGATGTGAAGTACAACATCCCTATTCTTTCCCATGTTAAATGGTCGTTCCTGGGTCGGCCGTACAAGGGGGGCGTAGACATCGTAGTGGTGTTGCCTGCCGATATCGTGCTGTGTAAATCTCCGATGGGATCTTTGAAATCTGGGCAGAAAATGCGCGCTCCCGCGGCGTCGGATCCAATATCAGACCGACGTTGGGTCATGTAAAGTGGCCATAACACTTTAATAGCAATAATTCATTTTTTCAAGAAATGTACAAAACCTGTCTCTTTAGAGACCTGTTCAGATTCAAAGGGACTTTGAGCGGTTTATATATTGGAAATGCCCCAAAAGTGATACCATTTTAGAAACTGCACTCCTCAATTACTTCAAAACTGCTGTTAGACTATATTTGAACCTTTCAGATGCTATACAGAAATTAATGCAAATTGGAATGAATTAAATATATTTAAATTGTATCTCTAAAATATTGCTTTAATCCCAAGGAATTTACAAGGAATAGCACAACAACTTGCACTCCAAAATTTGTTACCTAGTTTCTTCCGACTGTGACACATATAGTCACACATATATTCAGAAAATTCAGTTTGGTGAAATGGCAGGGCTCAAAACAGAAGGAACATCATTTGAATTTTGGAACATAAATTTGTCTGAAATAGATTGCAGGCACCATGTCGCACTTGAAGGGCCTCTAACAGGGGTGCAACGATCATGGTCACAACCATAACTGGTCCATCTTCAAAAATGTTCCCATTCTTGTCAGAGTACCTTGAGCATCAAGGCCTGGGCGCTGGGAAGATTTAATTAAACTTTTCCAGACTTTTGATAGTTTTCCCCTGCCTCTTTTAGATCTTGTGTGTCATCTTCGTCTCTATTTTTTGCTTGTCCAAGGAAGTATGACCTCTGAAGCATTGTCAGATTGGAAATTTTGCATTAATTGTTTAACTAGGGCCTTTTGCTGTTGCACAGTTTTACTAGCCCTCTCCGCCTCAGGAAAGAGATGTGGAAAATTCTCCTAGTACTGAAGATCGAGAAGTGTGAACAGCCAGCAATCAGTGTTGGATAAAATACATATAATGTGAGGTTCACAGGAAAGGCAGTGGGACGTAAGTCCGCTATGTATGCGAGACTCCCAACAGGCAACATTGTCATGTCTTCAACAGGAAGATGGTTCTCTATCTCCTCCTCTTCTTCTTTTTCCTTCTCTTGCTGCTTCTCTTCAGGCCATCAACACTAAACCAACAGAATGAAGCTGGTGTGGATAGTACACTCTGTAGCGCAGGCAACCATCTCCTGTTTCTCCTCCTTCTCTTCATTGTAACCCTATCTGCACTGAGAAAATGAGATGAGGCTGGCTTGGGTAGTGTTTTCTTCCACCATCTCCACCTGGTCTCCATGCAATGCTACTTTTTTAAAGAGAACCTGTGACCCCCCCATCCCAGGGCCTATGAAAGTTAAAGAGCCACCTTCAGCAGCAGTAAGGATGCAATCTGTGAAGGTGATTCTTATGTGTATTATTCCCAGGTACAATGAAATAATTACTTTTATAAATTTGCCTCCATACCTCTACTGAGACAAGGAGGTGTGTTCTCTCCCCAGGTCTCAACTGCCTCGCTGATTCCATCATCCTCCCCCTCTGTTCCTCAGGCGGCGCCTCCTCTCTGCTCCTCACGTCCCTGGCGCCTGCACTGTGCAATCATTTCTCAGGCATGCGCAATGTGCGCTGCCTGATAACAGAGATCACATGATCTCTTCACATCGCGCCTGTGTATAGCCAAGGCCTCAACCCCACAGTGTGAATGCATCATAACACACTGCAGGGCCGAGATCTGGGGCCTCCGCTATATGCAGGCGCGATGTGAGGAGATCATGTGATCTCAGTTGTCAGGCAGCACACACTGCGCATGCCTGAGAAATGATTGCACAGTGCAGGTGCATCAAGGAGCACTGTGCAAGTGATCATATTGAAATGGAAGGAGCATCAGACCACTGCAAATCTATAGACAAGGAAGAAAACGAAAACGATCATGCTGCCCAAATATCAAAAAAAGTGCAAAAACTTTATTTAAGATGTGCAGAACAATAATTACAGTTCATAAAATCAATATATGATGGAAGATAATATTCCAGTCCATAGTCCCAGCATGGTTATAGAATCAATAACACCAATATGTATATGTCAAACCGCATATCAATCACAGAAAGGCAGAATTTACTCGATATAATATACCATAATAATGGTTAACATTACAATATATAGAAATATATAGAAATTACTGCCATACAGGTCCAGCATATAAATATAAATATGCAAAGCACTGAAGATATATTACATCTAATCCGTAAAGAAAAATGTATAATTCATAAGGTGCAAAACAATGTAACCAAAACCAATCACATTTATGGATTGAAATAAATAGAGATGAACACAGTGTGTCCATATGGTATCTATTAGGGATGGGCGAATCTACTCGCTAGGACTCGTTACTCGGCGAGTAGTAAGGGACTCGCAGGACTCGGTACTCTGCGAGTTTCCCAGTGATTACTCGCACGAGTCCAATGCAAATCAATATCAATCCTAGTTTTGTCAGAAATGCTGACAAAACTAGGATTGCCATTGTTTGCATTAGACTCGTGCGAGTAATCACTGGCTACTGTGCCAGTCATAGCAGGGAAACTCGCAGATAACTGCTGTTTCTTTGCGAGCCGAGTCCAGCTGTCTTCTCTGTGCAGCTCCAGGGTCCTAGAGCCCGCCTGCTCACAGACATTATGTAGCAGTGCTGAGATTGTTCTCAGTCTGCTCATTCCCTGTGTACAGACATGAATGTCTGTGCACAGAGATGATGTAGCAGTGCTGAGATTGTTCTCAGTCTGCTCATTCCCTGTGTACAGACATGAATGTCTGTGCACAGAGATGATGTAGCAGAGCTGAGATTGTTCTCAGTCTGCTCATTCCCTGTGTACAGACATGAATGTCTGTGCACAGAGATGATGTAGCAGAGCTGAGATTGTTCTCAGTCTGCTTATTCCCTGTGCATAGACATCTATATTTATGCACAGGAGATGTAGCAGAGAGGACATCGCGTTTTGGACTGCGTCGGACGGAAGAGGATTTTTTTAATTAAAGATGGAGTCCCTAATGGCTTTTTTTTTTATTTCTAATAAAAAATTTTCCTTGTGTTGTGTTTTTTTTAAAACAATTTAATAGAAATTCATGGCGGTCATGTCTAATATTGGCGTGACCGCCATAAATTTCGGGCTTAGGGCCAGCTGATAATACAAAGCTGGCCCTAACCTCTTTATTACCCAGCGTGCCACCGCTACCAGGGCCGCTGGAAGAGCGGGGTTCAGCGCCAGAGGATGGCGCTTCAATGAACGCGCCATCTTCTGGGGCGGCTGCGGGCTGCAATTTGCAGCGGGGGGTGCCCAGAAAGCTTGGGCATCCCTGCGCTGCGGATTCCAGCCCCCAGCTGCTTAGCTGTACCTGGCTAGACATAGAAATTGCGCGGAGCCCCACGCATTTTTTTTTTATTATTTCATGAATTTCAGAGTCAAGGTCTCAGAGTCAGAGTCTCAGAGTCAGAATCTCAGAATTTCATGAAATAATTAAAAAAAAATGCGTGGGGCTCCGCGCAATTTCTATGTCTAGCCAGGTACAGCTAAGCAGCTGGGGGCTGGAATCCGCAGCGCAGGGATGCCCAAGCTTTCTGGGCACCCCCCGCTGCAAATTGCAGCCCGCAGCCGCCCCAGAAGATGGCGCGTTCATTGAAGCGCCATCCTCTGGCGCTGAACCCCGCTCTTCCAGCGGCCCTGGTAGTGATGGCACGCTGGGTAATAAAGAGGTTAGGGCCAGCTTTGTATTATCAGCTGGCCCTAAGCCCGAAATTTATGGCGGTCACGCCAATATTAGACATGACCGCCATGAATTTCTATTAAATTGTTTTAAAAAAAACACAACACAAGGAAAAATTTTTATTAGAAATAAAAAAAAAAGCCATTAGGGACTCCATCTTTAATTAAAAAAATCCTCTTCCGTCCGACGCAGTCCAAAACGCGATGTCCTCTCTGCTACATCCCCTGTGCATAAATATAGATGTCTATGCACAGGGAATAAGCAGACTGAGAACAATCTCAGCTCTGCTACATCATCTCTGTGCACAGACATTCATGTCTGTACACAGGGAATGAGCAGACTGAGAACAATCTCAGCACTGCTACATCAGGCAGCAGGCAGGCTCTAGGACCCTGGAGCTGGCAGCCAGCACAGAGGAGAAAGCAGGACTCTTATCTGTGCGAGTTTCCCAGCCAGCGATTACAGTTGCAAAGTAAACGAGTCCAATGCAAATAAATGACAAAACTAGGATTGCTTCAGGCTGAAGCTTCCGAGACACATCTGCGATTTGTAAATCTCACACTACTCGCTATTACTCGCTTCCCCATTCATTAACATTGGACTCGCTAGACTCGCAACGAGTAGCGAGTCCTGTGCTCGGACTCGCTAGAGTCAAGCGATTCCGAGTAATTTAGGATTCGCCCATCACTAGTATCTATATGTATATTACACACAATGTGATTGTCTGATTAACATTGAATAAAGTAGTCATTACTGATTTTACTGCTACTTAAGTGAATTATAGTGAACACAATGTATATAGATGTATCACTCACAACAGAAATACCAATTTATCAATAAAAAGAAGCAGTCACTTAGGCTGGCTTCAGACTGCGTGTCTGATCCGATCCGTAGCTGTCCGCTTGAAGCAGACAGCCGCGGACCGGATCAGCACACAGGACTGGGGGCTATTATGCCCTCCGATCCTGTGTGCAGCCGCACGCAGTTCCTGCTGCTGATAGGTGCCGCGGTCCTGACCTGTCAGCTGGTTCAGCTGCGTGCGGCTGCACACAGGATCGGAGGGCATAATAGCCCCCAGTCCTGTGTGCTGATCCGGTCCGCGGCTGTTTGCTTCAAGCGGACAGCTACGGATCAGATCAGACACGCAGTCTGAAGCCAGCCTAGCAGATCTAGTGCTGCTCACAGTGTGAGTTTCTAATTCAATCAACTCAAAACAGTGGTCACTAATAAATTCACTGATGGATTAAACAAGGTAGACTCTGCTTGAAATGAGATACCAATAGTTATAGCACCTGAAGTATACAGCTGATGGCATAATATACAGTTGAAGGCATAAAATATCGCTTAGTATAACACTTGCACAAAGATCAGTGCACAGGATGAAAGTATAGAGGTCAAAGGACCATTTACCTTAGATTGGCAGCGGTCAGAGTGTGAAGGATTAGGAGACCGGGACCTGGCTGCAAGCGCCAATGCGCATTTCAACCAAGCGTCTTCATCAGGGCGCGTGGTGTGACGGGGGAAGGGGCTGTTTAAAAGGGGGAGCGCACCAATCTGATCGCATGCTTGTTGTATAGCGATGGGCGCTTCCCTACGCTCCGGCGTCCCCGCAAGCGTTCAGCGTCAAGGGGAGGAGACGCGTCGGATCACCTGACCCGCTGCGCTCGTCACCATAGAGACGCGTCACACAGACCTGGCCAACCCTCTAAACTTTCATCTCAAACAAAGAGAAGACTGATCAGAGATGCAGCCAAAAGGCCATGATCACTCTGGATGAACTGCAGAGATCTACAGCTGAGGTGGGAATGTCTGTCTATAGGACAACAATCAGTCGTACACTGCACAAATCTGGCCTTTATGGAAGAGTGGCAAGAAGAAAGCCAATTCTCAAAGATATCCATAAAAAGTCTTGTTTGAAGTCTGCAACAAACCACTAGATGAAACCAAAATCAAACTTTTTGGCCACAAAGGAAAACGATATGTTTGGCGTAAAAGCAACACAGCTCAACACCCTCAAAACACCATCCCCACTGTCAAACATGGTGGCGGCAGCATCATGGTTTGGGCCTGCTTTTCTTCAGCAGAGACAGGGAAGATGGTTAAAATTGATGGGAAAATGGACGAAGCCAAATACAGGACCATTCTGGAAGAAACAAACATAAAGCAAAATCTACAATGGAATGGTTAAAAAGTAAATGTAACCAGGTGTCAGAATGGCCAAGTCACAGTCCAGACCTGAATCCAATTGAGAATCTGTGGAAAGAGCTGAAAACTGCTGATCACAAACGCTCTCCATCCAATCTCACTGAGCTCCAGCTGTTTTCAAGGAAGAATGGGCAAGAATTTCAGTCTCTCGATGTGCAAAACTGAGACATACCCCAAGTGACTTGCAGCAAAAGGTGGCGCTACAAAGTATTAAAACAAGGCGGCCGAATAATATTGCACGCCCCATTTTTCAGTTTTTTATTTGTTAAAAAAGTTTAAAATACCCAATCAATTTCCTTCCACTTCACGATTGTGTCCCACTTGTTGATTCTTCAGAAAAAAATTAGAGTTTTATATCTTTATGTTTCAAGCCTCAAATATAGCAAAAGGTTGAAAAGTTCAAGGGGGCCAAATACTTTAACAAAGCACTGAATGTATGTATATATAGTATATATATAGAATGTAATGTATAGCGTGTATTAATATGTATGGTATAAACATAAGGCCCACGTCACACACACAGATATATGTGCAGATATTGTTCACAGATCTCTGGTTGCAGTGAAATCATGGACACACTGTTCCATGTTGTGGCTGTGTACAAATGAATAATGTGTCCATGGTTTTACTGCAACCAGAGATCTGCGAACAATATCTGCACAGATATCTGTGTGTGTGACGTGGCCCTAACAAATATGTTACGGTATATTAGTAGTTTCCAACTACCTGTGAAGGGCTGAATACTGTATATCTGAAAGGTTCCTTTAACGTTATTGGACAATATACTTTTAGTTATTTAATATGCTTACAATTAAAATGTAAATTTGTATGTATTTGGGACAATACTGATTTTGGCAACCTTTTTTTCTCAGGTGTAACAGCTAAAGAAGTCATCATAGGATCCTTTTTGGCTGTATTGGCTTCTGTGGTCATTGCTGCCATTTTGACAATTTACCTTATTCTGCACAGAAACGTGCTCTATCCAAAGCCACCTCTTCCTTCTAATCTGGTAAGTTGAAAACATGGTGATGTAAAGTTTGATATATCCCTACTCAGCCCCACTTTATAAGTCAAAATGGAAAGCAACTAACAAGCAAGAGATTCTTACTTTGGCCACATAAATGTCAGTTTATAATGTAACAAGGGAAAAAGGTAGCAGATGGCAACTACTGTCAACAGCTGAATACGGCAAGTTCTCACCATTAGATATGAGCGGACTGTGAATGTTCGGGTTCATTTGATTCAGCCAGATTTCAGTTAAAAGTTTGGTTTGGTCCTCAAACTTGACACCGAACGCCATAGAAGCCAGTGGTGACCTAAACTTTTGTGCTGTTAAATTGTCGTAGTAAGGACAAGGGGGCTGCAAAAGGAAGCAAAATGGGAGTTAAAGCAGGACAATTGCCCTGCAAACAAATGTGAATGAGGAAATAAATTAAAGGTGTTCTGTCACCGTAGCCATCATGGTAAAATAGGAAGTAAATGAATAAAATAAAAATTTTAAGCGTGCCCCTACAAAGACTGATTTCAGGGTGTCCCCACAAAGCCAGAATTTTAAGAGTGGCTTCACTGAGCCTGTTTTCACAATTCTGGCACAGAGCCAAAATTTCAGCACCAGAAGCATACTGTACAACTGCTGTAGTTAGAAAGCTTCAAATTGAATTTGGGATTGGGCTGTTGGTCCACTACAAGGCTTGCTGCCGCCATTCCAAGACCCATTGCTTTGCAGCTCCTCCTCAATGCTGTTGACTGAGTGTCCCAGGGGCCTGAAGCAATTACATAGAAAAAATGATTGTTAAAAGTTGACAGTCATGCCTGAATACTCCAGCTAGGAATAATGGATCAGGATCGCTGGTTCGATTTTGTTAGTTGTTTGAACTGGGGCTTTGATTAAGAGAGGACCTGGTGGAAGACAAAGCACAGTAACTGGACTCAGCCATCCAATCTAAAACCACCTCAACTTGCTCTGGCCTCACCACTTTACAGCGATACTTGGGCCTATGAAATTACGCAGATTGTCCTGTCGTCCATGTACACCACAGGAAGGTGCTTCAGTTGGGTGCATAGCAGACAAGGATCAACCACGTCTTCTCCCTGAAGCAGCTACACCACTACCAACAGCATCAGTACCACCAGGGGTTCCCTGAGGAAGGAGCTCGGCAAGCAGCTCCGAAACGCGTCTGAAAATAAAGTGTCGAGCCCACTGGGACGAGGTACTCGGTACCGGACCGGGTCCTTACTCGGGAAGTCACGGGAGGTCCTGGTCCGGTCCGTGTCCCGGGCCCTGGCAATTGAAGGGGGATATTTACAGGGGATGTCACTCGTGATGCCACCCACTTAATGCGGCCAGTGATGGGGGCCGCCGCTGCTGCAGAACCTCCGGGGGTGATGTGATTGCAGCGGAGATGGTGTAGTTCCAGTAGGAAGAACTGTATCCCCCGGGCAGTAAGGGTTAAGTCTATGGTGAAGTTGTAGCACACTTTCTTGCAGACGCTGCAGGGATCTCTCCTCAGAGTTGGGACTGACTGGCTGGAGCTGTGGCTCTGCAGGTGGAGGTCTTTCTGATGCAATCCTGTTAGGAGAGAATCGCTTTCATGCAGAGACACAAGGGAAGCTGTCCCAGGGTTTTCCAAAGCTTTACTCCAAGTTCTTTCAGTTACTTTACAAGTCATTTGCAGTTCTTACAAGTTACAGTACACGGGCACATTCTCCCTCTCCGGGTTCCCTTTGCTCTGCAGCCAGGCCTCTCTCTCTGTGACCCCTCACACAGTCTGTAGTGTCCTTTCCGGGCTATTACATTCTCTTTGCTGCGTGTTGTGCGACACTGGACAGTATGGGGGTGACTCGGGCTTCTGTGAGTCCTAGGGTGTCACTTAGCTGCCTGTCCTTTAGGGTAGGGATCTCAATCTGAAACTCAGACCCCTCGTCGTGTTGTTTGGGGATACCGGGTAAACTAAGGTCCCCTCTAGAGCCGACACTCTACTTCAGCCCAGCCTCCAGCAGTCCTCCAGCCTGAGGCTCTACCAGGCTCCTTTCCTTCTGTTCCTCTCTCTATATAGGAGGGCTACTCCGCCTGCAGTCAGTTGCTTTAGCTGTAGTTCTAGGGCCCCGGGTTACACCATCCCTCTCGGCTCTCTCACACTCCTGGGGATCTGACTCTGGATGGGCTTTCTCTCTCCTCTGGCTCACACTGGCTGAGTACAGATTCTGCGCTCCGTCTGTCTTCACTCTTCCAGGCAGTGTGGCTCTCTACTGCTCAACTTCAGCTCAACTTGCTCCTGTTCTCTGGCCTTCGCATCTCAGCTTCTCTGCTGCTCTTTGGTCTTTACAGTTCAGCTCACTGTGGCCTACTGAACACCTTCACTCCTCCCCCTTCCTATATACTGTCATGTCACCTGACTACGTGTGTGCCCAACCCACTCCTCTGATCCACCACCCTCAATCTCATAGAGCATCTAATCTCAGGGCTGGATGTTACCTCCTCTGACACGTGGGTTGTGTGGGCTGTGAGGGTGTTGGTGTGCAACAATGTCCTACCTGCCTGGCTGCAGTTCCCTTTTGTGGCCTCCTGGACACAGGGGCGCCGCCACAAAAGCTATTCATCACTTCTAACCAGACATCCCGGTGTCTCTGGTGTCATTTACATCGATCCTGCAGCAGTGCGGACCTAAGGTACTTTGTCCGAAAGATTGGGTGGCAGTTTTGACCTGCCAGCCCAGATCTGAGAACCGGTGGGAAGGGGGGATGCTAGCAGAAATTTTTGACGACCCCGGGGGGGGAGGGGGGGGTTTGCTAGCAGAAATTTTTGATGACCGGGGGAGGGTTGCTAGCAGGATTTCTGTGCCGCGGCTCACTTACCATCTCCCCGCCGCCTCCTGCTGCTGCATCGCCGCGCCGGCCACAAAGCGCCGACGGCCGGCCCATTCCCTGACACCTGGGCCAGTCTGCCCCTGAGTATCACAGTCATATCCCCTATTTGATGCTCTCTATTCTTTGCACCCCAAAACATGCAGAGTATTACAAGACCTGTATACAAAGACAGACTGATCAGCAGCTTAATACATTGCCTGTGTACTCAGTGCCCCCACAAAGATTACCCCCACAGAGCCTGGTGCACAGTGGCCACACAGACCTTTTTTGAGATTATCCCATCCCCACAGAGCCTGGACATAGTGGCCACACAGACCTTTTTTAATATTACACCTTGCGATGAGCAAACCTTTGAAAGTTCAAATTCAGTTCAGTTTGCCGAATTGGCAATATTTGCGGAGCAGTTTGCTGAACATCCGAAGCTCATTCAAATCAATGGGAGGCAAAATCAGGGGCATAGAAAACACCTTCAAAGGGGCCCAAAAGCTGTCAAACACAGCTCAAACCGTTTTATAGTGGAGCCCTGCTGTTTTGGCACAGCCATTAGCTTCCTAAAGTATTACTTACCAAGCTTTCGTGTTGCTGTCACAATGCTTTCAGGCCCACTCATGAACGTCACGGCTTCCCCCCTCTTGATTGGGTAAAGTCAGATTTAGCCCTGCGCACCCTCTCTGCCGGGGTCTGTGATTGGTTGCCAGTATGGCAACCAAACTGAAGCCAGATTACTGTAAAAATAAATAAATAATTGAAAAAATGGTTGTGCACTTCACTGTATGTTATATTGCCAGCCAAGGTAACCCAGGCAGCTGGGGGGCTAAAATTGTCAGCATGGTGAGGCCCAAGTGTTCTGGGCCACTGATGCTAAAAATCGCAGCCAGCAGCTGCCCCAGAATTGGCACCTCCATGAGAGATGCCAAAACTAGTAGTTGCTCTGCTCTTCCAATCTACCCTGGTGGAAGTGGCAGATTGGGTAATACAGTGGTTGATGTCAGTTTTTTTGGCAGGTGATATCAAGACCTATTGCTAATGTCAGCCATCAGTATGACAGCCGGCTAGTAGCAGGAATTTCAGTAGAGATAAAAAAAACACACACACACAGAAATCCATTATGTAACCTAGGGCTTAGTGCCAGCTGGCAATATTCAACTGACATTAACACCTTTGTCACCCAGTCTGCCATTGCCACAGGGCAGCTGAAAGAGTCAGGTACAGCTCCTGAAAATGGCGCTACAATAAATGCGCCATTTTCTGGGGTGGCTGCAGGCTGCAATTTGCAGTGGGGGGCTTCCACATGCTGAGGATTTAAGCCAGCAGATGCCTTGGTGTACCTAACTGGCAAGCAAAAATACATCAAATCCCAACGTCTTTTTTTTAAGTTATTTCAAGAGACAATAAAAAAAGGTGTCTCCTGTATTTTGATTACCTATTTATTGGGAAATTGTACAGATTTCTGATCCTGAGCCGGATCTGCAGTGTTCGTGCCAAATTTTAAATTGGGGAACATGTTATTTACAACCAAACACCCTTCTTAAGTTTACCCCCACAGAGACTGGTGCACATTGGACACACACACCTTTTTTTTTAGATTACCTACACAAAGCCTGGTGCATAGTGGCCACAGAGACCATTTTTTAAGATTACCCCCACAGACCCTTTTTTTTTTTAAATTACCCCAACAAAGCCTGTTGCACTACGGCCACACAAACCATTTTTACGATTACACCAACAAATTCTGGAGCACAGTGGCTATACAGACCTTTTTTTAAGATTACCCCAACAGAGCCTAGTGCAGCATGGGCACACAGCATTTTTTAAAATTACACCAACAGAGCCTGGTGCACAGTGGCCATACAGACTCCTTTTTAAAAGTATTGGTATTTATACAGGCCGGGTAATGTGGTGAGGTGGGCAATCAGAGCTAATGCTATTACTCATCATGGCACTGATGGCTGCAGAAGCGCTCACAGCCAAAAACAATGTTGATTGGCTGTGATGCAACCTTTCAACAAACTTTAATAAGCATCAAATAACAAACTCTGACATGGCGTTTCAAAGATGTATTGAGGTTGCTTTGCTGCCTCTAGCTTTTGGTGCCTTTGACTGTGTGCAAGGCATGATGAAATCTGAAGATAACCAATGGATTTTGGGTCACAATTTACTGCTCAGTGTCAGAAATATGGGTTTGCATCCTATTTCAAGGGTCTTTCAGCAGCACAATAACCCCAAATATTCTTAAAGAAGCACCCAGAAATGTATGAAAACAAAGCACTGGAAAGTTCTGAAGTGACCAGCAAAGGGTCGGCATCTAAATCCCATTGACCATCTGAGGGAGAGATCTTAAAATTGCTGTTGTGTGACAGCCATCTTCAAATATTAGAGATCTGGAGCAGTTTGCAAAAGTACAGTGGTCTAAAATTCCAGTTGGGAAGTGTAAAAGCCACACAGGAGAATAGTTGAATAGGTGAGTTCTGGCGGTGAAGTGACAGGTTTCTCTCTGCATGTGTGTATATGGAGAGACCTGTCAGTTATTAGCAGCAGTCAGTAGGATGCTGCTGTGTATCTACCTTTCAGACGAATCCCTGGTGGCTTTTAAAATATGTTTTTCTTTCACACACTGCTCAAACATACCTTGCTAAGGCCGACTTCACACCACGTTGTGTGCAAATATGCCCTCCGGTCCGGTTTGCAGCCTGCTTCCGAAGATCGCAGCTGCTGATTTTACTAGATCGCGGCTAGCGGGCAGCTAGTCGTGGTCCTGAAATCACAGCAGGGGACAGCTGGTGGTGTTGAAGTTTAGCAGCGCTTGGTGGCAAAATTCAGCCTCCGGTGTCCAGTTCCCAGATCCAATGTTTTTGTCAGACCGGGGTGATCCGGCGCCATAGACTCTCATCTTAGGGAGCGCCGGATCGCCCCAGATCTGGGAGGATCCGGCAGGATCCGATTTGGGCTGATATTCTCCCCGGACACAAAAACGTTGCAAGCAATGTTTTTGTTTCCGAGAGAAAAATCTGAATTAATTTGGATCCTGACGGACAGATGGAAACCGAATGGCACATAGCTGCCATATGGTTCCATCCGGCCCCATAGGGCTGTATTATGTTAAAATCGGGTCCGGGGCTGTCCGGTTTAGACCGGACAGCCCCGGACCTGATCACACCGTGGTGTAAAGCCAGCCTAAGGTCATGCAAGTCACTCTTTCTGGTACATGCTGGTCATGGATTTGGGAGCATGTATCTGGTATCAGGCTACTTTTAAAGAGGACCTGTATCCCCCCTGCTGCATGGCAATCTAAATGCAGCACTGAATGCAGCATGTCTGCTGCATTCAGGGAAGTGCTCCCCCATGTGTCTGTGTGATGTGTACCCTGAAATATAGCCTTAGGAAAACTCACTGTTAGAAGCCATGAGGGCAGTCCCTATGGCTGGAGTTAGCTCTATTCACAGTGGCCATTCCCTCCCCCTGCCTCTCTGTGCCACCTCCTACTGTGCTAGCTCTGCCCTCCTCTTCTCCTCCTCTCTGTCACTAATCCTGCCGCATACAGCATGCAGATCATTTGTCCTGACGTCTGTGCCAGATTCCCGCCCTGTATATGCTTTGTTCAGACAGCAGGGCAGGAATCTGGTACTGATGTCAGGACAAATGATTTGCATGCACTGTGAACAATCTGTGTGAAGCAGGATGAGTGACAGAGAGCAGCAGAGGAGGAGGGAGGATCTAGCACAGCAGGAGGTGGCACAGAGAGGCAGGGGAGGGAATGGCTCCCCGTGAATAGAGCTAACTCCAGCCACACGGACTGTCCTCATGGCTTCTAACAGTGAGTTTTCCTAAGACTATATCTCGAGGTACACAGCACACAAACACATGGGGGACTCCTTCCCTAAATGCAGCAGTCATGCTGAATTCAATGCTGCATTTAGATTGCCATGCACCAGGAGGGTGACAGGTCCTATTTAAATAAGGAGATATACATTCATGGACTGTCACCTATAGTTTACTAGTAGTTAGATAAAATTGCAAATATTCCATTATCAGTTTCAAAAATGAAACTATAAAATAAACTCAACCTGAGTACTTGTTCACAGTATCAAAAACTCTAAACTGAGTTTGGCACAGATTACTGAGCTTCTCAGTACAAAGACCCCTTGTTATTCAATATCTCATTATAGAATACCCCCTAAAGTCTCAATACAAGGTAAGACATTCAGAGGCAATCTAATAGACAGTAATAAGATGCTGTCATATTGGGTCCCCAATCTCCCCATACCCATTTGGCCATGCACAGTTGCACAGGTTACATCAATGGTGTGTCCACCTGGCCCTACCCCTAAAAACAAAGGCACCCTTTTTCAATACTAACAGAAAAATAGGAAAGCAAATTAGGAAATCTAAAAGATCAGAAGGAATACAGTACCGTATATACTCGTGTATAAGCCGACCCGTGTATAAGCCGACTCCCCTACTTTTGCCCCCAAAACCTGGGAAAATCTATTGACTCGCGTATAAGCCGAGGGTGGACCCCAGCACAGGTATACAGCCCCCAGCAGTGGTATACAGGCCCCAGCAGTATGATATACAGCAGTCCCCAGTGGTATATACAGCAGCCCCAGTGGTATTGCAGCCCCTATATACAGCAGCCCCAGTGGTATTGCAGCCCAGTGGTGTATACAGCAGCCCCTATATACAGCAGCCCCAGTGGTATTGCAGCCCCAGTGGTATTGCAGCCCCTATATACAGCAGCCCCAGTGGTATTGCAGCCCCAGTGGTATTGCAGCCCCTATATACAGCAGCCCCAGTGGTATTGCAGCCCCAGTGGTGTATACAGCAGCCCCTATATACAGCAGCCCCAGTGGTATTGCAGCCCCAGTGGTATTGCAGCCCCTGTATACAGCAGCCCCAGTGGTATTGCAGCCCCAGTGGTGTATACAGCAGCCCCTATATACAGCAGCCCCAGTGGTATTGCAGCCCCAGTGGTATTGCAGCCCCTATATACAGCAGCCCCAGTGGTATTGCAGCCCCAGTGGTAGTATACAGCCCCAGTGTAGTATCCAGCAGCCCCAGTAGTAATAAACAGCCCCCCCCCTCCTTATCACGTCCCCCCCAGGCTGCGGCAGCTGTGAAAATAACAAACAGTTTATACATCACCTTCCGACGCAGCTCTCCGCTCCTCCGGTCCTCTGCCCTCCGCTCGCCGGCTTCTTCTTCCTTGATGTGCCGACTTCTGTGACCGCGCGCAGGAAATGACGTCATCTCCTGCGCCCGGTCACATGACACTAGCACAACAAGGAAGAAGAAGCCGGCGAGCGGAGGGCAGAGGACCGGAGGAGCGGAGAGCTGCGTCGGAAGGTGATGTATAAACTGTTTGTTATTTTCACAGCTGCCGCAGCCTGGGGGGGACGTGATAAGGAGGGGGGGGCTGTTTATTACTACTGGGGGACCCATATTAAGGAGGGGGGCTGTGTAGTGCAATATGCACGGCATCCCCCCGCCGCTGATGGACGGGGGGATGCCGTGCATATTCATTGCACTAATGAGGCGGCCCCACGTGACCGCCTGCGGTCACCGCGGCCCCCTCCTGCCTCCTCCAGCCCCCGGTCACAGCCCCCCCCCCCACAGCATACCGTATGACCCGTGTGTAAGCCGAGGGGGGGACTTTTCAGCCCAATTTTTGGGCTGAAAAACTCGGCTTATACACGAGTATATACGGTAATTTGTATTCTAAGGAAGTGATTAGTTGGCATGCAAAAGTAAAAAACATTAAAGGGAACATGACCCCTAAAAATCAGCCCCCAGACCATTTATACCTGTCACTGCACCTCCAGTAATGCATTGTAGGCATCCCTTTGTGTAAAAAAAATGGTATTTGTAAAGTATCTAAAAGTGCTTCTATTACCTTGCTTTCTGCGGCTTCTCAGTGCTTGAGAAGTCACACAGGGCGTTTCCTGTGGCTTCTCAGCACAGCGTGCAGATCAATTTATCACGCCCAGATGGGCATGCTAATGTATTGTGAGCTCCCTCGCCCCCCTCTGTGGCGCCCCACGTAGTCAGGCGTCACAGAGGTGTAACTGCCCCAGCTGCAAGTGGACCCTAGGTTGGTGGGTGGGACCCAGTCCCAGCACTCCCACATTAGCTGAGCCATGGGAAGTTACCCGGGAGGGGATATATACACCTCTAGATGGATCAAGGAGGGCCCTAGAAGGAAAGGGAGGACCCCAGAGTGGAGTGGCCATACTCCAGGAGATTCTACAGTCCAACACGAGAACGTCGGGCCCGAAGATCCGGCCAGAGTTCATCTTTGCAGTCGGCAACTGGCTGCTGTGGTCTGTACATCGCCACAGCACCCTGCCAGACGGAGTGGTCTGCCTGCTTCCTCACCACAAGGGAGAGGACCCCCAATACTACCTACTTGGAGCCATTGGGTATAGGCCCATCCTAGGCGGGGAAGAAAGGACACGGGTTCGTTAACTAAGGTACACCATGGGTTCCAACATGCCACCTGGGATCCACTTGCAGCTACCCGTAGAGTTACCTGTTATTATAACATCTTGCTGAACTGTGAACTTTGTTTGATGCTGCTACAAGTTGATAGTAAAGTACCCAGGAGAAAGTGACTTTGCATGTGTGTAGTTTTCTCTATCAACCTGCTTGTTTTCAGGGACACTGCCTGGGGGACTAGCTCTACCTGTAGGGAGCTTTGCCAACTCAGCCGCACTACCATCTACCTCCGGAGGATTGTGGCGGCGCTGGTGACCCATCACCAGGTGCTACAGGTGCCATCACGTGACAATAACTCTTATCCCCCGTAAATACACCCTTTTTGAAGTGTCACCCAGGCCAAAGGCTCAGGCGCTGCCACCCGTAACACCCAGAAAACAGCCACTGAGCCTGATACCCGAGTACCCCAGGGCCTGGGACTCGACACATCCATGGGCGATATAGCCTGTATGATGCAAATCGTGTCATATCCATATCATAGGACTTTGCGCTGTGCATTGCGCATGCACAAGTTTTCTCTATGGCAGCTAGTCTGGGATTAGCTGCCGCAGAGCCAACTTGCGCATGCGCTATGCGCAGCGGGAAGTCCTATGATATGGATATGACATGAATAACGTCTTACAGCCTATACCACCCATGAAGGGGGCGAGGGAGCTCACAATACATTAGCATGCCCATCTGGGCATGAATTTTTGATCTGCAGGCGGCGCTGAGAAGCCACAGGGAACGCCCTGTGTGACTTCTCAAGCACTGAGAAGCCGCAGAAAGCAAGGTAATAAAAGCACTTTTAGATACTTTACAAATACCATTTTTTTACACAAAAGGATGCCTACAAATCATTACTGGAGGTGCAGTGACAGGTATAAATGGTCTGGGGGCTGATTTTTAGGGGTCAAGTTCCCTTTAATTTTACTACTCCCATGATATCAGCCTTCTATAAGTAAAGAGGTTTAATGTAGAATCCTACACAGACAATAGTTGAAATAATTGACTTATCATGTGATATACACTACGCATAAAAAGTTAGGGATATTTGGCTTTTGGGTGAAATTTCATGGAGAGCTTAAAATACATTTTAACCTAATCAGGTGATCTTAAAGGGAACCAACCAGCATGTTTTAGGCCTATAAAGTGAAGCTGGTGCCTTACAAGCTCTGGATAATAAGTTTAATCATATCTTTACTTCATTGATTACATGTATGATTGCAAAGAAAACTGTTATCAAACATTGGGAAATCTGTGCAGCAAAGGAATGGAGTGAGCAGTACATTAGCATAAGAGGGGCTGGGTTTCTTTTATTACTCGCCTGTTTGCTCTAAGACCAACCCTCCACCGTCCCTCTCTCCCTCCCCCTCTCACTTCCTCCCTGTCACTGTATACCCAGAGACAGGGTGTCTGACATTGTGCATGGAGATAGATCGCGCAATGTCAGACTCCTAATTGCCCCAGATCATCACTTCCTCTTGCCTGCGTGCCTGTCAATTTCACAAGGCTTCTCCTGTCACCAGAGGGGGCAGAAGAAGACCCCGCCCCCTCTAGAGAAGACCCCATCCCCTCTAGAGAAGACCCCCACCCCCTCAAGCTGTGCGTCCCCGGTCTCCTCACCACACAGACACAGATTGCAGGAACATCCAGAAGAGGAGACCAGGACAGATCGTCGCTATTGTGACCTGTCATCATGATCTGTAATCACAATAGCTGCAATCTGTCCTGGTCTCCTGCTTGTGACCACTATCTGTGAGGAGTGGAGACTAGGAATGTGCACATACTGGAGGGGCAGGCTTTTTTCTGGAGGGGGTGGGATCTTCTCCTGCCCTCTCTTGTGAGTGGAGAAGCAGTGTGAAGCTGGCAGGCTCGCAGGTGAGAGGGAGGGATGATCTGGGGCACATAGATTGCACAATGTCAGGCCCCTATCTCCTTACACATTGTCAGATGTCCTGTCTCTGGGTATATAGTGACAGGGAGGGAGTGAGAGGGGAGAGAGAGAGGGTGGGAGTAGGGATGGGGGAGGGCTTGGCGTAGAGTGATAAAAAGTAACCCAAGTAAAGAGCTTATTGGCAAAATTCACAACAGGTGTTTGATACATGAATCACCGAAAAATGTTTGTAGTTCAATTAGAATTGGTATTTTAAGTCTTCCTCATCATGCTCTTAACATTTTGACATCATGAAACCAAGGGAACATCTAACAATTGATAAAAAGTATCTCACCATTGTGAAGCTTGGAGCAAGATCCCTTCAGATGGAAGTGGCGACTGAGCTTAGAGTGTCACAGAGTGTCATCAGCAGGTCCCATCAGAGATACATAAAGAATGGAAAAGTCACAGAAAGGCATTGAAGTGGACGTGAACAAAGCCCTGCGGAACTGGATGATGAATGTAACATAACTGAAGGCCCATTAAAGGGAGATGAGAGGCACTCAAGTGTCCTGTCAGACCATTTGGAACCATTTACATCAGCGTGGTCTGTGTACAAGGGGGCATAAGTGCTGTTAAGTGATAAAAGTCGATTCACACTGTTCAGAAATAATGGACACCAGTGGCGGGACAAGGCATTTTGGTGCCCTAGGCAGGTAAGGCAAACGGCGCCCCCCGTGGCCACGCATTGGGCAATAAAGTCCACTTTTTTCTATTTTTTGTGCTGTTTTTTCCTTTTTTTACACTCTCTATTATATATTACACACACACACACACTTGAGACTGCTGTGGGCTGAATACACAATAGCTGTATCAGTCACGGTTCTGACGATTCTTGGTGCCAGCACCAATCTGTCCACGGTGTTTCTGGAGAGCTGCAGCTTGCAGATCGCTTCAGGGTGCCCCTTTCCTGATCACCAGCGCTCCGGCATTCAGCCTGCTGAGCACTCAAACAACCCAGTCCACACTTCCAGTTAGCGGTTCATCACTTCCGGTTAGCGTTATAGAAATGAAGTTGCAACATCGTAGGATCAACGGTGTTTATTCCCTCTTCGTGTGGTCTTACATGGTGCGGGTGGGAGGACGGGGGGGTTCTCAAAGGCGATGGCCGTTTCACACCGCAAGTGGCGCTTCAACAGGCATATAGTCCACCATATGCCTGTTGACTATATGCCTGTTGAAGCGCCACCCCACAAAGAGTGAATAAACACCGCTGATTGTGTGTTGCAACTTCTTTTCTATAAATCTAAACACAATAGCTGTATATACAATAGAGAATACAGAATAGAGACAGCTGCTACCTGTATACACAATAGAGATGGCTGCGGACCGTATACACAATGGAGAATGCTGCTGGCTATACATACAATAGAGAATACACAATAGAAACTGCTGCTGGCCATACACAATAGAGAATACACAATAGAGACTACTGCTGGCCGTACGCAATAGAGAATACACGATAGAGACTACTGCTGGCCGTACGCAATAGAGATGGCTGCCAGCCATATAGACAACATCCCAACAGCTTCCCTTTATTCCGACAGCCTCCCTCCATCCCGACAGCCTCACTTCATCCTTCCTCCATCCCAACAGCCTCACTTCATCGCGATAGCCTCTCTCCATCCCAACAATGTCCCTCCATCCTGACCGCGTCCCTCCATACTTCCTCCATCCCAACAGCGTTCCTCCATCCCGACAGCCTCCCTCCATCCTGACGGCCTCCCTCCTTCCATCCCGACAGCCTCCCTCCATACTTCCTCCATCCCAACAGCGGTCTTCCATCCTGACAGCCTCCCTCTATCCCAATAGCCTATTCCATCCTGACAGCCTCTCTCCATCCTTCCTCCATACCAACAGCCTCCCTCCATCCTGACTGCATCCCTCCATCCTGACTCCATACCAACAGCCTCCCTCCATCCTGACTGCATCCCTCCATCCTGACTGCATCCCTGTCTCCCCCACAGCCCCCGTCTCCCCCACAGCCCCCCGTCTCCCCCACAGCCCCCCTGTCTCCCTCATAGCCCCCCTGTCTCCCCCACAGCCCCCGTCTCCCCCACAGCCCCCCTGTCTCCCTCATAGCCCCCCTGTCTCCCCCACAGCCCCCTGTCTCCCCCACAGCCCCCCTGTCTCCCCCACAGCCTCCCTGTCTCCCCCACAGCCTTCCTGTCTCCCCCACAGCCCCCCTGTCTCCCCCACAGTCTCCCCCACAGCCTCCCTGTCTCCCCCACAGTCCCCCTGTCTCCCCCACAGCCCCCTGTCTCCCCCACAGCCTCCCTGTCTCCCCCACAGCCCCCCTGTCTCCCCACAGTCTCCCCCACAGCCCCCCTGTCTCACCCACAGCCCCCCTGTCTCCCCACAGTCTCCCCCACAGCCCCCCTGTCTCACCCACAGCCTCCCTGTCTCACCCACAGCCTCCCTGTCTCACCCACAGCCCCCTGTCTCCCCCACAGCCCCCCTGTCTCCCCACAGTCTCCCCCACAGCCCCCCTGTCTCACCCACAGCCCCCCTGTCTCCCCACAGTCTCCCCCACAGCCCCCCTGTCTCACCCACAGCCTCCCTGTCTCACCCACAGCCTCCCTGTCTCCCCCACAGCCCCCTGTCTCCCCCACAGCCTCCCTGTCTCACCCACAGCCTCCCTGTCTCCCCCACAGCCCCCTGTCTCCCCCACAGCCCCCCTGTCTCCCCACAGTCTCCCCCACAGCCCCCCTGTCTCACCCACAGCCCCCCTGTCTCCCCACAGTCTCCCCCACAGCCCCCCTGTCTCACCCACAGCCTCCCTGTCTCACCCACAGCCTCCCTGTCTCCCCCACAGCCCCCCTGTCTCCCCCACAGCCTCCAGCATACCTTACCATTGGGGAAGCTGTGGATGCGGAGCAGGGGTGCCGGAGCCCGGAGGGCGCACATCAGCAGGACGCTGCCTGCGAGCCGAGGAATAGCTGCGGGCCTGCGGCAGCTAGCGGTGGGCGCCACCATGTTCTTTGTGGCCGGCGCCCACTAACAGTACAGCCGGTCGGTGAAAGCTGAGACTTCAACAAAATGGCCGCGGCTAATTGGAGACCGCGGCCATTGTGTAGAGGTCTCAACCTCTATTGACCGGCTGTACTGTTAGTGGGCGTCAGCTACAAAGAACATGGCGGCGCCCACCGCTCCCTGCCGCAGCTTCTCCCCGCAACTCCAGGGCCGGGCGGCGGTGACCGGACTCCGGTCAGGCGGGAATGCGCCCTGCCCAAGATGGCGCCCTAGGCGACCGCCTAGGTTCGCCTAGTGGTCGTCCCGGCCCTGATGGACACCAACAATATTGGAGACGTAAAGGAGAGCCCAATGCATCAGCCACTGTTGTCACCCCACTGTTGTCACCAGATGAGCCTTTGGAGCTGGTGGTGTTACAATGTAGGCAGGTGTGTCTAGAGTCTAGACAATACAGAACAGCCCTACACTTTATGAAAAGTACACAAGCCCCTACTATTTGAATAACATGGATGAATATGCCTCAACTCATCGATGTTGCATATGTAGGGAACGGCTGCTGGGGATTGAGGTACCTAAATGGAGTGACCTGCACTTTCTCCAGACCTAAATCCCATAGAAAACCTACGGGATCAGCTGAGTCATCATGTAGAAGCTGGTAACTCAGAATTTAAATGACTTGAGGACCACCTTTCAAGAAGAGTGGGATGTCATGCCTCAGCAGACAATAACTTGACTTGTGATGAGCATGAGATATCCTTGTCAAGCTGTAATTAGTTCTAAAGGTCACATGACAATTTATTGAACCATTGACATTGGGTAGGGTCACATTGCAAACATGAATTGCATTCACCGCATCCGGATCCGGATGCGGTGAATGCAATTCCGGTCACACACATTTTTTGTCAAAAATGTGTGCAGAATACCGCACTGCGGTCACCGGATGGCTCAGGATGTGTAATCCTGAGCCATCCGGTAACTGCATAGTTTGCTGATCCCGGCTATTGCCGGGATCAGCAAACTGTCCTCTGCCTATTCAAGAGTTAAATTTAGTAAGTAAAGTACTGTTTGAGGTCTGTAGGGGGGGCTAAGACCCCCCTACAGACCAGCCGCCCACTCCGGTGGGCTTCTACTACAATTTCCTATGGCACGGGGCTCGGATGAGCCCCGTGCATGTCTCCAAACCTCCCGCCCCCCCCTATCACTATACAGGGGTGCCTGCACCCCTCTTGTATAGCGATTCCTGCATGTGGCCCTAAAGTTAGAATACAGAACACATGTAAGCTCATACTTACATGTCATCGTCGGCAGTGTAGTGTGAAATCCCTGGGCGGGGCTGTTTGCTGCAGCCTCCGCCCCCTCATTCCTTATGGCCGCCCCCTCTGTGCCTCATCCAGTGATGTGAGGGCGGCCACGTCATGAAAGGGGCGGTGCTAACCGCGTCACATATTGAGCCCCGCCCCTTTCATGACGTGGCCGCCCTCACATCACTGGATGTGGCACAGAGGGGGCAGCCATAAGGAATGAGGGGGCGGAGGCTGCAGCAAACAGCCCCGCCCAGGGATTTCACACTACACTGCCGACGATGACATGTAAGTATGAGCTTACATGTGTTCTGTATTCTAACTTTAGGGCCACATGCAGGAATCGCTATACAAGAGGGGTGCAGGCACCCCTGTATAGTGATAGGGGGGGGCGGGAGGTTTGGAGACATGCACGGGGCTCATCCGAGCCCCGTGCCATAGGAAATTGTAGTAGAAGCCCACCGGAGTGGGCGGCTGGTCTGTAGGGGGGTCTTAGCCCCCCTACAGACCTCAAACAGTACTTTACTTACTAAATTTAACTCTTGAATAGGCAGAGGACAGTTTGCTGATCCCGGCAATAGCCGGGATCAGCAAACTATGCAGTTACCGGATGGCTCAGGATTACACATCCTGAGCCATCCGGTGACCGCAGTGCGGTTCCCAGAAACGCTGCGAAAACTGCTGCCTGCATGATTTAAAACGCAGGCAGCAGTGCCGGATCCGGCCACCGGATGGCTTGTGAAGCCATCCGGTGTTTTGCATAGGCTCCTATGAGGAGCGTTTCCTGGTCCGGTTTGGAGCTTTTTGAAAGCTCCAAACCGGATCAGGATTTATAAAACAAAACGCAGATGTGACCCTAGCCATTGTTTTGGGGTATACCCCCCGCTGTTGTAGGCTTTTATTTCAATACATTATTTGAGATGAGGAAATGACCTTTGCATGCTTCCACTTAAATGATCTACTTTCATGATAAAATATCACTGTAGCGTGCACTTTTTACATTTCCCATGAATTTAATCTGAAAGACAAATATCCCTAACTTTTTGAGAGTAGTGTATATAGATTAAGAGATGAGAGATAGTTATTATAAATTCATATATAAAGCCTGTTGACTTTATCTTTTTCTGTTTATCTTAATGTTCATTTAATTCTTCTTTGTATTGTGTTAGAAGAAAAATATAAACTTCTACAAAAATATAGTAATAATAAATAGTAAAGCAGCGCTTTACAATACAGTGGGTAATAGACGAAAATACACAGTATAATACAGTAAGAAAATACACAATATAATACAATAATTCCAGTAGAGAAAGAATACAGTACAAAAATAGTTAAATGGAAGCTAGCTTATGCCCCCGCTATCACTGTCTGTAGCTGCAGCTTTATAATACTATTCTAATCATCCCTGTCTGAGCTCATAGTGTAATGTGAAAGGTGAAAAAAAAGCATTTATACACTTACATTTTCTTATCTGAATGAGGCAGTCAGACTACAGCTTGGAGGAGGTAGACAATCTGGTAGTTTAACACCACGATTTTTGGCTGTCAGGTTCCGTCCGATGTTTTGCAGGAAGCACCGGACAAAAACCTGGCAGCCCCAGACAAAACAGAACCGTAGGGCAAATATGCCTTTCCATCCTGTTTTCTTCTGGATATCCTCCCTGCGCACGGCTGCCACTGTCCAAGTGCTGAAATTTCAGCAGTGGAGCTCTCTACGTGCTGAAATTTCAGCCATTGGCTCTTTTAGCTGCGCTGTCCAGGCACTGAACGAGCGTGGCTTGAATTTCAAAGCCGCTGCTTGTTCCGCACCTGGCGTCTGGGAACTGGTCTGATTTTTTGATGGATCCAGGGCGATCCAGCGCCCATTGACTCCCATGTTATGGGGCGTCGGATCGCACCGGATCTGGTTTTGATCAATTTTTGTCCCGGACACAAAAAATGCTGCAAGCTCCGATTTTGTGTCCGGGGCAAATAACGAAATCCACTGGATCCAGCTGGACAGACACCAAACTGGATGGCAAATAGCTGTCATCTGGCTCCATCCGGCCCCATAGGAATACAATAAGGCCAAAATCGGATCACACTGGACAGCCCCAGATCCAGAAAATCGTGAAGCCGGAAGAATAGTTAACTCACCATTAACTTGCATGTCCCCTTCATGGTCGGCGGAGCTAAGTGAGCAAACTCCTATTGTGCTATGGGGACTTAGCTCCACCTATTAGAGTCACATGATTGTGACATCACATCAGGTCTCCCAGCATGTTCTGACATTCAGCTGAAATGTTAACTATTAACCTGCTAGACAGTCTACCTCCTCCAGGCTGCAGACTGTGGCTCAATTACATAAGAAAATGTAAGTGTATAAATGCTTTTTTTCACCTTGAACATTACACTATGAGCTCAGACAGGGACAATTAGAATAGTACTATGAAGCTACAGGTGCAGACAGTGATAGCTGGGGAGGCATAAACTAGCTGTCAGGTTCCCTTTAAAGTAAAAATGCGTCCCTAGGGTATTTTAAGACTTTATGGGGGGAGACAGTGTGAAATAAATGAACAAAGTAATACGGTAATTTAATTTAAAAGGCAATATAAGACAGAAAAAAAGCATGACTGACTAAAACAAAAAAAGAGGCAATGTCAATCTGAACTTTTTTTAGTCCCAGTGATGTTGAAAAAAAAAATGTCCAATATCAATTCATTTAAGTGGAAAGAGGAACACAATTTTAAATATTTTTAGCAGTTCATTATGGTTGGTAAAAAAAATAAAAAATGGGATAGAGATTTATTTTAATAAATTAATTATTTACATTGATAGATCCTATAAAGACATACATCTTTAAACCCAAAGTCATGACATTCCCCAACCTGGCACTTTCCTGTGATAATGTCCCCCTTGCTTGGCTCATTCCTGTAATGTCCCCATTTTGGCTCTTTCCTATACTAATGTCTGCTATCCTCTATAATGTTCTCCATTCTGGCACCATTATGTTATAATGTGACCTATGCTGGTCCCTTCATGTAATAACGTGCACCATCCTGGCTCCTATGTGTAATAATGTCCTTCCTGTATAATGTCCCACATCCTGGCCCCTTAATTTATAAATGTCTCCTATCCTGAACCCCTTCCTACAATAATGTACCCTATTCTAGGATCTTTCTTATAATAATGTCTCCAATCCAGGTCCCCTTCTTGTAATAATGTCCCCCATCCTGGCCACTGTATTTAAGATTATTCCTATCCTGGGCGATTTCCTGTAGTAAAGTCTTTCTTTCTGGCCTCTTTAATAATGTCCCCAACCCTTGGCCCCTTCCTTTAAAATTGTCCCTCATCTTGGGCCCCTTCCTACAGTACAATGATGTTCCCCATTCTAGGCCACTTCCAATAATGATGTCCTGCATTTTGAGCTTCTTACAGTAATAATGCCTCCTAGTCTGCCACTCTTTTCAAATCATTTTTTTTCTTTTAATTAAACAAATTTTTCTTATCTTCCCTTGCTCCCACAATGTGTGGGCACCCTCTTCCTTAGTCGGCATAGGGTTTGGCAACTGACATCAGTGTGCTACCCATGGGTTGTGGAGGACATCACTGCTATGCGCCACCCATATGGCCATGCTAACATCAGCTGCAGGCCATTGATTGGCTGGTGGAGTGTTTTGCAGTGTAGGGAAACCGTGGGTCTCTTTGCTGGACTACAGTTAATCTGAATGTGCATTCTTGAAAGTACATTTAACTGACATAGGTGACATCAGTGGACTCCCTTTGCACATAGGCAAGATCGCGACTGCATTCTCTGTGATTGCAATCGTTATTGCCCTGACAAGACTTACTCTGAAACGGGGCTAGGGTGTAACACTTGCCTTGGCTTTCCCTACAGCTATGCCCCCACTTTTATTACAGCTGGTTAATCCCATTTAAGTTTAACTCTTTTTTCTTCTTTAAAACAGATTTTACATCATAAAAAATCAAGACCAAGTGACCACAAATCTGATGTTAATTTTATGGTCCCATCGATATTTGAAGGCATGGAGCTCTCTAAATACATTCCTTCGTCAGATGAAAATGCCAGTGAGGATCTGCAAAACAAGCGCTATATTTCTACTGAAACTTGGAGAAAAGACTATGCCAACTGTAGACTGAAAGACATTGATCACAACTGTCTCCTTGTCGAAAAAATGGAGCTGAGAAACTCGACTTATGGCACGAAAACAATTTCACTACATAATCAAAATGTTTTGATTACTCCTCAAGCAAGATACACAAAGATAGAAATGTTATCCCGTCATACACAACTTTGTAAAGATAAAGGCTATTACAATGACTTCATTACAAATGTAGACCTTTCCCATGAACCAGGACTTTCATATGTAAATGAAGATGACAATTTTAATAATTTATACATAAATGATCGCGAATGTTTGTATAGCAATATTATTGAAGGAAAGTAAGTACCGTAAGCATATTTATAATAGAGCAGTAAATGTCTTCCCATGAAAAGTATGTATTGCTACATGTGTCACAATTTAGTTTATCCAAGCTGGTTAACATTTTACTTACTGATAGTTCCAAGTTTTTAAAGCAGATCATTTACCAGATTTGCCAATAAAAGTAGTACATATTGGCCTTAATATCTCTCTTAGCTGTAGATAAGGTCGGTGTACGTACTGTAAAACTATGATTTTACAACTGTAATTTAGCAACAATTAATGTTGAATTTCTGTTTCTTTGGTCAAACTGCTGCCATATTTGCAATTCTTCACTCTTGACATTACTAGACGCTTGCTATCTAATTATTTGGGTAATGTATTTTATTAAATGTAAACTAATTCTTCTGGTAAAATAATAAATCTTCCTCAGGAAATTGCATGTGTAAAATAATTACTTATTAATACTCATTATCTCACACCTATCTGGCTGAAGTGCAGGTCCCTGTGTGGTCTGTGCCAACACAACAAACAGTCATATCACCTGGCTGTTGTGGCCTGTGATTGACTGCGTAAAATGGTGCGGTGTGGTATGTTGTGAGCGAGTGATGGACTGTGGTCCTCAGTGGCGTAACAACCGGGGTCGCAGGGGTCGCAAGTGCGACCGGGCCGGGAGGTACAGGGGTCCGGCACCCATCGACCCCTGCAACCCCTGCACCTGCTTTACATGGATGTGCGTCCCTGAGGACGAACATCCATGTCACTGTGCGGCGCTCTGCTCAACCGGTCCCCAGGAGGCTGATCACGGCCGCCAGAGGACTGGCAGGCATTGCAACTTTAAAATTCCCGTGGCTGCTGCATGCTGCACTGTGATGAGGTCATGTGACCTTATCACAGTCAGGACGGAGCTGCCGGCGAGAGTGGTGAGCAAGAGCTACATTCAGGAGCTGCAGAGAGCCCTCCACAGCTTCTGGAGAGGGGGAGAAGGGGAGAGAGAGGGGGGAAGTGTGTGTGTCTGTGTGAGGCGGAGGGCTGTACAGGGGAAGTGTGTCTGTGTGTCTGTGTGTGTGGGGGAGGGCTGTACAGTGGCAGTGCAACTGGGTGTGTGGGGGGCTGTACAGGGACAGTGTGACTGGGTATGTGGGGGCTGTACAGGGAAGTGTGACTGGGTGTGTGTGGGGGGAGTGCCGTACAGAGGGCAGTGTAACTGGGTGAGTGGGGCAGGATGTACAGGGGGCAGTGTGTCTGTGTGAAGAGGATGTATACTATATGAAGGGCTGTGATGCTGCATTATATTATCTTGGGGACTGTGATGCTGCATTATAGTATTTGGAGGGCTATGAGGCTGCATTATATTATATGAAGGGCTGTGATGCTGCATTATATTATCTGGAGGTCTGTGAGGCTGCATTATACCATATGGAGGGCTGTGAGACTGCATTATAGTATATGGAGGTCTGTAAGGCTGCATTTTACTATAATGGAGGACCACATATACCAGGATAAGAGCATATTCCAGGAGGAGGATCATATATAGCAGGATGAGGGACATTAATACATAATTAAGGGGAGAGGGGTCAATTTGTGAGTCTTTAGAGGATTTAGAATGTTACATGGGGTCCATACATCTCACCAATGTGGGCACGTGGGGGAAGGGGGGGCCCAGGTCCAAATTTCGCACCTGGGCCCTTCGGACTCTAGTTACACCACTGGAGGTCATGGCTGGCTGCGTGGACTTGTGTGGTGTTGGCTGTGCCTCTTAGCAATCCATAAGTTGCCGCTGACTGTTCACCGTTCACCCTGACCATTTACAGACTCTAAAGCTTGCACGCATATGAAATGAAGCTGGAGACTTATACTCAGATTCAGTGCGTATTCCCGGAGACCCGATGGCCTGTGCGCAAGCCCGGGATCTACTAGTAGTTAGCTGTGATGTCAGGCCAGTCACAGAAATCAGTCAGAATCCTTTGCGTGGGCATAATATGAAGAGGATTGTGACTGAAGCGCTATGGAGCACCACCCTGATGACTGAAAGAGAAGGTCTGTGATGCCTTCACCTAACGCAAAAAAAGTGTTTTTTTTTATAGATAAATACTGGAAATCTTTGAGAACACCATGTTAGTGATGCACATTGCATCACTAACAAGGCATTAGTAGAAGTTTAATATAGAAAAATTACAAGACAGGTTCCCTTTAATAACGGGACCTTAGGAAATGGCACATGGTGGATGAGTGCAGAGATTTAGCACTACACTTATTCACTTACTGATCTAAAATGCATTTATCTAGTTTTCTGTTATTGCAAGTAAATGACTAAAATGTTAAAATCAAGCACAATCTGTTATGTGAAATGCCAAATGTGCTGTACATTGCACTGTAGATTGTCAAACTCAAAACGAGTCAAACTGGTTATTCCTGAACCAGTGAAACAGGTAACAATACTATTACAGTAAATTGCATAAGGCTGCTGCTTCCTTAAAGAAGCTCTATCAATCATGTATATTTTTCATTTGAAAGAGCAGCGGTAGGTGAGTATATTAAATGACACTAGATCACATACATATATACATACATTTTATTTAAAAAAATAAAGATGGTAGTGTTTCTTTAACTCATTGCTGACAAGCCAAGCCTACATCATTTCCAGCAGTGGATGACTGGTTTGTTCAGATATCATTTGTCTCTAAAATTCATCAACATGTAAAATGCCACTGTCACATGTGCATTGTTTTTTTTTTGCTATTTTGCCATACTAGGAATTTTTTTCCCGCTTTCCAGTACATCACAAGATAAAATGGTTGTTGTTATGTAAAAGTACAACTCATTCTGCAAAAAAAAAAAAACAAGCCCTCACATGGCTATGTCAATGGAAAATTTAGAAAGTATTAACTCTTGGAATAAGGGTAGATAAAATGAAAGAACAAAACTGAAAAATCACCGCATTGGGAAGGGGTTTAAGCAGGGGTGGAATTCAGCCGGTTCTCTCCGGTTTGAGAGAGCTAGTTGTTAAAATTACTTCCAGATCCCCCAGCCGGCAAGAAGCATGCCCAAATTCAGTTCTAAAGACTGGGGACATGCTGGTACCAACTAAATGTGCATTGAATTGTGTAATGAATTACTGTATGAAAAGCAACCATCTTTCCAAACTGCAATAGTTAAAAAAGCAGCTAGTATTTTGGAGGCCGGCAGTTGATGTCCGCGCATCAATATATATAGCAGTGACGTCATATGCCGAAGTGCGCACCAACATCAGCTGCCCACTACTTTCGATGGAGCAAAAAGATAGAAGAGGATGCTGTGGGTGAGATAGAAGGTAAGAAGAATCTTTTGTGTGTGTGTTACCAAAGGAATAGGGATGGGTAAAATGGTGGACTAAGTGACAAGGATGGGGGCTTAAGACCATGACAAGGGACATAAGGGACAAGGATGGGTGACATATGGGTAACATAAAGAAGAACCTGTTGTTAAAGATTTTTTTTCTCCCATCCCTGGATTAAAGGAAATCTGTCATCTCCACAAATATAGTGGTAATCTGCAAGTAGATCATATAACCTACTGTATATATTATGTCTGGTTTGCTTACTGAAAGAGCAGCTATGGAGAAAATGAATTGCTTCCAGTCATCATAGTAGTGTAAAGTTTGTGTTAAGACCCCCGGCAACGGTCAAGATCTGGACCAGTTTCAATACAATGATGCCACTGACAGGAAAGATGACCTCCCAAACTGGGGGTATAATAATAACAATATGTCAAACTTGTCCCCGTTTTTATGGGGAGGAAAAAGTAAATTAATCTTAAGTCTGATAGTAAATGGACTAAACAATAAACTTAACCCCAGCAACTTTTATCAAATAAGTTCCTACCAGAAGAACGCCCACATACCCTTGGTCCCAATGAGAAGGTTCTTCCCGTGGGCCAACAATGACACTCCCTTCCCTAAATGTGTCTGGACTTACACAGGGCTAGCTCCTATGGAGAAGCCGTGATAAGTGACCTTTCTTCTGGTTCACAATCTAATTACTACCCCCCAACCACTTAAATCAGGTTCACATTACAACACTAAGGCTGGTTTCACATCACGTTTTTCTGCAATCCGCTGCTGTCCATTGTAAATCGGACAGCAACGGATCTGATTTTGGCCCAATGTAATCCTATGGGGACGGATCGGATTTGGCCTTAATGGCATCCGATTTGCCTCAGCCAAAATCTTAGACTGCTGCGATTTTGGACTCCGCTGCAAAAATCAGATCAAATCGGATCTGATGCGATCCGCTTAAAATATTATGGGAGTCTATGGGGATCAAATCGGATGGAAAATCGGATTCGATATCGGATCCGATTTTTGTATTGAGCATGCTCAAACTCCAAGACCTCCCACAGCCCTCCCCCATTTAAATTGGATCCGTTAAAAAATCTAATGGGATCGAATGCATCGGTCCGATTTTTTATCGGATCCGATAAACGGATCGGATAAAAAATCAGACCAATGGAATCTGATTTTGAGAATCCAATCCAATTTACAATGGACAGCGTCGAATTGTGGGAAAACGTGATGTGAAACCAGCCAAACAGTTACAACAACCGTATTTCATTTACAATCACAGGAATCTATTTGCTAGCCATTTTGTTTAATCAGCAGTCTCTGCTAGGGATGGGCGAATCTACTCGCTAGGACTCGTTACTCGGCGAGTAGTAAGGGACTCGCAGGACTCGGTACTCTGCGAGTTTCCCAGCGTTTACTCGCACGAGTCCAATGCAAATCAATAGCAAACGCTGACAAAACTAGGATTGCCATTGTTTGCATTAGACTCGGCTACTGTGCCAGTGATAGCAGGGAAACTCGCTACTGTGCCAGTGATAGCAGGGAAACTCGCTACTGTGCCAGTGATAGCAGGGAAACTCGCAAATAACTGCTGTTACATTGCGAGCCGAGTCCAGCTGTCTTCTCTGTGCAGCTCCAGGGTCCTAGAGCCCGCCTGCTCACAGAGATGATGTAGCAGAGCTGAGATTGTTCTCAGTCTGCTCATTCCCTGTGCATAGACATCTATATCTATGCACAGGGGATGTAGCAGAGAGAACATCGCATTTTGGAATACGTCGGACGGAAGAGGATTTTTTTAATTAAAGATGGAGTCCCTAATGGCTTTTTTTTTATTTCAAATAAAAATTTTTCTTTGTGTTTTTTTAACCCTTTATTGGAGATTCTTAGTGGCTGGGTCAAACGTGGCCTGACATTAAGAATCTCGGGCTTAATACCAGCTTGTATAACAAAGCTGGTATTAACCTCTTTATTACCCAGCGTGCCACCGCCACCAGGGCCGCTGGAAGAGCGGGGTTCAGCGCCAGGGGATGGCGCTTCAATGAACGCGCCATCTTCTGGGGCGGCTGCGGGCTGCAATTTGCAGCGGGGGGGTGCCCAGAAAGCTTGGGCATCCCTGCGCTGCGGATTCCAGCCCCCAGCTGCTTAGCTGTACCTGGCTAGACATAGAAATTGCGCGGAGCCCCAAGCATTTTTTTTTTATTATTTCATGAATTTCAGAGTCAGAGTCTCAGAGTCAGAGTCAGACTCAGAGTCTCTAAGTCAGAGTCTCAGAGTCAGAGTCTCAGAGTCTCAGAGTCAGAGTCTCAGAGTCTCAGAGTCAGAGTCTCAGAGTCTCAGAGTCTCAGAGTCAGAGTCTTAGAGTCTCAGAGTCAGAGTCTCAGAGTCAGAGTCTCAGAGTCAGAGTCTCAGAGTCAGAGTCTCAGAGTCAGAGTCTCAGAGTCAGAGTCAGAGTCTCAGAGTCAGAGTCAGAGTCTCAGAGTCAGAGTCAGAGTCTCAGAGTCTCAGAGTCAGAGTCTCAGAGTCAGAGTCAGAGTCTCAGAGTCAGAGTCTCAGAGTCAGAGTCTCAGAGTCAGAGTCTCAGAGTCAGAGTCAGAGTCTCAGAGTCAGAGTCTCAGAGTCAGAGTCAGAGTCTCAGAGTCAGAGTCAGAGTCTCAGAGTCAGAGTCTCAGAGTCAGAGTCAGAGTCTCAGAGTCAGAGTCTCAGAGTCAGAGTCAGAGTCTCAGAGTCAGAGTCTCAGATTCAGAGTCTCACCCTTAGAGCCAGAGTCAGAGTCTCAGAGTCAGAGTCTCAGAGTCAGAGTCTCACCCTCAGAGCCAGAGTCAGAGTCTCAGAGTCAGAGTCTCAGAGTCAGAGTCTCAGAGTCAGAGTCTCACCCTCAGAGCCAGAGTCAGAGTCTCAGAGTCAGAGTCTCAGAGTCAGAATCTCAGAATTTCATGAAATAATTTAAAAAAAATGCGTGGGGCTCCGCGCAATTTCTATGTCTAGCCAGGTACAGCTAAGCAGCTGGGGGCTGGAATCCGCAGCGCAGGGATGCCCAAGCTTTCTGGGCACCCCCCGCTGCAAATTGCAGCCCACAGCCGCCCCAGAAGATGGCGCGTTCATTGAAGCGCCATCCTCTGGCGCTGAACCCCGCTCTTCCAGCGGCCCTTGTGGCCGTGGCACGCTGGGTAATAAAGAGGTTAGGGCCAGCTTTGTATTATCAGCTGGCCCTAAGCCCGAAATTTATGGCGGTCACGCCAATATTAGACATGACCGCCATGAATTTCTATTAAATTGTTTAAAAAAAAAATACAACACAGAGAAAATTTTGTATTAGAAATAAAAAAAAAAGCCATTAGAGACTCCATCTTTAATTAAAAAAATCCTCTTCCGTCCAACGCAGTCCAAAACGCGATGTCCTCTCTGCTACATCCCCTGTGCATAGATATAGATGTCTATGCACAGGGAATGAGCAGACTGAGAACAATCTCAGCTCTGCTACATCAGGCAGCAGGCGGGCTCTAGGACCCTGCAGCTGTGGCAGCCAGCACAGAGAGCAGACAGGACTCTTATCTGTGCGAGTTTCCCAGCGATTACAGTTGCAAAGTAAACGAGTCCAATGCAAATAAATGACAAAACTAGGATTGCTTCAGGCTGAAGCTTCTGAGACACATCTGCGATTTGTAAATCTCACACTACTCGCTATTACTCGCTTCCCCATTCATTAACATTGGACTCGCAAGACTCGCAACGAGTAGCGAGTCGTGTGCTCGGACTCGCTAGAGTCAAGCGATTCCGAGTAATTTAGGATTCGCCCATCACTAGTCTCTGCAAAAGATTCAATTTAGATAAATGGGTGCCTTGGGAGCTTCACCACAGGCTGTGGTACTTTTGGATTGTTACACCGGATTGTTTTGGTTGTCAATTTCATTACAGTTCATGCTTTGCTGCTCCCATTAAAGAAAAGTCATTCAAATAAGTCCAATTACCTGGCTGACCTTAACTAGCTTGCTGGATCAGTAAAATAGCATTCAACATAGATGGATGAACAAAAGGTACCATATGCTTGGTTGTAACAAAGATTATTTTACTCTCTACAGGCGCCACATGATTCCTCAGAAGATGGCCACCTTCTTCCATTGCTCACCTGCTGCTGGACTTCCCCACCCTCTCCACCAAATAAGGGTTGAGGTTGACTGTCCCAGGTGTCACCAAATAGGGGTAGAGGTTGACTGTCCCAGGTGTCACTTTTCACAGGAGCATAAAACTGCTGCACTCCGCAGGGGACTAGGTTCGCTTGCTCAGGTCCTTTCCTTTTTTTCTTTCTTTTTCACAGGAGCTGAAACAATGCACGTCTAGTCCCTGCTCCATCTCTGTGGTGACCAACTGTCCCTCATCACACAAGCCTCATTTCTCCCACCTGCTTCACTGGCAGAGCAATGATGCATTAAAAGTATGTTATCCAGCCAGCAACAAAATTGTATTTTTATTGCACAGTTCTTTTAATACATCACAACTTATACAAAATTATTCAAGCTTTGTTTTTTTCAATACTTATTCATTTCAGAACAATAGCAAGTGTTACTGACTTCTGGTGGTCAGATGTTATCATTACATGTGTGACCCATATTCATAGTTACAACTGAAATGTATAGCTCTGTACAGCCTCTTACATTTGCACACTGTAATCACTTACCTGCAAATTGACTGAAAGCTTGACAGCTTTTTCCAACAACAATTAGATGGTTTAAACTAAGGGCCCCGTTATACATAACGATGTCCCAGCGACCCGACCAGTGGTGGCAACCAATCAGCAAAGCAGAGCACGGGTTGGCAGGCATTTTGAATCCCGCGCCACTGATTGGCCGCCGCCGGCCGCGGTGACCAATCAGAGAAGTAGCGCGGCTTGGCGGGGGATTTGAATTCCGGCCGCCATATAGGAATACCTATAATGTGGGTGTTCCAATATGGCAGTCCGGGTACTACCACTGTAAGCCGACGCCGGTCATCTCCCAGCTGGCTCACCGCGGACCTCTGTGCGGCAGTAGATGAGTCGCAGCCTCCGTCGGATCTCCCGACGATAGCCGTGGCCGGACACATGTATCCTTGCGATAGCGACGCCGATGCGTCGCCGTCGCCAGGTTTCAACTTGGCGTGAGTTTGAATACACGCGTCTGTTTTGCATATGCTTCCCTCATTGGTTGCCACGGCTGGCGGCGACCAATGAGTGCTGGCATGCAATTTTTGGGACAGACAGACACTATTAGGTAATTATATAGTAGATACCTACTGCAGTGTCAGTGTACAGCAGTGTCGGTGTGCAGCAGTATTAGTGTTGTGCGGCAGAGTCGGTGTGCGGGGGTGGCGGTGTGCGGCGCTATCAGTGTTGTGCGGCGGTGTCGGTGTGCGGTGGTGTCGGTGTACAGCAGTGTCAGTGAACAGAAATATCAGTGTTGTGCGGCGATGTCAGTGTGCGTCGGAGTCGGTGTTCAGTGGTGTTGGTGTACAGCAGTGTGGGTGTACAGCAGTATCAGTGTTGTGCGGCGGTGTTGGTGTGCGGTGGTATTGGTGTGCAGCAGTGTCCGTGTTTAGTCGCTGGCCAAGACTAATCAGTGGGGGCAGAATGGAACGGGACAGGATGGAGCGAGCGGGTCAGGATGGAGCCAGCAGTGCCGGTGTGTGGCGGTGTCGGTGTGAAGCGGTGTCTGCGGTGTGTGGCGGTGTCAGTGTTGTGCGGTGGTGTTGGTGTGCGGCGGTGTCAGTGTACAGCAGTGTCAGTGTGCGCCAGTGTCGGTGTGCAGCAGTGTCGGTGTTCAGTCGCCGGGCGAGACTAATCAGCAGGGGCAGAAAGGAGCGGGACAGGATGGAGCAAGCGGGGCAGGATGGAGCCAGCAGGGCAGGATGGAGCCAGCAGTGTTGGTGTAAAGCGATGTCGGTATGAAGCGGTGTCAGTGTGAAGCGGTGTCAGTGTGAAGCGGTGTCGGTGTGAAGCGGTGTTGGTGTGAAGCGGTGTCAGTGTGAAGCGGAGTCAGTGTGAAGCGGTGTCTGGGTGCAGCGGTGTCGGTGTTCAGTGGCCAGGCGCAACTAATCAGTGGAGGGAGAATGGAGCGGGGCAGGATGGAGTCAGGGGGGCAGGATGGAGCCAAGGGGCAGGATGGAGCAGGGGGGTAGGATGGAGCTGGGGGGCAGGATGGTGGCAGGGGGGCAAGATGGAGCCGACAGGGTCAGATGGAGCAGGCGGGGCAGGATGATGGTGGGGGGGTAGGATGGAGGCGGGAGGCAGGATGGAGCGAGCGGGGCACGATGGAGCGAGTGGGACAGGATGGAGTGAGCAGGGCAGGATGGAGCCGGGGGAGCAGGATGGAGCCAGTGGGGCAGGATGGTGGCAGGGGGGCAGGATGGAGGCAGGGGGGACAGGATGGATGTGGGGGGCAGGATGGAGCAAGCGGGCCAAGATGGAGCTGGGGGAGCAGGATGGAGCCGGGGGGGCAGGATGGAGCAGGGGGGCAGGATGGTGGTGGGGGGGAACAGGATGGAGCTGTGGGCAGGATGGAGCCGGGGAGGGCAGGATGGAGACAGGGGGCAGGATGGAGCTGGGGGGGCAGGATGGAGCCAGGGGAGGCAAGATGGTGGTGGGGGGACAGGATGGTGGTGGGGGGAAGGATGGATGCGGGGGGGCAGGATGGAGGTGGGGGGGCAGGATGAAGACGGGGGGCAGGATGGAGCTGGGGGGCAGGATGGAGGCAGGGGGCAGGATGGAGGCGAGGGGCAGGATGGAGGCGAGGGGGCAGGATCCCCCTCGCCCCCCTCTGTTCTCACCTGTCTTCTCCAGCTACAGAGTCGCACTCTGTACAGCGGTCATGTGACAGGGCGGGCTGTGTGATGTCACACCAGCCCGCCCTGTCACATGACCGCTGTACAGAGTGCGACTCTGTAGCTGGCTGGAGAGGACGGATGAGAAAGAGGGGGGAGGCAAGGGGGTGGCAGAGGGTACTGGCGCCGGTGGTCGCCGCGGCCGGATGCATGTATCCTGGCGCCAATTTTGAATGTGAGCGGCTTTTTGCATATGCTGCGCTCATTGGTTGCCGCGGCTGACACGCGATTTCGGTGACAGACACGATTAGGCAATAATATAGTAAATTTCTTCAGGTATTAATTATATGTTTTACTAGGTTACGTTAAAGAGCAACTCCAGTGAGAGAAAACTTTTTAATACAGCTCCTGCCCTGCGAAATGATGAAGCAGAGCTGTACACTGCAGTTCTAGGATCTATAGATCTCTTATAAATTGATAAAATCATACCTGCTCCTCAGCTCTGACCCCCACCTCATGGGACAGAGGATTTTCAGCCTGACAGTCTCATGCTGTTGGTGAGAAAAGGAGGTGTGTCAGGAGCATGGCTGCTGGGATCTGCAGGCCCATCCTACATTCTAGTCCACTGACATTTCTGTATAGATAGGAGTTGTGGCAACGGGCATAGCCGCCAGCCCCATGCTCACACATACAATGCTTTCCCTGATATACCATCCTATGTCACAGGGGATCCAGGCTTGAAATAGCAATCATATGAAAAACAAAAGAAATACAGGGGGCGCACTAGTGCATTATCAATGTTACCAGCGGGGGATAATAATATGCGTGTTCACTAACCTATTATTGTTGTGCAAACCCCGCACAACAATGGTGTAGATTTTGGAAGCCGTCGGGGTCTCCTGTCTCCTATTAAAAGTTTTTTGCGGTGGTGTGGAGACAAGTTGAATCAGCTCCGTCCCGGGAGTCTCGGCGTCCTCGCTCGCTTCCTTCTGTAACCCCACCTGCTGCCGCCCCACGTGACCGGGCGCACTGACACAGGCAGGTCCTGTGTTTCTCTCCTGGTAAAGGATTTAGCTCGGTCTGCAGGTCCTCAAGTATCAACGAGCTGCTCTAGCCGTGTTCTCTATGCGAGATGATAAATGTGAATTCAAAAGCACGGTCTCCTGTAGGGCGCTCTAATTAAGGCCAGGGACTCTGCTTGTGGAAAGTCCTTTTATTAGAAATCCTCCATCCGCCACGACATGTTTCGACGGTGTAGTACCGTCTTTCTCAAGTGGAATGAAATAGCAATCATGTCACCAAGCAGATAGAAATGCATGCTGTGATCCTCTGATGTATGATGATGCATAATGTGTACTGTTATGGTGAGGCTGGGAGCACAGGCAAAGTATTACAATGATCGATTCAGCTCTGCCCTTTAGAAACATGGTATCTTCCTATCCCTACAACATTCAATGGATAATCATCATCACTCACTGGAATGTAGGATGATCCTGCAGCTCCCACAGTCTACGTCCCTGACACACCTCCAGTTCTCTGCTGCTGCATGAAGCTCTCAATTTTCTGTCCCATGAAGGAGGGAGGAGATCAAAGGAGCAGATATGATTTTATTGATTTATAAGAGATCTATAGATGCTACAACTGCAGTGTACAGCTCTGCTTCATCATGTAGCAGGGCAGGAACTATACTAAAATGTTTTCTCTCTGCGGAGTTTCTCTTTAATTAAAAGCATTCTGTTATTTGTCCTTTCATAATACAATGCCCTGGGGCACAGTTTAACACCTTAATGACCTTTGGCCTGTACATCCTAGATCACAGGTACATCATGATCTAGTTCATATAGCTACACTCTAGCAATTTTGCAGGCCTGTGCCCGTCCAATCTTTACCGGGTCTCCGGCTGATGTTCTAGCCAAGAGCTGGCATTCACTGCCAAGAGTGGTCCCTGCGCCACTCTGGGCAATTTGACCCTCCAAATGGAGTGTTCGGTATCCATCACGATGCTGAAAGGATTGGGAGAGGGATCGTGCTCCCTCTCCCCTCTGATGGGTGCCCCGTGATATAATCGCGAGGGCCTGATCTTGCCATGGTGACTCAATGTTGCCATAACGACGTATGGATCACTTAATTACAGAAGCCTAAGGATATCTGCAGTATGTTTTCTGAGGCTTGTGACAATGCAGCTCTGACAGCTCCACTGTACTGCAATGATCGAGCATTGCAGTACAGAGTAGATGAGATCAGAGCTGTTAAAGCTGATGTGCAATAAAGGGGTTAAATAAAAATGTTAAACAAAATAAAAAAACTAAAAATATAAAAAAGCAGAAAATAATGAGCAAACAAAAATAAAAAAAATTCCAATAAATAGTTATATATATGTAAAAAAAAAAAACATCAAAAATCTCACGTTTAGGATCACCGCATCCACAACTCCCGCTCTGTAAAACTGACAAATCAATTAAACCCTTGAGCGAACACCATAATAATAGTATATAAAAAAAAAATAGAAAGAATAATGTATTTTCATATACAGCTGATAAAAAAGTGGAATAAAACATGATTAAAAAGTCATATATGAATAAAAATTGTAGCACAGAAAATGTCAACTTGTCCTGAGATAAACAAGCCACCATTCAGCTCAATCAGCAAAAAAATAAAAAAGCTATAGCTCTGAGAATAAAGGAGTGCATAAACATTTTTTTCTAGTATTTATGGTGAAAAAGCGGCAAAACATAAAAAAAACTATATAATCGATGAAAGAAGGAGCGGCACTCACCAAAACTTGAATGCAGTGCTGGAAATTTATTCCAGGAAAAGCGAGGTTACATCTGTGCAGGGAAGAGAGTGAGGCATGCAACTGTTTCTTTGAGCTAAGCATCACCATTTATGTCCACTGCTGACAGCTGCAGAGACTTTGATAGAAGCCCTGAGCATTATGGCTAGTGCCCGATCTTCTTGTGTTTACATAAAAAAACTATATAAATGTGATATCACTGTAATCATACTTACTCAGAGACTAAAGCTGTCGTATCACTTTTATGACTCGTAAAAAAAAACTTAAACAATAGCTGACTTGCTGTGTCTTATTAATTCTGCCTCACAAAAAGCAGAATAGAGAGCGGCAAAAAAAATATTATGTGGTCCAAAATGGTACAAATAAAAACTCCAACTCATCCCACATAAAACAAGCCCTGTGGACAGAAAAATAAAAAAAACTATAGCCTTCAAAATTCAGTGATGTAAAAACCCTTTATTTTGTACAAAAAATGGCACTGCAAATGGAGTCAGCAAACCATTTTAGGAACATCTGTACTCCAAAAATGGTGTTTCTTCCTTCTTGAGCCAATCAGTGGTTTTCCACCAGATATCGTGTATCAGCGTACTCAAGAGAAATTCCAAAACAACTTATGGGGTAGAACTTCACCTGCAATTCTTGGGAAAATGAAAATATCTAGTGCCAAAACAACATTTTTGTGGGAATAATCAATTTTTTTTATTTTCACCTTTCTGTGTTGTAAAGGTCTGTGAAGCACCTGTGGGTTTGAGGAGGTTGCCATACATCTAGATAAAATCCTTGGGGGGCTCTACTTACCAGAATGGGGTCACTTGTGGGGAATGCCTTAGTTTAGGTACATCAACTGTTCTCCAAATGCAACATGACACCCGCAGACCATCCCACCAAAATCTGCGCTTCAAAACATTGCTCTTTCCCTTCCAAGCCCTGCCATGTGCTCAGAACGTGGTTTTCCACCCCATAAGGGGTATCATCATATTCAGGGGAAATTGCAAAACAAATTTTGAGGTCAATTATATCCTGTTGCCCTTGTCAAAATGAAAATATTGGCGCTAAAAACATTTTAGTGGAAAAAAAAGTTATTTTTCGTTCTCACGGCTCAATGTTATAAGATTCTGTGAATCACCTGGGGGTTCAAAGTGCTCATCACATATCTAGGTAAATTCCTTGGGGGTGGTTAATTTTCAAAATGGGGTCACTTGTTATGGTTTTTACTGTTTAGGCACAGGGGCTCTCCAAATGCGACATGGAATCCGCTAATGATTCCAGATAAATTTTCATATAAAACGTCAAATGGCGCTCCTTCCCCTCCAAGCCCTGCCGTGCACACAAACCGTGGTTTTTCACCACATATTGGGAATCAGCTTACTCAGAAAAAGTTAAGCAACATGTTTTGTGATCCATTTTCTCTTGTTGCCCTTGTTAAAAGGAAAAATAAAATGGAGCTAAAACAAGATTTTTTGTTGAAAAAAATTAACTTTTTCATTTTTACTACTCAACAATATAAAATTCTGTGAAGCAATGGGAGGTTCAAAGTGCTCAGCACATATCTAAATACATTCCTTGGGGGTTTAGCTTCCAAAATGGGGTCACATATGGGGGGATTTCCACTGTTTAGGCACATCAGGTGCTCTCCAAATGCGACATGATGTCTGCAATGGTTATTAGAGGTCCTTTTTATGTTAGTCTGAGCCCATTAAAAACATTTTTATCTGCTAGAGAACCGTTTTACCAACTTAGCTGAGATTACAAGATACACTGCAGTAGTCTTTCTACATGAGATTTCTGTCCAGTACTTGAGTTACTTCGGGGAAGGCAAATAAAAATAGCAAACTATGTGCTAACGTTGAGCTAGCGGCGAATACTGTGCTGTTTGAACCCTGGGTTGGGTAAACTTCAGAATGCGACAAGATAAATGAACAGGAAAGAGCGGTAATAAATCTTGCATTGTTTACATGCTAGGGTTTGAAGAAAGGATGTGGGCAGAAGACATATTCTCTCACTTTCCCTCAACTGTAGGAACTGAAAATGTGTGTGATTAAAGTTTAGCTGCTTTTCTTTAACTACTGAGGAAATGATAACTTATCCTGGCAAGTCTGTTTTAGTAAATACTCCTCTAGAGAAGCTTTTCTTCAAGTTCTGCATTTTGGTGTTTCCCTGAAGGATCTCCTTGAAATTCCAGAACTAATTGACAACTGGGTGTTAACAGCTGGGGGTGTGGTCATCACTGCCCAATCAGGGCTAACACCATCAAACTGTATTAGGACACACCCTTTGAAAAGGGTTGTCATTTTATTAAGACATTTTCACAGGATGGACCAGCAGAGTTCACAGAATTGGCATTTTATGGGGCACATAAGTATTCATTAAAAAGAACATGTTTGCAAGGGTGAGAAGTCATTTTTAATACACATTTTAATTTGTATAAAACCGTGAAAGCCTATTGAAACAATATGATTGGAATTTATCAATTTTGTTAGTGATATGAGAATAGATGCTGCATGTAAACTGTTATCTGTGCTTTTACTTCTTCAGAAAGTAGATACAATTTTGACAATTCCTATTATATGAGAAATTGATATTTCTATAATAGTTTACCCACTGAAAAATTTATAGGCATAAATTATGTGTTCCTTAATTGTTGGGAGTACAACTTTTTTCCAACTTTTTTGGGAGCCGATATATTTCATGCAGGAGGCTTTTTGTCTAATTTTTTGAAAATCACTGTAGTCAGCTGTGACTTAACTCCTTCTCGATCATTTTGCTAATCCATAACCTTCTTCTAAGACTGGGGTCAGAAAAGCATATGACATTGGATGCAAGAGCATTGGTTTCAATATGCTAATGACACTCTGCTGCGAACGTGAACTGAGTGTCATTCTACTGTGATTTCACCCTGCAATCAGATCACAGCTTTGGAGAAGAGGGAGAGATTAATATCTTCATCTACTCCCTTGCAAGCCTCTGTGTATATCGCACTGCACTTGAAAGTCATCCTGGTGCAGTACGATTTTTCACACATATCCATAGACTTATTTGTGTGTGAGTGAGCCGAGACTCGCTGACAATCGCAGCATGCTGTAAGTTTTTACTCAGTCCGATTAGGGTGGAGGAAAAATTTACACATCTGAGCTGCCTAATTACTTAACAAAAGGACAAGTGCAATGTGAGACTTTCTCGCATTGCACTCATGTGAGTCATACGCTAGTGTGACTTCGGCCTTAATCTCCAATCAGCATACATACACTATATATGTTACAGTGTAGAATTGACCATATCAGATATATTGTTTGGAATGTGTTTTTAGGCCAAGTCTTTTCGTCAGCTGCTTAATAATGCTTTTCCTCATTTCTGAAGAAGTTTATCTGTCCTTTTTGTTTTTAAGACTCCAGCACCTTCACTTTTATGGCAGAAATAGGGAGTACTATGGCATAAGCATCATGTGCTGGCTGCTACTCTGTTCCCTGAAAATTGCCTGGCACAAATTCCTATGCTTCACATTTGGTGCTAGCTTGAGGAGTAGGTAGGACTTGGACCAAGGTATTCAACTAGGGGAGCCACTAGGTCCAAAGAATCTGAATCACTGACATGTGACTCAGAAGAAGACTAGAACAATGCTTTTTGGGCTTAATGTTAAATGCTAAATGTTGTGGAAAACTACCGTATATATACTCGTGTATAAGCCGACCCATGTATAAGCCGACCCCCCTACTTTTGCCCCCAAAACCTGGGAAAACGTATTGACTCGCGTATAAGCCGAGGGTGGACCCCAGCACAGGTATACAGCCCCCAGCAGTGATGGTATACAGCAGGTCCCCAGCACAGTATACAGCCCCAGCAGTGATGGTATACAGCAGGTCCCCAGCATAGTATACAGCCCCAGCAGTGATGGTATACACCAGGTCCCCAGCACAGTATACAGCCCCAGCAGTGATGGTATACAGCAGGTCCCCAGCATAGTATACAGCCCCAGCAGTGATGGTATACACCAGGTCCCCAGCACAGTATACAGCCCCAGCAGTGATGGTATACAGCAGGTCCCCAGCATAGTAAACAGCCCAGCAATGATGGTATACAGGTCCCCAGTATAGTATACAGCCCAGCAGTGATGGTATACAGCAGGTCCCCAGCATAGTATACAGCCCAGCAGTGATGGTATACAGGTCCCCAGCATAGTATACAGCCCAGCAGTGATGGTATACAGGTCCCCAGCATATGGAAACAAAAGCTAAATGCGACTAAAACAACAGTACACTGCAGTAAAAATATTAAATGCGAGTGCAGTATAAAAAATTAATGTAACAAATACTGGGTACTTAGTCCATCCGTTGTTTTGCGCAAAAAAAAGTTATTTCAAGCCACGTCACTAACTTCAAAGTGTACCCATCTCTGACGCAGTCCTAACTGTTGTATTCAAAAACCTGACTAGTGTGAATGCTTACCAGTGAGCAGGAGCCAGCAGGACCAGCCAACTGTTTTTAATTAAGGTCCCCAGCATAGTATACAGCCCCAGCAGTGATGGTATACAGCAGGTCCCCAGCATAGTATAGAGCCCAGGCAGTGATGGTATACAGGCCCCCCTCACAGTATGGTGCCCCCCCCTCACAGGATGGCCCCCGCATGCAGCGCTGCTCACATACATTACCTGGCTATCAGCTGTCACCCTCCGCTGGCGGATCGTTCTCCTGGTTCCGGGCTGCATCTTCATCTGTGTCTTCCTGCTTGTGGCCGGGGCTCATCGCGATGACGTCATCACGACCCCAGCCAGTCATGTGACAAGCAGGAAGACACAGATGAAGATGCAGCCCGGAGCCAGGAGAGCGATCCGCCACCGGAGGGTGACAGCCGATAGCCAGGTAATGTATGTGCGCAGCGCTGCATGCGGGGGCCATCCTGTGAGGGGGGACGCCATACTGTGAGGGGGGCCTGTATAATGGCACTGACTTGTGTATAAGCCGAGGGGGGGACTTTTCAGCCCAATTTTTGGGCTGAAAAACTCGGCTTATACGCGAGTATATACAGTAATTGAAAATCACCCTGAAAACACCACGGTCAAATATGGTGGTGGCAGCATCCTACTATGGAGATGTTTTCTTCAACAGGGACAGGGAAGCTGGTCAGAGTTGATAGGAAACTGGATCGAGCAAAATAGAGGGAAATCGTCAAGGAAAACTTGTTAGAAGCTGCAAAAGACTTGAGACTGGGACATTGGTTTACTTTCCAGCAGGACAATGACCCTAAACATATTGCCAGTGTTAGAATGGAATGGTTTAGATTTGTTCTCCAACTCCAGTCCTCAAGGGCTGCCAAAAGGTCATGTTTTCGGGGTTTCCTTAGAATTGCACTGCTGATAATATAATTATCTGTACAGGTGATAATTCAATAATCTGTGCAATACTAAGGAAAGCCTGAAAACATTATCACATTACATCACAAATGCAATGCATTTTATACAAAGATGCATGACACAATTTACATAACAATACATCGGTGCCACTGGTGTCTTCAGGGACATGAACATAACCAACTAAACAACCCTCCTACATGGACAATATAATTTACCAATGCTTTTGCATGGGGCCAATGTGCTTCAAGGTATGACACTCGCTGTAACTTTACTGTAAATGATATTGATTTTTTGTATACACAGGCGAAATGTCTTGAAACCCCATGCAAAATCTGGGGTTTCTGCCTGCAATGTGCTCTTTATAATACAGCTGTCCTATTATTTGGCAAAGGAGACTTTTAGTCCTGTTTGCATCAAGCCTGGGTGTGAAAGTTACCTCAACACCTCATCTAGCTATGCCCCTGTGTAGAGTATGAGGAAGCTCGTTTACAAATTACTGAAATAAATATGTTGTTAGTTTAGTATAAATCAATATACAATAAATATCAGTTATTTCTATTTCTTTAATGTTTATTGAAGACACTGACAGTTTTTCTCCTGTGGTAGAAGCATGAACTCATGAACTAGAACGGATAGTGTCAAAGAAATGTAAGCATTGAGAAACATTAAGGGAATCTTAGTTCTAGTTTTGCGGTCTAACCACACAACATACATTTGATATTTACTATTTCTGAGGGAAACAAGTGTTCGGTGAAGGTATATCTATTCATAAAACATCAAAGGGAAGCTGATCTAGGAGACAATTCTGAAGATTTGCAAAAACAAAATATGTTTTTTTTCTGCAAAACAGGAAGGTAGTAGAAGCTTTAACGACCAATTTAAGCATAACTGAAAAACTGGGTCAGCATACCAGTCAGTATAACTGCAAAATCTAGAAAAAAATACAATGAATAGATACCATACAGTAAGTGAATATGTAGTAGAATTACGTGTAAAAAACAGAGAGAAATTGGTTGACACCATTTTGATCAAAAAAGCAAATATGCCATTAAAAAGAGGTAAGGTGTACCCATTTAGGATAATCCCTATCTCAAGTTATTCACTTAACTACTTATTCACTTACTGCGGGGTATCTGATCATTGTTTTTATTCTAGGTTTTGTTTCTTATTGGCCAAAGTGTGAACATCCACTCACACATTGAATTTATACCAACAGTTAAGCTGGCCCAGTTTTTCCGTTTTGTTTCAGTCTCTTGTATTTCGTATATTTGGAGGAGGGGGTATGCCTTGAAAATCGAGCTTTCCAAAGGCATTTGTAAGATCCAGATTCTGGTCTCCCCCGCTTCTATTTTATATTTTGAATCCAGCTAGCATTTAGCTGGGTGAAATACTAGAATTACAGTTAGAGACCATTTATTTATGGTTTTTATTTCAGGTTATGTATGTAAACGATGCAGTGTGATTGTTCACCTACACATTGTTCTTACACTAACAGTTATGCTTGCCCATTTTTCTTAGGCTGGGGTCACACTTTGAAAGGTAATTGCGGTCACTGCATCCAGACCCAGATGCGGTAACTGCAATTGCCTTCAGACACATTTTTGTGTCCAAATCTGTTCTTGAAACCGGAATGCGGTAACCGGATTGCAACGGATGTGTAATCCGGCGCAATCTGGTTACCGTATGCTTTGTTCATCCCTGCTGCCACAGGGATGAACAAAGGGTTAAATGTTAATAATAGTTGTGGGCAACATGTCTCTAGGGGGTGCCCACCCCCCCTAGAGACATGCTGTCCACTCAGGTGGGCATGAGAGGGGTTAATGTAGTAAGTATAGTATTGATGGCCATTGTCGGCTTTGTGAATTTTATGAATGTATTGTACATATTGCACAACAAAAGGTTTAATTTTTCCACAGGTACATGAGGTATTGCAAGAGGCTACAGAATCCTCCTCTCAGGGTCGTCGGCTTACAGGACGTGGAGGTTGGACGCATGTAAGTATTTATAGCTAAATACCCAAAAATGCTTTTACTTTTATGCATGTATAAATTTTTATTTTATTGTTGGCTTCCCTAAGTCCAACCAGGAAGATGAGGAAGATGTATTAGATGGGGATCTCCTCATTGACCTGGTTCAGCCAAGGCCCGCTTTGTGTAACTAGTTGGACCACCGTCATTCTGATGCCTACTACACCCAATGGCTTTGGGAGGAGATGTGCGGTGCACTGTTCAGTGGCCAAGGCTGAACATCAAGGGCCTGGGTCGCTACTGTAAATATTTGAACTTCTTACTATCCTATTGATGGATCTAAACTATTGTCAATTACAAACTTTTTTTTTCTTAACAGGCAACAAAGTCATCAAACTCCCGGTGATGAATGCGGGACAGTTAGGCCACGTGCACACATTCAGTATTTGATGAGTTTTTACCTCAGGATTTGTAGCCAAAACCAGCAGTGGCTAATTAAATACAGAAGTGGTGCAGGTGTTTCTACTAGACTTTTCCTCTGATTTCTGCACTCCTGGTTTTGTTTACAAATCCTGAGGTAAAAAACTCATCAAATACTCAGCGTGTGCACGTGGCCTTACATGAAGGAAGTTATGAAGGAGATGCAGGCCCCCAGTGGATTGGGGCAAAGAAGGTCCTGATACAAGTTTTCCAAGGCCTTGATATTCCTGAGACCTACATTGGCACGTCGAAGGTAAATGTTCATTGATTGTGTGAACAAAGTGTTTTCATCTTTTTAATCAAATGCTTTTCTCTTGCAGTACACACAAATGAAGGTTAATATTAATTCTTGTACTTTTGTTCCACAGAACCCATGGCAGCATACTGGAGCCCTCAGCGAGAGTATTCTCCAAACTTCATTTTGTAGCTGTCCCATAAAATCCCACGAGTGGCACCCTGGAGATAAGCACCAGCCAGGGTGATGTAAGCACCTCTGCAGCACCATCCTTGGAGGTCTGTAGCAGTGGACAAGAAGTGCCCACAGTTTTTCCCCTATCTGAGCCCTCTGACGCCGCCGACACCACTCAACCGACTTTTCAGCCACTTTGACAGCACCAGAGAGCGACAGGAGTCTTCTGCCTGAGTTTTTGCATCTGAGTGCAGTCCATCAGGATATGTGGAAGCAAGCATCCCAAGAAATGGCTGATGGCTTCAGACTCTTGAACACAAGCCTGATGCTGCATTCATATTTAAATAACCCACACACCATTTTTCTTTTATTGATAGCCAGGCAGATGGAAAATCTTGGGCCTGATCACCAGCTGTATGTATGGCCAGTCGGGATGATCTACTGCATGCACAACGGATGTACAGACTTTAGCAACAGCAGAAGTGTCAGCCTCCACACAACCAGCCTCCTGCCGCCAGCCAGACTCCTGCCACCAGCCAACCTCCAGTTGCCTATTCATCTCTGGCCGCCTACCAGCCTCCGGCAGCCTACCTGCCAGCTTCCTGAGGCTTCATACCATCATCGTCTGGCTGACTACCAGCCTCCGATCGCCTTTCATCTACCTCCAGCCATCTTCCGGCTGCCTGACCTCCTCCAGCCACCTGCCCTCCTCCAGCCACCTCGCAAGAGGCAGATGACTTTAGCCAGTTCGCTGCAGTGTTCCCTGCTTCTCCCATCCTCCCCTTTTCCACAGCCTGCTCCACTGTTTATCATTCTTTGACTCAATCCTTGCCTCCCCTTTAGCATCCCACACCACCCATCCCTGAAGCTAATGACCCAGGCCTCCATGACCCTTGCAATCCTATTGTTTTTTCCTCTCCTTCGCCTTTTGGTAGTGCTTCAAATCCTTCCCCACTTCCATCCACACTTATTACACCCCTACTCCCCTGTCCCCTCCCCCCTCACCAAATCTAAGTACTTGAATTTGTAATTCTATTATTATTTTTAAGAAATGTAATTTGTTTGCACCAAAAAAATGTGTTTTATTATTGCACTAAACATAATTCTTAGTTTAACCCCATAACGACGGCCTAACGTCCAGAGACGTCTGAAAAAAAGGGTACTTATGCCTGGCTGACGTCTGTAGACGTCAGCCAGGGAAAGTGCTCTAGCGCCCCCCAGTGATCAAAAATCTCTGGGGTTTCAGCTACCGGGGGTAGCTGAGACCCCCAAGATTATGGACCGGGGCTTTTTTACCATCATCGGTAATGTGATGACCGGTAAGCACCGTTTACCGGTCATCACATTACAAAAAATGAGACTGTCGGTAAAAAATGCTTTCACTTTCATCCGACGTGAAAACACACGTCGGATGACAGTGAAGCATTAACCCCTAAGTGTCCTAAGACCCCGGGTACCGGGGATCTTCCTGCCACCCCCACCCCTCTCCCGATCTGTCTCAAAATGGCGGCAGCGGGCGGTAAAACCCGCCGCCGCTGCGGCATCTCCATGCGATCTGACATATCATACATGTCAGATCGCATGTAAATGTCAGTGCTGGTGCCCAACAGCCTCCTCCTGTGCCCATCAGCCTCATTCTGTGCCCATCAGCCCCCTAATTTTATTTTGGCATATATACATATATAATTTTTTATTACTTTGTATTTTATAAATAAAAAGGTCTTGAAGTTTATTTAATTTGTCTTTTAGCTTTTCAGACCCCGTTTTTCTGGGCATATAACATCGATAATGGATCAGTGATCAAGATAGATCATGTGTTAATCTATTTTTTCAAAAGATGGGTTGCACCGCCCATCATTGATGATGCTGTGTCTTGGTCATCAGTGACGTCCTAATCTGATGATACATCCGGTCTTTTTGTTATATAAGATGAGTGTGTATGACAAATGTAATGCCCTGATGACGATGCTGGGAATAGCATTGAAACGCGTAGGCAAATAAAGTAAGAAGGGGGTTCCTTTATTCAAGACTTTTTGAGTGTTCATTTCAAGCAGCGCGGACTGTGATACACCATCCCTGGATCCAGATATTTCTACACGTGTTATGTGGAGGTGGAAGTCCTGCAGCAGCTTTTTGTACTACATGCGATTTTAACTAGTTGTGGGTGCACACAACTAGAAAAGGTGAGTGCACCATCATTGTGACCTGTGTGAAAACTTTTGCCATATTGATAGGGCACTATTGCGCCTTGTGTTTGTCTCCTTTATCTTTATTACAGCCAGAATGTGGACAGACTAACTTTCATCAAGATGAACAAGTCAAGGATCTGCAAGGAATTTTCTACCCTGAGTCATCTTGGGCAGACTAAAGGCTTGTGGATTTTTGAATGTGCTGCATGACAGTCACCAACAATTTTAAGCATGCAACTGTGGAGCAATTGATGCCACTTAAGTGGTGTCTGTGCCCCAATTTTTGGAAAAAATTGGAGACTCTTGTTGGAGTCCCCTTGCTGTGTTTTACATGATTTTAGAAGGGTATGACATGCTTATCTCTGTGTCTCCTCCTCCTTTTACTCATCCAGCTTTTTTCTTTTTGCATTTTTATATGTACTTGTCACTTTTCTATGTGTCTGTTGTGTCTTCTGAGTAGTTTGTCACCTTTTGGACACCTTAGAAGGTGTTTTCTATGTGTTTTCTATGTGTTTGTATGTGTTTGTGTTTGCCTGCCATTGTTTTCAATGGTATTCGATGGTGTTTGACAGTGTTCGACGAAAATTCGACGAACATTTTATGAACACACCCCCAATTTGATGAATCGAATCGAATTCGAACACTGGGGTGGTGGCTCATCTCTAGTCCTTTCCAGGTTGTCTTACATAGCACTTTGCCTCGCCCTTCCTGCTTTGCGCCTCATCACACAGAGCTCTGAGCCAGTGAATGTGGACTTCTCTGAGAGGTTCCCCTGCAGTGTCTCCCCTCAGCCCTATGGTTGCTACCTTTTCAGCAGATATGTGCAGTTGTTCGGCTATGATACCATGGAAGTGCCACAGGCTCCGGGTCACTAGCTGAGCCTGTTGGATCGTCTCCACTAGTCTTTTGGGGTTCCTGGTGCTCCTTGTGGAGCTTGATAATGGATACAAGCCCCATGGGTGGATTGCTCACTTCCTGTGCCTCTAGGATCTCCTCATTCTCCGGGAGCCACTTGGGTGTTCTCTGCTCTTTTGGGTTCGGCCCCAGGACACGCTATCTCTTGCTCTAGTCCTCTATACACTTCTCAGGTGTATGTTCTCTACTTCTCTCCAACTCGACCTTGGTGTGCTAAGGCCTCACTCCAGCTATTCTACCGCCTCACCTCAGCTGGGTACTCTCTTCCTCTGCTCACTGTCGTTATCCTGTATTCTAGATGGTGCCCATGCTATTTATATCCCTTGTCACGTCTCCTATGTCATCTACATGTATTCTTCCTGACCTCACTCCTTCCTGAGTGCTCCCTCTAACTAACTCCCTTCACCACCCAGCCCCTACAATGGTTCCTAGTGCATGGCCTGGGTGTCCTGGTACCGGTCAGTACACCTCTAAGGCTGCTTTCACACTGCGATTTAGTTAAATCTGATGATGTCCGATGAAAATCGGACAGCATCGGATCCAAACTGATCCCTGCACTCGGATACCAAATAGGCATCCGATTACGACATTTTGCAGGATGTTTGGTCTCCTGTCACCTCGCTCCCCCTCCTCTCTGCCTCCTGTCATCTCGCTGTCCCCTGCTGTCCCCTGTTGTCCCCTGCTGTCCCCCTGTTTTCCTCCTGCTGTCCCCCTGTAATGACCGGAGACAGACTGAGACAGAGGCAGAAATAAACAACAGTATTTTTACTGATATGGGGATCAAGGTTATGGTTCAGTAAGAAATGTAAAAGTCTCAAAATCCCCTTAAAATATTACCAATAACAGTTTAACACCCTCAGCGTTAGCCGACATCAATGCACTGATCTCAGAGTTCCCAGGGTATGTAAATCACACTCAGAACCATGAACAAATTTACCTACACGCTAGACTTATCAAGGATTTAACTTAACTAAAGGCTATGTACATCAACTGTGGGCGGTCTGATGGGACCTCTGAGATGGCACACTGAGTATAACTTATCACAGTTAATAACAATACATTACACTATATCAATGCTGGCTATACACTTAGCACAGGGATACCCGGGTATCTCAAAACTATGGTACCATCAACCTCAAATGTAGCTTTACACCGGTGTATATTCCACGTGGGCTGCAGCAAGTCCAGAAAAAGAAAATGAAAGAAAAACCTTTGGCGCCAAAAAAAAAACGTATTGTAAAAAGACAGCAAATTTTGGCAGCTTACCAGCCAATGCCAGATTCACATGTCCAGCACTTTAGTTCTGTAAGCTTGGGGTGCAATCTGTGGAGCACTCTTTTCCAGGGCTTGTCAGGACCTTGTCAGGATCCTCCCAATGTGGATGGCACCGGACGCCGGCTCTCCTTTCGCAGTCACTCACGGCCTTCTTGGACGCCAATCACTCGCTCCATCAGGGGAACATCTCCTCAGCCTCCTTGTCAGGATCCTCCCAATGTGGATGGCACCAGACGCCGGCTCTCCTTTCGCAGTCACTCACGGCCTTCCTGGACGCCAATCACTCACTCCATCAGGGGGAACATCTCCTCAGCCTCCTCGGATGCTGGACACTTTCTCAGTTCAAGATAAAGTCTTTAGTCCACACAACAGGGCTTGCAAACAACTTTAAAGGCCCATATAGCTTGCACTGGCTCTGCTGTAATCCTTACACTAGTAATGGCCACCGCAGTGAGTGATCAACAACAACAGGAGCAACTGACAGAGACGTCACCAAGGCAACCAGAGATTGTGCTTTCACTTTCCTAGACACAGAGCAGTCACCATGGCAACCAGAGACTTTTTCACTTTCCTGGGCCACTACAAAATGGCAGTCTGCTTGGTTTTAGCAGCTTATTAGTTTACTCTCTTACACCCCTACTGTCCGCCTGTTCTCCCCTCTCCTCTCCTCTTCTCCGCGCTCCTCCTTTCATTCCAACATAAAAAGCTTTATTCTCACCTGCCAGCGCTACCCTGGCGTGTCCATAGGGCTCCCGATCGGTTTTACAGGACCTGCAATGATGTCAGAAGCGTCATCGGGTCACATGAGCGGTTGCCGCGGTAACTGCTCCTTTGACCCGATCAGCTGATCGGGTTGTGACATCATGCCAGGTCCTGGTTACCGAGCGGGAGCTGATGGAGGCGCCGAGGGAGCGCTGGCAGGTGAGAATAAAGGTTTTTTATTTTAAACACTTGATGTTATATTTCACTTCTGCAATGTATGTATATACATTGCGGAAGCGAAATTAGGTGACACACAATAGTTTTAGTGTACTGAGCATGTACGAATCATGCTCAGTACACTAAAATCGAGTCCGAGGAGACATCTGATGTCTCCTCGGACCCTGCTCCATAGGGCCCCATGTTAAAGGCATCGGATCGGATCGGATTTGGCATAATTGCCATCTGATTCTCTCCGATTTTTTCAGGAGCCAGAATCGCAGCAGTCTACGATTTTTGCTCCTGCGAAAATCGGACAGAATCGGAGGCAAATTTGATGTCAATTATGCTAAATCCGATCCGATCCCTATTGGATAACATGGGGGCTGATTCAGATCCGATGCTGTCCGATTTTAATCCGACAGCATCGGATTTAACTAAATCGCAGTGTGAAAGCACCCTTACCCGTGAGTGGGATACTACACCCTAACAGGGGTGCAGTACCTCTGTGGCAACTGGATCCACAGGGGCGCCACACTTGTTTAAGGGACTGTGCTTGTCAATGCTGTGTCCCTCCAGTTAGACAGTGTAGTTAGGTAAATGATAGAGAATTTTGAATACAAGTTTATTAGTAAAAATAGCTTAAATTAAAGCACTAAATATATAGGGATTTCGTTTGAAAATTAGTTTAACTGCACACCACTTCCTTTAGCATCAGTAGTCTAAAGATAAAATGACCCAATGTCTGTGTTATATTATTATTATTATTATTATTATTATTATTATTTATTTATTTATAGAGCACCATTGATTCCATGGTCCTATACAAAGAAGGGGTTACATACAAGCAAGTTAAAAATACAATGAACAAACTAACAGAGACAGACTGGTACAGGGGGGAGAGAGGACCCTGCCCTTGCGGGCTTACATTCTACAGGGCAATGGGGAGAGACAGTAGGTTGGGACTGCTCTGGTGGTGGTGGAGCACCAGGTCCAGTGGTGGTGGAGAGCCAGCTCCAGTGCTGGTGAGGTGGCACTGTGGTCATTGCAGGCTGTAGGCTGTTCTGAAGAGATGGGTTTTCAGGTCCCGCTTAAAGATTCCGAGTGTGGGGGATGAGTGTGGGGTACAGTCGGACGTTTTGAGGTGCAGAATTCCAGAGAATGGAATATAAGGTCTAAACAAAACAATATAAGTGATGTTATGATCCTGGTTAGAGAATAAAAACCACTATTAACCTATCTCATCACTACAAGATGGAGGGAAGAGAGGGAAGTAGTCTCACTGCTTCCAGAACCAGTTTTACCCTGAAAGTGGTGTGACTGAGTGCTTACCAAGTTTTCACCAGAGCCTATGATGGTGATGTTGGACTTGGCTGACGATAGGCACTAGGCACAACTCCAGGGCAGCTCCTGGTTGACGTGGTCCACCCAGGGGGCTTGTAAGCACAGGACAAGATGAGAGGAAGGGATAAACTATCACTAGGAAAGAATATGGAGCCACAAGCACTGAGACTTTCCCTGAACAACCATGACCTCCTTGAAGTTCCTAGACAGGTTCTTCAACCCTGTGCAATTGACGCACCCACAGGGACCGGGGTACTCAGGACCGGGCTCTACTGTCTCTGGGGTGTCAAGGTGCCGTTGCCCAGTCCCATTTTCCCAGATACAGCAATAAAAAGGGGTATTTACAAGGAAGGTGAAAGAGTTTTTTGTGACGCCACCCGTAGTATGTGGTCAGGGTGACCACCACTGCCATATTCCTGCTGGGTACGGTGATGAGGGGCAGCGTTGATGGTAAGCCCTCCAAGGGTAGGGCTGGTTGTCCCCGGGGCAGGTGTAGTGGGGGCTGCGTAGACTGGATGCTGCACCGGCTCATCTCCTACAGCTTCTCCAGCCAGCACACAGGGACAGTAAGGTGGGGGTTCTTCTGCAGTTTAGCAATAAACAGTCTCAGGCACTTTTGAGCTGACCGGGCATTTTACTTTCCATTGTTCTTAAAAGCAAGTTACAGCACAGTTCACAGTTAAAGTTCTTACACTCTACTGGGGACCCGGGTTCCACTGCAGCTCAGATGGTACCTCTGCATCGCTTCCCTCAAGATACCTTTCAGGCCCTGCTTGTCTCTCTCTCTGTCCTCGCTAACAGGTTCGGTCTGGCCGTCATGGGCTCTTTAGTGATGATTCCCTCTGCTTTAAGGTCACTAGCCCTAGTAGGATGGCTGTGTTCCTACTCCATAGTGGTAGGTAGGTCGCTGGTCATAGAGTCCCCGTATTATGCCGGGGGTGTCTTGTGATTAGGGTTGTGAAGTCTCCCCAGTCACCTCTACAGAACCGGCTCTCTGGTCATCCTGGCCTAGCCCTCCAGTGACCCAGGTGTAATTTGGGCTCACCAGGCTCCTTCTGCCTCTCTGGTTGTCAGCTCTGGGTCCTCCGGTCAGCTATATTATTGATGGCTGCTGGACATGTTGTTTTCCCACTATTCTCAGTGTCTCGCTGTGGGGTGTATCAGCTTGTGGTGCTTCTTCTCTCGTCTTTCTCTCTAGAGCGAGTCCTCTCCTGGGTATACTGCCTCAAGGGAACTGATACCTCCAGGGAACCTCTCCTCCTGGGAATGTGTACCTCGAACTTGGTGTTCCAGTGTTTTTAATACTGTTCCTCCACCCACTTGTCCTGGTTCTGCCTCTCTCTCCACCCACACTTCTCTAAACTCCCGAAACCCCTTGCCCTACATAGAATGATTGGCTCAGGGTCGGAGTGTGTCGGTGTGTGGATGTTTTAAGTCGACCGTCTTACCTCGTCTGACTGCAGTTCACCCTGTGGCTGCCCTGGTCGCAGGGGCACCACACAATTGTCACGTTTCCATTCCTACCTTTCCCTGAAGCCAACCCTGACTAGTGCGCAGGAAAGCAGGAACACTAGGCCCACTCTAGGGTGAAGCAACAAAGGGGATTAGACAGAGAAGGGAAAAAGAATCAGCAATAGTACACTGCATGCCAAACTGCAGATATGAGTAAAGGGTGGAGGATTAGGATGCAAACCAAAAATGTAATTAAGTATGGGAAGACACCAATCAAACTTCCAAGCAGCTAACTCCTTAAACAACTTCTTTGTTCACAGCTCACAACTCCAAGACCTAGATAGCAAACTATCACTGGTGACTCCCCAAGCTGAAAGGTGAGCATTTATGGCAGATGGGAGTGGGAAAATCAGTACAACTGAGAAAACCCAGGATGGAAAGCCTAGGAGAACAAAATAACTGCTTTAGCCCTTGCAGCATCAGATCAAGGAAAATCTGCAAAGTTAGCTGGAAAGCAAAGCAGATCCAACCAGTGCAAGAGTGCAAGCAGTCATGCGCTGTGTTCTTTTTACACCTGAAATAGAGGAGACCACTTTCTTTGTCGTGGTACCCCTGTGACATAACCATCCTACTCCAGCATCAGGTGTTCCTGTATCTGAGTTTACTTAATGTTTTCACACGTGGTTTCTCCATCTGTTACAGTATGTGTCCATGATCAAGATTAGCAGCATTTTGGATGCAGCGTTTGTTTATTGCATCCAAAAAGCTGCGTTGTACTGTACAAGCACAGTGGATGGAATTTATAGAAATCCCATGTTACTGTGCTTCTTTTTAAAGGCCACTTTACACACACAGATATCTGTGACCAACTTCTGAACAGATCTCTGGTTGCAGTGAAATCATGGACACATTGCTCCATTTGTACACAGCCACAAAATGGAGCAATGTATCCATGATTTCACTGCGACCAGAGATCTGTTCAGAAGTTGGTCACAGATATCTGTGTGTGTAAAGTGGCCTTTACACTGAGAATACAGACCTGCGGTACTGGTTTCCTATCTGCAGCATGACCATTTCTCATGTGGAGACACTTGAGTCTCCCGAGCAGGAGTACTCAGCGGATGCAGCAAAAACATAGAACTTTCTCTAATCCTGATGTGTGCTTGTACCCTTAAGGTACCTTTACATGCGGCAACTTTTCTAGGAATTTCACTGGCAATTTGCTGGTTGCAGTGAAATCATGGACACATTGTTCCATTTGTACACAGCAACAAGATAGAACAATGTGTCCATGATTTCACTGCAACCAGTAAGTTGCCAGTGAAGTTCCTAGAAAAGTTGCCGTATGTAAAGGTACCCTTACAGATGGCTGATGAAAAGTTTTGTCTACAATTAATGACCTAATATATTTCATTTCACACTGCTGTAAGATTATTTCATAGACTTGAGTCATAGATATATCAAAAAATGTGCTATTTTCTGTTCCTGACAGTCATCTAGTATGTTTTCTCCTAAACGTAACCATTGTAGATGAATCCAATTTCATAATTCTTGCTCCTCCCCTAACTATGCTTCCTTGTACTAACTTCAGGCATACTTCAGGTGTAACCAGGTTACAGATTGTGAAGAGGAAGGACAATTGCTGGGAGAGGCATATGAGGTATGACACAGGAAACTAATACTTCATGTTCACAGACATAGTTAAAATAAAGAAGATAGATAACGAAGGACGCCGCATGAAATACACATGCTTTAAAGACAAGTAGTTTCCCCTTCCGAGTCTGATTCCAGGGACAAGTTACCTCACATGGGGCAGACGACAGATACTGTCACTTGCCTAAATGTCACCAGAATTCTTCTACGCAAAAGCCATGTGTAAGACCTAAGGCTAACCAGTGATAAAATGTTGCGACATCTTCTGCTCCTTATAATACTACCTCTGAGGATTGATTCAGGTAAGCACCAAGATTAATTGGTAACTATAATAATGTCATTACTGCTGACTACAAGACCAAAATGAAGATTTACATTTGTAATAATTAATCTTAAAAGAGAATTACCATAAATGATACTCTATGGGTTCCAGACTTTAAACCTCATATACTGAGTATTTAACATAGTTTAGTATAAAAAAATAAATAAAAGAGAAAACATTTACAGAACGCTCCAGGAATCTTTCATTATCCAATTCAATTAGGGTAGGATGCAGGGTCATGAAAGGCATGGAATACACTTTGTACTTTGGATTTGGCATAGGTGTCAGGGAGTAAAGCATGTATGTAGAAACATCTTAAGTTAAGCGGCCGTCACACGCTACGATATCTTGAAAGATATCGCTTGAACGCGCCAGAGTAAACATCGCTTGAACGATGTCTGTGCGTGTGACAGCAAGATACGACGAGCGAGAACTGTTCAAATCGCAAAATCGAGATCTGAGCTCCGGACCTCAGATCTTGTGATGAACGATTTCACGATCTGTCTCATCGTGGTGTATGACACCACGATGAACGATCTCCCAGCGGCCGAGCCTATGCTGGGAGATGGTAACTATGGTACACGTCGGGTTACTAAGCGACGAGCGGGGCATAGTTACCCGATGTGTACCATAGTTACCAGCGAGATCGCGGATCCACATCGCTGGTGAGTCTGTCTGTGTAACATCTCACCAGCGATGTGAGCGATATTGTAAGCGATCGCGCGTGCACGTGATCGCTTACAATATCGCTAGCTTTAGGCATTGTACGGGCAAAAAGGACCTATTTACAAAGTGACTATGAAGGGCATTGTTAAAAAACATATTAGTAATTGATTTTATGTCTAAGCTGCATTTACACATTACATTTTTAATGATTGGTGGTTTATGACATTTCTACAAGCTTTGGAAGAGTGTTTGTGCTAGTACAATTTTTCTACATATGTCACCATATTTAAACACAAATTAATTACAATGTAGTTTATATATTATATAGTTTGCACTGTCAAATAATGTATTTTCTCTTAGGGTACCTTTACACGCCGCTACGGCAGGATGGATGCATCCCGCTACAGGCTACAAATGTAGCTTGTAGCGCCAATATAGCCCGTCGTAGCGGCGTCTGAAGACGTGACGATACAGCCGGCAACAGATACATCTGTTTACGACCTCTGCTCGAAAACAGAGAGCTACAAAGCCGATGGTAGCAAGATGCATCGGCGTGTAAAGAAGTTACGGAAGGGAACTCTGGACACCCTGCGATGTAGCTGCAATGTAGCTAAGGCGTGACCCAGGCTCCGTGTTTCCTCGCCCCATCTGCGATCATTGGTGGAAGATGCTGCGTTACTATTGGTAGTCGCTGCATAGGGTGGCATATTTAAGGAGCTGACCAGTCACACTACACAATCGCTCGAGCGTCATGTATTAATCAGCCTCCTGCGATGCCTGCCCAATCATGATGTTCTTGCGTTGTCCTATCAGCGTACGGACGTCTCGTAATCCACAATTGTGGCACGCCTATGTGCTGTCCCTGTTGCACCAGGTCCGCCCATATTAGCTTGTTGTAGCGGTGTGTAAATGAGGTACGATGAGCTACAGATGGCTACTTGAGACACCCGGCGATGCAGCTAGTTACAGATGTCACGTAGCGTAGCGCACCTTATGGCGGCGTGTAAAGGTGATGCGTTGAGCGTTTGTAACCGTTTGAGCGTGCTCGTGCACGTGAAGTAGCGGGATGCATCCATCCTGCCGTAGCGGCGTGTAAAGGTACCCTTAGGCTGCGTTCATACGATCAGTAATAGCAGCGTTATGGATGCAGAGTATTACCATTGAGTACAAAATATTGTGTTAAAAAATGCAAGCACAGCAGATGGGATTTCTAGAGATCCCATGCCAACTCTTTCTTTTGTATGCAGTGTTATCTCACCTGTGGTACAGGTTGCCACGCTTCCACATCTACGCAGCATGTCAATTTATAGCTGCAGAGCCGGATGTGATCTCGGCAGGTGAAGACTGGAAAAAGCTGCCCTGCACCAAAAGCCTATCATGGGCACGGGGCGGCTGTGTTCATCCTGAGTACACTGCGGCTTACCTCGGATCTGGAGGCACTACGTCCAGGATGCAGTATCTCCGGATCATCTGCACATAACCTTACTGGTTTTCTTGTAGGCATTATTTATGTTGCTATTTTGTTTTTTTTTAGTAACGTCATCTACTCACATTAGTCATTTTATTTGGCTATTTGCCATTAGCGTTAAACCAGGAAAAAAGATAAATGGCCATTATAGGAGCTTTTTACTTTAAGATCTTTTTAGTGTAAGTACTTGGTCTTTGTATAATAAATAAGAGAGTCATCGAAACTGAATCCCTTCGACTCTAGCGCTGCCCCTCCAACTTTGCTCCAGTGTTTGTCTTTGTTGACTTGACTGCAGCAGTGACCCGTTGACAATAGACACTGCAAGCAATCACCGACTTCAGATTTCTTGTGACGATTCCATGGACACGTTCACTGAAATCAACAGCGGCCTACCTCGATAACTTACAGTAATTGGGACGTCACTATTGCTCCTTGACAACAAAGTCCAGAGCAGTGGTGAAAAACAGCACTTGAGAGCTGGGACTAAGTAATGCTAATTTATTTATTTACTTTTTACACATACCAAGCTTTTAGATTTAAACAAATTAATGCTAAGCCATTTTTAAACTCGAGGTGGGCAAAAAAATTGCACCCAAATTTTAAAATAATCAATTGATAATATTTTATTTGGCACCAAGGTTTTAATTTCTTTTATACCCCCTAAAACTTGATTTGCCTTTGCAGCCACTCCTTGACTTGAGTGCTGTTCTTTAGTTTACTAGCAACTATTGTATCTAAGCCAATTTTACTTGGTCAGCTATCCTTATGACACGCAAAACCCAAGACAAAAACACAAAATGAGCATATACCCTATAATAAAAGTAAATAAGTAAGTAATGATAGTACATATAAATAATATTGGGCACTTGGTTAACACTATTTGATCAAAAAAAGTAACAGTGATCCCACTCTGACACGGTGTGCTCATTGGAATGGTCCTGCTCTAGTATTAAAACCTTACTTTGTATCAATTACATCAGTATAAATAAGGACATGTCCTTATGGTACTTATTTCTTAGGCTGCCTTCACATCACGATTTTGAGGCATCCGAGTGTATCCGTGTCAAATCAGATACACTCGGATGCGATTTTTGCTCCTATGTATCCCAATGGGGCTCGGATTGGGCTCGGATGTGCCCTTTTTGCCATCCGATTTAAGCACAATCCATAGCCTTCCGATTTAGTCACGGATCCAAAATCGTAGCCTGCAGGGATTTTAGTGTCTGTGATTAATATCGAACACCACGGATCCGTGTCGGATCCGTGTTGGTCATTAGGGCTACACAATGGGAGTCTATGGACATTGGATCCGAGTCTAAATCGGATCCGATGTCTGCTCCGTGTTTATGTACTGAGCATGCCCAGAGGCAGTATGTTCACAATAGTTCTGTTTACACACAATGTTCTACAACCTGTATAATGGCATAAATAAATGATTTCCAATCGGCCAGCACATAACTGATCAGTGGCCATTTAATTGCAAGAATCAGCCTGTCTAAATGGGTCATTAGTTTATTGCTATGACTATTTGTGATATCACTAAATTTATTAAAATTTAGTTGTCCAGCCTGGTTATATTTCAGACTTAAGGCAAGGTTACACATAGCGATGTTCCAGCGACCCGACCAATGATCAGGATCAATGGAACATTGCTATATGATCGCTGGTGAGATGCCAGACAGGCAGACTTACCAGCGATCACCCAGCGATGCGCCGACATCCGACCGTCGCTTGGATCGTTCAGGGTCTCGGGCGCAGACTGGCGATCTCTGGTCGTTGCCCCTGTCACACATGATGATGCATGCGTGACAGCGGGAGACCGTTGACCGAAAAATGGTCCTGGCCATTCCGCAGCGATCAGCGAGCTCATCACTGGTCGCTGCGGCATGTCACAAGCAGCGACTTCGCTCTGAGGTTGCTGCAGAGTCACAAAACCTGTGACGTTGCAACGATATCGTTAGCGGTATCGCTATGTGTAACCCGGCCTTTAGGCTTTGTATTTATGTCCACGGGTTAGGGGCTTTAGAAGTATTTATTTAAATCCCATACAATCTTCTATGTTACCACAGTGAAATTTAAAACAACCTGTTAGCTATGTCATGCTGTCAAAACCACGACCAGCAGCACTATTGCAGTAGAGATGAGCCGCCACCCCCGGTGTTCGAATTTGATTTGATTCGTCGAATCGACGGGGTGTTCGACGAATGTTCGTTGAATGCTCGACGAACACCGTCGAACACCCCGGAAAATGAACAATCCGGGCTTGTGGGGCTTTTTCACTTCCACAATGTATATACATACATTGTGGAAGTGAAATAAAGAAGAAAGAAAGTATTAAAAATAAAAAAATAATGTATGCTCACCTGTCCGCGGTCCACCGAAACCTCCGGTATGGTCCTGTGTCTTCCAGGACCTGTGGTGACGTCAGTTCTCGCGGGAACCCCGGTCACATAAGTAACTTAAAGAAAGGGTCCAAAACATAAAAATATCTATTTTAAGCTTTCCGGCAAGGTCCGGTGCTTCCAGGACCTGTGGTGACGTCATGTTCTCGCGGGACTCCGGTCATGTGACCGGGGTTCCCGCGAGAACTGACGTCACCACAGGTCCTGGAAGACACAGGACCATACCGGAGGCTTCGGTGGACCGAGGACAGGTGAGCATACATTATTTTTTTATTTTTAACACTTTCTTTTTTCTAGGGAATGTTTATTTTGGCTCAAAATGCGGCAGATGCGGTTTTCTGACCGCATCTGCCGCATTTTCGAACCAAAATCGAACATGTTCGAAATTTGCCGAATTGGAACCAAATTGTTCGAATTCGACGAATGACTCGAATAGGGCCAAAATCAACTCGAATTTGAGATTGGCGAACTATTCGAGTCGAACATCGCTCATCTCTATATTGCAGCCAGGTGTATTTTTCTCTATACACGTCAGCATTATATTGCAAATAGTTTATAATACCGGTTAGGGACTATAGGAAGAGCCATGACTAGTCTGCTGCCTCCCCCAGTCAGCGATGCTCAGTATTGCTCCAGGTGACTGACAGGTCTCTTCCATTGTACACACATGGAAAAAACTGTCAATCACTTGGAGTGGAGCAGAGGCACTAATGCTGTTTATCTCCAGGAATAACAAAGCATTGGGCATGTAGAAATCCATTCCTAACACAATTGCACATTTTATAGTACACAGTATATTGGCTACAACCTATACTCACAAATAATAGTGGTTTGATCAAGATTTACATTGTGATGGAATTTTTACATTATGAGACTTTTTATAAGAATCTAATCTGACCTTTTAATACAGTAAGATTACCTATAAATGACGTCTCTGTAGGTGTGCTCCAGTGAGTCAGTCTCACATGCAGTTAGGTCACCATTCTCATGCTTTGTATCTCCTGCACTCTCAACAATATATCATTCTTCCCTTATTCCTTACAGTATTGGTGTAAACACATATAGCTGGATTATAATGAGGGAGATCAGGATTACTGGGGTCCATGGCCAGATTGTCCTCATTATAATTCTTCATGTGGCTACACATACTTACCTCTCTCTCATTTCCCTTGCGCACATTTACAGGCAGTGAGCTTTCCTGGGACTATGCTGCCGGCAATACAGAATGGCAGCACAGCTCCAGGGACGCTCCCGTCACCACTGCAGTATTCTCAACAGCTGGTGCTGGCATGTATGGGCTGCAGAAGCGAGCAAAGTATGTGCTTTTATTTTTTTTTATTTGTGTGTATGGGATGTGTGCCAGTATACAGGAGTTATGTTGGATCTTACGCTGTACAGTCATGGCCAAAAGTTTTGAGAATGATACAAATATCAATTTTTACAAAGTCTACTGCTTCAGTTTTTCTAATGGCAATTTGCATATACTCCAGAATGTCATAAAGAGTGATCAGCTTAACAGCAATTACTTGCAAAGTCAATATTTGCCTAGAAAATGAACTTTAACCCCCAAAATACATTTCAACATCATTGCAGTCCTGCCTTAAAAGGAGCAGCTGACATCGTTTTAGTGATTGTTCCATTAGCACAGGTGTGGGTGTTGAAGAGGACAGGGCTGGCGAACAATCAGTCATGATTAAGTAAGAATGACACCACTGGACACTTTAAAAGGAGGCTGGTGCTTGGTATCATTGTTTCTCTTCAGTTAACCATGGTTATCTCTAAAGAAACACGTGCAGCCATCATTGCACTGCACAAAAATGGCCTAACAGGGAAGAGTATCGCAGCTAGAAAGATTGCACCTCAGTCAACAATCTATCGCATCATCAAGAACTTCAAGGAGAGAGCTTCCATTGTTGTCAAAAAGGCTTCAGGGCGCCCAAGAAAGACCAGCAAGCGCCAGGACCGTATCTTAAAACTGTTTCAGCTGTGGGATCGGACTACCAGCAGTGCCGAGCTTGCTCAGGAATGGCAGCAGGCTGGTGTGAGTGCTTCTGCACGCACTGTGAGGCAGAGACTCTTTGAGCAAGGCCTGGTTTCAAGGAGGGCAGCAAAGAAGCCACTTCTCTGCAGAAAAAACATCAGGGACCGACTGATATTCTGCAAAAGGTACAGGGAGTGGACTGCTGAGGACTGGGGTAAAGTCATTTTCTCTGATGAATCCCCTTTTCGATTGTTTGGGACATCTGGAAAACAGCTTATTCGGAGAAGAAGAGGTGAGCGCTACCACCAGTCTTGTCTCATGCCAACTGTAAAGCATCCTGAACCATTCATGTGTGGGGTTGCTTCTCAGCCAAGGGAATCGGCTCACTCACAGTCTTGCCTAAAAACACAGCCATGAATAAAGAATGGTACCAGAATGTCCTCCAAGAGCAACTTCTCCCAACCGTCCAAGAGCAGTTTGGCGCCCAACAATGCCTTTTCCAGCATGATGGAGCACCTTGCCATAAAGCAAAGGTGATAACTAAATGGCTCAGGGAACAAAACATAGAGATTTTGGGTCCATGGCCTGGAAACTCCCCAGATCTTAATCCCATTGAGAACTTGTGGTCAATCATCAAGAGACGGGTGGACAAACAAAAACCAACAAATTCTGCCAAAATGCAAGCATTGATTATGTAAGAATGGACTGCTATCAGTCAGGATTTGGTCCAGAAGTTGCTTGAGAGCATGCCAGGGAGAATTGCAGAGGTCCTGAAGAAGAAGGGTCAACACTGCAAATATTGACTTGCTGCATTAACTCATTCTGTCAATATAACCTTTTGGTACTCATAATATGATTGCAATTATATTTCTGTATGTGATATAAACATCAGACAAACACAAATAAAAACCAGAGGGCAGCAGATCACGTGAAAATATAATTTTGGTGTCATTCTCAAAACTTTTGGCCATGACTGTATATAGGGGCTATCTGGGGGTTCATACTGTATAAAGAAGACTATATGAGGTTTATACTGTATATAGGGGAGATCCGAGGGCACATATTGTGTATAGGGGCTATCTAGGGCTCATACTGTATATAAGAGAACTATGTGGGCACCCCCACTGTATATAGAAACCATGAGGGAGGTAATCTAATATAATAATTCCCTAAGCCAGCTTCCGTCCGTTTCTGCTCGAAATTACGTCAGATCCGGACTGAAGCTGGCTGTACACCCACTAAGGGTGTGCCAAGATGGCCGACGGTTAGTGAGAGCGAGGCTAACACTGCCCCACTCTCGCCATCGGTGGCCTCTCCTGCGCCCCACACCCTCCTGCCCCGATCCATTCCCCGTGGCCCCCCCTCGCATCCTGTGGCCCCCCCTTGCTTGCCGCGGCCCCCCTCGCCTGCTGCGGCCCCCCCTCGCCTGACGCGGCCCCCCCTCGCTCCCCGCGGCCCCCACTCCTCAATGCTGATAAAAAAAAAAACATAAGGATACTCACCCTCCGCAGGCGCGCTCCACCAGTCTTCTATCACCCAGGACAGGACCTGTCGTTGCCTGGGAAACCGGTCACATAACCGCTAACTGCGGTCATGTGACCGATCAGCTGATCGGTTCCCCAGGCAACGACAGGTTTCCTGTGCGGCGCTGTAAAGCGCACTCCCAGCAGCTGCCTGTGTGACTGGTTGGGAAGGTAAATATCGGGTGACTAGGGGCAGCGTTATCCAGCAACGCATAACAGTAACGGTAAAGTACTAAGTTTAAAGCGTAATCCGGTAGGCTAGGGTCAAAACAAAAATGTGACCCTAGCCTAAGTTTCATATTTTTACGGACAGGGATTTCTGGACAGTTAGTAACCCTGCCCCAGACAACTTTGAGTTCATGGTTGTTGCAGTGACAAACACAGACAACGCTTGTACATGTTTTCACCGAAAATTTAGAAAGCAGACATGGTTTCACAACAGTGTGCAGGTCTTGGCAGCTGCACTGCATCACTGTGGCATGAAACTCTTTTGTACACTTCCAAACAGCAAACAGTTTTCCTTGGCAAAAACACATTCTTACAGGCTACAGCACCTCCGTCAAGCTTTACAAGCTACAGCTCCTCTCATTGTCTCAGCTCACAGCATCTCTTTATGATACAAGCTTCAGCCTTTATGTTTGCCTCAGACCATGTTATCTTACCATAGATGGTCTCAGGGCAGTCAAGCTTGCACACTCTCACCAAAAGTCCCTTCAGGGCACCTCTCATTGTACTTGCTCAGGGTCAATAATTTTAAGAGTAACTGTTATTTTATTATCTTTTCCCAAAAATCAATAGTGTATGTGAAATAGGAAACATACGGTAGTAATATGTCTAATTAAAAAAATTTGATATGTCTAATTAGAGAACTCATTTATTTTTAAAATTCACAATTCACAGAGAAAATCTGTCTTCAGTGAAGACAGGTTATTTCCATCTACTATATAAAAGCCCTATCTAGGCTGTTTGTCTGAAAGCTTGTCCTCAAAACAGTCACCACCTATAGGACATCATGTAAATTACAGTTAAACTGGAAAATCACAGTTAAACTGGAATGTGAAGAAGCCCATAAGTTTGCTTGATCAGACTAAGAAAACAGCACCTACAGGACACCTGTGATGGGGGGGCCCGCACACCGTCTGGAATACTGGCCGCACTACAGGCATTCATTATCACATGCGCCTGGGTCTGCTCCTCTTGAATGAGCCACGGGAGTAGCAGCGCGGTAAGCAGGGAATTAACTGAGGTGATTCAAGGACACCGTTGCTACAGTAACCACTCGCTCGGTTACTATGGCAATGAAGACCTTGGTGACGTCACCGCTTAACCAGCCGCAGGTCTCCCCACTGTCATTCAGTAATTAGAGATCATGGGGAATGAATGGACGTGTTCTTCCTCCCCGAGATCTCTAATGTAGCAGAGCTGAATGAACACAGGAAGACAGAAGACGAGGATCGTGGAGGGGGTACGAGGGTGGGGAGGTAGTAATAAAGATGGTATCTCTAAGTGTCTTTATGTTTTTATTTCTTGTAAATAAATTAATAAATAAATCTTTCTCTGTGTTGTGTCTTTTTTAACCCTTTATTGGAAATTCTTAATGGCCAAGTCTAACTTGGCCTAATATTAAGAATCTCAGGGCTTAAAATCAGCTGCTAAAACAAAGCTGGCATTAACCCCTTATTACCCAGCGTGCCACCCGCCACCAGGGCCACTGGAAAAGCCTGGTAAAACACCTGGAAAGGATGTATCTTATGAATACACCATTTTCAGGAACGGCCACACGCTGCTATTGTAGCGCCCCGCTAGTCAGCGAGCTACAAAAGGGTACTGCAGTATGCTTTGTCCTGGTAGGGGGTAATAGATGCCTGAAGGTCCACAACCGCACACACACTCCTAGCGATAGGGGACCAATTGGACGACCCATTACTAGGGTAACCGGTCCCAGTGGGAGGAGAGCTAGGATAGATAGTGAGTTGGAAAAGAGCGGGACGCAGAGCAGAGAGGAGGAGAGTCTGAACAGCAGCAGAAGTGAGAAGAGAAGTAACAGGGAGTGCGACTACAAAGTGGTGGCCCAGACAGAGAGGGGCACACAAAGGGTTACTGAACACCCTGGCCCAGTCCGCAGCGGGGTACCGGCTTCGAAGTGGTGCAGAGAACAATCCCTAAGGCGCAAATTACCGACGTGGTCGAAAGCTTCACAGGAGCACAATCTAGTCCGACATGCATCGTCCCCACCAGAAGCACTAAAGAGGGTTGGGCTCCTTTAGAGAGAGAAAGGTGTCCCATATCACCGGACAGGCCTGGTTAAACAAGCGGGATTCGTGCAGGGCAGCGCAAGAAAGAAGGAGTGCGCAGAAAAAGGACAGAGAAAGAGATAGAGAAGGAACACCACTAGAGCTTCAGAGGGACATTGCCTACTGCCAGGACCACCTAGTTCACTACCCAAGCAGTAACAACTGCATACCCTGCAAGTTGCAAATTACCGGAGTAAAGTAAACCGTGCAGAGTGAGCAAGTGTCTATGTTTCTTCCTGATTGACTGTGATGTTCCAGTCTCACAGCGGAGATGGCGCTGCCCTATTCCACCATTTTACCCTTACAGCCCCGTGTACCCCGCTCCGCCTGCAGGGAGCTACAACACCTTGCTGCCGCCCATCATCCCGGAGGTCCCAGCAGCACCGGTGCCATCACCGGATCTACAGGTGGCATCACGAAAAACTTCTATAAACTTTATCCCTGTAAATACCCCTTTTTGATTGCAAGGCCACAGACTCAGGCACCGACCACCCGTGACATCCCTGCACCCGACCGCACGAGATCTGAGTATCCAGTCCCTTGTGGGCCCGACACTATTCTTTAGCATGGGGAGCCCTATAACAATGGGCTCTGACCCCACTGAGGATACCAGCCCTCAGCTGCCACGCGTTTTTTAAAATTATTTATTTATTTAACACCTTATGACAGCAGGTTGGTTGCCATCACTAATGTGTATGGCAACCAAGCAGAATTACTGTCCAAATTGAGGTAATGCAGTCTGACTGCAACAGCCAATCACAGAGGCTCTCACAGAGTGTGAGCATCTGTGATTGGCTGTTTGCCAGTCAATGCAGTGAATATGCATGAGGCTTAATGGATAGGCCCCAGAAGTAGCAGCGGAAGACTAGTAAGCTCGATCTAGCTATTCCTACCAACTTTCTATCTATCTATCTATCTATCTATCTATCTATCTATCTATCTATCTATCTAGAAAAAAAATGTTTAAAGCAGCATTTCATCTAGCTTTGCTAAGGTGCTAAACATCAGTTCTAGGTCGGAATCAACCACCAATATACCGACCATATGTACAATATAAACGAACTGCAGCACTCTTTTGGGATGTTCCTTATGCCTTTATTGGCCTTCAGGCAAATATGGTGACGTTTCGGTCAGCCTGTGACCTTCTTCCAGCCTGGCTGGACGAAGGTCACAGGCTGACCGAAACGTCGCCATGTTTGCCTGAAGGCCAATAAAGGCATAAGGAACATCCCAAAAGAGTGCTGCAGTTCATTTATTATACATATCTATCTATCTATCTATCTATCTATCTGTCTATCTATCTATCTGTCTGTCTGTCTGTGGGTAGGGTCACATTGAAAACATAAATTGCATTCACCGCATCCGGATCCGGATGCGGTGAACGCAATGCCGAGCACACACATTTTTTTACAAAAATGTGTGCTGAATACCGGACTGCGGTCACCGGAAGGCTCAGGATGTGTAATCCTGAGCCATCCGGTAACTGCAGAGTTTGCGTTTCCCGGCTCAGCAAACCTAGTAAAGAGTTAAATAGCTGACCTAAATGACTGTTAGAGGTCTGTAGGGGGGCTTAGGCCCCCCTACAGACCGGCCGCCCACTTCTATAGTGTTCTTCAGCAATTTCTTACTGTGCACGGGCGAGGAGCCCGTGCATGTCAGCCAAAGTTGCCCCTACCCCCCCGTATCACTATAGAGGGGTGCATACACCCCTCTATTACAATTATGCTTTAATTATGTGATGTACACCAATAAGTGTCACAATCGTCATGTAAGAATATATTTACATGTTCCGGAGGCAGAGTGAAGGGAATTCCATGGGCGGGGCTGTGTGCAGTAGCCTCCGCCCGCTCCTTCTTGATGGCCGCCCCCTCTGGCCGTAATCCAGTCTTGTGAGGGCGGGCACGTCGTTAAAGGGGCGTGGCTAACCGCGGCACTTAGTTAGCCACGCCCCTTTAACGACGTGCCCGCCCTCACAAGACTGGATTACGGCCAGAGGGGGCGGCCATCAAGAAGGAGCGGGCGGAGGCTACTGCACACAGCCCCGCCCATGGAATTCCCTTCACTCTGCCTCCGGAACATGTAAATATATTCTTACATGACGATTGTGACACTTATTGGTGTACATCACATAATTAAAGCATATTTGTAATAGAGGGGTGTATGCACCCCTCTATAGTGATACGGGGGGGTAGGGGCAACTTTGGCTGACATGCACGGGCTCCTCGCCCGTGCACAGTAAGAAATTGCTGAAGAACACTATAGAAGTGGGCGGCCGGTCTGTAGGGGGGTCTAAGCCCCCCTACAGACCTCTAACAGTCATTTAGGTCAGCTATTTAACTCTTTACTAGGTTTGCTGAGCCGGGAAACGCAAACTCTGCAGTTACCGGATGGCTCAGGATTACACATCCTGAGCCATCCGGTGACCGCAGTGCGGTCCCTGGAAACGCTGCAAAAACTGCTGCCTGCATGATTTTAAACGCAGGCAGCAGTGCCGGATCCGGCCACCGGATGGCTTGTGAAGCCATCCGGTGTTTTGCATAGGCTCCTATGAGGAGCGTTTCCTGGTCCGGTTTTGAGCTTTTTGAAAGCTCAAAACTGGATCAGGATTTTACAAAAAAAACGGAAATGTGACCCTAGCCTATCTGTCTATTCTAACTTTTAGCAGCATGAGAGAGACCATGCTACAAATGCTTAGTGTGCTGTCTATTTGCGTTGTTTTTTGCGCACCCATAGATTTTCATTGGCCCCTCGCATGTGAGATACGCTTGCAATCGCAGAATGCTGTAATTTGGAATGCAATGCGAGTTCAGTGGAGGAAAAAAGAACAATCTGACCTGACTGATTGTTTGACATTGGTCCGAGTGCAATGCGAGTTTTTGGCGGCCGTCACACGCTGAGATATCTATAGCGATATTGTAAGCGATCACGTGCACGCGCAATCGCTTACAATATCGCTCACATCGCTGGTGAGATGTCACACAGACAGACTCACCAGCGATGTGGATCCGCGATCTCGCTGGTAACTATGGTACACATCGGGTAACTAGGCGCTGCGCGTCGCTTAGTTACCCGACGTGTACCATAGTTACCATCTCCCAGCATAGGCTCTGCGCTGGGAGATCGTTCATCGTGGTGTTATACACCACGATGAAGCAGATCGTGACATCGTTCATCGCAAGATGTGAGCTCCGGAGCTCAGATCAGCGATGTCACGATCAAGCGATTTCACATCGTAAATCGCTTGATTACATGCAACGATTTCTTGCCCGATCTCGCTTAAGCGATCAAAAAGGAGATCGCTTAAACGATATCGGGCAAGAAATCGTTGCGTGTGACGGCCGCCTTTCTTGCATTGCACTCACGTGAGCTTGACGCTAGTGTGCCTGCAACCTCCAAAGCAGATCTGTGATGCTTGTGAAAGCACCACTAAAGTGTTGTGTTGATTTTTTTTCACTGCTGGAATGGACTGTTATGGTACCTTTACACGCGGCAACATTTCTAGGGTGTCAACAGGTAACTTACTGTCTGCAGTGAAATCATGGAGACATGATTCCACTTGTACACAGCAACAAGATAGAACCTTGTCTCCATGATTTCACTGCAGCCAGTAAGTTACCTGTTGACACCCTAGAAATGTAGCCGTGTGTAAAGGTACCATTAGGCTACGGTCACACTTGCACGATTCTAAGTTCCCTGTGTTGTTTGCAGAAGACTTAAATTTATTTCTCAGGCTGGGGTCACATTTAAAACTAGAATTGCATTCACCGCATCCAGATCCGGATGCGGTGAACGCAATACCGGTCACACACATTTTTTTACAAAAATGTGTGCAGAATACTGCACTGCAGTAACCGGATGGCTCAGGATGTGCAATCCTGAGCAATGCGGCTACTGCATAGTTTGCTGATCCCGGCTATTGCCGAGATGAGCAAACTGTACTATGAATAGTAAAGAGTTAAATGCAATAAATTAAAGCATGCTTGAGGTCTCTAGGGGGGGCTTAGACCCCCTAGAGACCGGACGCCCACTCTGGTGGGCTTCTCCTACAATGGCCCCATGTCACGGGCTCCTCCGAGCTCCGTGCATGTCCCCCAAACTCCCCCCCCCCCCGTATCTCTATAGAGGGGTCCCTGCACCCCTCTGACATAAGTATCCCTACTTGTGCCCAAACTAAATATTACAGTACAGAATGATGCGGGTTATAGTTACGTGGTGCTGTGGGCTGAAGTGTCATTCTCCCTCCATGGGCGGGGCTGTGTGCTGCAGCCTCCGCCCGCTCATTCATTATGGCCGCCCCATCTGGGCTTGATCCAGTGTTGTGAGGGCGGCCGTGTCATGAAAGGGGCGGGGCTATGGGTATGACGCAAACTTTGCCCCGCCTCTTTCATGATGCGGCCGCCCTCACAACACTGGATCAAGCCCAGAGGGGGCGGCCATAATGAATGAGCGGGCGGAGGCTGAGCCCACAGCCCCGCCCATGGAGGGAGAATGACACTTCAGCCCACAGCACCACGTAACTATAACCCGCATCATTTTGTACTGTAATATTTAGTTTGGACACAAGTAGGGATACTTATATCAGAGGGGTGCAGGGACCCCTCTATAGAGATACGGGGGGGGGAGTTTGGGGGACATGCACGGAGCTCGGAGGAGCCCGTGGCATGGGGCCATTGTAGGAGAAGCCCACCAGAGTGGGCGTCCGGTCTCTAGGGGGACTAAGCCCCCCCTAGAGACCTCAAGCATTCTTTTATTTATTACATTTTACACTTTACAATAGATAGTACAGTTTGCTCATCTCGGTAATAGCCGGGATCAGCAAACTATGCAGTTGCCGGATGGCTCAGAATTACACATCCTGAGCCATCCGGTTACTGCAGTGTAGTACAGAGAACCGCTCCGAAAACTGCAGCCTGCATGATTTTTCACGCAGGCTGCAGTGCCGGAGACGGACACCGGATGGTTTGTGAAGCCATCCGGTGTTTAGCATTGGCTCCTATGAGGAGCGTTTCCTGGTCCGGTTTTGAGCTTTTTGAAAGCTCAAAACCGGATCAGGATTCTATAAAAAAACGGAGATGTGACCCTGGCCTCACTATGCAGCCTGCACGCAGCTTTCACACAGCCCCTAGCAACCCACTGTGTTTTCTGGATACCAGCTACACAGCAGGCTGCGGGGAGTGCGATTTGCACCACGCACGCACCACGCACAGGTGATGCGTTCCCCTGTATGTGGTGCAAATCGCACTCCCCGCAGCCCGCTGTGTAGCTGGTATCCAGAAAATACAGTGGGTTGCTAGGGGCTGCGTGAAGGCTGCGTGCAGGCTGCATAGTGAGAAATAAATTCTAAGTCTTCTGCAAACAACACAGGGAACTTAGAATCGTGCAAGTGTGACCTTAGCCTTATACTCACCTTTCGCGTTTTCATACTTTTTCGGCACCTCTATGATCTCACTCTGCCTGTTACTTCTGACTGTCCATGAATCAGAAATGACGTCACAAGCACACAATGCATTTCTATGAGAGCCAGAATAAGGCCAGAACAAGGCCCTTAGGGCCACGTCACACACACAGATATCTGTGCAGATAATGTTCGCAGATCTCTGGTTGCAGTGAAATCATGGACACATTGCTCCATTTTGTGGCTGTATACAAATGGATAAATGTGTCCATAATTTCACTGCAACCAGAGATCTGTTCAGAAGTTGGTCACAGAAGTTGGTGTGTGTAACGCGGCCCTTAGGAGTATTCAGACTTGTACATACTTTCCAATATTTTTATTGATTTGGAAAATCTTGTCTCTGGAAATGCCATGTAAAATAAATGTGCCAAAACAGCCACTACACATCTTTCCTTCTAAAGAAACACTATGCCTATCTGTCAGAAGATATTCTCAGCTTGTTTTTGTTACACCTTTTCTACACCATGTGAACTTAGCATTTAGCCACATAACCTTTGCTTTAACTGATACTTTTAGTAATGAGGACAGAAAGCATTGACCTTTAGAAGCAGAATTTCCAAGAAATGATTACCCAAGTGTTTACTATAACATCAATGCGTATCCCTATCTTACAATGCAGTGTTCATTACCAACGTGGTGGAATAGGGCAGTTTTCTTACAAGATCAGTGACTACACATCACATATGATAAACTGCTATGACTAGCCAATCACATTGAAAATCAAATTACATTTTCCATAGCTGATGTAGTTAGCCATCTTTAAGCATTTGATTTGCTTAAAATAATGTTTGCAAGAATTTTTTTTACAAAATCATATAATCAGGAACTCAAAAAAACTTTTGTTCTTGAACTGCTTCTATGGAGTAACTATGCTTCTTTACATATTTGTTATATTCTTTTTCTCATAGATTCCTCTGGAAACCATGAATCCTGTTCGCAATAGTGAATTAGCCAAGAGTTATTTATAAATGTAGTGTGCACATTGAATTTAGTGTTAGATTTTGCCTTCTATATCTTATAACTGAACAAGTTTAAGGGGTTTACCGAACTTTAAAAATTATAATATGATTTTTCCATGCAGTAAGATTAGTCACTTAGGCTGTGGTCACAGTTGCCATGCGTTTTTTTTAGTGATTTAACAAAACTCATGCGTTTTTTCATGTCAGCATGAGTTTTTTAAGGTGTCTGATGGCTCCCTGCGTTTTTGACTGCGTTTTTGAATCTGCACCTAAAAATAGTGCTTGTAGTATTTTTCTGTGCGTTTTGAAAAACGCATGCGTTTTTATAACATGGGCCTCTATGGAAAACGCATGCCAAAACGCATGGTACATTAGTAACTTTTAGTGCCATTCAAAAACGCATGCGTTTTTGAATGGCCCTAATTGTACATGCGTTTTTGCAAGCGTTTCCCATAAGGCCCCATATTAAAAACGCATGCGTTTTTGGAAAAGCTCCAAAAACGCATGGGATTGTCACACATGCTTTTTGGCTATTAGGGGATGCGTTTTTTAACATGGGGGCCTATGGGTGCGTTTTTTACATGCGTTTTTGAAAACGCAGGTCTTCAAAAACGCATGTGAAAAATGCTACTGTGACCCCAGCCTTACTAATGATCTGTCTGTGAGTCAGTTTCACATGCTGTCACGACATGTTCATTTTCCTGATGTGTCGGGCCCCACGGGACGGGGGTACTCGGTACCGGACCGGATGGTGCCGGGAAAAGTCACGGGTGGCTTGGTCCGGACCGTGTCCCGGGCTCGGCAATAAAAGGGGACTATTTACAGGGGAAATGTCAGTCGTGACGCCACCCACTTTGTGCGGCCAGTGATGGGGCCGCCGCTGCTGCAGAACCTCCGGGGGTGATGGAGTGGCAGTGGAGATGGTGCAGTTCCAGTGGGAAGAACTATATCCCCCGGGGCAGTAAGGGTTAAGGGTTGTGGAATGTCCAGGACACTTACTGTGCAGGCTGCAGGGATCTCTCCTCCTGGCTGGTGCTGACAGGCTGTGTCCTGTAAGGAGAGAATCACTTTCGTGCAGAAACACAAGGGAAGCTGTTCCAGGGTTCTCCAAAGCTTTACTCCAAGTTCTTTCAGTTACTTTACAAGTCATTTGCAGTTCTTACAAGTTACAGTACACGGGCACATTCTCCCTCTCCGGGTTCCCTTTGCTCTGCAGCCAGGCCTCTCTCTCTGACCCCTCACACAGTCTTTAGTGTCCTTTCCGGGCTGTCTACGGTCTCCGTCTGTATGGGTGGTGTGTGGTGCGCTGGACAGTATGGCGGTGACTCGGACCCCTGGTGGGCCCTTCAGCTTGTCACTGAGCTGCCTGTCCTTTGGGTTAGGGATCTCAATCTGGAACTAAGATCCCCCGTCGTGTTGTTTCGAGATCCGGGTAAACTACGGTCCCCTCTAGAGCCGACACTCTACTCAGCCCAGCCTCCAGCAGTCCTCCAGCACGAGGCTCTGCCAGGCTCTCTCCTTTCTGTTCCTTTCAGTATACTAGGAGGGCTACTCTGCCTGCAGTCAGTGGCTTTGGCTGCTGTCTAGGGCACGGGTTCCACCGTCCCTCTCTGTCCGGTCACACTCCTGGTGGCATCAGCGTCGGACGGGCTTTCTCTCCCCTCTGGCTCACACTGGCTCAGTACGGATTCTGCGCTCCTAGGCCTTGCACTCACAGGATGTGTGCGTGTCTTTCTGTCTTTACAACTCAGCTCACATCGGCCTACTCCTTACTGACTTCCTTTCCTCCTCCCCCTCACTATATACTCTCAAGTCACCTGATTCCGTGTGTGCCCAACCCACTCCTCTGATCCACCACCCCTCAATCTCATAGAGTTCTAATCTCAGGGCTGGATTTTACCTCCTCTGACACGTGGGTTGTATGGGCTGTGAGGATGTTGGTGTGCAACAAGTGTCCTACCTGCCTGGCTGCAGTTCCTTTCTGTGGCCTCCTGGACACAGGGGCGCCACATATGTCTTCCTTGTGTGACGTCCTTTTCTCTCAATGTAGTATCTCTAGTATGAAAGGTCATATTTCACATGCATCTTATCACCGCATACCTCCAATCCGTAGTGTCATTTGAAGCTCATGGACACCAATGCAAAGTCTCCAACAGGGCGCCCAACTATCCAAAGTGTTCAATAGTATTGGTCTTCCCATATGGGTCAAAGGGACCTTTTGGGCCTCCGTAGTCTCTAAAGGCCATGTTATACACACACAGATATCTTTTTAGATATTGGTCTCAGATCTCTGGTTGCAGTGAAATCATGGACACATTGTTCCATTTTGGGGCCGTGTACAAATGTAACAATGTGTCCATGATTTCACTGCAACCAGAGATCTGTGACCAATATCTGAACAGATATCTGTGTGTGTAACATGGCCTTAAGGCCTGGGTGTTAGTGCAATTCCTATACCCCTTATAGTTAGGCCTAGTTCACATCTAATGCTGGTTTGCGTTTTGCTTCATTTGCGTTTCTATGCGTTTTTAGCTGTAAAAACGCATCAAAATGCATGTGTTTTTGCCCCCATTGAATTCAATGGAAAACGCATTAAAAACGCATGCAAAAACGCATGTGCATTTTGAAAAAGTAAAACGCTTGCGTTTTTGCAAACGCAGCCATAGACGCAGCAGCCCACATTTTTGGCTGCGTTTGCGTGCAGCCTCACACAGCGCAAATATGTTGTAACTTCTCATACACAGTGTTTTACGTCATATCTCAAGCCTAAATGCTTTGATGAATTGGAGCCAGTGTGGGCAACATTTGCTGCCTTTAGTTTGCGCCAATAGGTATTGCTGGCTTTTTCTCAACAAATATAGAATACAATTGGTAAAGAATGGGAGCTCTGCTGGGTAGTTAGGGCCTTTTCACATCTGCATTTCTTTTCCGTTTGGGTTGCCATGCATTTTTGATAGCATGTGTGTCAAAAACGCATTGCAAACACATCCAAAAACACACCTGTTGATTTCAATGGAAAACGCAATGAAAACGCATGTCATTTTTAGAAAACGCAAAACGCATGCGTTTTTGGAAATGCAGCCCAAAACATGTCTTGCAATGTTTTGGGCTGTGTTTGCAAAAATGCTTGCGTTTTGCGTTTTCTAAAAATGACATGCATTTTCATTGCGTTTTCCATTAAAATCAATGGGTGTGTTTTTGGATGTGTTTCTTTTCCTTTCTATGCATTTTTGCTCTGCAAACACAACCCCCCTTAGATGTGAACTTAGCCTGAGAAATCACTAAGTAAAATTTTCGTAAAATTCTATATTTCAGCATGTTTGTGTAGAAAAATGAATAGGGGGATCAGCTTCTGTTTGGTATTTCTAAAGGCCACGTTACACACACAGATATCTGTTCAGATATTGGTCACAGATCTCTGGTTGCAGTGAAATCATGGACACATTGTTCCATTTTGTGGCTGTGTACAAATGTAACAATGTGTCCATGATTTCACTGCAACCAGAGATCTGAGACCAATATCTGAACAGATATCTGTGTGTATAACGTGGCCTTAACAATTAAAATTAGGCAAAAAGCGCTCAGATCCACATAGGCTTCATACAAGATGTTTACTTTTTGTAGGTTGAAGGTTTACACACATCCTGTCTCAGTGGTTTTGCACATAAACCATAGAACTACGCTGAAAAAACCTCAAAACATTCACTTATTCTCACTCTTGTGTTGTGAATATACTGTAACCAATCTTTGAATTACTAAACTATGTTTTCTAAATCCCCATCTACAGTACCAATGCCATAAACAGTGCCACATAGCAAAATGTGTGAAATGATAATGGCAGAATACCCAAAATGTTAACCTTTGGTCAGTACAAACATTTAACATTAAAGAGTTTTATCACAATAAAAACCCCTTTAAAAGAATTGCCTATATATGATGATCTCACTCTCCCTTTATGTTTCTTTTTATAACCCATGCTCAAATTGTACCATTTAATGGTTGAATATCCCTTCCCTTCTGTTATGATGTTATATGATGATTTATAATGAAAAAGTTCAAAAAACACAAAGTTGAAACAAAAAAAATTGCCATTGCATTTCTTGGGGTGGTTTTACACTAGCATATTTTGGAATCCGGGAGCATGCAAGAAAAGCCTGCATAACCCCGGATTCCCCTGCAATGATGAAACTGGACGCACCTGCAAACCGTGTGGGAGTATCCGTTTGCATATTCTACGGGGATCAGGTGAATGGTAAATGACACACCCCCTGGGGGGGCATGTCATAAAGAGCTGCATTCTGCACATGCGCAGTTCATAGAACATGGACCAGAAATCCAGATCTACCGAGATCCGGAGTCTGGATGAATCTGTGTCTCATAGATTCACTCAGATTTTACCCGTGGTGCCCTGGATCCGGGGGTTCATATTTTTAATCATGGAGACCAAAATTGCAATAAGATGCAGATTTTGTCTTTGTAAAAAATCTGTGGACACCTGACTCCACCCAGATCTGGGGCACATCGTACACAACTGGATGCACGCACAAGTGTTGTCAAAAACTAATGGGTGCATCCAGTTTGTGATAAATTCACACTGATGGTGAAAAATGCCAGTCTAGAACCAGGCTTACAGATCTAATTAACATAAGATGTTTTGTTCTAATATGTAGAGATGGGTTTAGATCCTCTCAATGATATCCATAAGCCTTTGTAGGAAATATGGACGGGGATTAGAAAGCAATCTACACCGTGTTGACATAATTTTAAATTATTGTAGCCTGTTCAATTCCCGCCTGGTTTGATACCTATTGGTGCAGCATTGTTTTCTTTCATCTCCACATTTTGAAGTTCACAGCTGTAGAGGAGATTGAGGCTAGGTTCACATCACGTTTCTATTGCGTTTGAATGCAATGTCTTTTTCTGTTGCATCAAAGCATAGAAACACATGCAAATGTATTTCTCAACACACCCATAGACTTGCATGGGTAAACGCATTGCAAACGCAATACAAAATGCGCTTGCTTTTGAAGCGCTGCGTTTTTCCCCAGCGCACAGGAAACGTTGGCAACATTTCCTGTGCGCTGGGGAAATCACAGCGTTTCAAACTCAACCGCATTTTGTATTGCATTAGCAATGCGTTTACCCCTACAAGTCTAGTCAATAATCATGTTTCCCTGTTATTTTTTACCATATATTTTACCAAACAATGAACTTCAAAAAAACAAGCCACCCCCCCAGGAAAAATGTTGGAATTGCATTTGTTTCACCATTTTTATCACAGTTGTCATTTTCTTGCTGTTTTTCAATAAATTGTAAGGAATAGAGAATGCCTCTAAAATTTACAACTTGCAATAAAGAAGCCGTTATACGGCTATTTCAATAGAAAAATAAAAAGTTATTAATCTTGAGAAAAGTCAAGGAAATACAGTAAACAAAAAAAATTCTTAATGTTTTGTATACATAATGTCACATTATAATTCTGCAAAATTATAATTGTGTGGAACTCATCTGCCTTCTTTTCTTTGCAGCAAATGATTCCTGTGATTTAGAAGTTAAATTCTCATCCAAGAACTTCAAAAATGTCCTTACTTGGTCAACCTCAATTAAAAAAGAAGTTCGTTTTAATGTAATGTATACAATGTGAGTTAAAACTTATCTTCATGTAATAGTTATTTCAATTGTAGTCAGACTTGGTTAACACTTTTGCCAGTGTTTTCCATTTGGGAACTCAATCAACAGTTTTTGGAGCTTTGAGGGAAAAGGCCGCTTTACACGTCACGATATCGTAGCCCAACTACAATAAAAAGTCACGTGGTTCGGGCGTTGCCGCCGATATTGTTCGTGCGTTGTGTGGTGTAAATGAGCAATGAGACGCAAGAGCAATGCCAAAACGATATCGCTTATGAATTGTGCAGGCTCTCCAACTGTGCAATATTGGATTGACGATCTGGCAGGATCGTGCTGTGTGACAGCGCAACTACGATTTGGAGCGCAACTTCCCCTATTCACTCCAATGTTAATTGGTCATTCCCTGAGTTGCTGAGATGCAGTGTGCAAGAGGGGCGTACGACATTGTAGCTGCGTTGCCTGGCGATATCGCACTGTGTAACATCTCCTATGCTATCTTGGACAAATTCCAAAAACGTGCGCACTCCCGTGAGATTGTATGCAATATCGGAACGATATTGCGAGGTGTAAAGCGGCCTTTAGGCCGGTTTCATATCACGGCAGCATCAGGTCCAGGGCTGTCCGATGTGAATCGGACAGCCCCGGACCTGATCTGGACACAGAACCGGAGGGCCAAATATGCCCTTCAGTCCGTTGTCCAGCCAAATTCTTCTTATAACAACCGCAGCTGCTGATAATTCAAGATCGCGGCTAGCGGGGAGCTAGCTGCAGTCATGAACTGTCAGTAGGGGACAGCCCCATGGTGCTGAAGTTCAGCGCTGGCCAGCGCTGAGCTTCTGCACCCAGCGTCCGACTCCCGGGTGCAGCTCCGGTGCCCCCCCATGTTAAGGGGCACCGGATCGCACCGGACCGGGAGGATCCAAGTGTCTCAGATTTGTTCCCCCGGACATAAAAATGTTGCATGCAACGTTTTTGTGTCCGGGAGGAAAATCCACATACACCCGTATCCTCCCGGACAGATAGAAACCGGATGGCAGATAGCTGCCATCCGGCTACAGCCGGACCCATAGGCGTACTATGGGGCCGGAATCGGATCCAGGGCTGTCCGGTTCACATCGGACAGCCCCAGATCGCAAAGACTGTGGTGTGAAACCGGCCTTATTAGTGTTGACATTATTAGTGATGACAGAACACATGATGGAACCCAACAATCTCAATTATAGTTCAAGGGTATAACAATACAAGGGTAGTGTGAACACAACCTTAGTCATACTGTTCTCTAAAGATATAAATTAGTACAATAGTAATTCACTGAAAGGACATCAACTCAACATCAAAGAAAAAAACAAAAAAACAGCCATTCTTAGGCCAGGGTCACATATACCATCTGTTTTTGGCTTAAATCCATTTTTGGGATTATTTTGGACATTTAAATTTCAAAGTCCAAAAACGCATATGCGTTAACGCATGTGTGTGTGCGTTTTTCAAAAAACATGAGGCCCTATGGGAGATGCATGGTACATTTAGGGTATGTGCCCACTGGACGTTTTATGGGCTGTTTTTTAGCGTTTTCCGTCGGCGTTTTCCGCTGAGTTTTATGTTAATTTATGTTAATCCTAACCACCGGTTGGATTAACATGCTAGTCAATGGATTTTAGAAAACGCTGTGTACATTAGAACGTTTTTGTTTGTCTCCTTTCCACTTTCTTCACCGGTTTTCCACCGGTTTTCAAAGATAGAGCAGGTGAATTCTTTTAAGCGTTTTTCCAGCAGTTCCAGCTTACAAGTGCTCAAAAAAACGTCTTTAAAACGCTAAGAAAAACCGCCAGAAAACCGCCGATAAAACACTGTACAAATGCTATAAAACCGCTCAAAAAACGCTCAAAAAACGATGGACACTGCACTGGAAACATGTCATGCAACGTTCCCATTGCTTCCAGACTAGCGCATGCGCTCAGCAACAACCCCACTTCACACTTGCGCTTACGGGTTTTTGTTTGGCTGCATTTGCCATACCCTATAGTGGAGGAGGTAACACACAGCACTTCATTTGCGCTCAACAACTTTAGGTTGTGCTTGCACTGTGCTAGCGCCATGCTCTCAAACACACTGGAGCGCAGGTGTGAACTGGGCCTTTGGGTTCTCTATCGCTGAACAAATATCATTGTTCTTAGCAACACATTACCTGATGTAAACTGCAGATGAGCTGCTGATAATATGATACTGTTGGAGACATTGATCTACTTGTTATCATTTTGTGCCCATCATCCTACATCAACCTATGTAAAGAGGCCAGGACCAAGCACCAAATAACTTCAATATTGTCGATCCCGTTCGTTTAACAGTCTCAAACTCAGACCATGCAAATGTAAATTAAATGTTTGTGTGTGATGGTGCAATATGTGAGCATTTAGAGCCCTACTTTAACATTTTGCCAAGGTCCCCACTTGCTCTGGCTGTTTAATATTATCGATGCATATGAATAAGGCTTGTACAGTCATGGCCAAAAGTATTGACACCCCTGCAATTCTGTCAGATCATACTCAATTTCTTCCTGAAAATGATTGCAATCACAAATTCTTTGGTATTATTATCTTCATTTAATTTGTCTTCAATGAAAAAAGCACAAAAAGAATTGTCCTAAAGCCAAATTGGATCTAATTCCACACCAAACATAAAAAAGGGGGTGGACAAAAGTATTGGCACCCTTAGAAAAATCATGTGATGCTTCTCTAATTTGTGTAATTAACAGCACCTAGAACTTACCTGTGGCACCTAACAGGTAATGGCAATAACTAAATAACACTTGCAGCCAGTTGACATGGATTAAAGTTGATTCAACCTCTGTCCTGTGTCCTTGTGTGTACCACATTGAGCATGGAGAAAAGAAAGAAGACCAAAGAACTGTCTGAGGATTTGAGAAACCTAATTGTAAAGAAGCATGAGCAATCTCAAGTCTACAAGTCCATCTCCAAAGACCTGAATGTTCCTGTGTCTACAGTGCGCTGTGTCATCAAGAAGTTTAAAGCCCATAGCACTGTGGCTAACCTCCCTAGATATGGACGGAAAAGAAAAATTGACGAGAGATTTCAACACAAGATTGTGCGGATGGTGGGTAAAGAACCTCGACTAACATCCAAACAAGTTCAAGCTGCCCTGCAGTCCGAGGGTACAACAGTGTCAACCCGTACTATCCGTCGGCGTCTGAATGAAAAGGGACTGTATGGTAGGAGACCCAGGAAGACCCCATATCTTACCCCGAGTCATAAAAAAGCCAGGCTGGAGTTTGCCAAAACTTACCTGAGAAAACCTAAAATGTTTTGGAAGAATGTTCTCTCTTTTTGGGCAAAGGCATCAACATAGAGTTTACCGGAGAAAAAAAGAGGCATTCAATGAAAAGAACACGGTCCTTACAGTCAAACATGGCGGAGGTTCCCTGATGTTTTGGGGTTGCTTTGCTGCCTCTGGCACTGGACTGCTTGACCGTGTGCATGGCATTATGAAGTCTGAAGACTACCAACAAATTTTGCAGCATAATGTAGGGCCCAGTGTGAGAAAGCTGGGTCTCCCTCAGAGGTCATGGGTCTTCCAGCAGGACAATGACCCAAAACACACTTCAAAAAGCACTAGAAAATGGTTTGAGAGAAAGCCCTGGAGACTTCTAAGGTGGCCAGCAATGAGTCCAGACCTGAATCCCATAGAACACCTGTGGAGAGATGTAAAAATGGCAGTTTGGAGAAGGCATACTTCAAATATCAGGGACCTGGAGCAGTTTGCCAAAGAAGAATGGTCTAAAATTCCAGCAGAGCATTGTAAGAAACTCATTGATGGTTACCAGAAGTGGTTGATCGCAGTTATTTTGGCTAAAGGTTGTGCAACCAAGCATTAGGCTGAGGGTGCCAATACTTTTGTCCGGCCCATTTTTGGAGTTTTGTGTGAAATAATCATTGTTTTGCTTTTTGCTTCATTCTCTTTTGTGTTTTTTCATTGAAGACAAATTAAATGAAGATAATAATACCAAAGAATTTGTGATTGCAATCATTTTCATGAAGAAACTGAGTATTATCTTACAGAATTGCAGGGGTGTTAATACTTTTGGCCATGACTGTATAAGGTAGAGTCACACAGATACATGCTGCGCGCACAGCCCGATGACTTCCTGGACACCCGGCGCAGAGCGCATGCGCGGCGCCATAGAGGAGAACGGAGGCGCGCGTTCATGTCAGACTGTGCGTGGAGGCAGCAGCAGGCGACCAGGATGATAGACAAGAGGGGGCGGGTCGGAGGAGCACGAAACCCCGCCTCCCGGTCTTAGGTCTTCAACACTGTGAGCAGTAATATAAGTGCATATTTAAGTGTATAAAGGGCATCAAAAGCCTATAGCCACCTTCCCTGAATGCAGCCTTAGTGCTGCAGAAGGTGGCTATTATAGCTTTTGATGTCCAGGGGGGTTACAGGTTCGCTTTAAGGCCCAGTCTCACATAATGACGCATCAGCGATCCCAATAATGATGTGCAGAGATCGCTGGTGCGTCGTTTTTCACATCGCTGGTGTGATACCTATTTGACATCTTACCAGTGATGTGAAAAACGATGCACCAGCGATCTCTGCACATCGTTATCGGGATGCGTCGTTATGTGTGACTGGGCCTTAAGGATAAAGATAGAGGTATTGCATAATGGTCAATTATTTTTATAACTCTTCAGCTTTCTTTCTACCAGTATGTTGTTATTTCTGTCTATTAGGTGTTCTCTTATTGATCCCCTTGTCTCATAGATATGGTAAACACACCTGGCATAAGAAAGCAGAATGCACAAATATCACTCAAAATGTTTGTGATCTAACCAAGGAAACCAATGTAACCAGATATCGTTCTGAAGAAAATGAAGAAAATGAAGAATATTATGGCAAGGTCGAAATGTATAACCCAGGCTGTAACACATCAAGAAAGACAGAAAGATTTAACCCATTACATCATTGTGAGTATGCTTATCATATCTAAATAACATGCTGAGGGGCAGACAAAGAAAGCAGAGAACGCTTGTTCAAGGTCGATATATGAGCAGGGGAATAAATACAACAGGTGCAGGTGCTGCAATCGCATCCAGGTCCTGGAGCATATGAGGCTCCAAAAGTCCCTTTGCCCTATAGAAGAAGACTATTGTATTAAAGATTTGCAATAATTGGAGGCCCTGTTGGAGTTTTTGCATAGGGGCCCATGAGCTTTAAGTTATGCCACTGTATGTGAGCTTTCTTGCTTCAAACCAGAATGGTCCATAAGTGTGAGGTTCAGGTTATGCACAACATCTTTCTTTGTTCACCAAAAAGGCATTGCCAGTATTTCATTCCACCAGTTATTGTGAAATATTGGCGAAAACCAATAATACATTGTCCATTGGCTGGGACAATTACAGATACAATTTTTTGAAAACCTAATGGCCACTTTACACACACCAACTTATCTGTCCAACTTCTGACCAACTTAGTGGTTGCAGTGAAATCATGGACACATTGCTCCATTTTGTGGCTGTGTACAAATGGAACAATGTGTCCATGATTTCACTGCAACCAGTAAGTTGTTCAGAAGTTGGACAGATAAGTTGATGTGTGTAAAGTGGCCCTTAGGTCTCTTCCAGAATGACAGAAGAAACCTAAACTGTCTCAAAAGCTTGCATCTTTAATCTACTAAACCTAATGGTACCTTTATACGCCGCTACAGAAGGTTAGAAACAACCGGGTGTCGGAGATAATTGTATCTTGCACCGTCAAAACACCGCGAGGTAGCGGCGTGTAAATCAGGTTGTTGCCACCGGTCACTGTCGACACCTGTTTTACAGCAGTGCTCAAAAACAGGTTGGTTTCAACCCGAAGGTAGTGGCGTGTAAACGAGGAACAGGAAGGTTTTTGCGACACCTAGTGAACTCCCTGGGGCGTGACACAGCCTCCGGGATACCGCGCCCCATCAGCGATCATTGGTGGAAACTCCTGCGTTACGATTGGTTGTCCCTGCATAGGGCGGCATATTTAAGGAGCTGACCAGTCACACTACACAATTGCAATAGCATCATGTATTAGCCAGCCTTCCTGCGCTGGCTGGCCACTCATGATGCAATTGCTTTGTCCAATCACCGTACGAGCGTCTCGTAATCCACAACTCTGGCACGCCTATGTGTTGTCCCTGCTGCCCCTGGTCCGCCCATATTACCTTGTGGTAGCGGCGTGTAAATGAGGGACAGTGCTCTACAGAAGGTAACCTGCGGCACCCGTCGGTGCATCCAGGGATAGAAAAAACTTTCTGTAGAGCACCTTTTAGCGGCGTGTAAAGGCGGTATCAGGTACCGTTAGGAACCGTTGAACCGTGCTCGTGCACGTGAGACACCCGGTTGTTTCTAACCTTCTGTAGCGGCGTGTAAAGGTACCATAAGAGGTTGCATTACACTCAGTGACTGCAGTCTTTTATGTTACATAGTCTCTTACATACATGACCATCAATATAATCAAGGGGTGGGCATTCATCGCTAGTTCGTCGTTGCGTGTAACCGAACAATTCAACTACGATAATTAGTTGAAGTTGACAGGTTAATGAACATGTTAAAAAACCTGACGACTTCAATTCAGCTAATCTGCTGCATCATACTGTGTCACACACCGCGGTAACGATGTCACGGACGACTTCGCCCATTCACAGCAATGAGCAGGGATCGTTTGCGGGGTCTGCAAATGATCCCTGCTCACAACATCATTGGTGAGTTGTCCACGATATCTAGATGTGTGACATCTCACCAGCAATGTTGGATGGATCTCAAAAACGACCGAGCGTCCACGAGATCGCAGCCAACATCCTAACAACGTCGTCCCGTGTAACGGGGCCTTCAAACATCTTTTCTCAGCAATCAAACCTTGAATCATTGAAGTAAAGGTATGATTGCACTCATTATCCCAGTGCCTGTAAGGTACAAGCTTCACTTTATAGCCCTAAATCCTGCTGGTTGGTTCCCTTTAAGATCTGGTATACAACAGATCCTTCATATCTTAAGCCCCCATCACACATAGCAAGATCGCTGTTGCGTCACAGGTTTTGTGACACAACAGCAACCTTGCCAGTGATCTCGCTATGTTTGACACGTAGCAGCGACCGGGCACCCGCTGTGACATCGCTGGACTATTTTTTGATCGTCAGGTTCCTGCTGGGCAGCATGCATCGGTGTGTTTGACGCCTTAACAACGACCTCGTTGGTGACTCAGAACTCAACCACGTAGGTCTGAGTCGTCACACTAGCTGCTGTGTGACAAGGTCCCAACGACCGCCGAGGTCATTATACAGGTCGCCGTATTGTTGCTACTGTCAAGCCCCAGGCCCTGGGGTACTTGGATATCGGGCTCGGAGGGGTTCGCGGGGATGTCATGGGTGGCGGTGCCTGAGCCCTTTGCCTGGGTGACACTTCAATAAGGGGGGCTATGTAAAGGGGATAAGAGTTATTGTCACATGACACCACTTGTAGCACCTGGTGATGGGTCACCAGCGCCGCCACAGTCCTCCGGAGGGCGATGGTATCACGACAAGGATGGCAAAGCTCCCTACAGGTGGAGTTGGTCCTCCGGGCAGCGTTGCTGTAAGCAAAGAGGTCGATGATAAATGGCACAAAGACACGGAGGCAAAGTCACTCTCCCAGGTACTTTACTGTAAACAGTCATCAGCATACAAGTCCACAGTTCAGCAAAAGTTGTTAAAGAAACAGGTACCTCTACGGGTGGCTGCAAGTGGATGCAAGGTAGTATGGTGGTACCTGTGGTATGCCTTAGTTGATGAACCCGTGTCCATTCTTACCCGCCTAGGATGAGTCTATACCCAATTACTCTTTGAAGGTAGTGTTGGGGCTCCCCTCCCTCAAAGTGATGAAGCAGGCAGACCGCTCCGTCTGGCAGAGTGCCGCAGCCAGTGAACAGACTGCAGCAGCCGGTTGATGACATCAGAGGTGGACTCTGGCCGTTTCCTCGGGTCTGGCGTTCCCGTGGTGGACTGGGGAATTCTCTGGCGTATGGTCGCTCCACGCCGGGGTTCCCCCTTTCTCTCTAGGGCCCAGACTCACGTCTTAGGCACCCTCTCTCAGGATCCCCTCGGGATCCCCTTTCATCTTCCCTCAGGATCAGCCTGGAGCTGTCCTGTTAGACCTTCCGCCTCGCTCCACAGTCCTCCTCGACTCCTCTCCAACTCCTTTCTCCTCACTCTCCCCAGAGGTGCTGGATCCCTCCGGGGTAACCTCTCATCATTAGTCTAGTGTGGGAGTGCAGAAATGGGTCCCACCCACCAGCCCAGCATCCACTTGCAGTTGAGGAAAATTACACCACTTTTACGAGTGCAATACCCCAGTGTGACGCCTGACCATGTGGGGCGCCACACTACGTCGTTGCCTTAGTCAGTTCCTGTAATGATGGAAGCCATCAGCCTGTGCAAATAAAGTCTGTATTTCATTAACAGTTTCTTTATCTTTTGGTTTTAGCTGTGCTTGATCCTCCAACAGTCAACCTTTTTCTTACCAGTACATCACTAATAATAAATTTGACACATGTTGCTGGAAACCTTAGCAGTATTTATAAGACAATGATAACGTATGAAATAGAGATTACTGGACTTGGTACCTTTAGATCTGAGGTAAGTCATTGTTCAAAACTGTTGAATTAAAAAAGTAACAGAGATTTAGTGCCTGCTGTATAATGTTATCAAGGAGGTGCGGCACATGTCGTGTGGATTTTATGTTTTTAATAAGTTTTATGTGTAGAAGGGATTCTGTCACTCCAAAAGTGCATATTAAACTACTTATTTTAAACAGTTAAAAGTTTCACACTGTCAGTGCTGGCATGCTCACAATGTGGGGGGCACTCTCCCATCCCTAGTCCTATCTGTAGCTGCCGCTCACTATATTGTTAACAGAAGTGTTGGGAGCGGAAGCCACAAACAAGAGTAAGTTATGATAGCTAACTTCTATTTTCCTGTCATTATTAATCTATGAAAGAGCACAATATGTCCATTGACCACTTTAGGTAGTTAATAACCAATGCATACTTGGAACTCTCCACTAGACCTATAATAATAATCTTTATTTATATAGCGCCAACATATTCCGGAGCGCTTTAGAATTCACTGATTCATATACAAACGGTTATAAGTAACAGTAAAAAAAAAAATGAAAAAAAACACAATCCAATAATTAAAGCAGAGAAACAATGTGAAAAATACAATACAATAATTAAAGCAAATATAAAGGTGACCATACTCAAGAGCTTACAATCAACAACGAGTTGAGGATTACACAAGTATACAGGGGATTATTTCATAGATGGTCCAGGCATCTTGAGGAAGAGGGAGATAGAAAAAAATTACATGAATGGTCACCAGCCAATCTGTGTAGAGCTTTTGGGTTTGGTGGAGTTTGAAGGAGAGTTATGTCCAGAGAGGTAGTGAAGGGGCTATACAGTATAAAGGACTTCTATTAGGGAGCATGATAGGCCGTCTTAAAAAGTTGTGTTTTTAGGGAGCGCCTGAAGCTATGTGAGTTGTGGATAGTCCTGATTTCTTGGGGTAGAGCATTCCAGAGAATTGGTGCAGCTAGGGCAAATCTTGGAACCGGGAGTGGGAGGTTCGGATTAATGCAGATGTTAGTTGAAGATCATTTGTAGAACGTAGAGAACATATCGTTTTACATATCATCTGACCCTTTTTGGAACTTCAAATCTAAAAAACAGAGAGAAAGACACAGAGAGGTGCAAATGGGTCTTATCATTTGGATTAGATTGTTTGACAATGAGTGTATCTGCTCACTTGGTTCGGTTATGATAACCCACAACCAGTATGCTGGCCTGGACAGCTGGTGCTAGAGCCGCACTTCTACATCACAGTGGTGGTTTTTTCAAAATCCAAAGGAGTAGTGCTTGTATGATCTGCGCTGCTATCGGTAGAAAAGACAAGGAAGACAAGGTTTCTTCAATGCTGCTCTTTTATTCCCTACGTGTTTCAGTGCTGTTGAGTCAGGCCGGCAGGGAAGGAGTTACTCGGATACCGGGACGGTGGCTTTGGTGGGGATCATGGCTGGTCGGGTCCTGGTTCCGTGTCCTGGGCACTCAATGGCTGATGGGGATGATGATTAAGCATTATACGTGATGCCACCTGTGGTGTCCAGATAAACGGTTACCAGCGCTGCAGCCAGGCACTGAGGTGATGGTGTGGTGCAGTAGAGGTAGTATAGCTCCTCACAGGTGGAGCTTTTCCTCAGCGCGGCGGGGTGGATGAGGATAGTTGTAGTCCAAATCTCTGTGGTGCTGCAGAGGCCTTTCAGGCGACGGATTAAATGAAGCCAGAGATCAAATCAGCTCAAACAGTTCTTTTACTGGTACCAGCTGATAAAGGTACAAAGACAGTCTGGCCTGCCGGGGTAGTAGCCACAGATTTTAGGATTCCCTCAGAGTCCGTCAGAGGTGATTCTTGATTATCTTTCTCGGTCTTTGTTCACAATGGCCCTCTGCCCTCCCACGCTGAAGTCTGGTTACTAGTCCCCAGGTCTGTTGCCTTAATTCACTGTTACCTCTTGGCGTCTTGGACCTAGCTGCAGGACAGAGGTTAGGCTTCTTGGTGGGTGTCGTGGCTCCCTTATGAAGGCCCACAACGTGCTGGTCTGCAGTTTTGGATAAAACTGATCAAAACCGCCTCAGTTCCAGTTTACCGGAGTGACTTGGACACTCCAGACAGCTCCGAACTGACCTGGAGTGTCCCCTTCTCGTCCGGGTCAACTCTGTTCCCTTAGAGGTCCCCTGCATCCTTTCTCCTGTCACCTTATGACTGACTACGCTGTCTCCCAACTGTCACTCACGTCTCCCGCTCACCTAAGCTCCACCACCCCTGGGACCTACTGAAATACAGTCCCCTGTATTAGGGTGTCTGTGGGTGGGTTTTGTGTTTAGACTCTGTAGTTTTCCTCCCTCCCCTCACGACTACGGAGATACTACACCTTCTTTTTTTTGGGTGCAGTATCTCCCTGTGGCGTTCTGCCAGAGGGGCGCCACACTGTTCCCCTGAGGAAGGTGCTGGGACAACACCAAAACGCATAGGGAATTAAGAAGCAACATTGAAGAAGCCTTGTCTTCCATTTTCATTTATTCCTATGGCAGCGTGAATCATAAAAGCACTACTCCTTTGGATTTTGAAAACTTTTTTTTTAATGGGTGTGTGACTCTCACCAATCAGACCATGCTGAATGTTATAAATATCATTCCCCCTATACCTCATGTAACCACCTGATGAAGACGGTCTCCTATACTGTCGAAACGCGTTGTGGTGTGTGCATGAGGCTCAAATAAAGGTTTGTTAAATTCTACTCCTCCTGTGGTGTTCCTTGGCGCTCCAGCAGAATTCTACAGCATCTCCTTTTTTCCACGAAAAAGCTCTTTTGGAATTTGTCAGATTTACTGAGATTATTCTCAAACACTATACGCACAATTAATAGGCAATTTTTATTATTGATGATTCATTTTATTATTGAACAATCACAGTGCTCTCAATCTAAAAGGTTAATAGACAAGAATACTTACAAAAGTGCTGTAAAAGTGAGATTTTCACACCTCAATTGTTTATTTTTATCTATTAAAGTGAGAATAATAGCTAAAGTGGTCAAAATGTACAAAAATACATTTCTGACAATTTCAAAACAATATCAGTCACCAACATAGCCATCTTTCAATTAACAGTCATAAACATTCCATCCATGGAGTTTGTAAGCGCTTAATCTGTTTACAATCAACTTTTTGGGTAGCACCAACCCCAGCCTCTATGACACTGTTCAAATAGGTGACCATTTTCCTTCACCAAAAATGACCCATGTAAGAAGGGCCCACAAGTTCTCAATATGGTCTACGTAAGGTGACGAATGAACCATGTCATTCTTTCATCTTTAAGGCCTTTAGGCTGCTTTCACATTTGCGTAAGGAGCACAGCGCACCAAACGCAGCCAAACGCTTGCGCCCATGCGTTCTTATGTTTAACATGGGAACGCATGTGCCTGTGTATAGCTGCGTTTGGCCGCATTTGCGTTCGGATGCGCATAATTTATGCGCCCTCCGACCGCGCTCCAGACGCAGCTTGCAGCATTTTTTTGTTTGCGGCGCTTGTCCTATCCGCAAGCGCCCGCAAGTGCACAAAAAATGCATTGATCTCAATGGATGCGCAGTGTCCTCTGCATGACACCGCAGGAGAACGCTGCGGATCTCATTGAGATCTCTCCTGGTGGCCGCCGGTGATGTCACAGGAGATCACCGACGGCCACTGGGAGATCAGCTGGAGCCTCTGATGATCTCCTCCTCCCCGCCGCTGGTAATCTCCTAGCGGTGTTGGCGGGGAGAAACAGCTGATGTGACAGCTGTTTGAATCTTCCTGCGCCGACATCTCCTCTTGGTGTCGGCGCGGGAAGATTCAAACAGTTGTCAGATCAGCTGTTTAACCCCACTGACACGTCCCGAAGCTTACCGGCAGTCGGGAGGAGGAGATCTCCGCCGCTGATCTCCGCCTCCGGCCCGCCCCCGGACACCGCCGATTGGCTGCCCGGGCTCCATAGTGATGTGTCCGCAGGCGGACATTCTCCGCTGTGGACACAGAAAAATCACCCTGCTTTCACTGCATTTGCGTCTGCATGCCATCAGCATGCAGACACAAACGCAAATGTGAAGCCAGCCTTACTGCCTAGCCAAGTAGTGGATTATTTTGTTGCTTGTGATGGAGCATTGTCCTACATAAAAATCATGGTTTTATTTAAAAATGCAGAGTTTTTTCCTGTGGTATTGCTTTAAAGGGATCCTGTCACCCCCAAAACACCTCATAAGCTATTAAAAGATGCCCCTAGAGCATATTCACACTTATCCTACACTCCTTTTAGCTCCTAAATGCATATATTGAAAATGAAGATAAACGTTATTAAACTACCTCATTAGTGATGTTAATGAGTGACTATTGTATGCATAGTCACCCAGGCAGGCTCTCCCTCTTCCTAATATCACGCCTCAATAGGCGTGATCTTCAACTCACATTCAAATGCGCGCCTCCCCGCTCTCCTATTCCGGCCGGGCTGCAGTGTGGGGCTGTATGACGCGAATCGCGTCATTTCCGGCTTCGGGTGACGTGGGTACATCCGCGCCGCTCTGTTATGCCTCCAGCACGCATGCGCAGTGTGGGGCTTGAAGCTAACAGAGCGGCCCGGGTTCGCACAAGTAAATGGGGTGTATTTACAAGGGATTAGGTTTGTCGTGACGCCACCCACGGGTTGTGGTCAGGGTGACCACCGCTGCTGCAGAACCTCCGGGGGTGATGTTTTATATTTTGGCAGCTTTAGATGGAATGGCTCTCTGCAGGTAGAGCCTGGTTCCCCAGGGCAGTGGTAATTAAAGTCTGTGATGGTTGTTACAGATGTTACAGGATATTAGGGGTAGTAGTAGAGATGATGAGAGTGGAGGCAATGGCAATCTATGAGGGAAAGTAGGGTTTCAGCACAAGGATGACACACACTCACGTTTGTTGTCGTTTTCCAAGTCTTTACTGTGCAGATGGTAAAGCATAGTATTGTCCACGAGTCTGTACCGGGGCCGGGTTGCTCCCACCCTGACCGGGTTCTTGGCTTCCTACTTCTGCGCTTTGTGTGTGGCCCTGCTGCCGCTTTTAGCTGAACTGCTGGCCCTGTCTCCACTCATGGGTACCAATCTTCTAGGCAACTTGAGTCCTCTGTGTCACTGACCCCTCCGTGTTGTTTTGCTATGGTACAGTGAAGAAGGTGGACCTTCACTATCCCAGTATTCACTGTCCTGTCTGTCTCAGGCACAGCATCGAATCCGGTATCCGTCCTAAGCACCTCTCCGGGGTGAGTTCAGGGTAGCTCCTTGTCCCGGGTGTGTTCCTCTGTTTCTCTGTCTCCTTCCCTCAGACCTCTCAGGACCTCCACTCCAACTCGACTCCCCTCCAGAATAAACTAAACTCAAACTCAAAACTAAACTAAACTGACTGTCACTCCTGCTCTGAGGTAAACAACATTAGCTCCTCCCACTCTTGCAGGTTCCACCTAAGCTCCTCCCACTTTCTAGTGTAGTGTTGTGTGTGGGGAGCAAACCTGTGTTGCTGTTTCTGTGGCACATTAACCCTTGGGGTGCCACACATGCAAGTATCTTGCATGCATCTCGCATGAGTCACCCATACCAGCACCTGCCTCTCTGGATGGGAGTGTGTAGCTGATTTAATTTCTATTGAGCTCCACACTCCCGTCCAGAAAGGCAGGGGCTGGGATAGGTGACTCATGCGAAATGCATGCAAGATACTCGCATGTATCTCACATAGTGTGTTTTCGCCCTGACAGGCAAATATATTTTGACTCAAGTCGCAATAACTGTTTAATATAATTGGCCCCTTATTCACTACTAATCCAGTATGACAGGTTAACATCCTTTGTTGTTATTCTTGCACACCAATTGGGATTTGAAGGTTGTGCTGTGATTTGAACATGCACATTGAAAAAACTGTAGTTCACTGTGCAGCTTTGTACTCCACGCATTCGCATATGTGGGTGACGGGCCCGTCAGTGCTTTGGATTAGCATTGGATTAGTTGGTCCCAGCAGCTTGCCATTGAGCATGCATGAAACGGGAATGAATCATCGTGCGACTAATGTGGATTGTTGCTCTGACTTTGGATAGATCACCTGACTTCAGACTTGAACACTTGACTTACATGTGGGGCCAGGTTATGTATGTGGAGGATGGCTATTGATACCTCTTTCGCCTAATGATGGGTGTATTGCATTTCCATGGGGTGTTCTTAATTAACAACTTTTAGCTTATAGCAATTGTTTTCTTGTCCCCTTTAACAGAAGTATCATTCCTGTAATTAGTTGGTGGAATACTTATATTACTACTAGATAGGGGCTTCATGTTATTGAGCCGCCATGGGCAGTGGGGAACTCGGGTATCGGGCCCTCGCTGTAGTCGGGGATTTCACTGGTGGCCTGCACAGACCCGTGGCCCCAGGGACCAAACTTAAAGAAGGGGATATATACAGGGAATAGAGTTGATGAATAGTTCATGTGACGCCACCTGCAGCTTCTGGTGATTGAGCACCAGCGGCCGCTTCAGACTTCCGGAGGGTGGTGGTATAGCAGCCAAGGTGGTACAGCTCCCTACAGGGGGAGCTGACCCTCTGGGGCAGGGATGCACTGGTGATGATGGAGGTGCAGAGGATGGATGGATGGAGCAGGGATTTGGCCAGGATGGTAAATTACGGAACAGTCTCTGTAGCTGGCAGGGGCATGGGGAAGGAACTGACACACACTGCTGGCTGTTCCTTACCTTTTTACTCGTGTGATTGCAGGTAAAATGTCCAGAGTACCGCCGGGTGTTCAAGATGCACTTCTGGGTCCCCACAGCGAGTGGGTATAAGACTTGTTGTTTCCCTGTGTGTGTGTATGAAGCCCCTGCCTGTGTAGAACTTGGCTGGCCTCCTCTGCTTTCTTTCTCCACCTACGCTGTCGTCAGGATACCCTCTCTTGACTACCACTGATTCCCTCCCCGCGGTTCATGGCTCCCTGGGATGTGACTGCGCAGGATTCCGGGAGACTGATGCCTCAACGGTGTTCCAGTGTTTCCTACTGGGCCTGGTGCCCTCCAGTAGACGCGGACTCCGGTGTCTGGTGGGTTGCTCAGGGGTGAACCTAATGCTGGCTCCACGGTCCCCACTGTTCTGTCCCTTCTCCTTGCCTCTCAACCCCACTCTTGGGCCTTGCAGGGCTACCGGAGACTGGTCAGGGTGACTGGCTTGGGCCTAACGCAGCACTAAACACTAGTACGTCTTCGCAGCTCTTGTAGTGTCTGCATAATCTCTCTAACTCCGCCTCCAGCACCAGTATTTATAGGGGACCTGACTAAGGCAGCAGGTTGAGCTCCCCCTACTGTGCTGAGGTGGAAGATGTTGTGTGTAACTGTGTACCCGCTGTGGACACCCATCCATGCTGTGGGTGAGTCTGTGGTTGCCTGTGGTTAGCAGGGCGCCACATTCCCCCTTAGGTAAGGTCAGTACTCCGGGAGTGAGGAACAATTTTTGGTTAAAAAATATATAACATTTTCAACAGGTAACATATTTACAGAGTCTGAAAATTCAAAAATTTACAAAAACCACTGAAAAATAGCAAAACAGGTACAGTCCATACAGAACTAGTCCATCAATTGCAGGCTGGAAAAGAAGTTAATTGTCACACCAGTTCTGTGACCATGGTCCTTTTAAAGTTGGAAAAATGGTTTTAAAGAGTCTTTACAGTAGTCTCTGTAAGCTCCGGGTAAAAAGGGGTAAAGTTTTCTAAAGTTCACCGTTCAACAAAGTTCAATAGGTCCCTACAGGTAAGGTCTCTGTAGGCTTTAAAAGTTCAGAACACACAACAATAGTTACTACTGGTGCCTCGGCGTAGGAGTACTAGGTACTGCAGGGGCCTCTACCGGTCATAAGCACTTTAGGCCTCCTGGCCCTGGGGTCACCTACTGGCCAAGATTTTGCTCTCCCTAGACAGCTCCTTACACCAACTCCACTCATCCCTCTTATGGTGTTGTGTACCTGGTGCCTACGCTTTACCCTTTTTGCACACTACTATTTACATTTTTACAAGAGTTGCTATTTACAGGTTACTTTGCATTAGTTCTATATCACATTTACTGTACCCAATCTTCATACCTGGATGGGGCTTGTCCACGTGTACTACGACTGGATCTGCGCACTACGTGTGTGTCTATCTCAGGTGGGTGTCTGGAGAATGCAATGTGGGTGTGTCAGGTAAGTGTCTGCGTGGCCTAAGGGTACCGTCACACACAGAAATATATTGCATGCAACTCACTGATTGCAGTGAAATCATGGACACATTATTACATTTGTACACAGCCACAAAATAAAACAATGTGTCCATGATTTCACTGCAACCAGTGAGTTGCATGCAATATATCTCTGTGTGTGATGGTACCCTTAGTCTCACTGCAGGAATAGCAGATGTACCGATTGCAGGATCCTCAGGTTCTCTGGAAACAGGTATTTCTTCTTGATCTTTTTGGACTTCTTGTGGTTGATAGAAGTTGATAATGGGGCCAATCTTCTGGAAAGTCTCCAAGTATAGTGGATATGACTTTTTCTTTGGGCTTTTCACAGGGAAGTTGGAAGGGTTCATAGTGCTCTGTTTCTTCTTCTGGAAAATCTGGAAAGTCTTGGTTTTTCCATTCATCTGGACATTTCATTAAGTGATCCCGGGATACCGTTTGTGTGGTTTTTCCTCCATTCTTAGTGATGAGGCAAACTTTAGTATTGTCAAAGTTGGAATTTAAAACGGTGTAGGGTTCTCTTTCCCATTGATCATCGAGTTTGTGTTTCCTTCTTTTTCTCTTTAAGACTTCCAGGTAGTATTGGTCCTGCTGGTGTGCTTTTGTTGAAGTTGGTCTCTTGTCTTTTCCGGGACTTCGCTAGATTTTCTTCAACGCAGGCTTGCACTTGTCTATACTGGTCTAGATGGTTAGTGTTCCAGTCAGAATTATGCTTTGGGTTCGAAAACTCTGAGTTCTAAATCTACTGGTAGTCTTCCTGTACGAGCTCTCATCAGATAGGGGGTGTACAGTTTGTAGAACTCACTGGAATGTGAGCCATTGGTTTCTTTCTTCAAGAGGTAGTATCTTGAGCATGTCAATGACGATGTTGTTCATCTTTTCGCATAGCCCACTGGATTGTGGATGATATGGCGTAGTTTTTATCTTCTTACAACCATAAAGATGACAAAACTCTTGAAAAATCTATGCTTCGAACGCTGAGCCTCTGTCTGTCAAAACTTGTTCTGGATAGCCTAGTGGTCTACAGAAGACATTCTGGAAGGTCTTTGCGGCTGTTGCAGCTGTCAAGTCTTTTATGGATACGACCATCAGGAATCTGGAGTAATGGTCTAGAATTGTCAAAGCATATGTGTAGCCGGTTCTGCTTGGAGTTAACTTCACATGATCCAAGGCTACAATTTGGAGGGGTTGCGTGGTTACTATAGGTTGGAGTGGTGCTCGTTGACTCTGCTGGTCTTTTCTGCATAGACTACACGGTCCACAGTTCTGACATCATCTTTCTATGGAGCCTCACATACCAACCCAATAGAATCTGTCCTTGAGTAACATTTCTAATTTCTTCCACCCAAAATGTCCAGTTTGGTTGTGGTAGGCGTTCAGCATCATTTGAACTTCTGTCCGGGGTACAATGATTTGCCAGACCATTTCGTGAGATCTGGGATTGTTATATCGTCTACAGAGCTTCTCTTGGTAGTTGAATAGTTTGCTTCTTTCGCTCCACAGGTGTTTGGCTTTCGGCGAAGGATTCGAGGGTAGCTTTGCTGACTCCTGAGTTATCAGTTCTTTGATTAAGCTGATAGCCAGATCACTGTCTTGAGGTTCCTTCCAGGCGAAGTGTTGTAACGGGTTCACTAATCTCTCAGGAAGTTCTGTGTGGGCTTGCTGCCACTGGGATACTCTCAACTGATGGAAGGCGGGTAGCTCTAGCTCTTCCAGCTCATCCTCGTCCACTCCCATATCTGCTGGATGAGGCATCCTGGATAAGGCATCTGCGTTGCCGTTGTTATGCCCAGCCCTACACTTGATGGTAAACTGTTAATTGGATAACCTTGCCATCCATCTCTGTTCCATAGCTCCCAATTTCACAGTTTCCAGGTGAGTCAAGGGGTTGTTGTTTGTGAAGGCAGTAAACTTGCTTGATGCCAGGTAATGTTTAAATCTTTCGGTGACGGCCCAGACCAAGGCCAGGAACTCCAACTTAAATGAGCTGTAAATGTCAGGGTTCCTTTCTGTAGGGCGAAGCTTCTGGCTAGCATAGGCAATCACTCGTTCTTTGCCTTCCTGCTTCTGGAAGAGTACTGCTCCTAATCCCACGTTACTGGTACAGTAGGAATGGTAGGTTGTAGTCGGGGTAAGCTAGGATTTCTTCACCTGTTAGGGCCTCTTTCATCTGTTGGAACGACTCTTCTTGTTCCTTGCCCCAGTCCACGGGTGGATCTCTGGACTTGCCTTTCTGGGGTTGGCCTACTAGGAGGTTTTGCAGTGGAACAGCCTTCTTCGAGTACTCCTTTATGAATCTCTGGTAGTATCCCACCAATCCCAAAAATTGACGTACTTCCTTGAGGGTCTTGTGTTTCGGCCATTCCTTGATGACAGTGACCTTGTCTGGATCTGGGGCCACTCCTTCGGAACTGACTATGTGTCCCAGGTACTGAACTTTCGGTTTTAACAGGTGGCATTTGGATGGTTTTAGCTTCATCCCGTATTTGGACAAAGCTTCAAATACCTCCGCTAGATTAGTCAGGTGTTCTTCATAGGATTTAGAATACACGATGACGTCATCCAGGTAAAGCAGTACCCTCTCGAAGTTCTTGTGCCCCAGACAAAACTCCATCAGCCTCTGGAACGTTCCGGGTGCATTACATAGTTCGAAGGGCATGCTGTTGAATTCATATGGGCCCATGGGTGTGGTAAAAGCCATCTTCTCACGGTCTTCTTTTGCAACGGAGACCTGCCAGTACCCGCTAGTGAGATCTAGGATTGAAAAGTAATTTGCAGACTTCAATGCAGCTAGGGATTCTTCAATGTGTGGTAATGGGTAAGCATCTTTGTGTGTTATGCGATTTATTTGCCTGTACTCTACACACATCCTCATGCTGCCATCTTTCTTTCTGACTAGGACCAGTGGAGCTGCCCAGGGGCTACAACTATCTCTTATGACCCCTGCGTCCTTCAAGTCCTGTAACATCTCTTTGTCTTTCTGATAATGTGCAGTTGGAATAGGCCTGTATCGCTCTTTGATTGGTGAATGTGTACCTGTGGGGATGTGGTGTTGTACCCCTTTGATCCTACCAAAGTCAAGTGGATGCTTACTGAATACTTCTTGAAATTCTTGGACTACCCGGTAAACACCTTGCTTTTGATGCACAGGAGTGGAGTCAGTTCCCACATGGAGCTGCTGACACCAGTCCCCTAGCTGCCCATTTGCGTTGTTATCCTCTGCCTCTTTGGGTAGAGGTAAGGGTCCCACTGCTTGTATCTCATTGTTATTTACAGTGTACAGCTTAGCAACGGTGGAATACCTGGGTAGTTTTACCTCTTCACTGCCACAGTTTAAGATGTGAACCGGTACTCTTCCCTTCTGTACATCAACTACCCCCCTGTCTGTCAAGAGTGTAGGCCTTTGCTCCAAGCTGATGGCCTTCACTACCGCCTGATAGTCCTGCCCTCTCAAACCTATAGCTGGTCGACACCAAATCATCATTTTACTCATTGGAGATATTATAATAGGTCTGTTACCCGTACGGTACCAGTTTCACCACCTGCATGTTTTACCTGTTGTTGATGCAGAAGGGCTCTTATCTCTCTTTGAAGAACCTTATTCTGCCCAGGTTTGGCAGTGTCTGCAATCTGTTGAAGCATGAACAACACCTAATCCATGCAATTGCTAACAACATTTGTACCAAGGATAATGTATGGATCCCGGTTGTTGGTATTCTCTTCCACTACAATAACCCCTTGGTCTTGAAACTGCACCCTTCCCACTTTTATGGGTACTTGTCTAACTCCCACTATAGTGAGTGGCTCACCATTGGAAGCATAAATGTTAAGGTTCATATCGGGTGGTTTAAGTTCATTACATGACCAAAATTGTTTGTAAAGGACATCAGGGATCGTAGTCACTTGTGACCCGGTGTCCAATAAAGCCGGTGTTGAAATGCCATCCAGTATGATAGACAGGAATGGTCGCTGTCCGATGTAGGTATCATACCAGTTGGCTGGGCCATGGTGAGTCAATCCTGGGGTTTGGCCCCGGCCCCCAAGATCTGCTCATTTAAAGGACAGTACCTCGCGATGTGGCCAATCTTGTTGCAGTGTCGGCAGATGGGTTCCCCGGTGGAGCTGTAGCGGTCGGTGGTCCTCCCTCTATGTGACGTGGTCTTCCTCCCTCTCATCCATGGGTCGTCCTCCAGGCTGGATTAGAGGCTGAGGTTTAGGCAGTGGTTTTAGCTTTGGCCCCTGCTGCAACTGTAAGGCTTCCATGACTGTGGCTAGACTCCTGCCCAGCTGGCGCACCTCGGCCTACAGAGAGTCAATCCTGTCAGAGATAGTGGACTGTACACGGCTTTCAACTGCAGACACGGGTACTGGTGTTGCTGTAGCCGGAGCCTTGCCACTGCACCACCGTCAGATGGCAGCTTCAGGGGTCTCCACTGGCTGTAACCCCTTTATGGCCATGTCCTTTAAAGTGTTAAAGTCAGCGTCCGGGTTGCTCAGGGACCACCAGCGCAGGGTTTTGTTGTCCTCTGGTGATAGGAGCCCCCGGGTAAATTGCTCGATCAATAGTTTATTTTCATCAGGGACACTAGCAGGGCTGACTAGTTTTAGGTCTCTCAGCACCTTCTGTAGGCGACAGGCATAGGTTCGGATATCATCCTCCGGCTTTTGATAGCAATGGTAGAAGGGCATTCTTATGTCAGCCTCATTACAGTCCTCAAAAGCAACTTTTAATTTGTCCAAAATTACAGTTACTGATCCCCGTTTAGCGGCGGACCAAGATTCAGTTTCTCTCTCTGTTGCACCAGTTAACTGTCCCAATACCACAGCAGCTCGCTGCCTGCCAGTCATTGCATAGATGTCCAGTACGCTGCAGATTTTCCTTTTGAAGGTGGGCAAGGTATCAGGGTGACTGTCATACCGGGGTAACCACTTAGCACCCGGGACATACGGTAGTGAGATCGGCATGATCGGGGCTACTGGCCCAGTGGGTCAGTGGCTCCACTGGTTGCAGCCATGGTCGTTTGGGGGCGATTCACGGGGTCTGTGTAGGTGTTTTCGTCGTCGCTAGATGTAACAGACATTTTTTGCCCACCCCCCCCTAGTGAATCACGACCAGTCTGTAAACAGTTAAACAATTCTGGAATTTCCGGATTAGGCCGCTGCGCTTCGGGAGTATTCGGCAGAGCGAGGGGCGGGTTTTCGTTTTCGCGCTCTGCAAGCCGTCACACCCTCTTTCTTCCCGCTCAGCAGTGCAGTAATGGCGGCTTAATTTAACAGTCACAATTCATGGTTAAAACACGGCACACAGTACCCGATAGCACCGGGCATGGGATCCTGTTCGTGACGCCAGAAAGTTATGAGCTGCCCGGGGCAGTGGGGAACTCGGGTATTCGGGCCCTCGCTGTAGTCGGAGATATCACTGGTGGCCTGCCCAGACCCATTGCCCCGGGGACCGAACTTAAAGAAGGGGACATATACAGGGAATGGAGTTGATGAATAGTTCACATGATGCCACCCGTAGTTTCTGGTGATTGAGCACCAGCGCTACTTCAGACCTCCGGAGGGTGGGGGTACAGCGACCAAGGTGGTACAGCTCCCTGCAAGTGGAGCTGACCCTCCGGGGCAGGGATGCACCGGTGATGATGGAGGTGCAGAGGATGGATGGAGCAGGGATTGGCCGGGATGGTAAATTATGGGACAGTCTCTGTAGCTGGCATGGGCGCAGGGAAGTAACTGACACACACAAAGTTAGTTGTTCTTTACCTTTTTACTGGTGTTGGTGCAGGTAAAATGTCCAGAGTACCGCCGGGTGTTCAACATGCACTTCTGGGTCCCCACAGCGAGTGGGTATAAGACCTCCTTGTTGCTTTCCCCGTGTGTGTGTATGAAGCCCCTGCCTGTGTAGAACTTGGCTGGCCTCCTCTGCTCTCTTTCTCCACCTGCGCTGTCGTCGGGATACCCTCTCTTGACTACCGCTGATTCTCTCCTCGCGGTGCCTGGCTCCCTGGTATGTGACTGGGATTCCGGGAGACTGATGTCTCCACGGTGTTATGGTGTTTCCTACTGGGCCTAGTGCACTCTAGCAAACACAGATTCCGGTGTCCGGTGGGTTGCTTGGTGGTGAACCTAACGCTGGCTCCATGGTCCCCACTGTTCTGTCTCTTCTCCTTGCCTCTCGACCCCACTCTTGGGCTTTGCAGGGCTACCGGAGACTTGTCAGGGTGACTGTCTCAGGCCTAACGCAGCACCGAACAACAGTACGTCTTCGCAGCTCTTGTAGCATCTGCACACTCTCTCTAACTCCACCCCAGCACCATTATTTATAGGGGATTCTGCCTAAGGCAGCAGGTTGAGCTCCCCCTACTGTGCTGGGGTGGAAGATGTTGTGTGCAACTGTGTACCCGCTGTGGAAACCCATCCATGCTGTGGATGAGTCTGTGGTTGCCTGTGGTTAGCAGGGCGCCACATTATCGCATTGGGATGGCTGTATCTGTATGCTCTCTTCCTTGTGCGCTGTCTCTCACCCTCTGTGGCAGTCTCTCTCTCCTACTGGCTGTCTGTTCCCTCTGTGTCTTTCTTCCTTCTGTGGTAGTCTCTCCCTTTTGTGGCTGTCTCTCTCCCCTCTTTGTCAGTCTGTCCCCCCTCTGTGTTGCTGTCTGTCCCCCTTCTGTAGCTGTCTCTCCCTCCTCTTTGTCAGTCTGTCCCCCCTCAGTGGCAGTCTGTTCCCCTTCTGTGGCTGTCTCTTCTCCTGCATCCCCTCCCCCTCCATTTCCTACCCTGTGCCGTGCTAAGTGCAGTATTGGACTGTCAAGAGCTGTAGCGATGTCACAGTGATGTGATCAGTTATGTGACTATGACATCACTAAAGGTCCTTTAGGCAATCAGAGGCAGAGAGGTGAGTCAGAGGCTTGCAGGGGGGCATCAGAGACCGGGCAATGGGAGAGACGGGTTGGGGGGGACCGGGCGGACTGATGGGAGCCAGTGAGGAAAGCAGGCAGCGGCACCGCTAGTAGCAGTGGGCAGCATTAGGATGTGTGCGACAGGATATTTTGTCATGGTGTGCAGCATGTAGATGCGTTGGTAATTGGGCTGCTGGTGGTGGGGAGTGGCATTGAACCTTGTGTCCTTGGTTTACTACATGTATGTGAGGGGCCCCCAGGCTGGGCTGGTGCTGTCTCTCTGGGATCACGGCAGTTGTGACCCGGTCCCGTGGCCTGGGCTCAGTCCAAAAGGAAGGGGTTATTTACAGGGGATTTGTCGTGACACCACGTATGTGGTCAGTAGGACCACCACTGCCGTATTCCTGCTGGGGACGGTGTCTTAGGGCAGCGTGGATGGTAAGCCCTCCTTTGATAGGGCTGAGGGTCCCCTGGGCAAGTGTAGTAGTAGTGGAGGGACGTAGTGAGGGATGGTGCTTTGTACCAGTCACTTACTTTGCTTCTGCAGCTTCTCCAGGCAGTGTGTAACAATGACAATAACAATGACAGTCTGTGGCTCCTCAGGCGGGACTTTGCTGCGTGGCTGGAAGGAAGCAGTCTCAGGCAATGGTGAGCTTACCGGGTTCTTTAGCAGCAGATACAAGTTACAGTTCACAGTTCTTTCAGTACAGTTCTTTCCACTTTTACACTGCTCCGGGTAACTGGGTTTATGCAGCTCAGGCAGCTCCTCTGTGTTGCTTCCCTCAAGTCCTTTCAGGCCCTTGTCTTTTCTGTTTCCTCACTCACGGGTTTGGTCTGGCCATCGCGGGCTTTTGCGTGATGTGTCCCTCTCTCTCAGGGTCACCAGCTCTAGTTTAATGGCTGTGTTGCTAGATCGTGGTGGTAGGTAGGCTGCAGGTCATGGGTAGGTAGGGTGCCCCACGCCGATGTGTCTCGTGATTAGGGTATTGGAGTCTCCCCGGTCACCTCTACAGAGCCGGCTCTCTGGCTGTAGCGGCCTAGCCATCCAGTGTCCCAGGCATGGATGTGGGATCACAAGGCTCCTTCTGTCTCAGTGTGGGTGTCATTGCTTTTGGCTTCTTTTCCTCGCCTCCGGCTATGGAGCAAGCTTTCTCTCTTGGGTATCCTGCCTCCAAGATTCTGCGTCCTCCAGGGAACCTCTCCTCCTGGGAAGTGTGCCTACAACTTGGTATTCTTCTTCTCTCTCGACTGCCTCACACTCTTCTTCTCTTGACTACCTCCAACTTCTTCTGCTCTAACTGTGTGTTCCCATGTTTTTATTGTTGGTTTCTCCACCCACTTGTCCAGTGCTGCTCTACGCTCCACCCACACTACTCTTAACCCCTGCTACCCCTTGCCTACCCTAGAGTCCTAGGAGAAGAGTGGGTGTGTGTATCTGTGTGGGTGTTCCTAAGTCAACTGTCTCTACCTTACCTGGTTGCAGTTCAACTTATGGCCGCCCTGGTCGCAGGGGCGCCACATATGTTATGTGCACTAATATTTCATTTGGAGAACTTATCAATAGGTTCCTCAATTACATTTGATAAAAATCTTTGACCATTTATTCTGTAAAATACTGATGGACTGTGATTTATATGAACCAGTGTTCTAATGCACCATGCACCGTGATGTACTGTAATAAGGAAACTACGGCCATACAGTTGGGGCCAGAAATATTTGGACAGTGACACAAGTTTTGTTATTTTAGCTGTTTACAAAAACATGTTCAGAAATACAATTATATATATAATATGGGCTGAAAGTGCACACTCCCAGCTGAAGGCTCCCACTCTGAAGGCGTCTCCCTCGTTAACCTGTAATCAATGAAGTAGTTAAAAGGTCAGGGGTGGATTCCAGGTGTGTGGTTTTGCATTTGGAAGCTGTTGCTGTGACCAGACAACATACGGTCAAAGGAACTCTCAATTGAGGTGAAGCAGAACATCCTGAGGCTGAAAAAAAAGAAAAAATCCATCAGAGAGATAGCAGACATGCTTGGAGTAGCAAAATCAACAGTTGGGTACATTCTGAGAAAAAAGGAATTGACTGGTTAGCTTGGGAACTCTAAAAGGCCTGGGCGTCCACGGATGACAACAGTGGTGGATGATCGCCGCATACTTTATTTGGTGAAGAAGAACCCGTTCACAACATCAACTGAAGTCCAGAACACTCTCAGTGAAGTAGGTGTATCTGTCTCTAAGTCAACAGTAAAGAGAAGACTCCATGACAGTAAATACAAAGGGTTCACATCTAGATGCAAACCATTCATCAATTCCAAAAATAGACAGGCCAGAGTTAAATTTGCTGAAAAACACCTCAAGAAGCCAGCTCAGTTCTGGAAAAGTATTCTATGGACAGATGAGACAAAGATCAACCTGTACCAGAATGATGGGAAGAAAAAAGTTTGGAGAAGAAAGGGAACGGCACATGATCCAAGGCACACCACATCCTCTGTAAAACATGGTGGAGGCAACGTGATGGCATGGGCATGCATGGCTTTCAATGGCACTGTGTCACTTGTGTTTATTGATGACATAACAGCAGACAAGAGTAGCCAGATGAATTCTGAAGTGTACCGGGATATACTTTCAGCCCAGATTCAGCCAAATGCTGCAAAGTTGATTGGACGGCGCTCCATAGTACAGATGGACAATGACCCCAAGCATACAGCCAAAGCTACCCAGGAGTTCATGAGTGCAAAAAAGTGGAACATTCTGCAATGGCCAAGTCAATCACCAGATCTTAACCCAATTGAGCATGCATTTCACTTGCTCAAATCCAGACTTAAGACGGAAAGACCCACAAACAAGCAAGACCTGAAGGCTGTGGCTGTAAAGGCCTGGCAAAGCATTAAGAAGGAGGAAACCCAGCGTTTGGTGATGTCCATGGGTTCCAGACTTAAGGCAGTGATTGCCTCCAAAGGATTCGCAACAAAATATTGAAAATAAAAATATTTTGTTTGGGTTATGTTTATTTGTCCAATTACTTTTGACCTCCTAAAATGTGGAGTGTTTGTAAAGAAATGTGTACAATTCCTACATTTTCTATCAGATATTTTTGTTCAACCCTTCAAATTAAACGTTACAATCTTACAGTCTTGAATTCTGTTGTAGAGGTTTCATTTCAAATCCAATGTGGTGGCATGCAAAGCCCAACTGGCGAAAATTGTGTCACTGTCCAAATATTTATGGCCCTAACTGTATATCCTTGTTGTGTTTTTAAATGTATGTTTTTAATGCTATGCAGTTTCTACTATCAATAAAATATTTCTAAATGTTGCACACCTTGGGTTGAAAGCTCCTTTTTTGATACCAAACTTTCTCTTTTGTACTTCCTTATCCTCTGAGGTGGTACCGAAGCACCCTCTATTGGCCTATGTGTATTGGTGCATCTCTTATCTTAATATACATTTGGTTTTAATCAGGATTGGCATTCCATTTGACAATTAAATAAATGAAGACCAGTGTTGACGTTATTTATTGCAAGAAAATAGTGTAGAGACATGCTAGGTCCATAAATTAGCCATTTTCATGGTGTTTCTATATTGTTAGCAATCATAAAGAGATAAAGATGAATAGTCAATGAATATTACAGAATTGCATATATGCAATGAATTAAAATAAATGTCATTTATATTCTCCATTTAGGGGCCATACTGTGAGAAAGAAATTTTAGACTTACCAACAAATGTCTGCATATCTGCAAAATTGCTTAATCCCGAAAAAAGTAACTTTTCAAACTATACATGTATAAGGACTAAAACAGGTAAGATAGATACTAGAATGTTCTAAAATGATTATTCTCATGTAGACAACAAATATGCACACACTCTGGTAGGGAATCTGCATGGAGTCCAACAAAGGAGTCCTATCTATAACGCATTACAAATAACCATTCTGTAAGTGCAGTTTCAAGTCAAATCTGGCAGCCATGAGATATCCATATATTCCCAATTCATTTGAATGTGTCTTTGACCAGAGGTGTATCTAAGTTCTCTGGCACCCGGGGCATAAGTTCGGTTTGGCATTCCCCCCCCACCCCCCCTAGTGGTCTCAGGATACCTCATGTGACCAATCATCCATATGCGATTTTTACACTTACAGGTACAGTGACTGCTGGAACCAGCAAGAGCTGTTTCTGGCAGTGAGTATATTACACATTGTTAGGAGTGGGCTAAGGTGTTTAATGTTATCATTAAAGGGCTTGTCCAGGTTTGAGATGAAAGTCTAGGTGACTGCAGGCCTCCGAATTCTCATGGTGCATGCACTGCAAACTTTCAGGATTCTCCCATGTCAATGGTAAGATTGGACGGTCATGTGAACACAAGTATGCATTTATATAAATCTGGCCACATTTTGACTAGCATGCAGACACAAACGCAAATGTGAAGCCAGCCTAAAAATATCTGCCCTACACTCCCCCGGAATAAATAATTGCTCCTCACTGTTCCCTACACAAAATATGCATGCCCTCCACATTGACCCCTCATCACACTGTCCTCTCCTTTCCATACTGAGCTCCCTGGTCACACTATCCTCAACACTGTATCCTCCTATACTGCCCACAGTTTATACTGTTCTCCCTCATCAAACTTCCTAAACTCGACATACTGTCCCCGCATGCTGCCCCCTCTCCATACAGCTCCACACATGCTCAGTCTCTATTTTGTGCCCCTTTACATTTTTCCACATTTTGAAGCCCCTTAATTCCCCTTTCATTACAGCCATAAAGTGTGAGGCCAACAAAAGTGCCCCCCAAACACCATATGATGCCCCACAGTGAATTCCTCCATAAGCACAGTATGATGACCCTACTGTAAGCCCCTCAACTACACTGGCACAGTATGATCTCCAACTGTGACCCCCATACAGCCCTCCATACAATATAATGGACCTACATACAATATAATGGCCACTACACCTCTTCACGCTGTATAATGACCTCCAACGCAACCCTCAAACCGCCCTGCATAAAGTATAGAGGCTCCTCACACCCTTCCAAGTATTATCATGGCCCCCACAAAGCCCTCAATATATTATAATGGCTTCCATATAGTATAATTGACTCCATATATTATAATACATCATCCATAATTCTCCATATAGTATAATGCACCCCATAACCCTTTATATATTATAATACACACCCATAGTCCTCCATATAGTATAATGGGCCCCCATAGTCCTCCATACCGTATATTGCACCCCATAGTCCTCCATATAGTATAATGCACCCCCATAGTCCTCCATATAGTTTAATGCACCCCCATAGTCCGCCATATAGTATACTGCTTCCCCTATAGCCTTCCTTATAGTATAATGCACCCCCTTAGTCCCTCCATCTATTATAATGAGCCCCAATAGTCTTCCATATAGTATATTGCACCCCCATTGTCTTCCTATATTATATTGCACATTACATAGTTTCCAAATAGTGTACTCACTGATTTAAAAAAAAAAGAGTAAATACTCACCTCTCTTCTCGCTGCTCCAGTCTCCTCAGCATCTGCTCTGCACGTCTCAGCTCAGTGATGACATCATCGTGCCCCGCTGTGCTGAGCTGCAGATAGTGGACAGCGGCGGCCAGGACTCAGAAGAATGCTGCCGGCAGAGGCGGCTGGGACTATACAAATGGGAGTGGCATCCGCGGGGGGCTACCATTGGTACACACACGGCTTCGCATGCCCCGAACACACATGGATCCGCTCCATACACATAGTACACATTCATCTCTACTCCGTACACCTCGTACACTCTTGGCTCCATACGTGCCGTACACACGTGGCTCCGCTCCGTACACCTCATGCATACTGCTCCACTATGTACACCACATACACACTCGGCTCCACTCCGTATGCCCCGAACACATTTTACACTCTCGGCTCTGCTCCGTACACCTTGTACACACTCAGCTCTGCTACGTACACTTCATACACACACGGGTCCACTCTGTACACCTCGTACACACTTGGCCTCGCTTCGTACGCATCGTACACATGCGGCTCCGCTCTGTATGTCTCATATATACTCAGCTCCGCTCCGTACGCCTCGTACACATGCGGCTCTGCTCCGTACACCTTGTACACATGTGTCTCTGCTCCGGACACCTTGCACACAAGCGACTCCGCTCTGTACACCTCGCACACACGCGGCTCTGCTCTGTACACTTCATACACACATGGCTCCGCTTCGTACGCCTCCATACATAACACATGGCTCAGCTCTGTACACCTAGAACACACTCATCTCTGCTCGCTACACCTCGCACATACGCGGCTGTACTCCATACGCCCTGTACACAATCGGCTCCGAACACACATGGATCCGCTCCATACACATAGTACACATTCATCTCTACTCCGTACACCTCGTACACTCTTGGCTCCATACGTGCCGTACACACGTGGCTCCGCTCCGTACACCTCATACATACAGCTCTACTATGTACACCTCATACACACTCGGGTCCACTCCATATGCCCTGTACACATCGTACACTCTCAACTCTGCTCTGTACACCTCATACACACTCAGCTCCGCTCCGTACGCCTCGTACACACGCAGCTCCGTTTCGTACACCTCGTACACATTCGGCTCCGCTCCCTACGCCTCGTAGACACGCGGCTTCGCTCCGTACACCTTTCACACACGCGGCTCTGCTCCGTACACTTCATACACACACGGCTCCGCTCCGTACACCTCCTTATTAGTGATGAGCGAGTACTAAAATGCTCGGGTGCTCGAAGCTCGGGCCGAGCATCCCGAGATACTCGTGTACTCGGCCCGAGTACCGAGCCCAATGTTATCCTATGGGAGACCCGAGTATTTTTATGAAATGACTGCCGTCAGCATGTAGAAACCCTAAAAATGTCACAAAAGTCTCAGAAGAGTGCTCAAATGACATGGCAACACCATGGGGAAGACCCTGGAAGCATTTCTCACTCAAAAGTCACAGCTGTGAACAATGTTGTCCGAGTTTCACGCCAATTTTACGGAGTCACCAGAAAACCTTCCAAAATGACACCAAAATGAATATTCAGGGTGGAAATGTTAAGGGCACATACCCAATAGTGAGATACAGCTGGTGTATGTTACTTTTTGTGATTACATGAAAGATGTTACGTGAAAACATTGTGTGGCACTCCGATGTCCCTAAGAAGAGATGTACATGAAGGTCTCTTGACATAATGTGCCCATTTTGAGGAACTGGGTCTATTGTAGTATTTTCCTTTGCCAGGGCAGTCCAAAATTGGGAGGTTCACCAATGCCCCTCGATAGAGACGTGCAGGAGGGCCTGTAAACCTGAAGTGGGTGTATTGTAGTATAGCCCTTTGGCAGGGCAGCCAAAAATTGGGAGGCTCCACAATGACCCATGCATACAGACATGCATGAGGGCCTGTAAACCTGAAGTGGGTGTATTGTAGTATAGCCCTTTGGCAGGGCAGCCAAAAATTGGGAGGCTCCACAATGACCCATGCATACAGACATGCATGAGGGCCTGTAAAAATGAAGTGCCAATTGTAAGGAAGTGGGTGTATTGTAGTATAGCCCTTTGACAGGGCAGCCAAAAATTGGGAGGCTCCACATCGTCCCTGGATAAAAATGTGCAGGAGGGCCTCAAAACATTTTTCCCATTGAAAAGGAGCGGGTATCCTGTCGTTGTAATGCCCATTCTAAAAGAATGGGAGTAAAAATTTACCACTGGGGGTATACCTGAAACAACAGCCTAACTATTGTAACGGTCATCATGGTGGCACATGAGGAGAAGGAGGAGCAGTCAAGGAAGAGGAAGACGACGTGGTGGATGATCCAGTAGCTGACCCAACCTGGCAGGAGGATATGCAGAGCAAGGACAGCAGTGCACAGGGGGAGGGAGGCGTAGCATCCCAACAGGCAGCACGAAGCAGGGTCGGGTCCACAGGCAGAAGGCAGGCAACCGTTCCCCGGAACAACAACACGACACAAGGTGCATGTGCAAATGTTAGGTCTTCCCGAGTCTGGCAGTTTTTTAAGTTGGCTCCAGATGACTCTAAAAAGGCCATTTGCAACACCTGCCATGCCAGCATCAGCAGGGGTAAGAAAACTAGCAGCCTGACCACCACCAGCATGATCAGGCACATGTCAGCCAAGCACCTGACTTTGTGGGAAGTACAACAGAGTCGAGGAGCGGTGCTTGCTGATGTCACTGCTACGTCTTCGCGTGTTGTGCGTGCGAGCCAATCCCCTGTACATGCTGGCCGCGAACAAGCCTCAGGCCATGCACCTGAAGTTGCCCACGCACAAATAACACCACCATCAAGCACGTCCTTGTCCCAGCGCAGCGTTCAATTATCCATTCAGCAAACCTTTGAACGCAGGCACAAATACGCTGCCAACGCCCCACATGCCACAGTCCTGAATTCTCACATTTCGCGACTCATAGCGCTAGAAATGTTGCCTTTCCGGCTGGTGGAGATGGAAGCATTCCGCGACCTGATGGCGGCTGCTGTCCCACGTTACTCGGTCCCCAACCGCCACTATTTCTCCAGATGTGCCGTCCCCGCATTGCATAACCACGTGTCCAACAGCATCACACGTGCCCTGAACAACGCTGTTTCAGCCAAAGTCCACCTAACCACAGACACGTGGACAAGTGCTTGTGGGCAAGGCCGCTACATCTCCTTGACAAAACACTGGGTTAATATTGTGGAGGCTGGGACCCAGTCTGAGCGAGGGACGGAACACGTCCTTCCCACACCAAGGATAGCAGGTAGTGATGGGCGAATCCTAAATTACTCGGAATCGCTTGACTCTAGCGAGTTCGAGCACAGGACTCGCTACTCGTTGCGAGTCTAGCGAGTCCAATGTTAATGAATGGGGAAGCGAGTAATAGCGAGTAGTGTGAGATTTACAAATCGCAGATGTGTCTCGGAAGCTTCAGCCTCAAGCAATCCTAGTTTTGCCATTTATTTGCATTGGACTCGTTTACTTTGCAACTGTAATCGCTGGGAAACTCACACAGATAAGAGTCCTGTCTGCTCTGTGTGCTGGCTGCCAGCTCCAGGGTCCTAGAGCCCCCCTGCTGCCTGATGTAGCAGAGCTGAGATTGTTCTCAGTCTGCTCATTCCCTGTGTACAGACATGAATGTCTGTGCACAGAGATGATGTAGCAGAGCTGAGATTGTTCTCAGTCTGCTCATTCCCTGTGCATAGACATCTATATCTATGCACAGGGGATGTAGCAGAGAGGACATCGCGTTTTGGACTGCGTCGGACGGAAGAGGATTTTTTTAATTAAAGATGGAGTCCCTAATGGCTTTTTTTTTTATTTCTAATAAAAAATTTTCTTTGTGTTGTGTTTTTTTTTAAAACAATTTAATAGAAATTCATGGCGGTCATGTCTAATATTGGCGTGACCGCCATAAATTTCGGGCTTAGGGCCAGCTGATAATACAAAGCTGGCCCTAACCTCTTTATTACCCAGCGTGCCACCGCTACCAAGGCCGCTGGAAGAGCGGGGTTCAGCGCCAGAGGATGGCGCTTCAATGAACGCGCCATCTTCTGGGGCGGCTGCGGGCTGCAATTTGCAGCGGGGGGTGCCCAGAAAGCTTGGGCATCCCTGCGCTGCGGATTCCAGCCCCCAGCTGCTTAGCTGTACCTGGCTAGACATAGAAATTGCGCGGAGCCCCACACATTTTTTTTTTATTATTTCATGAATTTCAGAGTCAGAGTCTCAGAGTCAGAGTCAGAATCTCAGAATTTCATGAAATAATTTTAAAAAAATGTGTGGGGCTCCGCGCAATTTCTATGTCTAGCCAGGTACAGCTAAGCAGCTGGGGGCTGGAATCCGCAGCGCAGGGATGCCCAAGCTTTCTGGGCACCCCCCGCTGCAAATTGCAGCCCGCAGCCGCCCCAGAAGATGGCGCGTTCATTGAAGCGCCATCCTCTGGCGCTGAACCCCGCTCTTCCAGCGGCCCTGGTGGCGCTAGCACGCTGGGTAATAAAGGGGTTAATACCAGCTTTGTTATACAAGCTGGTATTAAGCCCAAGATTCTTAATGTCAGGCCACGTTTGACCCAGCGACTAAGAATCTCCAATAAAGGGTTAAAAAAACACAACACAGAAATTTTTTTTTATTTGAAATAAAAAAAATAGCCATTAGGGACTCCATCTTTAATTAAAAAAATCCTCTTCCGTCCGACGTAGTCCAAAACGCGATGTCCTCTCTGCTACATCCCCTGTGCATAGATATAGATGTCTATGCACAGGGAATGAGCAGACTGAGAACAATCTCAGCACTGCTACATCACCTCTGTGAGCAGGCGGGCTCTAGGACCCTGGAGCTGCACAGAGAAGACAGCTGGACTCGGCTCGCAAAGAAACAGCAGTTACTTTGCGAGTTTCCCTGCTATCACTGGCACAGTAGCCAGTGATTACTCGCACGAGTCTAATGCAAACAAAGGCAATCCTAGTTTTGTCAGCGTTTCTGACAAAACTAGGATTGATATTGATTTGCATTGGACTCGTGCGAGTAATCACTGGGAAACTCGCAGTACCGAGTCCTGCGAGTCCCTTACTACTCGCCGAGTAACGAGTCCTAACGAGTAGATTCGCCCATCCCTAATAGCAGGCCCAACCTCTGTCAGGGTTTCACCGACACTCTACAGCTCCGGAATGTCATGCTCTTCAGCCTCTTCCTCCTCCTCCTGCGCATCCTCATCCACTGTACCCTCCACACCAGTCCCAAGCTGGAAGCACTGCAGCACTGCCTCTGCGAAGCGGCAACAGGCTGTGCTGAAGCTAGTCTGCATAGGTGACAAACCCCCCAATGCAGAAGAGGTGTGGACAGCTCTGAAACAGCAGGCAGATCACTGGCTCACACCTCTGAACCTAAAGCCAGGAAAGGTCGAGTGTGACAATGGCCGGAACCTGGTGGCAGCTTTGAGGCGAGGCCAGCTGACGCATGTTCCATGCGTGGGCCATGTGCTCAACCTGGTGGTTCAGAGCTTTCTAAAGTCATACCCAGAGCTGTCTGAACTGCTGGTAAAAGTTCGCCGTCTGTCTGCACATTTTCGCAAGTCACCTGCTGCTTCAGCCGGCCTTGCCGGCTTTCAGCGCCGTTTGCGTCTTCCGGCCCACAGACTGGTGTGTGATGTCCCCACACGTTGGAATTCAACTCTGCACATGTTGGTCAGGATATGTGAGCAGAAGAGGGCAGTTGTTGACTACCTGCATCACCTAAGCCGTCGGGAAATGGGTCAAACTCCACACATAACACCTGAGGAGTGGAGATCGATGTCCGACCTATGTACCGTCCTCCAAAACTTAGAGGACTCCACCAAGATGGTGAGCGGCGATGATGCCATTATTAGCGTCACCATACCACTACTCTGCCTTCTAAAACGGTCTCTGCTGAAAAACAAAGAGGATGCATTGCAGGGCGAGCGTGATGACTTGGAGCAAGAAACAGTAGTGGTTGTGGGTGAAAACACACAGCCCAGCCTCATCTCATCACAACGTGCAGTGGAGGACTATGACGAGGAGGAGGAGGATGAAGACATGGAGCAACTCTGTGGCCAAGTTGAGGATATGACATGCACACCAGTCATACCCTCGATTCAGCGTGGCTGGCCAGAGGACAGGGGAGATGAGGAGGAGGAGGAGGAGGAGGACAGCATGTTCAGTCATCGTGTTGGTCTGGATACTGAAGTGATGGCTGTTAAGAGTCTGACGCACATGGCTGACTTTATGGTAAGCTGCCTGGCTCGTGACCCTCGATTTCAGAACATCTTGGCCGACAATCAGTACTGGTTGGCAACACTGTTAGACCCAAGTTACAAGGAGAACTTTATGTCTCTCATTCGTGAGGCGGAGAGGTCAGCCAAAATGCAGCAGTTCCAGAAGGCCATAGTCACGGAAGTAGGCAAATCATTCTCCTCACAAAACGCTAGCGGCATAGGTCAGGAATCGGTGGACAACCAAGGCGTACGGCCGAGAGGGGCATAAGTCCAATCCGCCAGAGCTAGGGGAACAGTCTTTACGATGTGGGACAGTTTTCTCAGCCCCTACCACGCCCAGCTGGTGCGGGGTAGTGCCACAAGAAATGCTACGTTTGGCCAGATGCTGAAGGAGTACCTTGCAGATCGAACAACTGTACTGCGAGATTCCTCTGTGCCTTACAATTATTGGGTCTCCAAGCTGGACACGTGGCATGAATTGGCTCTCTACGCCTTGGAAGTCCTGGCCTGTCCTGCCGCTAGCGTTTTGTCAGAGCGTGTTTTCAGTGCCGCAGGTGGAATCATTACTGATAAATGCACCCGCCTGTCAACTGAAAATGCTGACAGGCTGACTCTGATCAAGATGAACAAGGGTTGGATTGGGCCAGACTTCACCACATCACCAACAAATGACAACTGAATTTAAACTTTGTTATGGGAATTTGCCATGTACCTCCACTCACCCATGGGTACACACTTCTGGACTTCAGAGTGTCCAAGTGTGGGATCAGTAATGTCCGTGGACGTGTACTCGGCCTGATGGTAGGAAGGAGGATCAGGTTGGGAAATGTGCGGTGCAGTATCACGGCTACTGACACTTGACCGTGTGGAAGACAGGGTGTTTGTGGAGGTGCCAATCTGACTTGAAGCATTATCCGCTATCCATGTAACAACCTGTTGACAATGGTGTTGGTTCAAGAGCGGTGTACTGCAGCAGGCCCCAAGAAGTTGGGACAGGACGTGTGAGCGAGTAGATGTGCCCCTTTGTTGTTGCGAAATTAGTGCTTGCACACGACCTCAGCTTCTGCCTGCACCACCATCACGTTCACTTCCTTGTTCCTTGCCAACTCCCTTGCGCATTTTGCTTGTATACAGCGACAACAGTCTGGTGACTGTAATGGTCACAGGAGAGTAGGATTTTAGTCCCTAACCTGTATCAAGGTAGTAAGTACACCAGTCTGGTGACTGTAATGGTCACAGGAGAGTAGGATTTTAGTCCCTAACCTGTATCAAGGTAGTAAGTTCACCAGTCTGGTGACTGTAATGGTCACAGGAGAGTAGGATTTTAGTCCCTAACCTGTATCAAGGTAGTAAGTACACCAGTCTGGTAACTGTTCAGATCACAGGAGAGTAGGATTTTAGTCCCTAACCTGTATCAAGGTAATAAGTACACCAGTCTGGTGACTGTAATGGTCACAGGAGAGTAGGATTTTAGTCCCTAACCTGTATCAAGGTAGTAAGTACACCAATCTGGTGACTGTAATGGTCACAGGAGAGTAGGATTTTAGTCCCTAACCTGTATCAAGGTAGCAAGTACACCAGTCTGGTGACTGTAATGGTCACAGGAGAGTAGGATTTTAGTCCCTAACCTGTATCAAGGTAGTAAGTACACCAGTGTGGTGACTGTAATGGTCACAGGAGAGTAGGATTTTAGTCCCTAACCAGTATCAAGGTAGTAAGTACACCAGTCTGGTGTCTGTTCAGCTCACAGGAGAGTAGGATTTTAGTCCCTAACCTGTATCAAGCTAGTAAGTACTGTTATGGTCACAGAAAAGCTTGGATTCCGATCTGGATCACCCTGCCTATATCCTCCTAGATTAGTCCTGAGAAGGACCGTTGTGGCCAGCAGCAGTTTGCAGTCCTGCTCCGGATCTACCTATGAGGGCCGCAAATCTGTCCCTAAGCAGCAGCAGACACTGTCCCTACACTCACTGTCTGGATGGCTGTGTGCAGAGCACAGCGCGGCCGGGTCTTATAAAGGCTCAGTCACGCTGTGCAGGCCGGCCAATCACTGCAATTCCATAACTAACAGGGCTTTGGCATTGCAGTGGTCTGCCAGCCAATCCCTGCATGTGGGCTGGCTCTCAAAAGAGCACCAACATGCAGGGATGAGGACCCCGAGCACAGCACGAGTATCGCGAGATTACTCGGTGCTCGCCGAGTAGCCCGAGTACAGTGATACCCGTGCGAGTACCGAGCAGCGCAGAGCATACTCGCTCATCACTACTCCTTATATAACACATGGCTCCGCTCCATACACCTAGAACACACTCATCTCTGCTCCATACACCTCGTACATACGAGGCTGTGCTCCATATGCTCTGTACACACTCTGCTCCGCTCCGTACAATCATACATACAGCTCCACTATGTACACCTCATACACACTCGGGTCCGCTCCGTATGCCCCGTACACATCGTACACTCTCGGCTCTGCTCTGTACACCTCGTACACACTCAGCTCCATTCCATACACCTCGTGCACAAGCGGCTCTGCTCCACATGCCTCATACACATGTGGCTCCGCTCCGTACACCTCGTACACATGCGACTCCGCTCCGTACACCTCATATATACAGCTCCACTATGTACAGCTTGTACATACTCAGCTCTGCTCCGTACACCTTGTGCACACGCGGCTCCGCTCTGTACGCCTCGTACACACTCGGCTCCACTCCGTACACCTCGTACACACACGGCTCCGCTCTGTACACCTCGCACACATGCAGCTCTGCTCCGTACACTTCATACACACGGGGCTCAGCTTCATACACCTCCGTACATAACACATGACTCCGCTCCGTACACCTAGAACACACTCATCTCTGCTCCATGCACCTCGTACATACACATCTGTGCTTCATATGTCCTGTACACACTCGGCTCCGCTCCGTACACCTCATACATACAGCTCCACTATGTACACCTCATACACACTCGGCTCCGCTCCGTATGCCCCGTACACCTTGTACACACTCAGCTCCACTCCGTACGCCTCGTACACACTCGGCTCCACCCCGTACACATGTGGCTCCGCTTCGTACACCTCGCACACACGCGACTCTGCTCCGTACACTTCATACACACACGGCTCTGCTCTGCTGTCTGTGCAGGTGGAGAGAAGAAAGCTGGCTCACACTGCAGGCGGTGGGGGGGAGGGCACAACATGCAGCCAGCGGGAGGGAATAGGCCGCGGGCACTGAAGCAGGAGACCCAGCAGCACCCCCCTGTCTACTGCGCCCGGGGCAGATGCCCCAAAAGCCCCCCCCCCTAGTTACGGCCCTGCTTTTGACAATGCTACATTTCCCCTAAAATTACCTGCTGATCCATTCAAAAACTTGCACATGACACACCCACTCCAGGGCCGGAGGTACTCGGGAACCTGGCAACAGTTGTTCTTGGTTCTCTTCACAAGGATAGATGGGGGCCGAGACCTGGTCCCGTGACCTTGGCGGTGTCATTTAAAAAAGGGGGATTGATGGGGATGACAGGGAAAAGGGGTATTTGTGACACCACCTGCGGTGCGTGGCCATCAGCCTCTGGGGACAATGACCGGCAGCTTGGATGGTTCCGCTCCCCGCAGGTGGAGCACGGTCCCCAGGGCAGCGGGAAGGAGAAGACAGTTTGTACCTTGACAGATGTTGGTTAGGTCATCAGCATCCCGATGTTTCATAAGACCTTTGCGGCCGGTGGTTGCCGCTAAAAAAAGTCTCCCACACCACTGCTGGAGTTCCGATATTTTTATTTAGTTTTCTCAGCATGGCTTTCGGGAGCTTCCCTTTGCCAAGCTCCAGTTCAGCGTTGTCTCCAGAACCGGGACATTGTCGAGCCCATTTTGGTGTTCCTGTCTCTCTCTCTCTGAGTGTTCTTTCCTCTCGTGGTCTCTCAGCACTATAAGTTAGTCTCACCGCTCCTCTCAGCGCCCATTGCTCCCTCTGTGACTGCGTGACTTCAGACGCAGAGCAGCATGAGCGGCCGAGGAGGGGAGACACATAAAGGAGGCATTACTGAGGGGGCTGGAGGTAGCATAGAGAGGGCTGGATGTGGGGTGGACACCAGGGAGCAGCGAGGACTCATTACTGAGTAAGTCCCACTTTATAAAGTGTTTTGTACAACTTACAGGGGGGCTAGAGACATGGGGGAGTCCTTCCCTAAATGCAGCATACATACATAGTAACAAAGTTTTTAAGGTTGAAAGAAGACTATAAAGGTACCTTTACACGCAGCAACGTTTCTAGGAAATTCACTGGCAACTTACTGGTTGCAGTGAAATCATGGACACATTGTTCTGTCTTGTTGCTGTGTACAAATGGAACAATGTGTCCATGATTTCACTGAAACCAGTAAGTTGCCAGTGAAATTCCTAGAAAAGTTGTCGTGTGTAAAGGTACCTTAAGTCCATCTAGTTCAACCCATAGCCTAACATGTTGATCCAGAGCAAGGCAAAAAAAAAACATGTGGCAACACTAAGTTCCACATTGGGGTAAAAAATTCCTTCATGACTCCAGATATGGCAATCAGACTGGTTCCCTGGATCAACGCCCTATCAAAGAATCTAATATATATAACTGGTAATATTATAGTTTTCAAGAAAGGCATCCAGGCCATTCTTAAATGTTAGTAGTGAGTCACTCATTACAACATCATGTGGCAGAGAGTTCCATAGTCTCACTGCTCTTACAGTAAAGAATCCACATCTGTGATTTTGATTAAACCTTCTTTCCTCCAGACGTAGAGGATGCCCCCTTGTCCCCGTCTCAGGTTTAAGAGTGAAAAGATCATTAAAAAGGTCTCTGTACTGTCCCCTCATATTTATACATTATCATAAGATCACCCCTAAGCCTTCGTTTTTCCAAGCTAAATAACCCCAAGTTTAATAACCTGTCTTGGTATTGCAGACCCCTCTAATAACCTTGATCGCTCTTATCTGGACCCGCTCTAGTTCACCTATGTCTTTCTTATACACCGGAGACCATAATTGTACACAGTATTCTAAGTGTAGTCGCACTTGTGACTTGTATAGAGGTATAATTATGTTCTCCTCATCTATGCCACTTTTAATACATCCCATTAATTTATTTGCCTTTGCAGCAGCTGCCTGACACTGGCCGCTAATTGTGAGTTTGTCATCTACCCATACACCCAGGTCTTTTTCAGTGACAGTTTTGCCCGGTGTTTTACAATTAAGCACATAATTATACCTTTTATTTCCTCTGCCCAAGTGCGCATGACCTTACATTTATCCCCATTAAAGCTCATTTGCGATTTATCAGCCCAACCTTCTAGTTTATATAAATCCTCCTGTAATATAAAATTGTCCTCCTCCTTATTGATTACCCTGCAGAGTTTAGTGTAATCTGCAGATATTGAGATTCTACTCTGTATGCCCCCTACAAGGTCATTAATAAATATGTTAAAAAGAAGTGGGCCCAATACTGACCCCTGTGGTGCTCTACTGTTAACTGTGACCCATTGTGAGTGTGTTTTATTAATAACCACCCTTTGTTTCCTATCACTGAGCCAGTTCTTAACCCACTTACACATATTTTCGCCTATCCCCATTGCTCTCCTTTTATGTATCAACCTTTTGTGTGGCACCGTATCAAAAGCTTTTGAAAATTTCATATACACCACATCCACTGCATTTCTTTGGTAAAGTCCACAACTTACCTCTTCATAGAAGCTTATCAGATTAGTTTGACAGGAACGGTCCCTCATAAACCCATGTTGACATTGGGTCATGAGGTTATTTTTCTTCAGATACTCCAGTATAGCATCTCTTAGAAAACCCCGTAGGATTTTACCCACAGACACGCTGCACACGCTGCATTTAGGGGTGCTTTCAGTTTGGAATGCACTAGGGGGGTTACAGGTTCTCTTTAACTTACTTGTCTTGCTGCTGCTGACACTTCCGGGTCCTGCTCATTAACCTAATCTAATATTCACTGCATTGGCTGCTGAACAGCTAATCACAGACGCTCATTGTCTGTGACAGTGTCCGTGATTACTCTGTTGCCCCCAACCCACTATGCCAGCAACCAATCACAGACACAATAGGTGGGGCACAAGAGAGACTGGACGTCTGATTGGCTGTTCAGCAGAAATGACCATAGAGGTGAGACATGAGTATAATGCTTTAATCATGTTAAGATCCCATTTGGTGTCCATGCCAAACACTCAGGTGTTCGGTATAGACCCAAAACAATCAAACGGATCCGGACAGTAGCGGATGGTGCCAGGGGAAGCCGTAGCGGTATTATAATGGAATCGGCATACGGATCCTGTATAATACCGGTACAGTTTCATCCAGTTTAAGAGCAAAAACCATATCCGGTCAGATGAGGTTTTTGCCTGATTTCGCCAGATACCAAAAAAACCCATATATGAAACCACCCTAAATCAGCTGCAAGTCAATTATTTTGTTTTTTGTTGCAGATTTCACTCATAGTAATGAGTGGAAAAAATATGCACGAAAAATGCATATAAAAAAGCATCAAATGCACACATTTTTGCTACTGTGTTATTCCTACCAAGAAATACAGAAGTTGTGCAGAACTTTCGGTGCCAAATCTTAATACGTGTGCACATACCCTTAGGCTATGTGCCTACGCTGCATATTTGGTTACAGAAATTTCAGCACCAAATAGGCATCATCTGGCAATAAAACGTACCCAAAACACATCATGCTTTTTACACGCTTTACAAATCCTGAAGTAGTTAAAAGTCATAACTTAAGACAGAACATGTGCACAGCAATGTTGTTTTGACATTGCAGTGCCATCTTCTTTTTTATATGGGGAGCTTTTGTGACTCTTTTTCATTTGGATTTTGGGCAGAATCTGCCTGAAAAAGATGCTGTGTTCACATTCCCTAAAAGTGTATGTAAAAAGTATTTAGGCTGCAATTTGTTGCACAAATTATATGTGACAATTGTGGAAAAAATATTTGTTCTTATTACATTTAGCCACTTCGGTCATGTACATGCTTGAGAATTGCAAGAGGTATGCAATTTATGGCCTAGCCCTTTAATATTACCATATAAAATAACTTGAAAAAGTGTTCATACCCCGTGAATTTTCCACATTTTTTAACATTATACTCAGAGACATAAATATATTTAATAGTCATTTAATGTGTTATAACAAGGGAAAGTAGCATGTATTTGAGAAGTATAAAGGAAATTATACATGTTTTTTTTTACATATTTTAAAAACATAAACCTGAAAATTGTGATGTGCATTTGTATCCCTCTGTAGTCTGACACCCTTAAACAAAAAATCCTGATTGACCAACTGCCTCCAAAAGTCACTGAGTTTATTCTCAGTATACAGTTGTTATGTGAAGACCTCACAGGTTTGTTTGAGAACATTAGGGATCAAAAAGCATCATAAATACCAAGGAACACACCCAACAGGTCAGGGATAAAGTTGTGGATATGAGTAAAGAAGGGTTAGGCTTTAAAAACAAAATAGCCCAAGTTCTGAATTTCACAGAGCTCTATTCCTCATTAAAAAATGGAACGAATATAGCACGACTGCAAACTGATCAAGACATGATCGTCCGCCTAAATTGACATCCCAAGGAAGGAGATAACTAATTAGAGAATCAGCCAAGAGGCCCATGGTTTCTGTACAGGAGCTGAACTGCAGAGATTCACAGCTCAGATGTCCACAGATTAGTCATATTTTCCACAAATCTGACCTTTTTGGAAGAGTGGCAAGAAAAAGCTATTTTTAAAGCAAGCCATAAGAAGTCATGTTTACAGCTTAAAAAAAGCCATGTAAAGGGGAAACAGCTAGCATGTGAAAGAAGGCGCTCTATTCACATGAGACCAAAGTAGATTTTTTGGGGGTTATATGCTAAACCCTATGTGTGAAAAAAACTAACAATGTACATCAGTCTGAAAGCACCCTCCCCACCGACAAACGTGGTCATGACAGTATCATGCTGTGGGGTTACTTTTCAGCAGAGATACGGAAGCTGGTCACAGTTGATTGGATGATGAATGGAGATAAATACTAGGCAACTCTGGAGGAAAACCTTGTAGAGGCTGAAGACTGGGATGTAGGTTCACCTTCCAGCAGGAAAAGGACCCTAACCATACTGCCAGAGCTACAATGGATTGGTTTAGCTCAAAACATATTCATGTGTTTAAATAGCCCACTCAAAGACCATACCTTAATCCCATTGAGAATCTTTGGCAAGTTGAAAGTTGCTGTTTACAACTGCTTTTCATATAATCTGTCATGCACATGGGTGTGGACGCACTGTGCAACAGTGCCAGGCTCACCCTGGAGGGGAGTATTTAAGCAACTTCCTCATCTTCACTAGAGGCTCTGATGGTGAGGCTTGGTTTATGCTAAAATTTAGCCACCAGGTTCCACTCTAGCGGAGCTTTTGGAACAGAAGCAGCTGACTTCAAGTGTCGGGAATGCTGATTAAGACTGAGGACAGTTGGAAGTGGCAGACAGCTTGGCACTGGTAGGTATGGTAGGTTCTGGCAGGTACAGTGGGTTTAGGAAGATGTTGGCAGGTAGTGACAGATATGAGTGGATTCTTGTAGGCACTGGTTGGTATGGATAGACACGCGCACTGGATAGGAAAAGTAACAACAGTACAGGTAACAGGCACAGAATACAGGGGACCTGACAACAGGCGTAACTAACAGACAGACAGACAGACTAACTAGCTAAACTCATTGCTCAGACACCTTCCAAAGGGGACAAATGCTTTAAATACTCAGTACTTGCCAGATAGGGCACGTTGGCCCCTTAAGAGAGGGGAGAGTGGTGCAAGCACACCTTAAGCGCACTACCAGGAGACCTTTGTCAGATGCACAGGCCCCCGAAGTAGGAAGATGAGATGAAGTATGGAAAAGCAGAGCGACCAGATCTGTGAGTACATTGGTGCCCCTGATGCATTCAGTGCAAGGATGCTGGAGGTGTAAGACAATCTTGAGTCGGAGATATTTTGCAAAGAAGAATGGGCAAACATTTTAGCCTGTACATATACTAAGCTGGCATAGACATACCCCCAAAAGACACTGGCAGACACAGGCAGTAGAAGGTCCCTGTGCAATAACAATGTAGGAACAGGAACCCTTTGCAATCCAATAGCTCCTCATTTGCACAATTCCACCTGCTTTGAACATAGTAATGGGCAACTTAACCTCTTGGGCCCCTGTGTAGCTGCACATGTTGTACCAATGATATGCCCGCCCCTGCCCAAAGACTTGCAACAGTAATTGAAGTAAAAGATGGTTCTAAAAATATTGATTCAAGGGGGTGGAATACAAATGCACATCACAATTTTCAGATTTTTTTTTAAATATTTTGAAAATCATGTATCATTTCCTTTACACTTCACCAATATTTGATACTTAGTGTTGGTATATCACATAAATTCCCAATGAAATACATTTAGGTGTGTGGGTGTAATGTGGAAAAATGTGTAAACATTCACGGGGTATGAATACTTTTTCAAGGTACTGTGGTTATTGCATTTGCCTATGTATGGCGGAGTAATAAAGACTATACTTCTTTTCTGTAACTTTGCTTTATGTAACTTTGTTATTTTGTTGCAGATAACACTTCTGAAGAGAGAATACACATTATGCTCTATATTTTGTCAGCCTCTCTGGTAATCTTTGTAGTTTTTGGTGCAGGATACAGTGTCCATAAATATATATATGTTGGCAACCTTCAACAACCACAAATTCTTGTAAGTATTATAAGGATATACATAAACTATATTATACCTTCATAGTTTCATAGTTTTTTAGTGCATCTAGTTCAACCCATAGCCTAAGGGTGGAAACAAACTAGCGTTAAAGAAATGGTCAGAGTCTCAACCAGGAGAGTTGTACGAGTGACATCCGGTTTTGATCCATGTGGCATCCATGTGCTGTCCGTGTGCAATCCGTTTTATTTCCCAGCAGCCATTTACTGTATAATCATTTACAGGAATATTTTACAGTGTTCTCAGCAGCAGAATGATAATGTATTAGTGAAAAATTCAGATGCCTCTCGGATGGTCCGTGTGCGGTCCGTGATTTTGTCAGACCCATAGACTTGCATTAGCGAGTCTCGCGTGAGAATCGCACACTGTCGCAACATGTTGCAACATTTTTCTCATCCAGATTCTGGATGAGAAAAAAGTGTCCGACACACGTTACTCTGTTCTGAGTAATTAAATAACATTGGTCCGAGTGCAATGTGAGATTTTCTCGCAGTGCACTCGTCCGTTTTTCACGCCAGTGTGTCCGTCCGTACCCTAACGTGTTGATCTAGAGGAAGGCAAGAAAACCCCATGTAGCTCCACATTGGCGAAAAAATTCCTTCATATCTCCATATTTGGCAATCAGACTAGTTCCCTGGATCAACGCCGTATCAAGAATCTAGTATATATAACCGCTAATATTATAGTTTTCAAGAAAGGCATCCAGGCCTTTCCTAAATTTTAGTACATCATATGGTAGAGAGTTCCATAGTCTCACTGCTCTTACAGTAAAGAATCTGCATCTGTGATTACCTTCTTTCCTGCAGACGTAGAGGAAGCCCCCTTGTACCCATCTCAGGCCTAGATGTAAAAAGTCCATTAGAAAGGTCTCTGTACTGTCTCTTCATATATTTAATGAGAAGGAAAAATAGTATGGAAGTGAGCGCTAGAAAAGACCAGGGAACTGAAAATTAAGAGAATTACCTCTAGGTTTATTAAAAAGTGGGTATAGCGAGCCCTCAGCCACAACGCGTTTCGACAAACGTCTTTCTCAAGTGATCCACTTTTTAATAAACCTAGAGGTAATTCTCTTAATTTTCAGTTCCCTGGTCTTTTCTAGCGCTCACTTCCATACTATTTTTCCTTCTCATTATTACCCTCCTCCCTTCGGGGTGTGGTATGAGAGCTACTGGAGGAGAGACCTTGCTGAACATGCAATATAGCTGCCTCCCTTGGGATTAAGTGTCCAGGCCCGGTGGACACGGTCGCCCTGACCTCGGGGCCTTATCACACGGAGCCAAGTGGAAGGCCACCTCAAGAACAACTGACCGAATTTACACTCACCTTGTATTCCATTCCCTGTTGTGCGGTGCACAACAGTGCCAGGTGAGTGTATCCCTGATTAACCCTTATTCTATGTGTGGGATCAGCGTGGCGCAACCTTTTGTTTTTTCCTTTCTTCATATATTTATACATTGTAATAAGATCGCCCCTAAGTATTTGTTTTTCCAAACTAAATAACCCCAAGTTTAATAACCTGTCTTGGTATTGCAGACCCCTCAGGCCTCTAATAACCTTGGTCGCTCTTCTCTGGACCCGCTCTAGTTCAGCTATGTCTTTCTTATACATGGGAGACCAGAATTGTACACAGTATTCTAAGAGTAGTCTCACTATTGACTTGAATAGAGGTAAAATTATGTTCTCCTCATGAGCATCTATGCCTCTTTTAATGCATCCCATTATTTTATTTGCCTTTGCAGCAGCTGCCTGACACTGGCCACTAAATGTGAGTTTGTCATCTACCCATAAACCCAGGTCTTTTTAAGTGACAGTTTTGCCCAATGTTTTACAATTAAGCACATAATTATACCTTTTGTTTCCTCTGCCCAAGTGCATGACTTTACATTTATCCCCATTAAAGCTCATTTGCCATTTATCAGCCCAAGCTTCTAGTATACATAAATCCTCCTGTAATATAAAATTGTCCTCCTCTGTATTGATTACCCTACAGAGTTTAGTGTCGTCTGCTAATATTGAGATTCTACTCTGAATGCCCCCTACAAGGTCATTAATAAATATGTTAAAAAGAAGTGGGCCCAATACTGACCCCTGTGGTACCCCACTGTTAACTGTGACCCATTCTGAGTGTGTTCCATTAATAACCACCCTTTGTTTCCTATCACTAAGCCAGTTCTTAACCCACTTACACATATTTTCCCCTATCCCCGTTGTTCTCATTTTATGTATCAACCTTTTTGTGTGGCACCGTATCAAAAGCTGTTGAAAAGTCCATATACACCACATCCACTGCATTTCCTTGGTCCAGTCGGAACTTACTTCTTCATAGAAGCTTATCAGATTAGTTTGACAGGAACGGTCCCTCGTAAACCCATGTTGTTATTAGGTCATGAGGTTATTTTCTTCAGATACTCCAGTAAAGAATCTCTAAGGCTGGCTTCACACTGCAGTCAGGTCAGGTCAGATCAGGTCAGGTTTTGTATTTCAAAACCAGGAGAGGAACTTGCAGAGAAAAAGTATAATTGAAAGATTGACACCTGTTCTAGGTTTTGGAGTCACTCCTGCTTTTGGCACACAAAACCTGACCTGATCTGACCTGACCTGACCGCAGTGTGAAGCCAGCCTTAGGAAACTCTCAAGGATTTTACCAACAGTAGAGGTTAAGCCTTGGTTATATTGTAACACTATATTATATAATTATTATTATATGTATAATACTATTATAATATCTATGTTTAATACAAAGTTACATTTCAAATCCTGTAATTGTTTCTTTTACCAAACTCAATATGCATGTCCACAAATGAGTTCTGTTTAATAAAATATTATGTGTTTTGATATTAAGAATGATGATGGAAGATGATGATAATATTAGATGATGTTGATGATGATGAATAATGATTACTAATATTACTGGTTTCTGATAATAGATTACTCCCATACAATAGAGATTAGATGGAGTATATGGATAAAGAATGTCAAGGGCAGATAACCGCACTAACATTTCTGTGATGTGAAACTCACTAGGCAAAAATGAGAAGAGGAAGATGAATTATGTTAATATGTTATTGTTTTTGGTCTTGTTTCAGAATATAACCTCTAACAATAATAACAACGTAGTCTTCGTTGATGGTTATAATGTAACTATAAATGTCATCAAAATTGAGCCTGGAAAGTCTAATGAGAAAAGCAGCAAGATGGCTTCCAATGAAGAGAAAACACAGGTCAAGACTGATCTGTACTTCAAAGATGGTGGATATGATAGTAGTCATTCACCAGTTAAAGAAGATAAGGATCAAGGCTATGCCAGACTTGTGGTACAGACACCAGTAACTAAGCCACAAGTGTCACCATATGACATGCCACATGATCTTGTACCTAAGACATTAATGGCATCAACAGTAACTTTAAACAATGAAGAAGATCTATATGGCAGAGTCAAATGTCATACCATTACTGCTTCAATCCCCAAAAAGACTACGGAAGAGACTTATAAGAAGGAAAATAGATCAGAAGAACCATTTACATACCTCCCAAAAAATGATCAAAATCCCATAAAATCTGATTTGTTAAATAATAAACTGTATGAAATAGAAGGATCTACTATAGGACCAACTGCAGATAATATGGATGAGACAGATGGCACAGACTTTAGTGATTGCGATACACTCTTTGTAGACTGGAGTCCTACCAGTCATCACCTTTATATGCCAAACTTCCATAGCAAGACAGTAGATGAAGTTGGTACAGAGGAGTGCCAGGAAGTGGAAGGACTTTTAGCTCATCTTTACAAGCCTAGTCAAATACAAGAAAACTCTGAAGAACTGACTTGTCTAGAGCAAAAGTGGGAGCTCCATGTACAAATGCAGGATTAAGCAGACCTATATAATCAGAAACAAAGACTCTGGGCCTTTTCACATCTGCATTTCTATCTGTTTGGCTTGCAATGTGGTCGGTAAGGCTGGCTTCACACCACAGTTTGTTTCTGTCTGTGGGGATCCTGTTTTTTGCAGGACCACACGGACATGGACAGACAGGACCAGATGTGTAACTCCAGATGCCATTTCTGTGTTTGGATCTGAGATTTTAAGGGATCCGGACACAGAAAGAACTGGAGTTGTACTTTCACTTTCGTACTGTATCTACATACATTGCAAAAGGGAAAGAAAGCAATGGTTAAAAATAAAAAAACAATGCTCACTTCTCCGAGTGTCGTGCAATACAAGGCGTCCACATCCGATAGCTGCAAAGACCTTAATTAGCTAACCGGCGAGGCGGCAACTCAATCAACTGATGTGTCACATGACAGCATCAGCTAAGTTTAAATCACCTTCCCGCCGATCGGTTTTGGCGGGCGATTTAAACCGCTCCGCTAATGCTGTCATGTGACACATCAGCTGACCGGGTTGCCGCCCCGCCCAATCAGCTGATTCAGGTTCTGCAGCCATTCGCATCGCGGGACACTTGGCAGAGAGGTGTGCATTTTAGTGTACTGAGCATCCAAGAAACAATCCTGTTTTTTTCCCGGATCCGGGTCCATAGACACCCATGCTATGTGTGCCGGATTGCCCCGGATTTGTTTCTGTCCGGTTTAATCCGTTTTTTTCTCTGGAGCCCAAAATCGGAGCAGTCTCCGATTTTGGGGCCGGAAAAGACAGGACAGAAACGAATGCGGGTCTGAATTCGCGAAACCGAATGGCCATTTATGACCAATGCGGCACCATAGGGATACATGGGAGGCAAATCATGATCCTGTTCTGTCCTTTTCAAAACAGACAGAACAGGATCCCAAAAAACGTGGTGTAAAGCCAGCCTAATGATGGATGATATTAAGATTACACATGTGACTGAGACTATATTAACCCTGCATTTATGGTATTCATGCAACATATTCACAACGAAGTTTCTCAGTGTGTAGGAAAAATGTGTTCATAGGCAAACATTGTACTGTTAGATGCCAAACAGGTATTTATTTGCTTAAAGTGCGGATGGGAAACATATGCTATATATACACACACACTGCCTGCTGACGGAAGTATAATTTGAGAAATCATCTGGACATATGTATCTGCTCCATCTGAGGGCAGTATAAGATACAGGACAAGATGCTAAGCCCAAGATAAGCGAATTTCCAAGGCTCAGTTCATGTAATAAACTGTTTATATCAGTTATTCCCTTCTGGAAAACACTTTATTTACCCAAGGTTGCTGTATAAAATAAAAAAATTATTTACCTAGCAGATAGACCTTATTCCTCTGATCTTAATGCTGTGTGCTCAGCCAGCTACCTGATATATGCAAAGTCTATTGATTGATGCTGTTGAATCAACAAAGGTTGATTGGGTGCAGAATACACAGTTGTGTCCAAGTGGAAGAACATTAATTGGGCTGTTGATAAGGAGTCATTCAGTAGCGGATTATCCCAATAATTGATGTCAGGATTCATGGAGAACCATGCGAATCCTGATGCCTCCATTCGTCACAAACTGATTGACAGTTCTGAACTAAGTAGTCATGTAACTGCTAGTGAACAATTTGCATATTGGCAGTCAAGACACCCCTGAGGTACTGAACAAAGGAGGCCATGACATTGGAATTGGTGGAACCATTACTCTGTAGCTTTCATGTATAGCTTTGTACACTTTATGCAAGAGTGATTCTGCTTTAAGAGGAAGGAGCACAGTACGTCTGTGCACGGCGTCTTACTGGGAGCGTGGGGCTATAAAGAGGATGTAAGACTCAGTCTTATCTCTCTCTGTCTCTTTCTTTTGATCTCTCACCAGAATTTGGCGCCCCAGCAGTCTGGTCGCCACAGAGGTACTGCACCTAATCTATAGGTGTGGTATCCCACTGTCACACTGGGAGGGGTCGGGGTAGCCAGGAGCTGGATGAAGGGGACCAGGGGAGCCTGCTCTGGCACTGCAACTGGGGTCTCTGGCTTGCCCTGATCTCGAAGGTACCTCTAAAGGTGAGGAAGTTCGAGCCACCAGTCTAAGTCCCTAAAGCTCCTAAGAAGCCCTAGGCCTAAGCCCCTTCCTCCACCCATGGACCACGGAGCCCAGCAACTTCCAAGGAAAAAAAACCCAGCAGCTTCAGATCAGCTACTACTACTACTCACACTAGGTCACAGTCCAGAAGTGAACTGAATCAGCAACAACAGGTGGATGTGATCTGACCCATTTATGTACGAGGGGTGGGAAGCAGCCAGCCCAGACACACCCCTCAGCTCACCTAAGCATGAGTCATATTCATCACACACACTTGTTACAACCTGCTCCCGCTCATGAGCTTCCTCTCTCCACACTGAGCGGGGAAAAAAAAGGCTTCATTTAAATCACAGCAGCAGCACTTCCATACTATAAGGCAGTCAATACGCAACACCCACTCCCAGGTAAGAGGGGGACACAATACCAAGACCAACACACCTTGCATCTAACACCCATTCAAACCCCCAGGACAGGGAGATTGTAAAGCATAGTGGGGACAGTGGGTATGTAGCCAAAGAGCCACAACACTGGCTGGGGGGAGGAACAAGTGAAGAAGGTGGGGTCAGAACTCAGGGAGAGCAGAGTAGTCTGTAGGTACCAAGGAACAAAGACGATCACCAACAGAAAGATGGAGTGCTAATGGAACTCTGAACCCCAAATTCACCCTGACTTCCAGTTGTGGTGGAGGAACTGGTTGCAAGAGGGGACCGGCCCCAATCTGGCAACAATACTGCAAGTTTGAGCCAGGAAACCGGGGCCACTGAACTTTATGTGCAGTGGCCAACTACCATAAACAATCCGCAGGACGGTGGATAGACCTAGAGCCAGAGGACGAGTCGACCATCACTCGAAACAGTTCGCAGCCACCTGCTTGCAACCCTGTAGAACAAAGGCACAGAGCAGGAATATAGGAGGGATAGCGCAGAAAAGGGCAACCTGGAAAGGCATATAAGAGGGGGTCTCGGTGGAATGATTCTGGACTGCCTGGGAGTTGACTGGATTGCTGACCCAGAAAACAGAGTACACCAGCTGGGTGTAGACTGCTACAAACTGCAAGGTAAAAGAACTGCACCCTTTGTGTCCCTCTGCTTATTCCCTGCGCATATGTCGCCTCCCGCACCATAACTACCACCACTATCATTCCCCAAAGACTTTAACACCATAACCCAGGGGCCCGCTGCACCTGTGGGCAGTGTCACCATCCTGGCTGCCACTACATCTATCCCCTGGGGGCTCATTTAAGCAGCGCTGGTCATCCTTGATGAGGTATCACAGATGGTGTCACGTAAAGACTTTAAAATCCCCTGTAAATATTCCCCTTCATCTGCTCGGCCAGGGCCACGACCGCCGGGACTGCCACTGTGACATTCCCCTGACTACGCCCGGCTGGTCGAGTACCCCAGGCCCTTGCAGCCATTGCAAGAACAGCTGTAGGATGCATTACCTGCTCTTCCACTTTAGTATAATCACTATCCTAAAACTCTGCCCTAGTATAATCACTATCCTAAAACTCCGCCCTAGTAAAATCACTATTCTTAAACTATTTGAGGGGAATTTGTCAACAGAATTTGCTATGTAAGCTGAGAAAAGCATGATGTAATAATCGAAATACAAAAATCAACTGTGCCTCTGTTATCTTTTCTATTCAATGTTATTTTTATTGTAAAAGAATGATTCAGAATACAAACACTTACCGTATATACTCGCGTATAAGCCGAGTTTTTCAGCCCAAAAATTGGGCTGAAAAGTACCCCCCTCGGCTTATACGCGAGTCAGTGCGGGGGCTGCTGTATACAGCGGTATACAGCGGCCCCCGCATCCCCAGTAATGCAGGGCCCCCCCCTCATGCTCCGGTCACCTGTAAAGCAAGTTATACTTATCAGTGCCCGCTGCCGTCCGCGCCCGCCGCTGCCGACATGCGATCCTCCATCTTCATTCATCTTCTTCCTGCTTCTGTGCGCGTCGCAGGCAATGACGTCATTACCGGCGACGCGCACAGGAAACAGGAAGAAGATGCATGAAGACGGAGGATCGCATGTCGGCAGCGGCGGGCGCGGACGGCAGCGGGCACTGATAAGTATAATTTGCTTTACAGGAGACCGGAGCATGAGGGGGGGGCCCTGCATTACTGGGGCTGCCTGTATACTACCACTGGGGCTGCTGTATATAGGGGCCCTGCATTACTGGGGCTGCAATACCACTGGGGCTGCTGTATATAGGGGCCCTGCATTACTGGGGCTGCAATACCACTGGGGCTGCTGTATATAGGGGCTGCAGTACCACTGGGGCTGCAATACCACTGGGGCTGCTGTATATAGGGGCTGCTGTATACACCACTGGGGCTGCAATACCACTGGGGCTGCTGTATATAGGGGCTGCAATACCACTGGGGCTGCAATACCACTGGGGTTGCTGTATATAGGGGCCCTGCATTACTGGGGCTGCAATACCACTGGGGCTGCTGTATATAGGGGCTGCAATACCACTGGGGCTGCAATACCACTGGGCTGCTGTATATAGGGGCTGCTGTATACACCACTGGGGCTGCAATACCACTGGGGCTGCTGTATATAGGGGCTGCAATACCACTGGGGCTGCAATACCACTGGGGCTGCTGTATATAGGGGCTGCAATACCACTGGGGCTGCAATACCACTGGGGTTGCTGTATATAGGGGCCCTGCATTACTGGGGCTGCAATACCACTGGGGCTGCTGTATATAGGGGCTGCAATACCACTGGGGCTGCAATACCACTGGGGCTGCTGTATATAGGGGCTGCAATACCACTGGGGCTGCAATACCACTGGGGCTGCTGTATATAGGGGCTGCTGTATACACCACTGGGGCTGCAATACCACTGGGGCTGCTGTATATAGGGGCTGCAATACCACTGGGGCTGCTGTATATAGGGGCTGCAATACCACTGGGGCTGCAATACCACTGGGGCTGCTGTATATTGGGGCTGCTGTATACACCTCTGGGGCTGCATATACCTCTGGGGCTGCATATACCTCTGGGGCTGCTGTATACTACCACTGGGGCTGCTGCTGTATACTACCACTGGGGAGGCTGCTGTATACTACCACTGGGGAGGCTGCTGTATACCTCACTGCTGGGGGTTGTATACCTGTGCTGGAGTCCACCCTCGGCTTATACGCGAGTCAATAGATTTTCCCAGGTTTTGGGGGCAAAAGTAGGGGGGTCGGCTTATACACGGGTCGGCTTATACACGAGTATATACGGTAAGTAAGAAGACAATACAATAAGAATTAGTAAACAAGAAAATTAGTCGGCATAAATGAGAACAGAATTCTATTAAGGCATAACAATAGTCTGGAAGAAAAGTCGAGGGTCAATGACTCTAGATTTGGACGCTTGATAAGGGAAAAGGAGAGACCATATTTGAAAATGGATGGCGTCTATATATTTGTTATAAAAGTTACAAAAGTTCATTCCAGGTCAGCAGTAGGCATTGAGAAGTAGAATGAAATCTGTATGATCATATGTGTGGAAGAGTCATTCCCTATTCCAGATAGTAGAATCAGAGAAGGAAGTGCAGAAAGATAAGTGGGGGGGGAGGGGGGAGGAGGGAGAGTAGAGCACCACAGGTGGACTTATAAGAACAAGTTTAAGAGGCAATACATGTGTGAAATAGAGGACGAGATCTATATTTAGTCCAAGCTATCCAGTAGTCATAGAATGATAGTTAGTTGTGATTAACTGAGGCTACAAGTTCAGATGTGTGGTAGAGAAGATCTATTTTACAGAGTAATTGTGATTTATTGGGGAGTGTGGGAGAATTCCAAAATGTGAGGATGAGTGACTTCCCTGCTGCTAGAATGAAGCTCGCCAGCCTAGGTCTTTTTTATTCTCCAGCCAAAGTGGGAAATGTAGAAATACTACCTCCAGAGTAAGGGAGACTTGTTTATTTACAACTGCCAGAATCATCTCTTCCACCATTCCCCAAAAGGGTTGAATGACAGGCAGGTCCACCAAACGTGAAAGTAGGTGCCTTTTTGTTTCAGGCAATGCCAACATTGGGCAGAAGAGGGACGATGCCAACTATGTACTTGGTCCGGGGTAGTATACAACCTCGTGATTATTTTGTATGAGTTTTCTTGAATGCGGACGCATGAAGATGGGCCGTTGGAATGCATATATATATGCATATATATGCGATTTATATCGGACAGCATCGGATTTCACACAATCGTTATGTGAAAGCAGCCTAAGGTAGCAAGTGGGGATAGTGGGGGGGCTAGGGATGTAGAAGTCTTTTTCCAAATGTCCAATGTGATTTTAGTATGAAAATTAATAGCATGGGAAAGGGGGAGAAGGAAGTCCTGTCGTAATAGGAGAGAGTGTAATGAGACAGGTGACATAGCTTGTTCTATACTGACCCATTGTTTTTCATCTGGGTCTCTAAACCAATGAAAAGTTTGGGCTAGCTGTGCAGCTTGATAATATCTGATTATGTCGGGCACATCCATACCTCCCATATGCGTAGGAAGAGTGAGAGTCTTAATGTTAATGCGCGGTCTACTTTTATGCCAGATATAATTGGAGAAGAGAGACTGAATTTTATTTAGGAACGAAAGCGGGATAGGGATGGGTAACATGTTGAAAAGATAGAGGAACTTTGGTAGGACAAGACTCTTTAGTAAATTCTTTCTCCCCATCCAGGAGAGGAAAGGATCTCTCCAAGAACTGATGTATTTTTGTGTGGAAGCTAACAGGGGTTTACAATTTAAGTTAAATAGATCTTTATCCGATTTACCTATTTTTATCCCTAGGAATGTTATGTAAGGTGAGGGCCATGCGAATGGATAGGAGGATTTAAATCTCATCTCTGCCCCTGCTGGGAGTCTCAAGCCCAGTGACTCAGATTAACTCATGTTAATTTTAAAGTTGGATAAACTGCCATATCTGTCTAAAAGTCTTTATAGAGCAGGGATACCTCTAACTGGTCAGGTCAGGAGAACCAGGAGATTGTTGGCGAATGCTGCGGTTTTATAATGTGCTTTGTTTATTTGCATTCCCCTTATCTCAGGATCCCGCTGTATGGCCTGAAGAAGGGGTTCCATTCCTAGTATAAACAGGAGAGGAGACAGAGGACAGCCCTGTCTCGTGCCATTATAACTGTGGAACGAGTTAGTGAGAGAGCCATTGAGCCTGATCCTCGCCGAGGAGGTTGTGTACATCTCCATTATGGCTTGAATTATCATTGGGGGAAAATTGAAATTGGTTATGGTTTCCCTGAGGAAGAACCAATCGACCCTATCAAAGGCCTTTTCAGCATCCATTCCCAAGAGTACCAAAGGTATATTTCGTGATTTGGTATATTGCAGTAAATGTAATATTTTGTGTGTGTTATCCTTCCCCTCTTTCCCCCTTACAAACCGGGTTTGGTTTCCAGATATAATTGTGGGTAAAAGATCTGTGATTCTGTTGGCCAGCATCCTCGCATATAATTTGAAGTCTACATTTAGCAGCGATATCCGTCTATAACTGCTGCACTGCACTGGGTCTTTGTTCTCTTTGTATATAAGCGAGATGCTGGCCTCTACCATTTGCTGCGGTAATTTTTCACCCTGTAACACTACATTACATATGTCGAGTAACTTGGGTAAGAGGACAGAGGGGAAAGATTTATAGTAATGGGCTGAAACACCATCAGGTCTCAGAGCCTTTTCTTTAGGACATTTCGACAGGGCCAACTAAAGCTCCCCCAGGGAGAAAGGTTTCATTAAAAGCTCATTTTGTGGGGTGGAGAGTTAAGGGAGGTGTAGTGACTTTAAAAATGTTATGGTAGCCTGTCTCCGTTGTGCTGATCCTCAGACTCATCGGGTCTTGGGGCCGCTTTACACACACCAACTTCTGTGACCAACTTCTGAACAGATCTCTGGTTGCAGTGAAATCATGGACACATTGTTCCATATGTACACAGCCACAAAATGGAGCAATGTATCCATGATTTCACTGCAACCAGGGATCTGTTCAGAAGTTGGACACAGAAGTTGGTGTGTGTAAAGCGGCCCTAAAGGTACCGTCACACAGGGACATATCGACGGCGATGTTGCCGGGGATCGCGGGAGCGCGCATCCCTGACAACATCGCCTGTGAGATGTCAGACTGAGCAACTTACCGGCGATGTCGCCGGCTAGTTGCCGCGGCTATCGCGCAATGTTGTAGATAGGCGGAATCACCCGCAACATTGCAGGTTGCCGCGTTACACAGGGCGATCAGGCATGATTGCCTGAGCAACATCGCCAGATTTCCCAACATTGTTGGGCGATGTTACTCAGGCGATTCATCGCCTGATTATCGCCCTGTCACACGAGGCAACTCTCCGGCGATGTCGCCGCAACCTGGCCATGCCCCTCAGTTGCCGGCAACATCGCCGGCGATATCTCCCCGTGTGACGGTACCTTTAGGGTAAGTGCCCACAGGCAGGTTTTGCTGCGTTTGAGATCAGGTTTTGCCTTATTTTATGTAAATCTATGCTAATCTAATCCTGCGTTTTTGGTTTCCATCAAAACCTGTGTGTGCAGGGAAAAGCTTTCACGCACACACTTTATTTTTTCTCTACAGAAAATGGAAATACCACAGGTGTTTCCACTTTAGCAAAAGTGCAGCAAAGAATTGACATGCTCATTCTTTCTAAAACACAGCAAAACCTGAGGTGTTTCCACTTTCTTCACCAAACAAAATGTGTTGGGAGCCAATCCTAGAATCCATAGGTTTTGCTGGAAAACAAAAATGCAGCAAATCCTGTGGTGTTTACACTGTCTCCAGAGAACAAAAACCAATGTGTGTGAAAGCTTTTCCCTAATAACATAGGTTTTGCTGGAAACCAAAAACTCAGGATTAGATCAGCATAGATTTACATAAAACCAAGGCAAAACCTGATCTCAAACGCAGCAAAACCTTCCTGTGGGCACATACCCTTACACAGTCTCCTAGCTGCTAGGATGTGTGCCAGGTATTTAGTTGTTGTAATCACTGCAAGATGATGGCCCCAGGCTGCTGCATGCGGCTAAATGACGAGCTCTTGGTGTAGGAACTCCCACAAACATCTGTGTGGGACTGATTCCATCTTGGATTCCCCCCAAATTGATATGCTACAATTGCTGTAAGATTAGAAGTAGGCAGTAGTGATTTCAGGTTTGAGACTTTCAGAGCTGGCAGTATGAGATTCCCGTTCACTCAGGGCTTTGAAATGGATGGTTTTAATGTTACTGACTTCCCCAGCACCTCTTTCCTGTACCTGCAGTCTCTATATTGAGTTTACGGTCCTTAGGGTACCTTTACACGCCGCTACTGGAGGATGGATACAACCCGCTACTTCACGTGCACGAGCACGGCCAAACGGTTACAAACGGGAAACGCACCACCTTTACACGCCGCCACAAGGTGCGCTACGCTACGCTACATCTACAGCTAGATACATCGCCGGGTGTCTCAAGTAGCCATCTGTAGCTCATCTTACCTCATTTACACACTGCTACAACCAGCTAATATGGGCGTACCTGGTGCAGCAGGGACAGCACATAGGCGTGCTACAATTGTGGATTACGAGACGTCCGTACGCTGATAGGACAAAGCAATAACATCATGATTGGGCAGGCATCGCAGGAGGCTGATTAATACTTGACGCTCGAGCAATTGTGTAGTGTGACTGGTCAGCTCCTTAAATATGCCTCCCTATGCAGCGACTACCAATCGTAACGCAGGAGCTTCCTCCAATGATCGCTGAAGGGGCGCGGTATCCCGGAGCCTGTGTCACGCCCCAGCTACATACCAGGTACATCGCCTGGTGTATAGACATCCCTTCTGTAGCTTCTTTACACGCCGATACAGGTCGCTACAATCGGCTTTGTAGCCATCTGTTTTCGAGCAGTGCTCGGAAACAGATGTATCTGTTGCCGGCTGTCACGTCCCGTCTTCACACGCCGCTACTACGGGCTATATTGACGCTACAAGCTACATTTGTAGCCTGTAGCGGGTTGTATCCATCCTGTAGTAGCGGCGTGTAAAGGTACCCTTAGTGTTTCTTGAATAAAATGTAGTGATAAATTACCTCTTGGCTTCAAATATAAGGGCAAGATGAGAGCTGTGCAAGGCAATGACGATGAATCTGGTCACTAGTAATGACGGCTTCAGCTTCCCACTACCACCCAGGACCACCTTTAGATGTTGCTGTAAAGATGAATAATGTCCGCAAACACCTTGAAAGGATTTAAAAATGGACTAAGTGTCAAAATAAAACAATCCAGATGCTTTAGTTTTAGTTAATGGGTATTGTTTTTGGACTGGTTTTAAATCTTTACCATTAGTCTTCTATGACAGGTTGCTATGACAACCTATAAACTATTAAATAGCGGCCTATAATGGCAGTTTCAGCCTCACTCGCTCTGTCAAGAACAACTTACAGTTAATGTGGTGTGGTGAGGTAAAAAATGCTCCTAAGAAGCCATGATGGGTCTCACAATGATCCTGATGTTTTAAATAAGTAAGGGCCAGTTGACACATAACAATGTCCCCACGACCCCACCAATGATGGGGGTCGCTGGGACATCGTTATCTGATCACTGGTGAGCTGTCAAAGGCAGACTCACCAGCGATCAGCGACCAGCGAGAACGCTGGTATCCAGGCTAAACATTGGGTAACTAAGCGCAGCGCTGCGCTTAGTTACCCAATATTTACCCTGGTTACCAGCTCCCAGCGCTTGCTGTGTGGCACTGGGAGCTGGTAACCAGGGTAAACAGTGGGTAATTAAGCGCAGCGCTCTGCTTAGTTACCCGCTGTTTACCCTGGTTACTAGCTCCCAGTGTGTGTTGTGCAACACTGGGAGGTCAATAATCTTTGGTCTCCCACTGTCACACACGGCGATGCTGGCTGCCCAGAAGTAGACCAATTATCGAAAAATGGTCCTGGCCATTGTACCAACGATCAGCGAGCTGATCATTGCAGTATGTCACACATAGCGACTTCGCTATGAGGTCGCTGCAACGTCACAAGTTGTAGCGACATTGTTAACGATGTCGCTACATGTAAACCGGCCTTTAGTCCTGATGCTTTAGTTGGGAAATTCAGTTGTGCCTGTCTTATCAGGCTGTGGTATAGTTTACTTAAACTAAATGCTTTATCACCTTTTGACTACAATTACAAGACTCTTTGACAAGCACATGGCAGTCCAACATCTCCTGCTGTGGTTGACGCCACACAGTTAATGCACAATCTCTATTGAGAGCCTGGTGTGGGTGGGGACTGCTCTCAACTCTGCTGTGTTCCTAAAACTACGGTATATTCTTTGATTGTATCAGAATGGCTGGAGCCAGTAATCTATGTAATACATCTTTGGATTTGGGGTTTATTTGCTTACTTTATTTTGCTTTCAGATGAGGTAGCAGAAACCTGCTGACATATTGCCTTTAACCATTACTTGCATAGTCATGAATGTTATACTTTATTTGTTGAATTAGCCTTTGTATACCTTGTACCATATGCAATTCTATCATGGCTATAAAGAGTTAATGTTAGCACTAACCTTCTAAGCCCAAGGAAAGGGCGATCCTTCAGCCATGTTTCCCTAGACGTTTCCTCCGCAGTTGTGTTTTCCTCTCCTGAGCGCTGTTGGATGACTTTTTTGTGTTGTGTTTTTGTGTTAAGGTTTGTTAAATTTAGGCCACTTCGTAATGCTTTTTCAGACTCATCTACATATAGGTTTACCTTATTGAAATACATGTTTAAAATATACCGTAATTTAAAAAAAAGGCTTAAAAGTGTCATATGTGGCTTGGAATTAATAAGCCGGCACAGCTTTGCGGGCTAAGAGTCAAGTGGAAATTGCGGACAAGGCAGTTAATGTGGACTAATTTTAATAGAGGATGTAAAAACTGAAGGATATCATAATGATAATGTCATAATTATTATTATTTATTTATTTATAGAGCACCATTGATTCCATGGTGCTATACATGAGAAAGGGTTACACACAAACAAGTTAAAAATACAATGAACAAACTAACAGTGACAGACCAATACAGAGGGGAGAGAGGACCTTGCGAGCTTACATTCTACAGGGCAGTGGTGAGAGAGACAGTAGGTTGAGTCTGTTCTGGTGGTAGTGAAGCGCCGGTTCTGATGGTGGTAGAGCACCAGGTCCAGTGGTGGTGGAGTACCAGGTCCAGTGGTGGTTAAACTCTGGGTCCAGTGGTGGTGAGGTGGCACTGTGGTCATTGCAGGATGTAGGCTGTACTGTAGAGATGGGTTTTCAGGTTGAAGGTTTCGAGTGTGGGGGACAGTCAGACATTTTGGGATGCAGAATTCCAGAGAATGGGGGATGCTCGGGCGAAGTTTTGCAGGCAGTTAGATGAGGAAGGTACAAGTGTGGAGGAAAGGAGGAGATCTTGGGAGGATTGAAGATTACAAAGTGGATGATATTGGGTAGATTGGTTCAGAGATATATGGAGGGGAAAGATTGTGGACGGCTTTGTAGGTCAGTGTTACTAGTTTGAATTGAATATGTTGGTGAATTGAGAGCCAGTGGAGGGATTTGCAGAGGGGACAAGTGGAGGAATAGCGAGGAGAGATGTGGATTAGTCGAGCAGCAGAGTTAAGGACAGATTGGAGAGGTGCAAGAGTGTTAGCAGGGAGGCCGCAGAGGAGGAGGTTGAAGTAATCAAAATGAGAGATTATGAGGGCATGCACTAGTAGTTTAGTAGATTGAGGCGGCAGGAAGTGGCAAGGGCTTGGATGTGTGGTTTGAAGGAGAGGGCAGAGTCAAAGGTTACTCCGAGGCAGCGGACTTCAGGTACAGGGCAAAGTGTGATGTCATTTATTGTGATAGCTAGATCTGGTAAGGAAGGTGTGTGAGATGGAGGAAAGATGATAAGTTCGATTTTGTCTACATTGAGTTTTAGGAAGCGAGAGGAGAAGAAGGAGGATATGGCTGATAGAGACCCTGGAATTTTGAACAGGAGAGAGGTAACATCTGGCCAGACGGATAGATCTGAGTGTCATCAGCATACGGGTGATACTGGAAGCCATGCGACTTTATGAGTTGTCCCAGACCAAGGGAATAGATTGAAAAAAGGAAGGGCCCCAGGACAGAGCCTTGAGGGACCCCAACAGAGAGGGGATGGAGCGAGGAGGTCGTTTGGGAGTGGGAGATGCTAAATGTGCAGTTGTAAAGGTAGGAAAAGATCCAGGAGAGGGCAAGGTCAGTGATGCCAATGGAAGAGGATCTGTAATAGGAGACAGTGGTCGACTGTGTTGAATGCAGAGGACAGGTCTAGAAGGAGGAGGATAGAGAACTGTCTGTTAGCTTTGGCCGTGAGTAAGTCATTAGTAATTTTGGTCAGGGCAGTTTCAGTGGAAGTGTGGGTGCAGAAACTAGATTGAAGGTTGTCAAAGAGAGGGTTGGATGAGAGGTGGAATGAGAGTACAGTGTGGACATGCTTTCCAAGAAGTTTGGAAGTGAAGAGGAGCAGGTATATGGGCCGGTAGCTGGATGTAGAAGTGGGGTTGAGGGATGGCTTCTTTAAGATAGGTGTATTGTTGCATGTTTGAAAGCAAATGGAAAGGTACCAGAAGTCAGTGATACGCTGAAGAGGTGGGTTAGCGCTGGGATAAGTGTGATGGTGAAGTTGTGGAGGAAGTGGGATGGGGTCCAATGCATAAGTAGTGAAGTGCGATCTGGAGAGGAGGTGTGCAAGTTCTCCTTCAGTGATGGAAGGGAGGAGACATAGAGGGGGAGGGGAGTGGTCTGGTATAGATAGGGGTTGTGGTGGTTGGTCAGCAAAGACTTGTGTGGCGCCCCTGCATTCAGGAGGCCACAAAGGGAACTGCAGCCAGGCAGGTAGGACGACAGTTGAACACCAACACCATCACGCCCACACAACCCACGTACAGTAGAGGGCAGCACCCAACCCGGAGCCTAGGAACTCTAAGCAGGCGAGGGGTGGTGGGTTTAGAGCAGTGGGTGGGCACACACGAAGTCAGGTGACAGACAGTAGAAATAGTGAAGGAGGAGGAGGAAGGAGTCAGTAGGCCGAGGTAGGCTGAGCAGTAAAGAAGGAAACACACGTCCTGGACGAGTGGGGTGTAAGGAGCGCAGAATCTGAACAGAGCCAGTGTGAACCGCAGAGAGAAAGCCTATCCGGAGCCAGCACCCCAGGAGTGTGAGGAAAGAGAGGGACAGTGACACTGGTCCCTAGAACCACCATCGAGACGACCAGACTGCAGGCGGAGTAGCCCTCCTATGACACTGGAAGACACAGTAGAGAGAGCCTGGTAGAGCCTCACACGGCAGGACTGCTGGAGGCTAGGCTGAGTAGAGTGTTGGCTCTAGTGGGGACCGTAGTTTCACCCGGCATCCCCAGACAACCGACGGGGGACCACAGCTACACGTTAGGGTCCCTACCCCAAAGGACAGGCAGCTCAGTGACAACCAGGAGGACCCACAGGGGCCCGAGTCACCGCCATACTGTCCGGAGACACACACAACCAAGTGAACAAGCAGAGAACACAGTAACAGCCTGGGAAGGACACAGAGACAGAGTGAGGGGTCACAGAGAGAGAGACCTGGCTGCAGGGAGTGAAGGGAACCCGGAGGGGAAAGTGTGCCCGTGTACTGAACTGAACTGTAAGAATTGCACTGAACTGTAACTTGAACTTGAGAACTAGAGAAGTAAACACGGTGAACTATGAATGCGACTCTCTGTCTGTCTCTCTCTGAATACTATTCCCTCCATGCAGGCTTGCAAGGGACCTCCACCTGCAGAGCCACAGCTTGTCAGCTCCAGTACAAAGGAAGGATTTCTGCAGCATCTGGACAGTAAGTGAATTGCACTCAGCACCAGGCCTGCACACTACATAATAGACTTTAACCATCACTGCCCCGGGGAATACAGTTCTGCCCACAGGAACTATTCCATCTCCACTGCCATTACATCATCCCCGGAGGTTCTGCAGCAGCGGCCCCATCGCTGGCCGCACACAGTGGGTGGCGTCATGACTGACATTTCCCCTGTAAATATCCCCTTATTGTTGCCAGGGCCCGGGACACGGTCCGGACCAGGACCACCCGTGACTTCCCCAGTAGCAGACCCGGTCCGGTACCGAGTACCCCCGTCCCAGTGGGCTCGACACTTGTCTGATCTGATCAATCTTGCTGATGAAGTGTGTTGCAAAGTCTTCTGCAGAGATACGAGAAGTAGAAGGGGGCAGTGGGGGGTGGAGGAGGGAATTAAATGTGTTAAATAACTGCCTGGGGTTGTGGGATAAAGAGAATATGAGGGCAATGAAGTACGGTAATTCTGTTTAGTGGTGGTGAGTGCTGACTTGAATTTGAGAAGTGCTTGTTTGAATGCTGTGTAGTCTTCATGCGAGTGTGTTTTCTTCCAACGCTGCTCAGCAACCCTAGATGCTTGTCGCAGATTTTTAGTGGTGTTCTGTGTGCCAGGGTTATCTGTTGATTTGTCATGTTCTGCCAAGAGGGGCAGCTGCATCAATAGCTGATGTGAATGTAGAGTTGTAGAAAGCTGTGGCTGGCATTATCTGTGTGGTGAAGAGTGGATATGGATGATAGCGGTAAAATGGCATTGAAGAGTGTGTGAGCATCAAGATGTGTGAGGTTTCTGCGAAGGTGTGCGAGTTGGTGGACATGGGTGGCAGGTGAGGAGGACAAGGATGAGAACGTGTGTAGATGGTGGTCAAAGCTACAAGGAGTTTGTACCGTATGTTCTCCCCGTGTTTGCATCAGTTTCCTAAGGGCACTCCGGTTTCCTCCCACATTTCAAAGACATACTGATAGGATGTTTATATTGTGAGCCCCAATAGGGACAGTGTTGCAAATGTATGAAAGCACTATGGCATTAATAGTGCTATATAAATGAATAAAATATTAATATATTAAAGAGGGGGAAGAGGGGAGGTTGTGGGTTTAGTTAGGGACCAGAGGCGGGTGAAGATGAGGTCTAGTGTATGTCTGTCTGTGTGGGTGGTTGTGGAGGACCATCGAGAGAGGCCAAATGATGAAGCAAGCGACAGGAGTTTGGAGGCTGTTGACTGGTGGGTGTCAATGGGGATGTTGAAGTCGCCCGTTATGATGGTGGGAATGTCAGCGGAGAGAAAGTATAGAAGCCGGATGGAAAATTGGTCAAAGAAGGCAGTGGTCAGGCCCGGGGGTCGATAAATGACAGCCACTTGGAGGTTGGAAGGAGAGTAGATACGGACAGAGTGCGCTTGAAAGGATAAGAGGATAAGCAAGGGAGGAGGAGGAATTGGGTTGAAGGTGCAATTACTAGAAAGGAGAAGACCCACTCCTCCATCGTGTTTGTTGCCAGTGCAATGTCCGCCGTAACACAGCGCAGCAGGGGAGGCAGTGTTGGAGGGTGTTAGCCATGTTTCTGTGAGACCCAGCAAAGATAGTATGCGAGAGGTAAAGAGGTTGTGAATGTAGTGGAGTTTATTACAGATGGAACGGGCATTCCAGAGCGCTCCAGGGAGAGGGGGTGGTGGAGAGGGGGTCAGTGAATGGGTTTTATATTTAAAAGATTGCGGCTGTTTCTTGCAGGTGTGGGGTGATAGGAGGGAGAAATAGTGGGGAATGTTGGCTAGGGAGGTCCCAGATTGGGAGATATGTCACCAGCTGATAAGAGTAGCAAAGAGAGAGCAAGTAGGTGGGAGAATGAGAGTGGTCGGCTTAATTGGTTCCCTAAAAGTTTACTGGCTCTGCTTGAATGGCAAGCCAATGCATGCCTCCCCCTTTATAGCTGTCTGGCCTGGTACTGTATGTCAGACAGCGGGGGAGACATCACAGTACTTGTGTCACGGCGTAGTGAGAATACTGATAAGGGAATGGCAGTTACAAGCAGGGTGACCAGGGAAGACTAGTCTGACCCTAGTCTGGAAACCCTGAATGGCCCTGATCCCGAAGGTATCTCTGAAGGTGAGATGGTTCAGGCCTCCAGCCTCTCCGTAAAACTCCTCCACCAGCCCTGCACTATTCCCCCCTCACCTCTCTCCACAGAACCGGGATACAGCAACTCCAACAGAAAGGACATTAGCCACACAAACACACAGGTCAGCACAGCACGGCTTCCAGGCATGGAGTGAAACTCTATCAGCAGCACCACCTAGTGGAAGGAGAGGCTACTTAAGGGCTAGGGGGAGGGGAGTTCAGGTGAGTCACACATTAACCCCTCAACCAGCAGTTGAACCTAATAGTGAATGCAGTTCTGGAGCCCATCACAGGAGGCCAGGACCTTCACAACTATCAACCATGCAGCTCTTAAAGACAAACACATACACAGCATCATCCAGCAATGTCAGCGCGTGACAATTTGTGAATCCCAATGTACTAGCATTTCACCTGTCCCCTACTGTGATTGTTTTAATTCTGTGATTTAAATTACGCTTTGGCCATTTTGACATCCAAAATAATGTGTTTTTGTGAATTTATTCCAGTGTCTAGGCCTACTGTAGATATGGTTGCTTTAAGGTGGAGTCCAACAACCTACTTCCAAAAGTCATGTGCCAACTAGAATCTCAGTTGCTTCTCTTAACAGAACACAGGTCTTCACGTGACCTCAAGTATGCAATATTCTGTTAAGAGAAGCAACTGAGAATCTAATTGTCATTTGACCTCCAATATAGAAATCAAGTAGTAGTGACTGCCCTCTGGATCTGATATTGAAGGGAATCCTAACAGTGAGCATAATGCTCCACTCTTTAGTCACAGGGACCACAGAGAAATGGGAGAAAAATGGGAGAGATACACATAAAAAAAAGTTTTTTTTAAGGGACAATATGGAACAAAATAAAACTAGTATAGCATAGAACTATGAACAGTCAGGCACATAATACAATATTGTATGGGCAATAGACATAGTCATGAAACCTATTTATAAAGCAAAAGAACCTATTTAACCAAGAAGGAGTAAAGGGGTACCAAACTCCATCTACTCTTACACCAGGAACAATATACAAGAAGGAGGGAAATGTAACTGCAAGGGGTGATACAGCACAGCTTTTATGTTGTATTCTGATGAGCAGATCAGTTCAGCATTAAAGGGGGAAAATGGAAATTAAATAGAAAGAGCAAGAAAGAGAAGAGCAAAAAAAAGACAAAATATGCACATGAAACGTAACTTCTCTGTCTCCACTTACTGAAAAAAGCATGCTTGCTGCCTTAGCAATCTTCATTGTATTACATATCTACTACCACCTGCAATAACCTGACATATAATAATAGCATTGTCATTGCTGTGTTTGCCATCAGAGCATCTGTGAAATACTTCACTTTAATGTTACTGAATAAATAATGATAGCGGGATTCGTTATATTTGTTATGTAACAACAGAATTACTGGATCTCATTATAAGGGTGCATAGTCATGATCAGAAAACACTGCATGGTACAGTAGCAGCATAGTGGATGGGATTTCGAGAAAGCCCATCCTCACTATGCTTCTTCCAACCGTAGTCAGTTTATAGCTGCACGGTTGCTGCATTCCCGCAGCATGTTACTGTGTACCCGCGGCTTCCTTCAGGTCCAAGACACAGCGCCTCCTGATTGTGAGTACATACCCCAAAACTGGGTGATGCTTTACATCTTGATATGTACAATAACATATTTAGGGAAAAACACGCCTGAAGCACTAATCAAGGGGGATGTGACTTTGGTAGGGCTGAATATATAATTCTTCTAGTGTTGTTTGTGCAGCTGTGAAGACTTGAGTTATTCTCCTGTAAAGGGGAGCTCCGGGGGGTAAAACATTTTTGTACTGTCCCTGTCTTCCTACATGATTAAACTGTGCTGGGCACTACAGTTCTGGGATCTATAGATCACTTACAAATCAAAAAAATCATATCAGCTCCTCAGCACTCATCCCTCCCTTTGGGGACAAAGAAATTCAGTCATGCATGGTGTTAAAGTTTCAGGCCAAGATCATATGGGGTAGGGGAGACCATGGCAGTGCTGAATCAATCAATGCAGTGCTTTGCCTCTGCTCGTAGCCTGATACATGTCAGTGCACATTATGCATATCATAAGTTATACAGCAGAAGATCATCGCATGTATTTATATCTGCTTAGTGACATGATTGCTATTTGAAGGGAGAACACCCCTGTTCTTACATTAAATAGAATGTATATCAGAGGTTGGATTGCTAAGTGACCATGGGCTGGTGGCCATACCCCCTGCCCTGCCCCCTGTTCATACAGAAGTATGAGGGGGCAGGAATGTAAGATGACCCCAGAGCCCTCAGGGGCTACACCCCTGCCACACCTACTGATCTCATCAGCAGCTTGAGGCTGATTTTCTCAGTCTCATGAGAGAGGGATGAAAGTTGAGCAGCAGATATGATTTTATTGATTCATAAGCAATCTATAGATCTTAGAACTGTAGTGCAGAGCTCAGCTTCATCACATAGGAGGGCAGGGACAGTACAAAAAATTATCTTCCCGGAATCCCCTTTAACCCCTTCAGGACCCAGGCTATTTTGACCCTAAAGACCTTGGCATTTTTTGCAATTCTGACCAGTGTCCCTTTATGAGGTAATATCTCTGGAACGCTTCAACCTATCCTAGCGATTCTGAGATTGTTTCTTCGTGACACATTGGGCTTCATGCTAGTATTAAATTTAAGTCGATAATTTTTGTGTTTATTTGTGAAAAAATCAAAAATATGGCAAAAATTTTGAAAATTTCACAATTTTCACATTTTTTTTTTTTTTTTCTGATAAACCAGAGAGATATGTGACAGAAAAAAGTTATTAAATAATATTTCCCACATGTCTACTTCACATCAGCACAATTTTGGAAGAAAATTTTTTTTTGGTAGGACGTTATAAGGGTTCAAAGTTCATGAGCAATTTTTCATTTTTCAACCAAAATTTACAAAACCATTTTTTTAGTGACCACATCACATTTGAAGTCCTTTTGAAGGGTGTACATGACAGAAAACACCCAAAAGTGACACCATTCCAAAAACTGTACCCCTCAAGCTATTCAAAACTATATTCAAGAAGATGATTAACCCTTCAGGTGCTTCACAGGACCTAAGGCAAAGTGGAAACAAAAAATGGATATTTTAATTTTTTTATCAAAAATGTTCTTTTAGCCTCAATTCTTTCATTTTCACATGGGCAACAGGATAAAATGGATCTTAAAATGTGTTGTGCAAATTCTCCCGAGTACACAGATACCTCATATGTGGTCATAAACCACTGTTTGGGGGCACGGCAGGGCTCAGAAGGGAAGGAGCGCAATTTGAATTTTGGAGTTAATTTTACATCCAAAAAGTGAAATGGCGCTCCTTCCCTTCTGAGCCCTGCTGTGTGCCCAAACAGTGGTTTATGACCACATATAAGGTATCGGTGTACTCAGGAGAAATTGCCCAACAAATTTTAGGATGAATTTTATGCTGTTGTCATGTGAAAACGAAAAAATTTAGGCTAAAAGAAATTTTTTGTGAAAAAAAAAGTACTATTTCATTTTCACAGATCAATTTGTAAAGCACCTGGGGGTTCAATATGCTCACTACCCATCTAGATATGTTCCCTGGGGGGTCTAGTTTCCAAAATGGGGTCACTTGTGGGGGAGCTCCAATGTTTAGGCACACAGGGGCTCTCCAAAAGCGACATGGTGTCCGCTAACAATTTGAATAAAAATCAGCTCAAATTGTTAGCTGTCACCATGTTGCGTTTGGTAAGCCCCTGTGTGCCTAAACATTGGGGCTCCGCAACAAGTGACCCCATTTTGGAAACTAGACCACCCAGGGAACGTATCTAGATGCATAGTGAGTACTTTGAACCCCCAGGTGCTTCACAAATTCATCCATAAAAATGAAAAAGCACTTTTTTTTCCACAAACATTTTCTTTTTTCATTATTACGGATCAATTTGTGAAGCACCTGAGGGTTCAAAGTGCTCACTATGCAGCTAGATATGTTCCCTGGGGGGGCTAGTTTCCAAAATGGGGTCACTTGTGGGGGAGCTCCAATGTGGAGACACACAGGTGCTCTCCAAACACGACATGGTGTCCGCTAACAATTTGAATGCAAAATGAGCTCAAATTGTTAGCGGACACCATGTTGCATTTGGAGAGCCCCTGTGCGTCTCCACATAGGAGGTCCCCCACAAGTGACCCCATTTTGGAAACTAGACCCCCAAAGGAACGTATGTAGATGCATAGTGAGCACTTTCAACCCCCAGGTGCTTCACAAATTCATCCATAAAAATGAAAAAGCACTTTTTTTTCCACACAAATTTTCTTTTTTCATTATTACGTACCAATTTGTGAAGCACCTGGGGTTCAAAGTGCTCACTATGCAGCTAGATATGTTCCCGGGGGGTCTAGTTTCCAAAATGGGGTCACTTGTAGGGGAGCTCCAATGTAGAGACGCACAGGGGCTCTCCAAACACGACATGGTGTCTGCTAACAATATGAATGCAAAATGAGCTCAAATTGTTAGCGGACACCATGTCGCGTTTGGTGAGCCCCTGTGTGCCTAAACATTGGGGCTCCCCCACAAGTGACCCCATTTTGGAAACTAGACCCCCCAGGGAACGTATCTAGATGCATAGTGAGCACTTTGAAGCCCCAGGTGCTTCACAAATTCATCCATAAAAATGAAAAAGCACTTTTTTTTCCACAAACATTTCTTTTTTCATTATTACGGACCAATTTGTGAAGCACCTGGGGGTTCAAAGTGCTCACTATGCAGCTAGATATGTTCCCTGGGGGGTCTAGTTTCCAAAATGGGGTCACTTGTGGGGGAGCTCCAATGTGGAGACGCACAGGGGCTCTCCAAACACGTCATGGTGTCCGCTAACAATTTGAATGCAAAATGAGCTCAAATTGTTAGCGGACACCATGTCGCGTTTGGTGAGCCCCTGTGTGCCTAAACATTGGGGCTTCCCCACAAGTGACCCCATTTTGGAAACTAGACCCCCCAGGGAACGTATCTAGATGCATAGTGAGCACTTTGAAGCCCCAGGTGCTTCACAAATTCATCCATAAAAATGAAAAAGCACTTTTTTTTCCACAAACATTTTCTTTTTTCATTATTACGGACCAATTTGTGAAGCACCTGGGGTTCAAAGTGCTCACTATGCAGCTAGATATGTTCCCTGGGGGGTCTAGTTTCCAAAATGGGGTCACTTGTGGGGGAGCTCCAATGTGGAGACGCACAGGGGCTCTCCAAACACGACATGGTGTCCGCTAACAATTTGAATGCAAAATGAGCTCAAATTGTTAGCGGACACCATGTCGCGTTTGGTGAGCCCCTGTATGCCTAAACATTGGGGCTCTCCCACAAGTGACCCCATTTTGGAAACTAGACCCCCCAAGGAACGTATCTAGATGCATAGTGAGCACTTTGAACCCCCAGGTGCTTCACAAATTGATCTGTAAAAATGAAAAAGTACTTGTTTTACGCAAAAAAAATTTTTTTCTATTAATTTGTGAAGCACCTGGGGGGTCAATATGCTCACTATCCATCTAGATAAGTTTCCTGGGGGGTCTAGTTTCCAAAATGGGGTCACTTGTGGGGGAGCTCCAATGTTTAGGCACACAGGGGCTCTCCATATGCGACATGGTGTCCGCTAACAATTGGAATTGTTAGCGGACACCATGTTGCGTATGGAGAGCGTCTGTGTGACTAAACATTAGAGCTCCCCCACAAGTGACCCCATTTTGTAAACTAGACCCCCCAAGGAATGTATCTAGATGCATAGTGTGCACTTTGAACCTACAGGTGCTTCACAAATTGATCTGTAATAATGAAAAAATAATTTTTTTTGTGGAAAAAAAAGTACTTTTTTATTTTTATGGTTCAATTTGTGAAGCACTTGGGGGTTCAAAGTGCTCACTATGCAGCTAGATATGTTCCCTGGGGGGTCTAGTTTCCAAAATGGGGTCACTTGTGGGGGAGCTCCAATGTGGAGACGCACAGGGGCTCTCCAAACACGACATGGTGTCCGCTAACAATTTGAATGCAAAATGAGCTCAAATTGTTAGCGGACACCATGTCGCGTTTGGTGAGCCCCTGTATGCCTAAACATTGGGGCTCTCCCACAAGTGACCCCATTTTGGAAACTAGACCCCCCAAGGAACGTATCTAGATGCATAGTGAGCACTTTGAACCCCCAGGTGCTTCACAAATTGATCTGTAAAAATGAAAAAGTACTTGTTTTACGCAAAAAAAATTTTTTTCTATTAATTTGTGAAGCACCTGGGGGGTCAATATGCTCACTATCCATCTAGATAAGTTTCCTGGGGGGTCTAGTTTCCAAAATGGGGTCACTTGTGGGGGAGCTCCAATGTTTAGGCACACAGGGGCTCTCCATATGCGACATGGTGTCCGCTAACAATTGGAATTGTTAGCGGACACCATGTTGCGTATGGAGAGCGTCTGTGTGACTAAACATTAGAGCTCCCCCACAAGTGACCCCATTTTGTAAACTAGACCCCCCAAGGAATGTATCTAGATGCATAGTGTGCACTTTGAACCTACAGGTGCTTCACAAATTGATCTGTAATAATGAAAAAATAATTTTTTTGTGGAAAAAAAAGTACTTTTTTATTTTTATGGTTCAATTTGTGAAGCACTTGGGGGTTCAAAGTGCTCACTATGCATCTTGATACGTTCCTTGGGGGGTCTAGTTTCCAAAATGGGGTCACTTGTGGGGGAGCTCCAATGTGTAGGCACACAGGGGCTCTCCATACGCAACCTGGTGTTTGCCAACAATTGGAATTGATAGCGGACACCAGGTCGCGTATGGAGAGCCCCTGTGTGCCTAAACATTGGAGCTCCCCCACAAGTGACCCCATTTTGGAAACTAGACCCCCCAAGGAACGTATCTAGATGCACAGTGAGCACTTTGAACCACCATGTGCTTCATAAATTGAGACGTATAAATGAATAAAGAAACTTTTTGTGAAAAAACATACTAGTCTAGTAGTTGCAATTCGCAGCATAGGGGACCCATGGGGCTCTGCCATATTTTTGGTCCAGCCAGGTACAACTTGGCAGCTACGGACTGCCACCAGCCCCCAGCTGCCTTGTCATACCTGGCTGGAACCAAAAATACAGCAAAGCCTATTTTTTTTATATTTCTAGAATTATTTCTAGAAAAAAAATGACATAGGGCTCCGCCATATTTTTGGTCCAGCCAGATACAACTTGGCAGCTACGGACTGCCACCAGCCCCCAGCTGCCTCGTCATACCTGGCTGGAACCAAAAATACAGCAAAGCCTATTTTTTTTTTTTTTTCTAGAAATATTTCTAGAAAAAAAATGACATAGGGCTCCGCCTTATTTTTGGTCCAGCCAGATACAACTTGGCAGCTAGATCCTCAGGATCCAGCTGTAGAAGTGATCTGGCAGCTCCAGCACAGTGATCGACAGTGATCACATAATGGTCACTGTGGATCACTGTGCTGGATCTGTCAGATCACTTCCTGCAGCTAGATCCTCAGGATCCAGCTGTAGAAGTGATCTGGAAGCTCCAGCACAGTGATCGACAGTGATCACATAATGGTCACTGTGGATCACTGTGCTGGATCTGTCAGATCACTTCCTGCAGCTAGATCCTCAGGATCCAGCTGTATAAGTGATCTGGCAGCTCCAGCACAGAGCTCAGATCGGAGGCGGCGATACTCACAGCAGAAGAGGAGGAGGAGCGGGACGCAGCGCTGACAGCCGGGCCGCCGGAGAGGTGAGTGGGAGAGGCCGATCGCCGCTCCGGTGATCGGGGGGCAGGAAGGGGGCAGTGGGGGGGCTGGCAGTAGATGTGGCAGGGGGCACTTAGGACTAGGAGGAAGCGGGGGCAGTCAGGAGGAGGCGGGCGGCAGGAAGAGGAAGCAGGAGGCAGGGACAGGAAGCGGGCGGCAGGGACAGGAAGGGGGGGGTAGAAAGATGAAGGGGGGGCAGGAAAGAGAGGTGGGGACAGGGGGGCAGTTAGAGGATGACAGGGAGCAGATCAGAGGGTAGGGAGAGCAGCGGCAGGCAGGGAAACATTACAGGTGCGGTAATTTTCACTTTCACTTTTGAGCGCCAATCACCGCGCCTGTAGCCGGGGGGGGTAGGGGTGGGGGCAAATCGACCCCCCCTGGGGTGTAGTACAACTCCCCATGTACCTGCAGGCCGAGTGACAGGTCAGTGAGACCCTCACTCGACCTGCAGGAGCCAGTTCATTCCATGGCCCAGGGGGTGGGCCAAGGGTCGGGAATGAACTGGTTTTCATGGCCCAAACGGTGGGCCAAGGGTCGGGAAGGGGTTAAAGAGAAGGAGTACAGTATTTTTGTGCCTGGTGTTTTATTGGGAAGTTGGGGCTTATAAAAAGGATGTACAGTAATTCTGTCTTATCTTTCCCTCCAGAAGAACTGGAGGAAACATGTCTGCAATAATACTGGAGTTATCACTTCACAATACAAATTATATGATCACATTCACTTCAGACATAATGTACTAAAGTAGTATCAGCTCCTACATCATATATGGAATTAATATTAGATTAGAAATATATGTAGCCACCATGTCCCCTCATGTGTCTGCAACAACTAATCTAACCCACTTCAAAATCTGCTTCTGTGTGATCTCAAAATAGACATAACTGATATATCACAAATTACTAATGTATTAGGCCGGGGTCACATTAGCCTGTTGCATAAGATGCCAGACCATTGGATGCAATATGCTAATGACACTCAGCTCAAACTCCCCTTAAAGAGTGATATGACAAAGTGTCATACAAATGTGATCGGGTTGGAAGTATGAATAAAACCAATATAAATAGCAAAAATATGGACAACAATAAGAGTAAAAATAAAAATACCCCCAAAATAAACATCCAAAACAAATTTGGGCCCTTTCACACTTGCGTTCTTTTCCTGATTTGGACGATCAGGAAAAAACCTGTTTCTTACAGGAGTCATTCTTTTTGCCCATTCTCTTTAATGATTTCAGGAGAAAACATGAAGCCACAAGATTCTACCTGACAAAATTAAAGTGAATGTGCAAAATACTGTAAGAATCGGGTGTTGCCTGATCTTCCAAATCAGGAAAAAAATGCAAGTGTGAAAGGCCCCTAAGAGAAAACATACCTCAGGAAATAAACATGAATTTGTGGGAGTTACACAAAAAAAAACTCCAAAAAACAAAGAGGTAAGAGGGAAAGGAGCACCATAAAGAAAAAAAAATAGACGTAAACAATGAAATATAGCCCAAAAACTTTATTATCTGAGCTCTATAACTCTCACCATACAGGAAGAAAATTTGCTCTGTAAAGTTGTTGTTTGCCCATCAAATAAGTTTAATAAATTCGAGGCATTTATTGGCATAAAAAAATTTGTCCGAAAACTGGCTTTAAAAAAATATTTTATGAAAAAGGTCACAAGCCAAGAGAGTAGCCATATTGCTCATAGGGATAAATATAGACATACAGATTTAACTAATAAATCAACATCTATCTCAACAAATGATTGCTCACATGCATTACAAACATTAGAGAAGATGGTGACTCAGGGCTTGTATGCAATGGACAATAACCAAGAGAATAAATTATTATGCCCAAATTTATCCTATCATGAATGTAAAGGTACCGTCACACGCGGCAATATTGCTAGCAATTTCACGGGCAATTTGCTGGTTGCTGTGAAATCATGGACACATTGTTCCATTTGTACACAGCGCACAGGGGAGACAGCACACAGGGGGGATAGACATCATGCAGGAGAGAGACAGACACAGGGGAGAGACACAGCACACGGGGAGAAAAGGCAAAGAGAGGGTGACACAGTACACAGGGGAGACAGGCACAGAGAGGGGAGACACAGCGCACAGGGGGGAGAAAAGGCAAAGAGAGGGTGACACAGTACACAGGGGAGACAGGCACAGAGAGGGGAGACACAGCGCACAGGAGAGACAAAGGTACACAGATAAGGCAGACACAGCGCACTTGGGGGGAAGAGACAGCACACAAGAGGGATTATATTTGTAGGGATTTATGTATATATATATATATATATATATATATATACTACGGTTCACAGCCTTTTGTATTGTCTATATACAGCCAGAATATGTTAAAAGGGCCCAATGAGGCTCTTTCGCCCGAGGCCCACAAACACCTGGAGCCAGCACTGGGGACCAGGTTCACGACTAGCTATGCTAATCTGTATGTGGGATAGTGGGAACATGCAACTATCTACCCTGATGGGAAGCTATGTGTGGACCTGGCCCTATGGCATCACTACATTGATGACGTTGTCTTCATATAGAGAGGCCATGCAAACTCTCACCTTTTCTTTTTGAATGAAATTAATGATAACGACTTTTTTCTTAAGTTCACGCCATTATACAGTAAACATAAGGTAAGCTTTTTAGATCTCACAATAATTGTGCAAGATAATAAATTGGTGACAAGTGTTATAATAAAATGGTTGACTCAAACAGCTTCATTATAATAGCTGCAATTTACCAACTTGACTTACTTCAATCCTAAAGAGTCAATTCACCAGAACATGTCGCAATTGCACAAATACGAGAAACTTTGTGGAACAAGCCAATCTCCTAAAACAAAAACTCTCATATAAGGGTATTAAGGAAGAGACCTTGGCTAAAGGTCTAAATTCAGCCCTCTCGATACCCAGAGCAGAGTTAATTAATAGCCAAAAGAAAAAACATTCAGAGACAGAATAGGATGGGGAGATTGCTAAGATCCCAATTATCACCCAATACAATGCCAAAGTAGGCCCCCCTTAAAGCTCTTGTACGATGATTTTTGCCTATATTGAAGCAAGACCCTATCTTGGTGGATCAGATGGCAAGTAGGCCTTGTTTTTTTATAGAAAAGTGCCACATCTTGGCCTATTAATTGCTCCATCCACAAAAAATATAAAAAAGAAAGATCAAAAATCTATGGGGGCACATTGTAGTTGTCCAGTGGCAAACAAACTGCACAGTTTTCTCAGGTGTGAGGTCTGCAGTAACTGTACGGCTACCTGTGGGGCTCTAAGAAAATACACAGCATTGGTGAACCCAAATGGGGATGAAATAACCCCGATATCAGAATATATATCCTGCCACACCATGGGCTTGATTTTTGCCATTATCTGCCCCTATTGAAAACTTTATATTGGCAGTATATACAGTAAATTGTCCACAAGAGATAAAGAACATTTTAACATTAAGAAAGGGGCAAAAAGACACCCTCTTTCCAAATATTTATTGAGACATAAGTCCTTAAAAAATACCCAATTTTTGGGACTAGCGAAAATTAAAACAGTTTGGTGAGGTGGCAGCTACATTGAGAGAATGTCTGGTGCAGAATCAATGTGGATTTTTCATTGTAATTCTACAGTTATATGAAAAAGTTTGGGCACCCCTCTTAATCTTACTCATTTTTTTTTGTTTAAAATTGGGTTTTTGCAACAGCTATTTCAGTGTGATATATGTAATAACTGATGGACACAGTAATATTTCAGGATTGGAATGAGGTTTATTGCACTAACCAAAAATGTGAAATATGCATGATTTCAAAATTTGACAGGTGCAAAAGTATGGGCACCCTTCTGATTTTCATGATTTGAATACTCCTAACTACTTTTGACTGACTTACTGAAGCTCTAAATTGGGTTGGTAACCTCATTGAGCTTTGTACTTCATAGCCCGGTGTATCCAATCATGAGAAAAGCTATTTCAGGTGTCCACTTGCAAGTTGTTCTCCTAGTTGCATCTTCTCTGAGGAGTGGCATCATGGGCTCCTCAAAACAGCTCTCAAATGATCTTAACAAAAAGATTGTTCAACATAGTTGTTCAGGGGAAGGATACAAAAAGTTGTCTCAGAGATTTAACCTGTCAGTTTCCACTGTGAGGAACATAGTAAGGAAATAGAAAACCACAGGGACAGTTCTAGTGGAGGCCAGAAGTGGCAGGCCAACAAAAATATCAGAAAGGCAGAGAAGAAGAATGGTGAGAACAGTCAAGAACAATCCACAGACCACCTCCAAAGACCTGCAGCATCATCTTGCTGCAGATGGTGTCACTGTACATCGGTCAACAATACAGCGCACACTGCACAAGGAGAAGCTGTATGGGAGAGTGATGCGAAAGAAGCCGTTTCTGCATGCACGCCACAAACAGAGTCGCCTGAGGTTTGCAAAAGCACATTTGGACAAGCCAGTTTCATTTTGGAAGAAGGTCCTGTGGACTGATGAAACAAAGATTGAGTTGTTTGGTCATACAACAAGGCGTTATGCATGGCACCATAAAAACACAGCATTCCAAGAAAAACACTTGCTACCCAGTGTCAAATTTGGGGGAGGGTCCATCATGCTTTGGGGCTGTGTGGCCAATGACGGCACCGGGAATCTTGTTTAAGTTGAGGGTCGCATGGATTCCACTCAGTATCAGCAGATTCTTGAGAATAATGTTCAAGAATCAGTGTCAAAGGTGAAGTTACGTCGGGGATGGATCTTTCAGCAAGACAATGATCCAAAACACCGCTCCAAATCTACTCAGGCATTCATGCAGAGGAGCAATTGTAATTTTCTGGAATGGCCATCCCAGTCCCCAGACCTGAATATCATTGAACATCTGTGGGATGTTGTGAAGCGGGCTGTCCATGCTCGGCGACCATCAAACTTAACTGAACTGGAATTGTTTTGTAAAGAGGAATGGTCAAAAATACCTTCATCCAGGATCCAGGAACTCATTAACAGCTACAGGAAGCGACTAGAGGCTGTTATTTTTGCAAAAGGTGGATCTACTAAATATTAATGTCACTTTTCTGTTGACCATATGTCTGCCCATATTTTTGCACCTGTCAAATTTTGAAATAATGCATATTTCACATTTTTGGTAAGTGCAATAAACCTCATTTCAATCCTGAAATATTACTGTGTCCATCAGTTATTACATATATCACACTGAAATAGCTGTTGCGAAAACCCAATTTTAAACAAATAAAAATGAGTAAGATTAAGAGGGGTGCCCAAACTTTTTCATATAACTGTATTATTCCTAATGGCTTAAAAGCTAAACTTGAATTATTTGCTTTTAAATAATCTTGAAACACTTTAAAGGAGTTGTCTGGACTTTTTGTATAAATTATATGTGTATCTAAGCTGGAAAATGTTGAAAGTTTGTAATTTACAACCTGTTAACATTTTGCATTGTAACCTAGATATCACTATTTGTCGTCTGCAGGAGATTGATCGGGGGGTGGGGGGGGGTTTGAACCTGGGAGTAAATTTCATAACTGATCATTTATGCCTGGTCTCCTACAAACACACCTCTTACTACTACAGGTTCCCCCCAGACTTCAGCATACCTGGCCACCTCCAGACTCCTACAGGCCCGCCCGCCCAGACTTCAGCATTCGTGGCCACCCCTAGACTCCTACAGGCCTGCTCCCCCAGTCTCAGCATACTCAGCCACCCCCAGACTCCTACAAGTCCTACCCAGTCTCAAGCATGGCCGCCCCCCAGTCATTGCACACAGAGGTCACCTCCTCCCCTGGCACAGTGTACCGAATCTGCAGGAGTGTGAATGAGATGACCACTTAGTGCACTAAGCTGTGGATTCGGTACATAGTGTCAGAGGAGGAGATGAGCACTGTATGCAATGTGGTATGCGCTCACCTTCTCCCCTATGACCGTGCTGTCAGTGGAGCATCCTCATCTCTCCCACAGACATCCACCCTGTGCCCCACTCTGTGCCAGTGGAGCTGATGCTCCTTATCTCTGTATCTCCTGCAGCACACAGAGTGGGGCACAGAGGCATATGGGAGAGAGGAGGATGTTCCACTGTGCCAGAGGAGGTGACAACTGTGTGCAATGAGGGTGCGTGGTCATATTGGGGGGTTGGGGAGGCAGGCTTGTAAAAGCCTGGGGATGGCCAGGTATGCTGAAGTCAGGGGGGCAGGCTTGTAGGAGTCAGAGGCATGTTTGTAGGAGACTGGGCATAATGACAAGTTATGAAGTTTGCCCCCAGGCACCAAAACAAACATGCCCCCTGGTATGCAAAAAGGTGATATCTTGGTAACAATGCAAAATGTTGAAAAGGTGTAAATTACAAAGTGTCAACATTTTGCAGCCTAGATACACATATAAATTATAAAAAAAAGCCCGGACAACTCCATTTAAAAAGTTTTACTGTTCACTACTTACAAATAACACAACACTGTTTATGTATTTTTTTTAATTGTCTCATAAACCTTAGAATAAAGCAATAACTATTGCATTTTTATAGATATCCTTGTTACATATCTCAAATTTCATGTTCTGAGGTCTTTATAGGCTTTTTGGGAGACAGGTCCCACTCCAGGTGTCTATAAGAGGCTTAACACGGCAGGAGGAGTCCAACCCTGATAAAGAAAACCCGAGCAACTCTGAAACTGGTTGGTTCTCCACACCTTGAGTGATGTCATCTCTAAGCCTCACCTCCAGTGCCGTGCCTGCAGACTAGGAACGCTGATCGGCTGAGGCCTCACAGGCACGGTGCTGCACGTGGAGCAGGCAACTGCACTTTGGCTGCGGTAGGACAGACCCTCCCAGCCTGCAGGCACGCTACAACACTCAGACTAACAACACCCATGATATGCAGGACCTCCGATAACAACAGTCCTGGCATGTACAGATAGAAGAGTTATAGTAATCTGCCTTATCATTTAATAGTTGGTTATATTTGCGGGCACAGTAGTGAGGTAGAAGAGCCTTTTGCTCATTTGAGCTACAAGATTTGGTATTTTTTGTAATCTGTAGTAAAGATGACATCAGCATATCTGGTATTATTGTATGTTTTCACCCCTCTGAGGGCATTGGAAGGGTGAATAAACCCAATATAAACAGATAAGTGAGGGATTATTTATATTTAATACATGCCTATTACCAAGGAGCCTGTACAGCTAAACCTCAGAAAGGGTTCTGACTGAGTACTTTTAATAGATTTTTATATGTTGTGTGAAGTGTGCTTTATGTGAACTCAGCTCAGAGCCCCGTATATTTGTGACTCAGGTAAAATTGAGCAGTAGCATATCTTTGTTATATTCATATGTCTATTAGATTGTACCTGAAACAGGGATGGTATCGTTTTGCTAATTTGCACCATTCCCACATTTGTGGGCTATTATAATTGGTCTTGGAGATAGCCCACAAACAGGTGGCACATATGCAACTTATTTGACAAAATGAAATGAAGTCCATCCATCCATTCAAAAGACAAGAGGTGGATGTTTGGGCAAAATATTGGTATCAACCAACAGGCTCATAACATGGTCTATAAATTCTGGTGTGGCAAACATGGTAGTAAAGGTGGATTGCATGCTCCGTAATTGAGAGATCACAGACCTGCATGCAAGCACCATGCAACGCACATTACACAAGTGAGGAATGAAAGGTGAAGAAAGCTCGACTTCAATATCCTCATACTGTAAGAGTGTCAGATCGAGTTTGCAAAAAACTCTTAAAACTGGACAGTAGAAGATTGGAAATAGGTGATTTGGAGCGATGAGATGAAAGTCAATAGATTAAGCTTTATATAGGTGGGAATGGGTCTGGAAGAAACAAGGGAAAAAGGGGCTAACAAATTGAGAAATTGAAGGACCTGTCATGTTCAGTGGAGCAAGCCTGGTGATATGCGTTTATTTCACAGCCAGTCATTGGATGTTTAACCAGGATCGATGGTGGTCTGAATACTGAGCTATATGTGATTATCCTAGAAGAGGGGTTACTTTATACACTTTAGTACTATGAAATGGTTCAAAGCAGAGATGCTGGATTGGCCCCCACAGCCTCCAGGCCTCAAACCAAATCACTTGAGGGTACATTTGAACACAAAGTTGTATACATACCCAAACTGGTCTTGTGATATCAGTTTCAGACCAGCAGCAACCAATGTCAGTGGATTCAGACAGCTACACTATTTCAGCATCTACAACTATTTTACTGTATCCAGACTTCAATAAAACAAGTTTTGAATTGTACCAACGTTATGGTTGTACATTTGAGTCTATGGAGGCTGAGTCTGTGCAGGTACTATCTGCTCCTCATTTGGATACAGCACCCATCAGCCAGTCATACTTTTAATCGCCTTGTGAAGCGACAGAACAAATCAAGCTTCTTTTATTCTGCCAAGGTGCAATGTTATGACCCTCTAGGGGTCTTTGTCAAGCATATGTGGCACCCTGCCATTGCAGGTAGCCACAGAGCACCCTAAGGCATGGATGAATTTCCACAACAGGTAGCCCACTTACACACAACACCTTCCACCCCAGAACAGTAGGGAGAGCTCCACTTGCTGCCTTTAAGTAAGATCCCCTATAAATACTAGTAGATTAATTAGATGGATTCTGGTTTGTATGTTGCGGCACTTCCAAATAGAGCCCAGTGGTTATTTTCCTTCAGAAATTTATTCATACATATAAATATGTACCGTATATACTCGTGTATAAGCCGACCCGTGTATAAGCCGACCCCCTACTTTTGCCCCCAAAACCTGGGAAAACCTATTGACTCGTGTATAAGCCGAGGGTGGACCCCAGCACAGGCATACAGGCCCCCCCAGTGGTATACAGGCCTCCCCATTGGTAGTATACAGCAGTCTCCGCAGTGGTAGTATACAGCAGTCTCCCCAGTGGTAGTATAAAGCAGTCTCCCCAGTGGTAATATACAGCAGTCTCCCCCTGTGGTAGTATACAGCAGTCTCCCCCTGTGGTACTATACAGCAGTCCCCCCCTGTGGTATATACAGGCCCCCCTGTGGTAGTATACAGCAGCCCCCCCTGTGGTATATACAGGCCCCCCTGTGGTAGTACACAGTAGCCCTCCCCCCCTGTGATATATACAGGCCCCCCTGTGGTAGTATATACAGGCCCCCCCTGTGGTAGTATACAGCAGCCCGCCCCCCTGTGCTATATACATGCCCCCCTGTGGTAGTATACAGCAGCCCGCCCCCCTGTGCTATATACAGGCCCCCCGTTGCTGCCGCCGCACACCTGTAAAAGAAGAGCTTTCATACTTATCCTCCTGTGACCGAGCGGCCATCCTCCGCTCTCCTTCCTGCTTGTACCCGGCGTCCATCCATGTGACCGCGCACAAGTAATGACGTCATTACAGGCGCGCGGTCACGTGGATGGATGCTGGGTACAAGCAGGAAGGAGAGCGGGGGATGCGTGCGCGGTGACAGCGAGGAGGATAAGTATGAAAGCTCTTCTTTTACAGGTGTGCGGCGGCAGCAACGGGGGGCCTGTATATAGCACAGGGGGCGGGCTACTGTATACTACCACAGGGGGGGAGCCGTCACTGACTCGTGTATAAGCCGAGGGGGGCACTTTTCAGCACAATTTTTGTGCTGAAAAACTCGGCTTATACACGAGTATATACGCTATTTATATATCGTATATAAAATAGCAGGTACAGCGCATTTCAACTCATTACAGAGTCTTCATCAGGTAAAGTTTCACATTCATGCACATAGAGAATCTTTTCATTATATAAAGCTATGGTCTAGTTACAGATTATATATATGACAAGAAAAGAATATAAAACACAGCAGTTACTTTCTTGAATAAATAAATAAAAATGGAGGAGTTAAATTCTCCTCTTTATTATGAAAGATCAATTTTTTATTCCTTTGCTTTTTTATTGATTCTTGTTTATACGTATATGAAGGATTATATATATTTTTTATAGGTAAGGCCCCTTTCACATCAGCGGCAAGCGCTGATTGCAGCAGTTGCGGTAAAAAAAACGCATTTGCCGCAGTTACCGCATAACAGCTGCACTTGCGGTTCCCCTGCCGCAAGCCCCATGCAATGTCTATGGGGCTTGCAGCAGGTGCGGCAAGTGCGGTATAGTTGCAGTTTCGGCACTTGCGGCAGATGTGGCCGCGAAAAAAACGCAGTCAGCCGCATTTTTTTCACGGCTGCATCTGCCGCAAGTCCCAAAACCGTACTTGCCGCACACTTACCGCAAGCCCCATAGATATTGGCTGGGGCTTGCCACAAGTGAACCGTTATGCGGTAACTGCGGCAGATGCATTTTTTCACCGCAACTGCCGCAATTGGCACTTTACCGCTGATGTGAAAAGGCCCTAAGGCGTTCTTATATTATTAATTTTAATTTTATCAAGAGCCCTCTCTTTACTATAGAAACACATATTCTGTTAGAAAGAACATTTATTATAATGTACAGTTGTGGCCAAAAGTATTGACACCCCTGCAATTCTGTCAGATAATACTCAGTTTCTTCCTGAAAATGATTGCAATCACAAATTCTTTGGTATTATTATCTTCATTTAATTTGTCTTCAATGAAAAAAACACAAAAGAGAATGAAGCAAAAAGCAAAACATTGATCATTTCACACAAAACTCCAAAAATGGGCCAGACAAAAGTATTGGCACCCTCAGCCTAATACTTGGTTGCACAACCTTTAGCCAAAATAACTGCGATCAACCGCTTCTGGTAACCATCAATGAGTTTCTTACAATGCTCTGCTGGAATTTTAGACCATTCATCTTTGGCAAACTGCTCCAGGTCCCTGATATTTGAAGGGTGCCTTCTCCAAACTGCCATTTTTAAATCTCTCCACAGGTGTTCTAGGGGATTCAGGTCTGGACTCATTGCTGGCCACCTTAGAAGTCTCCATGCTTTCTCTCAAACCATTTTCTAGTGCTTGTTGAAGTGTGTTTTGGGTCATTGTCCTGCTGGAAGACCCATGACCTCTGAGGGAGACCCAGCTTTCTCACACTGGGCCCTACATTATGTTGCAAAATTTGTTGGTAGTCTTCAGACTTCATAAAGCCATGCACACGGTCAATCAGTCCAGTGCCAGAGGCAGCAAAGCAACCCCAAAACATCAGGGAACCTCCACCATGTTTGACTGTTGGGATCGTGTTCTTTTCTTTGAATGCCTCTTTTTCTCTCCTGTTAACTCTATGTTGATACCTTTGCCCAAAAAGTTATACTTTTGTCTCATCTGACCAGAGAACATTCTTCCAAAATGTTGTAGGCTTTCTAAGGTAAGTTTTGGCAAACTCCAGCCTGGCTTTTTCATGTCTCGGGGTAAGAAGTGGGGTCTTCCTGGGTCTCCTACCATACAGTCCCTTTTCATTCAGACGCAGACGGATAGTACGGGTTGACACTGTTGTACCCTCGGACTGCAGGGCAGCTTGAACTTGTTTGGATGTTAGTCGAGGTTCTTTATCCACCATCCACACAATCTTGCGTTGAAATCTCTCATCAATTTTTCTTTTCCGTCCACATCTAGGGAGGTTAGCCACAGTGCCATGGGCTTTAAACTTCTTGATGACACTGCGCACGGTAGACACAGGAACATTCAGGTCTTTGGAGATGGACTTGTAGCCTTGAGATTGCTCATGCTTTCTCACAATTTGGTTTCTCAAGTCCTCAGACGGTTCTTTGGTCTTCTTTCTTTTCTCCATGCTCAATGTGGTACACACAAGGACCCAGGACAGAGGTTGAGTCAACTTTAATCCATGTCAACTGGCTGCAAGTGTGATTTAGTTATTGCCAACACCTGTTAGGTGCCACAGGTAAGTTACAGGTGCTGTTAATTACACAAATTAGCGAAACATCACATGATTTTTCTAACAGTGCCAATACTTTTGTCCACCCCCTTTTTATGTTTGGTGTGGAATTATATCCAATTTGGCTTTAGGACAATTCTTTTTTTGTATTTTCATTGAAGACAAATTAAATGAAGATAGTAATACCAAAGAATTTGTGATTGCAATCATTTTCAGGAAGAAACTGAGTATTATCTGACAGAATTGCAGGGGTGTCAATACTTTTGGCCATAACTGTATATAAAGAGCTCCTTATACTATCTTTTTCTATAGACAGATTATATTTGAAAATAGAATAAAATCAGTAATGCTGCTGTTAAAGTGTTCTGCTTATTGTTAGTAATTTATTATTAGTATATTCAAGGTCCTCCGAAGAGGATCGAACTCAGTGTGGATCTATAAATACTGGTGCTGGGGGCAGAGTTATCCAGAGTGTGCAGTCGCTAGGAGAACTGTGAAGACGCCCTGGTGTGTCGGAGCCGTGCTAGGCCCGAGCCAGTTGACCAGCCTAGTCAGTGTGAGAGCCTGCGAGTGAGGTCGACGGCAATGCTTAAAGAGTAGAGGAACAGACTGGGGATAGAGTTGCCATACCGGTTCACCCCAGGAAGCAACCCTAACACCGGAGTCCGAATCTGCAGGAGAGCATCAAGCCCAACAGAAATACAGGATCACTTAGGAGACTCCAGTCTCTCGGACACCTGTCACGCAACCAATAGGGAAGCCAGGGACCACAGGAGAAGTCATAGCGGTAGCCCACACAAAGGTTCTCGACATTATAGAACGGGTGAGAGAAAGACACAGGGGAAGTCAGGCTTAGTTTTACATGGGTTAGAGACTTCAACGAGAAAAAAAGAGACAAAGAGGCCTTATCCATCACTTACTGTGGAAATTTGGAAGTGCCTCCCGACCACCTGGAACGTACCCTGGAAAGCAATACCATCAGTAAAGGTACAGAAACGATCCACAGTGTGTATGTCAGTTTGTACATTCCTGAACCCGTCCGACCTAGAGACTGTCACAGCAGCCTGGCTGTCTAACCACCTCCCTGTGCAAATCCCAGTCACCTCATCACTGCCCCGGGGACCCCGCTCCACCTCTGGGGAGCTGTACCACAGCACGTTGCCCATCCATCATCCCTGAAGGTCTGAAGCAGCGCTGGTGCCTTCACCAGAATCCACAGGTGGCATCACAAAACGTTTATTATTCAATCTTTTATTCAGCTGACTCCCAGGGCTACGGGCCCGGTCACCAGCCACGGAGACAGCCTCCCCATATCAACGACTGGGTACCGAGTTCCCATAGACCCCTGGGCAGGTCACATACATTACAAAAGTCAAATGATCCTCTTTTATATTCAAACTTAGCAAGTGATATCCAATTACAGAAATTAGCTAACCTCTATATATGTGACCAATCAACTGTTCTCAATGTAAACAAATCAATACATGCAAAAACTATACAAATCTCAAACTACCATCTTTTCTTAATGTGCAAAGTTTCATATGATCTCACAGATCGCCGCATCCGATTGGCCTGAAAAAAAAAGGAGTCCATAGAAATACACAATGTAAATCTCCTCTGTCTCATAATGTCATTAGAGGTATATCAGCATTGGCCAATCACCTCCAGACTTCCCTGTTTTCACAGACATCCCTCAGCCAATCTCCAGTCTACTCCTCGTCACCTTTTTTCCTTGACCAATCCAGGTGAATCATCCAATAGGCATGCATTGGTGTCCTCTTGTCTCTGCACATTCCATGAAGGCTGTTACACTAGGTATGCACAGGCTTCTCGGTATGTAAGGCCAGTTTCACACTTGCGTTCAGTCTGCAGCATTTGCGAATGCAGTCAAAACCATGCGTACTGCGTTCCTATGTTTAACATGAAGATGCATGGTACATGCGTTTGTGTCCAATTACGTAAAAAACATGTTTTTGCAGATGCACCAAAAATGCAGCTTGTTGCATTTTTTGCGTGTCCAAGAAAGCTTGATTTCTACGCAAGCGTCAGTATGCGCAAAAATCATGTATTGGATCCTATGTGAATGCATTGCCATCGCCAGCACAAGCAAGCGAACACATGCATTCACATAGTATGTAATTGTAAATGTGCCCACCCAATCAGAGGTCTTGGCTGACTGGAGGCAGAGATCAGCGGCGGCCGGGAGATCAGGGGCAGTGGAGACCGCCGCCGCTGATCTCCTGGCCGCCACCGCTGCTAATCTACCAGCCACCTCTGCTGCTAATCTACCGGCCGCCTCCGCTGATCTCTACCTCCCGCCTACCGGGACCGCTGATTGGGTAACCGGGCACATTTACAATAACATACTATGTGAACGCATGTGGAGAATCACCGCTGCATTCACATCAGTATGACCGCATTTGGCATGGCGTATGCGTCTGCATGAAAGACGCATGCAGACTCAAATGCTAGTGTGAAGCTAGCCTAATTGGGCACAATTCACAACACATAGCTTATCCAAGCATCATATTGAAGAAGGGATGTTCCAGGGCGAGCCCATGCATCGTCACCATGCAGATTATAATAATGAGAATGTGTAAAATTCAATGAAGTAGGCTCCGGGCACCTCCAAACGTCACTAGCCTATAAATTACTGCAAAAGGCACCACCATCAAAAAACATACAGTTGTGGCCAAAAGTATTGAGACCCTGCAATTCTGTCAGATAATACTCCGTTTCCTCCTGAAAATGATTGCAATCACACATTCTTTGGTATTATTATCTTCATTTAATTTGTCTTCAATGAAAAAACACAAAAAGAATTGTCCTAAAGCCAAATTGGATATAATTCCAAACCAAAATAGATACAAAGTTGCACACTCCTTTAGATGTTTTTGATGCAAGGTTTATTATGAACAGTTAATGACCACAGATGTCAACGCGTTTCGGCTTAAACCAAAGCCTTGAGCACGACAGTTGGCTATGAAACAAAACAATTAAAGTGTATAAATATTTACAAACATATGGTGTCACCTGTGCTGTAGAGAGCACAGGAAAAAGGCAATTTACATATTTACATAGGTCAACGATACTATTGAGGACAGCAAGAATGTATTACTGTCCCAGAGGATGTTATTAGTACATAGAAGGTAATAGGGGAGCTGAGCAGTTAGTTTAGGGAGTGCCAAAGAGTTGGTCAGTAGCGATTGGAGGAAGGTATAGATAGGTTAGAGAGGAATTAAATATAAATAGGTGTATATAGATATATTTAATTAGACATATTTAGTTAGAGAGATAGGGTCGTAGTATGAAAAAGTTTCCAATCTTATCCTAGAACATTCCATGACCTACACCTGGTAACTCGGAAACTTTCATACTCTTTGGCACTCCCTAAACTAACTGCTCAGTTCCCCTATTACCTTCTATGTACTAATAACATCCTCTAGGACAGTAATACATTCTTGCTGTCCTCAACAGTATCGTTGACCTATGTAAATATGTAAATTGCCTTTTTCCTGTGCTCTCTACAGCACAGGTGACACCATATGTTTGTAAATATTTATACACTTTTATTGTTTTGTTTCATAGCCAATTGTCGTGATCAAGGCTTTGGTTTAAGCCGAAACGCGTTGACATCTGTGGCCATTAACTGTTCATAATAAACCTTGCATCAAAAACATCTAAAGGAGTGTGCAACTTTGTATCCATTTTTGTATTTACTGGGATTGAAGAAATCCTGTTAGTTGGCACCTCCACTCACCACCTACGCGGTGTGCACACCATTATACCCTATTGACTATAATTCCAAACCAAACATAAAAAGGGGGTGGACAAAAGTATTGGCACTGTTAGAAAAATCATATAATAATAATAATAAAGCTTTATTTATATAGCGCCAACATATTCCGCAGCCCTTCATGTGATGCTTCCCTAATTTCAGTGTGATATATGTAATAACTGATGGACACAGTAATATTTCAGGATTGAAATGAGGTTTATTGTACTAACCGAAAAAGTGAAATATGCATTATTTCAAAATTTGACAGGTGCCAAAGTATGGGCACCTCAACAGAAAAGTGACATTAATGTTTAGTAGATCCACCTTTTGCAAAAATAACAGCCTCTAGTCGCTTCCTGTAGCTGTTAATGAGTTCCTGGATCCTGGATGAAGGTATTTTTGACCATTCCTCTTTACAAAACAATTCCAGTTCAGTTAAGTTTGATGGTCGCCAAGCATGGACAGCCCGCTTCAAAACATCCCACAGATGTTCAATGATATTCAGGCCTGGGGACTGGGATGGCCATTCCAGAAGATTATAATTGTTCCTCTGCATGAATGCCTGAGTAGATTTGGAGCGGTGTTTTGGATCATTGTCTTGCTGAAAGATCCATCCCCGGAGTAACTTCAACTTTGACACTGATTCTTGAACATTATTCTCAAGAATCTGCTGATACTGAGTGGAATCCATGCGACCCTCAACTTTAACAAGATTCCCGGTGCTGTCAATGGCCACACAGCCCCAAGGCATGATGGACCCTTCCCCAAATTTGACAGTGGGTAGCAAGTGTTTTTCTTGGAATGCTGTGTTTTTGTGGCACCATGCATAACGCCTTGTTGTATGACCAAACAACTCAATCTTTGTTTCATCAGTCCACAGGACCTTCTTCCAAAATGAAACTGGCTTGTCCAAATGTCCTTTTTTCATACCTCAGGCGACTCTGTTTGTGGCGTGCATGCAGAAGCGGCTTCTTTCGCATCACTCTCCCATACAGCTTCTCCTTGTGCAGTGTGCGCTGAATTGTTGACCGATGCACAGTGACACTATCTGCAGCAAGATGATGCTGCAGGTCTTTGGGGGTGGTATGTGGATTGTTCTTGAGTGTTCTCACCATTCTTCTTCTCTGCCTTTCTGATATTTTTGTTGGCCTGCCACTTCTGGCCTTTACAAGAACTGTCCCTGTGGTCTTCCATTTCCTTACTATGCTCCTCACAGTGGAAACTGACAGGTTAAATCTCTGAGACAACTTTTTGTATCCTTCCCCTGAACAACTATGTTGAGCAATCTTTTTTTTCAGATAATTTGAGAGCTGTTTTGAGGAGCCCATGATGCCACTCCTCAGAGAAGATGCAACTAGGAGAACAACTTGCAAGTGGACACCTGAAATAGTTTTTCTCATGATTGGATACACCGGGCCATGAAGTATAAAGCTCAAAGAGGTTACCAAACCAATTTAGAGCTTCAGTAAGTCAGTAAAAAGTAGTTAGGAGTATTCAAATCATGAAAATCAGAAGGGTGCCCATACTTTGGCACCTGTCAAATTTTGAAATAATGTATATTTCACATTTTTGGTTAGTACAATAAGCCTCATTTCAATCCTGAAATATTACTGTGTCCATCAGTTATTACATATATCACACTGAAATAGCTGGTGCAAAAAAACAATTTTAAACAAAAAAAAAAGGAGTAAGATTAAGAGGGGTGCCCAAACTTTTTCATATGACTGTACCTGTACCTGTACCTAACAGGTGTTGGCAATAACTAAATCACACTTGCAGCCAGTTGACATGGATTAAAGTTGACTCAACCTCTGTCCTGTGTCCTTGTGTGTACCACATTGAGCATGGAGAAAATAAAGAAAACCAAAGAACTGTCTGAGGACTTGAGAAACAAAATTGTGAGGAAGCATAAGTAGAGATGAGCGAGTACTAAAATGCTCGGGTGCTCGAAGCCCGTGCCGAGCAACCCAAGATACTCGTGTACTCGGCCCGAGCACTGAGCCCAATGTTATCCTATGGGAGACCCGAGTACTTTTCTGACATGACCCCCGGCAGCATGGAATAACCCTAAAAATGTCACAAAAGTATCAGAACAGTGCTCAAATGATATGGGAGCAGCATGGGGAAGACCCCGTGAAGCATTTCAGACCCTAAGGTCACTGATGTCAACAATGTTGTCAGACTATTACGCCACTTTTACGGACTGTCAAGAAAACGTTACAAAATGAAACCAAAACGGATTTTCATGGAAAAAATATTAAGGGCTCATACCCACTTGTGAGACAGAGTTGGTGTATGTTAGTTTTGTAGGATTATATGAAAGATTTTTTTTTTAAAATTGTGTGGCACTCCCATGCCCCTGGGAAGACACGTAAATGAAGGCCTCTTTAAATAAAGTGCCCATTATAAGGAAGTGGGTCTTTTGTAGTAATGCCCTAGGCAGGGAAGACAAAAATTGTGTGGCACTATGATGCCCCTGGATTGAGACGTGCATGAGGGCCTCTTTAAATAATGTGCCCATTGTAAGGAAGTGTGTGTTTTGTAGCATTGCCCTAGGCAGGGAAGCCAAAAATTGGGAGGCACTTGAATGCCCCTTGATAGAGGCGTGCATGAGGGCCTTTTCAAAAAATGTGCCCATTTGAAGCAAGTGGGCCTTTTTTAGTATTGCCCTAGGCAGGGAAGCCAAAAATTGGGAGGCACTTGAATGCCCCTGAATAGAGACGTGCATGAGGGCCTTTTAAAAAATGTGCCCATTGTAAGCAAGTGTATCTGCTGTAGTATTTCCCTAGGCAGGGAAGCCAAAGGTTTGGAGGCACCAAGATGCCCCTGTATAGAGGTGTGCATGAGGGTCTTTTTAAATAATATGCCCATTTTAAGTAAGTGGGTCTTTTTTAGTATTGCCCTAAGCAGGGAAGCCAAAAATTGTGTAGCACTTCAATGCCCCTGGATAGAGGCGTGCATGAGGGCCTTTTAAAATAATGTGCCACTAGTAAGCAAGTGTGTCTTTTCTAGTATTTCCCTAGGCAGGGAAGCCAAAGGTTTGGAGGCACCAAGATGCCCCTGCATAGAGGCGTGCATGTGGGCCTTTTAAACAAATGTGCCCATTGTAAGCAAGTGTGTCTTTTGTAGGATTTCCCTAGGCAGGGAAGTAAAAAATTGTGTAGCACTTCAATGCCCCTGCATAGAGGCGTGCATGTGGGCCTTTTAAACAAATGTGCCCATTGTAAGCAAGTGTGTCTTTTGTAGGATTTCCCTAGGCAGGGAAGTAAAAAATTGTGTAGCACTTCAATGCCCCTGCATAGAGGCGTGCATGAGGGCCTTTTTAAATAATGTGCCCATTTTAAGCAAGTGGGTCTTTTTTAGTATTGCCCTAGGCAGGGAAGCCAAAAATTGTGTAGCACTTCAATGCCCCTGGATAGAGACGTGCATGAGAGCCTTTTTCAATAATGTGCCCATTTTAAGCAGGTGGGTCTTTTGTAGGATTGCCCTAGGCAGGGAAGCAAAAAATTGGGAGGCATTGCGATGCTCCTGGGAAGAAACATGGAGGAGAGGCTCTAAAAATTGTTCCAATTACAAAGTAGCAGGTCTCCTGTACTTGTAATGCCCATTCTGGAAGCATGGACTAAAACATTTACCCCTGGGGGGGAATACATGAAACTATTGCCTAACTTTTGAATGGTTAGGTTCATCATCATCATAAATATGATGTCAAAAAATTATGGTTTTGCTGCATCATGAACCACGGTCACACTGATTATATGATGGTGGCTGATGAGGAGAAGGAGGAGTAGTACAGCAAGTAACCAAACACATGAAGTCTGTACCGATGTGTGGGTGTGCGGAGGTGCATGGGAATCTACCGGCACAAAATTTTAATTCCGCTATCATTTGGTGGTGGTGTGGTGAAGTCAGGCCGAATCCAACCCTTGTTCATCTTGATCAAAGTCAGCCTGTCAGCATTTTCAGTTGACAGGCGGGTGCGTTTATCTGTAATCATTCCACTTGCGGCACTAAAAACACGCTCTGACAAAACGCTAGCGGCAGGGCAGGCCAGGGCTTCCAAGGCGTAGAGAGCCAATTCCTGCCACGTGTCCAGCTTGGATACCCAATAATTATAAGGCACAGAGGAGTCTAGAAGCACCTTAGTACGATCGGCAAGGTACTCCCTCAGCATCTTTGCAAACTTTGCATTCCTTGTGACAATACCTCACACCTCAGGGCCTGTGGCATGGGAGGTGCTGAGAAAAGTGTCCCAGATCTTTGAAAATGTTCCCCTACCTCTGCTGGTTTGGACTTGTGCCTCTCTCTGCTGGACGCCTTGGTTGTCCACTGAATCGTGCCCTCTGCCGCTAGCGTTTTCAGAAGGGAATAACAATAGAAAGCAATACACTGGTGTTGGACAAGGTTGTTATCAATACCATGGCAAGAAGAACAAACAAATCAATTTTGGAACAAATCAAGCCAGACGTGTCACTTGAAGCAAGGATCATCAAGCTACAGGTTTCTCACTTTGGATACATAATACGAAGGGAAAAATCACTGAAGAAGGACAATATGGTAGGAAGAATAGAAGGAACAAGAAGAGGAAGACCAGCAAGACCAGCATGGCAATGGTGGCCCTGTCTAGGCTCGCGCAAAATCGATCTTCCTAAAGAGAGTTCATCCATGAAGTCGCCATGGCTTGAGATGGAGCTGAAGGCTGATAATAGCAATAGCAATACAATTTTTATATTTTTATTTCCACATGCTTCTATCCAGCTTTACTATCCGGGCTGCTCATCTTAAAAAGCAACTTCAAATCTCAGAACGAGAGAAGAATTTGGGAATACAAATTGATAACGACCTTTGACACATTCAAAACAGGATTAAATGTAACACATGGATTCATGGGTTTTTATATAACATGAATGGACATTTGGGGACAACACAGATTCACATGTTTTTATATAAATTGAAAAGACATTTGGGGATATCACATCTCCAACAGACTCCATTTTGAGGACAATGAACTTTTAACACTTCTTATGTGAACACCCTCACTTCCTTTTATTGCTTTCCTCAACTCATTTAAGTATTTTCAGTTCTCCACAGACTACTACCATATAGCAATAATACAATTTGTTCTGCTTACCGTAGACTTTTAGTTTCAATTCCCAGCCCCTCTCTTCCTCCCTACCCTGACTCTGCTTTACGTCACCTGTCGCATTTACAATACAGCATCTAGCACTGTTGTTTTTTCTTGTTTGGTTGGTTTTTTTTGCTTTATTTGCTTATGTATATATATGTATGTGTCTTCAGAATCTGTGTCATTAGTAGCCTGAGGAAAGGGGCCATAGTGTCCCGAAAGCTTGCTATGTTTACCATCTTTTCAGTTAGCCATTAAAAGGTATCAACCACTGAGAACTCTCAGATTCCAATATTTTTCTATCCGGCTCTATGAATTTTGCATAAATTATGCTTCCAAGACAAAGGAAGTCACAACATTAACTACATTCCACTAATTTATGGTCTTTGTTAACATAATTTCATAATTTTAGCCAAAAATAAAAACATTTAGATAAAACTATGCTCCAAAGGTTGCCATGTCCTTTTTAAGAAGGCTAGTTATCTTTTTCAATGCACAATAACACTATATAGGCATCTTGCTAAAAAATCTGTAGACACTAAGAGACAACAATGTAACTCTTGTATATTGGGAATATATACTAAATTATTATGTGTTGTGTGTAACAGCAGATGCCAAGGTTTGTTATAAATTGTTGTTTTGTAGCAATTGAATAACCACAGTTCAGAGATAGCACTGTATACTACAAGTATGGAACTTGCTTGATTGTACAATTTAAGAATAAGGCTGGGGTCACAGTTGCATTTTTCACAAGCGTTTTTGGATTCCTGCGTTTTCAAAAACGCATGTAAAAAACGCACCCATAGGCCCCCATGTTAAAAAACGCATGCCCTAATAGCAAAAACACATGTGTGACTGTACAATGCGTTTTTGGTGCATTTCCAAAAACGCATGCGTTTTTTTTAATATGGGGCCTTATGGGAAACGCATGCAAAAACGCATGTACAATTAGTGCCATTCAAAAACGCATGCGTTTTCCATAGGAGCCCATGCGTTTTTTTTACATGGGCTCCTATGGAAAACGCATGCGTTTTTGAATGGCACTAAATGGTACTAATTGTACATGCGTTTTGCATGCGTTTTCCATAGGGGCCCATGTTATAAAAACGCATGCGTTTTTCAAAACGCACCAAAAAATAGTACATGCACTATTTTTTGGTGCAGATTTCAAAACGCAGCCAAAAACGCAGGGAGCCATCACACACCTTAAAAAACTCATGCGGACATGAACAAACGCATGAGTTTTGTTAATTTACTAAAAAAAACTCATGTCAACTGTGACCCCAGCCTAAGTCAATTTGTATGCAAGTCCTATGTCTGTCAATTCTTTGAAAATTCACAGGATTTGGCAAAGTTGAACAATTTACTACCTGCTCGTCCCCCACTGCTGTCCACACATCGGGCCACTTGTCTCCTGGATATTGTATGATATAGGGCCCTGATCTCCCATGTGTCACAGGAGTTACTGGTGGATGTTATATTATGCATTGTCACCCTGCGTAGGATTCCACTCACAGATTTGACTTACCTAATGGGGCTTTGTATAATTACCATCTACTTCCCATTTACTGTGGAATTTGTTTACTCAATATCTTTACACTGTTGGATTTCCTCTTGCAGGGAACTTGTACACCGGCACCTACTGACTGTAATCTGGTTCTTCCAACTCTGACACACCAGGTTACCGTAGCTCTGACATTAGGGGTTACTTTGTTGAATAATTCAGGAGCCCTCATGCTTTCCATATGGGTTTTTGTATGCCTTGCTCTATCATCACTAGCCAGCCTTACTTACTTTGCTTAAGCCTTGCATATTTACCCTACACTGAGGGCTATTATTGTGTACAGTTTATTGTGTTTTTTTCTATGGCAAGTCCTTAGTTATTATGGCTTAAACTGTTACCATTAAACATGCTTTATGTGTACTGCTCCACATTTGTAGAAAATCCATTGGCTATTGTACCCCCCCATAACCCTGCTACCCAGGTCCTGGTAACTCTCTTCTTGATTTCTGTGGCATACCGTGCTTGTTTTTAACCTAAGTTAAAGTTTCCTGTTTTCACTTATGTAATAAAAACACTTTTTCACCAGCATTACGGTTGTGTGCGCTTGTTTACAGAAGCTCTTTCTTTCTCCCTTGACATTCTTCTGCTAGACCTTGGACCTCCTCTGACTATCCATTTGCTTTTTCACTTTGTTTTGATTTGTTATGCTCCTGGTAATCTGACTCTGAACCGTGACCTGACTACGCCTTCTTCTTTAACCTTATTTTATGATGTGCTCTTTTAAAATCTGAATGTTTGACTATCCTACCTCAAGCCTTGTCTGTGAGTCGTGATTGGAGTCACATTGCTATAGGGTCATTCCATGTCAAGTGATCCAAAAATGAATATTTTTTTTCCCTGACGTCCTCAGATTTTTAAAAAATTTTTTCTATCTGAAGAACAACTTTATCTAATTACAAAAAAAAAGTTTTGAATTTTTTTCTTTATCTGTTAATTTTTTACAGATTTTTAAAGTTTTAAAAAAGTGCGAATTTTGGCCTGGTATGGCTTTACATTTTCTATCATATCTCGGGCTAGAAAGAAGATAGAGAAACAAAATAAACACCAATCTACTCAGAACTGTCCAGGCTTTCATCAGATATGTCACAAGAGGATATTTGTTAATATTTTACCCATGTGATCGCAAGCGCAAAACTTTAAAACGCATTTCCGAAAAATCGGCGCGCTTTAAATATTTCAAAAACTGCCCATGTGTCTGCTATGCTCTTAGCCACATCTGTACCAAATTTCAAGTTGGGATCGCAATGGGATCATATTTTAACATATTTTACTAGTAAGAGCGTCAATGGGTCATTCCATATCAAGTGATCTAAATATGAATATTTTTTTTTACCTGACGTCTTTAGATTTTTTTTTTTTCCTTTATGAAGTACTACTTTAGTTAATTACAAATTAAAAGTTTGGAATTTTTTTCTTCATCAGTTAATTTTTTACAGATTTTTAAAGTTTAAAAAAAGGGTGAATTTTGGCCTGGTACGACTTTAAATTTTTTTTATCTCAGGCTAGAAATAAGATAATGAAGTGGGAGAGGCATCATTTTACTCAGAACGGTAACAGCTTTCATTTGAGATGTTACAAGACTATGTTTCTTTATATCAAATTCAAACTATTGACGGGCAATTGTGAAAAAATGACTGATTGTGTTCTTGGTGACTTTTGAATTGACACTATAATAGTTAAATATTTTGCACTTAGGTCCAATGAATGCGTCCATGGGGTCAAGCTGGGACAGAGTCATCACAAATTAGCCTTATTTGCAGATGACCTGCTACTTTACATCTCCCAGCCCCTGGTCTCCATCCCTTCGGTCTTAATGGAGTTTGAACGGTTCGGACAATTGAGCAACTTTAAAGTGAATTGCTCCAAAACCGAGGCACTCAATATTTCTTTGCCTGGAGAATTGGTTTCTCATCTATCTAAACAGTTCCCATTTAAATGGAAAGTAGAAGCCATTAAGTACTTGGGAGTCCTTATACCAAAAGATCTTAAACAAATATTCAATTTAATTATCAACCCCTTTTGACTAACGCGGAATCGGCATTTACCTCCTATAGACAATTAAAGCTATCCTGGTTCGGGAGAATAAACGTAGTCAAGATGGATGTCTTGCCCCGACTCTTATATACTTTTCAGACAGTTCCTGTTCTATTGGATAGAGGTTTCCTCTCCAAAATGCAATCTATGATCCTTAGATTTGTCTGGGGGGGCAAGAGGTCCAGATTGCGAATGAATATCCTATCCTTGCCCGAGACCAGAGGAGGGGTTGGACTACCCAACATACGAGCGTACTTTGTGGCTTCCTCTCTTGTTAGAGCTCTAGATTGGCATTATCATGCGTCCTCCAAGAAATGGGTAGGGGTGGAGCAAGAGGGTTTGGGGATTCCGCTGAAACACCTGCTTTGGATTTCCCCTAAAGACTCCACAGACCTAGTACCTAGTGACGAAAACCCTCCGCTTAAACGACAGACTTAGCCCTTTGACTCCCCTTTTTTCCAACCCATCTTTCCCACCCAGATTTGACAGGCAGAGATTTTTATGTTGGCGGATTGTGGATGACACCCGAGTAGGACAGACTCTGTCCAGTGGTGGTTTGCCCCCGATGGCAGAGCTACAACTCAAAGAACCTACGAGACCTCTTAAGTGATTCGAATTTCTCCAATACAGAGCATACTTATATTCAGCTGACCACTCTTGCAGGGTAAGATTGACGCCCAACGTATTGGAGAGGTTATTCCAACTGGAGGCTCCACCGAGGCGCAAAATATCATTTCTATACCAGGCCTTAGGGTCCATGAGAGAGCAGGGCACCCTTTACTTCCAACCTGCTTGGGAGAGGGAATTGGGGTGTAGCATTTCAGAAGCTAATTGGCAGAAATGCTTTATATTTACTCACTCACTAGCTAGCGCTTGTTCTGCACAAGAAAGAAGCTATAAGCTGCTCACTAGATGGTACTTGTGCCCGACGACACTCCGGAACATGTTCCCTGGAAACCCTGATACCTGCTGGCACTGTGGGGAAGAGAAGGGTACAATGATACACATTTGGTGGAGTTGTGGGGAAATCCGGCGGTTCTGGTCTGAGGTTTTCAATGCATACGCCCGGATAACAGGTAAACAAGCCGAATGCTGCCCAGAATCGGCAATGTTATCCATTTTTCCAGGTCCTATTGGGCTACAGAAGAGGGATATTCTCCGCTTTTGCATCTCGGCTGCTCGTGCTGTGATCCCGAGGTTCTGGAAATCAAGCCGGGCTCCATCTCTACTTGATTGGTTCAAAGAATTGATGGACACATATCGAATGGAGGAGCTCGCAGCTGATGCGTCGGGATCTCGGAACAAATTCTTAGGGATTTGGGTTGAATGGATTCTTTTTCACGACTCTGCAGAATTTAGGAGTATCTTTTCCAGCACAGATAATATGGCTCGACCTCTGGCTGATGGGGAGCCAGTGGGATGAGTACCCTTTCTCCTTCCCATACCTCACCCGTCCCCCCCCCTCCTTTTTTTCTTTTTTTCTTACGTGGCTTTTCTTTCCCAGTATAACTTTTTCTAATGGTTTTTGTTTCTCTTCTCTCTCTCTCTCTCTTTTCTATCTCTCTTTTCTTCCCATCTGATACATTCAGTCTAGGTATTTCCTTTCTACGCCTATACCTTCAGAATTCTAGTGAACATTAGACAGGTATCGGAAACTCTGAGCTGTGAGTAGATCATTAATATTTCGGCCTTCCTTTCCGGTACACCAGTCGATAGACTATTCCAACTAGGCCTCAACGGGTAATGACCCACTTACGTGGTCAACCTGTTAGAAGGGGCCAAGTAATAAAAATCATTCTGCTGGGGCTGCTTGTCCCCTTGACATCAGAACATCTCAAAACCCTGAGAAAGGTTGTATACTTGAGTGTTTGGAATTATATTTAGATTGTAGTATATATTGCACCAGAGATAAGCGCAAAAGTAAATTTGCAGCTTATCTTAAAGTTACTAATAACTTTGTGAATTCTCTTTTTGTATATTTTATATGTCTCAAGATTTTGTTAAAAGATTGAATGTATGTCTTTCATATGTTTTTTCAAAATTTAATAAAAATGAGATTAACCATAGTTAAATATTTTAAAATATGATCCCATCACGATCCCAACTTGAAATTTGGTACAGATGTGGCTAAGAGCATAAAAGACACATGGGCAGTTTTGGAAAATTTTTATTAAAATGTTTTTTTCGGAAATGCGTTTCAAAATGTTGCGTTTGCATTCGCATAGGTAAAAAATTAAAATTAACAAATATACTCTTGTGCCATATCTGGTGAAAGCCTGGACAGTTATGAGTAGAATGGTGTTTATTTTGTTTCTCTATCTTATTTCTAGCCCGAGATAAAAAAATTTAAAGTCGTACCAGGCCAAAATTCACCCTTTTTTTAAACTTTAAAAATCTGTAAAAAATTAACTGATGAAGAAAAAAATTCCAAACTTTTAATTTGTAATTAACTAAAGTAGTACTTCATAAAGGAAAAAAAAAAAAAAAATCTAAAGACGTCAGGTAAAAAAAAATATTCATATTTAGATCACTTGATATGGAATGACCCATTGACGCTATTAATAGTAAAATATGTTAAAATATGATCCCATTGCGATCCCAACTTGAAATTTGGTACAGATGTGGCTAAGAGCAAAGCAGACACATGGGCAGTTTTTGAAATATTTAAAGCGCGCCGATTTTTCGGAAATACGTTTTAAAGTTTTGCGCTTGCGATCACATGGGTAAAATATTAACAAAGATCCTCTTGTGACATATCTGGTGAAAGCCTGTATAGTTCTGAGTAGAATGGTGTTTATTTTGTCTCTCTATCTTATTCCTAGCCTTAGTTATGAGGAGAAACGTAAAGGCAGGCAACAGCGAAATTCACACTTTTTCCGAACTTTGAAAATCATTTAAAAAAAAAATAAATTTTTTAAAAAATTTTTCTCTTCACATTTTGCATTGTCTGACATGCTATTATCAAATAACAAAATCTCAAAAGAATTAAAAATATAGAGGTAATAATCATTGGTTCACTTGACATGGAATGACCCTATAACACATAAACTGTCGCACTCTTAAACACTAAGGTATGCAAAGATTGAATATAGAAATGTGGACATGGATTACTGCTGAGGAAATAAATGTAAAAATTGAGACAGTGCATAAAATAGGTCTGTTGTATGTGAGCCCAGCAGCCAGCAACAAGGCGTATCTCCTTGCTGGGTCCCTATTTCTTATCTAATATTGATTTTTCTATTCTAACGTGGACTCAAGCTCAAAAGTACAATAAAATACAGTATATACAAATATCCAATAAAATACACTCTAATAAAGTGATCCAAATATGAATATTTTTTTTACCTGACGTCTTTAGATTTTATTTATTTTTTTTTCTATATGAAGTACAACTTTAGCTAATTACAAATTAAAAGTTTAGAATTTTTTTCTTCATCAGTTAATTTTTTACAGATTTTTAAAGTTTTAAAAAAGTGCGAATTTTGGCCTGATATGGCTTTACATTTTCTATCATGTCAAAGGCTAGAAATAAGATAGAGAAACAAAATAAACAACTTTCTACTTAGAACTGTCCAGGCTTTCACCAGATATGTCACAAGAGGATCTTTGTTAATATTTTACCCATGCGAACACAAACGTGAAATTTTATACACTTACATTTTCTTATGCGAATGAGGCACTCAGTCTACATCTTGGAGGAGATAGACTGGCAGGATAATAGTTAACATTTCAGCCGAATGTCAGAACATGCTGGGAGACCTAATGTGATGTCACAACCATGTGACTACAATAGGTGGAGCTAAGTCCCCATAGAACATAATGAGTTTGCTATCCATGGGTAGAAAAGAAAATTTGATGGCACTCACCATGGTTGTTGTTCACGTGCAATTTCTTTATTCCATGCCATCGTTTTCACTAGCGATTAAAAAAACTATTGCAGATACAGTGAAAACTCAGTAGAAAAAGCTGCCAAAACCGCAGCATTTATTCGCAGATGGAAAAGTTTGTGTGTGCTCTAGCCCTAATACTCACTTTATAGTAACACTGCTCTATCTCAAGTGTACTGTAAATCTTTATTTTTATTACCCATCTTCCTTACTTAATATTAACTGCATTTTTATCACAGAGCAAAGGCTGCTACTTATCAAGGAACAGCATTTTATAATATATACTGTTGTAATCCCTTTAAAAAAAACTGGACACACAACTAGAAAAATTTTTTAGGCCAGTCCAAGATTAAATGTTTGATATAATCCATCATTCAATGCAGACATGAACATTTGTGACAGGTCTAGAAAGCAACTTGCAAAAGAGAAAAATCCTCTACAGGCAGAACATTGTGAAGAACCTATAACTTCCAACACAGACGATTTTATAACTCCTGATTTAACAATAGAGTGTTTGAATAAATCACTTTCTAACATTGAAGAATTGTCCATTGCAAGAAAAAGAATCCATAATCCAGGTTATTGCCAAAAAAATTAGAAAAATGTACAAAAAATGACCCTTGAACTGGTGGCTGAAACAGTAGAAGGAACAGTAATAGAAGGTGAAGGGAAAAATTACACTGATTCAGAGATAATTCTGCAGCTTAAAGATAAATTTAAACCCACCCATAGTAGAAGTGAACAGTTCATGATACTGACTACACTACCGAAGAGTTGAACACACAAAAGAATTGAAAATGAATTTAACATTAGCAATAGAGTGGCTAGAAAAGCCAAATCTCTAGTTGAACAAAAAGGTTTCATGTCTTCTCCTGATCCTAAACCAGGCAAAACATTAGATGAAGCTATAGTGGGTAAAGTGAAAGGTTTGTACAATAGTGATGAAGTAAGTCGAGGGCAGAGAAGGGGGAGGGGGAAGGGAGCTCAGTCAAAATGAATACATAATTAATAGTATGGATGACTGGCATCTAACCTCTATGTGCAGGTGCAAGCAGAAGAATACATACTAATGAAAATAGAAGATATCTGCTGCAACACTGACACTAAATGTGTACAATTCATGAGTATAATGAGCGGCCGAGCTGCACAGCTAATATAAGAAACATGATAAAATGTATTATGGCAAACACTGCCCTATGTATTATGGCAAACACTGCCCTAGAATATATTGCAAATTGGAAGACGTAGCTCCCTCCCCGCTCCCTCTTCCCCGCCCGGAGTCCAGCTTGGTTCTCCATCTTGTTGGAGTCCAGCACACACCTTTCCTTTGTCAATTAAAAATAAGGGCATATAAACTCAGTCACATTGCACAACTCTGTTAGTCATAGTGGTAGGACCCTGTGAGATGGAAGCACCTTGTCATTGGTCACCGGGCACTCCGCAGTGGCCACTGCTGAAGCTAAGTCTTCCAATTTGCAATATATTCTAGGGTAGTGTTTGCCATAATACATTTTATCATGTTTCTTGTATTAGCTGTGCAGCTCGGCCGCTCATTACACTCATGAATTGTACACATTTAGTGTCAGTGTTGCAGCAGATATCTCCTATTTTCATTAGTTTGTCTCAAATATTGTGTCCAGAAAAGAGTTTGAGTTGTTACCTCAATATTTGCAAAAAATATCCTTCAGTTTTGGCTCTCAAAGAAAAAATATTAAGTTATTTTGAAGAGGCTATGGTAGATAATATAACTTATAAACAGTGGATATCTGTTGACAGATGTACTTTTGACACTGTTTTTAAAAGCGCAGAACAATTTACAGAATGTTTTTGTGAACAGCTGATGGTCCTTAAGAAACACTTATTTACAGCTTGCCAACGGTCTGACTACTACAATCACCTCAAAGAAAGCATCAAACAGAATGAGGCAGTAATAAGCTGTGACTTTTCAGAGAACTATTCCTTTGTTGTTCAGGATGAAGCTCAGTCATTCCACTGGAACAATGAACAAGCAACTGTGCACCCTTTTGCGATCTATTACAATGAAAATGAAGAAAGAAAGTACAAAAGTTTAATTATGATATCTGAATGCTTACTTCATGATTCAATAGCTGTTCATTTGTTCCCAAAAAAATTGATTTCATTGATAAAAACTGACATCCTACCAAGTTTGAGCAAGGTCTACTACTTCTCGGATGGCTCTTCTGCACAGTATAAAAACAGGAAAAACTTTATAAATGTATGTCATAACAAGAGAGATTTTGTAGTGGAAGCTGAATGGCACTTTTTTGCCACTGCTCATGGCAAAGGTGTATGTGATGGTTTAGGAGGAACCGTGAAATGCCTTGCAGCTTGAGCTACCCTCCAGAGACCATATTCAGACAAAATCTTAAAACCCATGCAACTTTTCAAATGGAGTGAGAAAAATTAGCACTTTTTGCAAACTTTGAAAATCAATTAAAAATAAAGAAAACATTTTTAGATTTTTTTTCTCTTTACATTTTGCATTGTCTGACATGCCATTATCAAATAACAAAATCTCAAAAGAATTAAAAATATAGAGGTAATAATCATTGGTTCATTGGTTTCTGCTGCAAGGATTGGACCTCTCATACGGCTATTTGGCAGAGTAAAGGCAAGTGTGCATCAGGGTACCTTTACACACGGCTACATTTGTAGCTTGTCACCAGGTAACTTACTGGTTGCAGTGAAATACATGGATACATGGTTCTATCTTGTTGCTGTGTACAAATGGAATCATGTATCCATGATTTCGCTGCAACCAGTAAGTTACCTGGTGACAAGCTACAAATGTAGCCGTGTGTAAAGGTACCCTCAGAACCGTCTTCAACAACACGTGGCTCCTTACTTGCATTCAGCACTTAATCAGCAAGAAATGTTCAAGTAGGCCAAGGCGCCCTGTCAGACAACAAAACTGGTAAAGCAGTTCATTGACACAGAAAACATTGAAACAATTAAATGACCAGCCTAGAGTCCTGATCTAAACGCAATAGGAAACCTCTGGAAAATCCTTGGTGACAAAATTATGGCCAAAAAACCCACAACAGTCACAGAACTGTGGAAGAGAGTGGAAGAAGAGTGGCCAAAATCACACCAGAGCAGTGTGAGAGACTAGTGATGTCCTGTGGCCGCAGATGTGCTGAAGTCATTCAAAGCAAAGGTCTGTACAAAGCAAAGGGCTGTATACTTCCTTCTGATTAGTGACTATTGTAACCTTCACGACATTTAGTTTTAATCTTTCTCTGTGCTACAGTCATTGCTGTTCTCTAATTATGATAATCAGTTTTTGTGTAAAATAAAGGTTGTAGGTTGATAAACTTTGGTTATTTTGGTAAACACAGTTCTAGTGACATGGTGCACCCCTTACACAAAAACTGCCAAATGTTGATCAATGTAGATTATATTCTGGCTGAAAAAATCAAGTGCTCAAACATTGTTCTCTAATTTTGATTACCAGTGTATTTTGAACAAAATGTGTACTGCAAAAATGACACTTTTGACTTACTCTGACATAAGATTTCTAGCACATCTTTATTATAAAACACACATTGTATAAAGGAGGTGACGGTAGAGCAACTGAAAGGATTCTTCATGAGAATAGGAATGGATTAAACTTTGAAAATCACTTTATTAGAGAATTCTCCTTACCTAGTTACATAGACAATGCAGTTAGAAAAAAAATACAAATGTTGATCAAGTTAAACCAAGGGATAGCAAAGGGCAAAGGAGGCTGTGGTCACACATAGAAATCCGTTTTTGGAAGTGATTTTCATCACCAATCCGTTTTTTTCTGGGTGCTTTTTGAGCCTCCTGCACTCCTGAACGTTTTTGGACTTTTCATTAAAAAAACGCATGCGCGAACGCATGCGCAAACGCAAGTGCGCATATGCCATGCGTTCGCGCATGCGTTTCCCATAGGGCCCCATGTTAAAAAAACCGCATGAAAACGCATGCGTTTTTTAACTGATGCCAAAAACGTTGCATGCAACGTTTTTGACTCAAAAACGGACAGGGTAATGTTTGGAGCTCCAGAGAAAAACGGACAGGGTGTTTATTACATCCAATCCGTTTTCTGTCAGTTTTTGGACTTAGAAAAAAAAAATGAGAAAACTGAAGCCAAAAACGGACTGAGGGCTTATGTGGAACCCCAGCCGGACATGCACATTGACATTGTGTGATCCAACCTTCTACTAAAAGAGTTAATCTTTCTCTTTTGATTCCAATTGTCGATCCACTTAACCAAACATCCAGAAAGCAACTATAAACATTTAAATAAGCACGTATAGTATTTTCTTCTAAAAAGCATTAGGGATGAGCGAATAGTGAAATACTTAGATTCACCAAATTCGTAATGAGTACTTTGTAACAATGCATGCCAAATGGTGAGTCCAACATAAGTCAATGGGAAACACAAGTGAGTCGGTCGACATGGTAGGGGGTACTCGGATACCGGGACAGGGGGTTACTTCGGTGGGGATCACGGCTGGTCGGTTCCCGGTTCCGTGCTCTGGACCCTCAGTGGCGGGGTGGGGGTGATGATGATGGGGGATTTGTAACATGACGCCACCTGTGGTACCTGGTAATAGGGTTACCAGTGCTGCGGCCGGCCACTGAGGTGATGGGAATGCAGCCTTGGTAGTACAGCTCCCCACAGGTGGAGCTTTACCTCAGGGCAGCGGGGTAGATGAGGGAAGTTGTAGTCCTCACCTCGATGATACTGTAGAAGCCCTCCGGATAGAAGGAGACCAGACACCAGACCAGCTCAAACAGTTCTTTACTTGTGCCAGGTGGAAAAGGTACACAGTACAGTCTGGTTTAACGGGGATTGTAGCTGCAGATTTTGGAGGATTTTCCAGAGTCTGGCAGTGGTGCCCTTAATATGGCGTTCCTGGTCCTGTTCCTCTCCCACTCTGTGCTCCCCCCTCGTGAGTCAAGTCTCTAGTCCTCGGGGTCTATTACCTAAAGTCTCCTTACTTCTCGGTGTCATGAACCCAGCTGCGGGACCGATGTTGGACTTCTTGAGGGGTCCTGTGGCTCCCTTATGTCAGGCCCACAGCCTACCAGTCTGCGAATAGAGATAGACTGTAGACTAACCGCCTCGGTTCCGGTATAGCGGTGATGGCCTGGGTTTCCAGCTGGCTCCGACCAGTCCTGGAGTGGCCCCCCCTACTACGTCTGGGTCACCCCTCTCCTAAGTGGTGCCCTCCTGTCAAGGCCACAGGGTCCCCTGTATCCGTGTCTCTTGCTGTCTTACACCGTCTGCCTGACACTAACTGTCACTCCCTGTCTCCTGCTCTCTAGGCTCCACCCCTTGGGACCTACTGAATATCTGGTCCCCTGTACTAAGGTGGCCTACTGTATGGGTGTTGGGGTGCAGACTCTGTAGGGTCCTCCATATCCTCAGCTACAGAGGCACTACACCTTCTGTTTGGGGTGCAGTACCTCCCTGTGGCACCTTGTAGGGGCGCTACACAAGTAATTTTCTGCTGGACAGCACAATGCACCCCCATGGTTCTACATATAGAATAATGCAGCCCCCATTGTCCTCCATACAGTATATTGCACCCCCATAGTCCTCCATTCAGTATAGCACAGGCTTCCATATAGCATAGTACAGCCTCATAATTCTCCATACTGTATAATGCACCCACCCCCTTTTCCCTCTCATACTCCTCTGGCCAGCATGTTCTCATTAAAAATCTGTACTTACCCCACCCCGTTCCACCGCAGCTTCGTTCTGCTTGCCAAAACTGAAGACACAGGAGTAGGCATCACTTCCTGCTTTATGCGTTCCGCTGGCTCAGGACACTGAGTACAAAGACCACTGCTGTGGTAAGACGAAGCGCAGGACGGGGACAGCAGTGGATTGCAGGAGGCTCAGTGACGTGCAGTGATGGCATGTGAAGCAGCCACTGGGATTGGTGGGCGCAGGGTGTGGCTGGTGGCGCGGACCCCTGCGACCGCGATTGTTACGCCCCTGGCCGCTTCTTATATCACTAAGGACATGTGACTTTGACAGCCAATGAAAGAAGCCAGCCAGTGACACAAGCCATTGTGTCTTCAACTTGTGGATGTTTTATGCATTTTGATTGGCTGCAGACCAGGAACATCCATACATAAATGCTGGGAAAAAAATGGAGTCCGACGCTACTCTGATCTCTCCACATCCCTCTCATCAAACATGTCCCACTTGCTATCCTACACTGTCAGAAGTTAGAAGAAAAGCATCACTTAACCTCTAGACGACAGCCTAACGTCTACAGACGTCAGAAAAAAAGGGTACTAAAGCCTAGCCGACGTCTGTAGACGTTGGCAGGAAAAAGCCCTGTAGCGCCGCCCCTGGAGCTAATACCTCTATGGTGTCAGCGTACCGATTGTAGCCGACACCCTAGAGATTAGTAATTAGCTGTTTTTGTACCCGCACCTGTAATGTGATGACCGGTAAACACCGTTTACCGGTCATCACATTACAAAAGTGAAAGTGCTCTGTAAAAAATGCTTTCACTTTGATCCGACATGAAAACACATGTCGGATCAAAGTGATCCATTAACCCCTAAGGCCCCTAAGACCCCTCGAGCCCCCCTGGGCCCCCCACACCTCCATCCACCCCCCCCCCCCCCGTACCAATCAAAAATGGCGGCGGTGCGCTGCCTTCCCTGTATCTCCATGCAGCCTGACATGTCACACATGTCAGGCTGCATGGGAATGTCCTCCCCCGGTGCTCCCTAGTCCCCTGCAGGGATCCCCCAGCCTCCGGGCATCCCCCGGCCTCCGGGCACCGGGCATCCCCCGGCCTCCGGGCACCGGGCACCCCCCTCCCCCTCCCCTGTTGCCTTGTGCCCGATGCCTTTTCCCCAGAGGCCCCGCCGCCTCTAAACTCTTTGTAGGGCCCCCCCCAGCCCCAGTAAATCCCCCCTCACCACTCTTACCTACCAACGATCCTGATTCCGGTCCCGCGGTCCTCCGGTCCTGGGGGCTTCTCCTGCCGGCGGCTCCTGCTTCTTTCTCCTGCGGCGCTCGCCTCCTCTGTGCACGCACCCTGGTGTGCGCGCACGCGTGCGCCGCTGTTAACCCCTGCTGTGCGGCCCAGGGAATGATAGGTCATGAACTCTGTGAGTTCATGACCTGTCAGAATCCTCGGGTCACAAGGGGTTAAGTGTGCTGTTCATGGTGGTCTCCACATCAGATCACCATCAGTGGTGATCTATCAGGATCCTGGGATCCCATAGGGATCCTGGGATCCTGGGATCACCACTGATGGTGATCTGATGTGGAGACCACCATGAACAGCACAGTTAACCCCTTGTTAACTGTGCTCTTCATGGTGATCTCCACATCAGATCACCATCAGTGGTGATCACAGGATCCCTATGGGATCCCAGGATCCTGATAGATCACCACTGATGGTGATCTGATGTGGAGACCACCATGAACAGCACAGTTAACCCCTTGTTAACTGTGCTCTTTATGGTGATCTCCACATCAGATCACCATCAGCGGTGATCCCAGGATCCCTATGGGATCCCAGGATCCTGATAGATCACCACTGATGGTGATCTGATGTGGAGACCACCATGAACAGCACAGTTAACCCCTTGTTAACTGTGCTCTTCATGGTGATCTCCACATCAGATCACCATCAGTGGTGATCCCAGGATCCCTATGGGATCCCAGGATCCTGATAGATCACCACTGATGGTGATCTGATGTGGAGACCACCATGAACAGCACAGTTAACCCCTTGTTAACTGTGCTCTTCATGGTGATCTCCACATCAGATCACCATCAGTGGTGATCCCAGGATCCCTATGGGATCCCAGGATCCTGATAGATCACCACTGATGTTGACCTGATGTGGAGACCGCCATGAAGAGCACAGTTAACCACTTGTGACCCGAGGATTCTGATAGGTCATGAACTCACTGAGTTCATGACCTGTCATCCTCCTGGCAATAAACCTGCTTTTATAGCATATGGGGGATGCCCATATGCTATAAAACTGAGAATCGTCGCGGGACCTCCCACTGGACTACGTCGGACCTTCCCACTGGACTACGTCGGACGTCAAAGAATAATAAAGATGGAGTCCAAATAGTGTTTGTGTTTCTTTTCTAATAAAAATATTTTTCTCTGTCTTGTGTCTTCTTTACAAATTACTAGAGATTCCTAATGGTCCGGTCTAATATTGGCCAGACGTTATGAATCTCGGGCTTAGTGCCAGCTGCGAAAAAGCTGGCATTAACCCCTTATTACCCAGTCTGCCACCGCTACACGGCAGCTGGAAGAGCTGGATACAGCACCAGAAAATGGCGCTTCTATGAATGCACCATTTTCTGGGGCGGCTGCGAGCTGCAATTCGCAGCGGGGGGGGGGGCCCAGAAAGCTTGGGCCTCCCTACGCTGAGGATTCCAGCCCCCAGCTGCCTAGTTGTACCTGGCTGGCCCAAAAATATGGCGAAGCCCACGCCATTTTTTTTTAAAATTATTTCATGAAATAATTTAAAAAAAAAGGGACTTCCCTATATTTTTGGTTTCCAGCCAGGTAAAACTAGGCAGAAGGGGTTGGTGGCAGCCTGTAGCTGCCTGCTGTACCTGGCTGGACCAAAAATATGGCGAAGCCCCACGTCGTTTTTTTTTTAAATTTAATAAAGAAATACAAAAAAAAAAATGCAGGGGAGGAGACGACCAGGACACGGTGTCTCCGTGTCTTGTGCACATGCTCTAAAAGTGAGAAATTGCGTGAAAAAAAGAAAATGTTCAATATGACATTATCAAATTCTGTGAAGTAGCTGTAGGTTCCAAATGCTCACTATACCCCTAGATATAATCCTTGAGGTGTCTAGTTTCCGAAATGGGGTGACTTGTGCGGGAACTCCAATGTGTAGGCACATAGGGGCTCCCCATATGCTGCAACATGGTGTCCGCTAACTATTGGAGCTAATTTTCCATTCAAATTGTTAGTGGACACCATGTCGCATATGGAGAGCCCCTGTGTGACTAAACATTGGAGCTCCCCCACAAGTGACCACATTTTGGAAACTAGACCCCAAGGAACTTATCTAGATGCATAGTGAGCACTTTCAACCCCAGGTGCTTCACAAATTAGTCTGTAAAAAGGAAAAAAAAGAAAATTTTGTGAAAAAAAGTACTTTTTCATTTTTACGGATCAGTTTGTGAAGCACCTGGGGGTTCAAAGTGCTCACTATGCATCTAGATATGTTCCTTGGGGTGTCTAGTTTCCAAAATGAGGTCACTTGTGGGGGAGCTCCAATGTTTAGGCACATATGGGCTCTCCATACGTGACATGGTGTCCACTATGAATTGGAATTGTAAGTGGATACCATGTCGTGTATGGCGAGCCCCTGTGTGTCTAAACATTAGCGCTCCCCCACAAGTGACCCCATTTTGGAAACTAGACCCCCCAAGGAACTTATCTAGATGCATAAAGAGCACTTTGAACCCCCATGTGCTTCACAAATTGATCCGTAAAAATGAAAAAGTACTTTCTTTTCCACAAAAATTTTCTTTTTTCATTTTTACGGATTCATTTGTGAAGCACCTGGGGGTTCAAAGTGCTCACCACCAAGCTAGATAAGTTCCTTGGGAGGTCTCGTTTCCAAAATGGGGTCACTTGTGGGGGAGCTACAATGTTTAGGCACACAGGGGCTCTCCATACGTGACATGGTGTCCGCTAACAATTGGAGCTAATTTTCCATTCAAATTGTTAGCGGACACCATGTCGCGTATGGAGAGCCCCTGTGTGCCTAAACATTGGGGCTCCCCCACAAGTGACCCCATTTTGGAAACTAGGCCCCCCAAGGAACTTATCTAGATGCATAGAGAGCACTTTGAACCCTCTGGGGCTTTACAAATTGATCTGTAAAAATGAAAAAGTACTTTTTTTTTCGCAAAAATTTTCTTTTGTCCTCAATTTTTTCATTTTCACATAAGCAACAGGATAAAACGCATCCTAAAATTTGTTTGCCAATTTCTCCTGAGTACACCGATACCTCATATGTGGTCATAAACCACTGTTTGGGCGCACGGTAGGGCTCAGAAGAGAAGGAGTGCCATTTCACTTTTTAAATGGTAAATTAGCTCCAAAAGTCAAATTGCGCTCCTTCCCTTCTGAGCCCTGCCGTGCGCCCAAACAGTGGTTTATGACCACATATGAGGTATCAGTGTACTCAGGAGAAATTGGCCAACAAATTTTAGGATGCATTCTATCCTGTTGCCCATGTGAAAATGAAAAAATTGAGTCTAAAAGAACATTTTTGTTGGAAAAATTAAAATGGCCATTTTTTGTTTCCACGTTGCTTTAGTTCCTGTGAAGCACCTGAAGGGTTAATAATCTTCTTGAATGTAGTTTTGAGTAGCTTGAGGGGTGTAGTTTTTCAGAATGGTGTCACTTTTGGGTGTTTTCTGTCATGTACACCCCTCAAAGAGACTTCAAATGTGATGTGGTCACTAAAAAAAAGGTTATGTAAACTTTGCTGGAAAAATGAAAAATTACTGATGAACTTTGAACCCTTATAACGTCCTAACCAAAAAATTTTTTTTTTCCAAAATTGTTGCTGATGTAAAGTAGACATGTGGGAAATGTTATTTATTAACTCTTTTGTGTCACATAAAGCTCTGGTTCAACAGAATAAAAATTACAAATTTGAAAATTGTCAAATTTTCAAAATTTTTGCCAATTATTTTATATTTTCACAAATAAACACAAAAATTATCGACCAAAATTTAATACTAACATGAAGCCCAATATGTCACAAAAAAACAATCTCAGAATCGCTAGGATCCGTTGAAGCGTTCCAGAGATATAACCTCATAAAGGGACACTGGTCAGAATTGCAAAAAACGGTCTGGTCATTAAGGTGGAAATTGGCTCCGTCACTAAGGGGTTAAACACAGTAATACGTTTTTTTAATCTGATCACTCACCAAACAAATCCACGTTCGCTGACTTTTTGGGAAATTGCTCAGTTATGCCGATCCCGATCTGAATAGGCCACGCTCGTGCCGAATTTCATACTGGCGAACATATTTAAGAAAAGTTCGTTCATCAATAGAAATGACTAAAAATGTTTATTTTTTGGTGCTAGAAAACACCTTTCAATGTAAGTTAGGCTACTTTGACATCAGCGTTTTTGCAGAATCGCGGTATATCTGGCAGATTTAACGCATCTGCCGCGTAATGGCCAACTTGCGGTACACGTCGGACTGCATTTTTTTTTTGAGCAGCCGCAACTACCATGAATTGCCGGATCGTGGCAAAACTGCATTTGCTGCACCTGTCGCAAGTCCTATAGAGATTGAATGGGGGCTTGTAGGTGTACTGCAAGTCGGCCGTTACGCTGCAGATGTGCAAAATCTGTCGGATCTACCGCGATTCTGCGAAAACGCTGATGTGAAAGGGGTCTTATACAGTTCTGTTGTGATTTTACAGGGATTTTAATGGCAATTATAAACCAATGTAAAGCTGAAAGTCCTAGACCGCAAGTATTCTATTGTTTAGTACTTAATGTCTAAACACATTCAGATGTATAGGAACACAAAACCACTACTGACAAATGTACAGTAACCTCAAAATAAAAGAAATATGCTGCTTTGTCAAAGATAATAAACAGTCTAATCTGCCACCTAGTGGATGCATTTGTTGTAGTTCTGCTATCACTAATAAACAATGAAGTAATCTTTCCTTTATTATTAAGGTGATAAATATTATTCCTTTTTCTTAAAAGGAAAAAAAACACAGAAAAATAAATATCTTAACACTTTGTAATTTGCAAAGAATGAAAACTGAACTTTCTAGAGATTTGGAAGGTCAAAAGTATCAACTTTATTGCTAGACTCAAACACTCAAAGTCTGGCAGGCCCTGATGGAAAATTTATACCTTGGCCCCCCCCTCTCCCCTCCCCCCCACGCACACGTTGGTCAGATGAATGGGCCTCATGTAACGTTTTAAATCCTCTAAAGACTCACAAATTGACCCCTCTCCCCCTTAATTATGCATTAATGTCCCTCATCGTGTTATATATGGTCCTCCTCCTGGAATATGGCCCTTATCCTGGTATATATGTCCCCCATCCTAGTTTATATGGTCCTTCTCCTCCCAACACCATAGTTGTTCAAGTATTATAATGCATCCCCATATTTCTCCATATATTATAATGCATCCCATAGTCCTCCATTCATAAGTTAGCCCCCATAGTCAATCAATTATAATAAACCCGCATTATCCTCCATATAATATAATGCAGCCTCACATCCCTCCATATAGCATAATGCAGCCTCACATCCCTCCATATAGCATAATACAGCCTCATAGCCCTCCATATAGCATAATACAGCCTCATAGCCTCTCCATATAGTATAATACAGCCTCATAGCCTCTCCATATAGTATAATAAAGCCTCATATCCTCTCCATATAGTATAATACAGCCTCATAGCCTCTCCATATAGTATAATACAGCCTCATAGCCTCTCCATATAGTATAATACAGCCTCATAGCCTCTCCATATAGTATAATATAGCCTCATAGCTTTCCATATAGCATAATATAGCCTCATAGTCCTCCATATAGCAAAATACAGCCTCATAGCCTCTCCATATAGTATAATATAGCCTCATAACCTCTCCATATAGTGTAATACAGCTTCACATTCTCTCCATAGAGTGTACTACAGCCTCATAGCCTCTCCATATAGTATAATGCAGCCTCATAGCCTCTCCATATAGTATAATGCAGCCTCATAGCCTCTCAATATAGTATAATGCAGCCTCATAGCCTCTCCATATAGTATAATACAGCCTTATAGCCTCTCCTTATAGCATAATGCAGCCTCATATTCTCTCCATATAGTATAATGCAGCCTCATAGCCTCTCCATATGGCATAATACAGCCTCATAGCCTCTCCGTATAGTGCAGTATTATATATGCAGCCTATAAAACACCCAGGCTTCCTCTCACCTGCTGTCTCCCATGGCCCCCTTTCACCTGCTGTGTCCCATGGCCCCCTTTCACCTGCTATGTCCCAGGCCCCCCTCTCACCTGCTGTGTCCCAGGCCCCCCTCTCACCTGCTGTGTCCCAGGCCCAATATTATAAAACTCTGTGAAGCACCAATGCGTTCAAGTTGCTCACCATACCCCTAGATATATACCTTGGGGGGGGGGAGGGGGATGTAGTTTCTAAAATAGTGATACTGTTGGGGAATTTCTGCTGTTTTGGAACTTCGGCGGCCTTGCAAATGCAACATGGCATCCAGTCTATTCCAAAAATCAAATAGCATTCTTTCCCTTCCAAGCTCTGCTATATACCCAAACAGTATTTTTCTACTACATATAGGGTATTGGCATACTGAGGAGCAATTGCACAATACATTACATGATGCAATTTCTCCTTTTACCCTTGTGAAAATGCAAAATTTCGAGCTGAAACAATATTTTTGTTGTGAAAAAGTGATTTTTTTATTTTCACGGCTCAATGTTATAAAATTCTGTGAAGCACCTTGGGGTTCAAGGTTCTCCAAACGTGACAGTATGTCAGCTAATGATTCCAGCCAATTTTGAATTTCAAAAGTTGAATGGCGCTCTGTCCCCTGCGAGCCCTGACATACACCTAAACAGTAGTTTTCACGACATGTGGGAAATTGGTGTACTCGGGAGAAATTGCACAACAGTATGCATGGTGCAATTTCCCTGTTAGGCTGCTTTCACATCAGTGTTTTCTGATGTTTGTCGTATAATGGCTCACTTGCAGCAATCCCCATTCATTTATTGCTAGACTCAAACATTTAAGTGAACGTGTTCTTATTAGTGATGGGCGAATCCTAAATTACTCGGAATCGCTTGACTCTAGCGAGTCCGAGCCCGGGACTCGCTACTCGTTGCGAGTCTAGCGAGTCCAATGTTAATGAATGGGGAAGCGAGTAATAGCGAGTAGTGTGCGATTTACAAATCACAGATGTGTCTCGGAAGCTTCAGCCTGAAGCAATCCTAGTTTTGCCATTGATTTGCATTGGACTCGTTTACTGTGCAAGTAATCGCTGGGAAACTCGCACAGATAAGAGTCCGGCTGTCTGCTCTGTGTGCAGGCTGCCGCAGCTCCAGGGTCCTAGAGCTCGCCTGCTGCCTGATGTAGCAGAGCTGAGATTGTTCTCAGTCTGCTCATTCCCTGTGCATAGACATCTATATCTATGCACAGGGGATGTAGCAGAGAGGACATCGCGTTTTGGACTGCGTCGGACGGAAGAGGATTTTTTTAATTAAAGATGGACTCCCTAATGGCTTTTTTTTAAATTTCTAATAAAAAATTTTCTCTGTGTTGTGTTTTTTTTAAAACAATTTAATAGAAATTCATGGCGGTCATATCTAATATTGGCGTGACCGCCATAAATTTCGGGCTTAGGGCCAGCTGATAATACAAAGCTGGCCCTAACCTCTTTATTACCCAGCGTGCCACCGCCACCAGGGCCGCTGGACGAGCGGGGTTCAGCGCCAGAGGATGGTGCTTCAATGAACGCACCATCTTCTGGGGTGGCTGCGGGCTGCAATTTGCAGCGGGGGGTGCCCAGAAAGCTTGGGCATCCCTGCGCTGCAGATTCCAGCCCCCAGCTGCTTAGCTGTACCTGGCTAGACATAGAAATTGCGCGGAGCCCCACGCATTTTTTTAAAATTATTTCATGAAATTCATGAAATAATAAAAAAAAGGGCTCCCCTATATTCTTGTGTCTGGCCAGGTACAAATAGGCACCTGGGGGTTGGGGGCAGCCCGTCGCTGCCTGCTGGATCCAGCTGGTTCCAGAAAGACCATGTAATTTTTTTTCTGAAAAATCAATAAAACAATCCTAAAAAAGGGACTGCATCTTTATTAACCCCTCGCCCATGGTCCAGGGGTTAATAAAGATGCAGTCCCTTTTATTTACATTGTTTTATGGATTTGTCAGAAAAAAATTTCACGTGGGCTTCGCCGTATTTCTGGAACCAGCCGGATCCAGCAGGCAGCGACGGGCTGCCCCCAACCCCCAGGTGCCTATTTGTACCTGGCCGGACACAAGAATATAGGGTAGCCCTTTTTTTAAATTATTTCATGAATTTCATGAAATAATAAAAAAAAAATGCGTGGGGCTCCGCACAATTTCTATGTCTAGCCAGGTACAGCTAAGCAGCTGGGGGCTGGAATCCGCAGCGCAGGGATCTTCCAGCGGCCCTGGTGGTGGTGGCACGCTGGGTAATAAAGGGGTTAATACCAGCTTTGTTATACAAGCTGGTATTAAGCCCGAGATTCTTAATGTCAGGCCACGTTTGACCCAGCCACTAAGAATCTCCAATAAAGGGTTAAAAAAACACAACACAGAGAAATTTTTTTATTAGAAATAAAAAAAAAAAAGCCATTAGGGACTCCATCTTTAATTAAAAAATCCTCTTCCGTCCGACGTAGTCCAAAACGCGATGTCCTCTCTGCTACATCCCCTGTGCATAGATATAGATGTCTATGCACAGGGAATGAGCAGACTGAGAACAATCGCAGCTCTGCTACATCATCTCTGTGAGCAGGAGGGCTCTAGGACCCTGGAGCTGCGGCAGCCTGCACAGAGAAGACAGCTGGACTCGGCTCGCAAAGTAATGGTGGGTTTACAAGCTTCAATATCGTTGCGATATCGCAACTCAATGGCGCGGGAGCGCGCATTTAGTGCACGTTTCTCCCGCATCGCATTGGATGTTTACACGCTGCGATATCGGAATACAACGTCCGTGCGATGTCTACGCCCCCCAACCCAGGAACGATCCTTTAACATGGGAGTGAATGGGTGACGTAGAACATCGCACCGTAGTTGGGCTGTCACACAGCACGATCCGGCTTCAATGTCTATTCAATATCGGAGCATTGAATAGCGCGCTCATTCAATCCCCGATATCGCATTGACATCGTTCCAGCATCGTATTGGACGTTCACATCATACAACACAGGAACGATATCGGCTCCAACGATTGAACCACGTGACTTTTCATTGAAATCGGACTACGATATTGCAACGTGTAAACCCGCCATTACAGCATGTACTTTGCGAGTTTCCCTGTGATTACTTGCACAGTAATCAGACCAATGCAAGTCAAAGGCAATCCTAGTTTTGTCAGAGTCTGTGACAAAACTAGGATTGATATTGATTTGCATTGGACTCGTTTACTGTGCGAGTAATCACTGGGAAACTCGCAGAGTACCGAGTCCTGCGAGTCCCTTACTACTCGCCGAGTAACGAGTCCTAGCGAGTAGATTCGCCCATCCCTAGTTCTTATTAATATATAAATTAATTTAGTTCACCAGTTTTTAGAAGGTGAGGGGCCTGCTCAGCATTAACCATGTAATTCCTGCTGGCAGTGGCATAACCAGAGTCTGGCAGGCCCCGATGCGAAATTTATACCTTGGCCCCCCCCTCTCCCCTCCCCCCCACGCACACGTTGGTCAGATGAATGGGCCTCATGTAACGTTTTAAATCCTCTAAAGACTCACAAATTGACCCTTCTCCCACTTAATTATGCATTAATGTCCCTCATCATGTTATATATGGTCCACCTCCTGGAATATGGCCCTTATCCTGGTATATATGTCCCCCATCCTAGTTTATATGGTCCTTCCCTCCCAACACCATAGTTGTTCAAGTATTATAATGCATCGCCATATTTCTCCATATATTATAATGCATCCCATAGTCCTCCATTCATAAGTTAGCCCCCATAGTCAATCAATTATAATAAACCCCCATTATCCTCCATATAATATAATGCAGCCTCACATCCCTCCATATAGCAAAATACAGCCTCATACCCTCTCCATATAGTATAATACAGCCTCATAACCTCTCCATATAGTGTAATACAGCTTTATATTCTCTCCATAGAGTGTACTACAGCCTCATAGCCTCTCCATATAGTATAATGCAGCCTCATAGCCTCTCCATATAGTATAATGCAGCCTCATAGCCACTCCATATAGTATAATGCAGCCTCATAGCCTCTCAATATAGTATAATGCAGCCTCATATTCTCTCCATATAGTATAATGCAGCCTCATAGCCTCTCCATATGGCATAATATAGCCTCATAGCCTCTCCGTATAGTGCAGTATTATATATGCAGCCTATAAAACACCCAGGCCCCCTCTCACCTGCTGTCTCCCATGGCCCCCTCTCACCTGCTGTGTCCCATGGCCCCCTCTCACCTGCTATGTCCCAGGCCCCCCTCTCACCTGCTGTGTCCCAGGCCCCCCTCTCACCTGCTGTGTCCCAGGCCCCCCTCTCACTTGCTGTGTCCCAGGCCCCCCTCTCACCTGCTGTCTCCCAGGCCTCCCTCTCACCTGCTGTCTCCCAGGCCCTCCCTCTCACCTGCTGTGTCCCAGGCCCCCCTCTCACCTGCTGTGTCCCAGGCCTCCCTCTCACCTGCTGTGTCCCAGGCCTCCCTCTCACCTGCTCTGTCCCAGGCCCCCCTCTCACTTGCTGTGTACCAGGCCCCCCTCTCAACTGCTGTTTCCCAGGTCCCCCTCTCACCTGCTGTTTCCCAGGCCCCCCTCTCACCTGCTGTGTCCCAGTCCCCCCTCTCACTTGCTTTCTCCCATGCCCATGGAGGAGGAGGTGGTGCCACCTGCACAGCGCAGGGCAGGAAGCCGGCAGATCAGAGGTGATGGAGGGGCGGGAGCAGCAGCAGGATGCAGGAGGCTTCCCTCCCTTCACCTCCTCTCCTCTGACACACAGAGTGTCGGAGCCATGCTGTCACATGGATGTGTGTCCTCGGGGATGCACATCCATGTGAAGCAGGAGCTGCAATCGCTGGGGACAGCTGGAGGTGTGGGCCTCCTACAGGTCCGGCCCCGGTCTCAGCCACGACTGCTGCGACCATGATCGTTACACCACTGCCTGCTGGTGTTGATATATTGGGAGGTCTGACAAAGGTATAACATTCTTTGACACAGCTGTGGTGTTAATATTCTTACTGCAACCGTGGATGAATTCATTGAGGGGTGTAGTTTGTAAATTGGGGTCACTTGCGGGGGATTTCGGCTTTTGTGGCCCCTCAGACCTTTGCCAATGTGATATGGCACCCACAAACCATGCCAGCTAAATCTGCTCTATAATGGTGCTCCTTCCTTTCTGAGCTTTGCACTGTGCCTGACAAGTAGTTTCTGACCACATATGGATTATTGCAATATTCAGGAGAAATTGCATAATAAATTTAGTGGTCGATTTTTTCCTGTTTCCCTTGTACAAATTAAAAATGTGTGACTTCAGCATCAATTTAGTTGAAAAAAAACATAATATTTAATTTTCATGGACCAATATTATAAAACTTTGTGAAGCACCAATGCATTCAAGTTGCTCACCATACCCCTAGATATATACCTTGGGGGGGAGGGGGGTGCAGTTTCTAAAATAGTGATACTGTTGGGAAATTTCTGCTGTTTTGGAACTTCGGCGGCCTTGCAAATGCGACATGGCATCCAGTCTATTCCAAAAATCAAATAGCATTCTTTCCCTTCCAAGCTCTGCTATATACCCAAACAGTATTTTTCTACTACATGTAGGGTATTGCCATACTGAGGAGCTATTGCACAATACATTACATGGTGCAATTTCTCCTTTTTCCCTTGTGAAAATGCAAAATTTCGAGCTGAAACAATATTTTTGTTGTGAAAAAGTGATTTTTTTATTTTCACGGCTCAATGTTATAAAATTCTGTGAAGCACCTTGGGGTTCAAGGTTCTCCAAACGTGACAGTATGTCAGCTAATGATTCCAGCCAATTTTGAATTTCAAAAGTTGAATGGCGCTCTGTCCCCTGCGAGCCCTGACATACATCTAAACAGTAGTTTTCACGATATGTGGGAAACTGGTGTAGGCCAGGGTCACATTTCCGTTTTTGTTGCAAAATCCTGATCCGGTTTTGAGCTTTAAAAAAGCTCAAAACCGGACCAGGAAACGCTCCTCATAGGAGCCTATGCAAAACACCGGATGGCTTCACAAGCCATCCGGTGGCCGGATCCGGCACTGCTGCCTGCGTTTAAAATCATGCAGGCAGCAGTTTTCGCAGCGTTTGCCGGGACCGCACTGCGGTCACCGGATGGCTCAGGATGTGTAATCCTGAGCCATCCGGTAACTGCAGAGTGTGCGGTTCCCGATCTGCGAAGTTAATAAAGAGTTAACTAGCTGCCCTAAATGACTTGTTGAGGTCTGTAGGGGGGCTTAGACCCCCCTACAGACCGTCCGGCGACTTCTATAGTGTTCTGCAACAATGTGTTACTGTGCACGGGCGAGGAGCCCGTGCATGTCATCCAAAGGTGCCCCTAACCCCCCGTATCACTATACTGGGGTGCATAGACCCCTCTATTCCAAATAAGCTGTATTGGTGTATAGTACATGCTAAATGTGGCCATTCGCAATGTAAGTATATACTTACATTCTTTCGTAGGCAGAGATGAGGAAATCCATGGGCGGGGCTGTGTGCAGTAGCCTCCGCCCGCTCCTTCTTGATGCCCGCCCCCTCTGGTCGTAATCCAGTCTTGTGGGGGCGGGGACGTTGTTAAAGGGGCGTGGCTAACTAATATGCCGCGGTTAGCCACGCCCCTTTAACGACGTCCCCGCCCTCAAAACACTGGATTACGGCCAGAGGGGGCGGGCATCAAGAAGGAGCGGGCGGAGGCTACTGCACACAGCCCCGCCCATGGATTTCCTCATCTCTGCCTACGAAAGAATGTAAGTATATACTTACATTGCGAATGGCCACATTTAGCATGTACTATACACCAATACAGCTTATTTGGAATAGAGGGGTCTATGCACCCCAGTATAGTGATACGGGGGTTAGGGGCACCTTTGGATGACATGCACGGGCTCCTCGCCCGTGCACAGTAACACATTGTTGCAGAACACTATAGAAGTCGCCGGACGGTCTGTAGGGGGGTCTAAGCCCCCCTACAGACCTCAACAAGTCATTTAGGGCAGCTAGTTAACTCTTTATTAACTTCGCAGATCGGGAACCGCACACTCTGCAGTTACCGGATGGCTCAGGATTACACATCCTGAGCCATCCGGTGACCGCAGTGCGGTATTCTGCACACAGTTTTGACAAAAACTGTGTGTGCCCGGCATTGCGTTCACCGCATCCGGATCCGGATGCGGTGAATGCAATTTAGCTTTCCAATGTGACCCTACCCGTACTCGGGAGAAATTGCACAACAGTATGCATGGTGGAATTTCCCTGTTAGGGTATGTGCACATCAGTCGTTTCTGCATCTTTGCAGAACGACCGGGAACCGGTGGAGAATGGCAGAACTGAGTTTTCTGAACTCGCTAGTGTCCCTGGTTTTGTTAGCGTTTTGCTAACGATTTGCGATCGGGTTACTAGCGTTTGGACAGCGTGTTCTTGGCGATTTCCAGACTGGTCTTTGCTGCACTTGTTCAGCTGGACCCGCTGGAAAAACGCTGAAAAGAAGTCGCTTGCTCTATCTTTGACAACCGGTGGAAAACCGGTGAATAAACGGAAAACGACCAGACAAAAATCGTTCTAATGTAGACAGCGTTTTCTAAACTCCATTGACTAGCATGTTAATCCAGCCGGTGGCTAGGATTAACATAAATTAACATAAAACTCAGCGGAACCCGCCGACGGAAAACGTTCAAAAACAGCCCACAAAACGACTGATGTGCACATACCCTTAGGCTGCTTTCACATCAGTGTTTTCTGATGTTTGTCGTGTAATGGCTCACTTGCAGCAATCCCCATTCATTTATTGCTAGACACTTCAGTGAACGTGTTCTTATTAATATATAATTAATTTAGTTCACCAGGGTTTAGAAGGTGAGGGGCCTGCTCAGCATTAACCATGTAATTCCTGCTGGCAGTGGCATAACCAGAGTCTGCCAGGCCCCGATGCGAAATTTAGACCTTGGCCCCCCCCTCTCCCCTTTCCCCCACGCAGCAATCCCCATTCATTTCCTATGGGATTTGTGGTCATGGAAATCCGGCACTTGCGGCAGCACAAAAAAATGCTCCTAACAGCGTTTTTTTAACTCGCCGCAAGTGCCGCATGTGCAAAACCGCACTTGCTGCACATGACTGCAAATCCCATAGGGAATGAATGGTGCTTCCTGCAGGCTTGCCGCAAGTGTCCCGGTAAGGCAGCAGAGGCAGCAGATCCAGCAAAACTGCTGTATCTGCCACGCAATTTAAAAATTGCGGATGTGAAAGCTGCTTTTCACATCAGCGTTTTTCGCTGATTGCGGCAAATTCGGCAGATTTACCGCATCTGCCGCCTAATGGCCGTACTTGCAGCGCACTTGCGGCAAGCCCCATGCATTGTCTACAGGGCTTGCGGCAAGTGCGTCAATTGCGGTTTTGCCGCTATCCAGCAAATCCGACAGTTGTGGGCTCAAAAAAACCCGCAGCTATCAGAGTTTATTTTTCATCACCGCAAGTGCCGGATCAGGCAGAACCGCACTTGCCGCAGCCAACCACAAGCCCCATAGTCAATGCATGGGGCTTGCCGCAAGTGTGCCACAAGATGCGGTACATCTGCCGGATTTGCAGCAATCAGCAAAAAACGCTGATGTGAAAGGGGCCTTAGCCTTATTAAATTGCAAAACTTTAAACTAAAACAACATTTTTGTTGCAAAAAAAGTGATTTTCTATTTTCATAGCTCATTGTTATAAAGTTTTATGAAGGCCCTGGGGTATCAAGGTGCTCACCACACGTCTAGATAAATTACTTGAGGAGGTCTAGTTTTGAAATTGGGGTCACTTGTGTGGTTTCCACTGTTTAAGCACATCAGGGGTTCTCCAAACGCTACATGGTGTTACCTAATAATCCCAGTCAATCTTGAGTTTAAAAATGCAAATGACGCTCCTTCCCTTTCGAGCCCTGCCATATGCCCAAACAGTGGTTTTCTGCCCCATATCAGGTATCGGCGTAGTCAGGATAATGGTACAACAAATTGTATGATGCATTTTACCTATTAGCCTTGTGAAAATGCTCTATTTGAGACTGAAGTAAAATTTTTGTGGCAAAAAGTAAAGTTTTCGTTTTTTTTTCCTACTACATTTCTTTGTCTCCTGTGAAGCACCTGAATGGTTAATTAACTTCTTGAATGTGGTTTTCAGCAGTCTCAGGGGTGCAGTTTTTGGGATGGTGACACTTTTGGGTGTTTTCTGTCATATAGCCCCTTCAAAATCACTTCAAATGTGATGTGGTCCCTAAAAAAAGTGGCTTTGTAAATTTTTTTTGAAAAAATTAGAAATTGCTAACAACATTTGAGCCCTTCCAACTTCCTACCAAAAAAAACTTCACAAATTGTACTTATAAAAAGTAGATATGTAGGAATTTTATTTATTAACTATTTTACATTAATATAACTGTTCCGTTTTACAGTATAAAAATGAAAAGTCTGAAAATTGTGAAATTTTCACCAACTTGATGATTTTTTTCACAGATGCAAAAAATATCATCCTAAATTAACCACTAACATGAAACCCAAAATGTCACGAAAAAAAAATCTTGGAATCATTGGAATATGTTGAAACATCCCAGACTTATCACCTCATAAATTGAGACTGCAGCTTCTTACTAGATACCCAAGCATCCCTGTCCGAGCAAAATATGTAGTATAATGGTTGTAAAACGATGTTTATAACTTACATTTTCCTCCCATCATCTAGACCTGTGGGCACCGTGTGGGCGTTCCTTAAGGGTGCATGTCTCTCCTTGCTCTGTTGTTCTCACGGCCTGGTGGGCAAGATAATTAATTCAGAAGTGTGCTTCTAGCGCTTCAAATCTATGGGTGGCGCATTCCTAGTATGACGCCGCTGCACGTCATTTCTGGTCTGGCGCATTGCGGAGTAATGTTGGGTGTAGTCACCGAATGCAGAATGTGACTCGCCCCTGGCGGGGACCGTGGGGTACTCGGAACTGAGCCCTCCTGTCATCGTCTGGAGCAGTGGGATGTCATGATCCCCTCGTCGGCCGATCAGTTAAAAAGGGGAATTGGAAAAATGAATAAAAATAAAAGCAAAAATAAATGTTTTTGTCGTGATGCCACCCATGGAATGCGGCCGGGATAGCCGCTGCTGCAGTCGAGATCTCTGGGGAGTAACAGCGAGGATGGTTCAGCTCTCCATGGGAAGAGCGGGTCCCCAGGGCAGTCAAAAAGTCTATGGAGATGATAAGGGTAATGATAGGCCAGCGGGGCTGTGCTGCTGATAGGGTTCAAAGTCACACTCAGGCAGGCTGCTGCTGTTAGCTCGGCAAATCAGTCTACCTCTCTTCAGGTGCGAGGAAATCACAGTCTCACACAGTGCTGAGCTTCAACCCGGTTTACTTCACTTTCTCTGCAGATGGTTACAAAACAGTGCAGTGGCGGTTCCGGTAGGTTCACAGCAGCCGGAATGGCTTGTCCAAATCATGCCCTATCCTGCTCCTTTCATGGGCCTCTCGGTTGTCCGCATGCAAGCTACGATCCAGCTGCCACGGGCTTTTGGTGGGCGACCTGCCTGGTTCCCTAGCCCTAGTAAAGTGGCATTCTTTTCAATGCGCCAGAGGTTGGGTCGTGGGACATAAAGACCCCGCACCGAACCAGTTTTTGTGTGTGGAGACTAGAGCGTCCTGTCCACTTCAGTAGAGCCGGCATCTGGTTTCTGCCCCAGTCCCTCAGCGTTCCTGCTAATTCGAGTACACAGATGGATTGCTCACTATCCTTGTCCCTAGGACTCCTTCCGTCTCTCACTACGGTCTGCAGCCCGGGACCCGGACAAGCCTCATGGTGGCACAGGCTGCCGGGTCCATGTCCTTTCAGTCCCATTTGTTGGTGTTCTCGCCTCTCCTTCTGACTGAACTTGACTCCTCAACTTTACTTGGCTGACTGTATTACTGAACGCTGTGTTTTCTAGTTTTGTTTCCTCCCCCAACTGTGTCCTGTCCTAACTTTCCCACCCTCCACTTGTCTCCTCCTGCCATCCCGTTGCTGGGCATAAAGTCCCTAGTGTCACGCTTGGGAGGCAAGGGAATCAGGTAACAGGTAGGTGTAATGGCCGAAGGGATCAGGAGGAGCTAATCTGACCCTTACTCTCTGAGGTACTTCGATTGGTGAGGAGGTCTGAGTTTCTGCCCTGGCATCTGAATAGTCCTAGGCTCAGGGCCCCTACCTCCACCCACGGATCCGGGATCACAGCTACTCCCAAGGAAAGACTTCAGCCCAGCAGCTAAGCAACAGCACAGCACCAAGAATTAGAGCAAATAACTCTATAAGCATCATCTGACAGAGGAGAGGGAAGGCTATTTAAAGCCAGGGGGAGGGATTTCAGGTGAGTCACACATCAACCCTCAACCAGCAACTGAACATAATAGTGTAGCGCCCCTGGTCCAGGAGGCCACAAAGGGAACTGCAGCCAGGCAGGTAGGATGACAGCTGAACAACAACACCCTCACTGCCCACACAACCAGGGCCGGCGTTAGGGGGGGCACACTGGGCAGTTGCCCAGGGCCCCCACTCTCTAAGGGGCCCCCAAAGGAGCTGAACTGAAAATGGCAATAAAACAGTAAAAAAAAAATGGAAAATACACATATTTGGTATCGCTGCGTTCATAAGAATCTAAGCTATCAATATATGAAGTAAATTAATCCAATTGGTAAATGGCATAACGGGAATAAAATAAAAACACCAGAAGTATGTTTTTTGGGCCACCACGTTGTTATAAAATGCTATAAAAGGCAATCAAAATGTTGTATCTGACTCAAAATGATGGCTCAGGGCACATAAAGTAAGCCCTCACATAGCCCTGTATATTCAAAAATGAAAACTTCATGGGGCTCGGAAAATGGCGAATAAAGCAAATTTTTATTTTTATTATTATTTATTTTTTTACAAATTTCTGTTTTGTTTTTTTTTATGATTGAAATAAAGAAAAAGGTTCAGTATCTTCTTATTCTGACCTAGATAATCAACTTATGAAGTCACTTTTACCATGTAGTTAACATGATAAATAAAAAACTAAAAATAAATCATGGAATTGCACTTTTGTTTGCAATTTCAAAGCACTTGGAATTTGTTTCTCATTCTCCAGTAAATTTTGTGGTAGAATGAATTATGTCATTCAATAGTACAACTCATCCCGCAAAAAACAAGCCCTCGTACGGCTATGTGGAAGGAAAAATTAAAAAGTCATGGCTCTTGGAAGATGTGAGGAAAAAACAAAAATGAAAAATTGCTCAGTGGTGAAAGTTATAAAATTCTTGTAATTGTCATATGTTAGCAGCAAGAGCGTCCCCCACAGGCTTCAGTCTCCACATGGTCATTATGGGAGTAATTAGAGTTTGGGGACCTCCTTAATTCCTACATCAAGCAGAACTTACAAGGTATTAAAGGATTTATAAAATTTTACTACATTCTTTCAAAAACAGCGCCACCCCTGTGTACAGGTGACATGTGGTATTACAGCATAGGCCCATTCCCTTTAATTAAGCTGAGCTGCAATATCACATACAACCTGTAGACAGGGGTGGTGCTGTTTTTGAAAGAAATCAGTCATGTTTATAGAATACTGGATAACTCCTTTAAGATCAATATTTCCATTAGTGACCCCAGAATAATACAAGACCACCAGGATGGGACTTAATTCAAATGTATATTTTTTTTATAATATGAAGAATATAGCAGATCTTGTTAAAGATGACATTTAAGTAGATGATACTATGGAAACATTCTTCTTACTGAATCTCCAGTTTGTAAATCCTATTTTGTTAAACACTTGTAGGTAATGTATAATCAATATAAGGAGTCCTGTGTTCAAGAATCCCCATCTCCTGGTCAGAGGATGAGTGGTTAGAAAGATTGACTCTCCCTTGAGGAGCCGTCCTGTATGACACAGACAATGATGGGAATGGATGTGTGTGTCTATGTGCGTATGCTCGGTGTATACGTGTAATATACAGTGTTTGCGTCACATACTGTGTGTTGTGTGTATGTAACTTCCACATTTAAAGATCCCACCAGCACAGACTAGAGTTCCTAGGTGTAAACATGTCGGCAATCGCCCAACAAACCAGCAAAATGCTGCTCATTATCGGGTGATTGGAAGTTTATGGAGGAACAAAAACCCTTTCTCTCGACAGCACATCACCTGCTGCAAACTACAGAAGTGCTGCCGATAATATGAATCTGTAGAGTACAGATTACTCTACCGGTGATTGCTCTGCACCCATCATTCTTCATCATCCTGTGTGAAAAGACCGGAAACAAGCGCTGAATGACTTGAATGTTATAGATCGCGCTCATTTACCAGTATGAATTCGGTGCTTGTACATGTAACCCAAATGTCTGAGTGTTATGGTGCAATATGTGAGCATTTAGGGCCCACTTTAACCTTTTGCCTAGGGCCCCACTTTGCCTTAAACCGGCCCTGCACACAACCCACGTACAGTAGATGGCAGCATCCAGCCCTGAGCATGGAGACTCTAGGCAGGCGAGGGGTGGTGGATTTAGACGAGTGGGTTGGGCACACACGTAGTCAGGTGACTGACAGTAGAAATAGTGAAGGGGAGGAGGAAGGAGTCAGTAGGCCAGAGTGAGCCGAGCAGACAAGACCAAGAGTAGGCCAGAGTGAGCCGACCAGAAAAGACACAGATCAGCAGCAGGCTGAGGAGCACGGCACAGGCCGAGAAACAGCAGCAGGCCGAGATAAGCTGAGCAGGTGTAGGGCTCACACGTCCTGGGAGAGTGAGGTGTAGGAGCGCAGAATCTGTACTGAGCCAGTGCGAGCCGGAGGAGAGAGAAAGCCCGTCCGAAGCAAGATCCCAAGGAGTGTGAGAGGACAAAGAGGGACAGTGAGCCCTAGACTTACAGCCGAGATGACCGACTGCAGGCAGAGTAGCCCTCCTATGACACTGGAAGACACGGGAGAGAGAGCCTGGTAGAGCCTCACACCGGAGGACTGCTGGAGGCTGTGCTGAGTAGAGTGTCGGCTCTAGAGGGGACTGTAGTTTCACCCGGCATCCCCAGACCACCGACGGGGCACCACAGCTACACGATAGGGTCCCTACCCGAAGGACAGGCAGCTCAGTGACAAACAGGAGGACTCACAGGGGCCCGAGTCACCACCATACTGTCCGGAGACGCACACCAAGCGAACACAGACGCAGAGAGTTAACAGCCCGGAAAGGACACAGAGACAGTGTGAGGGGTCACAGAGAGAGAGGCCTGGCTGCAGAGAGTAAAGGGAACCCGGATAGGAGAGCAAGCCCGTGTACTGAGACTTGAACTGAGACTTGTAAGAACTCTAACTGAATTGTGAACTGTGCTGAAGAGCTTTGAAAGTAAACACGGAGAACCCTGAATACGTTTCCCCTGTGTGTCTCTGCCTGCGAACTATTCCCTCCATACTGGATTATAACAGCCGCAACCTGCAGAGCCACAGCCTGTCAGCTCCAGCACCGAGGAAGGATCCCTGCCGCATATGGCTAGTAAGTGAATTGCACTCAGCATCAAGCCTATACACTACATCATAGACTTTAACCATCACTGCCCCGGGGAATACAGTTCTACCCACTGGAACTATTCCATCTACGCTGCCATTACATCATCCCCGGAGGTTCTGCAGCAGCGGTGGCCCCATCACTGGCTGCACATAGTGGGTGGCGTCACAACTGACAATCCCCTGTAAATATCCCCTTTTATTTGCCAGCCCGGGACACGGTCCGGACCAGGACCACCCGTGACTTTCCCCGTAGCAGACCCGGTCCGGTACTAAGTACCCTTGTCCCAGTGGGCTCGACAATAGTGAATGCAGCTCTTGAACACAACACAGGAGGCAAAGACTTTCACACCGATACCTCATGCTGCTCTTAAAGACAAACAACATACACAGCAGCATCCAGCAATGTCAACGCCATCTAAGCGCGTGACAGTACCCCCTATTTTAAGAGAGGCATCCAGGCTCGACTACAGACACATCCGAAATAAGTCCACATCCACGAGCTATGAAAGACGTTATGGGTTGCCAAATCTGGGGGTAAGTCAAGTTGGTACAGCACAGGATTGTAAATGGTCGATATCCGAAAGGTCCTACAACCCTGAAATTCGGATTCCCAGTATCACGCCTCCACCTGACGTGCTTGGACAACACCGACAAATACTCATTCACTCTTAGGTCTGGACCTGTACGTTTATTTCCACACATGCGGACACAGACAGTGGGTACAATCTTAGGTAGGCAAGTACCAGGCCCATCTCTCTAGACAACAGGACTCCCTCCTTTGGGATGCACCGTAGAAACAACCACCCTTCACCCACTGCTCCTCTTCCTAGGACGACACCCAGAGGCACCAGGAGTCGGGAGCCGGTGTTTACTCCACCCCACCCCCAGGCAAACTTCTAACCTCCTTGAGCAAAGAATTTGGTGTAGCCATCACCAGCACGGCGGAGATGGAAGTACCCCAGCAAGTACCCTCACAGGCAGTATCCCAACAAACCACCTCCCATGCCCGCCAGTCATTTACCGGGTTGTGTTTTCTCAGCCAAGGAAGACTCAAGACAATGGTGGTTGGTAAATTTTCCAAAATGTAACAAGAGAGGAACTCCTGGTGATGAGTTCCTATGCTCAAGTTTACATTATGCACCACTTGGGATAATACCTTCTGGCTGAGCGGAGCTGAGTCAATGGCGGAGATAGGAATGGGTCTCACTAAGGCACTACAGACGAAGCCATGAGTCTGTGCAAAGCAAGAATCCATAAGAACGACACCCACTCCACTATCAACTAACACCAGTACGGTCACCGTTTTTCCATCTACCAGCACTTTGGCAGACAGTGTGAAAGGAGTCTTTAAAAAAAAAAGAGAAGTAAACTATCTGGTCATCTCCTTCCGAATGACATGAGGGAGGCTGCGTCTGAGACTGCGTATTGTTCCTGGAGCGATGTGGACAAACTTTGATAAAATGATCAGCTTGTCCACAATAAAAACAAGCTCCGCCCACTTGATGAACTGCAACTACAGGGGGTTTAACACGAGGGCCTACTGCCCCCAACTCCATAGGTTCATCACGTGGAGCCTCCTCAACAGGGATAGCCACGGGGACAAAGTTGGTCTCGGTCTCTCCCTCAGACGTCTGTCTACCCTGATGGCTAGGGACATTGCAGCCTCCAATGACTCAGGTGCGATGGACTGAACTAGGGTGTCTTGCAGTCTAGCTGACAAATCCAGACAGAACTGACTCCTGATGGCAGGGTGTAAGTCACCCACCTCCAAAACTCTGAGCAGTACTCCTCCACTGCTCATGACCCTTGCTTGAGTTTATGGAGGTTTGACTCAGCAAAAAACTCGTCCACTGACCGCAGCAAAGGTGAGTTTTTCGGGAGGGAGAAGGCCCAGGTCTGGGGATCTCCCTTAAGAAGGGAGATTATAATCCCCACCCGTGTTCCTCGCTCCCAGATGAACAGGGCCGAAGACTGAAATAAAGATTACAGGCCTCTTTAAACACCAAGAATTTATCTCTTCCCCCAGAAAACCTATCTGGAAGAGATACAGTTAGGGCCAGAAATATTTGGACAGTGACACAAGCTTTGTTATTTTAGCTGTTTAAAAAAACACGTTCAGAAATACAATTATATATATAATATGGGCTGAAAGTGCACACTCCCAGCTGCAATATGAGAGTTTCCACATCCAAATCGGAGAAAGGGTTTAGGAATCATAGCTCTGTAATGCATAGCCTCCTCTTTTTCAAGGGACCAAAAGTAATTGGACAATGGACTCTAAGGGCTGCAATTAACTCTGAAGGCGTCTCCCTCGTTAACCTGTAATCAATGAAGTAGTTAAAAGGTCAGGGGTGGATTCCAGGAGTGTGGTTTTGCATTTGGAAGCTGTTGCTGTGACCAGACAACATGTGGTCAAAGGAACTCTCAATTGAGGTGAAGCAGAACATCCTGAGGCTGAAAAAAAAGAAAAAATCCATCAGAGAGATAGCAGACATGCTTGGAGTAGCAAAATCAACAGTTGGGTACATTCTGAGAAAAAAGGAATTGACTGGTGAGCTTGGGAACTCTAAAAGGCCTGGGCGTCCACGGATGACAACAGTGGTGGATGATCGCCGCATACTTTATTTGGTGAAGAAGAACCCGTTCACAACATCAACTGAAGTCCAGAACACTCTCAGTGAAGTAGGTGTATCTGTCTCTAAGTCAACAGTAAAGAGAAGACTCCATGACAGTAAATACAAAGGATTCACATCCAGATGCAAACCATTCATCAATTCCAAAAATAGACAGGCCAGAGTTAAATTTGCTGAAAAACACCTCAAGAAGCCAGCTCAGTTCTGGAAAAGTATTCTATGGACAGATGAGACAAAGATCAACCAGTACCAGAATGATGGGAAGAAAAAAATTTGGAGAAGAAAGGAAACGGCACATGATCCAAGGCACACCACATCCTCTGTAAAACATGGTGGAGGCAACGTGATGGCATGGGCATGCATGGCTTTCAATGGTACTGGGTCACTTGTGTTTATTGATGACATAACAGCAGACAAGAGTAGCCGAATGAATTCTGAAGTGTACCGGGATATACTTTCAGCCCAGATTCAGCCAAATGCTGCAAAGTTGATTGGACGGCGCTTCATAGTACAGATGGACAATGACCCCAAGCATACAGCCAAAGCTACCCTGGAGTTCATGAGTGCAAAAAAGTGGAACATTCTGCAATGGCCAAGTCAATCACCAGATCTTAACCCAATTGAGCATGCATTTCACTTGCTCAAATCCAGACTTAAGAAGGAAAGACCCACAAACAAGCAAGACCTGAAGGCTGCGGCTGTAAAGGCCTGGCAGAGCATTAAGAAGGAGGAAACCCAGCGTTTGGTGATGTCCATGGGTTCCAGACTTAAGGCAGTGATTGCCTCCAAAGGATTCGCCACAAAATATTGAAAATAAAAATATTTTGTTTGGGTTATGTTTATTTGTCCAATTACTTTTGACCTCCTAAAATGTGGAGTGTTTGTAAAGAAATGTGTACAATTCCTACATTTTCTATCAGATATTTTTGTTCAACCCTTCAAATTAAACGTTACAATCTGCACTTGAATTCTGTTGTAGAGGTTTCATTTCAAATCCAATGTGGTGGCATGCAGAGCCCAACTTGCGAAAATTGTGTCACTGTCCAAATATTTCTGTCCCTAACTGTATCTTGGGTTCAGGTATGGCCTGGGTGTGAACTGAGGCCAGATACCCCACAACCTGCTGCAGCTGCTGCACTACCTGCATCCTCAGACCAGTGACCTCTGCTGAGATGGTTAGCATCAGTTGTGAAAAGGCATCTGCAGAGAATGTTTGAGACATAATGGCTCAGAGACAAAAATGGTAATGGGCTGCTGATAATGTCATGCTTGGGAGGTAAGGGAATCAGGTAAGGCTAGCTTCACACCACCATTTTGTGCTGTCAGGTTCTGTCCGCTGTTTTGCAGGCAGCACCAGGCAGAACCTAACAGCTCCGGACAAAACAGAACTGGAGGGCAAACATGCCCTCCAATCCTGTTTTCTGCCGGAATAAGTGGCTGCCACTGTCCAAGTGCTGAAATTTCAGCATAGCGGCTGGAGGGAGCTCTCCAGATGCTGAAATTTCAGCCGGGTTGCTCTCCAGGTGCTAAAATTCAGTGGCGGCTGCTTTTAGCAGCCGCCGCGCTTTCACCCCCCGGTCCGATTTTTTTGTCGGATCCAGCGCCCATAGACTCCTATGCTACGGGTGCCAGATCCGGGAGGATCCAGGAAAATCCGATTTTGTCCGATTTTTGTCCCGGACACAAAAAATTCTGTAAGCTCCGATTTTGTGTCTCCGACAAAAGACGAAGTCTGCTGGATCCTCCCGGACAGCACAAAACCGGATTGCAAATCACTGCCATCCGGCCCCATAGGGGAACAATAGGGGCAAAACTGGACAGCCCTGGATGCAAAAAATCATGGTGTGAAGCCGGCCTAACAGGTAGGTGTTATGAGCGAAGGGATCAGGAGGAGCTAATTTGTCCCTTACCCTGGGGGTCCCTAGATTGCCCTGCTCTCTGAGGTACCTCTAATGGTACCTTTACACGCCGCTACCAAAAGGTAGAAACCGGCAGGTATCGGAGACAATTGTACCTTTTACCTTCAAAACACCGCGAAGTGGCGGCGTGTAATTCAGGTTGTACCTTCCTGTCTCTTTGGATACCTGTCTTTCAGCCGTGCTGAAAAACAAGCAGGTGTAACCCCTATCGTGGCGGAGTGTAATCGGGGCACAGGCACGATATTTGAGTTACCTGGGGCATGCTACAGCGTCATGTATACCACGTCCCATCAGCTATCATTGGTGGGGAATACTGTGTACTCATTGGCTATCCCTGCACAGGGCGGCATATTCAACGAGCTGACCAGTCACAATACACATTTGCTATAGCGTCATGTATTAGGCATCCTCCCTGCGCTGGCTGGCCAATCATGATGTTATTGCATTGTCCAATCACCGTACGAGTGTCGCGTAATACACTACACTATCACGCCTATGTAGTTACGGCGCCCAATATGTACGCCCTTATTCCCTTGTTGTAGCGGCGTGCAAATCAGGGAAGGTGCTCCACAGAAGGTAACCTGCGGCACCCATCGGCACTTCCAGGGAACGAAAATACCTTCTGTGGAGCACCTTGTGGCGGCGTGTATTTGCGGTATCAGGTACCGTTAGCAACCGTTGAAAACACGCACGTGCACGTGCGGTGCCTACCTGTTGCTACCCTCGGTAGCGGCGTGTAAAGGTACCATAATGGTGAGGAGGTCCGAGTCTCTGCCCTATTTCCTGGCTACTGAATAGCCCTAGGCTGAGGGCCCCTACCTCTACCCATGGATCCGGGATCACAGCTACTCCCAAGGAAAGACTTCATCCCAGGGTCATTCCATGTCAAGTGATCCAAAAATGAATATTTTTTTTCCCTGACGTCCTCAGATTTTTAAAAAAATTTTTCTATCTGAAGAACAACTTTATCTAATTACAAAAAAAAGTTTTGAATTTTTTTCTTTATCTGTTAATTTTTTACAGATTTTTAAAGTTTTAAAAAAGTGCGAATTTTGGCCTGGTATGGCTTTACATTTTCTATCATATCTCGGGCTAGAAATAAGATAGAGAAACAAAATAAACACCAATCTACTCAGAACTGTCCAGGCTTTCATCAGATATGTCACAAGAGGATATTTGTTAATATTTTACCCATGTGATCGCAAGCGCAAAACTTTAAAACGCATTTCCGAAAAATCGGCGCGCTTTAAATATTTCAAAAACTGCCCATGTGTCTGCTATGCTCTTAGCCACATCTGTACCAAATTTCAAGTTGGGATCGCAATGGGATCATATTTTAACATATTTTACTAGTAAGAGCGTCAATGGGTCATTCCATATCAAGTGATCTAAATATAAATATTTTTTTTTACCTGACGTCTTTAGATTTTTTTTTTTTTTTTCCTTTATGAAGTACTACTTTAGTTAATTACAAATTAAAAGTTTGGAATTTTTTTCTTCATCAGTTAATTTTTTACAGATTTTTAAAGTTTAAAAAAAGGGTGAATTTTGGCCTGGTACGACTTTACATTTTTTTATCTCAGGCTACAAATAAGATAATGAAGTGGGAGAGGCGTCATTTTACTCAGAACAGTAACAGCTTTCATTTGAGATGTTACAAGACTATGTTTCTTTATATCAAATTCAAACTATTGACGGGCAATTGTGAAAAAATGACTGATTGTGTTCTTGGTGACTTTTGAATTGACACTATAATAGTTAAATATTTTGCACTTAGGTCCAATGAATGCGTCCATGGGGGTCAAGCTGGGACAGAGTCATCACAAATTAGCCTTATTTGCAGATGACCTGCTACTTTACATCTCCCAGCCCCTGGTCTCCATCCCTTCGGTCTTAATGGAGTTTGAACGGTTCGGACAATTGAGCAACTTTAAAGTGAATTGCTCCAAAACCGAGGCACTCAATATTTCTTTGCCTGGAGAATTGGTTTCTCATCTATCTAAACAGTTCCCATTTAAATGGAAAGTAGAAGCCATTAAGTACTTGGGAGTCCTTATACCAAAAGATCTTAAACAAATATTCAATTTAACCCCTTCACGACCCTTGGCCCACCGTTTGGGCCATGAAAACAAAGTCATTCCCGACCCTTGGCCCAGGGGGTGGGCCATGGAATGAACGGGCTACTGCAGGCCGAGTGAGGGTCTCACTGACCTGTCACTCGGCCTGCAGGTACATGGGGAGATGTACTACACCCCAGGGGGGGTCGATTTGCCCCCACCCCTACCCCCCCGGCTACAGGCGCGGTGATTGGCACTCAAAAGTGAAAGTGAAAATCACCGCGCCTGTCATGATTCCCTGCCTGCTCCTGCTCTCCCTACCCTCCGATCTGCTCGCCTGTCATACTGTAAGTGCCCCCCTGTCCCCCACCTCTCTATTCTGCCCCCTCTTCATCTTTCTTACCACCCCCCCCCCCCGCTTCCTGTCCCTGCGCCCGCTTCCTGTCCCTGCCGCGGGCTTCCTCTTCCTGCCGCCCGCCTCCTCCTGACTGCCCCCGCTTCCTCTAAGTGCCCCCCCATCTCCTGTCACCCCCCCTCTTCCCCCTGCCTGCCCCCCCCGATCACCGGAGCGGCGATCGCCTCTCCCACTCACCCCTCCGGCGATCGCGCTCCATCCTGCTGCACGGCTGCGTCCCGCTCCTCCTCCTCTTCTCTCCGGCCGCGATCTGACAGCTCTGTGCTGGAGCTGTCAGATGACTTCTACAGCTAGATCCTGAGGATCCAGCTGTAGGAAGTGATCTGACAGATCCAGCACAGTGATCCACAGTGACCATTATGTGATCACTGTGGATCACTGTACTGGATCTGTCAGATCACTTTCTACAGCTGGATCCTGAGGATCCAGCTGTAGGAGGTGATCTGACAGATCCAGCACAGTGATCCACAGTGACCATTATGTGATCACTGTGGATCACTGTACTGGATCTGTCAGATCACTTTCTACAGCTGGATCCTGAGGATCCAGCTGTAGGAGGTGATCTGACAGATCCAGCACAGTGATCCACAGTGACCATTATGTGATCACTGTGGATCACTGTACTGGATCTGTCAGATCACTTTCTACAGCTGGATCCTGAGGATCCAGCTGTAGGAAGTGATCTGACAGATCCAGCACAGTGTTCCACAGTGACCATTATGTGATCACTGTGGATCACTGTACTGGATCTGTCAGATCACTTTCTACAGCTGGATTCTGAGGATCTAGCTGCAGAAAGTGATCTGACACCCCGGGCGCAGTGACCCATTATGTGCATCACTGCGCCTGGGCTGCCAGATCGCTTTCCGCAGCTCGATCCCCATGCATAGGGATCGAGCTGCAGGAAGCTATCTAACAGCCCGGGCGCAGTGATGCACATAGTGGGTCACTGCGCCCAGGCTCTTAGATCGCTGCTCTGCAGCCCGATCTCCCTGCATGGGCATCGAGCTGCAGAAAGCAATCTGACAGCCCGGACGCAGTGATGCACATAGTGGGTCAATGCGCCTGTGCTGCCAGATCGCTTTCCGCAGCTCGATCCCCATGCATGGGGATCGAGCTGCGGAAAGCGATCTGGCAGCCCAGGCGCAGTGATGCACATAGTGGGTCACTGCGCCCAGGCTCTTAGATCGCTGCTCTGCAGCCCGATCTCCCTGCATGGGCATCGAGCTGCAGAAAGCAATCTGACAGCCCGGACGCAGTGATGCACATAGTGGGTCAATGCGCCTGTGCTGCCAGATCGCTTTCCGCAGCTCGATCCCCATGCATGGGGATCGAGCTGCGGAAAGTGATCTGGCAGCCCAGGCGCAGTGATGCACATAATGGGTCACTGCGCCCGGGGTGTCAGATCACTTTCTGCTGCTCGATCACCATGCTGGCGGATCGGGCTCCAGAGTAGCGATCTGAAAGCAAAGGTGATCGAGCGTCGTGGGACCTTCGTTATGGACTACGTCGGAGCGATCGAGCGTCGTGGGACCTTCGTTGTGGACTACGTCGGATCTTTTTATAATAAAGATGGAGTCCGAATTGTGTCTGTTTTTTTTTCAAATAAAAAGATTTTTCTCTGTGTGTATTTATTGACTATTTACCGTACTAGAGATTCCTAATGGCGGGTCTAACATTGGCCCTATATTATGAATCTCGGGCTTAGTGCCAGCTGCCAATAAAAAGCTGGCATTAACCCCTTTATTACCCAGTTAGCCACCGGCACCAGGGCAACTGGAAGAGCGTGGGTACAGCGCCAGAAAATGGCGCTTCAATGAATGCGCCATTTTCTGGGGCGGCTGCGGGCTGCAATTCGCAGCATGGGGGGCCCAGAACGCTTGGGCCTCTCTATGCTGAGGATTCCAGCCCCCAGCTGCCTAGTTGTACCTGGCTGGACCAAAAATATGGCGGAGCCCCACGTAATTTTTTTTTCTAGAATTAGTTCTAGAAATGTAAAAAAAATGGGCTTCGCTGTATTTTTGGTTCCAGCCAGGTATGACGAGGCAGCTGGGGGTGGGTGGCAGTCCGTAGCTGCCAAGTTGTACCTGGCTGGACCAAAAATATGGCGGAGCCCTATGTCATTTTTTTTCTAGAAATAATTCTAGAAATAAAATAAAAATAGGCTTCGCTGTATTTTTGGTTCCAGCCAGGTATGACGAGGCAGCTGGGGGCTGGTGGCAGTCCGTAGCTGCCAAGTTGTACCTGGCTGGACCAAAAATATGGCGGAGCCCTATGTCATTTTTTTTCTAGAAATAATTCTAGAAATAAAAAAAAAATAGGCTTCGCTGTATTTTTGGTTCCAGCCAGGTATGACGAGGCAGCTGGGGGCTGGTGGCAGTCCGTAGCTGCCAAGTTGTACCTGGCTGGACCAAAAATATGGCGGAGCCCTATGTCATTTTTTTTCTAAAAATAATTCTAGAAATAAAATAAAAATAGGCTTCGCTGTATTTTTGGTTCCAGCCAGGTATGACGAGGCAGCTGGGGGCTGGTGGCAGTCCGTAGCTGCCAAGTTGTACCTGGCTGGACCAAAAATATGGCGGAGCCCCATGGGTCCCCTATGCTGCGAATTGCAACTACTAGACTAGTTTTTTTTTTTCACAAAAAGTTTCTTTATTCATTTATACGTCTCAATTTGTGAAGCACATGGTGGTTCAAAGTGCTCACTGTGCATCTAGATATGTTCCCTGGGGGGTCTAGTTTCCAAAATGGGGTCACTTGTGGGGGAGCTCCAATGTTTAGGCACACAGGGGCTCTCCATACGCGACCTGGTGTCCGCTAACAATTCCAATTGTTGGCAAACACCAGGTTGCGTATGGAGAGCCCCTGTGTGTCTACACATTGGAGCTCCCCCACAAGTGACCCCATTTTGGAAACTAGACCCCCCAAGGAACGTATCTAGATGCATAGTGAGCACTTTGAACCCCCAAGTGCTTCACAAATTGATCCATAAAAATAAAAAAGTACTTTTTTTTCCACAAAAAATTATTTTTTCATTTTTACAGATCAATTTGTGAAGCACCTGGAGGTTCAAAGTGCACACTATGCATCTAGATACATTCCTTGGGGGGTCTAGTTTCCAAAATGGGGTCACTTGTGGGGGAGCTCTAATGTTTAGTCACACAGACGCTCTCCATACGCAACATGGTGTCCGCTAACAATTCCAATTGTTAGCGGACACCATGTCGCACATGGAGAGCCCCTGTGTGCCTAAACATTAGAACTCCCCCACAAGTGACCCCATTTTGGAAACTAGACCCCCCAGGGAACTTATCTAGATGGATAGTGAGCATATTGACCCCCCCAGGTGCTTCACAAATTAATGGAAAAAATTTTTTTTTGCGGAAAACAAGTACTTTTTCATTTTTACAGATCAATTTGTGAAGCACCTGGGGGTTCAAAGTGCTCACTATGCATCTAGATACGTTCCCTGGGGGGTCTAGTTTCCAAAATGGGGTCACTTGTGGGGGAGCTCCAATGTTTAGGCACACAGGGGCTCTCCAAACGCGACATGGTGTCCGTTAACAATTTGAATGGAAATCAGCTCAAATTGTTAGCGGACATCATGTCAAATTTGGAGAGCCCCTGTGTGCCTAAACATTGGAGCTCCCCTACAAGTGACCCCATTTTGGAAACTAGACCCCCCAGGGAACTTATCAAGATGGGTGGTGAGCATTTTGAACACCCCAGTGCTTCACAAATTAATCTGTAAAAATGAAAAAAGAAAATTTGTGTGGAAATAAAAGTACTTTTTCATTTTTACGGATGAATTTGTGAAGCACCTTGGGGTTCACAGTGCTCACTATGCATCTAGATACGTTCCCTGGGGGTCTAGTTTCCAAAATGGGGTCACTTGTGGGGAAGCCCCAATGTTTAGGCACACAGGGGCTCACCAAACGCAATATGGTGACAGCTAACAATTTGAGCTGATTTTTATTCAAATTGTGAGCGGACACCATGTCGCGTTTGGAGAGCCCCTGTGCGTCTCCACATTGGAGCTCCCCACAAGTGACCCCATTTTGGAAACTAGACCCCCCAGGGAACATATCTAGATGGGTAGTGAGCATATTGAACCCCCAGGTGCTTCACAAATTCATGAAAAAAAAAGATTTTTGCGGAAAAAAAGTACTTTTTCATTTTTACAGATTAATTTGTGAAGCACCTGGGGGTTGAAAGTGCTCACTATGCATCAATATACGTTCCCTTGGGGGTCTAGTTTCCAAAATGGGGTCACTTGTGGAGGAGCTCCAATGTGGAGACGCACAGGGGCTCTCCAAACGTAACATGGTGTCCGCTAACAATTTGAGCTCATTTTGCATTCAAATTGTTAGCGGACACCATGTCGCGTTTGGAGAGCCCCTGTGCATCTCCACATTGGAGCTCCCCCACAAGTGACCCCATTTTGGAAACTAGACCCCCAAAGGAACGTATCTAGTTGCATAGTGAGCACTTTCAACCCCCAGGTGCTTCACAAATTGATCCATAATAATGAAAAAAGAAAATTTTTGTGGAAAAAAAAGTGCTTTTTCATTGTTATGGATGAATTTGTGAAGCACCTGGGGGTTCAAGGTGCTCACTATGCATCTAGATACGTTCCTTGGGGGGTCTAGTTTCCAAAATGGGGTCACTTGTGGGGGAGCCCCAATGTTTAGGCACACAGGGGCTCACTAAACACAACATGGTTACAGCTAACAATTTGAGCTGATTTTTATTCAAATTGTTAGCAGACACCATGTCGTGTTTGGAGAGCCCCTGTGTGCCTAAACATTGAAGCTCCCCCACAAGTGACCCCATTTTGGAAACTAGACCCCCCAGGGAACATATCTAGATGGGTAGTGAGCATATTGAACCCCCAGGTGCTTTACAAATTGATCTGTGAAAATGAAATAGTACTTTTTTTTTCACAAAAATTTTCTTTTAGCCTAAATTTTTTCGTTTTCACATGGCAACAGCATAAAATTCATCCTAACATTTGTTGGGCAATTTCTCCTGAGTACACCGATACCTCATATGTGGTCATAAACCACTGTTTGGGCACACGGCAGGGGTCAGAAGGGAAGGAGCGCAATTTCACTTTTTGAATGGAAAATTAGCTCCAAAATTCAAATTGCGCTCCTTCCCTTCTGAGCCCTGCCGTGCGCCCAAACAGTGGTTTATGACCACATATGAGGTATCGATGTACTCGGGAGAATTTGCACAACACATTTTAAGATCCATTTTATCCTGTTGCCCATGTGAAAATGAAAGAATTGAGGCTAAAAGAACATTTTTGATAAAAAAATTAAAATATCCATTTTTTGTTTCCACTTTGCCTTAGTTCCTGTGAAGCACCTGAAGGGTTAATAATATTCTTGAATGTAGTTTTGAGTAGCTTGAGGGGTGCAGTTTTTGGAATGGTGTCACTTTTGGGTGTTTTCTGTCATGTACACCCCTCAAAAGGACTTCAAATGTGATGTGGTCACTAAAAAAAATGGTTTTGTAAATTTTGGCTGAAAAATGAAAAATTGCTCATGAACTTTGAACCCTTATAACGTTCTAACAAAAAATTTTTTTTTTTCCAAAATTGTGCTGATGTGAAGTAGACATGTGGGAAATATTATTTAATAACTTTTTTCTGTCACATATCTCTCTTGTTTATCAGAAAAAAAAATTAAAAATGTGAAAATTGTGAAATTTTCAAAATTTTTGCCATATTTTTGATTTTTTCACAAATAAACGCAAAAATTATCGACTTAAATTTAATACTAGCATGAAGCCCAATATGTCACGAAAAAACAATCTCAGAATCGCTAGGATCGGTTGAAGCGTTCCCGAGTTATAACCTCATAAAGGGAGAGTGGTCAGAATTGCAAAAAAGGCCAAGGTCTTTAGGGTCAAAATAGGCTGGGTCTTGAAGGGGTTAAATTATCAACCCCTTTTGACTAACGCGGAATCGGCATTTACCTCCTATAGACAATTAAAGCTATCCTGGTTCGGGAGAATAAACGTAGTCAAGATGGATGTCTTGCCCCGACTCTTATATACTTTTCAGACAGTTCCTGTTCTATTGGATATAGGTTTCCTCTCCAAAATGCAATCTATGATCCTTAGATTTGTCTGGGGGGGCAACAGGTCCAGATTGCGAATGAATATCCTATCCTTGCCCGAGACCAGAGGAGGGGTTGGACTACCCAACATACGAGCGTACTTTGAGGCTTCCTCTCTTGTTAGAGCTCTAGATTGGCATTATCATGCGTCCTCCAAGAAATGGGTAGGGGTGGAGCAAGAGGGTTTGGGGATTCCGCTGAAACACCTGCTTTGGATTTCCCCTAAAGACTCCACAGACCTAGTACCTTTGACAGACATGACCAGAAACACCTTGAAGGTATGGCACCTAGTGACGAAAACCCTTCGCTTAAACGACAGACTTAGCCCTTTGACTCCCCTTTTTTCCAACCCATCTTTCCCACCCAGATTTGACAGGCAGAGATTTTTATGTTGGCGGATTGTGGATGACACCCGAGTAGGACAGACTCTGTCCAGTGGTGGTTTGCCCCCGATGGCAGAGCTACAACTCAAAGAACCTACGAGACCTCTTAAGTGATTCGAATTTCTCCAATACAGAGCATAATTATATTCAGCTGACCACTCTTGCAGGGTAAGATTGACGCCCAACGTATTGGAGAGGTTATTCCAACTGGAGGCTCCACCGAGGCGCAAAATATCAGTTCTATACCAGGCCTTAGGGTCCATGAGAGAGCAGGGCACCCTTTACTTCCAACGTGCTTGGGAGAGGGAATTGGGGTGTAGCATTTCAGAAGCTAATTGGCAGAAATGCTTTATATTTACTCACTCACTAGCTAGCGCTTGTTCTGCACAAGAAAGAAGCTATAAGCTGCTCACTAGATGGTACTTGTGCCCGACGACACTCCGGAACATGTTCCCTGGAACCCCTGATACCTGCTGGCGCTGTGGGGAAGAGAAGGGTACAATGATACACATTTGGTGGAGTTGTGGGGAAATCCGGCGGTTCTGGTCTGAGGTTTTCAATGCATACGCCCGGATAACAGGTAATCAAGCCGAATGCTGCCCAGAATCGGCAATGTTATCCATTTTTCCAGGTCCTATTGGGCTACAGAAGAGGGATATTCTCCGCTTTTGCATCTCGGCTGCTCGTGCTGTGATCCCGAGGTTCTGGAAATCAAGCCGGGCTCCATCTCTACTTGATTGGTTCAAAGAATTGATGGACACATATCGAATGGAGGAGCTCGCAGCTGATGCGTCGGGATCTCGGAACAAATTCTTAGGGATTTGGGTTGAATGGATTCTTTTTCACGACTCTACAGAATTTAGGAGTATCTTTTCCAGCACAGATAATATGGCTCGACCTCTGGCTGATGGGGAGCCAGTGGGATGAGTACCCTTTCTCCTTCCCATACCTCCCCCTTCCCCCCCCCCTCCTTTTTTTTCTTTTTTTTCTTACGTGGCTTTTCTTTCCCAGTATAACTTTTTCTAATGGTTTTTGTTTCTCTTCTCTCTCTCTTCTTTTCTATCCCTCTTTTCTTCCCATCTGATACATTCAGTCTAGGTATTTCCTTTCTACACCTATACCTTCAGAATTCTAGTGAACATTAGACAGGTATCGGAAACTCTGAGCTGTGAGTAGATCATTAATATTTCGGCCTTCCTTTCCGGTACACCAGTCGATAGACTATTCCAACTAGGCCTCAACGGGTAATGACCCACTTACGTGGTCAACCTGTTAGAAGGGGCCAAGTGATAAAAATCATTCTGCTGGGGCTGCTTGTCCCCTTGACATCAGAACATCTCAAAACCCTGAGAAAGGTTGTATACTTGAGTGTTTGGAATTATATTTAGATTGTAGTATATATTGCACCAGAGATAAGCGCAAAAGTAAATTTGCAGCTTATCTTAAAGTTACTAATAACTTTGTGAATTCTCTTTTTGTATATTTTATATGTCTCAAGATTTTGTTAAAAGATTGAATGTATGTCTTTCATATGTTTTTTCAAAATTTAATAAAAATGAGATTAACCATAGTTAAATATTTTAAAATATGATCCCATCACGATCCCAACTTGAAATTTGGTACAGATGTGGCTAAGAGCATAAAAGACACATGGGCAGTTTTGGAAAATTTTTATTAAAATGTTTTTTTCGGAAATGCGTTTCAAAATGTTGCGTTTGCATTCGCATAGGTAAAAAATTAAAATTAACAAATATACTCTTGTGACATATCTGGTGAAAGCCTGGACAGTTCTGAGTAGAATGGTGTTTATTTTGTTTCTCTATCTTATTTCTAGCCCGAGATAAAAAAATTTAAAGTCGTACCAGGCCAAAATTCACCCTTTTTTTAAACTTTAAAAATCTGTAAAAAATTAACTGATGAAGAAAAAAATTCCAAACTTTTAATTTGTAATTAACTAAAGTAGTACTTCATAAAGGAAAAAAAAAAAAAAAATCTAAAGACGTCAGGTAAAAAAAAATATTCATATTTAGATCACTTGATATGGAATGACCCATTGACGCTATTAATAGTAAAATATGTTAAAATATGATCCCATTGCGATCCCAACTTGAAATTTGGTACAGATGTGGCTAAGAGCACAGCAGACACATGGGCAGTTTTTGAAATATTTAAAGCGCGCCGATTTTTCGGAAATACGTTTTAAAGTTTTGCGCTTGCGATCACATGGGTAAAATATTAACAAAGATTCTCTTGTGACATATCTGGTGAAAGCCTGTATAGTTCTGAGTAGAATGGTGTTTATTTTGTCTCTCTATCTTATTCCTAGCCTGAGTTATGAGGAGAAACGTAAAGGCAGGCAACAGCGAAATTCACACTTTTTCCGAACTTTGAAAATCATTTAAAAAAAAAATTAATTTTTTAAAAAAATTTTCTCTTCACATTTTGCATTGTCTGACATGCTATTATCAAATAACAAAATCTCAAAAGAATTAAAAATATAGAGGTAATAATCATTGGTTCACTTGACATGGAATGACCCCCCAGCAGCTTAGCAACAGCACAGCACCAAAATTAAGAGCAAATAACTCTATCAGCAGCATCTGACAGAGTAGAGGGAAGGCTATTTAAAGCCAGGAGGAGGGGATTCCAGGTGAGTCACACATCAACCCCTCAACCAGCAACTGAACATAATAGTGAATGCAGCTCTGGAGCACAACACAGGAGGCAAAGACCTTCACACCAATACATACCTCATGCAGCTCTTAAAGCCAAACATACACAGTAGCATACAGCAATGTCAGGACCATCTAAGCGCGTGACACCTAGTCTTGGGATCGAGAGTGTGTTGGGTGTGTGTTTGGGGTGACTGGACTTAACGATCTAGTGGCGACCAGTCTGCAGTGGCACAACACTCCTTCTGAGCAAAGGATGTCATGTCCTCATGCTAGGACCAGGTTAGATGATACACAGAAACTCAAATATTTTTTTATAATAACATAGCAATAACAATTTTACAAAGAGTGCTTCTTCTTCCCGACACAGGAGGCTCGTGGCTTTAACTTTACATAACAAAAACAAGGCTATATATATATTTATATATATATATATATAGTGTAGGGGTATGGACGTAGAAACAAATTTGAAAACAAAGTGGAAAGTTAGTTCGCCGATTGTCTTTCACCTTAGTCTGTTTGTCTTCGAAAACCCACCACAAGAAAAACTCTAAAGCAAGCCCTGGGCATGGCGACATGGGCTAAACTGACGGGTGCTTTGGCCACGACAGTGGATTTTTGTGTGTTGCGGTCATAAGTGCAATTGTCTTTTCAAGTGCAAACAATTTAAATATACATGGTAATATTTACTTTATAAAAGCATACTATAAAACCAACAGGAAGCACACCGGAGTCATCTAACTATGTACACTATTTAGTCCTGAACAGCACAGTTCAAGATCAAATGTTCATATAACAAAGGGACACATAACAAGGTAACACATACACTCCTTCGAAAAGCTGAGGGAAACAAGGGAAAGCAAGTGTTCACACAAAGTCTACAAGTCTGTTGCCGTTCCGGCTTTTACTGTCACCGGTCCTGGCATTTGGTTAATCCTGAGTTCCTCGAGGTGACCGCCCACCAGAGTGGAGCCGTCGCTCTCGACCCTTCTGGCTCCCTTGGACAATTGCGTTCATCTGAGCCCTGGCAAGCCGTCTCTCCATCTCGGCGACCTCTGGGGTCATCAGGAACTCAGGAGTCCGCAGCGTAGTAGCTGGTTGCCCGATGGGTTTCCGACCTTGGAGTGGGCAGATCGTTGGCACATTGAGGCTACACGGCACACTGGGACATTGCGCGACCCTCTCAACCCCAGTACAGTGCCCTCCTTGGACCCGTGAGTTACTGTCCTTGTTGATTTCTCGGCCCTATCCAGGCTGTGCGGGGAATCCGCTTCCTCGTTCCCACGTGCTGGGCTCCTCCTGGTGCCACTTGCCGTGGCAGTTACAGTTCCCTGCCCACCAGAGTCGGCAACCCAGCGGGGGCATCCAGTCTGGGTCCAGTTGGTGCAACCGACCCTGATCTTTCTCCGGTGAACTTGGGGCAACCTCATTTGAAAAGGTGTGATCCAACTCTGGCATCTGGCTTTCCTCCGCAGAACCAGGAGAGTCCGCTCCGTCCACCCCGCGCTCCACCATCTTTGGTGACTCTGGAATTCTTAGCCTCCTGCCACTTTCTTTGCTGCTCCTCGTGTCTAGGTCTTTTTCTTCTCCATTCCTACATGGGTGTCTCCGTTTCTCACCGTCGTCAGCAGTCACACCCTTGGGCGGGGTTGTACAATCTTTGGGCCTGCCCTCCCGACTCTTGGATAGTGGAAGGGGTGTAGGCCATTTTTCGCGCCTTGTGCTGGTCTGGCTCATGATTGGGGGACTGTGGCACGCCCCTTTGCCAGCACATGTTTTCAGTCTTTTAGGGCCGCCATTGTTGAGGCCCAAAAAATACAGTCTGTAAGGCACACAAGACCGGGTATTACTGGGACGGTAGATTCTGTTTGTGATACCAAAAAGCTGACTCACCCCTGGCGGGGACCATGGGGTACTCAAACCGGGCCCTCTTGTCGTCATCTGGGGCTGTGGGATGTCACGGTGGCGTGACTCGGTCCGTGATGCCCTCGTCAGGTGATCAGATAAAAAGTGGAATTGGAAAAATTGATAAAAATAAAATAAAAGCAAAGATAAAGGTTTTGTCGTGATGCCACCCGTGGAATGTGGCCGGGATAGCCGCTGATGCAGTCAGGACCTCTGTGGATGATGGGAGTAGCAGCGAGGATGGTTAAGCTCTTAACGGGAAGAGCGGGTCCCTAGGGCAACCGTAAAGTCTATGGAGATGATAAGGGTAATGGTAGGCCAGTGGGGCTGTGCTGCTGACAGGATTAAAAGTTAGACTCAGGCAGGCTACTGCTGCCAGCTGGGCGAATCAATCTACCTCTCCTCAGGTGCGGAAATCACAGTCTTACATAGTGCTGAGCTTCAACCTGGTTTACTTCACTTTCTCGGCAGATGGTTACAAAACAGTGCAGTAGAGGCTCCGGTAGGTTCACAGCAGCCGGGACGGCTCGTCCAAATCACCCTCTTTCGTGTTCCTTTCATGGGCCTCTGTCCACACGCAAGCTCCGATCCAGATGGGATTTTGGTGGGTGACCTGCCTGGTACCCTAGCACTAGTATGGCGGCCTTCTTTTCGCTGCGCCAGAGGTTGGGTCTCGGGACATAAAGACCCCAAACCCCGCCGGTTTTTGTGCTTGAAGCATAGAGTGTCCTGGCCACCTCAGCAGATCCAGCACCTTGGTTTCTGCCCCAGTCCCTCAGCGTTCCCGCTAATTCGAGTATACAGATGGATTGCTCACTTTCCATGTCCATAGGACTCCTTCCATCTCTCACTATGGTCTGCAGCCCGGGACCTGGACAAGCCTCATGGTGGCACAGGCTGCTGGGTCCATGTCCTTCCAGTCCTGTTTATTGATGTTCTCGCCTCTTCTTCTGACTGAACTTGACTCCTCAACTTTACTTGGCTGACTGGCTTACTGCAGTTGGTGTTTTCTAGTTTTGTTTCCTCCCCCAACTGTGTCCTGTCCTAACTTCCCTACCCTTCACTTGTCTCCTCCTACCATACCGTTGCTGGGATCGAGAGTGTGTTGGGTGTGTGTTTGGGTTGACTGGACTTACCAATCCCGGTGGCTGCACCATCTAGTGGCAACCGGTCCGCAGGGGTGCCACAAATGCACATGTGGTGCCCCGTCAAGCAGACCTCAGAGAGGGGAACTGCACCCGTAAAAGAGGTGTAGTGCTCCAGCTGCAGGTGGACCTTAGAAGGGTAGGTGGAACCCATTTAGACACTCCCACATTAGCATACACGGTGGAAGGTTACCCAGGAGGGAATAAAACCACCTCTAGGGGGAACAAGGAGGGCTTTTGAGAGGTATTTGCCTCTAAGTCTTGGAGCTTAAGGTTGCTCAGCTGAGGGATCAGGGAGAGATGGAAGAAGGAGAGAGGGTCTGAAGGAGAAAAGAAGCTTTTCCAGGAGAGCAGCCAGTCTGAGAAAAAGGGGGCCATCGGCAGAGTCTCCCAGACAGCTTACCGGGTACCGGAACCCCCACCTGTGGGATACTTTAGGACCACAGAGAATCCGGAGTCCTGTGGAGTCTACAATTCTCCCGGGCACCAAAACCGACCACAAAGAGGATACCAGGCACCGCCAGAGGAACGAGCGGTCAGCCAGTAGAGGGTCACCCGACGGCGGTGAAGGTGAGGAAAGAGCTCTTCACAGGAACACTGCCCCAGAGGTCCAGCCCTACCTGTAGGGGACTTTGCCAACTAGCCGCATTACCATCCACCTCCAGCGGACTGTGGCGGCGCTGGTGACACATCACCAGAAGCTACAGGTGGCATCACGACAAACTGTATATATAATCCCCTGTACATATTCCCCTTTTTGAAGATATACCCAGGATACAAGATCAGGCGCGGCCACCGCTCCCCGTGACAACAGGATCTTTAACCCCTCGCAGTCTGATACCCGAGTACCCCAAAGCCTGGGCTAGACACACACTGTGCATGCTCCTTTTTGGCTGCTCTAGCCAACTGCCAGAAATAGTTTTTGGTTCTTTTGTCTAGCTAGTTTTAGCATTTAGTGCTATTGTTTCACCTCTTCTTATTTTTTTCAGAATCTTTTTATTACTTAGGATTTGTACTTGTTGCTCTCTCTCAGTTTTGACCCGGCTTCCAGACATAACTATCGCATCCTTTGATTTCGTCACTTGCCTTACTACCTTGCTTATCCCTGTTTGGCAAACATCCCACCTTTAGACTGCTGCTCATCTCTAGGTAGTTACCTCCTGAACTATGCCTTGAAGATGTCAGTCACACAGCTAAAGAGTTGTGGACAGCTATGCGGGCCAAGTTTGGCGGTCTCCTCTAAACCTGGAGCCAGGGAAAGCCATGTGCGATAATGGTGCAAACCTGTTGGCGGCCCTACGTCAGGCCAAACTTACACATGTGCTTTGCATGGCTCAGATCCTGAACTTGGTTATATAGCAATTCCAACGCCACAATCCCAGCCTGAATAAGCTGGCGCAGAGAAGCACAGTCACTGTGTGGTTACTTCTGCCGTTCGCACCCTGTGGCTCATTGAGTAGCATCGCTACGGAGGTCTTTCAGACAACTGGTTAACTAGCTTATAGGTGATGTGCCAACACTGTGAAATTTCACTGGTTAACTAGTTTATAGGCGAAGTACCAACAATGTGAAATATCACTCGCCACATATTACAGCAACTGTGGCAGCAGCGATGTGCCCTTTCGCAGTATCTTATCATGCATACAGTGAGTCAAAGAGAGCCAAATGTGGTGCAAATGATGCTTGCAGAGTGGGCACAGATCAAGGACCCCTGAACCCTTCTGCACAGTTTTGAAATAGCTACTAAAATCGGTAAAGGTGATAATGCCATCATCAGCATCACTCAGGCCGGTCATCTACATGCTGGAGCTAACTTAAAAAGTCTGCGGGCTAAGGTGGAGGTCCAAGGGAAAGAGGAGGATAGTAGAAGAGGATGCAGGAGAGATACCAATATCTTTAAGGTCCAAACTCTCATCGCACAGGCAGGTGGCATGGGAGGGTGGAGTAGAGCGACAGAGGGGGGCTCATGGTACCAGGAAAACTGTTAGTGAAGGTGCAGGAGCTGATAATCAAATGAAGGAAGATGAGGATGAAGAGGTGATGAACACAGAAAAGTCAGGAGATGTAGAAGAAATTATTTACCTTTCTATTGTTCGTAGTTGGCAGGAGAGGACGGAGGAAGCAAGCTCAATTGTTACTCCGCCACCAACACAATAAGGACTTGGGCCTCATGGATGTGTCAGACACATGAGCACCTTCTTGCTGCATTATCTGCAAAAAGATGCCCATACTGTTAGGATTCAAATTAGCGATGACCACTCGGTTGCCACACTTTTAGATCCATGGTACAAGAGTAAATTTAGCCAGATGCTTCCCGTCCTGGACAGGAACACATGCATGCTGAAGAATCAAAAAATTCTTGTAGACAATCTTAGGTCTGGTTTTCCCTAAATAGCAGTGAGGGACACAGTATGCATGTCAGATCTACACTGCCAACCCTGCAAATATCGAGTCATCATCGCAGACACATTAGCGGCAAATTAACTGTCAGAAGCAATTTCTGGAGGTTGTTTGACCAATTCTTTAACCCTTCCCATCTACCAGAAGAACTGAGTACATCTGACACATAGTGAACAGGAGTATCTAGAGCTCAAGATCCATGCCATCAGTGGGGGGTTGGACCCTTTTGAATTTTGGGCTTCACAAATGGAAGAGTAGCTTGAGCTTGCCAGTCATGCCTTTGAAGGTTTCATCATGCCCAGCAGCCAGCATTGTCTCAGAACGTATCTTCAGCGCTGCTGGTGGTGTCCTGATGGATAAAGCGCATCCGACTGTCCCCTGAATGTGAGACCACCTAACTTTCATCAAGATGAGCAAGTCATGAATCCCAAGGACTTTTCCACCCCAGTGGCAGACTTGGCAGATTGATTCTCCCATTGTACAATACTTATCCTGGGTCAATTAATGCCACTTTCGTGGTGCCTGGCCTTGATTTTTTTGAAAGGTTGAGACTCTTCTTGGGTCACTTTTTTGTATGCTTCCTGAATTTAGCAGGGCAATCTCAGCATGATGCCTACATCTGTCTTACTTCCCTATGTTCCTTGATAAATTTTTAATCTCCAAATGCTGTGCCATGCATGCAGGCTGCGTCACTATACAATTGTTATTCTAGGTCAGTTGATGCCACTTTTGTGGAGTCTAACCGTAATTTTTTGAAAGCTGGAGACTCTTCTTGGGGTCACGTTGTTGTGTGTTTGCTAAATGTAGCAGGGCTCTCTTTTTGCTAAATTTAGCAGGGGTGCCTACACCTGTCCCTCATCCACCTGTTCCTGATCCTGATGTTGAAGGTTGAAATGCTGAACCAGGCCTTTTCCCAGGTATCCATAGTGCACCTTGATAAAAATTTTAAATTCAGGGAATAGATGACACTTTTCCTGGTGTTTTACCATAATCTGAGCTGCTTTGGCAGCTTTTGTGCCTCCCTGAAGAAGTTTTCTATGCCTTTGCTTTTTCCGCCAATTAAATTCTATGGGGTTAGGAGATTCGGCAAACTATTCAGCGAATTATTCGGCAAACTTCTGAAAGTTTGTTGAACCGAACCAAACTTCAAAAGGTTTGCTCATTTCTAGACCTACATACCCATATAGACGGCTTAGGAGGATCGATCCTACAGACAGAATCCCTTAAGGTACCATTACACACAGAGATATGTTGCTTGCAACTCACTGGTTGCAGTGAAATCATGGACACATTGTTCTATTTGTACACGGCAACAAAATGGAACAATGTGTCCATGATTTCACTGCAACCAGTGAGTTGCAAGCAATATATCTCTGTGTGTAACGGTACCTTTAACGTGACCTAACTTTTCTGTTGGGATTGTCTTAATTGCTTGGTAAAATATCTGGTGCCTTTGGTCCTGAAGTTGATCCTGGTTCATTTGTTTGATGAAACATTTACTGCGAAACACATCTTTATTTTCTTTAGATTTTGCTTAGCTGTAGTGTATCACTAAAAAAAATGGATGTGCAAACCTTATTTTTTTCTACAGTATTTTGAAATAAAAAAATATGGCCTCATACTTTCTGTTCCTCTCACATACGTATTGAGGATCGTCATTCATAATTATGTATTGCGATGTACAATACAAAATAATATTGTGGTACTTTGTTAGCCAGAAAAATCGATGTAAATACTTACGGTATGTTCCAAAAAAAAAGGGTAGGAAAAAAGTATTTAAGGAGTGATACCTTTGTTGGCTAACCAGAGAAATTATGGTATATTTGAAGCTGGCCCCTTCATCAGACATATTATAAATTAATTATGGAGACATTTAAATAGATATTACAGCAGGACATGAAGTGACGCTAAGTACAGATAGGCTAAGAAAATTAAATTAGGGTTTTTGTTATACATGCAGATGAGGTGGAAGTGTTCTATTAGAGATCTGAAGACCTTGCAGAGGTGTGAATTGTGTCCAAGTAATGACTCATGAATCCAGGTGTCAAATTGAGTCCTTGAGAATGAAAGATCTGGGAATTCAAGTTAATAAGGCCGGCTTCACACTGCGTGTGTGATCCGATCCGTGCCTGTCCACTTGAGGCAGACGGCCGCAGACCAGATCAGCACACCGGACTGGGGGGCTATTATGCCCTCCGATCCTGTGTGCAGCCGCACGCAGTTCCCACTGCTGATAGGTGAGGACCGCGGGCGCCGCGGTCCTGACCTGTCAGCGGCTACAGCTGCGTGCGCTGCACACAGGATCTGAGGGCATAATAGCCCCCCAGTCCGGTGTGCTGATCTGGTCTGCGGCCGTCTGCCTCAAGCGGACAGCCACGGATCGGATCACACATGCAGTGTGAAGCCGGCCTAAGAATGTTTCAATGTTTAACAAAAGGACTAAATTCGACACCTGGATTCATGAGTCATTACTTGGACACAAGTCACACCTCTGCAAGGTCTTCAGATCTCTAAAAGAACACTTCCACCTCATCTGCATGTATAACAAAAAAACCTAATTTAATTTCCTTAGCCCATCTGTACTTACGTCACCTCATGTCCTGCTATAATACCTATTTAAATGTCTCAGTAATTTATTTGTAATATTGTCAAATGAAGGGGTCATTGAGCCCTGAAAGTTTCAAATATAATTTCTCTGGTTAGCCAACAAAGGTATCACTCCTTGAATACTTTTTTCCTACCCTTTTTTTGGAACATAAGTATTTGCATAATTATGTAGTAGAATTAACAAATCAAAGAACTAGATGAAAACAAAGTAAAAACCAATCCTAACATTGAGGTAGTTACTATATTGTGGCCTTTTACATCATCTCATGACTGACTACAGGTAAATTTTGTTCCTTCGTCTAGTAATCAAACTTCTGCTCTTATCTCTTCTCCTGCATTAAAGAGTAAAGGCAAGCTACTTGACTGCGTACTTCGCTACTATGAAAGGAATGAATTGCTTTTAGGTAAGCTTCATTATTGTGGATGGTGAAATTGTATCTCTGCTGAACAACCATAGTGCATGTTCAAAAGCTAAACAGATTACAAATGTAAAAATACATCTTTATCTTTCATGTTTTATAATAAAATATAATTATTATAACATGTGCTGTGCCGCTGCTCTTCTTCCGTATGTCAAAGCTATCTTGTCTGCTGTTAAGGATTTGATGGGAAGCTTTTCCCTTAAAGGAAACATTGTATATTTAGTGTGATCTATAGGCAGCAACTTGTATTTTATGAATTGACATCTCTGCTCACTTGGTGTTTAGGTGTCTAGTAGGTGGATTTAAAAAGCAACAACTGTGTGCACAGCCCATGTGTGTAATTCCGACAGTCACTGAGAAATACTGCTCAATGGACTAAAGGAAATATATTACACTTACAAGTTACCGCTAGACTATATATGAAAAGGAATCTGTAACCAAGTTTCTATACACCATCTGAGAGCAGCATAATGTAGGTGCAGAGATGTGTCACTAACTGGGTTGCTTGCTGCAGTTTTAATAAAAATCATTGTTTTATCAGCTACAGATCTAACATTTGTCTATATGCTACATGTCGCATACCAGGGACGGAATACTCAGTCACTGAGCAGTGGTCAGAACCTGTCACTTGTGGTGCATTTTTCATTTCTTGTGTTTCTGGACCATCTGCTGGTGAAAATTATTTTGCATTGTAAGAATCTGACATGTAAATTAAGTGTTATCCTATTGGTCGGTGATGCAGACACAAGGCTCAATAGGTGGAGCTACTTCCAGTCTCTGTCTAGACAGAGAGAGCTGGAAATCCACAGTTCTGGACAATATGTGAAACAGAGCAGAGCTCATGTGAAGGCTGTCCTCACCACTTCCAGGCCTAAAGCCCGGAAGTTCATCCTTCCCTTCACCATCAGATTTCCAGCCAGGTCCTAAGACCTAGAATCTGTTTCTCTGACTTCTGCAGCCAAGATGGCTAAAAGGCTTTTAATGCTGGATCCTCACTGTCCGGATTTACCCATGCTTCTTCAGCAGTAGGGCGTGCTGAATGTACAGAAGAACCTACTGCCAGCGTGTTAGGAAATTTGAGGGTCTTCCGTTGCATCCTAACTTTACGCTATTTCCTTCAAGTACCTTTGCATGTGCTGTAACCAGCTGTGAAATTACCTCAGGATTCCCAGGTCTGTAAAACTCTCTTGCTATAGCTAAGATTCAGCTATAAGCAACAAAAGACTCTGAACCTCTCTATAGCAGCATCTGGATATTATGTGCTCCTTAAGTTCCAGAACCTCAATTCCATGTCAGTATTCAACTTCAAGCTCTATTGATCATGGCCTACTCACATGAAACTGTGAAGTATTTACTCCAAGTTATATTTCCCCGTTCTTGCCGAAGTAAAGGCAACTGTTATCCCCAAGACCTGTGTCTGTGGTCATTCTCGGCTGTGGACACTGCGAGGGGGAGAATAGCAGGGAATAATAAGCCCCATTACAAGGCTAAGTCATCCTAACTATACATAATAATGTATCTCCATAGTCCCCCATGTATTAAAATACAGCCTCCATACCTCCCCATATATTATAATGCACCCCCATATTCCTGCATATTATATAATTCAGCTCCCATAGTCCTTTATGTATTATAATGCAGCCCCCATAGTCTTCCATATATTATAATGCAGGCCCCATTGTTCTCCAATTATTATAATGTACTCCCCATATTCCTCCATATATTATAATACAGCCCCATATTTCTCAATATATCATAATGCAGCCCCCATAGTTCTCTATGTATTATAATGCAGCCTCCATAGTTCTTCATGTATTATAATGCAACCCATAGTCTTTCATGCTTACAATAGGCCCCATAGCCTTCCAAATATTAAAATGCACCCCATATTCCTCTATATAATACAATATAGCCCCATAGTCCTTTATATATTATAATGCACCCCCATAATCCTCCAAATATTTTAATGCAGTCCCTATATGCCTCCATATGATATAATGCAGCCCCTATAGTTCTCTAATATTATATTGCGCCCCTACAACTAACATATATTATAATACAGCCCCATAGTCCTTCAATTATTATAATGCACCTTCCATATTCCTCCATATAATAAAATGCTGCCCACATATATCCATGTATGATAATGCACCCTATAGTCGTCCTTATATTATAATGCAGCCCCTATAGTTCTACATTTATTATAATGCAGCCCTCATAGTTCTCCATGTATTTTAATACACCCCAATAGTCCTCCATGTATAACAATGCACATTCATATCCCTCCATATGTTTTAATGCAGCCCCCATATCGTTTAATACACCACCATAGTCCTAGGCCACCATGTACTCACTGATTAGAAAAATAAATAAGTACTCACATCTCCTTGTTTCCCCGTTGTTCCAGTCTCTGTGTGAGCATCCTGCAGCTCTGCACATCCCAGCGCAGCAGGTGGACAGTAGTAACGTCACCATGCTCTGCTGCGCTGAGACGTCAGAGCGAAGATACAGAGGTGAATGATGAAGAAGGGAGCGGAACGCTCCCTCGTGGTGGCTCATGGGATTTGGTAGGGTATTTTGAAATCTACTTCTTGTCTCGTCATAGGCTTCGACTACTGCCCTGACCATTCATTACACACTTTACACTTCCTAATCAGATTCACAATTGTGCAACATCAGTAGCCAAAAAAAACTCACTAGAAATTAGCTATATTATAATTAATGGCAATGATGGAGCACAATTCCAACTACTGTATTCTTCTGCTCTCCGGCCTTTAATGTCTTTTTTGATAATACATCTGCTGTGTGTCAGGGCATTATGCTCATGGATCCTGTACAGCCTAGTAATTGTAAAAAATAAACCTATTCATAAACTCATGGACAGCTTTTACTGTATTCATCCTGAGCTAAAAGAATAGTATTTGGGACAACACAGACAATCCTGAATAAGATACTGGAGATCTCATTCTTAATGGAAAAGGGCTTAGAGGAGACTGATAGACATGTAGCGATAGAGAAGGCAGCGTACATCAGGTAATCTTTCTCAATTTTCGCAGCATACATCTTGTCTTCTCTCTGGGTCTTTGTCCATCTTCTTTTATTAAGTACATTTTGATAAATATCTGCAGTGGGGAATTATTTCTTCATTATCGTCTCCAGGGATTTTTTTCTGCATTACTCTTGGTATAGCTAAAAGGCTAGTTCTGACACTATTTACACTTACATAGTACTTCTATCCCATGGAGACATTACTATGGACAAAAAAAAGCAATTACAGATGTATTATAACAAATTATATATTGATTAGCCATATCATTAAAACCAGTGAGTTGTAATGTAATATGGGGGAGAGAAGACAACCATGACTTGCCCCACAAGAAAGGCAAAACAATTCCAATTGGTTATTTACTATGAAAAGTGTCGAACCACTATTGATATATTTGCAATGTAGCACACTACAAACTCTACACTTAAAGTGTATGGCGTCAAGTGACATTATGGACTAGCCATCCCTAACCACACAAGTCTGCAGATCGTAGTAAAGTCTCTTTATGTATATATACATATATATGGACCTGTGAGGGACAAGATAATGTTGATCTGAATCAATCACGTCTCCTTTCACCTTTCGATTTACTGGCTGAGGTCGATATATCCTTTTGGAGAGTATCAATAATTTTGATTTTGGTTATAGGTGAAAGATGTTTTCCACGTATAAAAGAAGAACCCTAAGAATTTTTTTTAAAATAAGGCTCAATGAATGGCATGAACCCCCTAGGGCTTTAGTAATGTATTCTTATCTTCTAGCTTCCAGTCTTCATACCCTATCTGTATGGACTATAGCTCTTTAAATACCATACTAAAGTATTTGTTACCATTTGTTGAAAAATATTTCCTAATTTATCACCAGACTTTTGCTGTTAAAAGGGAACCTGTCGCCAGGTTTTTGCCATCCCATCTGAGAGCAGCATAATGTAGAAATAGAGACTCTGATTCCAGCGATATGTCATTTACTGAGCTGCTTGCTGTCATTTTGATAAAATTAGTGTTTTCTCTCTTGCAGATTTAGCAGTCTGTGAATATGCCAGTCTACTTGGCAGCAGTTCAAGTAGACTGCTAATGATAATTTCCAGCTGATTAAACAGTGATTTTATCAAAACTACACGAGCAGCCCTGTAAGTGACACATCGCTGGAATCAGGATCTCGGGTCCTATATTTTGCTATTCTCAGATTAGGTTGCAAAAACCTGGTGACAGGTTCCCTTTAAGATGAGAGCAGCATGATCTAGGCATAAAGAGCCTGATTCAAGGGATATGTCACTTATTAAGCTGTGTGCTGTAGTTTCAATACAGTTTGTATTTAGCATCAAGAGATTATGGCTACAGGAATAGGTCTCACCAAATCAACTAATCACTGTAAACCCATCCCACCACTAATTGGAAGCTTGCTCACAATGCACGGTGTACAAAGGAAGCTGCCAGTCAGGGATGTGGATGGGGTTATTCACAGCTCAACTATTTAGGCACTGTTCCATGTAAAACAGATAAAACAAGGATTCTAGCAGAACTACATAAACAGTCCAGTAAGTGACACATCATCGGAATCAGGGTCTCAGCCCTACATCTAGTTTCTCTCAGATTCCTATTGTCTTGTTTTTCTTTTGGATTGTAAACACAAGAACATTCCAGGCCTCACACTTTCCATTTTTTTTATTTCTGTTTAAGCAGAGGAATTTCTAGCCTTTTCTTTTATTGTGGCTTGTGAGTTAGTTTGTATTATCTGTAATTATATTGATAATCATAAATTCAGCATAATTTAAATTCTGCTTTGCTAAATTCTTCTTCTACAAAAAGATTTTTCCTACAGACTAAATCTTGATTACGGTAAATAGTAAACCCCTTAAGACTGCTTTACTTAATTATCCCATAACACTTGAGCATAAACTGTTATTTGGTTAATAATGAAAAATGTTTTGATCAAGTCATGAATGGAGTCCCAGTTGGTTACCAGATCAAGCTAGAGAGAATTCAACTTAATTACTAAATTAGAACAATGAGGACAAAGACACAGACCCATTACCAGTGGACAATGGTCAGAGACACCTCTTGCTTCATAGGAAACATTTTTAACAAATAGAAATATATTAGAATTTGCAAGCATCATATCAATTTATGATGGTACATTATGACACTAGAAACTCAAAATAATTCTACTCTGGATGGCTAAGTGTGCTTTCACTTTACGATTTTTTTCCTGTCCGTGGGATCCTACTTTTTGCAGGACCCCACAGACAGGAAAGGATCGCATTGGAGATGTGCTTCCTGGTGCTATTTCTGTGTCCGGGGCCGTGATTTTCATGGGTCCGGACACAGAAACAGCACAGGAGGCAAGTGGGGCACTTTCACTTCCGCAATGTATATATACATTGCGGAAGTAAAATTAAGTAAAAGCAAGGGTTAAAAATAAAAAAATTGCATTCTCACCTTTTCAGCGATACCCCGACGCCTCCATCAAGCTCCCGATGGTTACAGGATCAGTGTCATCGGTCACATGACCGCAGTTACTGCAGTAATCGGTCATGTGACCCGATCAGCTGCTTGTGTAACCCCGCCTTGTAGTCCTGTAACCATCAGGAGCTTGGTGGAGGCGTCAAGGCATCGCTAGAAAGGTGAGAATAAATGTTTCTCTTTGTTAACCCTTGCTTTTACTTAATTTCACTTCCGCAATGTATGTATATACATTGCGGAAGTGAAATTAGATGGTACAGAGAGGTTTTAGTGTACTGAGAAATTATCATGTGTTTTCTCGGACCCGTGCTCCATGGTGCCCCATGTTAAAGGTCATGGATCATGTTGGACCCGATTGTGTCCGATTTGGTCTGCTATGCCCAAAATCAGAGCAGTCTCCGATTTTGGACACAGCAAAAAATCGGACAGAATCGGATCCGACACAAATCGGATGCCATTAAGGGCAAATCCGATGTGATCCGATGCCCATAGGGATACATGGGGGCCAAATCGGATCTGTGGCCGCCACGGATGCTAAAAAATCACAATGCGAAAGCAGCCTTAGTCAGCCTTCATTTATCCCCCAATCTGTATTTTTCCAATAGAAAATTAAATGATGTTTTTTGTAGAAACCTCCTATCCCTCCCAATCCAACATTCATCACTACTCTAAATTACAATATTATTACCATCACTAGACTTGAAAAAGCATGAAAAGGGAATGGGGATGTACATTAAAGCCAAAACACTTTTTTAATCCTCTATAAGAAAGAACAAAAATAAATGGAGAAGTTTTTAATTGCACAAGTATGAAATATATTGACATTTAATAAAAATTTGTAATAGAGCACTCAAACCTCTAGAAAAAAGTAATAAAATAATGAAGTTGGACTCCAGTCTATCTTTTGCCAATTGTCGATGCTTTGCTTTCCCAGGTAAGCCTCCTGCAACAAATAATAGCCAGAAGGCATTACTTAAAGGAGTTGTCCACTACAATGCCTTCTGAATCCATTTGTATCCCCCCATTAATAATAGGCCCTGTACTCACCTCCCATGCTGAAGCCTTTCCAACGTTGTCAGTAAATGTGGATCGGGGCTCACATGACATTGTGACATCACGCGAGCCCCGTATCCGATCATCACCAACATCCTTCTCCCTACCTTTGGACCAAATGAGCTATCAACAGGACGTGAGTGCTGTGACTGTCGCTCACTTCCTGTTGAGCTCATTTAGTTTGAAAGCCGTAAAGAATGTCTCATCTATAATATTTCTCAGTATGAAATCAGACTATCATGTCTTAGCAAGGAAATGTTCGGAGTGTGGTGCAACAGGGGCTGAACATTAAGGAAAGACTAAACGGGAGACCCTGGCGATAGGGAGAGGGAAAAGGGGTCACCCCTTATCCTTGTCCTGAGTCTGAAACCTGCGCTCCCAATCATTCTTATATGGGTCCTTGGCCGATCCCATATTTAGGCCCTGGCTGACCCTAGGGTAGCCCTAGCTAGTGAATAGGGCAGCAAGATGCTAGGATTACTATTATAAAAAGGTAATATGGCTACAGAAACAAACAAGTGGGACAAAACACAAAGAAACTCCACAGCTTCTCCAAAAGGGATTCCACAGCTGCTACTGGAAAGAACTCCACAACTTCTACTGAAACAACTTCACCAGAGTGGTCAGCATAGCAGATCTATAACAGGCATAGGAGTAAGTTTAAATAAAGTGAAGGAGTGGGGATAAGTAGAGACCGGCAAAACCGCAGATGTTCGGGTTCAACGGATCTGGCCAGATTTTAGAAAATGTCCATGTTTGAGATCAGACTTGACCCAAACTCTATGGGTCTATGGGGACCCAAACTTTAGTGCTATAAAATGGTGACTACATTTGAACCTTGATGCACTGGCCAGTCTGGCCACTTTTGGAAATGAACTCTAAGTAGGGATGAGCGATTACTGAAATACTTGTAATCATTACATTTGTAACGAGTACTTTGTAATACTCGTATATTCGTTCCCAATAGTGAGTACAATGTAAGTCAATGGCAACCATGGGTAATTTTTTGCTGGACCTGACGATGAGGTCTGGGAGGGCTGTAAAAAAGGCATACATGGCTGATAACATGTTCAAACTGCATTGGAACTGAATGCATAGATAATGTCTACATATTGTTCTGCCATACAGACAGGGTCACCGTCAGCACCCGGCATACTCGGGCAAGTGCTGGGGCTCTTGACAGCTGGGAGGGCCCACTCACCACCAGGGACAGGCAGTCCTGACAGCGAGGAGCCCATCACAGGACACGCAGTGCTGCAACACTCCCAGTTCATATGGATACTTTGCAACCCATGCAAATTAGCCATGTGCACGCTCCTGGCGCTGTGGAGATTCCTCCTCCTCAACTCCAGCAAAGTGCTGAGTCATCACCCTGCAACCTCATCACACTGTGTGCTGCAGCAGTGCAGGAAGGAGGAAGTTCCACAGCCCCTGGAGCGTGCTGTGAGGATGGGGACAGCATCTGAGGAGAAGACGATAAGGGGAGAGGAAGGAAGGTGAGTATAATCATTTTTTTATACTGATTGCAGGAAGCTGCTACTGGAGTATAAGGAGGCTGCAGCTGGGGTATATGGAGGATGCTGCTGGGGTCTAATAGAGACTGCTACTGGGGTATATAAAGGTGGCTGCTGGGGTATATACAGGCTGCTGCAGAGGTATATGGAGGCTGCTGCTGGGGTATATGGAGGCTGCTGCTGGGGTATATGGAGGCTGCTGCTGAGGTATATTGAGGCTGCTGCTGAGGTATATTGAGGCTGCTGCTGAGGTATATGGAGGCTGCTGCTGGGGTACATGGAGGCTGCTGCTGAGATATATGGAAGCTGTGCTTGTGTATATGAGGCTGTGCTGGGTATATGGAGGCTGTGCTGAGGTATATGGATGCTGTGCTAGGATATATGGAGGCTGTGCTGGGATATATAAAGGCTGCTGCTTGGCAGCTGGGGTATATGGAAGCTGTGTTGAGGTATAAAGAGGCTGTGTTGGGGTATATGGAGGCTGTGCTAGGCTATATATATTATTTGGAGACTGTGCCATATATATATAATATCTAGGCTGCGCTGGAGTATATATAATATTTGGTGGATGCTGCTGGGCTGCCACATCCTCCAAATAATATATACAGCCTGGCACATCCTCCAAATAATATATATAGCCAAGCACAGCCTCCAAATAATATATACAGCCCAGCACAGCCTCCAAATTTTATATACAGTCCAGCACAGCCCTCAAATAATATGTACAGAACACAGCCTCTATATTATACATATAAAGCCCGCAGCCTCCATATTATATATACAGCCCACAGTCTCCATATTACATGTACAGTCCAACAGTCTCCATATTATATATACAGCCCTGCACAGCCTCTATATTATATATACAGCCCATCCAGGAGCCTCTATATTATATATACACAGCCTGCAGCTTCTATATTCTATTAATGAATCATGGTCTGTGTTTCGCCCGGGGCCCACAAAAACCTGGAGCCAGCCCTGCATACAGATGTCTGCTCTGAGTGACAGGACCTAGTGAAGATAGATGACGGTAGAATAATGCAAGAAAAAAAGAGCAGCACTGCAAAATTGGGTGCAAATCAACCGAGTAGTCTTCAATACTCCTTATACATACAAAAAACTAAAGTAGCTGTATCACTCCAAGTATAGATGAAAATACTTAAGTCTTTATTTCAGCCTTGAGTACAGGATGGCAACATTTCGGACAAAAGATCATGTGTGCCCGAAATATTGCCATCCTGCACCGAAGGCTGAAATAAAGGCTTAAATATTGTCATCTGCCACCCTCAGCTACCTAATTTAACCTTGGCTAGCAAAATAAATGTGTAAGCTCCACCCTATTTTTAATTGCCTGCCAAGGTAATACTAGGCAGCTGAGGGCTGGAATTTATCCAAGTGCAGGTCTCAGCACTGTTATATAGTAAGCAGTGAGGTCACCGTTGCCATAGTAGCAGCTGTTGCTATGGCAACGATGATCTCACCACTTACTATACCGCAGGTCTCAGTGCTGTCATTCAGTGATCAGAGACCACTGGGAGCGGATGTGTTTTTCCTCCCCATGGTCTCTTATCTAGCAGAGCTGAGTCTGTCCTGGAAGAGAGAAGACAAAGTTCGTGGAGGGGTATGAGATGAGGGTGGGGAGGATGGGGAGGGGGTAATACATATAGTGTCACTAAGTGTCTTTGTGTTTTGTTTTTTTTAATAAAATAATTTTTCTTTGTGTTGTGTCCTTTTTACTATTTATTAGAGATTCTTAATAGCTAGGTTTAATTTGGCTCACATTAAGAATCTCAGGGCTTAATACCAGCTGGTAATACAAAGCCGGTGTTAACCCCTTATCACCCAGCGTGCCACTGCCACCAGCATCACTGGAAGAGCCTGGTAAAGCACCTGGGAATGGCACTACAATAAATGTGCCATTTTCAGGGACGGCTGAGGCCCTCACCCCGCTGAGAATATCAGTCCCCAGCTGTCTGGTTTCGCCTTGGCTGTCAAGTAAATATAGGGCAGAGTTCACACATTTTTTTTTGCAAGCCAAGGTAAAACTAGCAGCTGAGGGTGGCAGCTCATGCTGTCTGCATTCACTGGGCTAGACTTAAAAATACTGCAAAGTCCCACGTGTTTTTTTTAAAGTATTCATTTATTTTACACCCTATGATGGCAGTTTGGTTGCCATACACTAAAGTGTATGGTAACAAAGCACAATCACTGTTCAGATTGTGTAAATGACTCTGATAGAGTGTGAGCACCTGTGATTGGCTGTTTGCAGGTCAGTGCAGTGAATATGCATGAAGCTTAATGAGCAGACGCAGAAGTAGCAGGAGTCAGGTAAGCCCGAGCTACCTATTCTACCATCTATCTATCTTTACTAGGTCCTTTCATTCAGAGCAGAGAGCTGTATGGCAGAACAGTATGCTGACATTATGTCTGCATACTGTTTCCATGCAGTTTGAGCACATTCTCATCTATCTCTGCCTTTTTACAGGCCCCCAGACCTCATCGCTATTCAGTTAGAGTGTCTTTTTTACCTTTGGTTATACTGTGCTTGCCAATCACAGTAATGCCATTAACAAGGATGAATATGGCATTACTATGACTGGCAACCAATCCCAGTATGTTTATTGGCTGAAAATCAGTACTATCTGTGCAAGTAGCCGATAGTAACAAGTACACTTGCTCATCACCAGCTCTTAGCTGTCCATGTCACATACCATCTCCTGATGAATCCACTTGAGGAGGAAACGCATTGGGTGGACGTTCAGGCTATGTTTTAGGGTCATATCTTCAGGGACAGTTATGGACTGCCATTGTTACGGGGAGAGTTTGTGGGACATTTCAGGTCCCACTTGTCTTCTCTTTGGTCCTCCCTGGATTGTCCGGCTTTGAGCACATTCCGCCTGAAGGATGAACTAGATGGGTGAGATTTTTCTTTTCTGTACCCTCTGTATATTTCAGGTCTCACTTGTCTTCTCTTTGGTCCTCCCTGGATTGTCCGGCTTTGAGCACATTCCGCCCGAAGGATGAACTAGATGGGTGAGATTTTTCTTTTCTGTACCCTCTGTACAATTCAGGTCTCACTTGTCTTCTCTTTGGTCCTCCCTGGATTGTCCTGCTTTGAGCACATCCCGCCCAAGAATGAACTAAATGGGTGAGATCGTACTTTTCTGTGTACCCATTTTTAATTGTAACCTGCTCTGCACTCAAAAGGGTTTATCAGCTTTACCACTGAGGATAGTCTCTAATCCTGTGTACACTGACCAGATTATTGACTAGATATCCTATTGTTTGGGGGCTGATTTGTGACACAATTGTGACATATTCAAATATAGCAAAAGAAAAAGCCACACTCATCGGTCTTCAAGTTCGTGTCAACAATTTATTCCAATAAAGGGTACATAGTGCAGGGGGATAATGGGTGCAGATGAGGACGATGGCGCACCGCAGAAGAATCTACAAGCGAGAAACGGTGCGCTGTCGTCCTCATCTGCACCCCCTCCCTCCCTGCACTATGTACCCTTGATTGGAATAAATTGTTGACACGAACTTGAAGACCGGTGAGTGCGGCTTTTTCTTTTGCTATACTTGAATATGTCCCACTGTCAGGCGTGCACCGCCGGTGACATCCACTTTCTGACAGCGTGCTGAAATGGAGTCCTGTATTGTGTGTTAGTAGCCCGACTTTTTCCTTCTTGTGGACTGCTTAATGACACAATTGTGTCTGTGTGTTTTTTGTCTCATTTCCCCTCATCAGGGTTCTGAGACTATGTGTGTAGGGTGGATCTCTGTTGTACCGTTTAATTTTCCCATTTATGTTTGATAATTTTAAAAACACTTATTTAAAGTTATATTTTAAAGGAGAACTCGCGGAGAACATTTTTTTGTATGGTCCCTGCACTCAGACTATAATGCTGAGCTGGCTGTCACAGTTGTACAATTTTTAGAATTAATATAAATCCCTTGTTCCCTAACCAGTCACCACTCCCAGTGGGGTTTATACGTCAAGTCAAATTGAGCAGCTCTCCCCCTCCCTTTGCAGTGAGCATCTTTGCATCTGAGTATAAAGACTTCCTCATGCAATCACATGGGTGTGCTATCACTGCAGGTCTTATTGACACAGGTGTCATATCCTGCTCTTTGCATAGAAAGAGCTGTCCAGACTCCAGGACCTGTGGTGATGTCACACCCACGTGATTGCATGAGGAAGTGTTTATATTCGGACAGCACTGAAGCTGATGAAGAGGGAGAGCTGCTCATTCAGGTATGATGTAATAATCCCACTGGGAGTGGTGACTCGTTAGTAAATAAGGGATTTATATTATTTCTAAAGATTATAATAAATGTATCAGCCAACTTTGCATTTTAGTCTATTTGTGCAGGGACCATACAAAAAAATGTTCCCCTTTAAGGTTCACACTATAGCTGTTACTGCTTGAAAGAGCTTAGTGAAAAACATATGTCAGAGTCTGGGTATATGATATATGGTGTATTTAATATATGATTTTGAAAGGAAAACTGTTTCTAATTTAATATAATGCACTTTATCAGAAGTTACCTAAATAGGTGTGGCCTGCAGCTCTATGGAGTAGCAAGGACCTTGCAGAGCTCCAGTGCCTATGATACAGCGACGGGAATTTCAGTCTACTACAAGATAGAATTCCCTACCCAAGCTACACCGACTTGAAAACTAACTATTGAGGATCATCTGGGCCAACCAGCCAGAAGCTCTGGTAAGGAGAACGCACACTGAGACCCTTAATCCCCTACCAGACTGGGCACCTGTCTGTTTTTGGCACCATTACTGAGAACTGTGCAGCTTCTAATCTCTCCTCACACACGAGATTCCTGCACTGCCTGACCTCTGGAGGAATCTGGCTCAGACACCTCAGCTCATTGCTAACACCCGATGGTGCCCTAAAACTCTGGACAGCGACAGGAGGAATTCCAGGACCTGAGGAGATTTATTGACCCACGTCCTGCATCCCCCGCTCCCCCCACCAGAGAGAGGCCATAAACTAGCCGCACAATACAGGAGGGGGAGAAGGCAAGAAAAAGGAGAAATAAGAGACAGAAAATACCTAAAGTACGCCCGCACAAACAGCTGAATCAGGGAGATTGGAGGAAGGTGGTGTGGGACTATTTAACTCCCGGACCACGAGGAAGATTGCAGCGGAAGGATACTTTAGACCTGGGTGGTGTGCACATGTCCTAGCAGCTCTGGAACACCATCTTCCGTTGTGGACAGGACACAGCAGCGAGGAGTGAAGCGGAGGAAGAACTGATCACTATCAGCTTCTATTAACTTCACTCATTAACAGCACAGGGACGGAGACCAAAGGCAGAGAAGAGAGAGGCTGAAAGTCTTGAGCAAGTGAATGCCCCCTCCACGTACATAAGCCTCACTGGACAGTTTCCCCCCACACAAGTGTACTGGGGTAATCTGAACTCTCCCAAATAATCCCCCTACTTCCCCTCCCCCCCTTCCCCAGTAAGGGCTTTTGGAACTTGTGCCACTGCATATTACCTTCAGAACAATCTTCAGATAGATCTGCTAATTGCCTAAGTAGATTTCTACAAGCATTCTGTGATATCCAGAACACAACTCCTTATTAACCCCACAACTCCTAAACCACAACAAATACTAAGACTGTCTGAACTCTCACTTGCTGAAGATTTAAGAAGAGACCTGAAAGTTTGCATCAGAAGCTGTCTTTTTTTTTTATTTATTTTTTCTCATTATATTTTTCATATTATTTTTTTTTTAATTTTTTAATTTTTTTTTCTCTTTGTCTAGATACCAATAGCTCATTCTGTATACCTGGTCCCGGACCAATTGAGATTAAGATTTATATTTTTCTCGAAGCAGCCTACTTTATTGTATAGCAAGTATAAGGGTCTGTACTCTTGTGGTAGTTTAATCTGAATGTTGGAATCAAACTAGTGATTTACTTATAAGTCTTAACTGTCACATATGTAACACTGCATTGTACTTGTAATTAACCTAGAAACGCATCAATTTCTAAGACTGACTTCAGATCTATTCCCAGAAAATACATACTAGTGACTTGCTCTCTTAAAACTTGAATCTTTCCCATACCTAAGACTGTCCCTTACCTCACAACATTAACAAGACTCTTCAATTATAACCTCACTATACAATAAGCTGACGATACATTCCCAGCTACCGATCTCCTGAGTATATTCTTCCCAAAAATTATTGAGATTTTTCTTAGCAAAACTTGACTACGACCAGGACATAATATGCCCTCTAAAACTAAATCAACCTCCACTCAACAAGAAATTGAACTTGCAGGAGACCTACAAAAATCCCCACTGAAAAGTAAAATATCAACTCCATATCAATCTGCTCAGTCTATTAAAAAAAACAAAGAAGGTGATCACTCTGAGACCCCAACAGAAACTCCTATGAATAAAACCTCCTATTCATCTAAACGGAAAGAGATGAGTACCCCCTCTAAAACTAATCCTGTGTCCTCCACAAAAAACAATCCGACCTTAAATCAGGATTCCACTCTTAGAAGCCCTGTTAGACAAAGAATGAAAACATACGCAACAGGGCTAGAACCTCTCCTTAATTACAATCCAGGCCAACCAATAGACAAAGACTTTATGGTGAATCTCTTTACAGCATTCCAATCTAAAATGGAAGACAATTTGAACTCTCACTTAGATTAAATCAAAACTACGGTCGCCACAATAGTATCCAGAGTGGATAGGCATGACCAGGCAATCTCCGAACTCAGAATTGACACTAAATCAACCAAGACCGAACATGTGAAAATGAAGGAAGAAATCAAATATTTAAAGGATAAACTAGCTGATAGAGAGGAGAGAGACAGGAGAGTGAATCTTAAATTTAGAGGAATTCCCGAAACAGTTAAACCCCAAGAACTCTCAAACTTTATCAAAAATCTAACAAAAAAAAACTGTCCCAGGCAAACAAGAAATTGAATATTCAATAGAAAGGGCCCACAGACTGCCTAAACCCGTTCGATTAGCAGAGGATATCCCTAGAGATGTCATAGCTAAATTTTCTTTTTTTCCAACCAAGGATCAAATAAATGACTACCTGAAAAAAAATAAAACCCTGCCATCTCCTTACCACAACATCAAGGTTTTTCTGGACATCTCGAAAGAGACTCTAACCAAAAGACGGACACTAAAACCAGTAACTGACGTCCTAAGAGCCAACCAAATTATATATAGATAGAGCCACCCCTCTTCAAACGTCATCTTCATACATAAAGAAAAGAACTACACCATTGAGGAGGCGGGAATAGGACTTGAAACCCTGAAGGACCTCCATATCAGAGGCTCAGGTTGAAACCCTCTCCAACCACAAAGACTCTGACATACAGTCGTAAATTGGCACTCTGGCCAAAACATTAGCCTCAAGGAAGAACAACATCGGTTCCGCAGAACCCTTCCTCTGAATACTTTCTTGACACGTCACTGAGTGACGTCTACTTGTTTACTTAAGTTTACTTCCCCTATACCCCTCCCCCTGTTGACAGGTTTCCTTACATAACCTTGCATTTCCTTTCTTTCCCCTAACCCACTCCTCCCCTGTAGAGTCCTATCTACTCAACTTATCAAATTACTCCAACAATTACTATGACCCACAACTTCTTATCACTAAACACAAACGGCCTCAAATCGCCACAAAAACGGTTTTATGTATGGAAGGAGCTAAAAAAAACTTAACATAGACGTTGCTGGATTGCAGGAAACTAGATTCAGCGCAGATCATCAACCAAAATTTTCAAACCCACGCTACCCCCCACATTTTTCTATCATCAAACAAAAAAAAGAAAGTAGGCGTAGCTATACTAATTAAAGAAACGATTAAATTCGAAAAAAAAGAACTAATTCACGACACAGAGGGAAGATATATAATTCTCGTATGCCAGTTAGACAATGTCACACATACATTAGTTCAGTGTTTCCAACTCCAGTCCTCAAGGCACACCAACAGGTCATGTTTTCAGATTTCCTTATCATTAGACAGATGATGGAATTATCCCCTGTGCAAGTGATTAAACTAACACCTGTGCAATCCTAAGGAAATCCTGAAAACATGACCTGTTGGTGTGCCTTGAGGACTGGCGTTGGAAACACTGCATTAGTTAATATCTACGCCCCAAACTCTGGCCAAATTTCATTCCTAAAAAAACTTTTACGAATTATACGAGAGAAGCAAGAAGGTATCTTGTATTTCTTCGGAGACTTCAACGCAGTCCCAAACAGTAATCTTGACTCCTCTAACAAGAGCAGAAATCAAAATACCCAACTAGATCCACTACTAAAAAAAGAGGAGCTATACGATGCTTTTAGATGTATAAATTCCTCCTCAATCGAATATACTCACTTCTCCAACGTCCATAAATCCCTGTCACGTATCGACCTAATCCTCACTGATATCTCCTCCCTTCGATGCATTAAATCAGTCAAAATCCTCCCGAAATCTTGGTCAGATCATTCGCCAGTCCTATTTGTAACCTCACAAGGTTCCCCTCCAAGTCGTAGAAACGTATGGAGAGCAAACTCCTTTCTCTTCTCCCACCCACATTTCAAAACAGAAATAGAACAAACATTAAAACTATATTTTAGCGAAAACAACCTCGAAGAAACTCCAATCTCAACTATCTGGTCCGCTCACAAATCTGTGATAAGAGGGACCTTAATACAACTTAATTCCAGACATAAAAAATCTTTGCTCTTGGCCACGAACAGCATAATCCATAAAATTAGAGAACTAGAATTATCTGTAGCTAACCATCCCAACGACTTAACCATGAAAGAAATCCTCAAATAAAGAATGGAGCTTAAGTCCGTGTTGGTCTCTGACTACGATAAAATTTCTCGTCTAAATAAATCCAATTTTCATAATTGCTCAAATAAGCCCTCCAAGCTATTTGCGAAACTCATAAAAGTTCGTAGATCCAAAACTAATATTTCCCAAATTAAAAATAAGAATAACATCCTAGAAAAAATGCCCCAAACAATCTCGGACACCTTCGCCGATTTCTACAAGTGTCTATACAACCTACAACAATCTCAGAACATATAGCTTCCCAATCCAAAATCACTACCTTCCTCAACACGATGGACCTTCCCTCCCTCTCCAAAGAAGATCTTGAGGACTTGAACTCCCCATTTACCGTAGAAGAAATACTAGACACAATCAAATCCCTAAAAAAACTTAAATCCCCTGGGCCCGACGGCCTACAAAACGAATATTGCGCTGCATATCAAGAAATTTTAGCACCTTATTTAACTAAGCTATTAAACTCACTTACCAACCCTAATGCACATCTCTCTAAAGAAACCCTTCAAGCTACTATTACAGTTATCCCAAAAAATAAAGGTGACCCAGAAGATGTAGCAAACTTTAGACCCATTTCCCTACTTAATTCCGACCTTAAAATTATATCAAAAACGATCAACACTAGAATACAAAAACTTACCCCCAAGCTTATACACAGTGACCGAGTAGGCTTCATCCAAAATAGAGGCTCGGCCGACGCCACTCGAAGAACTATCAATTTACTATCCCACATAGAGAAAGATAAGATCCCAGCGGTTGTGGTCTCTGTCGACGCTGAAAAAGCGTTCGACAGAGTCCATTGGGGTTACCTTTTTGCCACAATGGAGAAGTTTGGCTTCAAAGGCAATATTCTCCACATTATTAAAGCATTATACGCCAATCCAACAGCAAATATTTTGATCAACAACACACTCTCAGACACATTTCCCCTATCAAATGGAACAAGACAGGGATGCCCACTATCCCCCTCACTATTTGACTTGTATATCGAGCCCCTGGCAGAAAAAATCCGAATGAACCAACATATAAGAGGTATCCACACTAAGGCCAAAGAATACAAAGTCAGCCTATTCGCTGACGACGTTATTCTCACGCTTTCAGATCCCATTAACTCTCTCAGGAACTTGCTTCTAACTATTCAGGAATTCTCAGCAGTCTCCTCATATAAAATTAACCTTAATAAAACCCAAGTACTGCACTTTAATCTGGATCTCAAAACCATTTCCACACTTAAAAAAGAACACAACCTAACTTGGGATAACAAAACATTGGACTATTTAGGTGTTCAAATCACTGCCCACACCTCAACTCTGATAGACACTAACCTTGCAACCTTAAATAAAACTATCCAAAATGACCTGGCACACATCTCTAAAGTTGACCTGTCCTGGATTGGAAAAATTGTATCCTACAGAATGTTTGTTCTCCCAAAAATAATTTATGTTTTTCGCTCCCTCCCAATCCCAATTAAGCCGAAATGGATAAAAAAGCTCCAATCTCAACTTTATACCTTTATATGGGGACAAACAAAACCGAGGGTGGCAAGGAATACTCTAGAAAATAGTAGAATGAACGGAGGCCTGGCCATTGCCAACTTCACAGCGTATTACAACTCGACCTTAATTATCTTAAGTAGAACTTGGTGGAGCGAGACTTTGAGACCCAGCTGGCTCTCCATAGAAGAATCCAAACACCCTAAACATAAACTCAATCTACTTCTCCTCTCCCACCTATGTGATAAAACAAAAAGGCTCCCTCAGGAATTGACAATCAAAGCGACAATCCAAGCGTGGAAGCATCTAGTTACCAAAGCGACTGAAAATTCCTCAATTATCACAAACAACTGGATACCTTCCGAAATTTTAAGCCTTTTAGTCCCACTCCTCAACTTAAACTCCCGGAAAAACTCAGGAGTTAACCTCATATCAGACATAATTGACAGGAGAAACCAACTAATCCCCTTCGCCGTGCTACGCTCCACTTTCAAACTACAAGATCAAGAACTATCAACTTGGGAGAAAATCAACAATTATATTGCCAGGAAAAAAAACAAACTTCCTCTTTCCTCTACGCATTACACAACTCTTCAAGTATCATCTCACCCCAGTATTCTGGTCTACAAAAAGTATATACAAAATCATTAACTCAGATACATCTATAACTAAAACTTCCAACCTGCTTGCTTGGGAAAAAGAATTAAACATTCTAATTGACGCCGATAAGTCTCTCATTCTCGAAGCTCCAGAAAATGATACCATGTTCTTCACTGATAGAAACCCACTACAAGACACTTACCAGATGGTATTATACCCCCCAACGGTTACATACAATCAAGGGAGAATACTCCCCATTATGCTGGCGCTGCCTTCTTGAAGTGGGAAACATCTCACACATATTTTGGCACTGTGAGAAACTAGAAACTTTCTGGAACGAGATTCAACTTCTGATCACAGATTTGACAGGAACTAATTGTACACTCACCCCGGAACTGGTCTTGTTGCTCCTCGGCAAAGAATCGATACCCCCGCAATTTAGACCACTGATAGTACATATCATTCTAATAGCAAAAACACTCATTGCCGCCAAATGGAGAGACATTCAGGCTCCCACCTTCTCGGCTCTCTTGGAAAGAACTGCCGAACATAACGCCCATGAACTATCCCACTCGCTGAGATCTAAAACAACAAATAAATACCTAAAAATATGGGAACCTTGGAACAGACTTTTTCCTTCCAAATATACGCCTACTTCAAATCTTTTTAATACCAGTGTTAACTACTGTTCACCCGACTAAACGGACTCTACTCCTCCCCACCCCCCCTTTTTCCCTCCTCTTTCCTACCATGTTACAATGTAACTTCGTTCAAAGACGTTCTAGGTTTGAATTTGAAAATTGCTTTATTATACTTTAGAAATATTTAGTAATAGTTAATACCGATTTAACTCTACGAATTTGATATTTTTGTAATCTGTCCCATTGGACATAGACTCTAATACCTAAACCTGATTTTCTAATGGCGTTAAAAAACTTCTTTGAAAAACTGTTATATTGATTGTAATGTCATATGGTTACAACGTAATCCCTTATCTTGTAAAACCAATAAAAAACTTTGAACAAGAAGTTACCTAAATATGTACTGATATTTTGCCAATTAATGCCTCATTCCAGATATGTTTATGTCTAAACTTTAGTACGTGTATGACTCGCCACCAAAGGTTTGGGTACTCGGGAATAAAAATAATAAAGTTTATGTTCGTGACGCCACCTGTAGGTCTGGTGATGGCATCGGTGCTGCGGGAACCTCCGGGGATGGGCGGCAGGAAGGTGTTGTAAGCCCTCTACAGGTAGGGCGGTTTTCCCCGGGGCGTTGGAAGTCTTCCTGTGTGCAGACTCGGTCTCCAGTGACCGGAGTTCTGGTGGGGTGAGCCAGTATAGCTCCTCTTCCTTTGTCTGGAGTGTTCCTTGCCTCTGCCTGTCGTCCATACTCTGGACCTCACACTGGCTCTGGCGGTGCACTGATCTCGGGCCTAGCACGGCTCCGGTAACCAGCTTTAACTCACTAGCTCTGAGCTGAACTTCACAGTTCTTCTAGTGACTGCACACTCTGGCTAATTCCGCCCCAGCACCTGTATTTATAGGGAATCTGGCTTAACAGCAACCAGTGGGTTTCCCCCTACAGACCTGGAGTGAAAGGTGTTGTGTGTATGTGTGGGTCTCAGCCGTGGAAATCCCATTGTGAGCTAGTTGGTTCTGTGGCTTACCTGTCACAGGGCGCCACATTCCCTCTAGTTACCTTCAGTACTCCCGGACTGAACAAAATTTTTCTTACATAACACATAAACAATAACAGATATTTACAGAGTCTCAAACTCAAAAATTTACAAAAACCATTGAAAAACGGATAAAAATATAAAAGCAATCCTTTCGGCACTAGTCCATCAACCACAGGCTGTAAAAAGGTAAAGAAAGTAGTTTTTAGCCACCATTAGTCCTGTGGCTGTAGTCCATGTTTAGATAAAGTGGAAAAATCCAGGGAAAATGGGTAAAGTCCATACAGTAAAGTCTCTGCAGGCTTAAACATTCAATGTGTTAACACACTTTACACATAATTTCCCTATGGGTGTCTCTGCTTAGGAGGCCTTACCTTCTCTCCACCCCAGGCACTTTCTGTTTCCAACTTAATGTACATGGGGCTGTGCTCAGTTCCTCAACCCTTCTATATACTACTATTCACATTTTTATACACAAGTCGCTATTTACACTTCTCCATTTTGACACTCTTTACTTATTTTCTATATCTGGGTGGTAACCGACCAAAGTTACTACGTAGCACTGGTGTGTCACTAGTGTCTGTGTCTGGTGCTGTGCGTGCACATCTCCTAGTCTGTTAGATCCATGTGTTTCTGGGATACTGTAGTATTGACGTTGTCTTTCTAGTGGACTGTCAGGTTCACCGATTGTAGGAATCCCTGGTTCCGGTACAACAGGCTGTATTTCTTGCATTTGAATGGGTTCTTCTGCTCTTCTTAACTCTTCAGGTATGGGTACTTGCTCTTCTACACATTAATAGAATGAGAGTACGGGTACTATGACTGCTCCTTCGTATTGAAGCCAATCTGTTGGGAAATCTCCTAGTTCCGTGTGGATTACTTTTTCTCTCTTTTTTCAACTGTTGTTGAGGAGTAGTAACTTATTTCTTCTTGTGGTTTCAGTTGGTCAGGACATTTCTTTAGACGATCTCTAGACACTGTAGCTGATGTTCTTCCTTCATCACGACTGATTGCACAAGTTTTGGAATTGTCAAAGTTGGATTGGATGACTGTGTAGGGTTCAGTCTCCCATTGGACATCTAATTTATTGGTCCTTCCTTTTCTTTTGAGAACTAATTCACCAGGTATCAAGGGTTGAGCTGATGCATATTTGTTGAAGTCATGTTCTTGCTTGCTTCTGACTTGTTCTAAGTTCTTCTCCACGCATTCCTGAACCTTCTTGTATTGCTGTTGACGGTGATAATCCCAATCTTCTTCTTCTGAAGTACCTTGGTCTAGTTCTACAGTTTCCATCTCTAAGTCAATTGGAAGTTTTCCTGGTCTTCCTCTCTTCAAATAAGCTGGCGCGTAGCTAGTCGAGCTTACAGGGATGTGGTTGTATATATTCACTAAGTCAGGTAGCTTTTCTGGCCATTGATTCCTCTCTTCCAGTGGTAAGGTCTTTAACATGTCGATGACAATGGTGTTCATTTTCTCACAAAGACCATTTGTTTGTGGATGATATGGGGTCGTTCTGATCTTCTTACAACCGTACAGGCCTAGGAATTCTTGAAATAGTTGTGATTCGAATGCAGAACCTTGATCTGTTAGTACCTGATCTGGGTACCCATGAGGTCTACAAAAGCAATTCTGGAAAGTCATGGCTGCTACTTCTGCAGTTAAGCCCTTGACTGGTGCTATTACTAAGAATCTTGGCTAGTGGTCAACCATGGTAAGAGCGTAGGTATACCCTGTTCTGCAGGGTGTCAGCTTCATATGATCCGGGGCGAAGATCTCAAGAGGCTTTTTGGTTGCAATTGGTTGTAGCGGAGCTTTCTGGCTTTGCTGGTCTTTTCTTCTCAGGTGACATGGTCTACAGTTCTTACACCATCTCTCAATTGAACCTCTCATGACTACCCATTAAAAGTGGTCTTTCAGCAACATCTCCAGTTTCTTCCAACCGAAGTGCCCAGCATCATTATGATAAGCTTCTAACATCATCTGTACATCTCCTTTTGGGACCACGATCTACCAGGTAAGTTCATGGGTTCTGAGATTGAGGTGACATCTACACAGTTTACCTTGGTAGACAAACAGTTTTCCTTCTCCTTCCACAGGCGCTTGGCTTCCTGTGGAGCTTCTGGACTCAGGCAGGAGTGTTCTTTGGTTATTAGCTGCTTGACTAAGCTAACAGCCAGGTCGCTGTCCTGGGTTTCTTTCCACTTATGGTGAGATAACGGGTTCACTGTTGTCACTTGATGTCTTTGGCTTGCCTGATGACATGAGGATGTGCTTGGACGGTGGCAGGACGGTAACTCTACTTCTTCTAGCTCATCCACGTCTTCTCCCACGTCTGGTAGGTTAGGCATTCTGGACAGGGCATCAGCGTTGCCATTCTTATGACCTGCCCCATACTTGACAGTGAAGTCGTAGTTGGATAATCTGGCCACCCAACGCTGCTCCATGGCCCCCAGGCTTGCCGTCTCTAGGTTAGAGGGTTGTTGTCGGTGAAAGCTGTGAACTTTGAGGATGCCAAGTAATGTTTGAACCATTATAGCAGTACGGTTTCAAAGTTTCTGTGGCCTAGGCAACACTCCATCAGTCTCTGGAACGTTCCTAGCGCGTTACACAACCCGAATGGCATGCTGTCGTGAAGGCTGTCTTCTCACGGTCTTCTTCTGCAATGGAGACCTGCCAGTACCCACTAGTAAGATCTACGGTAGAGAAGTAATTGGCAGACTTTAATGCAGCAAGTGACTCTTCTATAAGGGGTAACGGGTATGCATCCTTGTGTGTTACTTTATTGATTTGCCCATAATCTATGCAAATTCTCATACTGCCGTCTTTCTTTTTAACCAGGACCAGTGGAGCTGTCCAGGAACTACAACTATCTCTGATGACCCCTGCGTCCTTCATGTCCTGCAACATTTCTTTGGCTTTCTAGTAGTGTGCTGATTGATAGGCCAGTATCTTTCTTTGATGGGTGGATGCAAATAAATTTGCTCTACTCATGAGTACCTGCAATCAGCCAAATGCCGTGACCTTCTGATCCCAGATGCCCCAGAGGTCACAGTAGGGGACAACGCATGCATGACACAGACAGTGCAAATAAGGCATATTCACTGGTATTGCAAATATGGCAGAGAGCAGAAAACTCAATAGAAGCTGTGGAGTTCATTACTAAGGTACCTGATGTTAGAGGGTGTTTTAGATGGAGAAAAAGTGAGACTTCATAAAATTTTTTACACTATTAGTTTTAAATCATCCTTCTTATTATTTTTTTTCCATGTATATGTTTCAAAATAAAATTTTGTGACATGTCATAAAGTGACCAGGCATATAGCTAAACAGTGACCCATTTTGTACAAGAACATGATACAAAATAATATTGTGGTACTGTGTTAGCCTGAAAAATCATTGTAAATACATAAGTCCCCCAAAAAATGAGAAAAGTATTCTAGGAGTGATACCTTTATTGGCTAACCAGAGAAATTATATTTGTAAGCTTTCAGAGCTCACATCATGGCACCTTCATCGGGCAATCGGGTACAAGAACATGCCAATTCTCTAATTCTTCTGGGGTCCCATCCACCAATCCATGTCAGTCTGTCTGTCTTTTAATCAAACTGCTTCAATTTAATTAATAATTTTCCTCTAATGGGTGACGCTGCTCAAGGTAATGAGTGTGAAAACGGAAAAATAGCAACAACACATTTGTCTACTTCACATCACTGACAGCTGCATTACGCTGGCCTGGTGATGACTATACCTTGCCTGTTCTCTTTGTATGGCTAAGTAAATTATCAAGTTTAGATGGCATTCCGATGTCTACTTATTTTTGTACAGTAAATATAAAAAATGTGAGACCCTTTGATGTAGCCCACCATTGCTTTTAATCCATCCAGTCCTAGAGCACAATAGGCCATAACGCATAACTTCTCTTCCAAAGTTAAACAAAATAATGTTCACATTGCAGAAGAGTAATAACATCCCCAAAATGTGTAAAATTCACAAACATACCATTACTGGCAAAAGTTATATGCCTTATCCATGAAGGCACATGACACATCTACTAAAACATACTCAATGCATACTTATAGTCTATAGCAGGGGTGGGGAACCTTTTCCTGCCAAGGGTCACTTGGAAATTTTTAACATCCTTCAGGGGCCACACAGAATTATTAACTTGAAAATGACTGTATTATATTTGGTTAAACTATCAACTCCCCCTAATATGGTGGTTGGGGCTGCTTCTCTTTGGCGTGGCTGTGATGTTAGCTGATATTAATTATGTGACTTCTCAACTGCTTTTCCAAGTTTGCTAGAGCCCTAGACATCACAGGAGAGGCTGGAAGCATATATGTCACTGGGGACTGGGGAGACTGAGGATGGGGCATTGGGATCACTTGGTAGCTGGATTTAAAGGGCTTGCAGTCGGCAAAACACTGCTGCCAGCCTGAACACTGCGGTCCCAAGGAATCTGCCCGGGGGCCATAGAAAAGGTCATCTAGGGCCGCATGTGGCCCCAGGCCCTGTGGTTCACCATCTCTGGTCTATAGAATAAGATAAAGGGGCTTACAGAAACTTTTTCCTCTGGCTACAACTTGTTTTAAAGAAAATAAACTGTCCTTTACTCCTTGTATCCACCACTGAGTATTCGGGTCACCTTCTAGAGTCAGTTATTGTCTTCATCACTGACATCACCTCAAAAGTGCTGCAGCCAATCATGGAGCTTTCTGGCTCTTCCCAAGGTGACAGCACAAACTGCTCAGCGTTGTTGAGTTCACTGATTGGCTGCAGCTTTGTTGATGTGACGTCAGCACTGCAGGCAATATCAGACACTGAGAGCAGCAGCAGAGTCTCAGAGCCGGACCTGGGAGGATGACAAGTACAGTTTGTTATTTCTAAATCATACTGCTGCCAGGGAGAGAAGTGAAAACCCCCTCTACAGACTTCTCATTCTTTTGATCAGTTGTCCATGCCTCATATGTTTAACACTTATTCACTACCCCTTTACGAGAATAGATGTAACTAGCGAGTCACTGGCAAGTAAAGCGTACTTCACACATAGCAACATCGCTAATGATGTCGCTAAAACGTTACAGGATTTGTGACGTAACTGCAACCTTGCCAGCGATCTCGCTTTGTGTGACACGTAGCAGCGATCAGGCCCCCACTGTGAGATCGCTGATCGTTACAAATTGTTCAGGACCATTTTTTGGTTGTCGCGCTCCTGCTGGGCAGCATGTGACTAACCCAGGGCAGGGTACTCTGCTCTCAGGCTTGATCTGGAGGTCACTGGTGGCTGCCTGAGGCTGTGGTCCTGGTGGTCAATTGGATAGAGGAAAATAACAAAAGATAAAGAAAGTTTGTTTTGTGACGCCACCTGCAGTACCTGGTGATGCTCACCAGCGCCGCTACAGTCCTTCGGCGGTCGATGGTATTGCGGCTATTATGGTGTAGTCCTCCGCAGGCAGGACTGGACCGCCAGGGCAGCGATTCTGTAAAAGGAATCAGTCTATGCTAGGAAAAGATGCAGCAAAGTCGACAAGTCACTTCACCAGGTACTTTACTGGAACTCAGCAATGATACAGCTCACAGTGCAGTTCGATGTTATCAGACAAGCGGTGATGGGTGGCTGCAAACAGAATTTAGTAATAAGTAGACGGAACCAACGTATGTGCCTTTCTTGTTCCTCCTGTTCCCTTGCCTCCCAGTGGTGGGGTGAAGTCTGACTTCATAGAGATTAAGTCAGACCTCCTGCTGTCTCTCTTTACCTCCCTTTTGCTCCCGTTGGGAAAACCCTCTGTTGAATACTGCAGCTCCCGGGACTCTGTGGCCTCTCATGCGCAGTGGCTCGCCAGCAGCATCTGGTTCCCCTCTAATGGGTGCTTTAGGAGTCAGGGCCATATCTGGATTTTCTACAGGCCGTGAAGGTTCCTGCAGGTGCGCGCTCCGGTACCCGGATTCTACTTTGAGCGAACTCCCGCCGCAGTTTCTTGCTCCTTTCTCTGTCTCTGGGATCTGTTCTATAACTGGACTGACAGCTTTGTACTGTAACCACAATCAAGTGTCACAAAAATAAATATACTGTACGAACTGTAGAACAAATCCCACATAAATCATACATTGTCTTAGACATAAGGTGACCCAAACTATACATTATCCAATGAACATGTCACTTGACACTTGATGAAAGGTTTGCAATCATTTTATTTTTATACGCTTTATAAATCTACAGTGATGACAGAGAAATGTGATTTCAAGGTCTATACTCTACTTACAGTGCTGGCTGATATAAAATACACAGAAATTAATCCTTATTTCTGTAATATTTAAATGGCCAAAGAACTGACCCATAGCCAGAACATTTTGATTGATATCCTGTGCTTGCTGCTGTTATTTAGTGTCAGTCACTTCAATGCAGCATATCACAAAAGACAATGATTTTTTTTACAGTAAGCGAGAATCTGTAACGCTTTTCCGATTTATGTTCCATCCCAAGTCAAGGTTCATATATCTTTGAATGATTAGCAATTATTTTATTAGTTTGGGCTTCTGGGCAGTGCATTGGGTGCATTTAATTTTGTGATGCATGTGTTTAGTGCGTATCTGCAGGCTATTCTGCTGCTCACAATAACAGCTGCTTAATGTAGTTAATTGGATTCTACACGCTACTCTTTGGTGGATTATGTTCACCCGGCTGGAAACCTATGCAAGCATAGAGACAAAATGTAATCTTCTTGGTGGTTATATGTGATGATCATGATAATATTTAATCATTTTGTAAAACATATGCATGAGATCCGCTAGTCATGGTTTGATGAAGGTGACTTTTTATGGGTTCACAAGGTCTTTTATTAGTGAAATAAACATAAGTCTTGGTATAGCTCTTTCTATTTCAAGGAAAAAGACAAGGTCTGCAATTTTCTTGTGTTCTAAATTTGGTATCTTTCTCCATGTTTTTCCCCTTAGCTCACACTACAATAGAATCCCTTAAAGTAACATAATAATGAGAATAATAGAAGCTATAAATTACTTACATTTAAGGATTTGCTGTAGTCAGACTAAATTCCTGCTGATGAGTAAAGTAAATGATTAGGAAAAACTCGAATATTCTGGATGGCCAGGAACTTTTACCTACAAAGATGCTGCTTTGATATGAGGATTATTAGATAAAACATTTGCTGGAAATTGCCTGCAACCACTGTTATGAAAGAGGAGACATCTGAATGTGAGAATATAGTTGGAAATTAGAATAAAGCTGGTATTTAATACTGCCATAATTATATATGTATAAAATTCCAAAATCGATTTTGGGAACAATTATATAATGGGTTTTAAAAAAAACGCATTAGTTTTTATGCAGCAGCCCAAAAACACTGCTAGCAACATTTTTGGGGTGCTTTCAAAAAACATATGGTTTTTATAACATGGGGCCCTACAGGAGACATATGCGTTAACGCATGGCACATATAGGCACCATGTGTTAATGCATGCGTTAACGCATGCGTTTTTGGGAAGAAATGACTAAGTCCCAAAAATTCCACAAAAACGTCCTGGACCCCAGGAGACATTATTGGCACCCTTAGAAAAACTGATCCGTTTTTCTAAGGGCTCAAAAAAGCGCACGGGCATGTGTGCCCTTGCCAAAGGGTTTAATGGAAACGCATGCAAAAACGCATGACATTTTCTGCAAACGCAAAAACGCATGCGTTTTTGCAAATGCAGCCCAAAACATGTTCTGCAACATTTTGGGCTGCATTTGCAAAACTGCGTTTTTGCATTTGCAGAAAATGACATGCATTTTTGCATGCGTTTCCATTAAACCCTATGGGGCAAAAAACGCAAGCGTTTTTAGCGGTAAAAACGCATAGAAAGGCAAGTAAAGGCAAACACCACCCAGCATTAGATGTGCAACAGGCCTAATTGTATAAAGAAACTAATATAACTAAACTTTGGACAAGCTGTAGCATATTCACTAGCTGTGCACTGATGGGCAGCAACGTAACACTACACTGTGGACTGACTGCTGGCAGCATTTACAGAAGACTGAGACTGCCTTCACATTGCGTTTTTGGGCTGTCCGTGGGGATCCGTGTGTTGTCAGGATCCCCACGGACAGCCATGGATCCACACGGATCCCTGCAATCGGATGGCAAATAGCCATCCGATCCAATTCTATGCAGGATCCGTGTGGATCCTCTTCTCCCTGCCTGTCCCTGCTTCTTCTCTATCTGTCCCTGTCTGTCCCTATCTTTCCCTCTTTTATCTCTGCTCTCCCTCTCCTCTATCCTCCCCCCCCTGTCCTCTCCCCCTCCAGTATGTAAAAAATATAAAAAAAATCCTCCCTGAGGATACATTACCTTCTGACGACTTCATGCGACAGTCACCATCTGGTGGCTGAAGGACCTGTGATGATATCACAGAGCCGGTCACCTGACACGTCAGCTGATCGACTTTCTGACATCACCACAGGCCCTTCTGCACAGATGGTAGCAGTCCCTGGAGGCGCCAGAAGGTAATGTATCCTCATGGAGGGATTTTTTTGACAAACAGAGTGAATAAAATAGGGAAAAGGATAGGGAATAAGACAGGGAAGAGGTTAGAATAGCGGGGGGACAGCATAGAATAGCAGGAGACAGGATAGAGAAATGCACGGGAGGAAGATGCAGGGAGGACAGGGACCATGGAGCCAACATCGGATACGAGGTCAACTCGGATCTGATGTCCATAGGCTCCCATGTCATCAGGGCTCAGATCGGCTCGGATCCGATGCTGTCCGATTTCATTCTCGGACACAAAATCGCAGCAGGCTACGATTTTGTGTCCGTGCTTAAATCGGACAGGATCGGATGGTGCCAAAATCGGATGGCAAAAGGCACACATCTGATCCGATCCGAACCCCATAGGGATACATGGAATCTGATTTAGGATCCGATGCCTCGGATGCCTCAAAAACGCAATGTGAAGCCAGCCTATAGGCCACGTCACACGCTTCAATCTTGTGAACGATATCGCATGAAAAGTCACGTGAACAGTTTATTGATATCGTTTGTGCGGTGTCTCAAGCATAGATCTCGTTAACGATGTTAAATTTGGCAACGCGCCAGCGATCGTTCGCACTACTCAGCGATTGACACCATCTAGCATCAGGAATAGGCGAAGTGGAGAATGAGATCGTTTGAGAGGTGTCACACACCACGATGGAGCTGGTTGAACGCAGGTTAATTGAACGATGAACGACAGATTTGAGGTCCTGCTCACAAATCTTCAACCAAACAATCAAGCGATTTTTCACTGAAAGATCACTCGGTTACATGCAACGACGCACAAGTGATATCGCTTAATCGATCGAAAATCTGGATCGCTTAAGTGATATCATTCACAAGATTGAAGCGTGTGACGTGGCCTTAAGTACCGAGTGGTAGCATCAGTTACACTAGACTAATGGTGGGTTTACACGCCACGATATCGACGTCCAACTCCGATCCAACTCCGACAAAAAGTCATGTGGTTCGTGAGTTGGACCCGATATCGTTCCTGCATCGTACTGTTTGAAGGTACAATACGATGCAGGAACGATGGTAATCCGATATCGGGGGTCGAATGAGCGGGCTATTCAACCGCCCGATATCGGATGCCTCTTGGAGCCGGATCGCTGCGTGTAAACATCCAACTCCAATGTGTACGCCGACGCTACCCATTAACTCCCATGTTAAATGGTCGTTACTGGGTTGGTGGGCGTACACATCGTAGGGACGTTATTTCCCGATATCGCAGCGTGTAAACCGCGGATGCGATATCGGGAAAAGTGCTCAAAAAATGCACGCTCCCGCGCCGTAGTATAGCTATATCGCCCCGATATTGCGGCATGTGAACCCACCATAAAGACTGAGTACTGGCATGACTTTAACTAGATTGTAGACCGACCCACTGCATTTACACTAGTCTGGACTGTTAAGAGTCTGCACTAGAATTTTTGCTGATTGGCGACCACATTTCTGTTAGTTTGTGGATTGACTGACTGGAGTCTTTGCACTAGATTTTGGTATAACTGACTGCATCATTTTCAATTGACTGGTGTGATTGGAACATTTTCTCTTGATGTGGACTGATTAGTGGCAGTGTAACATTAGACTGTGAACTGACTGGTGACATTTACACTAGACTGGGAACTGACTAGTAGCAGCTTGTACACTAGACTAGTGATAAGCAAACTTTCCCAAACATGTTTGCCAATTTAAAATTCAGCACAAACATTGCAGATTCAGCTTGTGTTCAGAAACACGAGATTTACTAAAAAAATCTGCAAAAGCGGCTTCGTTCGGGAAAAAAGTTTGACATTTTAAAATGGCCTTAAAGTGAAGGTGCTGCGATTGTACATTTTGTATTAATAATTACTGATTAAAGGAACCTGTCAGGTGGTTTATGCCCCCCCAGCTATCACTGTCTGTAGCTGCACCTTCATAGTACCAGGCTAATCATCCCTGTCTGAGCTCAGAGTGTAATATGAAAGGTGATATAAAAGCATTTATATACCGTACTTACATTTCAGTCCCCACCTTGGAGGAGGGAGACTGTCTGGCAGGATAATAGTTATCTCACTTTTAACTTGGATGGCTAAAGGACCAGTGTGCTGTAACGATCATGTGACCATAGTGGGCGGAGCTAAGCCAGCAATTGTATTATGTCCTATGAGAACGTAGCTCCGCCTATTGTAGTCACATGGTTGTGACATCACATCAGGTCTCCCAACATGTTCTAGCACAAGGCTAAAATGTTAACTATTAACCTGCCAAACAGTCCCTGTCCTCCAAGCTGGAGACTGACTGCCTCATTACATAAGGAAATGTAAGTGTATAAATGCTTTTTTTTCACCTTTCACATTACACAATGAGCTCAGACAGGGATGATTAGAATAGTATTATGAAGCTGCAGGTACAGACAATGATAGCTGGGGGGGCATAAACTAGCTGACAGGTTCCCTTTAAGTAATCAGTTATTTTAATACAAAATTAAATTCATTATATTTGTAGTTTTTTATTAATTCTCATTTTACTCTGACACTGGGTGCTGCCATCTTGCTTTTGCAGGTGTGTAACGACAGTTATACCTTCCAGTTACAGCACCCCTGTTCACAGGATCTAAAGGTACCGTTACACGCTTCAATGTTGTAACGATCTCACCAACGATTTCACGGGAGCGCAGTCGTTAGGACATCTTTTAGAGATCGTTGGTGAAATGTCACACATCTACATATCGTGATCGACGCACCAACGATGTGGCGAGCAGCTATCATTCGCACAACACAGCGAACGATACTTATTCACTGTTTTGAATAGGAGAATTCGTTAACGACATCACACACGGTGTCACACACAACGATGCAGCAGGTTGGCTGATCGAAGATCGTCTAATTTGAGAACATGTTCTGAAATCTGCGATCAAAGATCCAACGATTTATCCTCACAATGTCGTTTGAACGACTCCAAACCCATGATGTTTCAGCGATATCGTTCACGATTTCGTACCGTATAACGGGGCCTTTACAGACGGCTACCAACTCCATTCCCTGCATTATAGCTGTGATCTGGACATGCCCCCTGAGCTGTCCATATCACAGCTGGGAGGAGATCAGCGCCATCTTTGTGCAGTCATAGTGTATGCTGTGAGGCATTTTCCCCCTTAGCACCGGAGGCAGTGGCAGTGAAAATGCAGCCTGATATTATGCTGTAGACACTGCTCCCCACTGCCAGTGCTCCCTGGACCTTCTCCCCCGGTCCTCAGCTCCTGGCCCCCCTCCTCCTCCCATATCGCTCTCCCAGAAAGCCGCTCTCACCCCCCTCCCCGGACCTCTGCTCCCGACTCTACACTCCTGGAACCCCGTCCCAAGGACCGCAGATCCCTGCACCTCCTCTCTCGCCTCTATACTCCTGGCTCTCTCCCCCACACCTAAGCTCCTAGCAGGTTTCCCTTTCCTCTCAGCATGAGCTGCGAAAGATGCTGACAGGAGGATCTGCCTGGAGCTGCAGTCCGGGGGTAAGTACACACGGAAGGGGAGCAGTACTGATTGCAGCCTGATATCATTAACCCAATATCAGGCTGCAATCAATGCATCCTGCCTCCATGACACAGCTCTTCTACATTACTGGAAACTGATATAGCAGAGCTGTATACTGTAAGTTGCACTATATGTGCACAGGTGTGTGTAAGAGAGACATCACAGTGAACAGGGGGTTTACAGAGAGGGAATGTATGGGGGAAGAGAGCACAGGAGAAGAGAAGCAGCGCATGGTGAGGAGACTGCATGAGGGAAGAGATGCAGCGCACGGGGGAGAGAAAGGGAGTAAATGGGGGGAAAAGTGCATGTGGGAAGAGAGGCAGTATATGGGGAAGAGCTCACAGGAGAAGAGAGGCAGCGCAATGGGGTGAGAGGCAGCACATGGGAGGATGAGCACACAGGGAAGCAGAGGCAGTGCACAGGGGGAATAAGAGAGATGAAGGAAGGGGAGAGAGGCAGTGTATGTGGGGAGAGAAAGACATGGGGAAGAGAAGCAGCACATGGAGAAGAGGCAGCTCACAGCGGGTGAGAGAGGCAGCTTATAGGGTAGGGAGAAAGACAAGGCGGGGGTGAGTGCACAGGTGTGGGTAAGAGCACATGGGGAAAAGACCTCAGGGGTAAGAGAGGCAGTGCACAGGGGGGAGCAAGAGAGGCAATGCATGACGGTAAGAGTGCATGGGGAAGAGAGGCAGCACAGGGAGAGAGAGGGGCAGTGCATGGGGGGAAGAGCGCATGGGGAAGAGAAGCAGTGCATGGGTTAGAGCGCATGGGGGAAAAGAGGCAGTGCACACAGAGGGAAAGAAGAAGTTCATGAAGGGAAGAGTTCGCAGGTGAAGAGAGGCAGCGTATGGGGGAAGAGCACAGGGGAGAGAGAGAGAGACAAGGGAGGGGAAGAGTGGTAGCAAATGAGGTGAGAGAGACAGGAGGAGAGAGGCATCGCATGGGTGGAAGAGTGCTCAGGGGGAGAGGGAGAGACAAGGGGGGACAGTGTAAGTGTGGTGTAAGAGCGCATGGAAGAGAGAGGCAGCACACAGGGGAAGAGCGCACAGAGGAGAGAAGTAGTGCATGGGCGAAAAGTGCACGAGGAGGGGCAGCACATGGGGGAAGAGTGCACCAAGGTGTGAGAGAGCTCCTTGAGGGAGGAGGGAGAGAGAGTGATCATGGGGGCCGCTATGATAGCCCGGCGTCAGCTGATGACCCGGGTGCTGTCATGACAACTTCCTCCCAGGGATGCCCAAGCGGCGTCACTGTCAGAATGAAATAATTTGGGCTGTGCATAGGGAAGGTGAAGCATCATTCTGCACTGCAAAAGCAATCAGAGTCTGCATGCTGAGGCACCCTAAAGGGCAGTATAAAAGAAAAAGTGAAAAATATTGTTTTAGAAAATATGAAACCACCCCACAATAAAAGTTCAAAATAAGCTGTCACGCAGCCCTAGATCCCGAAAAATAAGAACGCTACAGGTCACGGAAAATGGCGACAAAAGCACAATTAATTTTCTTTAAGAACTTCAGAATTTTTTTTACCATTTGGATAAATGTAAAAGTATACATGTTTGGTATCTACAAAATCATACCGACCCAAGGCATCATAAAAACCACGTCAGTTTTACCATATAGTGCACATGGTGGATAAAAAAGGCAAAAAAAAATTGTAAAATTGCACTGTTTTTGCAATTTTACCACACTTAGAATTTTTTTCCATGTATACTATATGATAAAATCAATTATGTCATTCAAAAGTACAACTTGTCCTGCAAAAAACAAGCCCTTATATGGCTATATTAACTGAAAAATAAAAGTTATGGCTCTTGGAAGAAGTGGAGGAAAAACGGAAAATCTCCTGGGGTTGAAGGGGTTAACCTATCTTTATTTCAAGTCATTGTAGTGTACAATGTTGCAGAAACACATCACACAAAAAATGAATTATAAACACAATGCGTCAATTGGATGCAGTTTTGCTGCAGAATTTTCTGCACCACAAATGGACTGGACCAATTTTTCTGCGTGTGCACACGCAGACTTATGGTACCACTAAAACCTATGAGATTCCATTAGAAATGAGCGAGTACAGAACTAATCGGACTCACTATACTCGTAACGAGTAGGTCCCGATACTCGTTGCGAGTATAGCGAGTCCAATGTTAATGAGTGGGACGGGCGAGTACTTTCGCAGTGTATCTATATATACACTGCGAAAGTGCACTAAAAGTGAATAAAAGTTGGCAAAAAAGTATCATACTCACCCATTCGACGCCTGCACCGGGACCGGAAAAGAAGACATCCGATGTACGAGAAGGACCTGTGAGTCTGACAGGCAATTAGATGGCCTAACGTCACAAACCACATGATCCCTACCAGCCACCAGATTGCCAGGTCATTGATGCACGTTCAAGACCTGGCAACCTGGCCAATCAGGTGGCTGGTAGCGATCAGGTGGTTTGTGCCGTCTGGCCATCTGATTGGCTAGATCGCTACCAGCTATCTGTTTGGCTATCAGAGGGACAGGTCCTTCAAGTTCATTGGATGTATTCTTTGTGGGTCCTCGGTGCAGCCATCGGATGGGTGAGTATGATTTTTTTAATTTATTTTTTAACTTTTTTAAGCAGTAACCAAAGCACAGTGTGGCTACTTTGAAGAACCTAGAATATAAGACGTATTTTCAGTTGTTTCACACTTTTTTGTTAAGTAAATAATTCCACATGTGTTAATTCATAGTTTTGATGCCTTCAGTGTGAATCTACAATTTTCATAGTCATGAAAATACAGAAAAGTCTTTGACTGAGGAGGTGTGTCCAAACTTTTGGTCTGTACTGTATATAGATACACTGTGAAAGTGAATGGACTACTCGCTACTCCCGAGTAATCACAAGAAACTCGGGGAGTAGCGAATAGCCCGAATATCGTTACTATTTGGTGAGTACTGAATAGTAACGATTATACCATGTTAGCCCATGTTAGCGTGCACTGTAGAATCCATCACCCATATTAATCTATGGCAGCGTTAATACAGCATTACACTACGGTAACGCTGTGTTAATGCTGCTTAGTTGGTGGAACCGGCATGACGGAGGCCACAATGCTAATGTGGCCCTAGCCTAAAAGATGCAGCATGTCAATTATTTCAGCATTTTTGCTGTTTTTTTTTTTTTTCAAAATTTGAAAGCAATGAAGAGGGAGAAATTGCACAGTAGCATTTCTGTGGCAAAAACAGCAAAAAAACTACTTTTTCACTGCAAAGAGATCAGGATTTGCTGCATTTTTGTTTCAGAAACGCCCTGTGTGAACATACTCTTACCTAGTGATGGGCGAATCCTAAATTACTCGGAATCGCTTGACTCTAGCGAGTCCGAGCCCAGGACTCGCTACTCGTTGCGAGTCTAGCGAGTCCAATGTTAATGAATGGGGAAGCGAGTAATAGCGAGTAGTGTGAGATTTACAAATCGCAGATGTGTCTCGGAAGCTTCAGCCTGAAGCAATCCTAGTTTTGCCATTTATTTGCATTGCTCGTTTACTTTGTAAGTAATCGCTGACTCGCACAGATAAGATCCTGTCTTCTCTGTGTTCTGGCTGCCCCAGCTCCAGGGTCCTAGAGCCCGCCTGCTGCCTGATGTAGCAGTGCTGAGATTGTTCTCAGTCTGCTCATTCCCTGTGTACAGACATGAATGTCTGTGCACAGAGATGATGTAGCAGAGCTGAGATTGTTCTCAGTCTGCTCATTCCCTGTGCATAGAGATCTATATCTATACACAGGGGATGTAGCAGAGAGGACATCGCGTTTTGGATTGCGTCGGACGGAAGAGGATTTTTTTAATTAAAGATGGAGTCCCTAATGGCTTTTTTTTTTATTTCTAATAAAAAATTTTCTTTGTGTTGTGTTTTTTTAAAACAATTTAATAGAAATTCATGGCGGTCATGTCTAATATTGGCGTGACCGCCATAAATTTCGGGCTTAGGGCCAGCTGATAATACAAAGCTGGCCCTAACCCCTTTATTACCCAGCGTGCCACCGCTACCAGGGCCGCTGGAAGAGTTGGTCGGAGTTGGACGCCGATATCGGGACGTGTAAACACACCATCAGTGTAGAAATTTCAGCAACCAAAGGGTAAGAGTAGGGATGGGCGAATCTACTCGCTAGGACTCGTTACTCGGCGAGTAGTAAGGGACTCGCAGGACTCGGTACTCTGCGAGTTTCCCAGTGATTACTCGCACGAGTCCAATGCAAATCAATATCAATCCTAGTTTTGTCAGAAACGCTGACAAAATTAGGATTGCCATTGTTTGCATTAGACTCGTGGGAGTAATCACTGGCTACTGTGCCAGTGATAGCAGGGAAACTCGCAAAGTAACTGCTGTTTCTTTGCGAGCCGAGTCCAGCTGTCTTCTCTGTGCAGCTCCAGGGTCCTAGAGCCCGCCTGCTCACAGACATGATGTAGCAGTGCTGAGATTGTTCTCAGTCTGCTCATTCCCTGTGCATAGACATCTATCTATTCACAGGGATGAGCAGAGAGGACATCGTGTTTTGGACTACGTCGGACGGAAGAGGATTTTTTTAATTAAAGACGGAGTCCCTAATGGCTTTTTTTTTATTTCAAATAAAAAATTTTCTCTGTGTTTTTTTAACCCTTTATTGGAGATTCTTAGTGGCTGGGTCAAACGTGGCCTGACATTAAGAATCTCGGGCTTAATACCAGCTTGTATAACAAAGCTGGTATTAACCCCTTTATTACCCAGCGTGCTACCGCCACCAGGGCCGCTGGAAGAGTGGGGTTCAGCGCCAGAGGATGGTGCTTCAATGAACGCGCCATCGTCTGGGGCGGCTGCGGGCTGCAATTTGCAGCGGGGGGTGCCCAGAAAGCTTGGGCATCCCTGCGCTGCGGATTCCAGCCCCCAGCTGCTTAGCTGTACCTGGCTAGACATAGAAATTGCGCGGAGCCCCACGCATTTTTTTTTAATTATTTCATGAAATTCTGAGATTCTGACTCTGACTCTGAGACTCTGACTCTGAAATTCATGAAATAATTTAAAAAAAATGCGTGGGGCTCCGCGCAATTTCTATGTCTAGCCAGGTACAGCTAAGCAGCTGGGGGCTGGAATCAGCAGCGCAGGGATGCCCAAGCTTTCTGGGCACCCCCCACTGCAAATTGCAGCCTGCAGCCGCCCCAGAAGATGTCGCGTTCATTGAAGCACCATCCTCTGGCGCTGAACCCCACTCTTCCAGCGGCCCTGGTGGCGGTAGCACGCTGGGTAATAAAGGGGTTAATACCAGCTTTGTTATACAAGCTGGTATTAAGCCCGAGATTCTTAATGTCAGGCCACGTTTGACCCAGCCACTAAGAATCTCCAATAAAGGGTTAAAAAAACACAGAGAAAATTTTTTATTTGAAATAAAAAAAAAGCCATTAGGGACTCCGTCTTTAATTAAAAAAATCCTCTTCCGTCCGACGTAGTCCAAAACACGATGTCCTCTCTGCTCATCCCTGTGAATAGATAGATGTCTATGCACAGGGAATGAGCAGACTGAGAACAATCTCAGCACTGCTACATCATGTCTGTGAGCAGGCGGGCTCTAGGACCCTGGAGCTGCACAGAGAAGACAGCTGGACTCGGCTCGCAAAGAAACAGCAGTTACTTTGCGAGTTTCCCTGCTATCACTGGCACAGTAGCCAGTGATTACTCCCACGAGTCTAATGCAAACAATGGCAATCCTAGTTTTGTCAGCGTTTCTGACAAAACTAGGATTGATATTGATTTGCATTGGACTCGTGCGAGTAATCACTGGGAAACTCGCAGAGTACCGAGTCCTGCGAGTCCCTTACTACTCGCCGAGTAACGAGTCCTAGCGAGTAGATTCGCCCATCCCTACTCTTACCCTTTGGTTGCTGAAATTTCTACACTGATGGTGTGTTTACACGTCCCGATATCGGCGTCCAACTCCGACCAAAAGTCACGTGGTTCGTGCGTTGGACCCGATATCGTTCGTGCGTTGTATGGTATAAATGTCCAATACGATGCATGAACGATGTCAAACTGATATTGGGGATCGAATGAGCGTGCTATTCAACAGGTCGATATTGGATGGAGGTTGGAGCCGGATCGTGCTGTGTAAACGCCCAACTACGATGTGGAGTACAACGTCCCCTATCCTCTCCATGTTAAATAGTCGTTCCTGGGTCGGCCGTACAAGGGGGGGCGTAGACATCGTAGAGACGTTGTATGCCGATATCGCGCTGTGTAACATCTCCTATGCGATGTTGGAATTCTGCCCAGAAAAAGCACGCTCCCGCGTCGTTTGATAGACGTTGGGACGTGTAAACCCACCATAAATCTGCATCTCCTACCAGAAAAACACAATGGCCTAGTGCACATCTATGCGCCGATGCATTTAGCAACATTGCGGTAGTGCAGGTGCTATCACAGCCCAGTGCAGCCAAGCGCATCGGCGCACGGATAAAGCGCATTACGCTAGCGCCACCATTACTTTCTGTGGCCGAGCACAGGAGACCGCATCCCGGAAGCGTAAGTGTGACAGGTCCTGTGCCACAGCGCATGCGCTTATTCTGGACGCACCGAAACGGAAACGTTGCATGACTTTTAAAGTTATTATTATGTTTTTTCTTTTAGGTTTGTATTTTATGTTTAAAGAGCAAACCTTTATTATTGCAGAGGGTCAGCATGCGAGGCCACCTCCTCTATACTTATCTACTAGCAATTCAGATAAAAATAGCATATGTCCGTTATATGCTTTTCATACATGTTCTTATAGGTCTGTTCACAGCTATGAAACACCATTATATGGATATTGCTCCTTGAAAATGTGCAATTACTTTATATTATTTCATTTCATACGTTTAGATTACTGATTTTTGGTATGTGCACAAGTCTGCTGTTATAGCAGTCGTCTTAGGGCCACGTCACACGCTTCAATCTCAATCACGATATCGACTGAAAAGTCACGTGATTGAGATCGCTAGAACAATTTATTGATATCGTTTGTGCGGTGTCACAAGCATAGATGCCGTTAACGATGTGATATTTGGCAAGCTCCAGCTATCGTTCGCACGACTCAGCGATCGACAGCATCTAGCGTGATAGGAATAGGCGAAGTGGAGAAAAAGATCGTTTGAGAGGTGTCACATAGGACGATGCAGCAGGTTGAACACAGGTTAATTGAATGATAAACGACGGATTTGAGGTCCTGCTCCCAAATCTTCAACCAAACAATCAAGCGATTTTTCACTGAAAGATCGCTCGTTTACGCACAACGACGCACAAATGATATTGCTCAAACGATCAAAATTCCGGATTGTTCAAGCGATATCGTTCATAAGATTTAACCGTGTGACGTGGCCCTTAAGCCGGTTTCACATTGCGGGTTTGATCCGATCCGAGGATGTCCGTGTAAACCGGACAACCCCGGACCGAATTTTTGCACCATAGCAGCCTATGGGGCCAGATAGAAGCCGGATGACAGCTCTCTGCCATCTGGTTTCTATCTGTCCGAGACAATGCAGGAGAATTCAGAATTCTCTCACGGACACAAAAACGCTTCTTGCAGCGTTTTTGTGTCCGAGAGGAGAATATCTCCTCTAATTGCCTACTCCAGGATTCTCCACCTGCAAAAGTCAGTCGGGAGCCTGCAGCATGTCTGGCATTATTAAAACCTGCTGCCAGTGAATCGGCAAATCCAGAAAGAGGAGAAGGACGAGGAGGAGGAGGTAGTAGTGGCAGAAACCCGTATTTCCCTGCCTTGTGTTGAACCCCTGCCAGAAGCCTTCGACTGGGAGAATGCCATGTGGTGACCCCTACCCTTCCCAGCAATTATCCTTATAGGCATGGACCACCCTGGCCCCTCTCATTTCTGGAAGAAATTAGGCTCGCGGATGCCATCATGTTGAGAGTGTTTGCAGGGGCCTACGTCTAACACCATTGAGGAGCAATAAACCCAGGGCCAGGTGGCAGCATTCTTCCAGAAGAGGAGATACCAAAGACAGGACTGGTGACAGGTGATACATAGATTGGTCCACACTGCTGCATTACGAACTACCTTCACGCCTACACACCCTGTATGTTGAGGAGGTGGCCATCTTTATGAAGGTGTAGGACAGGAAGGAGTGGTTCGCAGCAGGCGTATGTCAGATCGCCACCGCAGAGGAATGCCAAGACTGGCAGCAGGAGGAGACATAGAGAGGATAGAGCATTGGCCGCTGGCCAGGCCTGATCTTGTTAGAAAGCCAGCTGCAGAGAAACCTGGATCCTCATAGGCCCTGTGCCCACGATGCGCTGTTTGATGCTTTTTTTTATGCAGATTTTGAGAATTTGCATCAAAATTTGCATTTCTGTCCTGAAGCCAGCAAAATCTCTGAGTGTTCAGAAGTGCTGGGCCAACATTGCACTTTTTTTCGTCTTTTTGGGGGGTTGATTGGAATAGGAAAATTTTAGAAAATGGATTATAATTAAAGAAGTGAAAGAAGAATGTTTTGGGGTTCATTTTCAAATTAAATATTTATTGGTGTGGTTATTTGTGTCCTTACTGACTTGGTCAGGCTAGGTTTACATCACATTTTTTTTTTACCAAATCATTTTTATTATTTTTTGAACAGAATAAATTGACAAACATTTGAAATTATAACAAGGTGACAAGCAATGAAATCAAGCAGTATTACATACCACATTCAATGCCGCCTAGCAGTTGTCACTGAGGGCACATGAGGGAGAAGAGTAGGTAGGAATTAAATTGGGAAGGAAGTAAGGTAGAGGGAGGGGGGGAAAACCTGAGAGGAGGGGAGAGAAAAAGGGGGGGGGGGGAAACCAAAGGAACAATTGCAGCATAAACAATAATCAAACTTTTAGGGAATACAGCATTCCACTGTTTTCACAAATTGAAACTTTAGTGCCAGGGCCCCAAACAGTAAGAGCCAACAATGATAACAATGACCACCCAAACTTCGTAAGGATTAACACTTCAAGTTACGCAATATAATAAGAACTTGTCATCCACGGGTCCCAAATCAGAGTCGATTTTTTCTTTGCGGATCGGGACTGTGCCAGAGCCAGCTCATATTTACAATGTAAATTAACCCTTTCCACTACGTCCACAGCTGATGGCGGGGAAGTCTCCTTCCATTTGAATGCAATTGAAGAGCGGGCAGCTATCAATATGTGGGAAATGGTTCCTCTAACAATCTTGGGTATTGCCTCGAGGCCCATATACAGGACAGCTGTGGAGGGAGTGAGTTGCAGCCGGATCCCGGTGGCTCCCAAGATCAACTGTTCCATCCCTTTCCAAAAAGATGACAAAACTGGGCAGGAGAACCAAATATGTGTCTGGGTGCCGACCTGACCGCAGCCTCGCCAACACAGGGGGGAGTACTGCGGGCCAAATCTGGCAACCAGTTCTGGGCAGCGATACCATCTCATGTGTGATTTTTTCAGCTGTTCCAAGTGGGTCGTGCATGAGGATACCCTCCTGATCTCAGAAATACTGTCCCTCCACTCCTCTGACACCAGAACCACCCCCAATTCTCGCTCCCAACTCTGCATGTAAGGAAGTTTTACCCCTTGATCAGAATCTATCAATACTTTGTATAAAATAGAGACTCCCTTTGAGCTAGAACCCGGGACCAGGAAGTATCCATTGATCCTCCTATCCATGTGTCCAGCAAAGGAGGAAGAAGTATGGGGGACACCATGTAAGAAATGTCTCAATTGTAAATACTGGTAGAAAAATTTTCTTAACCCTGGATGTTTTCGGGATAGTAGATCAAAGGGAATCACACCCGAGGGTCCTTCCAAATCCGATATTGTTTGAATACCAGCAGAACGCCAGGGTTGGAGGTTTAGGTAAGGAACATGAGTTTCCATAGCAAGCACGGAGAGTGAACCCCTAGGAATTCTAAGAAGTGTAGAGACGAGAGACCTCCATAGGCGCAGGGCAGCTCTCATTGTAGGTAATAGAGGTGAGGCCGTACCCGTCCGGAGTACCTCAGACTCCAGTGTCAAGCGAGTGGAGCCTCGTCTAGAGTAGAGTTTCTCAATTTGTAACCACCTGTGGTCCTTATCCATGTGCCACCAATCCCTGAGCCCCGTTAAGACCGAGGCCCTATGGTAGGTCAACAACTCTGGAACTCCCATCCCTCCCGACTCCAGGGGGAGGTACAAAACACGTGGCGTCTTATTTGCCCAGATGTATTTATTAGCTAAAAGTTGCAAGCGGAGAATCAGTTTTTTGGGTATGTCGAGGGGAAGGGATCTGAAATAATAAAGGATCTTGGGAAGGGCTATCATTTTAAATGCATTAATTCGGGCAGACCACGAGGTCATTATCTGATGCATGTCTTCCAGAAGGGCTTTAATTTTTGTATATAGGTTGTGGAAATTTGTTTTAATTGCCTGTGCCAAGGAAGTCAAAGTTATTCCCAAATAAGGGATAACGTCAGACGACCACTGAAAAGAGAACGCCTCCTCCAGGTGGCCCCGGCAGGAGACAGGGACCCCCACCGGGAGCACCAGAGATTTGGACGGATTTAATCTATAGTAGGAGACCACGCTAAATTTCCTCAACTCAGACATAATGGCAGAGAATGAAGGCTATATTCACACATGAAATAATAACATCATCAGAGTAAATGCTGATTTTATGAGCCTCCCCCCCCACCACCAGGCCCGCAACGTCAGAGTTAGCTCTAATCCTCTCCGCGAGAGGCTCCATACACAGGGCAAATATTATAGGGGAAAGGGGACACCCCTGTCGAGTACCATTAGTTATCTGAAAGGGCTCCGACAAGAAACCCGCAGTGAAAACTCTTGCCGAGGGAGAGGAATACATGGCAGAAATAGCCGAAAAGATAGGGCCTACCATGCCGAACTTTTTAAGAACCGCCTGGAGGTATCCCCAGTGCACCCTGTCAAAAGCTTTTTCAGCGTCAAGCGACAGGAATGCACTGGGGAGGCCAGACAATTTAGCCACCCGCACCAGGTTCAACATTCTACGAACCCCGTCCTTCGCTTCTCGTCCCGCCACGAACCCCACCTGGTCCAGGGAGACCAGGGAGGGGACGATAAGGTTCAAGCGTGAGGCCAGCAATTTAGTGAACAACTTAACATCGCAATTTAGGAGAGCGATGGGTCTAAAATTGCCCGGGGCGGTTGGAGACTTCCCCGGCTTGGGTAAGGTTGTAATAGTAGCCTCCAAGCCAGGAGAGGACACTGATCCCATGTCTCTCCAGACAGAGAACAAACGTAACAAATAGGGGGCCAGTGACGATTGAAAAGTGTGATAATAGGCATTGGAGAATCCGTCTGGACCTGGGGCGCTCTTCTTCTTAGTTTGTTTAATGGTCGCCTGTATCTCATCTACCGTGAAGGGGGCGTTTAAAAAGGTTAATTGATCCTCAGAAACAGCGGGTAAGTTGATAGAATCAAGGTATTCTGCAATGCCCTGAGTTGTGGGCTGGGGAGTCAAGGGGTCATTTCTAAGATTGTATAGGCCTGCATAATATTTAGCAAACTCTGCAGCGATCTCTACGGGGTTTCTGACAGGTTGGCCTCCGGGGCTTAAAATATGATCTATCCTGGATTTAGCCTCTCTTTTTTTGACTCTACGGGCGAGAAGGGCCCCAGCTCTGTCCCCCATAGAGTACCAATTCGTTTTCAATTTGCTCAGATTATGAGCATATGAGGCCAGCATAGAATCCCGGAGTTTAAATCTTATAGCATAAATTTCCGCTGTGACAGATGGGGATACAGCCGACTTATTAAGGGACTCCAGGACCTGCAACCTGGATAACAGCGTATTCCTGTCCCCTTCCCTCTTACGTTTCAAAGCTGCTGCTTGTTGTATAAATAGTCCCCTCAGGACCGCCTTATGGGCTGCCCACAACGTCTCGTCAGTGATCTCTCCAGTATCATTCAATTGAAAATACAGAGACAACTCTGAGGAGATCCTGGACACCACATCCTTGTTCAGCAAAAGGCCATCATTCAAGCGCCACCTAAAAGCCGGGGGAGCCTGGTATGACAAAGCTATAGTGAGGAAAACAGGGGCATGATTGGACCAGGTTATCAACCCTATCTCAGAACTGAGGCATCCGGACAAGACAGCATCATCCACTACAAAATAGTCCAATCTACTATATGTATGATGCCGAGGGGAGAAAAAGGAGTAATCCCGCTCCGCTGCATGGGAATATCTCCAATGATCATGATATTGAAACACAAGGGCAAGCAACCTCAACTCTCCCCGACCTCCACCCCCCGATGGGAACAATCAAGGTCCCGCTCCATCGGAAGATTAAAATCTCCGCAAACAATCTTACCACCTCGCGCCAATGATTTGACAGTCTGTAGTGCACGTCTCACAAATTTGCATTGGCCCGTGTTAGGAGCATAGAGTGATGAAATGGTGTGCAAGACTCCATTTAAAGTGCAGACCAGCACCAACAATCTGCCGCCCGGATCTATATGTAAACCCTCCAATTTAAAGGCCACGGTATGCTTAATCATGATACACACTCCTGCTGTCTTAGCTGGATTATTGGCAAAGAATATATGAGGGAATTGGGGGTTATGGAACCTAAAATTATCTGATTCCAATAAGTGGGTTTCCTGAAGACAAATAATTTCCGCCCGAGATCTCCTCACCTCCCTCCACACCATTGATCGTTTACCCAGGGAGTTCATCCCCTTAACATTGAGTGACATTAATTTTAAACTCATTGTATAGAATCAGAGAGCAAAGCTATGTCGGCCCACGGAGACCCATCGATCCCCCAACATTGATCACAATAGTAAGGATATAAGCTGGAAACCATGGCTGACTCCGCAGTAAGGGACAGATTAATAGGGAATGCTAAAACATAAATGAATTGCTGCAAAAAAAGAAACAAATACGAAGAGATAGCAACCAGCAACCAAAAAAGGTGAAGGAAAAACAAACAAAATAAAAATAAAACGGTCAACAGGCCGGGGACTATCTCCACGTGTCGGGTCAAAAAGCCCAGTTCCTCGGGCAACGAGCAGAACCAAAAAATCTGCTATCCAGGGGCACAGTACAAATGTACCATTCAGGAATTAGCCTCAGAGGCGGCTGTCTGATGCTCCGTCCACAGGACCGTCCCGTTCTCCACTTCAAGTCGTGGACCACTCCGTGGTCACCTTCTTTTTCCCCGTTGGTTTAGTAATTGACAGAGCAAAGGGAATCCTCCATGAAGACAATCTGTCCTCTGCCTGCTTTGGTGAGGAGCAAGTAACCATCCGGTCATCATGAGCAATTATTCACTGGATTGAAACCCCACTTGTAGCGAGTATTGGCATCCTTAAGGGCCGCACACACGTGTGCATACGCCCGACGCTTCGCCAAAGTGGCTGGCGGCAGGTCAGGGAACACCTGCAGTCCCTGAAACTCCTCAGGCAGCAAAGGGGGTTTTCTCATCTGCTGTACGAAGGCATCTTTTGTGGGGAACCTGAGCATTCTGGCCAGTACATCTCTGGGTACGGAAGGTCCTAGGTGTTTAGGCTTCGGGGTTCTATGAATCCTCTCTATCGCCAGGTCTCCCAGAGGCAAGTCAGGTAACACAGAGGACAGAAATCTCAGCATGAAAGGAGCTAGTTCTTTATCAGCAATCTCCTCTGGAATGCCTCGGACTCTTATGTTTTGCCTTCTAGACCTGTCTTCCAGATCATACAGTTTGTCATGCACTGAGGAGAGCTCATTCCGTAGTGCAGCATTTTCATCTACTAAGGCATTGATGGTAGTGGTGTCAGGGTGAGGAGATATATTTTATACCTTTTTGTATTCATATATATATAAAATATATACCGTATTTTTCGCTTTATAAGACGCACCTGATTATAAGACGCACCTAGGTTTTAGAGGAGGAAAATTCGAAAAAAAAAATATTTTGAGCCAAATAGTGTGCAAAAACTTTTAATTAAATAACAAAATATTATTTAAACATAGTAGACTCAACAGAAGTCAACAGCAGCATTGTGGGTAACATGTAAGAACAGTCACATGTACCATAAGTAACAGAAAGTACCATGTTCTGGCTAACAAGTAGGGAGAAACTTTAATCCTCAGGCACCGCAATCTTCTAGTCAGGAAATCCAAGGAATTCCTCATCACAGTCAAATAGTGTGCAAAAAACTTTAATTAAATAACAAAATATTATTTTAACATAGTAGACTCAACAGGAGTCAACAGCAGCATTGTGGAAGTGACCATGTTCCAGATAACAAGTGAGAGAAACTTTAGTCCTCAGGCACAGAAGTGGAAGTGGATTCAGGGAATCCCAGGAATTCCTCATCACTGCTGTCAGAGTCTAGGAAGCTCAAGTCCTCAAACTCATTAGTGTCACTTTCTCCACTGTCCTCATATAGCAAATCATCTTCGGTGCCATCTAAGGCATTGCTAATCCCACATTTCTTAAATGAACGAATAACCGTTTCATTCTTCACGGATTGTCATGATGTGTTAACCCACTCACAAACTTGGGTGATAGTGGGCCTCTTCATACGTCCAGTTGGCGTTAGGTCGTGATTTCCAGCAGCCATCCATTTATTCCATTCTTCTCGCATGTACACTTTAAATGGTTTGTTTATGGAAACATCAAGAGGTTGCAGCTGGCTGGTAAGCCCCCCGGAATTACTGCGAGATGGGTCTTCACATCTTTAAACACCTTTTTAGTGTTTTCACTGATATGTGCTCTGAATTGGTCTAGCACTAACAGGGCTGTTTTTTTTAGAAGCCCTCCAGGACGTTTGGACCACACTTTGTCGACCCACAATCTCATTCCGTTCTCGTCCATCCATCCTTTCTCGTGTACATGCACAACAACTCCTCATGGGATAGCTTCTTTGGGCATGTTCTTTCTTTTAAAAATTAACATAGGCGGCAGTTTTGTGCCATCGGCACAGCAGGACAACACAACTGTGTAATGGTTTTTTTTTATGTCCTGCAGTTTTTACCGTTACACTTTTGGCACCCTTTATATCAACAGTCCTGTTGGATGGCACATCAAACGTTAGAGGGACTTCATCCATATTCCCAATCTGGCTTAATTCAAATCCATTTTTCTTTCTGCTGTCAATTACAAATTTATGGAAAGATAAAATCTTGGCTTCATATTCTTTTGGCATTTTTTGTGCAATTCTCGTTTTGGTGCGCATAGCAAGGCCACATCTCTTCATAAATCTGAAGCACCATGATGGTGATCCAGTAAAGTCATCAATGCCTTTCTCAGCAGCAATCCGCTTGGCTTCACAGATTATCATTTTTGTTGACACCGAAAGGCCATTGTTTCTGTGGCGTGTGATCCACTCTTTCATGTCCACGTCTAACTCTGGCCACTTTGCACCACGCCCACGAAGACCAGATCTGCTTTTTCCAGCATTTTGCAGCTCATCCTCCTGTTTCCTCCACTCTCTTATCATTTTTTCAGTTGGAGGTGGTCCGAAATGTCTCTCCGCTGCTCTGTTCCCGTGCTCTTTAGCATATTTTATAACCTCCAGTTTGAATGGAATTTTATATGCAAGCCTTCTCTGCTTTGACATTCTTGAAAAATGCACAATATGCAGCAGCCAACTGTACGGTATTTTTCTGCAACAAAATACAGTATTCAAACAACTGTCAGCTCTGTCCTTCATAGTTATGGGGGCATTGCAGCTGAGAAAACTACCGTAATACCGTACTTTTGCTGTAGAAAAGACATGGGCTGCACATCCAAAAATCACAATTTGATTTACCATAGTAGTGTTAGGAAAAAATGCACCGTACTGTATTCAACTGAACAAGAAATTTTTAGTTTAACATTATGATCAGACTTACGGTACAAAGTCTACTGCCAAGTCATGTTGAATCTCAGCGTGTCCATAACTTTATATACGGTACTGTAGCCTTAAAGGTGTGCACTCATGCGCCAACCACCACAGCGACAATGAACCAGCAGAATGGGTACCTTGTGCCCCACAAAACCCATGCTGCAAGGCTGGAGACTTTAAGAGGGGGTTCCGCCTATTTTTGCTCATTGAGTTTCGCCGTGACGTGCTAGCGGCTTCATACGGTCTCAGAGCGTGTTCACACATTACGTACTGTATTTTGCTGCGTTCTGTATTTTTACGTGAGAGCTCATCAAAAACCAGGAGTGGAACTATCAAAACCATAAGTGGAACAATAAGAGGAAAACTCTAATAGAAACAAGTGCTCCACTTTTATGTTTACCGTAATCACCCACTCCTGTTTTGTGATGAGCTCACGAGTAAAAAAAGGGAGCAAATATGGTAAGCAGCATGTGAAGGCACCCTAAGGCTGCATATGTATGGTCCGGAGTAGCTGCGTGTCGGACGCAGCTCCTCCGGACCTGAGTGAAGCTGCAGGGAGACCGCAGCCGCCCTATACTCCACATGTACGGTGGGTGCAGGGCGGCTTCTTCCTGCAGTCTCTCTGTGGCAGCCGCTTCCGACTCTGCAGCATTAAATGAACATGCTGCGGAGGAGCGGACTGTCAGCAACCTGCACCGCAGCTCCAAACACGCTGCAGGCGGGTTAAGCATAGTGAGGATGGAATTTCTTGAAATCCCATCCACTATGCTTATACTGTACTACGCAGCGTTTTAGACGCAGCGGCAAGACGCTGCGTCCAAACGCTGCATATACCGATCGTGTGCACACACCCTAATTTAAGGCCTCAAGAGCCGCACACAGTGCAGGTTTCCAGGATTTCCCTATTATTGCACAAGTGATACCGTAATAGAATCACCTGCACTGGTGATGATTCCAACCCCTGTGGAAATCCTGAAAACCTGCGCTGTGTGCAGCTTTTGAGGCCTGGAGTTCCCTACCCCTAGACTACAGTAATCAGAATGTTAAATTATGAACCTCATGGTCAGTTTTATTATGCCTAGTGGCATTAGATAAACTTATGATTTTAGATGTGTGGCCCATGCCTTTTTCTACAGCTATGATGAATGAAAAACATTATGGGCGATCTGTGATGATGCATTGTTATGGGGGATCTGCATGGTACACACTTATTGCAGGGATCTTTGATGACACTCTGTTATGGGGGATCTGTGGATGACGCTCTGTTATGGGGGATGTGTGGATGGCGCTGTTATGGGGGATCTGTGGATGGCGCTGTTATGGGGGATCTGTGGATGACGCTCTGTTATGGGGGATCTGTGGATGGCGCTGTTATGGGGGATCTGTGGATGGCGCTGTTATGGGGGATCTGTGGATGACGCTCTGTTATGGGGGATCTGTGGATGACGCACTGTTATGGGGGATCTGCGGATGATGCTCTGTTATGGGGATCTGTGGATGACGCTCTGTTATGGGGATCTGTGGATGACGGTCTGTTATGGGGATCTGTGGATGACGCTCTGTTATGGGGGATCTGTGGATGACGCACTGTTATGGGGGATCTGTGGATGACGCTCTGTTATGGGGGATCTGTGGATGGCGCTGTTATAGGGGATCTGTGGATGGCGCTGTTATGGGGGATCTGTGGATGACGCTCTGTTATGGGGGATCTGTGGATGGCGCTGTTATGGGGGATCTGTGGATGGCGCTGTTAAGGGGGATCTGTGGATGACGCTCTGTTATGGGGGATCTGTGGATGATGCACTGTTATGGGGGATCTGCGAATGATGCTCTGTTATGGGGATCTGTGGATGACGCTCTGTTATGGGGATCTGTGGATGATGGTCTGTTATGGGGATCTGTGGATGACGCTCTGTTATGGGGGATCTGTGGATGACGCACTGTTATGGGGGATCTGTAGATGACGCACTGTTATGGGGGATCTGTGGATGGCGCTATTATGGGGGATCTGTGGATGACACTCTTATGGGGGATCTGCATGGAGCACACTTATTGGAGGGATCTGTGGTGACGCTCTGTTAGGCCAGTTTCACATTAATATTCGCCGCCGCTGCATATTGCAGTGGGCGAACGCAAGCCGACCGCAAGCACCGCCAATCCTCATTTTTAACATGGGGATGCACGGTGTATGCGGTCAGGTGCGGATGGCCGTGCGTTCCCATTGCCCTCCATGTGTGATTTGTACGCATGCAGAGGCTTGCGTACAAAACAAACATTCCCGGCCGCACCGAATCTGCAACATGTACGCAAGAAGTTCGGTGCAGATGCGAATATATGATCTATACGCAAGCCTCTGCATGGAGGGCAATGGGAATGCACGGCCATCCGCACCTGACCACATACACCGTGCATCCCCATGTTAACCTCCCTGGCGGTATGATTATGTCTGGAATTTTGTGCTAAAAGCGGTACCATTTTTTGGCATGGAAATTTGATGTTATGTACAGTAGGCCTGCAATTCTTAGTACGGTAATTATCTGATCAAAGAAGACTCTAGGCTTCCTAGCGGTATTCCCGAGCCTGACTCAGGGTTAACATTCACTGCCAGAAGCGGTAACCCCGAGTCAAGCTCGGGCTTACCCGCGGTCGCGGCAGATGGGGTGAAAAAAACGCATCTGCCGCACTTGCCGCACTTGCCGCACTTGCCGCATAGCCGCCGCACTTGCGGCGCGGTTGCGGTAATCGCCATAGTAAGTATAGGGGGACTTGCGGCAGGTGCGGCAAGTGCAGTTTTGCACTTGCGGCAGGTGCGGCAAGTGCGGGTTTTTTCGCGGCCGCACCTGCCGCAAGTGCAAAACCGCACTTGCCGCACCTGCCGCAAGTCCCCCTATACTTACTATGGCGATTACCGCAACCGCGCCGCAAGTGCGGCGGCTATGCGGCAAGTGCGGCAAGTGCGGCAGATGCGTTTTTTTCACCGCATCTGCCGCGACCGCGGGTAAGCTCGAGCTTGACTCGGGGTTACCGCTTCTGGCAGTGAATGTTAACCCCGAGTCAGGCTCGGGAATACCGCTAGGAAGGTTAAACATGAGGATTGGCGGTGCTTGCGGTCGGCTTGCGTTCGCCCACCGCAATACGCAGCGGCGGCAAATGTGAAGCTGGCCTTATGGGAGATCTGTGAACTACAGTGTACAGTGCCCTGGAGTATCATATATTGTGACTTTCATCCCCCTCATCCTTAGGAATACACCCATGTACTATATACATGGGTGTATTCTGAAACATGAGGAAGGTGGTAGTCACGTTTGCTATAAACACTTTTGCCACATTACAATCCCTCCCTATTTACACCAAATATGGTACAACCCCCATCATCCATCAGAATACACACATGGTACTGTATATTCTAAAAGATTATGGGGGTTGTGTTTCCCTTTAATGTCTGCTCACCTCTCCCTAGGATCTCTCGGACTTGTGTAAACAAGAAGTGTTTTACAATACATTGTGCAGGGATCAATATGTGATTGGTGGAGGAAGCTCAGCAACAGTTCCCTCCACCAATCCATATCAATCCCTGCAGAGGAGGAGGAGACTCACTCTTCTCTCCCTCCTCTGCTTTGGGTCTCCGTCTGCAGCGGAGCCCAGAAACCTGCCTGCCTCCGGCTATTTGCCGATATCTACTGGAGCGCATGCGCAGATCGGGAGCTCGGGGACCGAGAGCTCCATCTGCGCATGCGCTGGTTTGGCGGCCATTTTATTGAAGTCCTGTGCGGCAGACACAGGCACTAATATTGTATTTACCCCTCCAACCGGAAACGCGCGGCCGCAACCAGGAAGTGCAATGGCGCCGGCCTGCACTATGCCGCCCACATACTGGGGAACACCGGGGATCACCGCCGGTCACCGCGCCGACACCCCCCAGCGCCAGGCCTGCTGCATTGCCCCTCCGGACGTCAGCAGTGACCAGTCTGCTCCGCCGCCGCCATCAACCCCGCAGTAAGGATGTTTTTTTTTACTTTTACAGTATTTTTTTCTATATTCGCTTTTTTAGACGCACCCCCATTTCCCCCCTAATTTGGGGGAAATGAAAGTGCGTCTTATAAAGCAAAAAATATGGTATATCTTTGTATTTCATATAAGAAACATAAGTTTTTCCTTAATCAATATATATATATATATATATATATGAATATATATATATATATTCAACCATTGAAGAAGACTGCTGGAAGCTGTTTGCTGGATTCTAGTGCCAGGACGTACAAAGAGGCCCTGAGAAGAGACTTGAGATTCCCTACATTCCAGTGCCAGGAGGCGCTGGGAGGAAAGATGAGATCTCCTATATTCCAGAGGCCCGATGATGACATCTCAGCAGGAGGAAGGATGAATTTAACAGAAGAACGAAGAACTAATCACTAACATTAGATTTAGATATATTTGCTTAACCCCGCCTGACCCTGGTTATTGCATGCCTTTCCTTCCACAGTATATAATGTAGTGTAACCAGAAATAAAGTTCAGTTGCTGATGACCGTTGTTTGTACCTGTATAAGCACGGGCATGTTTAAGCTTGAACCAGATACCTTTGTCTGACTCAACTTATTTGGGTACCCCATGCCCTTAGCTTAATTTGGAGTGACTGGTGAAGGAGTGTATTGTCGCAACGCCCCGACAATTTGGCGCCCAACGGAGGGGCGTGGCCAGCGATCCGAGACCCCCACAGACCCGTGCCCGGATGCCCCTGGATGATACCCGTATCGGCTGACCTCAAGGACTGATCACCCTTCAAGGCACGGTAAGTGGAGATCACATTCATATGTGTGTCGCCCTTACTGTGTCTCAGCCGTTATTGGTTAATCTGAGGGTCTCCTTTGGGTCTGGGGGGTGACGGGTCGAGTGGTGAGACCAAGCGCGATCCAGCGCCACGCTCTGAACCAGCAACGACCAGACGTCGCCTCCTGCACGTCCTCGTGTACACCACGCCTCCTCCACCGGTCATCATACCTCACTCATTAACCCTGCCCGTGACTGTTGTTTAATTGTGAACAAGAGTGAGAAATTGTGGAGGTCATAGATTGGGGACCGCTTAGAGAAAGGGATAGGAGACGCGGCCTCTGTGATATTGTATTTTCAGGTGACTGGAGTATCCCGAGAGGGGACCATTTATAGTTCGGTGGAGGGATCTCGCGAGGAGACCGCCTCCCAGTAGATTGGAATATCGTGACAGGACAGTCTTTAATCACTGGTGTCCAGGATAGGGACAGAATACATCCATAGTAGGGATGGGCGAATCTACTCGCTAGGACTCGTTACTCGGTGAGTAGTAAGGGACTCGCAGGACTCGGTACTCTGCGAGTTCCCCAGTGATTACTCGCACGAGTCCAATGCAAATCAATATCAATCCTAGTTTTGTCAGAAACGCTGACAAAACTAGGATTGTCATTGTCTAGCATTAGACTGGCTACTGTGCCAGTGATAGCAGGGAAACTCGCAAAGTAACTGCTGTTTCTTTGCGAGCCGAGTCCAGCTGTCTTCTCTGTGCAGCTCCAGGGTCCTAGAGCCCGCCTGCTCACAGACATGATGTAGCAGTGCTGAGATTGTTCTCAGTCTGCTCATTCCCTGTGCATAGACATCTATCTATGCACAGGGGATGTAGCAGAGAGGACATCGCGTTTTGGACTACGTCGGACGGAAGAGGATTTTTTTAATTAAAGATGGAGTCCCTAATGGCTTTTTTTTTATTTCAAATAAAAAATTTTCTCTGTGTTGTGTTTTTTTAACCCTTTATTGGAGATTCTTAGTGGCTGGGTCAAACGTGGCCTGACATTAAGAATCTCGGGCTTAATACTAGCTTGTATAACAAAGCTGGTATTAACCCCTTTATTACCCAGCGTGCTACCGCCACCAGGGCCGCTGGAAGAGCGGGGTTCAGCGCCAGAGGATGGCGCTTCAAAGAACGCGCCATCTTCTGGGGCGGCTGCGGGCTGCAATTTGCAGCGGGGGGTGCCCAGAAAGCTTGGGCATCCCTGCGCTGCGGATTCCAGCCCCCAGCTGCTTAGCTGTACCTGGCTAGACATAGAAATTGCGCGGAGCCCCACGCATTTTTTTTTTATTATTTCATGAATTTCAGAGTCTCAGAGTCAGAGTCTCAGAGTCAGAGTCTCAGAGTCAGAGTCAGAATCTCAGAATTTCATGAAATAATTAAAAATGCGTGGGGCTCCGCGCAATTTCTATGTCTACCCAGGTACAGCTAAGCAGCTGGGGGCTGGAATCCGCAGCGCAGGGATGCCCAAGCTTTCTGGGCACCCCCCGCTGCAAATTGCAGCCCGCAGCCGCCCCAGAAGATTGTGCGTTCATTGAAGCGCCATCCTCTGGCGCTGAACCCCGCTCTTCCAGCGGCCCTGGTAGCGGTGGCACGCTGGGTAATAAAGAGGTTAGGGCCAGCTTTGTATTATCAGCTGGCCCTAAGCCCGAAATTTATGGCGGTCACGCCAATATTAGACATGACCGCCATGAATTTCTATTAAATTGTTTTAAAAAAAACACAACACAAAGAAAAATTTTTATTAGAAATAAAAAAAAAAGCCATTAGGGACTCCATCTTTAATTAAAAAAATCCTCTTCCGTCCGACGCAGTCCAAAACGCGATGTCCTCTCTGCTACATCCCCTGTGCATAGATATAGATGTCTATGCACAGGGAATGAGCAGACTGAGAACAATCTCAGCTCTGCTACATCATCTCTGTGCACAGACATTCATGTCTGTACACAGGGAATGAGCAGACTGAGAACAATCTCAGCTCTGCTACATCAGGCAGCAGGCGGGCTCTAGGACCCTGGAGCTGGCAGCCAGCACACAGAGAAGACAGGACTCTTATCTGTGCGAGTTTCCCAGCGATTACAGTTGCAAAGTAAGCGAGTCCAATGCAAATAAATGACAAAACTAGGATTACTTCAGGCTGAAGCTTCCGAGACACATCTGCGATTTGTAAATCTCACACTACTCGCTATTACTCGCTTCCCCATTCATTAACATTGGACTCGCTAGACTCGCAACGAGTAGCGAGTCCTGTGCTCGGACTCGCTAGAGTCAAGCGATTTCGAGTAATTTAGGATTCGCCCATCACTAATCCATAGTACGTTGAACGCGAGGTTCCGTACTTGAGCGTGAGGCTCTATGGTTGTAGTACGTTGAACGTGAGGTTCCGTACTTGACCAGGTTAGGGACAGAGTACATTCGTAGTACGTTGAACGCGAGGTTCCGTACTTGAGTGCGAGGCTCTATATTTGTAGCACGTTGAACGCGAGGTTCCGTGCTTTAGGGGCACAGTGTCGATTGTCGTTGTCAGCAGCCTGAGCTGCAGCAGGGCGTAGTATTCTGTGAGTCATGTTGCGTCTCTTTAAACAGAAGAAGTCCGTACCCCACAGGCTAGACGAGGATGTTGTGGAAGTTAAGACATTAGTGGCGTCACGGGAGGGTAAAAAGGTAGTTAAGAATGTGGATAGGTTGTACAAGTATGTAGGATTGCCTTTGTCAGGGAGATTACAGCCATCCGTGTGACATGATCTTATTCAGAAAGAAAAAGGCAGCAGTAAAGAAGTCAGGGACAAGGTTTCTGACTTGGAATAGTCAGGGTAAGTTAAGGTTTATTTAACTTTTATTAAGCAGTTCCTAGCTCCAGAGTGATTAGGGTAAATTAGGGTAAGGTGTATATAATCTTATGGAGATCATTCTGTTTTATTGAAGTCACGCCTAGGGATGGGCGAGTCTACTCGCTAGGACTCGGCGATTCTGAAGGTACTCGCAGGACTCGTTACTCGGTGAATCTCCCAGCTTGGACTCGCACAGTGACGAGTCCAATGGAATTCAATGTCAATAAGCTTGACTCGTCACAGATACCCGCTGTCAGCAGCGAGTCTGAGCGAGTCTACGATTCCGAGTCCTACGAGTCTACGATTCCGAGTCCTGTATACTGTATTCGGGAGTCGGACTCTCGAATACAGAATCTGTTATGTTGCGAGTCAGCACAGCGTGCGTGTTAGGTCAGAAAACTTGTGAAGATAGCCAATCATAGTCAGTAATGGCATAGCAAAGTTGGTTGTGTCAGGACTATGATTGGCTGCTGTCCATCGTGATGCCTATGTCATCTATGACAGGCAAGGCAGTATATAAGGCTTGTCCCTGCCATTTTGGGCACATTCCTGAGACGATCTGACCTAGTATAGGGAGAGAGAGATATATGCTGGAGCAGATCAGGGATTGTCAGTGTAGGGAAGATTCCTTTTATTAACCCAAAAAGCTCTTCTGAGAGCTAGGAGGAGGACGGAGTAGTGCTGTGTAGGCAGGCAGGCAGGGAGGGAAGGAAGGAGAAGCCTTAGAGTGCACACAGGACGGACCTCATAGCTTAGCTTACTCACTCAGCTTTGCTAACAGCTGCAGTCAGAGGCTTAGCTGAGGTGCTGTTTCCTTTTTGTTTTTGCACCAGATCGATTTTTGTTCCTAATAAGCCATAGAGCGTTATTTTTTCTGTGGCAGACCAGTGTGTTGCTGCTAGCACGTACTCCACCTTAGGGAGTGTAGTGTGCGGCTTCACTGCCAAGTGTGAGAGCGCACACTTACCCCGCCAGCAAGTGACGCATTCAGCTAACCTAACCACATCTCGGTGGCTGTGCGCACTTCAAACCAATTTTTTTAGGGAGTGTAGTGTGCGGCTTCACTGCCAAGTGTGAGAGCGCACACTTACCCCGCCAGCAAGTGACGCATTCAGCTAACCTAACCACATCTCGGTGGCTGTGCGCACTTCTAACCAATTTTTTTAGGGAGTGTAGTGTGCGGCTTCACTGCCAAGTGTGAGAGCGCACACTTACCCCGCCAGCAAGTGACGCATTCAGCTAACCTAACCACATCTCGGTGGCTGTGCGCACTTCAAACCAATTTTTTTAGGGAGTGTAGTGTGCGGCTTCACTGCCAAGTGTGAGAGCGCACACTTACCCCGCCAGCAAGTGACGCATTCAGCTAACCTAACCACATCTCGGTGGCTGTGCGCACTTCAAACCAATTTTTTTAGGGAGTGTAGTGTGCGGCTTCACTGCCAAGTGTGAGCGCGCACACTTACCCCGCCAGCAAGTGACGCATTCAGCAAACCTAACCACATCTCGGTGGCTGTGCGCACTTCTAACCAATTTTTTTAGGGAGTGTAGTGTGCGGCTTCACTGCCAAGTGTGAGAGCGCACACTTACCCCGCCAGCAAGTGACGCATTCAGCTAACCTAACCACATCTCGGTGGCTGTGCGCACTTCTAACCAATTTTTTTAGGGAGTGTAGTGTGCGGCTTCACTGCCAAGTGTGAGAGCGCACACTTACCCCGCCAGCAAGTGACGCATTCAGCTAACCTAACCACATCTCGGTGGCTGTGCGCACTTCTAACCAATTTTTTTAGGGAGTGTAGTGTGCGGCTTCACTGCCAAGTGTGAGCGCGCACACTTACCCCGCCAGCAAGTGACGCATTCAGCTAACCTAACCACATCTCGGTGGCTGTGCGCACTTCTAACCAATTTTTTTAGGGAGTGTAGTGTGCGGCTTCACTGCCAAGTGTGAGCGCGCACACTTACCCCGCCAGCAAGTGACGCATTCAGCAAACCTAACCACATCTCGGTGGCTGTGCGCACTTGAAACTAATTTTTTTAGGGAGTGTAGTGTGCGGCTTCACTGCCAAGTGTGAGAGCGCACACTTACCCCGCCAGCAAGTGACGCATTCAGCTAACCTAACCACATCTCGGTGGCTGTGCGCACTTCTAACCAATTTTTTTAGGGAGTGTAGTGTGCGGCTTCACTGCCAAGTGTGAGCGCGCACACTTACCCCGCCAGCAAGTGACGCATTCAGCAAACCTAACCACATCTCGGTGGCTGTGCGCACTTGAAACTAATTTTTTTAGGGAGTGTAGTGTGCGGCTTCACTGCCAAGTGTGAGCGCGCACACTTACCCCGCCAGCAAGTGACGCATACAGCAACACCTAACTCCAACTTGGTGACTGTGCATTCGTCTACAATGTCTCAAAAAAAAACAATTACCAAAAAGGATGTTGCAAAGGGACAGGGACGAGCTCGTGGCCGCAGCAGTCTTGCCCGAGAAGGCACTGGTACAAGTACACAGCCTAGGATTGATAGAACGTCCTTTTTTTACCTAGAAATCCCAGTACTCAAAGAAAACGTGTGTTGAGGCCGGATGAGCATGACAAGATAACATCTTGGATGGCTCAGACGCCCTCGACCACTGGTTCTTGCAGTACGCAATCATCCGTGGCAAGACATTCTAGTGTCGCTACAGACAATGCAGCGCCATCCAATCCTCAAAGTCGTCATATTGCCTCAACCCATCGGCAGCCAGAGGAAAATTTGGATATGGACCTTGGTCACTCGGATGACTTATTCGGTTCTTATCAAGGGGTTTCTTTGTCACTGCCTGACGAGATACTTGAAGTAGACGAAATGTCTACTCATGGCCAAAGTTTGGAAGTAGCGCGTCCTGAGGAAAGACACTTTCACGAAATGCAAACAGTATCTCAGGAGGTGGATGATGATGAGGATGATGAGACACACATCTCATCTGGCCAGCCTGCTCAGTCAGTTTATCCAGAATCCTTTGAACTGGAAGGGGTGGATGATGACACCACAGATCCTACCTGGATTGCTGAATTGCATAGCCAAGAGAGCAGCCAGGAGGACGAAAGTGGCTATGTACCACTGGCAAAATCACAAAGGCGTACTGTCTCCAGAACACAAACTGTGAGAACAGTTGCCCAAATAGCGTCAACTGTGGCACAAACTGTGCCAACTGTTGCACAAACTGCAAACACAGTTGCCCAAAATGTGTCCACAGTTGGTGTTGAACAGAGTCATCCTCCTCTTCCTCCAATTAAAAATAAAGGACGAACAGCCAGTGTGTGGCAATTTTTTAAGGATAGCCCAACATTACCAAATATGGTTATCTGTAAGATGTGCCAGGCAAGGCTTAGCAGAGGCACGGTAAAAGGAAACCAGAGCACCAGCAGTATGCGCAAGCATATGTCTCTTAAGCACCCAATTCAGTGGGCACCCTATCAGGGTTCAAAATCAGTGCCTTCTGATCCAAACACTTCCAGGCCACCTCAGATACATCCTTCACCAGCAAGTGTTCAGGCTTCAGCTCCTGCTCAAGCGTACTCCTCCCAAGGTGCTTTACAAGACAGACATGACAGTAGTCAATCCTCTTGTCAGTCTGGTCCAAACGTGCAGTTGTCTGTGCCACAGCTGTATGAAAGACAGCAGAAGTTCCAACCGACACACCCATATTCCCAAAAAGTGACAGCGAAAATAGCCAAGTTGTTAGCTGTGGAAATGCTGCCGTTTAGGCTTGTGGGTACAGAGTCTTTTCGGGAGTTGATGGCTGAGGCAGCACCACGATACTCTGTACCCAGCCGGTACTTTTTCTCACGTAGTGCCGTTCCCCGCCTTACACCAGCACGTGGTTAACAACTTAAAACGTGCTTTAACAAATGCTGTCACCGCCAAAGTCCACCTAACTACGGACACGTGGACAAGTAGTTGTGGACAGGGCAGATACATTTCACTAACGGCTCACTGGATCAACCTGGTGGAGAGTGTCCCAACTTCTAAAACTGTACCATCTGACATACTTCCAACTCCACGAATAGCGGGCCCAACATCATTCCGGGTGTCTGCCTCCTCATATATGTCCAGTGCCCAATCTGCTTCTGCCACTTCCTTGTCCACTGCTGAGCCTCAAGCACCATCACGTCCGAGTTGGGAGCTTTGCAGTACTGCTTCTGCAAGGCGACAACAGGCTCTTCTGAAGCTTATCTGCCTAGGTGACACACGTCACACTGCAACAGAGTTGTGGAAAGGTCTCAAGCAACAGACCGATGAGTGGCTGGCCCCACTGGAACTACAACCAGGTCTAGTTGTGAGCGATAATGGTGCAAACCTTGTGGCGGCAATAAAGCACGGTAAACTTGTACATGTGCCTTGCATGGCTCATGTCCTGAACCTGGTAGTTCAGAAATTCCTCAAAATATACCCAGAGTTATCTGAGCTACTGGATAAGGTGAGGCGAATTTGCGCCCACTTTAGACATTCGTCCACAGCAGCTGCAAGTCTTTCTGCCCTTCAAATCCAATTTAACTTGCTGAAACACAGGCTAATTTGCGACATGCCTACGCGATGGAACTCCACCTTCCATATGCTGGCAAGGTTTAATGAGCAGCAGAAGGCAATAGCGGAATTTCAGCTGCAACATGCCCGTCAACCTGGAAGTCATACCACACACATCAGTACTTTCGAGTGGGTCTGGATCGCTGACCTTTGCGAGTTGCTGGATAACTTCGAATACTGTACCAAACTTGTCAGTGGGGATCAGTCGATTATAAGTCTCACCATCCCCATGCTCTGCCTGCTCCAAGAATCCCTATTGAATCTCAAAACAGATGCTTTGAGAGCACAGCGGATGGCTATGGAGCCAGAATTGAACATCGCTGATCCTAGCCACCCTAGCCAATATCAGCAGGCTACATTGGTTCAGGAAGATGGTGATGAGGGTGATGATGAAGAAGATTTATTTTTCTCTGGTACTGATGTGAACCCTGATGGGACTCCCAACCCTACGTTTATGTCGGTACAGCATGGGTGGGCTGAAGAGGAGGAGGCGGACACCGATTTAGAGGCCACGACGCGTAGTGATCTTCATTCTGTTGTAACCGAGGAGATGAGTCTTTGCAGCTTAGCACACATGGCTGAAGTAATGTGTCAATGTGTCTCCAAAGATCCACGCGTCATACACATCTATGACAGCGACCTCTACTGGTTGTCAACGTTTTTGGACCCACGGTACAAAGACAAATTTCAGTCGCTGCTGTCACACTCATCCAGGGGCTTAACGATGGATCATGTAAAGAGGGTTCTTCTTGATATTTTGCTGGCAATATCACCGTCTGAATCCGCTATACATCGAAGAACCAGCTCTTTCCAACAGCAGCCTTTGGTTGGGACACAAACGCCATCAATGACAAGAAGAGGTGGGGTAAGATGTCCGCCAACTGGGCGCTGTTCAACAGACCTTCCAATCAAGAACGTAATTTGCCTACGGTGACCTTGAGTAGGAGACAACAATTGTCCAACATGGTGCAGCAGTATCTCAGTGACAGTACCAGCTTCCTAACCGACCCTTCTGTACCCTTTAATTACTGGGTTTCCAAGCTGCACACTTGGACTGAGCTGTCATTGTATGCCTTGGAGGTGCTGGCATGCCCAGCTGCTAGTGTGACATCAGAGCGTGTTTTCAGTGCCGCTGGGGGTATAGTCACTGATAGAAGGTCCCGCCTCACCACAGAAAATGCCGACAGGCTCACTCTAATTAAATTCAACAAGGATTGGATATCATCACAGTTCCTAAGCCCTCCTGACGACAGTACACAATCCTAGATTAACCTAATCATAATTAATATGATTGGGATATTGCGCTGTTAACAATATGCCCATTTTTGACAGGAATTAATGACAAGTCCCGTAGCTCTGTTGATTTCATTCGGCACCCAGTCCAAGCAATAATATGCTATGGGCCAAGCGCCCTGCTTTATGTAAAAAAATACTTTATTAAGCCCTTTGGGCTAATTTTTTGAGGCACCAAGCCTAGGACTGCATAGTTGGCCTTGCTTCTTCTATGCTCCTAGTCCAAAGAATAATATGCAATGGGCCAAGCGCCCTGCTTTATTTAAAAATAGACTTTATTAAGCCCTTTGGGCTAATTTTTTAAGCCACAAAGGCTAACAAGCTTATCTTGTTTTGGGAGACAACCTGGCTAACAAGCTTTTTATGGCCCTTAGGCCTACATTTATACCAAAAATGGGAAACAGCCCCTTGGGCTAATTTTTTGAGCCACACAGGCTAACAAGCTTATCATGCTTTGGGAGACACCCTGGCTAACAAGCTTTTTATGGCCCTTAGGCCTACATTTATACCAAAAATGGGATACAGCCCCTTGGGCTAATTTTTTGAGCCACCCAGGCTAACAAGCTTATCATGGTTTGGGAGACACCCTGGCTAACAAGCTTTGTATGGCCCTTAGACCTACATTTATACCAAAAATGGGAAACAGCCCCTTGGGCTAATTTTTCGAGCCACACAGGCTAACAAGCTTATCATGGTTTGGGAGACACCCTGGCTAACAAGCTTTGTATGGCCCTTAGACCTACATTTATACCAAAAATGGGAAACAGCCCCTTGGACTAATTTTTCGAGCCACACAGGCTAACAAGCTTATCATGGTTTGGGAGACACCCTGGCTAACAAGCTTTTTATGGCCCTTTGGCCTACATTTATACCAAAAATGGGAAACAGCCCTTTGGGCTAATTTTTGGAGCCACCCAGGCTAACAAGCTTATCATGGTTTGGGAGACACCCTGGCTAACAAGCTTTGTATGGCCCTCAGACCTACATTTATACCAAAAATGGGAAACAGCCCCTTGGGCTAATTTTTCGAGCCACACAGGCTAACAAGCTTATCATGCTTTGGGAGACACCCTGGCTAACAAGCTTTGTATGGCCCTTAGACCTACATTTATACCAAAAATGGGAAACAGCCCCTTGGGATAATTTTTCCAGCCACACAGGCTAACAAGCTTATCATGGTTTGGGAGACACCCTGTCTAACAAGCTTTTTATGGCCCTTAGGCCTACATTTATACCAAAAATGGGAAACAGCCCCTTGGGCTAATTTTTTGAGCCACCCAGGCTAACAAGCTTATCATGGTTTGGGAGACACCCTGGCAAACAAGCTTTTTATGGCCCTTAGGCCTACATTTATACCAAAAATGGGAAACAGCCCCTTGGGCTAATTTTTCCAGGCACCAATCCTATGCCTGCATCGTGGGCGTTGCTTGGACTATCATCCTGCTGGAGCCTGTTGAAGGGTCCCACTGTACGCTCCATACAAAACGCGTAGATGCGATGTGTAGCATGTAGACGTCCCAGCCTCTCACATGTGTGTTCATAGTCTTGTTGCCATAGCGAGGCATAAAGTAACCCCCCAAACACAGGCACTGTTTGTCAGCAACAGTTGTATGTGGAGTCATGATTTGACACTTAGTAACCAAGGTGACTTCATGCGCCATGCGGGCCGTAAAGTACTTGCTAATGATGCTCTCTCCCCTGTCCCCCACGCCAAATGTCTCGGGTAATCCTTGACTCCTCCCTCTCCTTCAAGCCCCACCTGTAGTCCCTAACCAAGTCCCTGTGACTCCAACTCAAAAATATTTAACCAATTCGGTCGTTCCTCAATCCTGACACTGCTGAAACACTCATAAATGCCCTCATCATCTCCCGCCTTGACTACTGCAACCTCCTTCGCATAGGTCTCCCTGCCAACTCTCTTGCACCTCTCCAATCTATACTAAACTCTGCTGCCCGACTAATCCATCTGTCCTCACGCTACTCCCCTGCCTACCCCCTCTGCCAAGCCGTTCACTGGCCCCTCCGGCCCACAGAGAGCTCACTTTAAAACACTGACCATGACATTCAAAGCCTTACAAAACCTATCCCCACCGTACATCTCCGACATGATCTCCCGATACCATCCCTCACGCAACCTGCGTTCATCCCAAGAACTTGTCCTACAGTCCACCCTCATCTCCTCTTCCCACAACCGCATACAGGATTTCTCCCGGTCATCCGCCATGCTATGGAACTCCCTGCCCCACCTCATCAGTCAGTCGCCTACCCTCTGAACCTTAAAGATACTTATAAAGACTCACCTCTTCCGACAGGCCTACAACCTGCCATGAGACCCCGCTACACGCCCCACGACCGACACCTTCCCCACCCTATTGTATCCCCACCCACCCCTCGTAGAATGTGAGCCCACGCGTACAGGGTCCTCTACTATTGTACCTGTATGACCTTATTGTCTATGTTTATTGTACTTGTCCTTCTCTACCTTTTCCTCATGTAAAGCGCCATGGAACCTATGGGCGCTATATAAATAAATAATTATAATAATTATGATGACTTGAAGCCCAACCACAAAAAAAACTCCACATTCATTCCTTGAAAAAAGACAGACACAAAGCTGGTTTTTAAAACTGTGTTTAAAAAAAAAAAAAATGGCAGCACTGTTTGGACATTCCCAAAAATACTACCTTTTACAATTAAGGTAACAACAACAACAACAACAAATGGAGCCCTACAGGTCCTGGTAGGTGGGCTGTCCGTCCTGCAAAAGGTCAAGGGCCCCACGTATGGCCTGGCCGAACCCTTCAGGGTGGATCCTCTGAACAGGTGTAGGGAACGGTGGTAGGTCCCTGTTAGCTGGCCACTGGCAGTGAGGCAAAGCCCTGTGGGGTGGGACATGGCTGTCCCGTGTTGTGGGCCTGCCTAGCCTGTTAGAGTTTATTTTCCACCCATCCAAATATTGGAACACATCACCTGGGTCGTTTTTTGGCTGACAGGCTTCCAGCACTATCTGTAATGCTGACCTTGCCCGCAGTAGCCTGTCAAATGGAATATTATCCATGAATGGTATAATACTGCGGGCAAAGTCAGCATTACTCTGTTGCACACTTAAATGTGCTGACCCCGGGATCGGACCATAAGCTGGGCCTGCCGCTGGTGGCGTCGGTGGTGGTGCTGGCCCTGCCGCTGGTGGTGGCGGTGGTGGTGCTGGCCCTGCCGCTGATGGTGGCGGTGGTGGTGCTGGCCCTGCCGCTAGTGGGGGCGGTGGTGGTGCGGACCCTGCCGCTGGTGGCGGTGGTGGTGGTGGTGGCGGGGACGGCGGTGGTGGTGTTGATGGCCCTGCCGCTGGTGGCGGCGGTGGTGGTGCTGGCCCGGCCGCTGGTGGCGGCGGTGGTGGTGCTGGCCCTGGCGCTGCTGGCGGCGATGCTGGTGGTGGTGGTGGCGGCGGCGACGGCGGTGGTGGTGGTGGCGCCGGCCGTGGTGGTGGTGGTCGGTTTTCTCCACGCCGCCTTCTGTTTGGCGGTGGAGGGTTAACAGCACGCCGCCCTCTGTAGTAAGCTTCTCTGTGGGTAAAGTAAAAAAAAAATTTGGTGAATGCATTGCATTTGGAAACAAAAACATAGGTCAAACATTAAGTTGCATGCTTTTTAGACTCTGTGTATCTGTGTATTCTTAATCAGATATTTGTTATTATTATGAAAGAATAACCAACTGTACATAACATAAAGGAATACGTGACTTTCTTTGCTAATTCCATACTAATACATAATTTTTCACCCCCTGATTACCACCCCCCCCCCCCATCTCATCTAATCTAGACGATCAATAACACCAATGGTTCACATGAAAAAAAAAAGTCCCCCTGACTTCACTTTTAACTTGACATACTTAATTCACAAAACTTTTAGCTTTAATCATCTATATAAAGCAGGGAAGGGGTTGAAAGGTATACAATATATATATATATAATCTATTTATATAATCGGGAGTTTGAAATTCCGGCACTGTAGCCGAATCCCAAACTCCTTAGCGTCACTGCGAGCGGAGACGCGTATGCGCCTTCGCGAGCCGCAGACGCTTAACTCACACAGCCGCTATAGCGTTTTCTCGAGCGGCCTCGCGCCCTCCGCTCACAGCAAGACCTGCGCCCCTCACAGCGCCCAATCCGCCCCGGCATGCTGGCATTTGTACTTCCCCCGTCTGTGCACCCACAGGTCTTAGCAGATCACTGATGCTGACAGCGGGGGGGGACAACACAGACAATCAAATCAGGAGGAGGTCAGTGTCAGGAGGAGATGACAGCCGCCCGCCGGGGCCTGTGACACTGCAGAGGTCACAGCGGGGCTGTGTGTGCGGACAACGGGGAGGCCGGGGGCTACGGACGTACCGGACACGTCCTCTGCTCCTGGAGATGTGCCGCGGTTCCGCGCTCGCAGCGTATCTGACGCAGGAGCCGCGCTCACCACGCCCACACCACGCCCTCTGCCAAACAACCCACACCTCTCACTAACCTCCTGCAGCTAACCACACCCCATGTTTACCTTTGCCATGATGTCATTTAGCTGCGGCCGCTATCTTTAATAAGGTCAGTAATGATGGCAGTAATCGGATCTCTGCTCCCTCTAGCACGCCCCAACACTGTAGCACCATCTATTAACCATATTCTCATCACCTATATACTCTGCTACCCACTGAGCCGCCTGTATACTCTGCTACCCACAGACCCGCCTGTATACTCTGCTACCCACAGACCCGCCTGTATACTCTGCTACCTCAGACCCGCCTGTATACTCTGCTAACCACAGACCCGCCTGTATACTCTGCTACCCACAGAGCCGTCTTTATACTCTGCTACCCACAGACCCGCCTGTATACTCTGCTACCCACAGAGACGCCTGTATACTCTGCTACCTCAGATCCGCCTGTATACTCTGCTAACCACAGACCCGCCTGTATACTCTGCTACCCACAGAGCCGTCTTTATACTCTGCTACCCACAGACCCGCCTGTATACTCTGCTACCCACAGAGACGCCTGTATACTCTGCTACCTCAGACCCGCCTGTATACTCTGCTACCCATAGAGCCGTCTTTATACTCTGCTACCTCAGACCCGCCTGTATACTCTGCTACCCACAGACCCACCTGTATACTCTGCTACCTCAGACCCGCCTGTATACTCTGCTACCTCAGACCCGCCTGTATACTCTGCTACCCACAGACCCGCCTGTATACTCTGCTACCTCAGACCCGCCTGTATACTCTGCTACCCACAGACCCGCCTGTATACTCTGCTACCCACAGAGCCGTCTTTTATACTCTGCTACCCACAGACCCGCCTGTATACTCTGCTACCCACAGAGACGCCTGTATACTCTGCTACCTCAGACCCGCCTGTATACTCTGCTACCCACAGACCCGCCTGTATACTCTGCTACCCACAGACCCGCCTGTATACTCTGCTACCTCAGACCTGCCTGTATACTCTGCTACCCACTGAGCCGCCTGTATACTCTGCTACCCACAGACCCGCCTGTATACTCTGCTACCTCAGACCCGCCTGTATACTCTGCTAACCACAGACCCGCCTGTATACTCTGCTACCCACAGAGCCGTCTTTATACTCTGCTACCCACAGACCCGCCTGTATACTCTGCTACCCACAGAGACGCCTGTATACTCTGCTACCTCAGACCCGCCTGTATACTCTGCTAACCACAGACCCGCCTGTATACTCTGCTACCCACAGAGCCGTCTTTATACTCTGCTACCCACAGACCCGCCTGTATACTCTGCTACCCACAGAGACGCCTGTATACTCTGCTACCTCAGACCCGCCTGTATACTCTGCTACCCACAGACCCGCCTGTATACTCTGCTACCCACAGACCCGCCTGTATACTCTGCTACCTCAGACCTGCCTGTATACTCTGCTACTTCAGACCTGCCTGTATACTCTGCTACCCACAGACCCGCCTGTATACTAAATGTACACAACAGTGCTGCAGACACATACCTTGGCATACGGGCCACCGGGTGAAGGAAGGACAGCCGGTCGTAAAAGTGGTAGTGGTTGAGCAATGGAGCGGCTCCCGGTTGTCTCTCTGAGTACTGCCGGTACTGCTTCTTATGCTGGTCCCGGCAGCTCCTCCACCGTTTTTTAAGATGGTCAACTGTGAAATGATTTGAAACCGGGTTTAGAGATGTGTAATATTTGAAACAACAAAAGTATGTGTACAAATCAACAATAACATTTTATTCATTTTGTGTGTGTAATGTGTATACAAGGCACAGTGACACGACAGTGTGGAACATCATCAACAGCATTACGGACATTGAGCTCACGTGGCCACAATCACAAATGAGGCAGGACACATGTCAACGCATAGAGAATGTAATAGTGCGGGCACCAGACTCTGGTCATTAGTGGTATTTATATACACCCAACCCCTTGGCCGAAAGAGCCAGGAGGATCAGACATTAAACTCATTGTACTGTTGTGACCCCATCCAAATATAGGCAACTATGCGGTGGAGCATGATAACACATTCAGGGTCCTGTATACCCTGCTATGGGGGCCCTGTATTCCCACTGCTGGGGGCCCTGTAAACCCACTGGGCCACTGTCTACCCACTGCTGGGGGCCCTGTATACCCACTGCTGGGGGGGCCTGTACACACACTGAGGGCCCTGTATACAGGGACTGACTGGCACCCTACAGTTTGGGTCGCAACCCTCCCTCACCGGCCCGACACAGGTGAGGACGGGGGGTGGGGGGGGGGGTGATGACTGGCGGCCGCCTCACAGTCACCGCAGCTCCCGCATTCTCCTATGGCTCGCTCCCAGCCGCAGCCTCGCGCTCCTCACAGCCGCTCGCTAACAGTCGCAGCCGCACGCCACTCACAGACGCTCACTCCCGGACGCAGCCGCGTGCTGATGACGTCATCGCGCGGCCAGGAGCTTCCGTTTCCGCCTGCTGCTTCAGGGACATGTGGATTATTCATGCTCCTGCAGCCGCATGACCCGTGGCACCTGGGCCAGTCCGCCCCTGCCTGTATACCACAATATGGGGGCATGTATACCCATCTGGGGGCCTGTATACTCTGCAGGGGGAGGTGTATACTCTGCTGGGGGGCTGTCTACCAGTGATAGCCGCTGTATACCAGGATGGCGGTGAATATGTTTTCATAGTTTTTCGGGGCAAAAATAGGGGGGTCGGCTTATACACGGATCGGCTTATACACGAGTATATATACAGTAAATGCAATATATAACGTGTGAACTCATTTAACTTACTTAGATTGCTCTGTTCCTCATGGTCACTCCGATGGAACGCAGGGAACATCTCTTGGGCGATCTCTCTCCAGGCTGTATTAATTTGGGTCGTATCCCCATAGTCAGGATCTGTAGGGAGCCATAGAAATGGACGAGCCTCCACAAGTGCAATAAGACGCAGTGTGTTCACCGTGCCACGTCCTGCTGCCATGATTGCACTGATGAATGGATTGCTCTGTGTGTGCGCCTGTCAGCGCGACTCGCTTCCTGTTTTCTTAAAGCATGGTGTGTGCTGGAGAATCGCTTCCCTCGCATCATCGGCTACAAGCCTCAAAATAAGAGAAAAACCAGCGAGTTTGGACTCGCACACTTTCAGAGACACATCAGCGAGTTGTAAATGTCATTATTCGCTTTTACTCGGGTCCCTATTCATTAACATTGGACTCGCTGGACTCGCAACGAGTCCCGAGTCCTTGACTCGGACTCGTTGGGGTCTTGCGATTCCGAGTCTTTTAGGACTCGCCCATCTCTAGTCACGCCGACTGCCACTACACTCTGTTCACGGTCCGTCTATCAATATATTTTACTATTTTTCCTGTCATGGAAAGTTCTTGAAGTTATAAAAAGTAAATGAAGAGTTAGATATTAAGCCACGGGGTCTCAGGTAATGGCTAGAGTTGTTAGTTGTATATAGCTACAAGTGTGAAACAGTTAATCAAATTTATGAGCCCTGTTTGGGAGAGAAAGATTTCTTTCTTCTATTGTGTGAGTCTCGGAATTCCTTATCTAAACAGCTGTGTGTGCGTGTGACCTTGTGATAGCCTGCTTGTGTTGGAAGGAGGGAGGGAGAGAGCGAGAGGGCGAGAGAAAGGGGGAATCTGCAGGGTGCCTGACAGCACACTGGAATCTTATCCGTCTTTCCAGGGATTCTGAATGGCAAGGACGGATTTTTCACATTTATGGCTGTGAATATTGAGGATACCAATTGCTTAATATGTTTAGTTGGATACTAATAATCATGCTTAATATTGGATGCAATAATAGTAATCAGATTTTTACTGAATTAGATGTGTGTGAGTGAAAAAGAGATCCTAAAGTATTCAGTTTGTGTGCATGTGTACTAAAAGTAGTACCTGGCTTGTGTGTATGGAGATATAAGGTTAGAAGACTGAGGGCCTTGCAGCCCCTCCAGTGGGGAAGACGGGTTAAACCTGAAGCTGCTTGCGATGGTGTGTCCTGGTGCAGTCGCTGTTCTGGAAGTCTGGACCTGTGATGGCAGACCTGGGAGCGGCTGGTGACCTATAGAATACGTGCTGAGGAGTTTCTGGGGATGCCTGGCTTGCCCTGGGATTCAAGTAGCTAAACCTGTGTCTGGGAATAATTTGACCAGTGTCCTAGACCAATGCTGGTGCGTGTGTGTGTATGACGCCAGGTAGATTTAACTGCTTTAGGGAGCTGTGACTAGTATATATAGTATTAAATGAAGCTGTAATTAGGGCTCCCTTGTATTCAAATCATCTTACAGAGGTTTGTGTAAACTGTAATATGCTGAGATGTGAGATGTAATGTCAGGAGAACAAGGATATCCTCAAACATATTCTTATGATTCAGGCTTTTCAAAAATTGAGCCACCTAGAGGGAAGATTAATGTACTGAGTGCCCAAGGGGATGTATTGACGCTGTGGGGAGGTGGTACTAGACAGAAAAATTTAATTAAGTGACACAAAGTCGGAAAAAAAAAAAAAAAGGGGTAGAAAGATAAGTAAGAAGAGAGGTTTACTGATGTCTGAGAATTCCTGACTCCCTCCCTGTAATTTTATTTCCCCTACTCCTGAAGCATTACAGTTAGGTCTTTTGTTAGGTTTGTTGCTTGGTTCTGTGGTGTCAGGAGAGGGGGGGGAGGTGAACTGATGTTTCTGAGTGAACTGATATTTCTGAGTGTATTCTTTATGGACATCTTGTAGGCACATCAAGGCCAAAGGGTTTGAAAACATGGAAGGGAGTGGACCATCCTCCCCCACACCTCCTCAAAATCCTTCTATCAGAGCAGTCTTTGTTTCTTGCTGTGTGAAAATATTTATTGTAGTCCGTTATCTTTTTCCCATATGGGAGGGGTGAGGAGGCTTTCTGGAGAAAATACTGGTAGACGAGATTTTGAATTAAAGGTGATGTTACACACGTCTGCTCTGATGTACAGCGTCCATATATTCTGTAGTGTTCTACCATTTATTGTCTAGTAATAAAAATATAATAAAACAACTAGTAGAAAATTGCAATTATATTGTTGAATAAAAATTTTCTAATCTCCGAAATTAATACAAATTTCTTTGAGTTTTTTATTGCAGATATGTTTATAGACTAAAGATATTTTTATGCTGGATAATGGTAGGATCCTCACATGAGGTAATCAGAATATTTGGTTCTGACTTGTACTTTCTGAGCGAATGGAGCGATTTACGGTTGAAGAATTCCTTAACAATACGGTAAGCCTACTAAATGCAGTATTGATATATTACGGTGAGGTAGACACCATGTTACCAGTCTGGGATGGTATAATGCTGACAATCATCACAGGTGTCCTGTCCTCTCGGAGGTAGAAGGCAAGCTACAACAAAAGGTAGGAAAGGTAATGGCGGGAGGTTGCCCCATCCTAGCCTTGTTGCTCTAGCTACCTGAGCTTCCCCTCTCGATAATGGACTGCCCTCTAGGGACCAACTGAACAACTGTTTGTAATAAAATGGGAGCCATGTTATGTGAGGGGAAAAGGTAGGCCATGACGTCTCTGTCTCTCAGCAAAAGTTAGGAAGGGTTTGGCTTGGCCTCACTTAACGCCTCGACTAGGCCACAGATGTGATCAGGTGAGTACCTCCTAGTTCGCTCCTGGTACAGGTAAGCTGTGTATACTATCCTGCATTATTCTTGCGCACAACACAACTCAGAAAGGTACGGGCTTCGAGCGGCAATCTCTCCATGGGTTTTGGAAATTGCAAGTAGTGAGCGGACAAGGAAACCAAGAAAACTGTATAAAATTGTCCCAATATGTGTAAATCTCTTTCTCCTATCCAAAGTATTATAAGATGTCAAATATATACTGATTAAAATGTTATTAAGTAGAGTAAGTAAATAAATAAATGAGTAAATAATGTGGTTCTTGCCTGCTTAACTGTATACTAATCATATTATGACAAGTGAATAGCTGTATGTTCTTTGCTATGCTGTTTTGTTATTTCCCTTTTGACCTGTCTTTCAGGAAAGTTGGATGACCATTGATAAGTATACTTATATTGTTTAAAGTATAATTATATTGTCTGATATTATTATATCTGTTTGACTATTATGAGTGGTCAGGTCAATCGTCAAAGGGCTGTATATCTCATGTTTTTGTTCTTATGTACTTTCTCTTTACAAATCAATGGGTTATGTATCTTTCTCTTGTGGATAACTGTGCTTATTTGCAGATATTTAAGAAGTTTATATCCTTTATATATATTTTCTTTAATGATGGTGAGATGAGATATTATCAAGGGGGTGACTTGTACTTTTAAGGTTATGTGTAATATCTATGTATAATAATCCTTATTGAAGATTTTATTCTTTGTTTTTGTGGTATTTTCTTATGTTATCAATAATCCAAGAACTGATATACAATTTACAGATCTTTGTATTCCACTGTTTAACTGTTGTAACCCTATATATGTCACTTGTATCTGTGCCTGTCTGCTGTGTTATTCCCCTGTATAAAAAGGCTATTGCCAAGGCAACCTCAACTGGCACATATCTCTGTCAAGATGTTGACCCATCAGATTTAGGAGATATTCCCAAAGATGTCCCTCTCACCAAGGATACCCCCTATTTTCAGATGAAGTCAATGAGATCAAGGGAGTTAATATAGGGACAATGGGAGAACTCCATGTGAGGCTAGTGTAGGGTTCGGATGCCTGGGGGCCCTTCACAAGGAAGGAGTTTCTAAGGTGTCTGGATGAAAAAATCCACTTCCCTTTTTCCCATCACATGGACAGTCTCGAAGGACCCTTTAGGGAAAAACTTAGTGTTTAGGGGGGAGTTGTCAGGGTGAGGAGATATATTTTATACCTTTTAGTATTCATATATATATATATAAAATATATATATCTTTGTATTTCATATAAGAAACATACGTTTTTCCTTAATCAATATATATATATATATATATAACATGAAAAAAATCCTTGCAGCACACAGCTACTACCAATGTTGTACAAGTGCTACAAGCCATATGTGTTTGAGGAAAAAGTTTAAAAGTTTTCCTCAAACACATATGGCTTGTAGCACTTGTACAACATTGGTAGTAGCTGTGTGCTGCAAGGATTTTTTCATGTTATTTGACTCTGCATCTTTGCTTGCACCAGTTCACACTAGTCTGTTGAGTGCTGTGCAGTTTTTCTTGTTATTTATATATATATATATATATATATAAATATATATATATATATTCAACCATTGAAGAAGACTGCTGGAAGCTGTTTGTGGATTCTAGTGCCAGGACGTACAAAGAGGCCCTGAGAAAAGACTTGAGATTCCCTACATTCCAGTGCTAGGAGGCGCTGGTAGGAAAGATGAGATCTCCTATATTCCAGAGGCCCGATGATGACATCTCAGCAGGAGGAAGGAAGAATTTAACAGAAGAACAAAGAACTAATCAATAACATTAGATTAGATATATTTGCTTAACCCCGCCTGACCCTGGTTATTGCACGCCTTTCCTTCCACAGTATATAATGTAGTGTAACCGGAAATAAAGTTCAGTTGCTGATGACCGTTGTTTGTACTCAACCTATTTGGGTACCCCATGCCCTTAGTTTAATTTGGAGTGACTGGTGAAGGAGTGTATTGTTGCAACGCCCCGACAGTGGCATATTCTCCTAGTTTGCCTTCTACATGGGCTGTTCTATCCCCCAGGGAGTTCAGGTCTCTCCTTATCTCTCTCAGCATCTCGTGCATATCCTGTTTCAGGGAGGCCCTCATTGTAGTTAGAAAGTCTTTCATGTCCCCTCTTGTGAACGGGGCAGAGCTGCTGCTGCTGTGTGGGGAGTAGAATCTCTCTCACCTCTATTGGAGCCTCGGGAAGAGTGGGAAGATCTGGCTGGGGAGGCAGGCACCATCTTTCCAGCAGCATGCACAGTCTGCCCTCCGGGGAAGAAGTCCGGCAAACGAGGAGGGGAAGCCCGCCTGTTCGACCTGCCACGTGTCATCATGAGCCCGGGTCAATGGGGAAAGCCGTGGTAAGGTTTGTGGATGTCTGGGGAGCCGCGGTGAGCCGTTATGTGGCGATAATGATCCTATGGAGCAGGAGAGCCCAGTCTATGCAGCCACCACGATCAGCGTGCAGGCCACGCCTCCCTACATCACATTTTTAATGTGCTTGAACGCATTGTGTTTTTCAGCTGCATTAATGCATAGAAACTTATACAAATGCATGCGTTAATGCACCCATAGACTTGTACGGGTAAACACATTGCAAATGCACTGCAAACGCAATACAAAATGCGGTTGCATTTCAACGCATGCGTTTTTACCCAACGCACAAGAAACAAATGTTTCCTGTGTGCTGGGTAAAAACTCATGCGTTCAAATGCAACTGCATTTTGCATTGCGTTTATCCATACAAGTCTATGGATGCGTTAACGCATGCGTTTGTATGTGTTAATGCAGCTGAAAAACGCAATGCGTTCAAATGCATTAAAAACGTGATGTGAACCTAGCCTTAGTAATATTGGGTATCTGATTGACGCCTGGGCAATACTAACCTGACATTACCCAGTTGACATTAATGCCAAATAAGATTTTAAAGATTACTCAAGTTTACAGCTGTTAAAGTAGATAGATAGATAGATAGATAGATAGATAGATAGATAGATAGATAAGAAAGTTGATGAGCAAACAGACATTGACCAATGTATGTACTAAGAACTTCAGAAATAAAAAAATAAGAATTTTTAGTTTTTTGAAAAAAACGTAAGTTTTTAAACTTTTGTCTCATATATATACAGCTTGTTAGCACATGTACTTCACTGGTAGTAGCTGAGTGCTGCAGAGAATTTTTTTCTAGTAGTAGATAGATAGATAGATAAAAAACAGAAAAAAAAACTGCACAGCACTCACAGACTAATGTGAACCGGTGCCAGCAGGGCTGCTGGATCAAATAACTAGAAAAAAATACTCTGCAGCCCTCAGCTACTACCAATGATGTACATATGCTAACAAGCTATATATATATGAGAAAAAAGTTTAAAAACTTACGTTTTTTTCAAAAAACTCAAAATCTTATCTTTTTATTTCTGAAGTTCTTGGTACAGACATTGGCCAATGTATGTCCCAAGAACTTCAGAAATGAAAAGATATTTTTGGGGAACCAATCATTGTGAATATAACCAATGAATTTGAATTGTAATTAACTAATATATTAGCATTTATTGGGGGATGGACAAGGAGGACAGGGATGTCAGCGTTAGGACTCATCAGACTTGAAGTCACTTTGTCGCAGTTGATGAGCAAACAGACATTGGCCAGTTTTTAAACTTTTTTCTCATATATATATATATAGCTTGTTAGCATATGTACATCATTGGTAGTAGCTGAGTGTTGCAGAGTATTTTTTTCTAGTTAGATAGATAGATATAACGAAAAAAACTGCACAGCACTCACAGACCAGTGTGAACTGGTGCAAGCAGGGACACAGAGATATATAGATAGATAGATAGATAGATAGATAGATAGATAGATAGATGGAAAGTAGCAATACATTTATAGATAATGGATGGAAAGTAGCAATACATTTATAGATAGTCAAGCAGCGTTATAATATCCCACCCTTTCATGTTGCACTAAAGGGTGCTTTAGACTTGTATTTAGCTAAAAATAATAAAAAAAAAAAAATGATGTGGGGCACCCCCTTTTTTTAATCACCAGCTAGGATACAGCAGTCAAGCTGCAGCTTGCAGACCATAGCTGGCGACTTAACCTTGACTGATAGTCCAAAACAGAGCTCACCCCAAGCTATTTTTAAAAATTATAAATTCATTTAAAAAGAAATGGCATATGGTCCTCCCCATTTTGGATTACCAGTCAAGGTAAAGTCAACAGCTTGGGTTTGGTATTCTCAGTGTTGGAATGGCAATTTTTCACAGGCCCTCAACACTGGCCTCAGCCACCCTAGAACTAGCGGCTCCATTAGATGTGCCAATCCTGGCACTTCACCTTGGCTCTTCACACTGCCCTCATACAGTGGCAGTTGGATTAATAGAAGGGGTTAATGACAAATGAGTGTTGTCAGCTGTCATCAACCCCTGAATTGGTAATGTGTAGGCGTCTATAATATCCCCACATTATCAATCCAGTGAGTAAATAGTTAAAAGAGACCCAGAGAAAAATACTTTATTAGAAATAAAAAATAATGAGAACATTTCTTTATTGTAAATATAACATGTAACCTTAAGGCTGTAGGTCTACGGGGGATACAAAAGCAAAAAGGTGCAGACCTAAGTGTAGAGATCTTTTGTTCAAATGTGGAGGATAAGGCAAGAGCACTCACCTATAATGTATCTTTGTGTAATAGCACATCGATCCCTAGGGATCTTTAGCTGAAGACCTGCGGTATACTGCTCCAGTCCGGAGGAATCGGACCTGTCAGCCGGGAGTCCATGGATAAGCTTCAAAGTGAATTAACCAGGCAAGTGAGTACTCCCGCGTCAGGAATCAATAAGCTGGACTGGAGTGTTTCAAAAAACTTCTTCCATGGTGGCAGAGAACAGTGCACTGTTCTCTGCCACCATAGAAGCAGTTTTTTTAAAAGGACATATAGCAGAGCTTGGCTGGCTGTGGATTAACATCCAAGGGTACACTACCGTTCAAAAGTTTGGGATGATTTAGAAATATCCTTATTTTTAAAATTAAAGCATATTTTTTCAATGAAGCTAACATTAAATGAATCAGAAATACACTCTATACATTGTTAATGTGGTAAATGACAATTCTAGCTGCAAACATCTGGTTTTTAATGCAATATCTACAGTACATAGATGTATAGAGGCCCATTTCCAACAACCACCACTCCAGTGTTTTAATGGTACATTGTGTTTGCTAACTGTGTAAGAAGTCTAATAGATGTGTAGGAACCCCTAGAAAACCCTTGCACAAGTATGTTAGCACAACTGAAAATTGTTTGGCTACCGTATATACTCGTGTATAAGCCGAGTTTTTCAGCACAGAAATTGTGCTGAAAAGTGCCCCCCTCGGCTTATACACGAGTCAGTGACGGCTGTCAGTGTGTGGGGCCGGTGTCCGGGGGCTGAAGGAGGTGGGGGAGGCTGTACACTGAGCGGGCAGTCACGTGCCCCCGCTCATTAGTGCAATGCAATATGCACTGCACCCCCCTGTCCATCAGCGACAGGGGGAGCCGTGCATATTACATTGCACTGTCAGCGCTCCTCCGCCCCCCCCCTGTGGCAGTATACAGCAGTGCCCCCCCCCTGTGCTATATACATCCCCCCCCATCCCCGTTGCTGCCGCACACCTGTAAAATGAAGATCTTTCATACTTATCCTCCTGCTGTCGCCGCGCGCATCCCCCGCTCTCCTTCTTGGTTGCACCCGGCGTCCATCCACGTGACCGCGCACAAGTAATGATGTCATTACTTGTGCGCGGTCATATGGATGGACGCCGGGTGCAAGCAAGAAGGAGAGCGGGGGATGCGCGCGGCGGCAGCAGGAGGATAAGTATGAAATATCTTCATTTTACAGGTGTGCGGCAGCAACGGGGATGGGGGGGCTGTATATAGCACAGGGGGGGGCACTGCTGTATACTGCCACAGGGGGAGCCTGCTGTATACTGCCACAGGGGGAGCCTGCTGTATACTGCCACAGGGGGAGCCTGCTGTATACTGCCACAGGGGGAGCCTGCTGTATACTGCCACAGGGGGAGCCTGCTGTATACTGCCACAGGGGGAGCCTGCTGTATACTGCCACAGGGGGAGCCTGCTGTATACTGCCACAGGGGAGACTGCTGTATACTGCCACAGGGGGAGCCTGCTGTATACTGCCACAGGGGGAGCCTGCTGTATACTGCCACAGGGGGAGCCTGCTGTATACTGCCACAGGGGGAGACTGCTGTATACTGCCACAGGGGGAGACTGCTGTATACTGCCACAGGGGGAGCCTGCTGTATACTGCCACAGGGGGAGCCTGCTGTATACTGCCACAGGGGGAGCCTGCTGTATACTGCCACAGGGGGAGCCTGCTGTATACTGCCACAGGGGGAGACTGCTGTATACTGCCACAGGGGGAGCCTGCTGTATACTGCCACAGGGGGAGCCTGCTGTATACTGCCACAGGGGGAGCCTGCTGTATACTGCCACAGGGGGAGACTGCTGTATACTGCCACAGGGGGAGACTGCTGTATACTACCACTGGGGAGGCTGCTGTATACTACCACTGGGGCTGCTGTATACTACCACTGGGGAGGCTGCTGTATACCACTGGGGGGGACTGTATACGTGTGCTGGGGTCCACCCTCGGCTTATACACGAGTCAATAGGTTTTCCCAAGTTTTGGGGGCAAAAGTAGGGGGGTCGGCTTATACACGGGTCGGCTTATACACGAGTATATACGGTAATTAGAGAAGCCATAAAATTGACCTTCCTTTGAGCTACAGTAGTTGAGAATCTGGAGCATTACATTTGTTTGTTCTATGAAACTCTCAAAATGTCCAGAAAAAGAGAACTTTCATGTGAAACTCGACAGTCTATTCTTGTTCTTAGAAATGAAGGCTATTCGATGCAAGGAATTGCCAAGAAACTGAAGATTTCCTACAATGGTGTATATACTTCCTTTCAGAGGATAGCACAAACAGGCTCTAACCAGAGCTGAAAGAGAAGTGGGAGGCCCCGCTGCACAACTGAGCAACAAGACAAGTACATTAAAGTCTCTAGTTTGAGAAATCGACGCCTCACGGCTTTTCATCTGGCAGCTTCATTAAATAGTGCCCGCCAAAGGTCTGCAATGCTGTAATTGCTGCAAAGGGAGCATTCTTTGACGAAAGCAAAGTTTGAAGGAGAAAATTATCATTTCAAATAAAAATCATTATTTTTAATCTTGTCAATGTCTGGACTATATTTTCTGTTCATTTTGCAGCTCATTTGATAAATAAAAGTATGAGTTTTCATGGAAAACACTAAATTGTCTGGGTGACCCCAAACTTTTGAATTTTGTTTAGTAGGTAAAAAGGGGGGAAAACAGAGATGTCTGTTTTTTTACTTCCAAATAAAAGATTTTTCTCTGCGTTTTGTGTTTTTACTACTTATAGAAAATGGCCAGGTCTAACATAGGCCTAACCTTATCAATCTAAGGCTTGGCGTCAGCTGGCTAATCCTCAGATGACATTAACCCCTTATTACCCAGCCTGCCACTGGAACCAGGGCATCTGGAAGAGTGGGGTAACCACGAGTTTTGGTGTCTATAATAGAGACACCAATTTATGGGCAGCGGCATCCTGCAATTTTGAGCATGGGGGGCCTAGAATGCTTGGACCGCACCATGCTGAGAATTCAAGCCCCCAGCTGCGTAGGTTACCATGGTTAGCAATCATATGGTAAAGTGCACACCCATTTTTACAATTATTTATTTATTTACTTTTAAAATAATCTGATGTTAGTTTTGATACTGGCAACCAATAACAGACGCAGGCAGAGAGGATGGGCGGCCCTAAGTCTGACTTTAACCAATCAACAGGGGTAAGCAGTGAGGTTCATAAGTGTGCCCAGAAACAGAGTGACAGTGGCGCTGAAGCTTGGTAAATAATAGTTTAGAAACTAAATGGTTTGCCAAAACAGTGGAGCTCCACTGTAAAATGGTTTGAGCTGTGTTCGGCAGCTTTTAGGACCTCTTTGAAGGTGTTTTCCAGGACCTCGACTTTGCCTCCAATGATTTGAATGGGGCTTGGAAGTTCATGGAACTGTTCAGCAAATGTATGCCCATTCGGCGAACAGAGCCAAACTCAAACTTCAAAAGGATCACTCCTCTCTACACTAGGCTGGGAACTGACTGGTGGCAACATTTACACTAGACTGTAATCTGTTTTGTAGCAGCATTTACATTAGACTGTGAACATATTGGTGGCAACATTTACTCTAGTCTAGACTGTGAATTGACTGGTGGCAAGATTTACACTAGACTGTAATATGTCTTGTAGCAGCATTTACACTAGACTGTGAACATATTGGTCGCAACATTTACACTAGACTATGAACTGTCTGGTAGCAGCTTGTACACTAGACTGTGAACTTTGGGTCAAGTAGCAGTGCCACTAAAAAAGAAGTAGTGTAGGCCACTTCTAATACAAACAATTACACCGCCTGTGTAGTCACTTACTTCTAATTTTTAAATGCACCTTGCCCAGGTCGCACTTTGGGTCAAGTAGCAGTGCCACTAAAAAATAAGTAGTGTAGGCCACTTCTAATACAAACAACTACACTGCCTGTGTAGTCACTTACTTCTAGTTTTTAACTGCACCTTGCCCAGGTCTCACTTTGGGTCAAGTAGCAGTGCCACTAAAAAATAAGTAGTGTAGGCCACTTCTAATACAAACAATTACACCGCCTGTGTAGTTACTTACTTCTAATTTTTAAATGCACCTTGCCCAGGTCGCACTTTGGGTCAAGTAGCAGTGCCACTAAAAAATAAGTAGTGTAGGCCACTTCTAATATAAACAACTACACCGCCTGTGTAGTCACTTACTTCTAATTTTTAACTGCACCTTGCCCAGGTCTCACTTTGGGTCAAGTAGCAGTGCCACAAAAAGAAGTAGTGTAGGCCACTTCTGATAAAAACATCTACACCGCCTGTGTAGTCACTTACTTCTAATTTTTAACTCCACCTTGCCCAGGTCTCACTTTGGGTCAAGTAGCAGTGCCACAAAAAGAAGCCAGTGTAGGCCACATCTAATACAAACAACTACAACGCCTGCGTAGTTAGTTACTTCTAATTTTTAACTGCACCTTGCCCATGTCTCACTTTGGGTCAAGTAGCAGTGCCACAAAAAGAAGCCAGTGTAGGCCACTTCTAATACAAACATCTACACCGCCTGTGTAGTTAGTTACTTCTAATTTTTAACTGCACCTTGCCCAGGTCTCACTTTGGGTCAAGCAGCAGTGTCACAAAAAGAAGCCAGTGAAGGCCACTTCTAATACAAACAACTACAACGCCTGTGTAGTTACTTACTTCTAATTTTTAACTGCACCTTGCCCTGTTCTCTCTTTGGTCAAGTAGCAGTGCCACTAAAAAAGAAGTAGTGTAGGTCACTTCTAATACAAACAACTACACCGTCTGTGTAGTCACTTACTTCTAATTTTTAACTGCACCTTGCCCAGGTCTCACTTTGGGTCAAGTAGCAGTGCCACAAAAAGAAGCCAGTGTAGGCCACTTCTAATACAAACAACTACACCGCCTGTGTAGTTAGTTACTTCAAATTTTTAACTGCACCTTGCCCGGGTCTCACTTTGGGTCAAGTAGCAGTACCACTAAAAAAGAAGTAGTGTAGGCCACTTGTAATACAAACAACTACACCGCCTGTGTAGTCACTTACTTCTAATTTTTAACTGCACCTTGCCCAGGTCTCACTTTGGGTCAAGTAGCAGTGCCACAAAAAGAAGCCAGTGTAGGCCACTTCTAATACAAACAACTACACCGCCTGTGTAGTTAGTTACTTCAAATTTTTAACTGCACCTTGCCCGGGTCTCACTTTGGGTCAAGTAGCAGTACCACTAAAAAAGAAGTAGTGTAGGCCACTTGTAATACAAACAACTACACCGCCTGTGTAGTCACTTACTTCTAATTTTTAACTGCACCTTGCCCGGGTCTCACTTTGGGTCAAGTAGCAGTACCACTAAAAAAGAAGTAGTGTAGGCCACTTGTAATACAAACAACTACACCGCCTGTGTAGTCACTTACTTCTAATTTTTAACTGCACCTTGCCCAGGTCTCACTTTGGGTCAAGTAGCAGTGTTGGTTCAGTCACCTCTGCTTGATTTACATCCAGCTTTTTGTTGTCCAACAACTGTACAGTTGCAAATTTTGTCCCATACAAAATGAGTGGCAAAAGGCCTGCTGCTGGTGGGAATGGGAGTAGGCGTGGTGGAAAGGGAAAAAAAGTTTGTGTCCGTGGGGTAGATACAAAATGTACATTAACATCTACTGAAGAAAGACAATCTTCCAGGCAAAGTAAGTTGTCAACTTCTTTACATGGCCAATCGGATATGATCACTTTCTTACAGACACGAGCATCGGTACCACTTGTAAATGAGGAACAAAAACAGCAGGTGCTTGAATGGATCGCAAGTGCACCATCAAGTGGTCTCTCCTCCACCTCAGCTACTACATCACAAACCCTCCAGTCATCTGAGGTGTCAGCCCAATCGCACTTCATTCCTCCAAGCTCCCAAGTCTCCAGCCGCCCTACTGAGTCTGGGGTAACACACATGGTTGAGTCTGCAGAGCTGTTCAGTCACACAATAGCCTGGGAATCAGAAGTCAGCTCCAAAGCTGCAGTGAGTCCAGACGAGTTAATAATCTTCCCTGATACCCAGAAGCTTTGTGAGTCTGATCCAGGCCCAGAAGAAGAAGGTTCTGACGTTCATGTAGACCCTCATTCCCTAACAGTAACTACTCTTGCTGGACACAAGGAGGATGATGCTGATGAGACTCAGATACCGGATTGGATTGACAAACTAAGTTTTCGGTCAAGGCAGGAAGAGGTTGTCTCTGAGGAGGATGAAGGGTGTGAGAAGACAGAGGATGATGATGAGGTTGGAGATCCCATTTACTGTCAACCCACAGTAAGCCAGTCGATGAGGTCAGCACAGGAGGTGGAGGAGGATTCTACTGACGATGAGGTTAGGTTACGCCCTCCTGGACATAGACGGAGTACTGGAAGCACGTCAACAACTGCATCCGCAGCCACAACTCTGCCTCTGAGCACAAGTCGTGATGCCTCTGCAACTCGCATGGGCTCTAAGCCTTGCCTAGCCTGGGCCTTCTTTGACATCGCCAAGGATCTCCCAAATCATGTCATCTGCAAGATTTGTCACCAATCTCTGAGTAGAGGCCAAAAGCTCAGTAGCTTGAGTACTTCATGTATGAACCGCCACATGGACATGAAGCACAAGTCGCAGTGGGAAGCTCATCTTGCTAGACTGCAGGCTACCAGGGCGGGCCTACCACCATCTGCCCCATCAAGTGCATCCGGGTGCTCTTCATCGTCTGTGACTGTGGGGACAGCTGCCACACATGCTTTTGGATGTAGACCTTCCACCTCTTTACCCGCAACAGGCAGTGTGATTGGCAGGTCATCACTTGGTTTTCAAGTGGACAATGCTGCTGGTGTTGAGCTCTCTCAGACATCGAGAGCACCGCCTTTGGATGAAGGCAACAGTACATGTTCACCTGCACCTTCCTCCCAGACCTGCAGTTTGCCAGTGACACCCTACTCAACCCAATCTCAACACAGCAGCCAGCCCTCCGTCCCTCAGATGTGGACAAGTAAAAGGCCATTTCCTCCAAGTCATGAGAAAGCTAAGCGCTTGAATTTCACCCTTCTGCAAGCTCTTGGCTTCAGAAATGCTGCCTTTGCGCCTGGTGGACACAGAGGATTTTCGAGATCTTATGTCCGTCGCAGTGCCCCAGTACCAGATGCCCAGTCACCACTACTTCTCCAAGAAAGGTGTGCCTGCGCTACACCAGCATGTCGCAGACAACATCACCACTTCCTTGAGAAACTCTGTGCGTGACAGAGTGCATTTCCCCACAGACACTTGGACCAGAAAGCATGGACAGGGGTGTTACATGTCGCTGACTGGGCACTGGGTAACTATGGTGAGAGCTGGAGAAGGGTCTGCTGTCCAATTTTTGCCGTCCCCAGGAGTTGTGCGTCAATCCAGGCTGCTTCTGCCTCCTCAACCTCATCTCGGTCCTCCACCTCTGCCCAAAGCCTGTCTGGTAATGCCACTTGCGTTGTAACTGCAGAGAAGGAATCCTGCACACCTCCCAACTATGCTGGCAGCAAGGCTCAATGCCATCAGGCGGTCTTTACCCTCAAATGCCTTGGAAACGTAAGTCACACAGCTGAGGAGTTGTGGTCAGCTCTGGCGACCGAGTTTCAGCAATGGTTGTCTCCACTCAACCTGCAGCCAGGGAAGGCCGTGTGTGACAATGCTGCAAACCTGGTGCAAACCTGGGTGCGGCCCTTCGCCGGGGCAATATCACACACGTGCCTTGTATGGCTCACGTGTTGAATCTGGTTGTCCAGCAATTTTTGAAACACTATCCCAGCCTAGATGGGCTTCTGCAGAGGGCACGATCGCTGTGTGCGCACTTCAGGCGTTCGCATCCCGCAGCTCAACGACTTGCTTCGCTCCAGATGTATTTCGGCTTGCCCGTTCTTCAGCTGAAATGCGATGAGCCGACACGCTGGAATTCTTCTCTGCACATGTTGCAGCGACTGTGGCAGCACCGCCGAGCCCTGGTGCAATACGTTATGACGTATAGCCTGGGCCAACGAGATCCAGAGGTGGGGCAGATCATGCTTCAGGAGTGGTCTCAGATCAAGGACCTATGCACCCTTCTGCACAGTTTTGAGATGGCGACGAAGATGTTTAGTGCTGACGATGCCATGATCAGCATGACTATTTCGGTGATCTACATGCTGGAGCAGACACTAAACAATATTCGGAGTCAGGTGGTGGGACAAGAGGAGGTGGAGGAAGTACAGGAGGAGTCCTATGCGGAAGGGATGACAACATCTCCAAGGTCCTCACGGTCGGCAGCAACAAGACGGCAGGCATGGGAGGGTGGTGGAGAGGGATTAACGAGGGCGCATGGTAGCAGCCAAACTGCTGAGGAAGGTGCAGGAGCCCAGGAAGAAATGGAGGAGAAACTGGCGATGGGGCATGGAAGAGTCAGCAGATGAGGGAGACCTTGATGACATTTTGTTTTGCGAGGTTGGGGTGAGAGGGCAGAGGAAGGAAGCATGATTCTCACCTCCCCACCACCAACACAACAATGACTTGGTCCTCCTGGATGCGCAAGACACATGAGCGCCTTCTTGCTGCACTACCTGCAACATGACCCTCGGATTGTCCGAATTAGAAGCAATGCCAACTACTGGGTTGACACACTCCTTGATCTCTGGTACAAGACCAAATTTGCTGACATAATTCCAGCCATACAAAGGGACGCACACATGCAGGAGTATCAGCAGAAGCTGATACATAATCTGAGATCGGCTTTTCCACAAACCACCAGTGGTAGACAGAGTAAATCTCACATTTCTCACTTGTCAACCATGGGACTGTCGAGTCATCATCACTCACACCATACCAGTAACACCATAGGTGGTGGTGTTAACACAAATTTCTTTGCCTCGTTTCACAATTTTTTCAGACCATCTTTTGCAAGGCCTGAAGAAACGAGAAGTCTGACACATAGTCAACGCCTGGAACGGATGGTACACGAGTATCTCCAACTTAACATCGATGCCATGACTTGGGAACTGGATCCTTGCTCATTTTGGGCTTCCAAAATGGAAAAATAGCCTTAGCTCGCAACTCATGCCTTGGAGATCTTGTCATGCCCCACAGCCGGCGTTCTCTCGGAACATGTCTTCAGCGCTGCTGGTGATGTGCTTACAGAAAAGCGCACGCGTCTGTCCACCCAGAATGTGGACAGACTAACGTTCATAAAGATGAACAAGGCATGGATCCGCAAGGACTTTCCTACTCCTCTGTCATCCTGGGGAGAATGAAGCCTTGTGGTTTTTGGCCTAAAAGTAACCATTTAAATTTTGTAACTGTGGGGCAATTGATGCCACTTAAAGGGATCCTGTCACCCCCAAAACACCTGTAAACCTATTAAAACCTGTCCCTAGAGCATATTAACACTATCCCTACACTCTTTTTACCTCCTAAATGCAGTAAGTGACATTGAATAAAAACGTTTTATAAGTACCTGATTACAGATGATAATGAGTGACTATCTATTCATAGTCACTCATCAAGACTGCCCCTCTGCTTCATATCACGCCTATTCAGGCGTGATCGTCAGCCTAGATTCAAATTGCCGCCTCCCTGCCGTGCCCTGTCTCGTCCGAGGCTGCAGTGATGCTGGTGACGCGATCCGCGTCATTCCCGGCGCCTGGTGACGTATTTAGACCGGCGCCGCGCTGTCAGCTTCAAAATGCGCACTGCGCATGCCCAATGCGCATGCGCAGTGCGCATTTTGAAGCTAACAGCGCGGCGCCGGTCTAAATACGTCACCAGGCGCCGGGAATGACGCGGATCGCGTCACCAGCATCACTGCAGCCTCGGACGAGACAGGGCACGGCAGGGAGGCGGCAATTTGAATATAGGCTGACGATCAGGCCTGAATAGGCGTGATATGAAGCAGAGGGGCAGTCTTGATGAGTGACTATGAATAGATAGTCACTCATTATCATCTGTAATCAGGTACTTATAAAACGTTTTTATTCAATGTCACTTACTGCATTTAGGAGGTAAAAAGAGTGTAGGGATAGTGTTAATATGCTCTAGGGACAGGTTTTAATAGGTTTACAGGTGTTTTGGGGGTGACAGGATCCCTTTAAGTGATGTCTGTGCCCAAATTTTTTTAAAAAATGGAGACTCTTCTTGTAGTCCCCTAAATGTGACACAATACTCAAAGTCTGCATGAGGCCTTACAGATAGTGAGGAAAAACATCACCAAATACTCCTCGTCTGAACATGGCCTTACAGATACTGAAGTAAAACTCACCAAGTTCTCCTCGTCTGAGCATGGCCTTACAGATACTGAAGTAAAACTCAACAAGTTCTCCTCGTCTGAGCATGGCCTTATGGCCACTTTACACACACCAACTTATCTGTCCAAATTCTGAACAACTTACTGGTTGCAGTGAAATCATGGACACATTGTTCCATTTGTACACAGCCACAAAATGGAGCAATGTGTCCATGATTTCACTGCAACCAGTAAGTTGTTCAGAAGTTGGACAGATAAGGGGGTGTGTGTAAAGTGGCCCTTACAGATACTGCCTTACAGATACTGAAGTAAAACTCAACAAGTTCTCCTTGTCTGAGCATGGCCTTACAGATACTGAAGTAAAACTCAACAAGTTTAGTGATGGGCGAATCCTAAATTACTCGGAATCGCTTGACTCTAGCGAGTCCGAGCACAGGACTCGCTACTCGTTGCGAGTCTAGCGAGTCCAATGTTAATGAATGGGGAAGCGAGTAATAGCGAGTAGTGTGAGATTTACAAATCGCAGATGTGTCTCGGAAGCTTCAGCCTGAAGCAATCCTAGTTTTGTCATTTATTTGCATTGGACTCGTTTACTTTGTAAGTAATCGCTGGCTGGGAAACTCGCACAGATAAGAGTCCTGCTTTCTCCTCTGTGCTGGCTGCCAGCTCCAGGGTCCTAGAGCCTGCCTGCTGCCTGATGTAGCAGTGCTGAGATTGTTATCAGTCTGCTCATTCCCTGTGTACAGACATGAATGTCTGTGCACAGAGATGATGTAGCAGTGCTGAGATTGTTCTCAGTCTGCTCATTCCCTGTGTACAGACATGAATGTCTGTGCACAAAGATGATGTAGCAGAGCTGAGATTGTTCTCAGTCTGCTCATTCCCTGTGCATAGACATCTCTATCTATACACAGGGGATGTAGCAGAGAGGACATCGCGTTTTGGACTGCGTCGGACGGAAGAGGATTTTATTAATTAAAGATGGAGTCCCTAATGGCTTTTTTTTTTATTTCTAGTAAAAAAATTTCTCTGTGTTGTGTTTTTTTTAAAACAATTTAATAGAAATTCATGGCGGTCATGTCTAATATTGGCGTGACCGCCATAAATTTCGGGCTTAGGGCCAGCTGATAATACAAAGCTGGCCCTAACCTCTATTACCCAGCGTGCCACCGCCACCAGGGCCGCTGGAAGAGCGGGGTTCAGTGCCAGAGGATGGCGCTTCAATGAACGCGCCATCTTCTGGGGCGGCTGCGGGCTGCATTTTGCAGCGGGGGGTGCCCAGAAAGCTTGGGCATCCCTGCGCTGCGGATTCCAGCCCTCAGCTGCTTAGCTGTACCTGGCTAGACATAGAAATTGCGCGGAGCCCCACGCATTTTTTTGACTCCGAGACGACTCCGACTCCGAGACGACGCCGACTCCGACTCCGAGACGACTCCGACTCCGAGACGACTCCGACTCCGAGACGACTCCGACTCCCAGACGACTCCGAGATGACTCCGACTCCGAGACGACTCCGACTCCGAGACGACTCCGAGACGACTCCGACTCTGAGACGACTCCGACTCCGAGACGACTCTGACTCAGACGACTCCGAGACGACTCCGACTCCGAGACGACTCCGACTCCGAGACGACTCCGACTCCGACTCCGAGACGACTCCGACTCGACTCCGAGACGACTCCGACTCCGACTCCGAGACGACTCCGACTCGACTCCGAGACGACTCCGACTCCAAGACGACTCCGACTCCGAGACGACTCCGACTCCGACTCGACTCCGAGACGACTCCGACTCCGAGACGACTCCGAGATGACTTCGACTCCGAGACGACTCCGAGATGACTCCGACTCCGAGACGACTCCGAGACGTCTCCGACTCCGAGACGACTCCGACTCCGAGACGACTCCGACTCAGACGACTCCGAGACGACTCCGACTCCGAGACGACTCCGACTCCGAGACGACTCCGAGACGTCTCCGACTCCGAGACGACTCCGACTCCGAGACGACTCCGACTCCGAGACGACTCCGACTCAGACGACTCCGAGACGACTCCGACTCCGAGACGACTCCGACTCGACTCCGAGACGACTCCGACTCCGAGACGACTCCGACTCCGAGACGACTCCGACTCCGACTCGACTCCGAGACGACTCCGACTCCAAGACGACTCCGACTCCGAGACGACTCCGAGACGATGACGACTCCAACTCTGACTCGACTCCGAGACGACTCCGACTCGACTCCGAGACGACTCCGACTCCGAGACGACTCCGACTCCGAGACGACTCCGACTCCGAGACGACTCCGACTCCGAGACGACTCCGACTCCGACTCCGAGACGACTCCGACTCCGAGACGACTCCGACTCCGAGACGACTCCGAGGCAACTCCGACTCCGAGGCGACTCCGACTCTGAGGCGACTCCAACTCTGAGGCGACTCCGACTCTGAGACTCCGACTCTGAGACTTCGACTCTGAGGAGACTCCGACTCCGAGACTCTGACTCTGAGCCTCTGACTCTGAAATTCATTAAATAATAAAAAAAAAAATGCGTGGGGCTCCGCGCAATTTCTATATCTAGCCAGGTACAGCTAAGCAGCTGGGGGCTGGAATCCGCTGGAAGAGCGGGGTTCAGTGCCAGAGGATGGCGCTTCAATGAACGCGCCATCTTCTGGGGCGGCTGCGGGCTGCATTTTGCAGCGGGGGGTGCCCAGAAAGCTTGGGCATCCCTGTGCTGCGGATTCCAGCCCTCAGCTGCTTAGCTGTACCTGGCTAGACATAGAAATTGCGCGGAGCCCCACGCATTTTTTTGACTCCGAGACGACTCCGACTCCGAGACGACGCCGACTCCGACTCCGAGACGACTCCGACTCCGAGACGACTCCGACTCCGACTCCGAGACGTCTCCGACTCCGAGACGACTCCGAGACGACTCCGACTCTGAGACGACTCCGACTCCGAGACGACTCCGACTCAGAGCTCGTAACTGAGCGGGATAGTGACTGAAAGGGCCACTTAATATGGTGGTTATGGTGGTCTCCGCAAGGATTCCACCCCAGGGCTAGGTCCTTCCCTGGATGAATATCTGGCTGGTCTTGTGTTTGAGACTCTTAAACGAGGCTCCACAGACTCCATTTGCATATTCAAATTCCCAGGCAGCAATGCACTATAGATTTCACTGTTTGAGTGTGTTAGCCAGCTGCCCGCAGTGTTTTCCTTGATTGGTCCCCCTGAGATCAGTGAGAGCTTTGTGATGTTAGTCTACCAGGCATTGCTCCCACCTAGCCAGAATTCTACTCCACACTGATGAGGGGCAATACCCTGAAACAGCTGTCTGTGGATGGACACCTGGCTTTGGTAATTCCCTTGTCATATCCTTAAGCTTGTAACGTCCCCCTCCTACTGTCTCCCACCCATCCCCTATAGACTGTGAGCCCTTGTGGACAGGATCTCTGCCCTAATGTACCTGTATGATTTATTCGTCGTTATTTATGTACTTGTCCTTGTTCTGCCCTTACACATGTAAAGCGGCATGGAAGCAATGGTGCTATATAAATATATAATAATAATAATAACTGAGCTGAATAGTGACTGAAAGAGCCACTTAATATGGTGGTTATGGTGGTCTCTGCAAGGAGTCCACCCCAGGGCTAGGTCCTTCCCTGGAGGAATATTTGGCTAGTCCTGTGTTTGAGACTCTTAAACAAGGCTCCATTGACTTCATTTGCATATTCAAATTCCCAGGGAGCAATGCACCATGGATTTCACTGTTTGAGCACTTTAGCCAGCTCCCTGCAGTGTTTTCCTCAACTGGTCTCCCTGAGATCAGTGAGAGCTTTTGTGATGTTGGGCTACCAGGCATTGCTCCCACCTGGCCAGAATCCTACTCCACACTGATGAGGGGCAATACCCGAAATAGCTGTCTGAGGATGGATACCTAGCTATGGTAATTTTCTTGTCATATCCTTAAGCTCGTAACTGAGCAGGATAGTGACTGAAAGGGCCACTTAATATGCTGTTCTCCGTAAGGAATCCACCCCAGGGCTAGGTTCTTCCCTGGAGGGATATCTGGCTAATCCTGTGTTTGAGACTCTTAAATGAGGCTCCACAGACTCCATTTGCTTATTTACAATAAAGACCTAATTGAAGATGTGAGTGCTGGGAGATTTCTTTATTTTATGTTGCTTTTACCTTGGATGGTAATCCAGAATGAGGGGGACCCTACAACTTTTTGTTATATTATTTAATTATTGAGAAATAAATAAGTTGAAAAAATAGCTTGGCGTGACCTCTGATAAGGATTACCAGCAAAGGTAAAGCCACCAGCTGTGGTCTGTAGTTGGCAATCAAAAATAGGGGGGACCCCACATCATTTTTTTTTTATTTATTTATAGATATATACCAGGATTAAACAGCCTTTAATACAACATGAAAGGCACTAAAGGTTTATATATGAGTAAAAAGTTTAAAAACTTACGTTTTTTTTCAAGAAAATCAGTAATTTTAGCTTTTTATTTGCTGGGGTTCTTGGTACATATATTGGCAAATATCTGCTTGCTCATCAACCACACCATGGTGACCCCAGATCTGATGAGTCCTATGCTGACATCCCTGTCCTTCCTGTCCTCCCTATCCCACCTCTAAGTGGGTGGACACCATCTCAATCCTAGACCACCTGGGGGCGATGAGGGTGCTAAGTGTAGCTGTGGAGCCAGCAACACCACATATTAGACATAAATAGAAAAAAACTGCACAGCACTCAAGATATAATGTGAACTGCTGCAAGCTGCGATGCTGGAACAAACAACCAAAAAAAATTCACTGCAACACTCAGCTACTACCAAAAATGTACATATGCTAATAAGCGATTTATATATGAGGAAAAAATTTAAAAACTTAAGTTTTTTTAAAAAAACTCAATAATCTTATCTTTTTATTTGCTGGGGGTCTTGGTACATATATTGGCCAATATCTGCTTGCTCATCAACCACTCCACGGTGACCCCAGATCTGATGAGTCCTATGCTGACATCCCTGTCCTCCTTGACCTCCCTATCCCACCTCTAAGTGGGTGGACACCATCTCAATCCTAGACCACCTGGGGGTGATGAGGGTGCTAAGTGTAGCTGTGGAGTCAGCAACTCCACATATTAGACATAAATAGAAAAAGTTCCATGCTGTAGGCCGCTACTGTCCGTTCTCGGTAGGTTGCATGGGCTTCTCCTCCAGAGGCATTTTCCATGACCACCTGCCCCCCAACACATCCCATCAGGGCCACCAGTGGAGAAGAGAATGAAGGAGTTAGGGGCCGGCCCCCTCTTTAGCATGCACCAGAGGCACTCAAGCAATCATGACATGCCCTTCAAACTCTCTGGCCCCAGACGATTTCACTACAGCTGGCAGAATATTATGGTCAGGCTTGGCCAACCGCTGATGTTCCATCTTCTTGATGTCAGCCTCCTGCTGCCACTCTTTGACATACTTTCTAGTGTTGACATGACTTACACCCGTTTCATACCACTCGTCATGGCCCTTTAATTTCATGAATATGACCACATCCCCAACATAGAGGGTGTGGAGTCAGCAGATGTTCACGCTACAGGGTGGACCAGTTGACATAGCACCGGTCACCAGTCCCATCTTTGGCTAGGAACCCAAACCTCCTCTTCAGAAAGAAGGTCAACACCAAGTCCTGGGTACATTGCTCATAAAAGTGGTTACAATGAAACCCCTGCAACCACTCACAGGCAAGGGCATCTGAGAGCCTCATCTCTTGCAGAAATTACAAGGCCCAGGGTTGCTGGGTGGGGGTAAGGGACCCCACATGACATTATCTCAGTTGAAGGCTTCCGGCGGGGGTGTTATGGAAGGCAGGAAAATAGGGGCTTCTGCCACTACTACCTCCTTCTCCACCTTCTCCTCCGCCTCTATTTGCCAATCCAACATATGCTATGGTCACACTTGCAGATTTTCCATGCATTTTTCACACTTGCATTTTGTGAAAAACGCATGGAAAAGCGCATCCATAGACCCCCATGCAAAAAAACACATGCCCCAATGTCAAAAACGCATGTATAAAGTGCCATGCGTTTTTTGGATGCGTTTTTGGCTCAGCACCAAAAAATGTTGCATGCTGCGTTTTTTGGTGCTTTTCCAAAAACGCATGCTTTTTTTAACATGGAGCCCTATGGGAAACGCATGCAAAAACGCATGTGTCCAAAAGACACATGCAAATTCGCATGCGTTTTTGAAATAGGGTATTTTAAGTGGGAAAAATGCAAATCATCCTCATCTGAGCAATCAAGCCCATAAATAAGGGGAAGGGCATGAGGAAGCCTGACCATCGCTCAGGTGTGTTCAGTAAAGGAGGCCAGCATCATTATCTATGGTATGTGCACATGTTTTGCAAACATGCTTTCATTACTTTTGTGGGATCCTGTGCTGTGGCAGCCATGTTTACATTATGTTTCTACATGTGTTGTCTAGATGTCGTCTGACTCAGAATCTTTGGAGATGGTGACCCTGGAGGGCTCGATCTCCTCATCTTCCTCATCTGTGAGTTGCTATCACAGATTGTTGCTATCACGTATTGTTCATGTACACTGTTGTAATACAAATGGTGGCTGAAGCATGTTGTGTTTCACATGTGTAGGTGTACACGTAACTCATGTGTGCGACACATCTCCACACTGTGTGGGTGTGATTGGCCTTTGCTGCATCACATCATGTGTACCTGGCCACGAAACATGGCTACTGATTCCTGCCCTCAGCTCCCTTACCCCCTACACAATTGTGTGCACATTTGCGTGTGCTTTAAATTCACTTATGATAGTGTGTTATGTAGCTTCAGCCATGTGCGCACAGTCATAAAGTGAAGGCCTGTTATTTTGGACACACAGTGCCATTTGGTGTGTGCATGTGTTTGTTTCACAAAAAATCACCGAATAGGACATAAAAATTGAGAAAAAACTCACCACAAATTGGCCATGTCAAATACCCATTGCATCTAGCAGGAGGCACCTGCGACCAGCCATGCTATCAAGGAGGTGATTGGTGGCATATGAAGACACAAGGTTACCATTGGGCGTTAGTCACACTGGTATATAGGATGAATAGTGTCAGTCTGCAGCCTATTGGTCACGCCCATGCTATTAGATCAGGCGGACTGCTCTGCACGACATACCTGCATCACAAATGACAGATGCCCTCCAGAGGGCTCAGCTTCAAACTGCAAGAGATAAAAAGGTGCAATAAACACTAAAGATGAAGATGTGAGGTGTTAGTGGATATTTTGGCGAAAATACGTAAGCTCGTAACCCGCGTCAAGGGCCCTTACGCTTATGAGTCCTAACCATATGTTTCCCAGCCATATGCTTGTTTGTTTCACAAAAAATCACCGAATAGGACATAAAAATTCAGAATAAACTCACCAAAAATCAGCCATGTCAAATACCCATTGCAGCTAGCAGGAGGCTGCCAGCTCCACTGAGAGGCAACACAAGTGTCTAAATACCGGTGCGCAATCTCTTGCAACCCAAGCGATGGGGGCGGTTGTGGCACCTGCGACCAGCCATGCTATCAAGAAGGTGATTGGTGGCATATGAAGACACAAGGTTACCATTGGGTGTCAGTCACACTTGTGTATATGATGCATAGTGTCAGTCTGCAGCCTATTGGTCACGCCCATGCTATTAGATCAGGCGGACTGCTCTGCACGACATACCTGCATCACAAATGACAGATGCCCTCCAGAGGGCTCAGCTTCAAACTGCAAGAGATAAAAAGGTGCAATAAACACTAAAGATGAAGATGTGAGGTGTTAGTGGATATTTTGGCGAAAATACGTAAGCTCGTAACCCGCGTCAAGGGCCCTTACGCTTATGAGTCCTAACCATATGTTTCCCAGCCATATGCTTGTTTGTTTCACAAAAAAATCACCGAATAGGACATAAAAATTCAGAAGAAACTCTCCAAAAATCGGCCATGTCAAATACCCATTGCACCTAGCAGGAGGCTGCCAGCTCCACTGAGAGGCAACACAAGTGTCTAAATACTGGTGCGCAATCTCCTGCAACCCAAGTGATGGGGGCGGTTGTGGCACCTGCTCTGCACCACATACCTGCATCACAAATGACAGACGCCCCCCAGAGGGCTCAGCCTCAAACTGCAAGAGATAAAAAGGTGCAATAAACACTAAAGATGAAGATGTGAGGTGCCAAAATACATAAGCTCGTAACCCGCGTCAAGGGCCCTCATGCTTATGAGTCCTAACCATATGTTTCCCAGCCATATTTGTGATGCAGGTATGCACCTTTTTATCTCTTGCAGTGACACAACCTTATCAGGTGAGCAATTCTGATTTTGCACCTTTAATTCTGTCTAAAGAGATAAGACCCTATTGCGCATTCTCAACCCTCTAGATATTATGGAATCTGAATATGTTCCTTTAATGTAGGTCTCGGCAACAAGTGCAGGGAGTCAGGGCAAGGGCCAATCTGTGAAAAGATAGGTAGACAATGATGGGCTCATCAACCTCATGCAGCACCATGAGGCCCTGTGGGACCCATCACATCCAGATCATGATGATGTTGTGAAACGACGACAGGCATGGGCCCACATCTTCCTGGAGTTGTGCCCAGAGTACCCTGATCTGTCCCATCAGGACCACCATGACCTAGGTTGATGTAGACAACACATTTGACATGACACACATGTGACTGTACATGTGGAAAGACTCCTGTGGTTTGGTAATGGCCGGCAAGCTAATGTGCTTTGTTTGTATTGTGGCTGTATGTAGGGCACAAGATCCGAACAAGATGGCGGTCCATAAAAGACGCCTACGTGAAGGACCACAGGTAAATGGCTATGTATCGGATTGGTGCAGAGGCAAAGCCTACACATACCTACAAACACACCCACATGTTGGGCTTCCACCAGCGCGTTGCCGAGGAGAGAATGTATGTGTTGTATTCCTGTACTGTTCATATGTACCTGATGAATGTGCAAAGGACTTCTCATTAATGTTTGGCATTTTTTTGACACATAGGACGCACTGCAGTGCACCATCTCTTCAAATGGAGGATCCGCTCAGCAGTTGTGAGGAGGGTGTTCAAAAGGAGCCGCATGATGTCCTGGAACATAGAGACTTAGGCATAACCAAACCACCATCTGCCCCAACCAACACCGAACCTGCCAATGTGCCCATTGCTTCGGCCTCTGCACCAGTGACCCGACCTCGGACACGGTGACGAAACAACACACAGATGGCCCAACAAGATGTCATGATACTGGACGCTGTCCATCGGCTCCAGGAAAACGTTAGCAGGATCCAAGCGATGGTAACACAGCAACTTGAGTTGTCTAGGCCTCAGCCTGCCCCACCAGCCCCAGCAGAGTTATGTGAGTGGAGCCATTTGCTGCTATCATTTGTGGGTGACCTCCACACGTTAAATATCAATGACAGGGCTGCGTTTAAAATAGAGATGGCACAATTAGTATCTAAATATGTGTATAAAATACCAATAGAATTGACTATGGTAATGTCTGAGGAGGGTGGTAATGTCGAATGATTTTTTTTGTTATGTTTATCAAACAGATGATGTGTTTGTACTGTAAACATACCCTAACACCTGTTATGGGCTTGTTTTGGCGGTTACCTTATTTCCTTTCGTTGATGTTGCAAGACATAAAGTCTATTTTGCCAATTGTGCCGTTTGTTTATTGATGACTAATATTTGGCGGTGGGTTATGAGAGGACGAGGATGTTCATCTCATGGTCTTGTGTTATTTTTTGGCCAAGATGTGCATGGGTTATTTGCACCAACTTGCTTGGCAACCCACACCTTCTGGTGCAGGGACACACATCAATATTGCTTCAAACAACACTGAAGGGCATGATGTTGTAGCAATCTTGCCGTGTGGCCCTGGGTGTTTGGTGTGTGTTTGTGTGCCAGGTAGTTGTGGAGCCCACTGGGACGGGGTACTCGGTACTGGACCAGGGTATCACGGGGTATCACGGCGGTCTTAGTCCAGACTGTGTCCCAAGCCCACAAATAAAAGAGGTTATTTACAGGGATTGTCGTGACGCCACCCACGGGTTGTGGTCAATGGGGGACCACCGCTGCTGCTTGCTTCTGCCAGGAGGATGGATGGGGCGGCAGCCGGATGGATGAGCCCGCCGTGGGTCGGGCTGCTCCTGACAGGGTGTAAACAGTTCAAGATGCAGGGAATCACACACTGGAGACACTGGCAGGGTTCACCGGGTTTTACTTAAGCTTTCCACAGTACAGTTCACAGTTCAGCCAGTGTACAAAGCTGTTCCACACAGTTAACTCCACACAGTCAATTAACCATTCTGCAGCCAGGATGCTATCCTCCATGGTTCATCCCTCGTTGAAGGCCGGTCTATTCCGGTTTGCTGACATTATTGATGGGAGGACCATGGAGATCCATACCTTCAATCATCTTAAGCGTCACTTCTCATTAACAAACAGGGAGTTTTTCCAGTATCTGCAGATTAAAGATTTGGCTAACTCCTTGTTTGGCAGGGCAGGAGTTTCCGTTCCTACGGATTTTGAACGGCTTTGTAGAGGGACTACGGACACCAAGGGTCTGATATCCGCGATCTACGGTCTACTGTCCAACCCCCGAATGGAACAGAACAGACCATTTCTATATATGACGAAGTGGGAGTCCGCCTTGGGAAGGGGGATTTCTGATCGAGAGTGGACATCTATATGGCAAAACGCTGCTAGTCCTCCATATGTACCCTTTATAAAGAGAACATTTATAAAATATTAATGCTATGGTACCATACACCTGAGGTCCTCCACAGAATGGATCCTTCTTTGCCATCGACCTGTTGGAGGTGTGGAGAAGACGTGGGCACCACATTCCACATATTCTGGACCTGTCCGAAGATTATACCCTTTTGGGATCAGGTCAAATCCCTAGCAGATAAAATCCTGCATGCGGACATTGACCTGGATCCACTAGTATTTCTATTAGGAAAGGGGGCCCCAGGTTTGGGCAAAGTGACATCCAGACTCTTCTTACACATACTTACGGCGGCCAGATGCCTAATTGCAGGACATTGGAGGCAAACAAATGCACCCTCTCTGCTTGGTCTCAAGAGAAAGATTTTAGATGTTAGGAGGATGGAGCATCTTACGGCGTTACTGAACGACTCGGTGGATAGATTCATGTCGATTTGGTCTCCATGGGACTACTATGCCGCTGGCTCTGAACTAGCTTCTCTCTAACGTGATTATAGAGGCAAATGTTTTTTTCCATTCCCTTTTCCCCTCTTTCCAACCACCCCCAGTCTTGTCAGTCTTATATGTCTATATGTTTGTTTGAACTCTATAATGTTCTACACTTTCTTGATATTTGTTTGCTTGACAGTATATTGCTTGAATCAATAGTTATTATTCTTTGATCTGATCTCTTATGGAGATCTCGCCAGCTTTGCGAGAAACGAGATCTCTAACCTCTTACGAGAGACTGTAGGTACGGAGAATTACTGCATAGAGGAAACTAGAGTCGATGCATCACATGTACCAAATTTATGATATGTCTTGTTAACTGGAAAAAATGTTTTTCTTGTCCAATAAAAAATTTATAGTATAAAAAAAAAGAAATAGTTGCTCTCGACCACGTAAAGTTAACCCCAAGTCGCACCGGTTACGCTTACGCACTCACAATTGTTGATCACTATTTAAGATTCTTGGTGGTAGTTCCAGTTAAAGGCTTAACTGCGGAGGTAGCGGCTAAAACATTCCAGAGTTACTTTTGTCGCCCCCATGGGTATCCAGACCAAGTCTTGACTGACCAAGGGCAGGCCTTGGAATCAGACCTGTTTCAAGCATTTCTAGGACTATATGGTTGTAAGAAAATCAGGACCACACCATATCATGCACAGAAACAGAGAACTCACACAGGACAAAGTATTATAACCTTTTCTCTTACTTTACAAAAGTGATTTTTTTCTGCAAAAGGGATGGCTAGAAATGATAAGAGGGGGTGCAGAGACAGGTCTAAAGATAAGGGGGGGTCAGTTTCTGGGTTTAGGATCACTTTAAACATTAACATAAAATCACTACCATAACATATCAGAAATCTTCAGAAAGGGTGTTTCGACGACTGATTCACCTTTGCACCCTTTTTACAGACAGAACTTAATATAAAATATGGTGATGTGAACTTGCCCTATCAGTAAAATGTATTTTCCTTTATGCACATATGCCCAAAAAAATTATATTTTCTTAAAGTTGGTTTAAATTAATTTTCAACAAGTGTAAATGTCAGATTCCATAGTCATTTCATATTTCTCACTTAACTTTGTCCCTAGGGTAGATTAGCTAATATAATTATTGTGAGACTCAGTAAGGCTCATCATTTTAAAGAAATTAATTTCTTCTCGAGCTTTGGAATTAGGCACAATCATGGTTGATAAAGGTACATTAGTGATAGGCAGATTTTACTGGCATAAAGGTGATTTTTTTGCTATATTTCAAATTATGCTACTGAATTAATATGCACTGAATAATTGATAGTTGTCATATGACAATTTTGGCTGTCACTGCACATGACCTCAGCTGGTTAAATATATACAATGTGTACAGAAAGTATTCAGACCCCTTTAAATTTTTCACTCTTTGTTTCATTGCAGCCATTTGGTAAATTCAGAAAAGTTAATTTTTTTTCTCAGTAAAGCACACTGTTCACTCCATCTTGACTGAAAAAACAGAGATGTAAATACTTGTGCAAATTTATTAAAAAAGAAAAACTGAAATATCAAATGGTCATAAGTATTCAAACCCTTTGCTCAGACACTCAAATTTAAGTCACATGCTTTCCATTTCCTTGTGATCCTTCTTGAGATGGTTCTACTCCTACATTGGAATACAGCTGTGTTTAACTAAACTGATAGGACTTGATTTGGAATGGCACAGACCTGTCATATAAGACCTCACAGCTCACAGTGCATGTCAGACCAAATGAGAATCATGAGGTCAAAGGAACTGCACAAGGAGCTCAGAGACAGAATTGTGGCAACACAGAATCCTGGACGAAGTGCCTCAGTGTCCGCGCTGCTGCTCCGAGACCAAAGACACACAGACACGGGAATGTCTGGATCAGCGATAGCCTTTATTTTCCGACGCGTTTCGGAGCCTCCTCCCGAGCTCCTTCCTCAGAATTGTGGCAAGGCACAGATCTGGCCAAGATTACAAAATAATTTCTGCAGTACTCAAGGTTCCTAAGAGCACAGTGGCCTCCATAATCCTTAAATGGCAGAGGTTTGGGACCACTAGAAGTCTTCTTAGACGTAAAATGAATGTGAACTAGCATACTGGCTATCAAATGAATAGCAAGGCAATGTCTACAGGTAAGGCAATGTGTTTATGGAAAAGGACATAGCAGAAATTGCTTCAGATTATAGAGAAAATTGAGAAACTTAGCTTAAGTACTGGCCATTGCATACGAGCCCGATAACCATGACAAGGCGTTCTCATCTTATCGGCTCCTAACCTTGTACCTCTGCTTGCAGTATACAACTGCACGTGAGGGTTTTTATATGCCTCTGAGTGCATTTAAAACCTGCATGGGAGGGTATGTCTAGGAACCTGGCTACGGTAAGGTGGAGGACTTAACATGTCTACAGGGCGGGAGAAGGGTGCGCACAGTCAGAAAAATATAGTGATGCTAAACATTAACTATCGACTTGCAACACCTATGTGTGAAGGTGCTAGCAAGAAAAAAACATTATAATTAAGTAAAGAAATCCTGTGCACACTAAACACTAAAATTAATGTGAACTAGCATACTGGCTATCAAATGTATAGCAAGGCAATGTGTAAAGCTAAGACAAAGTGTATATGGAAAAGGACATAGCAGAAACTGATTCTGATTATGGAGAAAAATGAGAAACTTAGCTTAAGCACTGGCCTATGCGTAAAACCCAATAACCGTGCCATGGTGTTCTCATCTTATCGGGTCCTAACCTTGTGCCTCTACTTGCGGTATAACACTGTATGTATGGGTTTTTATATGCATCTAAGTGCAACTAAAACCTGTATGGGAGTGTATATCCAGGAACCTGGCTACAGTAAGAAGAGGACTTAGCATGGCTACAGGGCGGGGGAAGAGTGCGCAGTCAGAAAAATATAGTGATACTAAAGATTAGGTGTTATCAGTCGATATTTAATGTTTAGCATCACTATATTTTTCTGTCTGTGCATCCTTCCCCTGCCCTTTAGCCATTCTAAGCACTCCATTTTACTGTAGCCAGGTTCCTGGACATACCCTCCCATGCAGGTTTTAAATTCCCTCAGAGACAGATGAAAACTCACATATGCAGTTGTATACTGCAAGTAGAGGCACAAGGTTAGGACCCGATAAAATGAGGACACCTTGGTGCGGTTATCAGGCTGTCACGCAATGGCCAATTCTTAAGCTAAGTTTCTCAATTTTCTCTATAATCTAAAGCAGTTTTTTTATGTCCTTTTTCATATACACATTGCCTTAGCTTTACACATTGCCTTGCTATTCATTTGATAGACAGTATGCTAGTTCGCATATATTTTAGTGTTTAGTGTGCAGCGGATTTCTTTACTTAATTGTAATGTTTTCTCTTGCTAGTGACTCACCGTGGCCGGGGACTCCGGTTTAGACAGGCTGTAGCTCCTTCCTCCTTGTCACGGGTGGGCCGCACCTGCCGGTAGTGAGGCCAGGTTGAGTGCAGATCAAAAATCGAAGACGTCTTGTAGGAACAGATTAAAGGGGTTAATTTATTCGTGACGCCACCTATGAGTAGTTCGGTAAGTCCTACCGACGCTGCGGAACCTCCGGGGATGGATAGCAGCAAGATGGAACGCTCCCCACAGGCTGAGCGGTGATCCCCGGAGGCTGGAGCTGCCTAAGATGTTGTGCGGCAGCTGCGGTTACCTTGTGTGCTTACGGATGCAATCATAAGGAAGCACGGACACTGTAAGTCTCTGTTTCGGGTCTTTACTGTAACCAGCAGGCAGTACATGGTATACAGTTAACGGGAAGTAGACCGGGTGGACTCGGCAGTGATAGGTGTCCCTCAGAGATCCGTAGTGTTCCTCTATTCTAGCTAAGTATTTGCCATTGTCGCCCAGGAATACCAGGTCGGGTACGGGGAGGCTGCTTCAATCCCTATCCAAGATGTACGTTATGGATGTTCTGGGGAGCCTTGGGTCCCTCGGTGGGTACACCACTGGTTAGACGACTGGAATTTGGCGGGTGGTGGGGTGCTCCTGTGAAGCTGCTCCTCCACGCTTCTGGTTCGCGTAGCAGAGGTGAACTGCTGCCAGCTTCGGTACCAGTGAACCGGCTGTGAGTTGGGCACGGGGGTCTTTTGGAACCCGTGGTTGGTGATGCCCGATCCCGGTTGTTGAGGCCTCAGGTGCTAACACCCGACTGGTGACGGCCCAGGGGCTGTACGGTGGTGCGGAGCCCCCGCTCCTACTCCAAGTTCAAGTCTGTGTCTCTCTCTTGTCTAGACTCGACTCCCTCTAGACTAAGTGTACTTCTCCTACACTCTAACCTTGCACTCCGCCCACCAGGACCTTGGATTGGCCCTCTATGTTTAGTGATGCATGCAGGTTTTGGATCTCTAAGTTAACCAGATGACTGCTGGGTCGGAGAATATTGCCGCTGCATTTATGGCTGCAATACCCTCCTGTGACGCACTCGTTGCGGGGCGCCACACTAGCACCTTCACACATAGGTGTTGCCAGTTGATACATAATGTCTAGTCTAGTCTTCCTAGACCTCACGTCCAGCCAAACTGAGCAATCATGGGAAAAGAGCCTTGGTAAGAGAGGTAAAGAAGAACCCCAAGATCACTGTATCACTGCAGCTCTCCCCCAGTTGGGCCTTTATGGCAGAGTGACCCGATGGAAACCTCACCTCAGTGCAAGACATATGAAAGCCTGCATAGAGTATGCAAAAAAAATATGACGGACTCCCAGACTATGAGAAATAAGATTCTCTAGTCTGATGAGACAAAGATAGAACTTTTTGGTGATAATTCTAAGCGGTATGTGTGGAGAAAACTAGGCACTGCTCATCACCTGTCAAATACAATCCCAACAGTGAAACATGGTGTTGGCAGCATTATGCTATGGGGCTGTTTTTCAGCTACGGGGACAGGATGACTGGTTGCAATTGAAGGAAACAGGAATACAGCCAAGTACAGAGATATCCTGAATGAAAACGTCTTCCAGAGTGCTTTGGACCTCAGACCTGGTTGAACGTTCACCTTCCAACAAGACATTGACCCTTAACACACAGCTAAAATAACAAAGGAGTGGCTTTAGAACAACTCTGTGACCATTCTTGATTGGTCCAGCCAGAGCCCTGAGTTAAATCCAATTGAGCATCTCTGGAGAGAACTGAAATGGCTGTCCACCAATGTTAACCATCCAACCTGATGGAACTGGAGAGGATCTGCAAGGAAGAATAGCAGAGGATCCCCAAATCCAGGTGTTAAAAATTTGTTGCATCAATCCCAAGAAGACTAATGGTTGTACTAGCTCAAATGGGTGCTTTTACTCAATACTGAGCAAAGGGTCTGAATACTTATTACCATGTGATATTTCAGTTTTTCTTTTTTTAATAAATTTGCTAACATTTTTACATTTCTGTTTTTTTTCAGTCAAGGGTGCAGAGTGTTCATTAATGAGAAAAAAAAAAGAACTTTTTTGAATTTACCAAATGGCTGCAATGAAACAAAGAGTAAAAGTTTAAAGATTTCTGAACATGTTCCGTAATTATTTTATTATTATTGTTATTTATTTTTATAGTGCCATTAAATTCCATGGTGCTTTACATATGGAAAGGGCAGATGAGGACAAGTACAGTATGTATGGACAATCAAGTCACACAGGTACAGGAGGGTAGAGGAGGGCTCAGAGTCTACGAGGGTCGGGTGGGGATACAGTAGGAGAGGGTACTGTTGATCGTGCGATGGTGCGGTGGACCGGGTCTCATTGTAGATTGTTGGCTTGTCAGAAGCGGTGAGTCTTCAGGTTTCTTTTGAAGGTTTCCAGGGTAGGCGAGTGTCGATGTGTTGGGGAGAGAGTTCCAGAATATAGCTTATGCACGGGAGAATTTTTGTATGTGGTTGTGAGAGGAAGAGATAAGAGGGGAGTAGAGAAGGAGCTCTTGAGAGGATCGCAGGTTGTGTGAGGGTAGGTATCGGGAGGACATGTCAGAGAGGTATGGAGGCATATGTTGTGGATGGCTTTGTATGTCATTGTTAGGGTTTTGAACCAGAACCTCTGAGAAATGGTGAGCCAGTGAAGGGCTTGGCAGAGGGGAGAGACTAGGGAATAGCGGGGAGACAGGTGGATTAGTCGGGCAGCGGAGTTTAGAATAGATTGGAGAGGTGCAAGGGAGGTAGCAGGGAGACCGGTGAGCAGGAGGTTGCAGTAGTCAAGGCGGGAGATAATGAGAGTGTGAACAAGTGTTTTTGCAGTGTCATGGTCAAGAAAAGTGCAAATGTTTTTGAGCTGGATTCGGCAGGAGGTGGTGAGGGCTTGGATGTGAGGCTTGAAGGAGAGGGAAGAGACGAGGATTACCCAGAGGCACTTAGTATGAGGGACTGGGGAGTGTGAGCAGCCATTGACGTTGATGGATAGGTCTGGTAGAGGTGGAGAGCAACTTTGGGGGATGAACTGATGAACTCAGTTTTGTCCATGTTCAGTTTTAGAAAGCGAGCAGAGAAGAAGGATGAGATAGCGGACATACATTGTGGAATTTTGGATAGTAGGGAGGTGATGTCAGGCCCGGACAGATAGATCTTGGTGTAGAGGTGATGCTGAAGGCTGTAGGACTCAATAAGTTGTCCTAGGCCAAGGGTGTAGATGGAGGAAAGTAGGGATCCAAGAACTGAGCCTTGGGTGACGCTGACAGATAGGGGCTAGGGCAAAGAGGAGGTGTGGTAGTGGGTGATGTGGAAAGTCCAGTTCATTAGATATGAGGAGAGCCAGGAGAGGGCTAGGTCAGTGATACCAAGAGATTACAGAATCTTTAGCAGTAGGGAATGGTCTTCAGTGTCAAAGGCAGCAGATGGGTCAAGGAGGAGGAGGACAGAGCAGTGTCACTTGCTTTTGGCGGTAAGTCATTGGTGACTTTGGTTAAGGCTGTTTCGGTAAAGTGATGAGATCGGAAGCCGGATTGTAGGCGGTCGAAGAGGGAGCAGGAGGAGAGGTTGGGGGACAGTTCACGATGGACGTGTTGTTCTAGGAGTTTTGAGGCAAAGGGGAGAAAAGATATGGGTCAATAGTTGGAAACAGTTGATGGGCCCAGGGAGGGCTTTTTGAGGATTGGTGTGATCAAGGCATGTTTGAGAGTTGATCTTCTGTCATGGTGGAAAAGCTTCCTTCCATAACCAGTGTAAGACTAAAGTACGCATCATGTTTTAGGTACAGATATACACGTATTGTGGTGGCATCCGTCACCACTAGGATCCATTGTAAAAAAGCATATTGACTACTTTTTCCAAAAACATTATCCAGTAAAAAATAAAAAAAATATATCGGTGCCAATATATTATCACTTTTGCACCCGACTTCCAGAAAGGTTAAAGGAGAACTCTGTGGAGATAAAAAAAAATGTGTACTGTCACTGCCCTCCTACATGATGAAGCAAAACTGTCCACTACAGTTCTTGGAACTATAGATTGCTTATATATCAATAAAATCATATCTGCTCTTCAGTGCTCACCCCTCCCTTTGGGGACAGAGAAATTCAGTCATGCTCCAGCAGAAATCAGCAGGTGTGGCAGGGGCGTGGATGCTGGGAGCTCCATGCTCATCTTACATTCCTGCTACTTCATGCTTCTGTATGAACAGGGGGTGTGGCAGGGGCATGGCCACCAGACCCATGGTCACAGTACATACTGCCCCTGATATATATCCTATGTAATGTAAGATCAGGGGTGTTCTCCCTTGAAATAGCAATAATATCACCAAGAAGATATAAATACATGCTGTGATCTTCTGCTGTGAAACTTCTGATAGTACAAAATGTGTGCTGCCATGTGTCAGGCTAGGAGCAGACTCAGACTACTACTTTGATCAGCACTGCAATGGCCTCCGCTCCCTCATATCAATTTGGTAGGTTCCCATCCCCTGCCACGCCCCCTGTTCATATAGAAGTACGAGGAGGCAGGAATGTAAGATGATCATGGAGCCCACATGGTCCATGGCCCGTCACACCTCCTGCTTTCTGCTGCAGCATCACTGAACTTCTCTGTCCCTGAAGGGAGGGAGTGAGCAGGTATAATGTTAGGGATTTATATTCGATCTATAGATCCTAGAACTGCAGTTTACAGCTGTGCTTCATCATGTAGAAAGGCAGAGACAGTACAAATATTTTTTATCTCCACAGAGTTCCCCTTTAAAGACAAAAATAAAGACTGTTTTTGACTTTATGCAAAATTGATGTCATTTTGAAGAATCGGAAGCTAAAAATAGCCATGAATAGTGCAATAAAAAAATTAGGAATGCAAAGATGAATCTGGGCCATAATGTTAAAAATAACTAAACTTTTAAAGTGCTTTTTCATTTTTGACCATCACGTTAATAACTGCCTGCAGATCAGTGATGTTGTGTGTCTGGTTATCTCTACCAGTCACTGAATAATCCCAAGGACCCTTTGCAGCTCATGAGACAAAAGCATATTGTTCCTGTATGAGGGCACATACAAAGTGGAGTACTAATTCAATAGAAAGTATAGGCTGCAAGTTTGTGAATCTATTGACATGTTGGCAGGTCATGTTTAGCATTCACTGAATGCTGTAAAAAACGATCCCTAAAAAACAATGACGGAATAGGTTTTTTCACCATTTCAAAGTTATTGGTCTGATTCAAATCTACAAGTTGTCCTTCCAGGGGCGTATCTAGAACTGTCAGGGCCCCATAGCAAACTTTTGAACGGGGCCCCCTCCAAGACACGCCCCCAATGACATGCCCCCTTCAAGACACACCCCCTTACCGAATCGGTGTTAACAGTCTGATGCCACCCAGTTTACCGTATATACTCGTGTATAAGCCGACCCGTGTATAAGCCGACCCCCTACTTTTGCCCCCAAAATCTGGGAAAACCTATTGACTCGTGTATAAGCCGAGGGTGGACCCCAGCACAGGTATACAGCCCCCAGCAGTGTGGTATACAGGCCCCCCAGTGGTATACAGGCCCCCCAGTGGTATACAGGCCTCCCCAGTGGTAGTATACAGCAGCCTCCCCAGTGGTAGTATACAGCAGCCTCCCCAGTGGTAGTATACAGCAGCCTCCCCAGTGGTAGTATACAGCAGCCTCCCCAGTGGTAGTATACAGCAGCCTCCCCAGTGGTAGTGTACAGCAGCCTCCCCAGTGGTAGTATACAGGCCCCAGCAGTATATACAGCAGCCCCAGTGGTATACAGCAGCCTCCGCAGTGGTATATACAGGCCTCCGCAGTGGTATATACAGGCCTCCGCAGTGGTATATACAGGCCCCAGCAGTATATACAGCAGCCCCAGTGGTGGTATATACAGGCCCCAGTGGTGGTATATACAGGCCCCAGTGGTGGTATACAGGGTATACAGCTCCCAGCACAGGGTATACAGCTCCCAGCACAGGGTATACAGCTCCCAGAGTCCCAGCACAGGGTATACAGCTCCCAGAGTCCTAGCACAGGGTATACAGCTCCCAGCACAGGGTATACAGCTCCCAGAGTCCCGGCACACACAAGGTATACAGCTCCCAGAGTCCCAGCACAGGGTATACAGCTCCCAGCACAGGGTATACAGCTCCCAGAGTCCCAGCACAGGGTATACAGCTCCCAGCACAGGGTATACAGCTCCCAGAGTCCCAGCACAGGGTATACAGCTCCCAGCACAGGGTATACAGCTCCCAGAGTCCCGGCACACACAAGGTATACAGCTCCCAGAGTCCCGGCACACACAAGGTATACAGCTCCCAGAGTCCCGGCACACACAGGGTATACAGCTCCCAGCACAGACAGGGTATACAGCTCCCACTGCTCCCAGCACAGACAGGGTATACAGCTCCCACTGCTCCCAGCACAGACAGTGTATACAGCTCCCACTGCTCCCAGCACAGACAGGGTATACAGCCCCCACTGCTCCCAGCACAGACAGGGTATACAGCCCCCACTGCTCCCAGCACAGACAGGGTATACAGCTCCCACTGCTCCCAGCACAGACAGGGTATACAGCTCCCACTGCTCCCAGCACAGACAGGGTATACAGCCCCCACTGCTCCCAGCACAGACAGGGTATACAGCCCCCACTGCTCCCAGCACAGACAGGGTATACAGCTCCCACTGCTCCCAGCACAGACAGGGTATACAGCTCCCACTGCTCCCAGAGTCCCAGCACAGGGTAGCTCCCAGAGTCCCAGCCACCACAGGGTATAAAGGCCCCCCCTCACAGTAAGGCCTCCCCATGCTGCCGCTGTTCACTGACTGTACAATAGTGATAATATTTGCGCCTCTCACCCTCTCCCCGGGCTCAGTGAAGCTCCTTCCTGCTTGTCCTGTGCGGCTGTGCTGTGACCGGTCATCGGCCGGTTAGTAAGGAGGTAACAGGCCGGCCGGCGGAGACCAACTCCGCAGATAACACACAGGCAGGCAGCAGAGCAGGCTACAGTCTGGCGGCAACAGCCCCTTTGATCTGTGTGCGGCCGGTCGCCTGCGGCAGCTTTGAATGGGAGGAGCTGCATCCACCTCGCCAGGGGCCCCGTCGGGCGCGTGCGCTCCCCGCCGGGCCCCCACCCCCCCACCTGACGGCCACACAACAGGTATCGCAGGCAGCTGCCGGTATAGCAGCGTAGCGGCGCTGGGTCCGGGCCCCCCAGAAGCGCCGGGCCCCAAAGCGACCGCTGTGTCTGCTATGCCGGTAGTTACGCCACTGTGTCCTTCATAAAACAAGCCCTCATAGGCCTTGGGCAATCAATAAAAAAAAACTCTAAAGGCCTCGATACACGGCACAACATCGTTAACGATGTCGTTGATATGTCACAGGTTTGAGTCGTTCCACATCGTTAGGACGTCGTTGCATATGACTCGTTAGATAAATCGTTGGATCGGTGATCGCAGGTTTGAGAACATGTTCTCAAACCACACGATCAATGATCAGCCAACCTGGTATATCGTTGTGTTTGACACCGCGATAACGATGTTGTTTACGACTTCACCCATTCACAGCAATGAGCAGGTATAGTTGGCTGGGTTGTTCGAACAATACCTGCTCACAACATCGTTGGTGTGTCGTCCACGATATCTAGACGTGTGACATCTCACCAATGATGTCAAAACGATGTTGGAAATGACCGCGCACCCACAAGATCATTGCTGACATCTTTCCAACATCGTGCAGTGTAACGGTACCTTTAGAAAAAGGGGAGGTCTAAACAAAAGTGCAAAAATTTAATTTGTCCCCATCAGGAAGCAATAAATTTGCATAGGGCAAATTGTAGCTGCAGCAACCAGACTTTTTAGTCAACAAGGATTGTAGAAATTTCCAAAAATGGTTCCCCGCCCCTGGTTTAGAAGAAAAACTCCATCTTGAGTTACTGAGTTAGTTAGCTAGTTATTAGAAGTTGTACTAGTAGGTAGTACATTGAGAAGGAGCAGTGTGCAAGCCAGAAAAGTACCAAAAAGTGGGTGCGTGACATTTGTCAATTTACCATCGGTGGACAGTGGGAGCAGAGTGCCCGAAAAGTACTCTAGATGGGGATGTTGTTAGAGGAGTGCCTGCAGTCATGAGTTCCAGACCTGAACTCCAAGAGGTGCCCCTGACAGAGCGCTGACTACAGCGGCACTAGTCCTAAAATGGAGACTTAACATAGACATGGGCGAACAGGTAAGCAGAACAAGGGATGCTAGATGAGGCTAGTCTGATGGCAGTTTGCTTTGTTACTGAGAATATGTTACTGTGCGTTGGATGAGCAAGACCCTGGCCAGGAAGGACTTAATAACTTTATTGTGCAGGACTGTGGTGCCAAGTAGTGTCGAAGAGTATGGACATGTAACACATAGAGCACGGGAATGATGCAGGAGTTCAAAACAAAGTTGTGCCTTAAATTAAAATATACTGTAAAGAACAGTATAGAGAGTAAAGTAAAAGACTGTTTAAAAAGAAACAAGCATCTGTATGTGTCAATCCTCAGCGGAAGAACCCTGGCCTGCACGAGGGCCTAAGTAAAGGTATGGTTTGCTCACATCAAGACCACACTCCTAGCCAGGGGCACCAGAGCCAACCACTTTCTCCTTGCTTTATGGGAGCTGGGGTGTGGACTTCCACGGAAGGACTGAGCCCCTCATCCACGACTACCACCCCAGGCCACACTCACACATGGACAGCAGATGGGTGGTATCAGCGCTCAGACCATGTGTGACCCACCCCAGGGCCCAGTTCCAGGTGGCCAGTGCCCGGACCCGTGGCTCTGGTGGTCGCTGAAAAAGGGGAAAAAATATAAAAAAAAGTGTCTTGTAACGCCATCTACGGTATCCGGTAATGATACCGATGCTGCTGCAGACCTCCGGGATGATAGTGTGGCAATCTGGCCAGGGGCCTCATGGAGGGATGCAGCAATCTTTAAATTGCTAAGATTTTAGAGAGTGATTACAGAACCATCAAAGATTTTGTTGCAAACAGTCAACAGGGTTGCCAAAAACATGTTGAGAAAAAAAATGCATATTAGCTGCCAAATATTTAAGAAGAATCTAATACAAAGCAACTAGGAACCCTGTATCCTTCAGAGCTGTCATATTTCACAAGTGAAACCTTCCTGGAGTGCCAAGAAGTACAAGGTGATCAGTACTTAGAAACATACGGAAAGCTACATGCCAACCACCACTTAACAAGTCATGTAAGTTCAAATGTCAAGAGTAATATCTGAAAAGTGATTTTTCAATGGTTTTATGGACTGATGAGACTCTTGACGGACAAGATGGATAGACCTGTGGCTTGGTCAGTAACAGGCACAAACTTCCACGTTGGAGACCAGCAAGGTGAAGGTGGGATACTGCTTGGAGCTTGTATTATTAAAAATAAGTTAGTTGGTTCTATTCAAGTTGACAGTTTTTAGAAGACGCTTTCTTCTAGAGGTGATAAAGCCTGCATCTTACAATAAAACTATGATTTATGTTCAGTACAATGCTTCATCGCATGCATGGCTAGCCAAAAAAGGCCTTAAAGATGAAAGAATAATGACATTGTCCCTTCCATACCTGTCCTAAACCCTCTTGAGAACTTTTGGACCTTTCTTAAACAGGAGGCTTACAGTGAAGGAAACAATACACCTCTCTGAGCAGTGTCTGGGAGACTGGTGTTGGTGCTGCCCGAAAAGGTGATTGTCAACAGATTAAAAAAACTGACAGACTCCTTGGATGGAAGGTTTACAACTGTTCTTCAAAAAAAAAGGGTGAAAATATTGTTCACTGACACCTCTTTTAAATATCAGAAATGTATGTTTGTACATTTTGAGTTAACAGATGAAAATGAACAACTAAGATGGGAAAATTTAGTTTTTTTCATTTAATTGCACTAATAGTTGCCCAATAATTCTGTACACATAGATATTCTCTTAAGAATGAGAAAATCTCACTTTTATTTTCTTAAATATTCAGGTTTCTGGTTTAATAAAAATGAATCCCTTTCCCCTACGAAACTTTCCCTTTCCTCTCCTTCCTCCCTCCTATTATTTATATGGTTTGTTTATTTGTGTGTTGTTGTTTTAACCTTTTTCTTTTGTTAAACCCTTTAAAAAAACCTAATAAAAATTATTGGAACACAATAATAAAATGAATCATCAATGTCACAAATTGTCTAATAATTGTGCACGAGGTAAATAATCTTAAAGTTCTGTTCTTCTGCTGTACATTGCTTCATTTTGCCTCTTTATTACAGTAAGTTCTTATTTAATGAGTCAACAGGACAATGACTCAATTGACTTACCAGAAATGACATTGGAAGTCGTTACCAGAAATTTGGTGGTTGTTGAATTATTTTACTGATTTAGAATGGGAGCATTCTATACTTATGTGTAAAAAAGACTTCATTAGATAATGAACAAGTAATGCTTTTGGTTACAAGAGGTGTAAAAAGTACTGTTGTAACAATTTCTACATTCAGTGGGACACTGTGAGGCCGATTCATCAATACATCAAGCGTAGGCTACACCTGTTCTGATGAAGTACAAGTGGCACTGAATTTATTAGTGGGCACACACCACTAAAACTAGTGTCAAAATGCTAGTAGTCTAAAAATTTGGTATAAAAGCAGTCTCCTTTCACACATATTCCCTGATGAAGACTTCATAAACAACACGCGTAGGAGTCTAGGACATACGGTATTGCATCCTCACATGGTGATTTCCATCTGTGCGGTAGGTCCTTGAGATCATCACATTACCCAGCATGTAGATTGGATATCTGATCATAGAGGGCATCAAGTAGGTTTAGGTATCTATAGTGTCGATCACTAATTGAGTGTGTGGGATCATTCACATAGTATTAATCTTGCTATGGGTGTCCCCCACTGGTTATTTTGAATCCCCATAAAATAATCCAAGTCCTGTTTTGCAGGGAAGTACCTGAGGTACTGGTCTTTCCTCACTGGTCTTTCCTCACAAATCTAATATATAAAGCTGCATGTGTGTATGTGTGTGTGTGTGTGTGTGTGTGTGTGTATGCATGTATATCCGGGATTGGCATCTACACCGTCACAACTACAGCCACAAAATTTTGCACAGTCACACATCTGGATCCCGAGAGCGTCATAGGCTATGTTGTGAGGCGAAATTTTAACCCTGCGCGTTCCAGTTCACCAAACAATTTTGCCCCTATCTACATAATGGGGAAAAAGTGAATGGAAAAGTGTTGGAGGAAAATCGACAGCTGTCAGCTATAGCCACAAAATTTTGCACAGTCACACGTCTGGACCCCGGGAGCGTCATAGGCTATGTTGTGAGGCGAAATTTTAACCCTGCGCATTCCAATTCACCAAACAATTTTGTCCCTATCAACATAATGGGGAAAAAGTGACAGTTACCAGTTGACAGTTGTGAATGAGAGGGGCTTAATCATAGCGCCAAAGACTAACAGCATATACCAGCATATAGTCACTAAGGTGGGGCCCCAACATGAGATATTCACCACGCACGGGGACATGTATACACACCACACGCACACAAAGAGTAACAGCAAGTGTATAGTCGCTAAGGTGGAGCCCCAACATTGGATACTCACCACGCGCCCGAACAAACACACACACACCACAAAGAGACACACACAACACAGAGACACACACCCCCAAGGGGACACACACACACCCTATAGCGACACATGCACTCACCCCACAGGGACACACACACCACAAAGAGACACACACAACACCCGACACACACACCACACAGACCCCCTACAAGGACACACACACATAGCCCCCCTATAGGGACACATGCACTTACCCCACAGGGACACACACACCACAAAGAGACACACACACACCACACAGACGCCCCCCACAAGGACACACACACATACACACCCTATAGGGACACATGCACTCACCCCACAGGGACACACACACACCACAAAGAGACACACACAACACAGATACACACACACCACACAGACCCCCCCCACTGGGACACACACACATACACACCCTATAGGGATACATGCACTCACCCCACAGGGACACACACACACACACACCACAAAGAGACACACACAACAGAGACACACACCACACAGACCCCCCCCCCACAGGGACACACAGACATACACACCCTATAGGGACACATGCACTCACCCCACAGGGACACACACATACACACACACCACACAGACAGACACAGATGTGCACAAATCACCTCACACAACTCGCCTCATACAAGTGCTATCTTTAATTTCCAAACATAAACATCTGATTAAAAACAGCCAATGTGCCACACATGTGCCATATAGGGAATTAAGGCAGATGTCAGTCACATGAGCTGTCTATTATGTGTATGTGTTAGGTAACATATACTGCCCGGCCAGGGGGAGGGTTTACTATTGGCTGGAGATTCATTAGGCTGCCTAGAGCAATCAATCACAGCTCAGCTTCTATTTTCTTACAGGTCATTAATATGACATATTCAAATTCTATTTTGTTATAGCTAACATCATTTATTTATTAACCCGGGCGTAGCCAGGTACTACAGCTAGTTCTGGTATAAAATTCCTTCTTAGCCGTACTATTTTTGTCCCTCTGTTTCTATGTAATTATATGCATTTTTGATGAACCTTTTAGTGAGCAATTCAATAAAAATCATGTATATTTTTTATAAATTTACCATCTGCCTCCTGAGACTCTTTTGATTAGTATGTTTTTCTGCCAAATAGGATGACTGACAGTAGATTTCGATTGAATATGTATCCCCTATCTCAGTCACAATGTGGCACAAGCTGTGACAAGGGCCTCCAATGACAAATATTAGTTTGGTAGGACCACTGTATATTCCAGATTTGTGCTCTGTACAATGTGCATAGGGTTTGTAAAAATAGCCTTATGGGCTGAGTGAAGGTTGACGCAGAAAGACCCCATCCCGAGGACATCTAATCACAGTAGTTAAGCTGGAGTAGGAATATTGTCCTTGTTTGCCCACTGAACAATGTGCATAGGGGTTGTAAAAATTAGCCTTATGGGCTGAGCCATAGTTGACAAACGAAGAAAATGGGTGTTTACAGGAAGGGGTTGATGTTAACAGAAGTAGCATGAAGAATCAGCATTTTTGGTGAATTTAGGTTGGCTTGTTGTCATATGGAGGGATTACAAACTGTGGTGACATCCAGTCCTTTGAATTTAATCAGAGTAAGTCTGTCTGCACTTTACATTGAGAGGCGTGTGCGCCTATCAGTGATGATTTAAAAACACGGTATAATCACTGCAAAGGAAGCAAGCGCAATAGGGTCTTATCATTGTATTTACAGTTTGGCTATGAAGCCACTATATAAAACTGCTCACCTTCTCTGTTTGTGTGACACACAACCAGTGTGGAAAACGTGGTAGTAGCTGCTGCGAGACACACACTTTCCCTTAGTGCAACGTGGTAGGGAAATTCAAGGATTCAGAGTGACAATGTGTGGTTGGTCCGCGCTGCTACAAAAGACATGAAGCCCAGATCTTCAGTCACTTTAAATTTATAGTATCCATCTGACACGTTTTAGAGCCTGCTATGCTCCTTCATCAGGGAATACATGGCTACGTATAAGCCATATATTCCCTGATGAAGGAGCATAGCAGACTCTGAAATACGTAGGATGTAAAGTAAAGTAACCAAAGATCTGGGCTTTGTGTCTTTTGTAGCAGCGCGGACCAACCACACATTGTCCCTCTGAATCTTTATCAGTGATGATTGACCCAGCGGAACTGAAAACACTGACATCACACTAGCAGCTGGGCAGGCCAGGACTTGCAAGGCATATAAGGAGAGGTCAGGCCAAGTGTTTAGCTTGGACACCCAATAATTAAAAGGAACTGAAGCATCAGAAAGGACGTACTTATGGTCTCTTAAGTACCTCTTGACCATGTTCTGCAACTTCTCCCTCTTTGGCTTTGTTAAAGGCACAGATAGCACTTGCTTATTTGCTGGTTTATTTAAAATTGACCAATTTGTGCACATTTTCCCCCCACCTCTGTTGGACCTGGAGTAATCACCCCATTATCCCTTGGTGTTGAAAAGAGCTAGTACCTCTGCCACCAGCATTGTCTGAGGGTTATGCTTTCAGTAACTGATCTACAACAACCCTCTTGAAGGATTCAATTGTAAAACTGTTTGGTGACTCCAAAAGGATAGAAAGAAATTTCTCCTTGTACCATGGATCGAGAAAGGTGGCCAACCAGAATAGGTTGTTGCATAAAATGTCTATCACGCGAGGGTCTTGCCACAGACATTTACACATGAACTGTGCCATATAGGCCAAGTTGCCAAAAAGCAAATCTTTTGTGTCCCCAACAGTAGGAACAGTACCCATCCTCTCTTTACTCTGACTTACCTCTACCTCCTCCTCCACCTCCTCCTCCTCTCCAGCCCATCCAGCCTGGACAGATATGAAGTTTGGGTTTGGTATCCCCTCTGTAGCATTAGGAGTCCCCTCAGAAGCACAGAAAAACAAGTCCTCTCCCTCCTCATCCTTCTTATCTTAATCTGCATCACCGAGTGTTACTGGGTGGGCAGTATCACCCGTTCGGAAATCTGGCTCCATACCAACATGTTGGCCACTCAAAACTTCATCTTTAAGATTGTGCAGTGATTGCTTCAGGAGACACAGCAGCGGCATGGTTACGCTGATAATAGCCTGATCACCGTTCATGAGGTTGGTGCAGTACTCAAAGTTCTTAAGAACCTTACAAATGTCAGCAATCCACACCCACTTGACAGTTGTTATGTGTGGTGGCTGACTCTCAATCTGACGGGCATGTTGAAGCTGGTATTCAGCTACTGCCATCTGCTGCTCACTAACCCTCACCAACATATGATAGGTAAAGTTCCACCGAGTGGGCAGATCGCAAATGAGTCGGTGACTTAGCAAATTAAAGCACTTTTGCAGCACTGTAAGAGCAGCAAAAGCGGAAGAGGAATGGCGGAAATGGGCACTAATATGGCGTACCTTCTCAAGGAGGTACGGCAAGTGAGGGAAAGTTTTCAGAAATTTCTGAACAACTAGGTTCAGCATGTGAGCCATGCATGGCACGTGTACTAGCTTGCCAACCTTTAAAGCCACCACCAGGTTACCCCCATTATCGTATATGACCAGATCGGGTTGGAGGTGCAGCAGGGAGAGCCACTGATTGGTCTTTAGTTTTAAAGTTTGCCATAGTTCTGCTGCAGTGTGTGGTTTCTGACCTAAACAGATCAGCTTCAGCAGAGTGTGTTTCCCCTTTGCCGATGCACTGCTGCACAGGTCCCAGCTAGGCAGTGGTGGGGAGGGTAATTCTAGGGGGGATAAGGAGCAGGAGGAGGGGAAAGAGGAAGTGGAATATGAAGAGGTGGAAACCCTGACAGACGTTGGGCCCACTATTCTTGGCGTGGGTAGGGTGTGTGATGTTCCACTTTGTGCCTTTGTCCCACCCTCCACCAGGTTCACCCAGTGTGCCGTGACAGAAATGTATCATCCCTGTCCACAGCAACTTGTCCAGGTGTCTGTTCCTAGGTGGACCTTCCCAGTTATGGCATTGATGAGAGCACGGTTTAGATTGTTTAATTCGTGCTTGTGTAACACAGGGATGGCACACCGGACAAATAGTGGGATCTAGGAACACTCTATCGTGGGGCAGCCACAGCCAAGAGATAACAGAAAGATTGTGTTCCCCCAAGCCTAAACGGCAACATCTCCACAGCTAGCAATTTAGCAATGTGGGATTTTAGCATTTGTACCTGTGGAGGGCGTGGCTGAGTATTTAAGCTTTATTCCCTAGGTCTTGGGACAATTGGACGCTTTGCTGAGACAAGAAAGTGGATGTGGTTGATGTTTGCTGTGAGTGAGTAACCGCAGCTTGTGGGTAGAAGGTATGAGCGTCAGCTTCCTGAACTGCAGATTCTGAAAGAAGTAGCCCAGGCGACATGGCAGTGCTTTGACCCCCAGATGCAAATTTGGTACCTTGGTGTTCAGCCAACCTACTTGGGTGCTTGGCTGCCATGTGGTTTTGCATACTCGTGGTGCTCAGGTTGCCTTTGCCCTGGCGTCTGCTCAACTTGGTATGGCAGAAGCTACAGACTGCAATGTTTTTCTCTGAAGGACTTTAAGAAAACAAATTCCACACAGCAGCTTAGCGCCCCTTGCCCTGACTTGGCCCACAGAGGGGGTGCTCTTGGGAACAGTTGACCCAGTTGTCACTCTGGGTGAAGCACGATGAACCCTTGGTGCCTGTGTTGGTGCTACATATCCATCGTCATCTGTGTTTCTGTTATGGCTCACTGTACTAATTGTCCAGGTTGGATCAGTGGACTCTTCATCGACCACCTCATCTTCCATCTCATCCTCCTTCCCAGTTGACATTGTAGGCTGACCTGATGGCAACTGTGTCTCATCATCATCAGCTTCCACCTCAGGAGACAGTAAATGACATACCTCCAACTGGGTTTCTTCTGGCAGTAGGTCCTCAAATACTTGAGCATCAACGCACGACACCTCCTAACATCCCTCTTTGATGCTGCACGGTGATAGGTCAGAGCCAACCAAAGGATACATACCAAACAGATCCTCGGAGTGGCCAAGCTTGGGCTAATATGTCTCCTGTGACAGGTAATGGTGGGAGAAATGAGAACCAGCTTCAGGATTGGATGGGCCATTCTTCTGATTATCAAGATTAGGTTGTGTGGTCGTGGAAGATTTGTTGCTGCTTGACAAATGCGTAGAGGCCAAGTCTGCTATCCAATATATAAAACAAAAGAGAGGGAGTGCAATAAGAGGTACCTAACGAACAGTTATGGTATTATGGGATCAGAGGCCAAAGGGCCGCTCAACCGTAAAGGTTGTGTGCCCACGTAGAACCCCAGAATACACCTTCATGCTGCCGGTGTTGTCCGCCCAGGCTTGAGGCAACGCAGCCTCTACTCTCAGCTGCTCCCGCAGAGCTTCTGGGTCTTGACATGTGACTGGCCGACAAAGGAAATATATCACCGCAGGTCATGTGTTGTTGCATAGGGTCACCCAGCAACTGCAGGTCCTATGGTAGCGTTCAAGGAAATAGTCTCACACCTGGAGCTGGTCCTGCCGAACTTCCCTTAGAGGGAATTAGACATAGTGGAAAAAAGGATCACCTGATGAAGACATCATATATAATGTCGAAACGCGTTGTGGCCTGTACAAGGGACTAATAAAGGTTTGAATGCTTCTAATAACCTTCCATAATGTGTCCTTCATCCTAGCGCTCCAATTAGACCGACACATTTTTTTCCACTATGTCTGCTATTCAAGAAAGAATCTGCTCTCGCTCTTCTGGCTTCCATGCATGTTTACGTTCTAGACCGGGAAATTTTTCCAGGAACATAGTGGATGCATGCTTATTCTTCTGTCTTGACACAGACTCAGTGCCTTCTCGCACACCACTGATACCACCATGTCCACGTCCTGTTCCTTAACAACAGGTTTTTTTTTTGCCATTTTGGGTTTCAGGTGTGGATGGCACAAGCCAACCTAGCTGTCACAGCCAAAAATAGTGGGGAAAATGGCCTGGTGCGTGCTTTGTTACAGGCATTAGGAAATGTTTGGACTAATGCTGCTTTGCGTTTGGCAATAGCTGCCTTTTTAAGTGTGGTAATGTAGACAGCAGAAGCACCAGCGAGTTAAGTGGCCTGGTGTGAGCTTTGTAGCAGGCAGTAAGAAATGTTTGGACTACTGCTTTGTGGAGGGCACTAACCGCCTTTTTGCAATGTGGACAGCAGAAGGCCGGCTGCCTGTCACCTCAAAAGCAGCAGGGAAAAATTACTTTCTTGTGTGTATTCAGCTCTGAAAAGAGCTATTTTTGAGGGGTATTATGGAGCTACTAAGCGGCTTGTTTACACTGTAATTCTCCTTCCCTGTAGTCTAACTCTGTTCTGTATCTTCAGCTTTCAAAAGAGCTAATACCTTAGAGCTATTGTGTTGGTGGTATTATGCAGCTACTGAACTGCTCCTTTCAACTCTCCCTAATCAAATATCTCTCTCTTTCTAATCTTCACTGATGTAGTATACACTAGAGGTAGCCCTGAAAAAGACTTTTGTGTTATAAAGAGGCCTAAACACTCACCCTATCAGTTGTTACTTCAGGGGAAATGGTGTATCAGTGTCCGCGCTGCTGAAATCCCAAGAAAACGATCCAGAAACCAGATGTAGGTTGCATCAATCATCCATTTATTCCTTTCCTACGCGTTTCGGCACTGTCCTAGTGCCTTCCTCAGGGATATCCCTGAGGAAGGCACTAGGACAGTGCCGAAACGCGTAGGAAAGGAATAAATGGATGATTGATGCAACCTACATCTGGTTTCTGGATCGTTTTCTTGGGATTTCAGCAGCGCGGACACTGATACACCATTTCCCCTGAAGTAACTTCTGGATGGTTCCCACGTGCATGTGGAAGGTGAAAGTCCTGCAGCAGCTACATTTAATGCTAAATGCTTTTACACCAGTTGTGGGTCTCACACCTGTGCTAGGTGAGTGAATTCATACCCACCACATACATTAGTGTCACTAGTGATAGGGCACTATTGCGCCTCTTGTTCCCCCCCTATTTTTCACCCTATCAGTTGAGCTTCTACAATGCTGGATCTGGATGCAATGTGGGCAAAATGGTGGCGGCAGGGCTTAAAGAGGACCTGTCACCCCCTGCTGTATGGCAATCTAATTGCACCACTGAATGCAGCATGTCTGCTGCATTCAGGGAAGTGGTCCCCCATGTGTCTGTGTGCTGTGTACCCCGAGATATAGCCTTAGGCCAGGGGTGGGGAACCATTTTCCTGTCGAGGGCCATTTGGAAATTTCTCCCATCTTTCGGGGTCCACACAAAGTTATCCCCTTAAAGTGTACCCAGCTATGTCAAACAATTTGTAAACTCACCCCTAATGTGGTTTATGCAGCTGCTGCTCATTGGTACGTTGTGGTGTTGCGCGATAATGATTTTGTTGCTGCTCACAACTGCCTTTCCAGATTTATGTCAGCCTGGAGCGCAGTCAATTGTTTGTGATAATAATTTTTGTTAATCATATACATCACATAGGAGACACTGGGACTGCTGTATATACATCATTGGAGACATGGGGGCATATTCATAACAGGAGAGGCTGGGAAATATACATCACAGGAGATTCTGGTGGCATATACAGCAATAGGGGGCACAGGCAGTACGGGGGAGCAAAGGCAGCACTGGAGGGTAACTACATCATTGGTGGGCACATACAGTATTGGAGGAAATATACAACACACATACAGTACTGGGAGCACAGGCATCACTGGGGGGCACATACAATACTTTGGATGCTGTGGCAGCTGCTCCTCCTTTGTGGTACTGGGGCACATTTTTGCGCTGACCCCAGGTACAAAGTCTGCCTTTATCTCATGATGGTAAACACACAGAATTCAGCAGCGAACATATAGCCTAAGGTATACAGCACATGGGTGGTACACGGTCTGAAGTAAGCAGCACATTGGTGGTACACAGTCTGAGGTAAGCAGCACATGGGTGGTACATGGTGTGAGGTATACAGCACATGGGTGATACATGGAGCCTGAAGTATACAGAACATGGGTACACAGAGCATGAGTCATACTACACATGGGTACACAGAGCCAGAAGCATACAGTGCATGTGTACACGGAGCCTGAGGAATACAGCATATGGATACATGGAGCCTGAAGCATACAGCGCATGGGTACACTAAGCCAGAGGAATACAGCGCATGGGTACACTGAGCCAGAGGAAAACAGCGCATGGGTACACTCACCAGAGGAATACAGCACATGGGTACACTGAGCCAGAGGAAGACAGCGCATGGGTACACTGAGCTAGAGGAAGACAGCGCATGGGTAAACTGAGCCAGAGGAGACAGTGCATGGGTACACTGAGCCAGAGGAGACAGCGCATGGGTATACAGAGCCTGAGGAATACAGCATAGAGCACACAGAACCTGAGGCAGACAACTCATGAGTACACAGAGCCAGAGGCATATAGCGGATGAGTGGTACACGGAGCCAGAGGCATACAGCGCATGAGTACACGGAGCCTGAGGAATACAGCACATGAGTACACGGAGCCAGAGGCATACAGCGCATGAGTACACGGAGCCAGAGGCATACAGCGCATGAGTACACAGAGCCTGAGGCACGCAGCGCATGAGTGGTACACAGAGCCTAAGGAATACAGCGCATGAGTACTACATGGAGCCTGAGGAATACAGCGCATGAGTGGTGCACAGAGCCTTAGCATACAGCACAGGAGTACATGGAGCCCGAGGAATACAGCGTATGAGTGGTACACGGAGACTTATGCATACAGCGCAGGAGTACACGGAGCCTGAGGCATACAACGCAGGAGTACACGGAGTGTAAGGAATACAGCGCAGGAGTAGTAGATAGGGCCAGAGCAAAAAGGAGATGCATTAAGCAACACATCCAAGGGAAGGTATATAAAAATCAATATGGTCATATATGATTTTAACATGATTTGTATCTCCCTCCCTTGGCTGTGCTGCTTTTGGATGCATCTCCCTTTTGCTACTAACACTCCTTGTCCCTGCACTGCCGTAAGACCATAATTCAGCACAGAACACAAAGTTTTTATTTATTTTGTCACCTAAATGTTTACTGACCTAGGAAGAGGTGGAAGGACCTGTGACCTTAGGATGCCGGCAGAAGCTGATTGCACAGACACTTCAGTGGCTTTAGCAGGGAGCAGGAGAGCGCAGCAGCTTCTCTCACAAAGAACTCTCACACGCTGACAATGTTGCACGTTGGACATAATTCCGGTGTGCACCTCTGTGGAATTAGAGAACCCGCGGTTGCAAAATGGGCAGAGTGGCCGCGGGCCGGATCAGATCACATCGCGGGCTGGATCCGGCTCAGGGGCTGAACGTTCCCCATCCCTGCCTTAGGCAAACTCACTGTAAAAAGTCATGAGGGCGTTCCCTGGGGCTTGAGTGAGCTTGATTTACAGGGGCCCTTCCCTCCCCCTCTGCCTCTCTGTGCTGACTCCTGCTGTGCTGTTTATGCTTTGTTCAGACAGCAGGGCAGGAATCTGGAGCTGACATCAGGACAAATGATTTGCATGCTGTGTGTGGCAGGATGAGTGACAGAGAGCAGGAGAGGAGGAGGGCAGAGACAGCACAGCAGGAGGCGGCACAGAGAGGCAGGGGGAGGGAATGGCCCCCGTGAATCAAGCTGACTCCTGCACCAGGGAATGCCATCCTGACTTTTTACAGTGAGTATGCCTAAGGTCATATCTCGGGGAACACAGCACACAGACACATGGGGGACTCCTACCCTGAATGCAGCAGACATGCTGCATTCAGTGCTGCATTTAGATTGCCATGCAGCAGGGAGTGACAGGTCCTCTTTAAATAGAAGCTATGACGCTGGGCGGCCAGCCAATCACAGTAACGCCCCAGCCAAGATGTCTGCGGCATTACTGTGATTGGTTAAGAAACCCAGCATGTTTAATGGTTGCAAAGGGGGCACCAAACCTGCAGGGCGGGACATTCGAATATAGCAAGGTGGGTACACAAATACTCGCAGAATAACGAGTAATGCGAATACCGTACGATTTGTGCGAATAGTAGCGAATACACACACTCATCACTAATTATCGAGCCCTACATTCACAGTACTTCAATCTTCACATCTGCACAGATCGTTCTCTGAAGTATAATCTTTAGTTGGTAATAATGCCTTTGATAACCATCCTATAATGAACCAACTTAGTGCAAGCCACTCTGTGCTCCAGATTCTACAGGTTGCCCTGGCCTTCACCATTTAACCACTGTACAGGGCACTGGGCTTTCACAGGGGCCTCAAGGTTAGGAGCACAGACTCAGCTGCTAGCCAGTGGAGCTAGCTGGTAGCAAGAAGAATCATTATGCAAGGTTGGTACCAGTAGGTCAAGATAAGAGGAAAAATGTTTGGGCAGAAGAGTCAAACGGCCAAGGTCAAAACAAGGTAAATATAGGCAAAACAGGAGAAAACAGACTGCAAATTACCAGAGTAGTATTCACTATAACTGGCATTGGAAACAGACTCTCAGGAGTTTAAAACGAGAGCTGCACACTTACAGTTGACATCAGGGAGAAACACTTACTAGCCTAGAATTAATCACCAAGCTTACAGGCTTGGGAATACCATAGGTCCCAGGAGTAAAACAAGACTACTATATTGTCAACCTGCAAAGTCCACAAGCCAAAATGGACTCAGAAGGGACTGGTACCGAAACAGACATCCCAGCTTGATCCTGGTCCAGCGGCCATGTCAGGTGTCTGTGCCTGCCAGAAGAAGCCCTGCAAATTGCCTCCTACATATTTGGTAAAGTAATGGCCATCAAGCAAAGGGCCCTGCACAGCCACAGCCACATGCCCAGGAGGAGCTGGATGGGAGTCAAGCCAGGAGTAGCTGAGTGAGGCTTGTTGCCGGTTCCCCAAGGTAAAATATCTCTCTTTCTGTATGCATGTCTCTGTGTGTGCATGTATGATGCGTATATCTATGTATGTCAGGGTGTATTACTATGAATATATTTATATGAATTCTTGTGAGTGTCTTCAAGTGTGTAAATGCCTAAATGTGTACATATCTGTGTACGTGTGGATGTATGTGTCTGTGTGTGCATGTCTGTGTACCATGTGCGTTCAGGTCTGCAGGCATGTGTATTACTGCGTGTGTGATTTCTAACGAATGTGAGAATGTCTTCATGTGTTTGTGCATCTGCATACCATCTGTTTACATGTCTACATGAGTTCATATGTCTGCATGCTGTATGTGTGCATGTCAGTATGTATGTGCATGTCTGAATACCATGTGTGTGCATTTATGCGTCTATGCTTGTCTGTGTACTGTATGTGTGCATGTCTGCATACAATATGTGTGCATGTCTGCATGTGTGTATGTACATATACTGTGTTTATGCATGTCTGTGTACTCTATGTGTGCATGTTGGTGTATTGTATGCATGTATGTCTGCATGTGCATGTATGTCTGCATACCGTGTGTGTGCATACCTGTGTACTGTTTGTCTGCATGCCTATGTGTGTGTTTGCATATCTGCATATGTGCTGCATACCATATGTGTACATGTCTTCATGAGTATGCGCATGTATGAGTAATATCTGTTTCCATGTCTATGTGTGTGTGTGTATGTCTGCTTACTTTATGTGCATATCTGGGTACTGTATGTGGGCATGTCTGAATGTGTATGCATCTCTGTGTGTGCATGCCTCCATAATGTATTTATGCATGTAGGTGTGCATGTGTGTTCATATCTGTGTATGGCTATGTTCACACACAATTTGCGTTTTTTTTAGCACTCTTAAAAGCACTTGCGTTTTTTTAAGAGTGCTAAAAAATGTCCCTTGTGTGTCTGAAAGGATTTGCCACGTTTTTGGACTTAGTCATATTTTCACCAAAAACGCAGGCAAAAACGCAAGCGTTAACGCAGGGTGCATAAATGTGCCTTTTAAAAACGCATGTGTTTCCCATAGGGCGCCCATGTTAAAAAAACGCATGTGCGTTTTTTCAAAAACGCATGCGTTTTTTTTTTACATGGGCCCCTATGGGAAACGCATGCGTTTTTGAATGGCACTAAAAGGTACTAATGTACCATGCGTTTTTGCATGCGTTTCCCATAGGGCCCCATGTTAAAAAAAACGCATGCGTTTTTCATACAGCACCCAAAAACGCTGCATGCATCTGTGTACCATGTGCGTTCAGGTCTGCAGGCATGTGTATTACTGCGTGTGTGATTTCTAACGAATGTGAGAATGTCTTCATGTGTTTGCGCATCTGCATACCATCTGTTTACATGTCTACATGAGTTCATATGTCTGCATGCTGTATGTGTGCATGTCAGTATGTATGTGCATGTCTGAATACCATGTGTGTGCATTTATGCGTCTATGCTTGTCTGTGTACTGTATACTGTGTACTGTATGTGTGTCTGTATACTGTGTACTGTATGTGTGCATGTCTGCATACAATATGCAGCGTTTTTTGGACTAGGGGTAAAAAACGCAAATGGAGCTGAAAAACGCAGCTACACTCAAATGTACCCTGCGTTAACGCACCTGCGTTTTTTTTAACAGCCCAAAAACGCAGAGATGGTCAAAAAAACGCATGTGTGTGAACATGGCCTATAGTATCTGTGCTCATCTACATCTTGGTTTGGCTCCCGCATCTATGCAGTAAGCTCAATTCTGGTAATGTATTTATGTAGTAGACTCAGTTCTGTTCCAGTGTCTATGTAAAATCTATATAGTAAGCTTGGTTCTATTTGTATATCTATATAGTAAGCTCGGCTCTGTTCCCGTGTCTATGCAATAAGCTTGGTTCTATTTGTATATCTATATAGAAAACTCGGCTCTGTTCCCGTATCTATGCAATAAGCTTGGTTCATTTTCCGTTTTCATGTAGTAAGCTTGATTCTGTTCCCATATCTATGCAGCAAACTTGGTTCATTTCCCGTATCAAGGTAGTTAGATTGGTTCTGTTTTTCTATCTATGTATTAAGCTCGGTTGTGTTCTTGTATCTATGCAGTAAGCTTGATTAATTTTGATATCAAGGTAGTAAGTTTGGTTCACTTCCCATGCCTGTGTAATATGTTTTGCTCTGGCATTGTATTTATGTGGTAAGCTCAGTTCTACTCCCGTATCTCTAAAGTAAGCTAGTTCTGCTCTTTTATCAATGTGGTAGGGGTTGTTCTGTTCCTGTACCTATGTAGTAAGGTTCTATTCACGTATCTACTGTATGTACTAGCCACCATTATTTTGAAAGCTTTTACCTCTGTTGCTTTCATGTAGCGGCCAATAATAGGCATTCTGAGGGTGGGTTCCTGCAACTCAAGTGCCACTGCTTTGTAATTGCCCCTTAGGCCAAAATTTGCCAGCCCCTGAATATACTCACTGTAAGGATTCAGCTCTGCTTGTTGGTTCAAGCACTCATCTCATGAGCAATCCACTCTTTTGCAATTGTCATGCTTACTGTCAGGTATTACTGTCATACTTACTTTAAAGTAGCTTGTCTTCAGTTTCTCTCAATTTTTCGTTGAACATTGAGAAAATTAGAAAGAGCATCTCCACGGCATGTGTGAATATTGCATGTGTGAAAATCATATATGAATGAGCGGACACATGTCTACTACTCAAACTGTTTTGGGGGGAGGAGGGCGCTAAACTGATTTCTTACCCTGGGTGGCTAAAAGCCTAGATACACCTCTGATGTCTACTATGTGTGTAGTTCTACTGTTGCTACAGAACAATGCTGATTCTAGTTGGTGCTATGAAACAACAGCTGTTTCCCCAGCAATATTACAGCTATTTAGTTGTTTGCTGTGGAACTGTTACAAATATCCATTTACCACAGTAAGAACATATATTAATTGGTATGTCTAAAATGAAGATGAGAACTGATACAGAGAACTAAATAACTGTATTGTAATACTTAGTTCTCAGTTGATTATAGATGTATATTTAATGTTAATAATATCATAAAGCGTGCATGCTCTCAGTGTAACAAAGCCATTTATCACCATGTAACAAATACTTTAACATAAAGACAGTGCTCTGCATTGTCACTAATTCTTCACTCCCTACTGCGCCATAGGTAGAACATTATGATGTCTTGGTACTTGCTATTAGAACAAATTGTCTCTTGAAAGTTTAGATTTGATCTAATAATGACTGTTTTGGCAATTGACCACAGCAATGGTTTATTGGCCAAGACTATAAGACTGCACTTACCTAAATTAACTGTAACGTTTTAAATGATGTGCCAGTATATCAGTCGGAGCGAACTGGCTGACTGCCTTGCATAACATAACATATGACTTACAAAAAGCTGAATTGTACAATATAGACTTTTTTTTAATTCCGGCAGAAATGTTGCAATGCAGCAGACTTTATTAATTGGATGACTAATGAAAATTTGCTATATAGATGTATCTGATTTCTTCTTCAAGCTGGAAGCCTATTTATATAAGTGCTATAATGTCATTACTTCTGCAACCTGTAAAATTATTTTGTATTATAACAGATATAAGGTGAGCTTCTTATTGAATATGAACGCATCTTTTCAAAAACGGATGGTTTGAAAGATATCTAAAAATTGTCTGCAGGCGTGTAAATAGGAATTATGCCTGCAAGCACGCTTGATTTGTCAACCTTGTTCGCAGATTAGGTAAGAACATTGGTCTAAAAATAGGACGTGGATATGCGTTAATGCACTCATTAATTTGCTATTGATTCCCAGCATATATTTGTTAAGCTTACAGTGCATATCATAAAACTGTCAAACTGTAAAAATATGAATGTGCACTTCAGGGAAGGTATACAAAGTCATGTATTTTGCCAACTTTACTTTGACAAAAAATACCTTTTATGCAGGAAAAGTATAACTCAGTTAAAAAGTTTCATTAGCAAAGAAAACAAAAGCTTGGAGCTTAGTATTCATGTTTATTATTTGCACAGTCATTAACTTTTATCAGGTATTTGCTCATTTAAAAACATTTTTATCTAAAATCTATGGTTGCATCAACCATGTAATTGGGCTATAACTAGAGACAGAAACGATATACATATATATGACAAAGCCATTCACCACGAACGTGGTCTGCACATGCTGGAGTAAGTCTAAGATATTTGCCTGTAGAACTGTGGGAGTCACTGAGACTGAGGTATATTAATGATGCCACAATAGTACTTATATTTTTCTAAGCTTGAAGGAAACAATCAGTGTATGCCATGTTTTATACAGTCAAAACTTGGGTGTTCTTTAACTTGAGTAAATATTTGTATTCATTGCCCTAGCCCATATCTAAACACCCTGGCCAAAACAGAATAACTTCTTGATGTCCTATGGGCAGACATTATTGTAGGACTATGGTCCCCTAGTGATATCTATGGTTACAGCAGTACATGTAGGTCGTCAAAAGACTACAGAGAAGATAAAACGTTAAAGAGAAGATATCACCAGGTTTGTGCTGCCCTATCTGAGATCAGAATGACGTAGGGGTAGAGGCTGCTTGGTACCAGTGATGTACCAATTACTCAGCTGCATGCTTCAGTTTTGATAGATTCACTGTGTTATCTGCAGATCTATCAGTTCTGTGAATGTTGAGGTCTGAATAACCACAGCAACAACACTGATTGGCAGCTTTTAGTGTACACTGTGCATAAGCAGAAAGCTACAAATCCGTAGTGGGGAAGGTTTTTACAGATCACATGCATATGGATTACTACATAGCAGCAGGTTAACTAGGCATGTAGTGATAACCTATAAGTGAGACCTCCGGTTACGGCGCTGGCTGCTGCGGTTGAGTGAAGGAGAGCTCCCACCACCCCCAGGAGAAACCAACTAACTTACAGCTGCCCAAAATGTCTGAGTGACTTACCAGAAAGGAGGAGGTGGGTGGAGGCATGGACCACTACCTCATGAGAAGTACAGGGACAGGAGACGGAGCCAGGAGGAACGAGGATGAAGCACATGTGAGTACTAGTTGATTATGGCAGGTTGGCAAGTGAGTTCACAGCGCATCTGGCTGACAGAATTTGGACCATTAAAACCATCCAGAGCTCTTTTTCCATATTACAGAAGACAGTAGACAAACATGGTGACAGGATAATGGAGGCAGGGTAGAGGATATCCTAAAACCGAGCATAAAGTGGTATCCATGGAAGAACATATAAAAGACTTGTCCAAATTAACCTAAACTCTTAGGGTATGTGCCCACAGGACGTTTTTGCTGCGTTCTTCCTGCGGTTTCCTGAACGCAGCAAAACCTGAATTGCTATCAAGGATCATAGAGTCTTTGCCAGGAGATTCGTTCAGGTCCTGCATTTTTATTGCGTTTTTTGCTCGTTTTTTGTGCATCTTTACTGCGTTTTTGATGCTGCGTTTTTCCGGCGGTTTTGCCATTGACTGCAGCAAAAACGCAGGAAAAATAGAACATATCAATTCTCTCCCATCTGCACCAAAACCGCAGGGGTTTGACAGTTCTTGACACTTGTAAAACCAACGTGTGGGCACAGCATTACTGTGAAACACATTGGTTTTGCTGGGAAACAAAACCCCAGGAACAAATTAGCATAAATTACCATAAAAACAATAGTAAACTGCATGCAGAAACTGCAGGACAAACGCAGCAAAAAGATCCTGTGGGCACATACCCTTAAAGATAAAGCGATTTTCCAGATTATAAAGTTTAAGTGGAGCAATTTGAGAATAGTCAGATTACTGGAAACAGTGCCAGCACAGAACATCTAGATCAGTGATGGCGAACCTATGACACGCGTGTCAGCACTGACACGCGTAGCCATTTTCAGTGACACGCGGCCGCCAGAGAAACAGCGCTTGTAAATCACACATTACCTTGCTATTACTCGCTTCCCCATTCATTAACATGGGACTCGCTAGACAACGAGTAGCGAGTCCCGGGCTCGGACTCGCTAGACTAGAGTCAAGCGATTCCGACTAATTTAGGACTCGCCCATCACTAACTACTACAGGGCCAGGTGCAGTAGCTGAGGAAAAAAAAATGTGCTGGAGGTCTGTAGGCCAGAAGAGCGAGCTCCGGCACAGAGCGTCTAGTCCTGGGACTTCCGGTAGGGCAGGCGGAACTTGCTGGTTAGCTGGCGCAGCAGGGAGCAGCGGAACGCTGTGGGGGACGCATATCTGAGGCCCTGTGATCGCTGTCTGGAGGTCTGTCTGGAGGTCCAGTGATTACTAAAGCAACCATCCTCCAGTGAAAGGTTCTGTGCAGAATCTGGGTGTCATGAATGTGTGATTGGCCATTACTGAGATAAGTGAGGGGGAGGCTGGAAGAGGCCTGTGCTATGGGTGCCGTTTCCCGCCATTAATTTACATAAGGAACGCCATCTTGCAGCATAGTACAGACTCCATTTCACCACTATATTATTGTTGCGCACCCTATTAATCCCTATTTCTGACCTTTCCTAAAAGACAGTTAACCCCTAATTGCCTGCAGGGCTATCTATAAATCTTCTGTCACTGTCCCTCTGATGGAGAAGCCAAAAAAACCAAGGTTAAGTAAAGGAAGTGGTAGTAGTAGCAGTAGCAGTAGCCGACCCTTTCAAGAGACATGGACTGAGATGTATGGCATTATAGAAAAAAATGGCAGATCATTTTGCGTTCTATGTAGTGAAACGGTAGTAAGCAGAACGTGGAATATAAATAGGCATTTTGAAACTACTCATTCCCAGCTCTTGAAAAAAAGTGAGGATGAAAGGAAGGAATACATTTCCAGGCAGCTACAACTTCATAAGAGCCAATCTAATTCCATCCTTAAATTTGTAAAAAGCTCTACAAATTTAACATCTGCAAGTCTGAGCATTGCTCACTCCATAGCTCAGCATGGAAAAGCCCTCAGTGAGGGAGAATTTATTAAAGAAACTCTCTTAAGATGTGCACCAGTTCTATTTCATGATATGCAGAATAAAGATGCAATTAGTAAGAGAATATCTGAGTTACCACTCAGTAGAAATATCATAAAAGACAGAATAATGAGACTGAACACAAACGTACAACATCAATTAAAGGAAGACATAAGTAATTGTAAATATTTTTCGATCTCTCTTGATGAAACTACTGATGTCACATCACATGCACAGTTGGCCATTATTGGTCGATATTCTGATGGTCTCACAATGAGAGAAGAGTTGATAAAGTTAGTATCAGTGCCAACAAGTACATCAGGAAGCGAAATATGTAAGGTTGTTAAACAAACATTCTGTGACCTAAGCATTGATATCTCTAAAGTTGTGTCAGTGACGACAGATGGGGCACCAAACATGGTGGGGAAAAAAGTTGGATTTGTTACATTGTTTACAGAAGCTATTGGACACCCGATTGTGCCTTTTCATTGTATTATCCATCAGGAGGCTTTATGTGCCAAGGCAGGATTCACTGACTTAAACGACTTAATGTCAGTTGTTACAAAAATAGTTAATTTAATAGCTGCTCGCCCCCTTCACAAGAGAGAATTTTCTGCACTTTTACTGGAGGTTGATTCCACCTACAGTGGACTGCTGATGTACAATAATGTAAGATGGCTGAGCCGAGGCAAAGTTCTTGAGCGCTTTGTCGAGTGCTTTGAAGAAATTAAGGTATTTCTTGAGGATAAGGATCTGGGAAACTTTCCTCAGCTCTATGATTATAAGTGGGTCAACACCCTGATGTTTTTTACAGATCTCTCTGTTCATATTAATGAACTGAACTTAAAGCTACAAGGTTTTGGCAAAAGTATTGACGTTATGTTTGGATACATAAAAGCTTTTGAAAGTAAACTTAAAATTTTCAAGCGAGATGTAGAAACTAAAACTTATAAGTATTTTCCTCGAGTAACAAAGTATTTTGAGAAGGCCAGTGCAGCTGTACAAAATGTTGATTGCTCTCAGTGTGAGAAACAAGATACAAATCTTGTAGTTGTGATACCTTTTAATGGCTAACAAAAATAAAATAAATGATGTTATAGGGCGAGCTTTCGAGACGACTCAGGTCTCTTCATCAGGCATGGTATGACAAGATATTGAATGAAACTCAAAATATATGCATGCACAACTAAAAATGATTGGATATTTGGCTCAATAAACATTACAGGGACTGGACATTTGGCAAAACAAACAAAACTGCCTAGGAGAGCATCTTCAAACAGGCAGGGCCAGTGGTAATAAATTCTTTAGGACACTAAATTATAAGAAAACCTGCTGTCTAAGATCTCCATGTCTTTGAACAACATTGTTTACACGTGGTAATGAGCCATAAAGCCATCAGCAATGTTGAGTCCATTCTGTATACAATTGAAGCTTCTAATTAGCTTGGATTCACACACTCTTCGGTGTTTTTGGGATTTGAAGTTACCTCTCAAGATTAAAACCTTCATATTGTCAATGTTGTGTCCCTGGCCAGAAAAATGCTCCGCTACTGGAAAATGGATTTTTTTGTATGTAATTGTGTGACGATGAGACCTCATCCTTGCTCTTAGACGCTGTCCAGTCTCCCCAACATAGAAAGAACCTACTGGGCAAATGGTGCACATAATTAAATATACCACATTGGAAGAGGAGCATGTGAAACTCCCAGGAATCCTATAATCCTGCTGTGTATTGGGGATCTGTATCCTGTCTCTAGTCTCTATGTGAGTACAGGTCTTGCAGCTCTTCACATTGCATGGATAAGTTCCTTTTGGTGTATCCGAGGGCATCAAACTTCGGACCATGATGTTCCTTAAGTTGGGAGGTTGCCTGTAGCAAAGCAAGGGAGGGTCTTTGAATAATATTTTAAGTCGGTCATCCTTGTGTAAGATGTGGTGAAGTTTCCTGGCCGTTTTCCTTAGTACCTCAAGCTGTGGGTTGTAGGACCAACGTGTTCCCCTGGTGGTGACCTACAACCCACAGCTTGAGGTACTAAGGAAAACGGCCAGGAAACTTCACCACATCTTACACAAGGATGACCGACTTAAAATATTATTCAAAGACCCTCCCTTGCTTTGCTACAGGCAACCTCCCAACTTAAGGAACATCATGGTCCGAAGTTTGATGCCCTCGGATACACCAAAAGGAACTTATCCATGCAATGTGAAGAGCTGCAAGACCTGTACTCACATAGAGACTAGAGACAGGATACAGATCCCCAATACACAGCAGGATTATAGGATTCCTGGGAGTTTCACATGCTCCTCTTCCAATGTGGTATATTTAATTATGTGCACCATTTGCCCAGTAGGTTCTTTCTATGTTGGGGAGACTGGACAGCGTCTAAGAGCAAGGATGAGGTCTCATCGTCACACAATTACACACAAAAAAATCCATTTTCCAGTAGCGGAGCATTTTTCTGGCCAGGGACACAACATTGACAATATGAAGGTTTTAATCTTGAGAGGTAACTTCAAATCCCAAAAACACCGAAGAGTGTGTGAATCCAAGCTAATTAGAAGCTTCAATTGTATACAGAATGGACTCAACATTGCTGATGGCTTTATGGCTCATTACCACGTGTAAACAATGTTGTTCAAAGACATGGAGATCTTAGACAGCAGGTTTTCTTATAATTTAGTGTCCTAAAGAATTTATTACCACTGGCCCTGCCTGTTTGAAGATGCTCTCCTAGGCAGTTTTGTTTGTTTTGCCAAATGTCCAGTCCCTGTAATGTTTATTGAGCCAAATATCCAATCATTTTTAGTTGTGCATGCATATATTTTGAGTTTCATTCAATATCTTGTCATACCATGCCTGATGAAGAGACCTGAGTCGTCTCGAAAGCTCGCCCTATAACATCATTTATTTTATTTTTGTTAGCCATTAAAAGGTATCACAACTACAAGATTTGTATCTTGTTTCTCACACTGAGAGCAATCAACATTTTCTCAACTGGCTAACACGGTACCAAACCTTTTTCTTCCGCTGTACAAAATGAAATGGAGCCCTTGCATATAAAGTACCAGCATGTTTTAGACTCCTTACTTGACCAGTTCAGTGATAGATTTAATCAATTTAGAAGCCTAGAACAGACCATGAAAATAATTAAGTATCCTGATGTAGTAGTCTACAGTAGTTTGGAATTAAATGGTTTCCAATGGATACAAATTGATGATTTGGAGATGCAACTTGCCGAATTTCAGGACAGCATCTGGGGTCAGGTGTTTGTTGATTTGAGGTCAAAGCTTGAGAATCTAGAAAGGTGCCGTTTGGAGAATCAAGAGGAGTGCCACTATGAACAGGAAATTTGGAGTGCCTGGAATCGGTTACCAGACACTTTTAGCACCCTGAAAAATATAGCAATGGCTTTACTTACTATTTTTCCCTCTACGTACTTTTGTGAGACCTTATTCTCAGCATTAAATAATATCAAAACCAACAAAAGAAACAGATTGACAGATAACCTTAGTAGCGCTTGCTTGGCCTTGAAGTGTACAAAATACCAACCTTCAATTGAACATTTAGCCAATGAAATTCAGCAACAAAAAAGTCACTAAATCAGTGATGGCGAACCTGTGGCAGTCCAGCTGTTGCTGGACTGCCACAGGTTCGCCATCACTGGAAGAATTCCCCCTCCCCCTCACTTATCTTAGTTCATGACACCCCACATAAGTTAAATAACAGCAAGACCAACAAAAGAAACCAACTGACAGATTAACAAAGAAGTCACTAAGCAGGTAAGTTAAATATTAAACATATTTGTTATTTAAACTATAAATATCGTAAAATTAGGTTTTTTTTTCTCAAGGTGACACACCTCCAGATTTATGCTCGGTTTTTTGGCGAATTTTGACACACCAAGCTCAAAAGGTTGCCCATCACTGATCTAGATAATATATGTGAGGTGGAGTTGCCCCAGGTGCTGGGACTTACCCAGAGGTGTAACTAGGTTTTCTGGCACCCGGGGCAAGGATTTATTTTGGCGCCCCCCCCCCCCCTCCCCCCCCGTGATAAATCCGGCGATAAATCCGGTGATGTCGTCCCGTGTAACGGCCCCATCAAAGTAGCGGTTCTGCAGGTGGTGACCACAGACTATTTCCGGAGCCATGCTGGCCCTGGAGAAGGGGAGGACACTGAGCAGTGAAACACATAATACACAGAGCACAGCTGTATATAGAGGACAGGCTGCACACACAGCACAGCTCTATATAGAGGACAGGCTGCACACACAGAGCACAGCTGTATATAGATGACTGTCATCTATATACAGCTGTGCTGTGTCTTGTGTGCAGCCTGTCCTCTATATAGAGCTGTGCTGTGTGTGCAGTCAGTTCTATATATATATATATACACATTATATATACAGTGTGTCATATATACAGTATATACACCTCATAGTGTGTGCCTAATATATATACAGTATATATACACCCCATAGTGTGTGCCTAATATATATACAGTATATATACACCCCATAGTGTGTGCCTGATGTATACATATATATACCTCAGGTATATATATGTATACATCAGGCACACACTATGAGGTGTATATATACTGTATATATATTAGGCACACACTATGGGGTGTATACATACTGTATATATATTAGGCACACACTATGAGGTGTATATATGTATACATCACCAGGCAGGCACACAAACTATGAGGTATAATATTATACCTCATAGTGTGTGCCTGCGCCTGATGTATACATATATACACCTCATCACTCCCAGCCGGGTCAGCCACCATCCCCCTCCCCTCTCGCCTGCTTAGGACTTCTTCTCCAGTCCTCTCTGTCCCACTGTGCGGTGCCGGGTGACGTCAGCCGGGGGGGGGGGTGGTAACTGCCAGGGGGCGGACCAGCAGCAGGGCTTTGTGTGTGTTCTCCACTGCCGCCCGTGCTAATATGCGGCGAGGAGGAGATTAGTTCCGGCAGCGGCGCTGCAGTGCCAGCGCCGGATGCCTGGTCACCTGATGATGGCACCGGCGCCCCCCACTGAGCGGCGCCCGGTGCAAAAAGTCCGGCTGCCCCCCCCTAGATACGCCCCTGGACTTACCGTATATACTCGTGTATAAGCCGACCCGTGTATAAGCCGACCCCCCTACTTTTGCCCCCAAAATCTGGAAAAACCTATTGACTCGTGTATAAGCCGAGGGTGGACCCCAGCACAGGTATACAGCCCCCAGCAGTGTGGTATACAGGCCTCCCCAGTGGTAGTATGCAGCAGCCACAGTGGTAGTATACAGATTCCCCAGCAGCCCCAGTGGTAGTATACAGATTCCCCAGCAGCCCCAGTGGTAGTATACAGATTCCCCAGCAGCCCCAGTGGTAGTATACAGATTCCCCAGCAGCCCCAGTGGTAGTATACAGGAGCCCCAGCAGCCCCAGTGGTAGTACACAGATTCCACAGCAGCCCCAGTGGTAGTATACAGATTCCCCAGCATCCCCAGTGGTAGTATACAGATTTCCCAGCAGCCCCAGTGGTAGTATACAGGAGCCCCAGCAGCCCCAGTGGTAGTATACAGATTCCCCAGCAGCCCCAGTGGTAGTATACAGATTCCCCAGCAGCCCCAGTGGTAGTATACAGGAGCCCCAGCAGCCCCAGTGGTAGTATACAGGAGCCCCAGCAGCCCCAGTGGTAGTATACAGGAGCCCCAGCAGCCCCAGTGGTAGTATACAGCAGCCCCAGTGGTATACAGCAGGCCCCCAGGGGTACATATAGCAGCCCCCAGGGGGTACAAAGCAGCCCCCTGGGGGTACCCAGCAGCCCCCTGGGGTACCAACAGCCCCCTGGGGGTACCAACAGCCCCCTGGGGGTACCCAGCAGCCCCCAGGGGGTACCCAGCAGCCCCCTGGGGGTACCAACAGCCCCCAGGGGGTACCCAGCAGCCCCCAGGGGGTACTCAGCAGCCCCCTGAGGGTACCAACAGCCCCCGGGGGGTACCAAGCAGCCCCAGGGGGTACCCAGCAGCCCCCTGGGGGTACCAACAGCCCCCAAAAGCTGGCACTGTCCCCCCTTGTAAGGGCCCACCCCCCCCGCTGCTTATACATTACCATCCCGGTGTTCTGATCGGCGCCGCTCCTTGGTGCTGCGTCTTCATCCTCCCGTCCGCCCTGGCTGCATCCGGGATCTCCGGCCGTCGCGCGATGACGTCATATCGCTGCGACAGCCGGAGATCCCGGATGCAGCCAGCGCGGACGGGAGGATGAAGACGCACCGAGGAGCGGCGCCGATCAGAACACCGGGATGGTAATGTATAAGCAGCGGGGGGGGGCCCTTACAAGGGGGGACAGTGCCAGCTTTTGGGGGGCTTATATGAACTGCTTCCCCCTGCCGCTGATTGACAGGGGGAAGCAGTGCATATATAATGAGCGGCCCCACGTGACGGGGCCGCTCATAAAGCAGCCTCCCCCCGCCTCCTCCAGCCTCCACAGCCCCAGGACACAGCCCCCCCACTCCATGTACCGTATATGACCCGTGTATAAGCCGAGGGGGGGACTTTTCAGCCCAAATTTTGGGCTGAAAAACTCGGCTTATACACGAGTATATACGGTAAGTTGAAATATAAGGTGGAAAGAGTGCACAGAGTGGGGCCACTAAAAGAGCCGGAAGAGCACAAAAAGATGGACAGACCAAGGGGCAACCAAGATCAAGGTGTGGCACCTCGCAATGAGTGCGTCACAGGAGGGTACTGCACCCCTGACCGAAGGTGCAGTAATCTCCGTCTCAGTGATGAATAGCTTAACTCCAAGGCTCCATACACCACATGCAACATCCAGAGGCAGAGGACCAATAGGGCCCTAGTGGGAGGAGTGTGAGATGTGCAGTGTGGGGAAAGGGGAGAACAGAAAGTTAGAATGTGGGAGAGACAAGTACAAGACAGAAGTCAGAACTGGACAGCAAACAGGGAGGGCACCGAAGAGCGGTGACCCAGACGTGAAAGGGGCCAAGTAACCAGTAACCAAGTAACGGGTCCAAAGATACCCACGCCCAGTCCATCCGGAGACCGGTTCCGAGGTAGCACAGACGTTCACCTCTGTACTACAAACCGGAGTGATAGAGGGCTTCTCAGGAGCGCATCACGTCAATCACCATCTCCGCAGCCGTGCCAGGAGGGGTACCCGCCACTGGGGTTCAGGGGATCCATCAGGAGTCGGTGAGCTCTGCGGCTTGGGTCCTCAATAGAAGTTCCTCTCTACCCTGACCTGGTGCATGAAAGCCGCGACGAGTAATGAGGGACAGTTGGATAAAGAGGGAACACTGTGGAGCCTTGGAAAGACACCGAGCATCACTGGGACCACCCGGTCCATTACCTACAAGTGACTGTTATCCCGTGTACCGTGCATAACTTCAGTAAAGACCCGTGCAGAAGAGCATTGTGTCCGAGCATTCTTTACGGACTCTTATTCACCACTCACTCATCAAACTACCCGAGCTGCCGTATTCCACCAGATCAGCTCCTGACCCCGGGGACTATTGCTCATCCTGTGGGGAGCAGGTACATCTAGCTGCCGCACATCCACCGGAGGTCCAAGCAGCGCCGGTGCCATCACCGGACACCCACAGGTGGCGTCTGAAAAAAACTTCATTTTTTTACCTAACCGTGCATTGACCACCAGGCCCTACGGCCTCAGGCACCAAACCGTGACCGCAGCCAGCGCCTGAGACCTGAGAACCCGGCAACGGTGAGTCAAAGGCAGGGCATTGTAAAATACCTCGAGTATGAGAACAAAGAGCAGATACTGAGAGAGTTCCGAGAACAGTGTCAACCTCTGCAGCTAAAAGGTCATAATAAAGTACTTTTGTTTGGAGACTACTCTGCTGAAGTGAGGAGCAAAAGAAAAACTTTCAGCAGGGTGTGTACTGCACAATTCCACAAGAAAACAAATTTCCAACTCCAACTTTTTTTCTTTTTTTCTCTTTTACTTTTCTTTCCTTTTTCTCACTCTCTGGTTTTCTATCTTTCTAGTTTATTTCGATATCCTTAGATGATGCCTTTTACACCAGAAAATTGCACAAGGAGCATTCAACCAACTGGTTAATATCCTTTTGTGAATATATACTAACTAGATGTAGGCTCGGGAGGGCAGTGATGTCACGATGGAGGCGAGCTCTACAGCACAGTGGCTATCTCTCCCCATGTCCCCTTTTTCTCTCCCCCCTGTCTGCTCTCTCACCCCCTGTGCCAAATTCACCTTTCTGTGCTCTCTCCTTTGACCTGTCTGTCCCCTGTGTGCTCTCCCCCCTGTGCCATCTTTTCCCCTCTGTTCTCTCTCCTTTGAGCTGTCTCCCCCAAGTGCACTCTCTCTCCCCCATGCACTCTCTTTGCCCTCCTGTGTGCTCTCTGCCCTTATGTGCGCTCTCTGTCTGCCTCCTGTGTGTTCTCTCTGTCCCCCTGTGCGCTCGCCCCCTATGCTTTATCTCTTTCTCATGTGCTCTCTCCTTCCTGTTATATCCAAAAATGGCAACGGCATGAGTAAGTGCACATGCGTGCACCGGGTTCTGCCACCATTTTTGTATACCCAGTTGTCCAAAGATGGCGGCCACCTGAGTAAGTGTGCTGGTGCCCTAGGAATACGTATGTGCACCTACTCAGGTGATGATGTGTCAGCTATGGCAGTGTCATGTGGCGGAAGTTGTGGGTGGCTGTGGCACCACTGGCGGTACTGCACAATGAATCAGTACCGCCACTGGGCACCATATTTGCACACCCATCACTCTCTGACACTCGTGTGCTATCTCTGCCCCCCTGTGCACTCACCCCACCCCTAGCTGCACTCTCTGCCCCTGCATGCTCTCTCTGCCCCCCTGCATGCTCTCTGTGCCCTCCTTGCATGCTCTCTCTACCCCTGAGTACTCTCTGTGCCCCACCTATGTACTTTCTCTGCCCCCTGAATTCTTTTTGTGCACCCTGCATGCTCTTTTTACCACCCTGTGTGCTCTGTACCCCCTGTTCTCTCTATGCCATCCTTGTGTTTTTACTGCCCCCCTGTGTGCAATGTCCCCCCTGTGTGCTCTCTCTGCCCCCCATGCGCTTTCTCTGCCCGTGAGCTCTCTGCCCCTGTACACTCTCTGTTCTCTATTCTAGACCCATTACAGTCTAGTTTCCACCCCCTACATTCTACAGAATCTGCCCTCATCAAAGTGACTGTCATGTTCTACTGACGGACCCCAAACGTGGACCCACTGGACCGCATAGTGCGGATGCTGATACCGGGATGATAGAGAGACGGACCAGTACAGTAGACTCAACAGGTTTATTGAACAACACAAGAACCCACGCCCCAGGGGAGGGCCACACGGCCACAGCACCGGAACACCACCGAAGGAGGCCCCGGAGCGCTTGATCCCTATACAGGGATACCGCCGGTACCAACCTCGGAAGGACCAATGAAGCGGACACGGGTGTTAAACCGACCCAAGGCAACGTGGAAACAACACAACAACCGGGTATAAGATAGGACACGGAGAACCGGAAACACGGAGAATCCGCAGCAGGACCTGAATCAGCAATTTCAGCTTGGAAGAGATCCAGGTGGAAGGCCCAGAACACGGGAGTCAGCAAGGAGTCGGCAGGGCGGAGATCTGCAGGAAGTAACACACAGAAATCAGATAACAAGCAAAATAAGGAACAACCTGACCAGACCAGGAATAGCAACTCCACTAGGTAGAAGTTGACCTGGCAAAGACTGACAGGAAACAGGAAGCTTATATTACAGCAGGGCACTCCTGATTGGCAGGACACAGAGGCTTGGTGATTGGCTGAGGGGAGGAGCATGATCCCTGCAGCTTCTCCAGCATTCACTGATTTGGAGATGGAGTTTCATGCGCTCAAGCAGTAGCCCCGGGAGTGAGGAGATGAGCGGCGCTATTCAAGCAGAGGGCGCTGGAGCCCTGCGGCAGACCCCCGAGTGGTTACAGTGACCAATGAGCTTCTGACGGCAAAGCGTAATAGTGAACACTCTCTGCTTATTCTTCTTGATCTCTCTGCTGACTTTGACACTGTCGACCACCATCTCCTACTCTCTATGCTGCACTCCATCAATATAAAGGACACCACTCTTTCCTGATTCTCTTATCTTTCCAACCGCTCTTTCAGAAAAAAAGGAGAAACAAGCGACCATAGGGTATAATGAGAAATAATATTTTATTAGGGACGTACTAAAAAAGGTAAAAAGGAAGGGTGGAAAGGGGAACACACAATATACAAAACCAACCACATATATGGATTAATGTATCAGGTATATCAATAAGAAGAAGGACAAAGGTGCAAGTGCCAAGTTTCCCTATATATAAAAATATGTATAATTATGCCAAAAAGTCATCAAGAGGGCAACGGTTCCAGTACATGACCCTCTCTGTCTTCCCCATATATAATATAATACAGTCATGTGCACAGACCACCTCATAGAAAGTGACTACCGTATTTAGATATATAACACATATGACACAGCATACATAGGAATAGATCAAAACATAACATAATTTTTTTACTTTCAATGGGTCCTTCTACCTACAGCTCCAGGGAACTGCAATGGGGGCGCCTTTTTCGCCGGCTTATGCTAATTTGTTCCTGGGGCTGTGGGAGAGGGACCTCCCCCTGGCAGATGGGGAGTCGTCGATGGACCGCGTCCCATTATGGGCGCGCTACATCGACGATATTCTCCTCATCTGGCAGGGAACGGTGGAATCTTTGGAGACATTTATGACAGGGTTGAATTCAAATGATCAGAACATCTTTTTGACATATCAATGGTCTATGACATCAATTAATTTTCTGGACGTGAATCTTTTTCTGGATAATGATGGTATTTTACAGTCAACTCTTTACCGCAAGCCAACATCTACCAATACATTATTACACTCAACGTCCGCGCACCCAAGATATATGGTTAATTCCGTACCAGTTGGACAATTTTTAAGATTGAGGAGGGTTTGTTCTAGGAAGGAGGATTTCGAGATACAGTCAGTAGATCTAAAAAAGAGATTTCTCGAAAGAGGATATAGTAGGAGGTTATTATAAAGCGGGCTTATAATCGGGCCAGGCATTTAGACAGGGACTGCCTTCTCTATGGTTCCAGTAAAAGAGTTGTAGAGAATAAGGTTAGATTTGTAACTGAATACAACTCTTCCTTTTTGGAAGTGAGAAGGGCAGTCGAAAGATCTTGGCATATCCTCAAAGCCGATCCTATCTTGGATAAAATCCTACCTCAACGTCCATATATGTCTATTCGGAGAAGTCGTAACTTGAAGGACAAACTTGTCCGTAGTCACTATGTGAACCAAAATAAGAAAACATTTCTAGATTCAGCCATCCCACCGTCGGGCTGCACACCTTGCGGTAAATGCGTCGCGTGTCCGAACGTGGAGAGAAGTTCTTCCTTTGCCGACTCCGATGGACAAAAGACATACGAAATTAAAAAGCGGATTACATGTGAGAGTAGATATGTGGTCTACTATGCCATGTGTCCGTGTCATAAAATTTATGTTGGACTGACGAGTCGGCAATTGAAGGTACGTATAAGAGAACATGTCCTGGGAATTGAAGCTGCTAGGGATGTTGAGGATATTGGCACCCTTAAAACTATTCCCAGGCATTTTAAAGCACACCCTGAATGCGACGGTACTAAGATAAAATTCAGGGGTATCGACCTGATACCCATTGATGTGAGAGGTGGGTTAATGACCCGCAGATTGGCGCAGCTTGAGGCGAGGTGGATATGGACTCTAAAAACTGTACATCCACGTGGTCTCAATGAAAGTATTAGTTACTCTTCCTTTTTGTAGTGAGTCCTATTTATATATTTCAAGTTAAGGGTTTTTTTTACTACTATTATTATTTTAATTTGTTTTTAACATTATTTCTTTATAGTGCCTCTTGCCTTGTCCTGTGTGGTTTTCGGCACTAAACTAACAGAATGATTGGATGAGAAATCTATGGTCCACGTCAAAGCATCAAGAATTCGTTATATGGAAGAAAAGCAATTTAATACTATACTTTATACATTTATGCAATTATTGTGCTCTGGCTTAATACTGTATTTGTCTCTTCTTATGTCATATCCTGGTTTGACATCTACAGGATTGTGTGTATCTGTTATATATGTGCAGATTAGGGGTGTTTTATGGGTGTTCACCTATATGCCTTAATATGGCAATCTTTGACTGTTTAGACTGCATGCGATACGTTGCTTAATACAGTTAAAATGCTATGTTGGCATGTATAGTTTCTAATGGTGACATCTTGTTAGGGCTATAATTGTGGATGTCTCTATATGCACTGTTATTTATCTATTTATCTATTGATATAGAGGGGTGGGTGATTTATATCTGCTATATATCCCTTAGACTTTTGTAGCTTATGGGTATGTCTATTTTGTTATACATCCCTCTTTTATAATGATAATACTATTCTCAATTCACGGATAACACTACCCTGTGTATGCCTGTACGAGCGCCTCCTCTGTGTCTGACGAGCGCTCATGGCGTCGTTGTCTCCATGGTGATGCGGAAGTCCGGGACCCTGTGTCCCGACTCCGCCTCTCCATGACGCGACGCTATGACGCGCCGTCGCCCGGGTCAGAGAATGCACCCGTCGCCGGTGCAACATACAATGCCGATAACCGATTGGCTGGCACGTATTTTAAAAGTTCCCCTTCCTGTTCCTCCACCACGCCCCCTGACGAAGGTTTATACCGAAATGCGCATCGGCGGACTCGGATTTTTCCAGGCCACATAAGGTCATTTCCATGGACATTGTGCTTTGCCTTTCATTCCTCCCCTCGGGTTCCCTGAGTGGATGCCCGCTATTTATCCTCCTGCCCTGTCACTGAGGGGTTGCGAGTGCTGGTTATGGTCCTCTGCCTCCCCCATACAGTGTTAGTGTCTTCTTTATGTGCCTGTATGCACCTTGTGCTCTATATGTGGTGACACAGGTATGAGGGACACATTTTCATTTCACTACATAGGACCTCGCCCTTTTTGATTTGATCTACGTTTTGTATACTGGCATACAGTTTTGGAGTTTCTGTGATGTGCCTTTGTGCACCTTAGGTTCTATATGTGGAGACACATTTATGATGGACACATACTCAATATACTTCACAAGACCTAGCCCTTATGTTTTGATCTATTCCTATGTATGCTGTGTCATATGTGTTATATATCTAAGTACGGTAGTCACTTTCTATGAGGTGGTCTGTGCATATGACTGTATTATATTATATATGGGGAAGACAGAGAGGGTCATGTACTGGAACCGTTGCCCTCTTGATGACTTTTTGGCATAATTATACATATTTTTATATATAGGGAAACTTGGCACTTGCACCTTTGTCCTTCTTCTTATTGATATACCTGGTACATTAATCCATATATGTGGTTGGTTTTGTATATTGTGTGTTCCCCTTTCCACCCTTCCTTTTTACCTTTTTTAGCACGTCCCTAATAAAATATTATTTCTCATTATACCCTATGGTCGCTTGTTTCTCCTTTTTTTCTGTACTAATTATTTGCGATGGGTTCTATATATAATCCTATTATAATTCTCTAGTTCTTCTTTCCACATATGGTGGCAGAATGAGGTGGATTGTATTGCTTGTGATATTTTCAATCAACCGCTCTTTCAGTGTATCATTTGCTGGCTCCACTTCTTCTCCTTTTCCTCTCACTATTGGTGTTCCTCAGGGTTCGGTCCTTGTCCCTCTTCTGTTCTCTCTCTACACAGCCTCTATTGGACAGACCATCAGTAGATTTGGCTTGCAGTACCACCTTTAAGCTGATAACACACTATAAATGAGCATGTTATCCAAGTATATAATCACAAATTTACCCAATAGATGAGTGAACACATCATTGATGAAATGCTGAAACACTGCAGGCACATAGGTTAAGCAAAAGGGCATTGGCCAGGGTCACACATGCAAATCCATTTTTTAAGGCTTTAGAAAAACAGATCTGTTAACTTTAAGGTGCCAATAGTGTCTCCTGAGGTCCTGGCCATTTTTTGGACTTAGTAATTTTTTCACCAAAAACGCAAATGCGTTAACGCATGGTGCCTATATGAACCATGCGTTAACGCATGCGTCTCCTATAGGGCCCCATGTTAAAAAAGTATGTGTTTTTTCAAAGCACCCAAAAACGCTGCTAGCAGCGTTTTTGGGGTGCTTTGAAAAAACGCATACTTTTTTAACATGGGGCCCTATAGGAGACGCATGCGTTAACGCATGGTTCATATAGGCACCATGCGTTTTTGCATGCGTTTTTTGAAAAAGCACAGACATGTGTTAATCCCAAAAATGGATTTAGCCCAAAAACGGATGGTATGTATGACCCTGGCCATTATGACATTTTCAAGGTGACCCTCAAAGGTATTAAATACTATTTTCCACTCATCCCCCTGAAGGACCCTGATAAGGTTGTAAGCCCCTCTGAGGTCGAGTTTGGAAAATCACTTACCACCGAACATTTAAGATAACATAAGATAAGATAAACTTTATTGATCCCGGAGGAAATTACAGTATTACAGCAGCAGAACAAAGATCAAGAACATTTCACACTTTACAAAATAAGTCTATATGGACAGCAGATGTGGGTAGACTGGTACATGTACCTCACCTATTCCCCCCATACACATAGAACTTCACATAGTCTTGGGACGCTTTACACTTATACATTTGTTAAATTTGTTATTTGGTTAAATATGTCCGGAATCAGTGGTATAGGATATAGATCATGAACCGCAATTTGGTTAAGCTCCCAACAATCCAGATATGGATTAGTGATGGGCGAATCTACTCGCTAGGACTCGTTACTCGGCGAGTAGTAAGGGACTCGCAGGACTCGCTACTCGGCGAGTTTCCCAGCGAGGACTCGCAAAGTAGCGAGTCCAATGCAAGTAAATGGCAATCCTAGTTTTACTAGCGAGACTCGCTATATCACATCGCTATGTAGCTTGAATCTCCCCAAAATCGTTTACAGAATCGCACCGCTTCACGGATACCCGCTGTAAGCAGCGATTCCGAGCGAGTCTGAGCGAGTCTTAGCGATTCCGAGCGAGTCTACGAATCCGAGTCCTGTATTCTGTATTCGGGACTCGCGAATACAGAATCTGTTATGTTCCGACAAAGCTTCCGAGACAGCCTAGCGTGTTAGGTCAGACAAACTTGTGAAGATGGACAAGCATGTTTAGCCAATCATATTCAGTAATGCCACAGCCATGTTGGTTGTGGCATTACTATGATTGGCTGCTGTCCATCGTGATGCCTATGTCATGGATGACAGGCAAGGCTGTATATAAGCCTTGCCACCGCCATTTTGGCCACATTTCTCTGAAGATCTGAGCTAGAGCAGGTGAGGTAGATTCTGGAGCAGATCATAGGGATTGTCAGTGAGTGTAGGGAAACTTCAAGATTCCTTTTATTAACCCCAAACAGCTCTTGTGAGAGCTAGCAGGAGGACAGAGGAGTACTGGGTACTGTGAGACTGTAGGCAGGCAGGGAAGCAGGGAGCTGCAGCCCTCCAGTGTTCACAGGAGCGACCTCATAGCTTCGCTTACTCACTCTGCTGTTCTAATAGCTGAAGTGAGAGGCTTAGCTGAGGTAGTATTAACAATTTTTTGGCAGCTGATAGATTTTGGGTCCTAAAAACCCCTTCAGCGTTATTTTGTCTGTGGCAGAACAGTGCGTTGCTGCTCTCCTAGCTGCAAATAGCACGTACGCCACCTACTTGTGCGACTACTTGTGCGCACTTAATAATTTTTTCAGGGAATAGTGTGCTGCTTCACTGACAAGTGTTAGCACACACTTAACCAACCAGTAAGTGACGCCTACAGCAACATCCAAACTCCATCTCGGTGGCTGTGCGCACTTTCTAATTTTTTCAGGGACTAGTGTGCTGCTTCACTGTCAAGTGTTAGCACACACTTAACCCGCCAGTAAGTGACGCCTACAGCAACACCAAACTCCATCTCGGTGGCTGTGCGCACTTTCTAATTTTTTCAGGGACTAGTGTGCTGCTTCACTGTCAAGTGTTAGCACACACTTAACCCGCCAGTAAGTGACGCCTACAGCAACACCAAACTCCATCTCGGTGGCTGTGCGCACTTTCTAATTTTTTCAGGGACTAGTGTGCTGCTTCACTGTCAAGTGTTAGCACACACTTAACCGCCCAGTAAGTGACGCCTACAGCAACACCAAACTCCATCTCGGTGGCTGTGCGCACTTTCTAATTTTTTCAGGGACTAGTGTGCTGCTTCACTGTCAAGTGTTAGCACACACTTAACCCGCCAGTAAGTGACGCCTGCATCAACACCTAACTCCATCTCGGTGGCTGTGCATTTGTCAACAATGTCCCAAAAACACCAAATTCCCAAAAACCAGTCTGCAAAGGGACAGGGACGAGGTCGTGAACAACAAGGCACTGGTAGAAGTAGACAGACGAGGATTGATCGATCCACCTTTCTGCTGTCTAAATTTCCCAGTACTCAACCTAAACGTGTCTTGAGGCCGGAAGAGCAAGACCAAATAACATCTTGGATGGCTGACAAGACCTCAACCACTGGTTCTGGCAGCACACTATCATCCTTGACACCATATTCAAGTGCCGCTACTGACAACGCGGGGTCATCTAATCCGCAAAATCTTCCTATTTCCTCAAGCCATCGCCAGACAGAGGAAAATTTAGACCGCGAACTTGGACATTCGGAAGATTTATTTGGTTCTTATCAGCCATTCATACAACCGGACCTTTCTTTGTCACTGCCCGAACAGATACTTGAACCAGACGTACATTCCATTCATGGACAAAGTTTGGATTCACCTCGTCCTGAAGAACGTCCCTTTCAACAAAGGCATAGACCGTCTCAGGAGGTGGAGGATGATGATGATGATGAGACACACATCTCATCTGGCCAGCCTGACCAGTCACGTTATCAAGAAGACTTTGAGGAGGAGGGGGTGGATGATGAGACCACTGATCCAACCTGGACACTTGACATGCAGAGCCAACAGAGCAGCCAGGAGGAGGAAAGTGGTTATGTACCTCCGCCTAAAGCACCCAGGCTTACTCCTTTATCCAGAATCCAAGCTGTGACAACAGTAGCCCAAATTGTGTCAACTGTTGCACAAACTGTACCAACTGTTGCCCCAACTTTAACAACAGTTGGCCAAAATGTGTCTACAGTTTGTGTTGGCCAGACTTATCCTCCAGTTCCTACACCACAACCTAAAGGACGAACATCCATTGTCTGGAAATTTTTTAAAGATAGCCCATCAGTAGCAAATGTCGTTATATGTAACATCTGCTATGCCAGGCTGAGCAGAGGCCAGGGCAAATCAAACTTGAGCACCAGCAGTATGCGAAAGCACATGACTCTTAAGCACCCAAGTCAGTGGTTGGCCCATCAGGGTTCGACATCAGGGCCTTCTGACCTCAACACCGTTATGCCACCTCCGAATCGTCCTTCACCATCTACTGTTCATGCAGCAGCTCCTACTCATACGATCTCCTCACAAGCTGCGTTAGACCGAGATATGACAGTAGTCAAGTGACTTGTGAGTCTGCGCCAAATGTCCAGTTGTCTGTTCCACAGCTGCATGAGAGGCAGCGGAAGCACCTATCCACACACCCTTTTTCTCGACAAATGACAGCGCAAATTTCTAAGCTGTTAGCTGTAGAAATGCTGCCATTTAGGCTTGTGGATACTGAGGCTTTTCAGGAGTTGTTGGCTGTGGCAGCACCACGATACACTGTCCCCAGTCGCAATTTTTTTTCACGTACTGCCATACCCGCGTTACATCAGCACGTGGTTAACAACTTGAAGCGTGCACTGACAAATGCTGTGAGCGGAAAAGTTCACCTGACAACTGACACCTGGACAAGTAGTTGTGGACAGGGCAGATACATATCCCTAACGGCTCGCTGGATCAACCTTGTCGAGAGTGTCCCAAAGTCTAATAGGGGAATATCTGCGATCCTACCAACTCCACGAATAGCGGGCACAGCATCATTCCAGGTGTCCGCGTCCTCATATACTTCAACAACACAATGTGCGTCTTCTACTTCCTTGACCACTGCTGATTTGTCCGCAACATCACGTCAAAGTTGGGAGCTTTGCAGTACTGCATCAGCCAGGCGACAACAGGCTCTTCTTAAGCTGATCTGTCTAGGTGACACACCTCACACTGCAAACGAGCTGTGGAAAGGTGTTAAGCAACAGACAGATGAGTGGCTGGCCCCACTGCAACTACAAACAGGTCTTGTTGTCAGTGATAACGGACGAAACCTTGTTGCAGCAATAAAGCTCGGTAACCTTCAACACGTGCCTTGCATGGCTCACGTACTGAATCTTGTAGTTCAGAAATTCTTGAAAAATTACCCAGAGTTATCTGATCTACTAGAGAAGGTGCGTAGAAATTGCGGACATTTCCGACATTCATCAACGGCACTTGCAAGTCTATCTGCCCTTCAACAGCAATTTAATTTGCCCAAACACAGATTAATTTGCGACATGCCCACATGATGGAATTCTACATTCCATATGTTGGCTAGGTTCAATGAGCAGCAGAGGGCTATAGCGGAATATCAGCTGCAACATGCCCGTCACCCAGGAAGTAATACAAGACACATTGGTACGATGGAGTGGGTCTGGATCGCTGACCTTTGCGAGGTTCTAGAGAACTTCGATTACTGCACAAAACTGGTCAGCGGTGATGAGTCCATTATTAGTCTCACCATCCCCATGCTCTGTTTGCTTAAAGATTCTCTCCTGAATCTTAAAACAGAATCATTGAGGGCACAGCAGAGGGCTATGGATCCACATTTTAACATCCAGGATCAGAGCCAGCAAAGCCAATTTCAGCCGGCAACATTGGCTGCAGAACAAAACAGTGATGAGGAAGATGAAGACGATTTATTTATCCATGGTACTGAGGTGCACCCTGATGGAACTCCCAACCCCAGGGTTATGTCGGTACAGCATGGGTGGGCTGAAGAGCAGGAGGCGGAGAGCGATTTTGAGACCATGATGCCTATTGGTCATCAGTCAGGTGACACAGAAGACATGAGTCTTTGTAGCCTAGCACACATGTCTGACTTCATGTCTCAATGTCTGTCCCAAGATCCACGCGTCATTAACATCTATGACAGCGACCTCTACTGGTTGTCAACATTCCTTGACCCACGCTACAAAGACAAGTTTCCATCGCTGCTGTTGCAGTCACCAAGGGGCTTAACGATGGATCATTTCAAAAGTGTGGTTGTTGACAATTTAATGTCAATTTCACCCTCTGACTCCGCTATACCACGAACAAGCAGCTCTTTGCCACAGCAGCCTTGGGTTCGAACACAAACATCCACATTGTCAAGAAGAGGTGGTGGTAAGATGTCCACCAACTGGGCGATGTTCAACAGACCTTCCAATCTGCAACGGATTGTGCCTACGGTCCCCTTGTCTAGGAGACATTGTCAAACATGTTGAACGAGTATGTGTGTGACACTACCAGCTTCTTAACCGACCCCTCTGTACCCTTTAATTACTGGGTTTCCAAGCTTCACGCTTGGACTGAGCTGTCTTTGTATGCCTTGGAGTTACTGGCCTGCCCAGCTGCTAGTGTGACATCAGAGCGTGCTTTTAGTGCCACTGGGGGAATTGTCACTGATAGAAGGTCACGGCTGACTACAGAAAATGCTGACAGACTCACTCTCATTAAGTTTAACAAGGACTGGATATCATCAAAGTTCTTAACCCCTTCAGACGACAGTACCCAAACCTAGAGGGACATTATCAAATTTGATATGTTTGGCTGAGTGCGGTTTAAACATTATGTCCTCTTCTGACACAAAGGATAAACAATGTGCCTCTGCTTAGAAGATTGGATAACTAATGTTCCTGCTACACTTGCTGCATGACAACAAAACTACACAATCAGTGTCAGTAATGTTACTTTAATAATGCATGCACTTGTGATGATTTTTGAACGTTGATTTATGTCAGACAATCCAATACAGTCTCTTGGCTGAATTTTTTAAGGCAACAAGCCTATGCCTGCATTGTGGGCATTTCTCAAACTGCAATAAAACATATAGTTTGGCTCAAGTGCCTTGCATAAATTTTAAAAATGTTGATCCCGCCCCTTGGGCTAATTTTTTGAGGCAACAAGCCTATACCTGCATCGAATACGTTGCTTGTACTATGCTCTCAGGACAAGCAAGAATATAGTATGGGCCACGCGCCCTCCTCAACTTCAAAATAGAGTTGATCCCGCCCCTTGGGCTAATTTTTTGAGGCAACAAGCCTATGCCTGCATCGAATACGTTGCTTGTACTATGCTCTCAGGACAAGCAAGAATATAGTATGGGCCACGCGCCCTCCTCAACTTCAAAATAGAGTTGATCCCGCCCCTTGGGCTAATTTTTTGAGGCAACAAGCCTATGCCTGCATCGAATACATTGCTTCTCCTATGCTCTCAGGACAAGCAAGACTATACTATGGGCCACACTCCCTCCTCTATACCTAAAAAGAGTTGATCAAGCCCCTTGGGCTAATTTTTTGAGACAAGAAGCCTATGCCTGCATCGAATACGTTGCTTGTACTATGCTCTCAGGACAAGCAAGAATATAGTATGGGCCACGCGCCCTCCTCAACTTCAAAATAGAGTTGATCCCGCCCCTTGGGCTAATTTTTTGAGGCAACAAGCCTATGCCTGCATCGAATACGTTGCTTCTCCTATGCTCTCAGGACAAGCAAGACTATACTATGGGCCACGCTCCCTCCTCTATATCTAAAAAGAGTTGATCAAGCCCCTTGGGCTAATTTTTTGAGGCAACAAGCCTATGCCTGCATCGAATACGTTGCTTGTACTATGCTCTCAGGACAAGCAAGAATATAGTATGGGCCACGCGCCCTCCTCAACTTCAAAATAGAGTTGATCCCGCCCCTTGGGCTAATTTTTTGAGGCAACAAGCCTATGCCTGCATCGAATATGTTGCTTGTACTATGCTCTCAGGACAAGCAAGACTATAGTATGGGCCACGCTCCCTCCTCTATATCTAAAAAGAGTTGATCAAGCCCCTTGGGCTAATTTTTTGAGGCAACAAGCCTATGCCTGCATCGAATACGTTGCTTGTACTATGCTCTCAGGACAAGCAAGAATATAGTATGGGCCACGCTCCCTCTTCTATATCTAAAAAGAGTTGATCAAACCCATTGGGCTAATTTTTTGAGGCAACAAGCCTATGCCTGCATCGAAGACGTTGCTTGTACTATGATCCTGCTGGAGCCTGGCGAAGGGTCCCACTGTACGCTACGGAGATAACACATAGACGTTCTGTGTTGCAAGTAGACGTCCCAGCCTCTCGCATCTGTGTTCCTAGTGTTGTTGACATATTGGTCTGTACGTTTTTTGCAAAAAATATACGTAAGCTGTCTCACCTCGTCACGGTTGCCCTAGCGAGACAGTCCCTAGCTGATGTGTGCATTTAAAACATGAGTGTGTGAACATACCTCCATCCAGGCTCCAGCCAGGACTCCACTCTGTGGGCTTTTTACCTGTGAAACAGCTTATGTGTGGACTACTCATAGGGGAAGGGTGGGTCACTTCCCTTTCCTGCGAACAGGAGAAATACATTCACCAAACAATAATGAGTAGTCCAACACTGATGAATGCGATTAATAACCGCATTCATCCACCACCAGAAGATCTGCAAAAAATCAGTGCAAAAAATCCGCACAGGAATCACACAAAAAGCTCTCTGTTTATAATAAGTATTTTTTCAGTTTGTAGCGAGTGCTATCAAAAAAGTATCAAAAACAGTGCTATTGGTCTGTACGTTTTTTGCAAAAAATTGCTAATGATGATGACTTTAAGGCCACCCACAAAACAACCTACACATCCATTCCCTGAAAAAAGACAGACACAAAGCATTTTTTTGAAAATCTGTATTATTATGCCCTAATGGCAAAGATGTCAGATTTTTTTTTTTTTTTTTTTTAGCTTTCGAAAAGCAACGAAAAAAAACAGAAATAAACATGTCAAAAGTGCAAACATGCACTATTTAGATTACCAAAAAAAAAAGTTGAACCTACAGCTGGTGGTAGGTGGGAAGATTGTGTGGGGTAGCCTCTACCCTGCCACCACCACCCTGGTCCTGGAGGAGGTCCAGGGCCCCATGGACAGCCTCCCCCACTGCTTGTAACCCTGTAGGGTGGGTCACCTGGGCCGGTCTCTCAAAATGGCCTTGGGTTGGGAGGTCCATGTGGGTTGGCCAGAAATGTTGGTACGGCCTCTGGGTCGCCACATAGCTGTCCCGCCGTGGTGTGTGCCTGTCCAGCCTGTTTGTGCCAGATTGCTGCCACCCCTCCAAATATGAAAAGACCTGGCCAGGGTGGTTTGGAGGCCGACATGCATCTATGACAATATGTATTGCTGACCATGCCCGCAGTCGTCTCTCGAATGGAATGTCATCCAAGAACGGTATGAGACTGCGGGCAAAGTCAGCATTACACTGTCCTCTGCGGTCTTGTGGTGCCCCCGGGATCAGAGCAGGGCTGCTGGGGTTCCAGTGACTCCCCACACTGCTGGCAGTCGGCAGTGGAGGGCGCTGGTGTGGCCCTTCATCCTCCTCTTCTTCTATCTGTGGCCCCAAAGGTGGTGGTGGTGGTGGTGGTGGTGGCGGCGGTGGTGGTGGTGGTGGCGGAGGCGGAGGTGGTGGTGGTGGTACTCCCTCCTCCTCATCTGGTGGGGGTTGAGGGGCCTCCCTCCCCTCCTCAGGCAGCTCTGCTGGCGGGTGACGACGCCGCCTCCGAAAGTGAGCAGCTCTGTGGGTAAATATAAAAAACATTTGGTGAATGGGTTGCGTTTGGAAACAAAAGCATAGGCCAAACATAACATGTGCACGCTTTTTTGACTCAGTGTATCTGTGTATTCTGTGTCTTTTCATTGTTGCCCTTAAGATGGAATTGCAGCAAATAAATTAATGACATTTTTGGTTCATGCCTCAAACAATATTGTATGTGTGGGTAGTGTTGCTCCACGATTTTTTGCCATTACATTACAAATTTTAAAATTTGTCCGCACTATTACACTGTGCCCTGCCTTAGGCAGGACAGCTATGTAGTCACTTGAAGACATATTAGTGGCCACAACTATTGCTTAGACTTTTTGTGGAAACTTTATGTGGACAAAGCTATAGCCTGACACTGTGAGGCAAACACATTATTCAGGGTTGTTTGCCATCAGATGGACACAAAAACACACAGTGTGGACGGCCTTGGTCTCAATGCACATAACCCAGATCTATAGGGCAGGTGAGCAAGACAGGAAATGGAGTCATGCAGCATAGGTGACACATGAGCATTTGGCGTTAGTGGCCTACACTCCGTTTTTGCTGCCATGTATGCTAATCAGGAATGTCTTGGTAAATAAAACACACCAAACAGATGGCTTGGGTTTTGAAACGACTGTAATGGACATAGAGTATGGGGTTGTTTTTGAGCAGCAGGTCACACATCGTTGGTGCCAAACAAGGTGGTATGCACAGATGGACAGTTTTACAGTTATTCCAACGGGGCCGAACAAAAAACCGGGAGCAGCAAGGACAAACCTCGGGTTTCCTAAAGGACCTTGGACATAAAAGCCTGTTGCACTTAAAATATGGCCCTCTTTAGTTTGATTTTACACAGCATTAATACACTATGTTTTCCGGAGGATTCGTAATGTGGCCATGAGTTAACGACAAAAAAACTAAAATTCACATGTGGGCCCTAATATCTACACCATCACCTTGCAGCCCCAAATAAACCCATGGGAAAACTGAACCACACATATTTGTAGTGATACAGGGTATGTTCTGAAATGTGTGTGAATGTGTCAACAATCTGGGATGGTGTACAAACAGTTTAGTGCAAAAGGGGTATATCCTTGCAACGTTATTTAGCCGAAATAAACACCCAACTAAACGTGTAGGGATGTATGTGGCCCTTATGCAAGTCGAGGCCATTAGGAACTTATACAAATGAGGCTTATGACAGGCAAACCAGACAGGGCCACACACCTTAGAGGCCATTGCAGGGAAAACATGGCTTAGTTCCACAAACATGCCAACAATAATAGCTAATTGTGAGGTCACGGAACATTGTGTCTGACCACCCTGCAGAACATTGCTTATTTGTCCCAACGTCACAATGTGACTATAAATGTGTAAGTCCTGGATCATTGCCAAAGGTAATAGAATTGTGTTGCACCATGGCAGAAACAAACCCCAGTGTGGGTATGTAAACCAGCACACTCATTATAGAGCTTCATACGTACACTGTGTGCCCTCGTGGACAGGGTCCTCTCCTCTTGTACCTGTATGACCTGATTGTCTTCATGTACTGTTTTTTGTCGTTAACCCTTATCCTCATGTAAAGTGCCATGGAACCTAATGGCGCTATATAAATAAATAATAATAACAATAATAGTAAACAACAGTGCGGCAGACACATACCTTGGCATACGGGCCACCGGTTCCAGAAATGACAGCCGTTCATAGTGGCAATATATTATCCCGTGACCAGCTTCCGGGCCCCCCTCCATGATCCTCCGGTGTTGCCTCTTGAATTGGTCGCGGCAGCTCCTCCACCGCTTCATAATGTGGTCAACTGTGAAATGATTTCAAACCGGGTTTAGACCTCTGTAACATTTGAAACACTAAAAGTATGTGTACAAATCAACAATAACATTTTATTCATGTTGTGTGTGTAATGTGTATACAAGGCACATGGACACGACAGTGTGGAACATCATCAACAGCATTACGGACATTGAGCTCACGTGGCCACAATCACAAATGGGGCAGGGCACATGTCAACGCATAGAGAATGTAATAGTGCGGGCATCAGACTACGACTCATTAGTGGTATTTATATACACCCAACCCCCTGGCCTTCAGAGCCAGGAGGACCAGCCCTTAAACTAAGTGTACTATTGTGACCCCATCCAAATATAGGCAACCATGCGACGGCGCATTATAACACATTGAGGGCCCTGTATACCCTACTATGGGGGCCCTGTATACCCACTGCTGGGGTCTTGTATACCCACGGGGGGCTGTAGACCCTACTATGAGGGCCCTGTATAACACTGGGGGCCCTGTATAGCCAGTGCTGGGGGGCCTGTGTACCCACGGGGGGTCTGTATACCCTAATATCGGTGGCATATATACACACTGGGGGGGCCTGTATACTCTGCAGGTGGAGCTGTATACTCTGCTGGGGGGCTGTCTAACAGTGATAGCCGCTGTATACAAGGATGGCGGTCAATATGGTTTCCCACTTTTTTGGGGCTAAAGTAGGGGGGTCGGCTTATACACGGGTCGGCTTATACACGACTATATACGGTAAATGCAATATAACGTGTGAACACATTTAACTCACCCATATTGCTCTGCACATCATGGCCACAACGATGAAACGTTGGGAAAACGCCCTGTGTGATCTCCCTCCAGGCAGTAGTCCGCTGGACGGTATCCCCATACGCAGGGTCAGTGGGCAGCCAAAGCAGGGGCCGATCCTCCACCAGAGCAATTAATTGCACGGTGTCGACAGGGGCCATGCTTCCTCGCTGTGACTTTCTGAGTGTCCAGCCAGGCAGCTCGAGTCGGCTTATTTCCTGTTTGCACAAAGCATGGGGGTTTGCTGCAGAAAATCGCTTTGCCTCGCCTCAAACACATGCGACTTTGGCCTCGGAGACAGCAGCAAAATACAGTTGCGAGTGGGGCTTCCGACATGGCAATGCGAGCGCTTTCCGAGACACATCTGCGATTTTTAAATCACACATTACTCGGTATTACTCGCTTCCCCATTCATTAACATTGGACTCGCTAGACTCGCAACGAGTAGCGAGTCCCGGGCTCGGACTCGCTAGAGTCAAGCGAGTCCGAGTAATTTAGGATTCGCCCATCACTAATAGGAATGTAGCAGATTTGGCAAACACTGGTTCTATGCCCAAAAAGAGTATACTGCAATATTTAAGTAAATTTAGCAAACACTGCTGTTATGCCAAAAAAAATAGGGATGGGAATACAGCAAACTAGTCAAACACTAGTTCTGAGCCAAAAAAGAGTTTAAGGGTACCGTCACACACGCCGCAATCTCGCCTGGCGATATGAGGCGATCTAACATGCGTGTGCACGTTTTTCATGGTCACCTCAGATCGCCGATGGTGGCATCACACACCGCAATATCGCCCTGACAGTAAGGCGATGTGACGCTCCGTAAATCGCCTCACCTACAGCGAAACCAATCTAGCCTCATTCCATCGCCGCTTCACACGTCGCAATACCAAAGGCAATGTGGTGTACATTTCAGCGCTCGAGGAGATAGCTGCCACATGGTTGCATAGGCCATAGGCTCATTGGACAAGCAACAGCGTCACAATGGTCAGCCTGACTGAAGCTGGCTATCATGACGCCATTGTCTATCGGAATTTGGCACAAATACACGCTCGTGTCATCAATTGTGGCTCCTGCAACACACTTTCGATGCGCAAAAGTGTCGCACATTAGCGGTCTTGTGCAGTACAGTGGATTACACAACAATGGCTAGGTGTGCGTCTGTAGGTGATTGCGGTAAGCTACAAACAACACTATGGACATATGTACCTGCATTGGTCCACGCCATGGCAGAGCTGCCATGGCTGAACTCAACTATGTGCGTGAACACATCTTTGCGTGTGTGTACTGAAGTGTACCTACATCCCCCACAAACACCATTACATTCTCCATGTGTGTGGACACGATCCCATGTGGCCAAACACATCATAATGGACATGTACACACAGTCACGGCATACAGTGTGGCCCAAAGGGCTGGACCTGTGTACTGGACATTAGCACACAATGCTGCACGGTCCCATCTATACCATTTAATGTATCACATACCTGTGTGAACAGCATAAAGCTATGTGCAACTGCCCTGTATAGAAAAGTAACAACACACAGGTTTTTGTTTTTTTTTGGTTTGTAATTAGTCTTTGTGCACAAAATTATAAGTCAAACAACACACACATATCATTTAGAACACAGGTGCCAACATGATACAAATAAATACAAAAAGCAGAAACAGAATGCCCATACCCAAACATTGCAGAGTAGTGAACCAAAAACCTCTAAACTAAACTAACTAACTAACTAACTAACTAACTAAGTAACTAATGTGTAAGCACCCCAAAAAAAAAAAAACATATTCGTCATGGTGCAGCAACCCTGGTGACTCCACCCTCCTCCTCATGTTGCTGCCTCACAACACCAGCCACCCTACACCTGCTGGTGCTGCCAAGGCCACTGCCCCAGGGCCATTAAAGTAGGAGCAGTATGCATCTCTGCTGCTCCTGGCATCCTGCTGACTCAGACCGTGGCTCAACGGCTGGAGTGGCGCCACACCATGGTCGGCAGCACGCCAATCCACGTGACGGACCTCCCCTGTTGTGGAGTCCACAGAATCCACATAACTTGCCAGCGTGTATGATGACCGGTCCTTACGATGCAGGAAGTTAAGCAGCACACAGCAGGCCAGCACTACCACATCGATAGATTCCAGTTTCATATGCAAAGGCGTATGAAACACGCGGAATCTATTGGCCATGATCCCGAACGCATTTTCAACCACACGGTGAGCCCAGGATAGCCGGTAATTGAAAATGCGCTGCTCAGAAGTAACCGTCCTCTGGGGATATGGCTGTAGTAGGTGTAGCCTGAAGTAGGAAGGCTTCTTCCCACACATACGCAAAGTTGAGATGACCAGTTGTCTCATCATTTGAGGGCAAGTTCAGAGCACCTCTCCTTAGGTCTTGGGTCAAGGAGCAGTGTGCAAACACACCCCCATCAGAGACACGCCCGTTCATTACAACGTCCACGTAGAGGAACTCATAGTGAGCATCCACCAGGGCCATGAGGACCACGCTAAAATATCCTTTGTAATTATAATACAATGATCCCGTGTTGGGGGTTTTGTGATCCTCACGTGCTTACCATCCAATGCACCGCTGCAGTTTGGAAATTGCCATCGTTCCCTAAAACCTCTGGCAACATCCATCCATCCTGCAGGGGTTGCTGGAAACTGCATGTAGGATGGCAGCAGACAACTCCAGATCGCCTCACATGTCTCGAGGATCATGCAGCTCAGCAGTGGCCGTGAGACAGCTGCAGAGTATTGCAGGTCTGTCCTCAAACGACCTGTTGCCAGGAACCTCAAAGTTACAGCCAAACGCTGCTAAGGCGGCACAGCTTGACGTATCAAAGTGTCCTGTCGGGCTATCAATGGCGTAATGAGTTCCAAGAGGAATGTGAAAGAGTCCTCGGACATACGGAGATAGTTCCTGAAATCATGCGGACTCCTATCCTCCAGCTGATGCAGCAGGCGCATGTAACTCAGGTCATCCCGTTGCCGAAGCCAATCCAGAGCCCACATACGCTGTGGTCTGCAAGCCCACAACCTCTCAACTCTATCCTCCAGCCACAAGTCCTCTTCCACCAAGGCAAGAGCCACAATAATATCTCCATCAGGGTCCATGATGATCTCACCTACCAAACCCTGCAAAAGGAACAAAAAATACTTTCATCAAAAGAACACGTTATCAGCCATCAAAATTCACCACTACCTCCTTCCCTACACATCTCCTAGTCAGTTAAACACATCCTACCAGACTCTGGTTTTATAGGCACCCACATACATATTTGGCACCATTCAATGGTCACAAACAACATTACACTGTCTCACCACAACACCTGTTAGCACTACACCCATGGGCCCTCCTCCCCAACTATATCTCCATTGTCCAAATTGTGACATCATTACCATTCCCCCATATAGCTACTCATAATGTATAAGTGCGACCACAAGGGCTAGGAAAATACATAGCTCAAGCATACAGACAGATGCTTAGTGACAAATAAATAAAAGAACATGCTAAACGTACCAGAGCCATGTGCTACTGACAAATTATCATCCCACGCAGCTGACAATCGCATAGTCATCATTTCCAACACACATCCCTGTGGTGTTGATAAGGCAGACATTCCCAAGCCACATGGGCCACTCCACATCTCAGTATGGCCAGATGAATTCCATTCAGTGTGGTAAAGGACAGTACTATGTGGCCACATTTGATATGTGCGACTAAACTAACCACAGAGACCTCCTTGGTACATGATCCTGTATGGTGAAGGCAAAATGGATAGTCAATGAGGAGGGTGTTTTGTGGCAACGAAAGCCATCCATCCATTTGGCGGCACAGAATAGCTCCATCAAACACATCATTCCAACCAACATACACCAGGACTTGGGCGTCTGCAACAGTACACATTAACGATCCGTAGTGCAAAGAAGTATCAAACGCTATACACAGCCATATCAAAAATCATGTCTGAACATCAGTATTTACTTAATGACTCTGGGCAGCAAGCGTGCCGTAACACTGTCATTAGCGGTTTTTATGTGGTAACCATCCTATCACAGAGCATCAGCGTCATCTAATTGATGTAGCCGCCTGGGCGTTGCCACGTGCTACTACTGATTAGACGCCTGGGCTGCTTTGTGATTGGTCACACTGTGTATAAAATTGGGGCCAGCTGGTCCGCCACCCATGCTCCTACTTCAATGTGCATTGTTCTAGTAGCGTCTCATCACCAGAACTCTGTTGGACTGACGGTAAGTCGGTGGATATGCTATTGTGCTTCTCATTATGTTCTATTATTGTCGGCTTTCCAACCATATTTTGCGACATGTATGGGCGGGTTGGTGGAGCTTCACGTAGCGTCATGTAGATGTGTGTTTTGCGACGCGTATGCATCATTAACCACCTCCGTGTCCTGTTGCACACATAATGATCTTTGCCATCAATGGCATGACAATGTGTCCTACAGCACTACATCATTACATAAATATGTGTAGAGGTCCTTCCTGTGTCTACATTTTGTGTGGGACGCCATGTGTGCCATTTCAACATGATCAAGCTTTGTTAATTTGCTTGGCCAGGGCCAAACCACATATGTGCAGTATGTCACATCTGTGTACACATATAAAGGCCATTAATGCTTCAGCATACACTAGCTAACTACCAGACCACCTGTCCTTGCTAGTGCTGGACATGGATTGGCCACACAGAGTAGGGTGTGACTTGATATGTACATGTATGTGTTTGGGTACAAAAGTAAGTTTTCTTTTGGCAGATGGCTACGAGTCCTGAATTTGTGTATGACCTCCTAGCCATGTACCAGGACCATGAATGCCTGTGGTGGCTCGCGTTGCCTGACTACAAGAACAAGGCGGCGCGGGATGTGGCCTACGGACACCTTGTTGAGCTGGCCAACCGGCTCGACCAAAGTAAGACCTGGACGGTGCCGATGGTTGTGGAGAAAATCAAGTGCCTGCGCACGTGTTCACCAAGGCCCATGACAAGTGGATGGAGGCTCGGTCCGGGGCTGGAGCTGAGGAGGTCCCTAAGCCACGTCTGTAGTATTATGACCTCCTCACCTTCACCCTTGGCCAGGAGGCTCCTCGAGGAACACGGTGCAGCCTTGCCCAACCATCTTCGGCCACATCCCAAGAGCCTGCCCCGTCACAGAAGGTGCGTAATTGTGTTTTTGATACCTATGTACACACCTTGTTGGTTGCACTGATGTGTGGGTTAGTGCACATGTACAAGGCACAATCGTGTTGTTCTTTCACCATTCTTCTTCTGTGTGTTCTTCTGTGTATTGCCTCATGGCTGTTGGCACAGATTGTGCTGTCTTATGTTGGGTCACTTGCCCTATCAATTTGGGAGCATAAGGATCATCTCTGTTTCCAACCCTGCTACTGTTCATTTTGGTGTTTGGCATGCTCAGATAGCACAATGATGTGCTGGGTGGTGGGTGGTTGGTTGTGGTAATTGATGTCAGTACATTGCTACTTCTGTTAATTATTGTTTATTCTATGTTTCATTTACAGTCACCTCGAGAGTCCTGCTCCATTGGCAAGGACCCACCCGCTGGCCACGCTGAAAACCATCAACATCTTATGGGGAGCCGGTACCTGATCGCAGTGGTGGGGGGCCGTGCCCAGGGCCCAGCTCAGGAATCCAACGTACGCCTGCCACACCCAACACTAATTTGGGTACCTGGGCAAAACATTGTGCTGTTGGACCAAGAGAGGACCCCCGCCACTTCGATAGGGCACATACGTTCACATAAGTGTCTGGTTCTGCAGTATGGTTGTGTGTGTAGTGTGTTGTGGGTGTACTGGTGATGTTTGTGTTGCAGAAGGAGAGCCCTCATGTCCACAATAACATAGTTGGGTCATTGTAGCAGACAGGAGCTTATCCCTAGGTGGCATGTTTGAGTATGGGGAAATTAGGAGTCTTCTGTGGCCAGCATAGGCGAGACTGTTTCTGTGTGTGTGTTTGTGAATGTGGGTGTGATATTGGAGAGAGTGATGTAAAATAGAGCTTCATCCGTGGTCCAATGGTACAGTATGGTCAGGTCTTTATCATGTCACACTGCACACCACGCAAAGTCATTAGTCATGTGTTGTGTTTAACAATTTAACCGGACCCAGGTGTCCCTGTGTGTGCAGAGACAAGGGATCACACAGTAAATTATTTTGGTTTGTTTTTTGGTAAAATATGTTTTTTTCAGATTAGTAGCAGGCAAGCCATACTACCCAGTTTCCCAATGTGGGATACTATAAGAAAAGAGGCCAACAAGGCCTAACAAACAAGGGTGCCAACATGGCAAAATTCACACAAAAATGGCCAACATGGACAACAATATATAAAGGCTCTTGCCAACATTATTGGGGGGATATGGTGGAGTAGGGGCAATGGTGGACTGGGCTGGCTGTAGGGACATTAACATTGCCTGCAACCGGTCTAGGTGGTGCTGGGCCTCTGTGTGGGCATGCAGCATGTCAGCCAGAGTTGGTCCACTGTATAGGAAACAAAGGCCATTAGTCAGTGACGTGTAGGTGTGGGTGGGTGGGTGCCGTGATTGGTGAGGTTTTAACTTACGTTGCAGAGCCCCATCCCGGGATTCCATCATCTGGAGATGGGGATGCGCTGACATCCCATCCAGCAACGCGAGCTCTTGCACCTTGACAAAGAAAGGAAAAAAAAAACATCATTACTCACATACTGAGGTGAGGGACAGCACCAACAGGTATATTACAAAGCTTGGGGCCATTGACAACACTTACCACCAATACCAAGGCCAGCAGGCACCATTTCAGGGTGTGGCCCACGGGAGCTGGAGATGCTGGAGGGGGTTGATCCGGGGGTTGGGTTCAGGACCTACACAATAGGGCTTCCGCCTCCCTCCAGGTAGGGTGATGGTATTATCCAAGGGGGTAAGGGACTTGCTGGGCCCTCCAAAAAAGGGGATGGTGGTGTTCCGGGGGTGCGGGACTGGCTGCGGCCTCCATCGATGGAGATGGTGGTGTCCCGGGGGAAGCGGACTGGCTGCAGCCTCCATCAATGGTGATGGTGTGTCCCGGGGGGTGCGGGACTGACTGCGGTATCCATCGATGGTGATGGTGGTGTCCCGGTGGGGGCCGGACGGCTGTGGCCTCCATGGCTGGTGATGGGGGGGTCCCGGGTGGTGTAGGGGACCATCACGCCTCCTCTGACGGGGAGTCATCCTCTTCTGTAATTTAACAATTGAGAAGACACAGAATTTACAAAAGGAACACAACCTATAGCCAACATGTACTGTGTGTGTATCAATGTCATTAGGGGTGAAGGCTCGGCTGAATGGTTTTGGTCTTGAGAGACACTATGGTTAGGTGCCAGTCTGTTTTGTAACAAGACCATAGCACTAGTGAGCACATATTTGGGATATACAACAACCTTGGATTACCAGAGGATGTATTTGTCAACAAAACACAAGAACAGACAGTAAGCATCTGGTGGTGCCACCATGGGTTGCAAACACATAGCAGCCAGCTTGTAGTCACTTTTCCAGATTGAGATCAATGTGTTGTGAAATGCTATGTGTCAGAGTGCGCACATATGTGCTGCCAGGTTTGATGTGGCCCTTCTAATAAGCAATAATATGTTGAGGACAACTTTGCTGTCATTACACACCTATGTTCCGCCACACACAGGGGAAGGACCACTATAGGCGTCAGCATTTCCAAAACATATGAGTGTATTCTGCACCTTCATGTTGCAGTGTGACTAAATGCAAATGCACATTGGTGACAGATCCACATGGTGGTTTATGTGACACTATGTGCCATGGCACAATAGCACATGATGGTTGTGTAGTGTTTGGAGTAGGATGATTGGCATGTGTGTGTTTGGCATTGCCACATACTCACCATGCAGCCTGGCAATCTGGGCACGAATATCCACAATATGCCCTGGGGACTTGTGCTTCAGATCTGCAAGTTTCTTTTGGATCTGTTTGCGGGTCCTCTCCACACCCAGTTCTGGAGCAGGGCCCGCTGGATCCTCCTGAGAATGCTCTGCTTGCGCAGGCGTGGGTGGCGGTGATGCTGGTGACACAGTAGTCATGGCGGTCACACAGGTCGATGAGGATCATCAATTCTGTCAGACCCCATGTGGCTGCACGCTGTGCGGCCGCCATGACTCTTCTCCTATGTGCAGGGGAGGGGCAGATTTGGCGCCCCACTATTTAGGTGCCACAAAAGGGGTACTACACCCAGAAAAGTGGTGTAGTTACCCCACTGCAAGTGGAACTATGACCAGTAGGTGGAACTCTAGAGCTAACACCCACACACTAGATTAGTAGGTGGGAGGAACCCCGGGAGGGTATATAATGACCTCCAGGGGGCACTAGAGTCAGTCTAGAGGAGTCTTGAGGAGTCTAGAGGAGTCTAGGACTCGGGGAGGAAGGAGTCTAAGAGAGACCAGTGAGAGTCAAGAAGCAAAGATCCCAGAACAGTAGAATGCAAATTCTTGGACAAAGTGCTTCAGTGTCCGCGCTGCTGCTCCGAGACCAAAGAAACACAGACACGGGAATGTCTGGTTCAGCTACAGCCTTTATTTTCCGACGCGTTTCGGAGCCTCCTACCGAGCTCCTTCCTCAGGGAACATCCCTGAGGAAGGAGTTCGGTAGGAGGCTCCCAAACGCGATTTCGAGGCGAGATTGCGGAATGTGACGGTACCTTAACACAATGTTTAGGGAGATTTATCAAACACTGCTTTAATGTAAAATAAAAAATCTGTGGAGGGAAAACAGCAGATTTGGCAAACACTGGTTCAATGTCCAAAAAGAATATAGGGCAATATTTAAGTATATTTACCAAACAGTGCTCTTATGTAAAAAGAAACTATGGATGGGAATACAGCAAATTAGGCAAATACTGGTTCTGGGCCAAAAGAGTTTAGGGCAATATTTAGGGAGATTTAGCAAACACTGCTTCTCTGCCAAAAAAAACTGTGGAGGGGAAAACAGATTTGTAAACACTGCCAAAAAAGGGTTATTTCAGGAAGGAATCACTAAATCTCCTATCTATATGTATATTCAAGAATAAATAGAGTCGTTAGATAGCTGTTTAACTAGCAAGCGGGCACACAGTAGTAGCAACGGCAGCATGTATGTCCTAAGCTGCAACACTGTGAAAATGGCAACAACGGGAAATGGCCACTTCTTCTTTGCCAAGGACATATGACAGGCAAGAAAATCACACAAGTCCTTGTGTCTGCAAGTTGAGTTTGGATGACTGGATCGTAATGAGATTCAAGTTTATAGGCACAGAGCAAAAAGGACTGTCCTGTAATGTAAATGAGAAGTGTCCATGCCTGCTTTAGCAAGTGGACTGTACAAGAAGAGCCATGCCTACAATCTGTTTTACATTCCGTATTTTTCAGATCATAAGATGCTACGGACCATACGATGTTCCTAGGTTTTAGAGGAGGAAAATTGAAAATAATTTTGAAGTAAAACATGTGGTAATGATTCACTGTTATGTGGGGGATCTGTTACTGACATGGTGTTAATATCCCCAAATTATATACTAATGTCTTCCATGCTGGGCCCCTTCTAGGTATACATGTCCTCCGTCCTTGTAAAATCCTAATGTGTGGCGCCCCACTGGTCAGTGCACCACAGTAGGGGTACTGCACCCAAAACAGAGTGTGCGGTATCCCCGTCATTGAAGGGGATAATGTTGAACTGAGGCTCTCATCCCAGCATCCCTACACCAAGACTAGGGGACCAATCAGCTAACCCGTCACCAGGGAAACTGGTCCCGGTGGGAGGAGTGTTAAGCAGAAGGAGCGGAAACACACAGACAAAGAAGAGTCTAGTCTGAGGACAAAGCAAGGAACAAGTCCTAGAGGCACACCACAGGGAGGGCGCCCATTAAGGAGTGGCGACCAAGACAGAAAAGTGAGACCCAGTGCCAGACTGTCCGAGTAAACGGTCTGGGGGAATCCCGGTCCACAACGGGGTGCCCTCTCCGAGCGCGGTGCAGGCGACTCCAGCCCTGACCTGCCAATACGGTGGGTCGCAGGTCTGCCAAGCAGCCCCCTACCTCTTCCACAAAGTACAGCCCCACCAGGTATCCTCAAACTGGGTTGAGCCCCTTAGAGAAGAAGGGTCACCTCATCACACCCGACGGACCTGAAAGGAAGGGGGTCTGTACAGGGCAGCGCACGGATAGAAAGGAGGCGCAAGAAAGACACAGAGAACAGTGAACGTAGCTCAAGGAACACTTGGAGAGCCTCAGAGAGACTTTGCACCCTCCAGTAACTACCCGACCAGCTACCCGCAAAGACTGCGTGACTGTAAACTGAGTGAACTGTGAACTGTTGCCAAGTAAAGTACCCATATAGAGTCAGCAAGCCTCCGGTGTTTTATTCTATTAAGTTAATGTGGCACCCCATGGGTTAATGTGCCACAATAACACCACATGGGTTCTCTCCCCACTACACACTGACAAACACTAGCACCTCTGGGCCAGGAGGTTCTGCAGCAGTGGCAGCCCCCTTACTGGCCGCATATAGTTGGTGGCGTCACGATAAACTACTCTCACCTGTAAATACACCCTTTTATTTGCCAGGGCCCGGGACACAGTCCGGACCAGGACCACCCGTGACTTCCCCAATAGCAGACACGGTCCGGTACAGAGTACCCTCGTCCCAGTGGGCTCGACATTAAGAAGTAGCTGCTGTTACATCATCCAGCTCAGCAGCAGCACTGCCCAGGGACCCCGCTCCGCCTGCAGGGAGCGTTATCCACTGGCTGCAATACCACCATCCCCAGCGGTCTGACAGAGGCACTGGTGAGATCACCAGAAACTGCAGATGATGTCACGAGACTTTATTCTGTATTTTTATTATTTTTCCCCTTTACCAAGTGACCCCAGGGTTACGGGCCCAGGCACCGGCCACAGAGACATCACCACAACACTAACACCCCGGTACCGAGTTCCCAAGGACCCCTGGGCAGGTCATATGTATGCCCCCATCCTGGTATACATGATCCCCATTCTTGTATTTATGGCCGCCATCCTGTATGTATGATCCTCATCTTGTTATACAGTTTGGCCAGAAGTATTAACACTCCTACAATTCTGTCAGATAATACTCAGTTTCTTCCTGAAAATGATTGCAATCACAAATTCTTTGGTATTATTATCTTCATTTAATTTGTTTTCAATGAAAAAACACAAAAAGAATTGTCCTAAAGCCAAATTGGATCTATTTCCACACCAAACATAAAAAGGGGGTGGACAAAAGTATTGGAACTGTTAGAAAAATCATGTGATGTTTCTCTAATTTGCATAATTAATAGCACCTGTAACTTACCTGTGGCACCTAACAGGAATAACTAAATCACACTTGCAGCCAGTTGACATGGATTAAAGTTGACTCCACCTGTGTCCTTGTGTGTACCACATTGAGCATGGAGAAAAGAAAGAAGACCAAAGAACTGTCTGAGGACTTGAGAAACCAAATTGTGAGGAAGACATGAGCAATCTCAAGGCTACAAGTCCATCTCCAAAGACCTGAATGTTCCTGTGTCTACCGTGCGCAGTGGCATCAAGAAGTTTAAAGCCCATGGCACTGTGGCTAACCTCCCTAGAAGTGGACGGAAAAGAAAAATTGACGAGAGATTGTGCGGATGTGGATAAAGAACCTCGACTAACATCCAAACAAGTTCAAGCTGCCCTGCAGTCCGAGGGTACAACAGTGTCAACCCGTACTATCCGTCGGCATCTGAATGAAAAGGGACTGTATGGTAGGAGACCCAGAAAGACCCCACTTCTTACCCCAAGACATAAAAAAGCCAGGCTGGAGTTTGCCATAAACTTACCTGAGAAAGCCTACAACGTTTTGGAAGAATGTTCTCTGGTCAGATGAGACAAAAGTAGAGCTTTTTGGGCAAAGGCATCAACATAGAGTTTACAGGAGAAAAAAATTGGCATTCAAAGAAAAAAACACGGTCCCTAAAGTCAAACATGGTGAAGGTTCCCTGATGTTTTGGGGTTGCTTTGCTGCCTCTGGCACTGGACTGCTTGACCGTGTGCATGACATTATGAAGTCTGAAGACTACCAACTAATTTTGCAGCATAATGTTGGGCCCAGTGGAGAAAGCTGGGTCTCCCTCAGAGGTCATGGGTCTTCCAGCAGGACAATGACCCAAAACACACTTCAAAAAGCACTAGAAAATGGTTTGAGAGAAAGCACTGGAGACTTCTAAGGTGGCCAGCAATGAGTCCAGACCTGAATCCCATAGAACACCTGTGCAAAGATCTAAAGATGGCAGTTTGGAGAAGGCACCCTTCAAATATCAGGGACCTGGAGCAGTTTGCCAAAGAAGAATGGCCTAAAATTCCAGCAGCGCATTGTAAGAAACTCATTGATGGTTACCAGAAGCGGTTGATTGCAGTTATTTTGGCTAAAGGTTATGCAACCAAGTATTAGGCTGAGGGTGCCAATACTTGTTTGGCCCATTTTTGGAGTTTTGTGTGAAATGAACAATGTTTCGCTTTTTGCTTCATTCTCTTTAGTGTTTTTTCATTTAAGACAAATTAAATGAAGATAATAATACCAAAGAATTTGCGATTGCAATCATTTTCAGGAAGAAACTGAGTATTAACTGACAGAATTGCAGGGGCGTCAATACTTTTGGCCATAACTGTATATGGCCCTCATCCAGTTATATATTGCTCCCATCCTGGTATACATGGCCACCATCCTGGTGTATATGGTGCCCCATCATGGACCGACCCACCCTAAAACGATTCTACTTACCTATCAACCTCTCCACCGGTGCGCAGTGTCCTCTTCTGATACCGACAACTGACATTGATGTCAGCTGCTGGGATATTTGTTGCTCCCCACCTAGGATTATAGGGGTGTGGAGCTTTGTCTTCTGCAGTCTGTCTTCAATAAAATGGTATTGGGGTGAAGCATGTGCAGACTGCAATCTTTGGCAACATTATATTGAAGAAAGTTTGAAGCATTCTAAAATGGCTCTGGTGGCAGAGCATGCGCTGTCGCATCTTAAAGTTTAAGACTAGACTTTAAGATGCAATTGCGCATGCACTGCCACCAAAGCCATTTTGGAAAAGACCTGTGGATTTAACAGACTGCCTTCAACAAAATGAGCATGGGGAGCAGTGCATATTCATAATCTTAAACACAGGGCACACATGGTAGCCCCAGCTCCTGACTCCTGCAACCATGCACTTGCCTTCTGTGACCCCATACTGCTGCATTGCCACCCCCCTGCAGCCGCAGTCAGGAACATCCGGGCTATAAGATGCATGCTCCACTTTCTTTCAAAATCCACAGGAACAAATTGCTTCTTATTGTCAATAAAATATTGTAGTTATTATCAAGTTCAGTAAAAATGATATTTTTGAACTTTGGACTCTCTTAATTTGCTGTGAACCATTCAGTGTTGGTCTTAGGCTGGGGTCACACTTGCGGCGAAATTTTGAAATCCTGATCCGGTTTTGAGCTGTCAAAAAGCTCAAAACCGGATTTGGAACCGCTGCACCTAGGAGTCCAGTATAATAACCGAATTGCACTACATGCAATCCGGTTATCGGCTCCAGTTTTGCAGCCTGCGTGAAAAATCAGGCAGACTGCATTTTTCGCAGCAATATTCCTGCCGCAGCCTTTTTATTATAATGGGCTCCTATGGGCTCTATATGTGAATGCCTGCAGCAGCCGGTGGCTGTGTTCATCCTTGCTGCCGCAGGGATGAACAAAGGGTTGAATATTAATATTCAATGTGGGCAACATTTCTCTAGGGGGTGTCCACCCCCCCTAGAGACATGCTGTCCACACAGGACGGCATGTCAGGGGTTAACTTAACTGTTAACCCCTTAGCCACTATTGTCGGTTTTCATCTATACTTTCTATTAAAACCCGCCGTCTCCTGCATCAGGACCAGTAGCTGCAGCAGGGATGAGCAAAGGGTTAAATGTTATTAATGGATGTGGCCAACATGTCTGTAGGGGGTGCCCACCCTCCCTACAGACATGCTGACTACATAGGTCGGCATAGGAAGGGTTAATCACATTTATTTTACAGTCGGCGGCTATTGCCGGCTTTTAATTAAACTAAATGTTTGGCAGCGGCTCCTGTCAGTGAAGCAGATACCGTATGTAATGTACGTACTGTATCTGCTGCTCTCCAAGGTCCTGAAAGCTTAAACAGTACTTCTATGGTGGTGCTGCTGCTATAGAACTACTGTATAAGCGAGCAACACCCGCCGAACAGTTAATTAAAAGCTGGCAAAAGCCTGTAAAATAAATGGGTTTAACCCTTCCTATGCTGACCTATGTGGTCAGCATGTCTCTAGGGAGGGTGGGCACCTGCTACAGACATGTTGCCCACATCTTTTAACAACATTAACCCTTTGTTCAACCTGCGGTAGCAGGGATGAACAAAGTATCCGGCAGCCAGATTGCACATTATTTTTCAGACACTCTGCATCATATGTATCAGTGTGAATGGTGTCCTATGCAGGTCCATTGTATGCATGGCAAGTCGCCTCCCACACCTAGCTGGTTGAAGGTGATTTATTAGCCTGCACCTGGGCTAGCTTCACATATGGGCTCTGACTGCATCCTGTAAGTGCCATTGGTTTCTGTTTTTGGCATGGATGGTAAGGTTTTTTTATGCTGCTTTTTCTAGTAGTTTTTGTACAATTTTGATAGGACTGATGAGCATGGGAAGCCGTGACGTGGATCATCAACTTAAATGTCTTGGCCAATACATGAACCAAAATCCCATTTATAAAAGTTTTTTGTTTATCATCTAAAAAACATTTTTGCACTTTTTTTATCTATCCAGGGTGCAGTTGGGCCCCATGGGGCGCCATTCATCTAGTGGTGCAGAAGTATTGTACTGTGCGGCCCAATGCTCAGGCAGCAGAGCGGTTGGGTAGTTTTCAGACACTCTGCATCATATGTATCAGTGTGAATGGTGTCCTATGCAGGTCCATTGAATGCATGGCAAGTCGCCTCCCACACCTAGCTGGTTGAAGGTGATTTATTAGCCTGCACCTGGGCTTGCTTTACAATTGGGCTCTGACTGCATCCTGAGAGTGCCATTGGTTTCTGTTTTTGGCATAGATGGTAAGGTTTTTTGATGCTGCTTTTTCTAGTAGTTTTTGTATGGATTCTGGTTTAGGAACAAATTTTGTTCCTAAAATGTGTGTGAAGGTAATTGCGATTACCGCATCCAAATGTGGATACGGTAAACGCAATTACATTTTAAAGTGTGGCCCTAGCCTTACCTATTCCATGGCAACTGACACTCTGTGGAGGCATATCACCCAGGTAAAGAGCACCACAATGATACACAAATATACAGAATCCCCATTTTCATGTTATGTGTTCAAGCATAGAAGATGAGCACTTTGCCAGCCACATTGTACAGGCTACGTGTCATTTATTTAAATCTTAGTAAATCTTAGTAATCTTATCTTTTAGTATTTTTCTATATAACCAATCCCAATGTAAATCATTTATTTTATTGTTAAGTCATAGAAAAACATTTTAAGAGGAAAATGATTAATCACATTTTCATAGCTATGCATATATGGTAAATTGAGCAATCAGTCAGTCGCTGGTCTAGCTGTCTTGCTTCCATTACTTAAATAGTAGCTTGAGGTAAACATTACAGAACGATAGATTCTAATTAATGAAAACAGTAAGGATGAAAAATAGATGAATGCAGACATATATGTGAGGTGCCCATAATTTATTTATTCTGATCAGTCTATTGTTTTTTTTTAGATATTTTTTTTTGCAATTCTGCTCAGAAAATATGCCTATTATCATATTTTAAAAGAATAAATATAATTTATAAAATACTTTAGTTAGGGCTCGCTCATACTGGCATTGTTACTAAATGAGGCAGTGCTCATCTGCATATTTATTCTTAGGTCTAATCGGAGTGAGTAAAACATCGCCGATGCTGTGATTGACTGCATATTTCAGACGAGATTTGCCAATACAAGTCTATGAGTGCGAAAGAAAAAACTAACAGCACATGGACCATTTGTATACCATCCGATCTTTATGCACAGTTCACAGCCAGAACCCCTGACAACCAATAATGAAAAAAAGTTATATTGCGCTAAAGGAGGCAGAGGGCCAGCTCACTCAGCATCTGCTGACAAAGGCGATGGATAAATGACACTTCCAGGGTCAGGTGCCCTTTGGAGAAGGAGAAGGGAAGGGGCATTTATTGGCCACTATAGTTAAAGCTCAATTGGCTCTTAATTTTTGGGGAGATGAAAAACGGAGATGCGGAATTAGTCCGGTCCCCCACGGAGATTTTGGTGGTATTCAGAGAGTTTTTTGGCTCTCTGTATGGCTCCCGGGTAGCTTTCTCTTAGAGGCACTTGATAGCTAAAATATATCCTAAAATATCAGATACTGAGGCTGAAATGTTAGAGGCCCAAATTAGATTAGAAGAATTAGAAGAGGCTCTGGAGTTTATGGTGAGGGGAAAGTCGCCTGGAGCAGACAGGCTGCCGACTGAGGTATATAAGCAATACTTGTGTTGATCCCCCAACTGTTGAAAGTGCTTGAAGCCGCGAGGGAGGATGGATATTTGCCCTGGGCCTTAAATGAAGCAGTGGTGGTGGTGGTGCCCAAACAAAATAAAGACCTCTGCCTGCCCGAATCGAACGATCTATCTCTCTTATAAATGTAGATGTCAAAATTCTGGCAAAGGTCCTAGCATTTCGGCTATCCAGAGTTATTACTACTGTCATCCACCTGAATCAAACGGTTTTATGCCTGAGAAGTCGACTGCAATTAATATCCACCAGTTGTATCTAAATTTGTAGATACCACCGAGCAGTGGAGAACCCAGAGCTGTCGCGTCCTTAGACGCTGCCAAGGTGTTTAATAGCGTGAAATGGACATATGTCTGGGCTATATTTATCAAGATAGGTTTCTGAGGTTTAGCTTGGATAAAACTTTTGTACTCAATCCCAGAAGCTAGGATCATGGAAAATGGGGAGATCTCCGAGCAGTTTCATTTACATAGAGGCATATGCCGGTGGGACAGTGTTCGGGGAATTCTTTGCAGTTGGCTGGACTTTCTGAGTTTAAGTAGTTGGGGATTTGGGCCACAAGGGCCAGGGGGCACTCGGTAGCCAGGCCGGTGATACTTCTGGGAGGTCACATCGGCTGTTGCCCAGCTCCGTGGGCCTGACCATGCAGTGAAGCTGGTATTTACAGGGGATATGAGTCTTTTCGTTACGCCATCTGTGGAATTCGGTCAGGGATGGCCGACGCTGCTGATTTGAACCTGTGAGGCAGATAGTGCAGCAGCCGGGATGGTATCGCTCCCCACAGGTGGAGCGGGGCCCCAGGGTTGGTGTGATAGTCTATAAGGATGATGGTAGATATAGTTGGGGTGCAGGAGCTGGCAAGGAGGGCACAGGAAATAACGAGAGGACACCAGGGTTGCAGTTCCTTAACTTTTACTCACAGTTCAGCTGTTCCAGTCCAGCTGGGGCGCCGTGTCCTCTGGTCAGCAATCCATCAACTCCCTGGCAATTCAGGTTCACTACTGTCAGACACTCCTCTGTAAGCCTTTCCAGATTGACTCTCCTCTCCTGCCCTGCGCCTTTGTGCTACAGTGTCCCAAGAAAGTGGTTGCGGGCCCTGTAGAGTGGCAGAGGACACGTCCTCTGACCAGTATAGCACCGTTTTGCAGAATGTCCTCGATTGTTGGCTACTGAGCCTGCAGGTCAGCCGCCTGTGGTTTCCTAGCTCAACCTTGAAGTGTTGGTGCCAGATCAGGACCGGTCCCCTCTTGCAACCTAGTTCCTCCAGCAACAACCTCGGGGTGTTTGCTGGAATGGTATACCTCTGGCCAGGATTCCGTGGCGACCTACTTACTGGTCCCACTCCTCCCCTGTCACTAGCCTCTCTTAGAACTCCATCTTTCTTGGTGTTTCTGTCAGACTAGACTTCTCCCTCAGACGTTCTCTCAGAAATTCCACTCCTACTGAACTAACTCCTCCTCTTCCTCTGTGCTTTTCTACTGTCTGTCTACTCCCTCTGCCTACTCCATCCTCCTGCCAGCAGATGGGGCTCCTCGTATGAGGACATTCTGCCCCCTCTATCTCCTGGCCAGGAGTTAGGATGGGTGTTGGGTGCAGGTGTATGTGCCTTGGCATTGCATCACCTCCTTACCTGGGAGTGGGATACCACACCTATGGATTAGGTGCAGTACTCTGTGGCAACCAGACCGTAGGGCCACCACAGATTATCATAGGACAAGATGTGAAAGATTACGAGCGCCTAAATCTTCTTCAGCTGCTTGCCAAATTTCATCAAAAAGTCAAGGACTGGTGCAGATTACCGTTATCTATTGTGCGTAGGGCAAATTTAACAAAAATGGTTCTCATGCCAAAAGCCCTATATATACTTCATAACGCGCCCATCTGGATATAGAATCGAACTCTTCTATCAGATTAATGGAGTCTTTAGGGAACTTATCTGGAAAAGGGGTATCCCTAAGTACGGTTGGAAGTACTGCGCAGGCCGAAAGTCAGAGGAGGTTGGCGGTTCCTGACCCATTCCTTTATTATATCTCAGTGCAGCTGCAGCATTTCCGGGATGGGGGGAGGAGGACATCACTTTGCGAGGGTCTTCGACTCACATGCTGTCTTGTCTGGTGGGAAACAACTTTCTTGTACAATCATGGACTCTGGGAGGTGTCGCCATGGTCTACTCTTCAGTTTCCCAACATTTGAAATGTAAGGACAGGGTTTGGAATAAAGCTAAGGAACTGCTTGGGATTTGTTGGATGTCATGACATGCCCTGATTTGGAGAAACCTGATTTATACAGAGCTCAATAAATTGAGGGGTTTGGTGGGAAAGGTGGTGAGTTAAATTGATCTCACAGCTCTATTCAGATGCTGTGTTCAGATCCTGTGAGGACTTTAAACAGGTATTTGACATTCCCAACATTAGATTCTTTCAATATATCCAGCTGAGACATGCCTGCGACACACAACATAGACTTACTCCATTATCTAGGGGTATACGAACCCCGCTGTTTTTTAAAATAGTGATGGGTGGTGGCTCAAGAGGGATTATCTCCCTGGTATACAGTGAAGTTAGAAAGGAGAGTTAGGGCCGGTTTAAACATAACGATGTCCCAGCGACCCCATGAACGATGGGGGTCAATGGGACATCGTTATCTGATCGCTGGTGAGCTGTCACACAGGCAGATTTACTAGCGAACAGTGACCAGCGAGAACGCTAGTATCCAGGTAAACAGCGGGTAACTAAGCAGAGCACTCTGCTTAGTTACCCGCGTTTACCCTGGTTACCAGCTCCCAGCAGGTCTGTGCAGCGCTGGGAGGTCGATGATCATTGGTTTCCCGCTGTCACACACGGCGATGCTGGCCACCCAGCGGGACACCAAAATCGAAAAATGGCCCTGGCCATTGTACCAACATTGTACCTCACTGATCGCTGATCGTTGCAGTATGTCACACATAGCAACAAGCACGGGTCGCTGCATAGGCATAAAACACAAATTTGGCCATTTATGACCTCAGCATGTGTCCAGGGCGCTTGGACAGTCTCTGGCACATGCTGACATGAGTATTAAAGCGCATTATAAAATGATCTTGCGCCGCTGCTTTCACAGCAGGGAAAGGATGATTATTACTGTACGCGCATGGTGGGGCATTCAAACTCACCGGCTTTTGACAGCCGGCGAGTTTAAAGCGATACCCTGAGGTAAAGCTCCACCTGTGGGGTAGCTGTTCCACACTCTGCTTCACCCACCATCACCTCAGCGGCCGGCTTGCAGTGCCAGTACCATATTACCGGGAACTACAGGTGGCATCACGTTCAATTGTAAATAGCCTCCTTACCCCCACCATTCCCCGCCATTGAGTGTCCAGGGCATGGACCAGGGATCGACCAGCCGTGATTCCCCCATCAAAGCCGCCATCAGTCCCGATACCTGAGTACCCCATACCCTGTTGACTGCCTCAATCCTGGCGTCACTAACAGGATCCCGTGCCCGGTAAAAACGGGTACTGTGTGCCCAGAACTGAACTTTATTAACAGTTTCTGAATGTATAACGGTCGCCATTACGGAAATTGAGCTGTGCCACAGCGCGGGCAGAAAAGAGTGGGAAGATAAGCCCCGCCCCTTGACTCTGCCAGAGATTCGCGAAGTTTAGCTCCCTGCTCCGAAAATACCTGAGGTGCTTGCTCCCTCTCAGAGCCGCGACGACCGGAAAAGTTTGTTTCATCTCACCAGTTGGCAGCGATTAACTAGGGGGGGCCCATCATGAGTGACTCGGATTGATATACAGGTCCCTGACAGGGGAGATGCCTGGAACGCACCACCCGAAGCGGCCCAAATAATGCCTCTAACTTTGCCGTATATACCAAGTGCCAAATGGTTACCAACATATGGAGGCAAACCCGATACCTTAGCAACCTTTAAGCAAAAGATGTGTGCAATGCTGGACATGTATATGATGACACAGAAGCAGCGGGCCACCGTTGTGCTGGGACAACTAACAGGCGCAGCGGAGCTGGAGGCAGAGTCCTGGAGTGATGTTGACAGGAACTCTGCTGCTAAAGTGCTTGATAAACTAAAAACTGTCTTTGAAAAACGCACACAGTCTGAATTAAGGATGCTGTTCTACCAGTGTAAACAGAGACTGCAGGATACCATCAGAGACTATGCCCTCCGTTTACAAGGGGCACTCCGGTCCTAAAAACAGGTGGACCCGGCAAGTGTGTTGGAAGAGGATAAAATGCTTGTAGAACTGTTTACAGAGGGATTTAGGTCAGACTACCACCGCTAACAGGTCCATATGTGGGTATTGGATCACCCAACTGTGAGCTTTAATGACTTAAAAGATCGTGCTATAACCGTGTTAAGAGATGCAGCGCCTGCAGAACCTGCAATCCAATCCTGGCAGGCTAATACTTCTCCCATATACTTTAAACCTATTTCCATAGAACCTGCAAAAGCAGAAAGTCAAACTGTAGCAGATGATGACATGCGTAACCAGGTGCTGCAGTTAACCAAAAACATGGACTATGTGTTAAGGCTCTTGCAAAATATGCCTGGAGCATCACCACCAAGCAAAATCCAACTAGCTGATAGCCCTGAGGATGTCCCATGGATGCAGAGGAAGACCAAGTCGCCCGAGCAGGGGACCAACGCACCATTCCAACATAGACCCATATCACCTGTGGAGGGGACCAACAAGTCACCCCTCAGGGGACCGACGCACCATTCCAACGCAGAGCCAGGGACTACACGGATTTGTTGCGCCCCAGGGTGTGGGGTACTCGGGTATCAGGCGGCAGAAAAGGGGTTAACTTTGTCACAGAAAATGGCGGCCACGCTGATCCCATATCCTGGGGGCGATGCTCTTGAAAAGGGGTTATACAAGTTTGTCGTGATAACACCTGCAGTACCTGGTGAGATATCACCAGCGCCGCCACAGTCCTCCGGATGTCGGTGGTATTGCAGCTGTGATGGTATAGTCCTCCGCAGGCAGGACTGAACCTCCGGGGCAGCGATTCCTGTGGATGGAATGAGTTTGTGCAAAGAAGATGCAGCAGAGTCAAGAAGTCACTTCAACGGGTACTTTACTGAAACTTAGCAGTCATTACAGTCTCAGTGCATAGATGTTCAAAAATGACAAGTGGCTACGGGTGGCTGCAAGCGGATCTTTTGGTTAGGTAGACGGAACCTCCAATACATGCCTTTCTTGTTCCTCTTGTTCCCTCGCCACCCAGTAGCGTGTGAAGCCTGCCTTCATGTAGAATTTGTCTGACCTCCTGCTGTCTCTCTTTACTTCCCTTGCTCCCGTCGGGTGAACCTTCTGTTGATCACTACAATCGGTCTTTGCAGTGTCTTGATTCCCCTTTAATGGGTGCTTTAGGAGTTAGGGCCATATCTGGAGATACCCCCATTCAAAGGATTTTCTGCAGTCCGTGAAAGTTTCTGCAGGTGCGGGCTCCGGTACTCGGTTCCTTACTTTGAGTGAACTCCCTCCGAGCTTCTTACTTCCTTCTCTCCTCTGTCTGGGATCTGTACTTCTTGTCCCCGGGTCCCTCAGCCGAGGTGACCCTGTTTCTTGCCTCAGACTCCCTGCCTGAATCTCCACTCACTTTCCAACCCGGAGGCCAAGGCGGACGGGCTAACCGACCTTCTTCCTCCCTCAGGTTTCCTGCATGATTGCTCGGCTCCTGCCCTCGCTGGCCGACCTAAGACCTCTCTAGTTCCCACTGGAGGCGACTATATACCCTCCCGGGTTCCCTCCCACTGCATGATCGAATGTGGGATGTGGGTTTAGGGTCCTGCCTACCATCCATAAATCCACTTGCAGTGGAGTGACTACACCTCTTTTACGGGTGTAGTACCCCTTTTGTGGCACCTACATTGTGGGGCGCCACAGATTCTTCAGGACAACCCATCTGCCTGCGATGCAACAAACCGGGCCACTTTGCAAGAGGATGTCCTTTAAATGCGAGATTCCTGGGCCCGTGGGCCAGCCCCCAGGAGTAGTATCTATAAAATGAGAATGCGCATATGGTCTTATCCCACTTAAGAGATTGATAACGTATAGCATAAAAATGCTCACCTGGTTTGGTTGTGTAAGCTAACAACCAGCTTGATCGCTCAAACTCAGCAGCTGCTGCAAGGACTTCCACGATGTGGGATATAGAACTCTCTCCAGGACCAAGTGCCTCCAGATCGCGCTGCTGCTCCAAAAGGATATCAAAGACACCGGAATGCTTTGAATGAATAATAATCTACTTTAGTTCTGACGCGTTTCGGAGCTCAAAACCCAGCTCCTTCCTCAGGGAATGCATGATACAACTGCATTCCATCAGGGCAACACAGAGTAGGAGTATACTCATTATGACATCATCATGTTTCCAAACAGAGTAACGTAAAAACTGTCAGATAATGTCAACAACACTTCATAAAGATCTATATGGGTGTCAGTGCTTGGAAAGAAATATATAATAATTGGAGCAATTTAGAGGAAAAGGAAAGAAATTAGTAAGGAAAAAAGGAAGGAAAAGGAAGAAATCGATCGAACAAAAAATTCTAAATTTGTTTGGATGGGATGGTGATCGAACCTGTGTGTAATAAAGTGAGGGAAGACTTTGTGCAAAGAGAAAATAATTGCGATCTAGAGGTATTAGCTGAAAGAGCTAAATCGATATTGGAAGGACCTCATTGCCAGTTTAGGACAAAGCCCAAAGAGGGAGAAGAAGCGGTGGGTTCAGGCTCAGGCAGGACTCCACACCACAGAGCACAGACCCAGAGGAGGCCTCAAACGTTCTAAGGTGGAAGTCCCAAGTTGCATCAGGGACCTGGTTACTACTCTGGACTGTACCTGTTACGTTATCATTACAGTCTCTAGTAAATTTTTTCCTCTTGATTTCCGTAATGGACAATTCCACATCCTTAATTTTCTGTTGCAATTGAACATGTAGAAATCATATACGATGTTTAATAAAAATGAGAGATGTTTGATTCTTCTTGATGGATCTTCCGACTGTTCAAATTTATCCCCTTCCTCCTCCATAATCAATTTCATTAATTTAATGGAGGCTTCTGATAAAATCGCTTGCCATTTGGTGGTGAAGGAGTCGCTATAGATGGTAGTAGCGATTTTTTTGAGTCTCAGTCCACGTGGTATCATGGCATGCCCCACGTATTTTTCAAGGGTTGTGAAGTCCCACCAGGTCTTTACATGTTGAATCATTGATTTTTCCAATGCAGAAAATAGAGCACACATATCTGTCATATCCACACTTGCCCCAGCCACGGGGTCTTTAGAAAATAGATTGGCAGCACGATTTATTCTCTGCTCACAGGCAGATGCAAAATTGCTAGTCCCGGTCGCCATATTGTTGCGATGAATTAATGTCCCGGTTTGGGGAGCACAATAACAGAATTTGCAAAGTTTCTAGTGGGAAAGGGGAATGGAGATATGTGCTCACCCAATTCCAATGGACCGGTGGTGCCTGGATTGACTGTCTGTAGAAGTCCAATGTAGAAGTAAAGAATCCAGCACCAGACAGAACTCTATATAAAAGTTTCTTCTTTATTAAATTACGTCATCGAGGCATAAAATTAATGTTGCATGTAAATATGGGAACTACTAGATCTTTAAAAATACGCCTGGGAGAGCATATTACCGCGTCCAATCCAAACACCAGAGCCTCCATTAGAAATCTATCTGGGCTGTCCAGACACTTTAAAGATGTACACAATGGAGATATGTCCAGCCTGCGTGTTTATGGGTATCGATAGAATCAGTAAAAACAAAAGGGGAGGGGACTGGGAGCGACAAGTTAGATGTAAAGAATTTTTCTGGATAATGACACTGAATGTGAGAGTTCCCAATGGACTCAACTACAAAAACCGATGCAATTTATTTTTATTGATATTATATGATATGGAATAATGTAATATATGTAAATTTTACTGGAATAAGTTGCATTGGTTACTAATATAGGTTGGTTTGCTACATTATACTTGCAGGATTGCTCCAAAAACCTGCATATCATGAGTTAACTAACTTCTTTAGCACTCAATTATGACAGCTGTGTCTGAGGGGCAGGGTTTTATCTGTATATAAGGATTGTTTGCATCGACTCCTCTCCTTACCCTGTTAGATATACTAATGGGAGCGAACCTAATACACAACCCCAGCAAATACCGCATCGGACTATTTGCCAGCCTAACAGCGGATCAATTATATGCAGACGGAGCACTTCTTCCGTTAACTAATCTGCACAAAATACCTGGCCTCGAATCTATTATTTCCTCATTAAGACTAACAATCATTACCTACACAACATCCGATTCGATAGGACTTACCCGCACTCCAGGGGATTTGAACCTCTGCGCAGGACAGATTGGCCTACTAAGATCTTTCTCCCATTACCAAAGATTTTGGATAGAAAGTACACCATGAAAATGCTTATACATAGTTGGGAATAATAGATTAGGCTATTAAGTTACACCTCAAGATTTCATGATCTAAACACTCACATGGTCCGACTATGCATCAGTACAGGGAATCTACAAAATCTCCGCGGGTTATGATCCTAGAAACAACAAAGGGCGAAAGACAAAATCCACAATTGCTGGCGTTGTGGGATGTAACGGAACTACATCACTTTGGTGGCATGTCATACCTGATCCCACTGAACCACGACTCGCTGTTTCCCAGAGATGTGACTAAACGAAATATCAGTTATCCGAATGTCCTGTTAATCACACTCAGACGTTACCATGGGTGAGTGCTTGTGTAATAGTAACATATATTGTGCAGCGAAATTTTTACCAACGGTATGGAGATTCTCTCAAATCGACTCCTCAGTGTTAATGAAAAAAACTGACCAAATCATTCAAAGTAGGCGAATAGCTGCCTCTGTGAACCACACACAGCATTGTTAATAACATGGCGAGCTGGGTATTTCAAAAGTCGAAAGTACCTAATTTGCCACTGGCTATTTACTAAAGAGATCCTCTAGCTCACCTCTGGACCACTCCGCCTCTTATTCCCTCCAATTTATTATCATCTATTCCCTAAAGGTATTACTCTCTCATTTACTATGTCATCTCCTCTTGTGCTTAACTTTCCTAGAATCGACAATAACCTATTTAAACATATGTCTGGAATGTGAATCATTTCCACCGTTGTCATCGAGTGAATTCTTCTTTTCTGTAACTATCTGATTATCATCTTCTATCTTGTAAACAATAAAAGAATTTTTGAAGAAATGAAATAGATTTTTGCACTCATTTTGTTATGCGTAGATAAAATGTTGTTCGAACGGTCCAGCCTATTTGACTGCGTTCAATTTACAGCAACATTAATTTTATGCCTCGATGACTAATTTAATAAAGAAGAAACTTTTATATGGAGTTCTGTCTGGTGCTGGATCCTTTACTTCTATCAACATAGAGTTTACAGGAGAAAAAAAGAGGCATTCAAAGAAAAGAACACGGTCCCTACAGTCAAACATGGCTGGTGGTTCCCTGATGTTTTGGGGTTGCTTTGCTGCCTCTGGCACTGGACTGCTTGACCGTGTGCATGGCATTATAAGTCTGAAGACTACCAACAAATTTTGCAGCATAATGTAGGGCTCAGTGTGAGAAAGCTGGGTCTCCCTCAGAGGTCATGGGTCTTCGAGCAGGACAATGACCCAAAACACATTCAAAATAGCACTAGAAAATGGTTTGAGAGAAAGCACTGGAGACTTCTAAGGTGGCCGGCAATGAGTCCAGACCTGAATCCCATAGAACACCTGTGGAGAGATCTAAAAATGTCAGTTTGGAGAAGGCACCCTTCAAATATCAGGGACCTGGAGCAGTTTGACAAAGAAGAATGGTATAAAATTCCAGCAGAGCATTGTAAGAAACTCATTGATGGTTACCGGAAGCGGTTGATCGCAGTTATTTTGGCTAAAGGTTGTGCAACCAAGTATTAGGCTGAGGGTGTCCAATACTTTTGTCTGGACCATTTTTGGAGTTTTGTGTGAAATGATCAATGTTTTGCTTTTTGCTTCATTCTCTTTTGTGTTTTTTCATTGAAGACAAATTAAATGAAGATAATAATACCAAAGAATTTGTGATTGCAATCATTTTCAGGAAGAAACTGAGTATTATCTGACAGAATTGCAGGGGTGTCAATACTTTTGGCCACAACTGTATTACTTGGTGCCTCTCACAACAACGCTTTTTAGCGATTCTCTGGTCACTGACAAAAGATAAATAAGTATTACATTCTATCTCAGCCTATGCTGCCTTCGCAACACTCTTGATGACCCCAGACATTTGTGGCGCCCCTGCGTCCAGGAGGCCACAAAGGGAACTGCAGCTAGGCAGGTAGGACGACTGTTGCACAACAACACCCTCACAGCCCACACAACCCACGTACAGTAGATGGCAGCATCCAGCCCTGAGATTGGAGACTCTAGGCAAGCGAGGGGTGGTGGATTTAGAGGAGTGGGTTGGGCACACACGTAGTCAGGTGACTTGACAGTAGAAGTAGTGAAGGGGGAGGAGGAAGGAGTCAGTAGGCCAGAGGGTGCCGAGCAGCAAAGACCAAGACCAGCAGCAGGCTGAGGAGCACGGCACAGGCCAAGAGACAGCAGCAGGCCGAGTAAAGCTGAGCAGGAAGAGAGACTCACACGTCCTGGAAGAGTGAGGTGTAAGGAGGCAGAATCTGTACTGAGCCAGGGTGAGCCGGAGGAGAGAGAAAGCCTATCCGAAGCCAGATCCCCAGGAGTGTGAGAGGACGGAGAGGGAGGTGAACCCGGGCCCTAGACTTACAGCTGAAGCAACCGACTGCAGGCAGAGTAGCCCTCCTATGATACTGAAAGACGCAGAGGGAGAGAGCCTGGTAGAGCCTCAGATTGAGGACTGCTGGAGGCTGGGCTGAGTAGAGTGTCGGCTCTAGAGGGGACCGTTGTTTTACCCGGAATCCCCAAGCAATACGACGGGGACCACAGCTAACGTTAGGGTCCCTACCCCAAAGGACAGGCAGCTCAGTGACGACCAGGAGGACCCACAGGGCCCGAGTCACCGCCATACTGTCCGGAGACACCCACCAAGTGTACACAGAACGTTAACAGCCCGGAAAGGACGTAGAGATAGTGTGAGGGGTCACAGAGTGAAACCTGGCTGCAGGGAGTAAAGGGAACCCCGGAGAGGGAGAGTGAGCCCGTGTACTAAGAACTGAGACTTGTAAGAACTGTAACTGAACTGTGAGCTGTATTGAAGAGCTTTGAGAGTAAACACGGAAAACCTTAATCTGCTTCCCTTGTGTCTCTGCGTGAATGCTATTCCCTCTGTACAGGATTACCGCAAACCCTCCACCTGCAGAGCCACAGCCTGTCAGCTCCAGCGCAGAGAAAGGATTCCTGCAGCGTCTGCATAGTAAGTGTACTACACGCACTCCAAAATAGACTTTAACTGTTACTGCTGCGGGGAACACAGTTCTACCCACTGGAACTATCCCACCTACGCTGCTATTCCATCATCCCCGGAGGTTCTGCAGCAGCAGCGGCCCATCATTGGCCACATATAGTGGGTGGCGTCACAACTGACAATCCCCTGTAAATATTCCCCTTTTATTGTCGAGCCAGGGACACGGTCCGGACCAGGACCACCCGTGACTTCCCTAGTAGCAGAACCGGTCCGGTACCGAGTACCCCCGTCCCAGTGGGCCCGACACATTTCCAACACATCCTCTTCCTATTACATATATAATGTTGTCCATCACCGTAAATTATGTTGTTTCAAAGCCTCTGACTGTACCTGACTTCCAAGCGATTATCTGCTGATATATGTTAATGTTGTAAAATTGTATATATATCTGTATTTCTTATACCTTGTACTTTTGTATCTTGTTTACAGCGACTCTTTGATAAACGCCACCAGACAGGGCCGCACTGTCCATTGGACAATGTGAGCCCTTTGGCTCAGGCTGCAAGGTGGCAGGAGGAGCGGCAGTGCTGAAGGGGTCGGCACCTGCTGTTCCAATGAGCTCACCAGGGCAGCACGTACAACAGGTGCGGTACACCCGCGGCTGCCGCTGACAGTGTGACCCCCCCCCCCTGCGGCCACCGCTGACAGCACCCCCGCTCCTCACCCGCGGCCGCCATAGACAGCAACCCCCCCCCCTCCCGCCCGCACCTCAGGCGGCAGGGTGGCTTAATGCACCCCTGCCACCAGGTTGGGGCCGAAACGTCATTCATCTGTCGCAATTTTGTCTTGCGTGTTCACAAATAAAATAACTTTCACTTGCAATCAAAACCGGAGTGTAGTGTTTACCTTATAATTGGATCCGGGCCTTACAGACCCTTCTACTGACACCTCCGAACTTGAACTGGTGTGCACGCCACTCACCACAAAGTATACTAGTCTCTCAGGGTGGTCGCTGCAGTCAGGTCAGTCTCTCAGGGCAGTCAATGTCTACAGTCAGGTCAGTCTCTCAGGGCGGTCACCGCAGTCAGGTAAGTCTCTCAGGGCGGTAACTACAGTCAGGTCAGTCTCTTAGGGCAGTCGCTGCAGTCAGGTCAGTCTCTCAGGGCGGTCACTGCAGTCAGGTCAGTCTCTCAGGGTGATCACTACAGTCAGGTCAGTCTCTCATGGCAGTCGCTGCAGTCAGGTCAGTCTCTCAGGGCAGTCACTGCAGTGTCAGGTCTGTCTCTCAGGGCAGAAAGTAAATATAAACAGCGCCTCACCAGCTGGTAACTTCAAAATTCGTGTTTAATCCGTCATCACAGCACGACGTTTCGGTCGCAATGACCTTTTTCAAGTGCATACATCCTATTACACCAATTTGCTTTTTATATCATTGAACTCCACCCCCAACATTAATCACCCAATCAATACACAATATATATAGTAAACAAAGTTAAAATACCACATTCACTAGACATAGATCAACTAGCCACCTTTTACCTACAAGCGAACTTGAAATCCAGCCCTAGAACTTGTATAAAGCATAGATCGCCATAGTCCGTGCTCCACAATGTCCAAAAACATGTACAAATGCAGTGGCGAGAATTGACCAATCATAGGCATGCATCATATAGTTGGTATAGCAACCGTGTCTTCCTGTGTACCTCTGCCATTCGGCAATCTTCCACAGTGAATGCGTCCGAGCCTTCGCGCGCATGCGCCGGCGTCCTTCTCTGATTCGCCGCTGTGCCAGTCAATCCAGCCCCGGCATCATTCCATGATTCGCCGACGTGCCCGTCAGTCAAGTGCCGACGCTGTGGCCGTGCGCTGACGTACATCCTGTCTCCGACATCCATAGAGACAGTCCTAAAACTCTCTGGGCATGCGCGCTAGCGCTCCGTGCTCATTATACATATATGCAATGCCGAAGTGTCGCCTACCAATAACATCACGGTAGATCACTATTTTGTAGAGGAATTAACAAATGCATACATTAAATCTGTATGGATACACAACTTAGCATATACAACAAACTATTTACCAATTATACAAATTAATAAGGGGACCACACACTACTCCTCACGGGGTATTATATAATAATGTGGAACCAATAGTGCCATACCCTATCTTACTTAAACAGCAATTGCCAAATGTGGGGACCAGTAATAGGTCCATACAAAGCAATTGGTTCCACATCTAACATATATACCCATCACATATTGTGAAACCATGGTACCCTACAGAGTCTTACCTCCCGGTTGACAGTGCGTGCAAATCCCCTATTCCATTCCTCATAACTGCGAACATAACGCGAATGTTATAAACGGACACTGTGGTTCCACAGAAGAGCAAGTCTTCCCATCTAGATTGAATGTGAAAACGTGTTAAAACATGATAAAAACAACAAATATAAAGAAGCATGCAAGACCATCAATCTGAACCAAGTCAGCAGCCCCTCTGATCGTGATCAATATTCATACCCTTAGGGGCCAAGGTGTCCAATTCAAATATCCATTTTAACTCTTTCTTTTTTAATAGGGCCACGCGGTCCCCTCCCCTCCTAAGTGGGGGAACATCGTCTATAACTCTAAACCTGAGTTGGTTGACCGCGTGGCCCATCTCGTGGAAGTGTCTCGGTACTGGCAATTCGGTCAAACCCGTCCGGATTGTACTCTTGTGTTTACCTATTCGTGCTTTTATTTCCATTGTGGTCTCCCCCACATAGAGGAGGCCACATGGGCAACACATAGTGTATATCACGAAATTGCTATTGCACGTATATCTCTTCTTGATATTGTACTTTTTTCCGGACCGGGGATGGCTGAAACACCTTCCCTTCAACAAATTGCCACAGCACGTACAACCCAGACAAGGGAAGTTACCCAGGCTGTGTGGTGCAAGAGTAGTTTGTATACTTTTTTTGGAACTACCAATGTCCGCGTGGACAAGGTCGTCTTTCAAACTGTGTCCCTTTCTTTTTTCTTTTTTCTGCTAACTCCACAATATGTGGTTACAAATGGAATTCTTTTTACAGGTATTACCTTCGGTTTGGGATTCAACAATTCTCTCTGACTAATGTTCAATGCATCAGTTTTGAACTTTAAGAGGCTACGTTTAGGGTATCCTCTTTTTAAAAACCTATTGACCATCTCTTGCAACCTTATATCGATCCTTGAATCATCAGAAACTATCCTGCGTACCCTCAGCATTTGACTCCACGGTAGGGACTCAACCATCCTTCTTGGGTGCTCACTCAAAAAATGTAATGTGCTATTTCTGTCAGTACTCTTGACAAAAAGATCTGTTTTAAGAGAACCATTTTCTTTGTACACCATCGTGTCCAGAAATTGCATATTTTCGAGCGAGCAAGTCATGGTAAAACCCAAGCCAGGGTGGATGTTATTCAGTGAGTCGAAGAACACCTCCAGTTCCTCCCTACTCCCGTCCCACACAAAAAAGATATCGTCGATATAACGTCGCCACCCTCTGACATGACGCCACGATGGTGAACTGTACACGTGTTCGCCCTCGAGGACAGCCATGTAGATGTTAGCATACGTTGGGGCCACATTGGACCCCATGGCTGTCCCCCGGCGCTGCAGGTAATAATCATCACCGAAGAGGAAGAAATTCCTCTCCAGGATGAAAGCCAACAGCGCCAGGGCGAACCGTGCACAGTGTGGCGCCATGTCAGAGGCGGCGAGCGTCACATCGACAGCTGAGAGACCTCTCTCGTGCTCAATTGATGTGTACAATGACACAACATCAAACGACACAAGCCATGTTGTGTCACTGACTTGAAGTCCCGACAGGGAACGGATAAAGTCACTAGTGTCTTTTGTATACGAAGGGGCCGCAACAGCGAACCTTCGCAACAAATGGTCAAGAAAAATCGAGACTTTATTACACAAGGATCCTCTCCCTGAGACGATTGGACGTCCGGGAGGATTTTTCAGGTCCTTATGTATTTTTGGAAGGGTATACAGAGTTGGTACTACAGGGAAATCAACTATCAAATATTTGGATAATCCAAGGTCAATGACACCATCATTAAAGGCCTCCATGATCATGGATTTCAATTCAGACTGGAACCTAGTTGTAGGATTGGAAGACAACCTCTCATAGACTGATGTATCATTCAATTGTCTCATGATCTCACCTCGGTATTGGATAGTGTCCATCACCACAATAGCCCCGCCCTTATCCGCAGGCTTTATGGTGATGGACACATCCTCTTTCAGTTTTTTTATCTCCTCCCTCTCAGAGCGTGTAATATTAGACCTCCCTCTACAGATGTCATTCTTCCTTAATTTTGCAATATCCTTTTGGACCAGTTTACCAAAGGTCTCTATAACAGGATCATGCCCAGGGGCCACAAATTTACTTTTTTTCCATAATTCAACGTCTCTGAGTGTGAGGGTATCATCAACCAACACCGGTCCTCTATCCTCTCTATCAGAGAAATATTTAGCCAAACCTATTCTGCGGAAAAAGAGGTACAAGTCGTTATCAACACCAAACCAGTCAACAAAGCCTGTAGGGCAAAAGGTTAATCCCTTGGAAAGAATCTTATTTTGTTCATCACTAAGACTAATAGATGATATATTTACCACTAGACGTTCACCATCAGCTACCGCTTCCTCGACTTGGATCTTGTTACAGGCTTCTGTCCACCTTCCCCTATGTTTCCTGCCACCCCTGTGGCCGTGCCGGGTCCGGTTTCTGGGCCTTTGGGTTTGGCTAAAAAACCAGCCCCAGTTGTATTTGAACCGTCATCCGTAGAGTCGGATTCGCCCGTGAACCCAAATGATGGTTGAGGTTGGTGAGGTTTTTGTGGCTTCCTAGATCCTCTATTCGGTCTTTTAGGTCCCGGCTTAGGCTTAGGACCCTGAGATGTAATGGCCCTATATTGCCAACTATATATACGGCCCTCATTATAGTCCTCTATATCACGGAACCATTTTGACCTCTTAGTGTCCTCCAAATTGGATCTATACTTCGTTAGAATATCATCCATTTTTGTGTCAATGTCACATAGATCCTCCTCTGTAGTTACCTCCTCCAAAGCTGTTCTCGTTTCTGTCAGTTTCTTCTTTAATGTCTCAATTTCTTTTTTTAGAAACTCAATATTGAGCAACATGATGTCAAATGCATATTTGTTACTGATGGCTTCAAACTTGGCGCAAAAGCTGGTGTTGTTAGGCAATAAAGTTGGTTGCAGATTCGAACGCAATCCCCTTGGGATACGCCTCACTTTGTAGTACTCGACAAGTGTCACCACATGCAATTCAATGGAGATGAGTTTCTTATGTTCATTCTCCCATTTATGTTTTAGCATGTCCGTGGTAGGTTGATTCAGAAAGGAGCTGTCCACCTCGGTATCAGAGATAATCTTTGCAGCCTCCTCATCCGTGTAAGAAAAAGGACAGACGGAGCCTGACCCACCAGCTCCTGGGTCAGAACCTTCCTTATTGTTAAATTCACCGGTGCACGTGTAGAAAGACTCAATTACAATAACACAGGCAAGGTATCCACAGCACCATGTGAAAGGTGGAACTCATTGAATTCCTCTTCGGTGATGATTATTACCTGCAGCGCCGGGGGACAGCCATGGGGTCCAATGTGGCCCCAACGTATGCTAACATCTACATGGCTGTCCTCGAGGGCGAACACGTGTACAGTTCACCATCGTGGCGTCATGTCAGAGGGTGGCGACGTTATATCGACGATATCTTTTTTGTGTGGGATGGGACTAGGGAGGAACTGGAGGTGTTCTTCGACTCACTGAATAACATCCACCCTGGCTTGGGTTTTACCATGACTTGCTCGCTCGTAAATATGCAATTTCTGGACACGATGGTGTACAAAGAAAATGGTTCTCTTAAAACAGATCTTTTTGTCAAGAGTACTGACAGAAATAGCACATTACATTTTTTGAGTGAGCACCCAAGAAGGATGGTTGAGTCCCTACCGTGGAGTCAAATGCTGAGGGTACGCAGGATAGTTTCTGATGATTCAAGGATCGATATAAGGTTGCAAGAGATGGTCAATAGGTTTTTAAAAAGAGGATACCCTAAACGTAGCCTCTTAAAGTTCAAAACTGATGCATTGAACATTAGTCAGAGAGAATTGTTGAATCCCAAACCGAAGGTAATACCTGCAAAAAGAATTCCATTTGTAACCACATATTGTGGAGTTAGCAGAAAAATTATGGATGTGGTAAGAAAACACTGGCCTCTTCTGGCTAAGGGGCACAGTGAGGTCGAAGAATTCAAAACGTTTCCCTTGATTTCATACAGAAAGGGACACAGTTTGAAAGACGACCTTGTCCACGCGGACATTGGTAGTTCCAAAAAAAGTATACAAACTACTCTTGCACCACACAGCCTGGGTAACTTCCCTTGTCTGGGTTGTACGTGCTGTGGCAATTTGTTGAAGGGAAGGTGTTTCAGCCATCCCCGGTCCGGAAAAAAGTACAATATCAAGAAGAGATATACGTGCAATAGCAATTTCGTGATATACACTATTTGTTGCCCGTGTGGCCTCCTCTATGTGGGGGAGACCACAATGGAAATAAAAGCACGAATAGGTAAACACAAGAGTACAATCCGGACGGGTTTGACCGAATTGCTAGTACCGAGACACTTCCACGAGATGGGCCACGCAGTCAACCAACTCTGGTTTAGAGTTATAGACGATGTTCCCCCACTTAGGAGGGGAGGGGACCGCGTGGCCCTATTAAAAAAGAAAGAGTTAAAATGGATATTTGAATTGGACACCTTGGCCCCTAAGGGTATGAATATTGATTACGATCAGAGGGGCTGCTTACTTGGTTCAGATTGATGGTCTTGCATGCTTCTTTATATTTGTTGTTTTTATCATGTTTTAACACCTTTTCACATTCAATCTAGATGGGAAGACTTGCTCTTCTGTGGAACCACAGTGTCCGTTTATAACATTCGCATTATGTTCGCAGTTATGAGGAATGGAATAGGGGATTTGCACGCACTGTCAACCGGGGGGTAAGACTCTGTAGGGTACCATGGTTTCACAATATGTGATGGGTATATATTTTAGATGTGGAACCAATTGCTTTGTATGGACCTATTACTGGTCCCCACATTTGGCAATTGCTGTTTAAGTAAGATAGGGTATGGCACTATTGGTTCCACATTATTATATAATACCCTGTGAGGAGTAGTGTGTGGTCCCCTTATAAATTTGTATAATTGGTTATTAGTTTGTTGTATATGCTAAGTTGTGTATCCATACAGATTTAATGTATGCATTTGTTAATTCCTCTACAAAATAGTGATCTACCGTGATGTTATTGGTTGGCGACACTTCGGCATTGCATATATGTATAATGAGCACGGAGCGCTAGCGCTCATGCCCAGAGAGTTTTAGGACTGTCTCTATGGATGTCGGAGACAGGATGTACGTCAGTGCACGGCCACAGCGTCGGCACTTGACTGACGGGCACGTCGGCGAATCATGGAATGATGCCGGGGCTGGATTGACTGGCACAGCGGCGAATCAGAGAAGGACGCCGGCGCATGCGCGCGAAGGCTCGGACGCATTCACTGTGGAAGATTGCCGATTGGCAGAGGTACACAGGAAGAGACGGTTGCTATACCAACTATATGATGCATGCCTATGATTGGTCAATTCTCGCCACTGCATTTGTACATGTTTTTTGGACATTGTGGAGCACGGACTATGGCGATCTATGCTTTATACAAGTTCTAGGGCTGGACTTCAAGTTCGCTTGTAGGTAAAAGGTGGCTAGTTGATCTATGTCTAGTGAATGTGGTATTTTAACTTTGTTTACTATATATTGTGTATTGATTGGGTGATTAATGTTGGGGGTGGAGTTCAATGATATAAAAAGCAAATTGGTGTAATAGGATGTATGCACTTGAAAAAGGTCATTGCGACCGAAACGTCGTGCTGTGATGACGGATTAAACACGAATTTTGAAGTTACCAGCTGGTGAGGCGCTGTTTATATTTACTTTCTGTTACTGCTTGAGTCGGGTGGAACTCCCTGACTAAAAGACTTGCGCCTCCAACCTTAGAAATTCAATGAGTTCCACCTTTCACATGGTGCTGTGGATACCTTGCCTGTGTCTCTCAGGGAAGTCACTGCAGTCAGGGCAGTATCTCAGGTCAGTCTCTCAGGGCGGGCCCTGTACCTACAGGCAGGGCGGTGTATGGGGCTCCGTGAGCCTGGAATGGTCACCCTTTTTTATCTCTGCTCCCCAGGGACAAGATTCAGGAGGTTCTGTATGACGCGCACCCAGGGCTGGGGGTACTCGGCTCTCGGGCTTTTTCAGTCAGGGAAGTCACGGGTGGCCATCCCGAAGCCGTGGCCCTGGGGGCCAGCTGAATAAAGGGGGATATTTACAAGGGATTATTTACAAATTGTCTTCGTGACGCCACCTGCTGGTTCTGGTGATGTTCACCAGCGCCTCCACAGTCCTCCGGTGGTCGGTGGTATTGCGGCCTAGATGGTTTAGTCCCCACAGGCAGGACTGGACCACCGGGGCAGTGATGCTGAAAAGCAAACAGTTTATATAGGAAAGGATGCAGCAGAGTCAAAACTTCACTTCACCAGGTAACTTTTACTTGAACTCTTTCTGTCAGCTTTACAGCTCAGCAATAGTCTGATGGTATATAGGCAAATGCTCCAGGCTGAAAATAGGATTTCTGGCTGAAGATGAAACCCTCCTTTATGTTCCTTTCCTTTCCTTCTTTCTTGTTCCCAGTGTTATGAAGCCTGATCTCCTGTAGATAATCTGGCCTCCTGCTGCTTCTAATTCTCTTTGCCTCCCTTGTACCGAGTCAACCCTCTGTCTGAACGTTGCAGGCTCTTCCTGCGGTTCTGGCTTCCCTCTCATGGGATCTTTGGGAGTCAGGGCCGTATTTGCAATATCCCTGTTTTACGGATTTTCTGTGAATCTTAGAGAACTCACAGGTGCGGGCTCCGATACCCGGTTTCCTTCCTTTCGGGGAAAACTCTACTGTTACTCAATCCCCTTCTTAAAGTGAATTCTGCTTCTGAGTTCTTTCCCTCTCTTTCTTTCTCTTTCCTTGGGATCTTTCTCTTTTGGGCCTCTCAGCCGAGATGGCCTTCTGGTTACTTCAGGCCAGCTGCCTGGCTCCTTCCACACTCCCTTCTCCGACTCTCCTCACTCGATTCAGACTACTCACTAGTTCCCCCTAGAGGCCTCTATCTATATCCTCCAAGGGTCCCTCCCACCTACTATCCTAGTGTGTGGATGTCAGCTCTAGGGTTCGATCTTGTGACCATTGTCCAAATTACAGTGGAGTACTACACCACTTTTCTGGGTGCAGTACCCCTTTTGTGGCACCTACGTAGTGGGGCGCCACACTCCCCCTTGATTGAACATGCTCGTCCCTGAGCATCACATTCGCCCTTCGGGAAGTGAAAAATATTTTTATATTTATGCAATTTATGGACCATTCAAACAGAAATCAACTTCCTGGATACCACCATAAAAATTCTAAATTGTTCATAACAGACATTAGGTGCATCGAAAACTAATTGACAGTTCCACATGCCCAAGATGGGACAGTTTCCATCCAAAACTCCCAAAAAAAAATAACCGTATCTGTTCTAACCCATCGGGCAGGGATGAACACAACTCATCTAAAAGATATTTATAAACCAATGTTATCACCTAATTTCCATTGATTATCAGATAACTAGAGCCACAAGGATCCCTAGAACTCAAGAATTTCAATACAGAGGAAAACCCATCATGGGACCTACAACGCACAGCTAGGGGCTCTGAGAAATACTGCCATGAAAGTTCACCATATCCTACACAACAATGAGCAAAACTAAAACAAATATTAAGACCCTCCTTTCAAACGGCATTTTGCTCAAAACTCGCAGCGTGTCATTTAGGAATCTGGCACTGTTCACACTTAAGATTCTGACACTCCACACTGAGATTTCACTCATGCTTACGAGTTCCACAGGCTGGCTTTGGCGTCGACCAGCTGTGTTCAGTGATCAGGCTAGCAGGAGTTAATCTCTGTATAACTCCTGTTTACCTCTGGGAGACCAAATCACAGTTGCTCCCTGCCTTTCTAAGATGGCAGGATCTGATCCGATGCAGACTATAGCGTCCGCTTTGCTCCAGCAGTATCAGTCCTATCTTGGTGTTCCAAGTAACCTGGTATCAGTAGCTCCTCATTAGGCATTTGGTTTTATCAACTCCAGCCTACAGTTCCCAACTCTGGGGGGGAGGGGAGTGGGAATCAGCTCAGGTTGTACAGGATCAGGTCAGAGTGGAGGACTCAGGCCTCTCCATCAGAAGTACAACTGAGATAGGGAAAACGTTCAAGGCTCCCTAGCTTTAGGGGCAGATCAGGCACTCCCATTTCCTCCTCTTCCCCCCCCCCCACAGTCCTCATGTCGCCTCCCTTGCTATGCAACAAATAACCTACCGATTTGATAAAACATGATCCGGAGTTCAATGCCCTCAGATACACCAAGAGGAACCTATCCTTGCAATTGGAGTAGCTGCAAAACCTACGCTCACAAAAAGACCAAATACAAGATCCAGATCTGCAACAGCAAGACTAAGATTCCTGGGACATTCACATGCTCCCCCTCCAATGTTGTGCATTTAATTCTGTACACTATGTCATATGTGAGGAGTCCATGTTGGAGAAACAGGACAAGCTTAGAGCAAGAAAGAGGTCTCAGTTACACAATTAGACAAAAAAATACATTTACCTATAGCCAAACATTTCTGTAGTCCGGGACATATTTGAAAGGTCATTTCAAATCTCAAAAACATCAAAGGGTCTGGGAACACAAACTTATTACCACCTTTTGACTGTTCGAGGAGGTTTAAATTTATTAGGAGGATTTATGACAATACAAGATCTGAGGCGTTGTTTCCAGAGATTAAGGATACCAGGTCACAGAACCCGCATAAATTGGAACCATAAAAAAATTTCATACCACTAAGGCCCCTTTCACATCAGCGTTTTTTCTTCAAATTGTGGCAGATCCGGCAGATTTACTGCATCCGCTGCTTAACAGTTGTATTTGCAGCACACCTGGCCCAGTGCATTGTGGGCCTCAAAGGATCGGCCCAGCTGCGGCGCATGCACATATGAAGCTAGGCTGATCATGTGATCAGCCCTGTGCATTGTGGGCCAGATCACGTTATTAGGCCTAGAATGTACCGGGTCGGATATGACATCCCAACATTTTAAATCACAAGGGAGGTAGGAATTTCAAAACTAAAGCAGAAGACTACAAGAAGCGAGGACGCCCAGAGGGCCATGCAGAATTCTGACAAGGAGGGGAGAATGAAGCCCGGAGATCGCCTTTCCAGTCTCCTAGAGGGAGACCATACGGAAGTTAAGTCATTTTTCTGAACCATTATAGGGCCCCTTTAGGTCAGTGAGGAATGCTTAGGGATGAGCTCACAAGGTGCAGGGACAGGTAGTGATAGGAGAGGGGAAGAAAACGAGGAGGCAGGTTCCCTTTAATATTTGCTTTGTGAATGTGCTCATAGTTAACCTGCTTATGCTCTGGCCAGGACCCTTTTTTTTTGTTTTTTGGGTTCTGAGACATCATTCAATATGTACATATTGGGAATTTTTTTGTTGCGCTAAAGCAACAGATTCCTGGCCAAGGGAGAAAGTTACTAGTCACTGCATTACCAGTATCGTCTGGGGATCTCAACTATTTGTATAATTGTAAAAGAAACTGCCATGTAATGCGTCCAACTTGGCATTTGTGCTGACCGTACCAAAAATGGAGCAATGGCCATAGCCGAAGATTTTCTATAAACCACTAACTTCCCTAATTGGATAGTTGCGTTAGACAGGAAACACATCCGTATCCAAAAGCCCGGATATAGTGGCATGTTACATTTCAATTACAAGAAACCTTTTTCTATTGTGCTTATAGCAATAACAGACTGTCACTACAGATTTATTGCCGTAGATATTTGTTCCTATGGGCATGTTCATGATGTGCAGGAATTTCACAACAGTAACACCTGGCGCAAACTAGTGCGGAACCAATTGAATGGGCCACCTCCTCAGCCATTACCTGGCACAGATGACCTTCCTGTACCTTTTATGTTGGTCGCAGATGCTGCCTTCCAGCTGAGCCACAGTGCGCTGAGGCTGTATTCCACTCATACTCTAAACAGCGAGCGCCATTTCTTTAATGCTCAGTTAGGTCTTGCCTGGCGCTATGTTGAGTGTACATTTGGGCTAATGGCTGCAAAACGGCGGGTACTCATGACGTGCATGCAACTGTAGTCAGAAAACGTGGAACTGTAGTAATGGCATGAGTTTATCTACATAAATTTGTGCCCAGCATGAAAGCCACCCCGTCAATGCCGATGCCTACGTGTTAGACCTGCATAGTGTCCAGCATCCAGCTGTCCGTGCCACTAATGATGTAATGGAAATTCACAATCATTTTGCTAGTTATTTCCATAAGAATGCAGCCTAAATGCAGTAGGCTGATCCCAATTTCTAATTTGTCTTTTAGACACTAATGCATCATTCTTGTGTACGGCACCTACATCATGTTATGTACCTGTGTGGCAATCATGGTGTACGTTAATGCCAGGACATACAGAGGTGATGTAATTTTTTTTTCTTCACTTTGTATATTTGTGGGTGGCTGTTAGTGCCATTATTAAATTAGAGCATGTATGGGTTACACATGTTGCACCCAATACCACATATTTTGAGTATTTAGGCCAGTTCCACTCGTGTCAATACTGTGTAACGTACTGTGCTTCACCCTCTTAATGTCAGTTACTCCCACAACATTACCTTATAATTACTGTACTGTGCATAGGTTTTTGTGTGTTAGCCCCAAAAGGCCGGTGAAGCCAAGGTTGAATGGCCAACACATCCCTTGCAGTAAGCAATATCACTCAAGGAATTTATATGTCTGGTTGTCTTTGTAACATGGGCCCAACTTTCCACTCCAATTGTGTGTTTCTCAAATCAGATAGATGTAAATGTGACTTAGTTTATTATTATAAAAGGACACATTTGTAAAAATTCAACAGGTTTATTATTAACAACTGCTTTTTATTTAGGAACAATACCCCTTGAATCAGGGTGGCTTTCCACCCTATAAGAATGTGACCTGCACATTTCGAGCATGTGTCAAACAGAACAAAAAGGACGATGTAACGTCGCCAAAATCAACATCATATGTTGTTTCTAAAACAAAAAAGCCAACAAACATGGTTAGGCCTCCAGGGAATAGGAGCCAAGTAGGTTACAAAAAACATGAAGTCACGGTACTGTGCCTCAGTTAACAAAATATGTTTACACTAATTTAGCAGAACACAAAAAGGTGGGTTAACGGGCCACATCAAAGACCACTATATACCACCAATGCAAAAGCAAAAATCCAGGTAACCACAAACATTACCAAAAAGAACTGTCTGACAATGACACATTGTCACCTGAATCCTGGTTTGATGGATAGTTTGACAGTTCCAGCAGCCTTAGGGCCCACAAATTCCTCCATAAGAGCAAGACAGACCACGGAACTCATGGTGTCGCTCTCATACTTCCAAATGATGCAAGAGATCCCACAAGGTAAATTATAGTGGCCAATCATTGCCGGAGTACAACGCCAGCTTGCATTGCAATGCCATCACTTTCAGCTGGGTCTCTTCTCTCCCCTCAGATTGACCTCCAGTTGTTGTACTGGGTCAATGAAAATTGACTTAGTTTGGTCATTCTTGAGATGGTGTTTTGGGAAGTGCGTCGTTGCCTTATGCGATCGCCCAGACTCCAGACTGCCAGTGATTGAGGTAGATGGAGCTTGGCTCAGTGTCACAACATGTATGTCATCCCATACAGCCGCACTTGGTGGGCCAAAAAGTGATACGGATGGTGCAAGGGCTCTTGTCGTAGTCACCACCTTGGTCCTCTGCTTCTGACTGCGTAGTGCAGCTTGTAGTCCTGTATATTATCATTATTATTATTTATTTATATAGCGCCATTAGGTTCCATGGCGCTTTACATGAGGATAGGGGAGACCAGCACAATTACAATAACTCTAGACAATCAGGACATACAGGTACAGGAGGGGAGGGGACCCTGTCCACAGGGGCTCACAGTCTACGAGGGGCAGGTGGGGATACAGTAGGCTGGGGGAGTGTCAGTTATGGGGCGGTTGCCTGGGTCTCATGGCAGGTTGTAGGCTTGACGGAATAGGTGAGTCTTCAGGTGACACTTGAAGCTTCTCAGGGTAGGAGAGTGTCTGACGTGTTAGGGCAGGGAGTTCCAGAGTATGGCAGATGCCCGGGACGAAGTATAAAAATTAGATAGGTTTGATATTACAATTTGTGTGTATTAGTAGGAGTGTAAATGGTAACTTTTGAAGTATTATAAAAATACCTTATTGGTTGGACAACTTTGGAGAGAATATAAATCTTCGTAGTACATATATTAGGAGGGTATGTCAGAACGGAGCCCTTCATCTACTTCCTGATTTTGTTTATAGTCCCTCACAAAACGGTCTTTCATGGACCGCCACCGTGTCAATGCGGATGCTTGGGAGTGTTAAACCAAATAAAGGTATAAGTAAATACATTACAACATAAGCCCTCATGCATCATTTGGTCCAATGGTATGACCAGTGTTTCGAATGCACATGTGCAGGAAAACAAAAGCCATGTACCAATATCTTTTTTTCACTGGATGAAAGAGACATGAAGGTGGGGTGCATTTTAGTGAAAATCTTCTCCCACACACATTTTAGATACATGTTGTCACGGTGGCGATTGTTTTGTCCCATAAACATGGATTTTTGCGCATCAACTCTATGAAAGGTGTTATTGATGGATCAAGAAACTGTAGAGGCTGTGGTCCTTTTTCTTTTGGAAGTGGCTTTGGGCTGCATAAACAATACACTGTCAAATGCATTAAGCAAAGACCAGTACATCACTCTCATATTGCACAAATCAAAACAACCTTCACAAAAATGAGCACAAATGAGCACGAGACGGAAATATGATGGTTGTTGGGTGGACCCTTGGACATTAGGCAAAGTGGCTCAACGTCTTGTAAGTCAAATTATATTTTTACATGGCGAAACCTAAAAAGTGAGAAACCATACCGGTGGAGAGGTGGCAATTCAGGCCTGGTATGTTAAAAAAGAAAAAAAGAAAATCAATACTCCATACTATAATAAAAACCAGGAAATCATTTCCAAAAAAGCAAGAAACATACTAGGTAACTGATGACAATAGCCATGCCTTTGGCCACGTGAAACAGCCAGTATATCATTTGTAGCATTTAAAAGGCATTAGCCTCACTGTCAATACAAATATTTGCTCAAGCAAGTTACTTACAACAGGAATTGACCTGGGGCATCACTCCCTGAGGAGGGGTCAGTGGCGTAACTTCAGGCCTCGGGGCCCCGATGCGAAAGCTCCAACGGGGCCCCTAATTATTGCAAATCTTTAGTAGTATTAGTCATTTTTCTATGGGCCAAAGGGACTTTTGGGCCCCCCCTAGGCTGCAGGGCCCGGGTGCGATCGCAACCCCTGCACCTATTGTAGTTACGCCCCTGGGAGGGGTCATGATCCACTATCACTCATCCATGCATAAAACATAGCACAATAAACATGTGACGTCAACACGTGTAATAAAACAATTTAACAGTCGCAAATTACTACAAACATAATACACAACTTACAGCCAAACTGAGGGAGATATCCACAGGAGCCGTGAAGCACAAGTGCTGGTTTACTAAATGGTTACAGGCATCATGTGATGTGTGATGAGGAACACGTGTGGTCAATTGACCAATTGAAAAGCACACAGAAATGCAGGGGAGAAACGCACACAAACACGTACGTAAAGGTCAGAATCGTACTTAATCAGTCTGAGATTTCTGCGAAACGCAATGGAAACTCACTGAGTTTCACAGAACGCACCAAAAAATGTTGCAAACCGCGTTTTGCATTGTGGTGCAAAAAACATTACAAAAACACACCACCTTTGTAACAATAATAGCTTGCGTTAGAAACAGTTTTCTATGTAGTCTATGGGTGCGTTAACGCATTGCACTCTAGCAGAACAGTAGATGTGAAATGGCCCCAAGTCTTATTGGATCATGTTGAAAAAAAAAAATCTTATTCCAGACTAGTGGTTCCATTTCCAGCACTTTTTTTGCTTCTGATTCAAAGAAAAAGCATTTTAACTCACAGGTAGAGACAAAAAAAAACCTCCTTAAAAACAGATTTATCACAAAATGATAAATACCCTTAAGCACATAGAAGCAGGGCCTTTTCAGGGCCAGCCTTGTATGTGTTTCCCTAAAAAAAATCCTGTGCATTTTTAGAGTGCAGGCCCCAACTCAACATAGGGTAACTAGAGTGAGTACCTTTCCCTATACGCAGTCAGGGTATCCGGGGAGTGGGTATAGAAGGAATTAAGGATACTACTGGTCCAATGGCATTGTAACACTACAGCACCCATTTTTTCCCCCATCTAATTGGAATGGAACTAAATGCAAAATCCATAAAATTTCTGCAAGTACACTTCCCTGATTAATCTTCATTGAGATTAAAATGCATTGGAACAGACATTTGGGTGTTTTTTGGGGAGAGACAAAACTTGGTGCCAATTTGGGGGACTGCCATTGTAAGGCTGGCAGCTATTACACGCGGCATGACAGGGTAATCAGGTATTCATCTGACCATCGCCATCCCAATACAGCTCCATGGACTGAAACAGTGTTGGCGAATTGGTGAGATGCAGCCAATTATTTTTTTAGTATTTTTATATTTTAACTGCACCATTGAGCACATTGCACTTTACTTGTTCAATTGGATTGTGTGGTGTGTTTAGAGGAAATATTTTTTTTTTTGGCAGTTTGGACCAACGCCATTCTTAGTGTATTAATAATGGTTGTACTTGGCATGTCTTCTGCTGTATATTTTGAGTGGCCTTATAATATTTTTGCCTACCACTATGGAACTTCGGGTCTCAACACATCTGGCTGTCATGGGATTACCCAGGGGCGTAACTACAATAGGTGCAGGGGTTGCGATCGCACCCTGGCCCTGCAGCCTAGGGGGGCCCAAAAAGTCCCTTTGTCCTATAGAAAAAGACTAATACTATTAAAGATTTGCAATAATGGGGGGCCCCGTTAGAGCTTTCACATCGGGGCCCCTGGGCCTGAAGTTACGCCACTGGGATTACCCCTTTGATATCTTTACATGGATGGGAAGAACAAAGGACGGATTGAATAATGAGTGAAGAGCCATCAGTTCCCTTATACTCTACATTTGGTAATGGCAAACACCAGCAGTATCAGGCAGTATCAACATCATCTTATCCAAATTGAGGTGAGAAAGGATCGCTCCATCTCTTGCTTTTCGCACAATGAACACTTATGGAACACCATAGCTGGAGTCAAAAGTTGGAGTTAGAATAAAGGAGCCTCTATAGAAAATAGCTGGTTAGCTGATCATGAATGTTTATAGAGGTCTATAGGAATACTTTTTACCCCACAATGGGTGGATGAGGGGTCTATTAAACTGCAATTGTGGTGCCTTGTGGCATCAGTGTATTAACTGGCTGGTGGAAAAGTTGGTTTTGTTTGGACATTTGATGCTGCAAAGTCTAGTCTTTTTTTGCTATATTGATTTGTAACTGCACAAATTAATCTCATGATACTGATCTTACTGCTGTAGGGTAAAGTTCTAGTGGATGCAGTAAAGGTGTGCAGAATTCAGAGACTTTATTTTGTGTTATATAAGTGTTAGAGGATTAGTGAACACGGATCTGTAGCCAAACATGTTGCTCACATCTCTCAAATTAAGCTAGTCTAAGTAACAGTAGACTCAACCAGTAGGAATTCATATCACATTATCCCACATAGGTCTCCAGAGTTGTGCGAATTTAAAGAAGAGCATTTCATTCTAGGAGTGTAGATCTATCGGCTTTTAAAGTTCCTTCTGACTGGATGATTCCAGTGATGTGGAACAACTTGTTATCTACATGTTTTACACACAAATTCCAGACTTAACGGCTTTATGCTTTTTTCAAATATGAAGTTACTGAATACTTTCAATGGGCAAGAGCACAGCAAGATTGGTCAAGTTCTTAGAACCATCTACTTACAAAGTTTTGTAAACCATATTCTGCTTTCAAGACTACATTTACCAGGAAAGGTCAATATCTCACACCCTGCTCTCCCAAGATCCCACTACAAAGGAAAGACACTTGTCCTTGCCTTGACCATGACATCAAGATGAGAAGAGAAATCAGTCCTTGAAAGATAAAATTGAGTTCTTGTGGTCATCTACCATTGGAACATGAATTTCATACCCCAGATAATAAATTTCTAGCTCAAATCAACTCTGGTTTAACAGATTTGTATTAAAATTTGCACTTCACCTCATTAGGACTTAAAATTAAGATCTGAACACTGACATTCAAAATCTTCAACTCTTGATTACGCAGAACACACTGCATAACCCACACACCACACGTACACAATACACCGAACACAAACTACACACAATATACACACACAATACACAATATACACACACATAACACACACACAACACACACACAACACGCACACACACACACAACACACACACACATAACACACATACACATAACATACATACACATAACATACATACACATACACAACACACACAACACACACACACACACACAACACACACACCACACACACCACACACACATAACACACACAAAACACATACACATAACACACATACACATAACATACATATAAATAACATACATACACATACACACAATATACACACATAACATATAACACACACAACATACATACACATAGCACAACACATAATATACACATAACATACACACACAACACATAACATACACATAAAACACATAATATACACATACACAATATACACACATAATATACACATACATATAATATACACACAACATACATATATATACATACATACACACATACACACAGCTCTGGCAAAAATAGGGACCACTGCTGAATTTAGTTTCTCTGATTTTTCTCTTTATAAGTATATTTGAGTAAAATGTACATTCAATTTCAGAGACATGTTGTCAGTTTATTGAATAGAAGAACAAAGCTAAAAATGTTGTATTTGCAGCAAAATAATCAAAAAGTGCTTTCCGACCTCAAATCATGCAAAGCAAACAAGTTGTTATTCATTTAGAAACAATACTCATAGCGTTCAGAAATCAATATTTGGTGGAATAACCATGGTTTTTAATCACAGCTTTCATGCGTCTTGGCATACTTTTCACCAGTCCGTCACACTGCTTTTGGGTGACCTTATGCCACTCCTGGCACAAAAATGTATGCAGTTTGTTTGCTGGCATGTGACTATATCAAGTCATTAAGCTAGAAAAAAGCCTTTCATCAATGAGAAGCAGAGGAGAGCCAGGCTGAAGTTTGCCAAAGACCATAAGGATTTGATCTCAGAGGACTGGAGAAAGGTAAGCTGATTAATCCAATTTTCAGCTTTGCCCAACACCAGGTCATCTAATGGTTACACGGAGACCTGGAGAGGTACAAGCCACAGTGTCTTGCAGCCACTGTGAAATTTGGTGGACTATTGGTGATCTGGGGATGAATCAAGCCGCATACAAGGTTATCCTTGAAAAACACTTGCTTCCTTCTGCTCAGGCAATATTCCCCAACTTTGAGGGCTGGTTTTTCCAGCAGGACAATGCCCCATGCCACACAGCTAGGTCAATCAATGTGTGGATGAAGGAGCACCACATCAAGACCCTGTCATGGCTAGCCCAATCTCCAGAGCTGAAACGCATTTATAACCTCTGAAATGTAATCAAGAGGAAGATGGTAGTCACAAGACCTCAAACAAAGAAGAACTGCTTACATTTTTGTACCAAGAATGGCATAAGGTCACCCAAAGCAGTGTGAAAGACTGTGAAAGCATGCAAGACACATGAAAGCTGTGATTAAAATCATGGTTATTCCACCAAATATTGATTTCTGTACTTTTCCTGAGTTAAAACATGAGTATTGTTGTTTCTAAATCAATAAACTTCTTTCTTTGCTTTAGAGTTCTGAAAGCACTATTTTAACAATTTCTCATTTGCTGCAAATATATCCAAAAAAAAAACCACGAAACTTTTGCAGTTGGCCAATTTCTGCCAGAGCTGTAAATATATAAAACATAGTTAATTAATATGTTTTTTTTGCACACCTGTTTTTTGTAAAAAAAATAAACATTTTCCTGAAATTGTGGATAATGTATGTGAATAAGGATCCATATTGTTTCTCATACTGAGGAGGATGGTGAAGGACTTCTGGGTGCCATAGGAGGAGATGGTACCATTTTTAAGAACCCACAGTGGAGAATTTAAAGAGAAAGTATGAAGGGGAAAAGAAGAAAATGTTGAACCTTCAGCTACATTTAACACTGGGGGAATATTACAGAGCGAGAATTGTTCCTAGAGGCTTGAGGTCAAGTGTAGGATGAGCGAGTCTACTCGTTACTACTCGTTAACTCGGCAATAATATTGTACTTGCTCTACTCGTTACTCTGTGAGTTTCCTAGCGATTACTCGCACAGTAATGAGTCCAATGTAAATCAAGGAAATGCAATTCCTCTGCTGCTGGACCCTATAAAGAGGTCTTGCAGCAGAGGAAATACCTGCAATTCCCCATTTCATTGTTTAAAAGCCAGCGTAAAAAGCCGCCAGCTTTTAAACAATGCTGACAGCCGCTGACAGCTTCCCTGCCGCCTGACAGCAGATCCTCGGCTCCCCCCACCGCCTTCCCACCCTATCCTAACTTAGAAGTCCTGAATTCATATTAGATGGTTTGGCCGATCGTTTGACTGGCAGACATCTCGTCAGGCTTTCCTATGCATAGGAGCACACATTCAGCCTTAGGCTCCTGTGTTCTCTATGAGAGAAACATCACCAGACATGTGTTATGGCGGCTTATCTCAGGGAGACAGTATGATTAGTAACAAGAATCACAGAGAAGAGGGGAAGGGCCCTATTAATATGCACTGCATACCTCCTCCTCATCTATAGGACCGTTGTGAAATACACTCCTTAAAGTTCTTAAATCATACGTACACAATGGAGTTAGCGTATTACAAAATTTTTCTTATCTTATGTGACAAACAAATAATAATCAATCCCACCAGGGATCACACATAGGTGTACAATAAAAGGCCAATGTATTGGTCTAAAGGAGTTGATCCATATTTATATCCAAAAAATGATACAAAGTAGCATTAAAATGTTAGGTGTATGTGCATATCATATACTAACCCTTAACATAGCTGTCACTCTGACATACATCATCACTTTGGGTAAAGCAGCACAAAGGGAAAAAATACCTCTCACCAAAGTATAAAGGTATGACTACAGTCCTCCATTGAGGAGATTACCTACTATAGCCTGTACTTTTATTCGCCATCACATAAACATTTAGAATGTAAATACCTCCTTAATAAGGCTGCTTACCCATCTGAGTTGGATGTCAGGATCAGCACCTAGACCATGTGCCCAACGCCGTTTCGGTTAATCCTTTCTCAAGGGCCAGTGTCTAAGTCCTACTCCTGCCCCTCTTTATACCCCTTCGTGTATGTTGTCCCGCCTGACGCTTTGGCGCCGCAGAAGTGACATTCCCGCGCCTCCCAATGACATATCATTATCGCTCTGGCGCTTCCTTGTTGCGCCCGGGAAACGATGCTCGCCATATGCAGTAAACACTCAGAAGCGTCGGGTGTAGACGTCACTGGGTACGCATGCGCACGTCCGCAACAGCTGCTGAGAGAGACAAACACTCAGCGGTGAGCTCAACTGGCGCTGTCATAGGAAGAGATGTAAATATACAGTGTTCCTCTATGCTAAAAGCCCCTATTTGTTACACATATACATGACGCTCATTCTCTGCAAACTTTACCTCATAACACTGCAATCATAATTCATTTTGGACCATTCACTAATATCTGTGAACCCACCACCATAATTACCCATATATGTTATTTCACTGGGTACTGTTATAATTATAAGGTAAATCAAAGTCTATAGCAATATTATATAATTAAGAGCCAAATGCATTACTAGGTATTGTAGAAAAACTAAACTGAGTAATGTGGAAATACATGGTCACAGCCGCCTTTATTACATATTCATAGTATGGTTAAGCAAAACCTACAAACATTGGAGTGAAGGCCATAATTAAAATAAATCTACTAATCATAGTCTACAAGGGATGTATGAGGATACACTAGAAGAGAAGAGACCCTGCCACCAAAGGCTCATGGTCTGCAAGAGATGGTTGAGGATACAGTGACGGGAGAGGAGCTAACCCAGCTGCTGGATGACACTGGAGCCGATGTTGAACTGCTGTAACCTGTAACATCTGACGAGCTGAGAGTAAACCCGGTAAAGCTCCGAACTGTGTGAGACTTTGATTGTGCACCTGAGAGGTGGTAGACTTGTTCTACAATCTGGCAGCAGGAGGCTGCCAGTGAATGTAAGTTCCGCACCCATGATGAGCGTGCATGCTTCTGAACTTCACGGTCGCCCTTGTGAACAGCCCTACCAGTGGAGGGCTCAACATCTCTGCTGCCTATGCCCCACCCCAGGGCTGTGGGGTACCGAGTCCCGGGCGTTTCGTTTCAAGGGGGATGTCATGGGTGGCCTGTGTCCAGTCCCGTGGCCCTGGTGGTGACTTAAAGGTAAAAAATAAAAATGATTTGTGATGCCACCTGATGCTGCGGGACACACCTCCGGGGTGATAGTGGAGCAGCAAGATGGTTACACTGCCTGTAGGTGGAGCAGGATCCCCGGGGCAGTAGTGGAAGTTAAGAGTTATGGGACAGCTTATGATGGGAGCAGGATCAGGGACCCCAATAACAGTCACTCACAGGGTTGTTTTTTCCGTACCTTTTACTGATGTTGATGAAGGTATAGTCCAGAGTACAGTCCGGGTGTTGTGCTGTGTTTGCTATGGTCCTAGGCTGCCTGAAGCTAGGCCCTGACCCTCTCCTGCTGTCTTCACCTGTGTGAATTGTCCCCACATTACACAGCCATGTGTTCAACAATATCAACCATGCTCTCATTAACACCGTAACCAGAAAGATCTACCTGACAACAGACACGTGGAAAGTGGTTGTGGACAGGGACAATACATTTCTCTCACGGCACACTGTGTGAACCTCGTGGAGGGTTTGACAGAGTCGCAACCTGGAACATCACACATCCTACCCACACCAAGAATAGCGGGATAACTTCCATCAGGGTTTCTGTATCCTTGTATTCCCAGTTTCTGTTTCCTCTCCTGAAGTGTCCTTCCCATGACTCCCAAGTAGGGATCTGTGCAGCAGCGCATCGGCTTAGTGTCAACACGCTGTGCTGAAGCTCATCTGTTTAGGTCAAACCCCACACTGCAGCAGAAATGTTGCTAGGAATAAAAGAATAGACCGATCAGTGGATCTCCCCGCTGAATCTCCAATAAGAGAACTATATATTTTCTGAAAACCGGGCAGAATATTAAAAGAACCGTAACAACCTGGTGCAGCCACAGGTGTGAGGGTAAGGATCTTTAGTAACCGCACCAAATATACACAAAGATTGAGAAGCATATATTGTAAAAAATCTATTTGTATTTGCAGACAATGATGTAACAGCTGAATACCCCAGGAACCTATTCCTTCATAATAAGAAGAGTTTAACAGCAGGAGGTTATAATCACCTTCAACACTCCTCTGACCATTAAGGCCACTTTAGGGCCACGTCACACACACAGATATTTGTGCAGATATTGTTCGCAATCTGTTGCAGTGAAATCATGGAAAGTTGCATTTTGTGGCTGATACAAATGGTACAATGTCATGATTCACTGCACAAATTCGAATTCTGCACAATATGTGTGTGACGTGGCCCTTAACACATTTGGACTTCAACTCACTGGCGTGAAATGAGGGACACATTGCTCCATTTGGTGGTACAATGAAATGTGTCCATGATTTCACTGCAACCAGAGATCTGCGAACAATATCTGCACAAATATCTGTGTGTGTGTGACGTGGCCCTTACACACACCAACTTATCTGTCGAACTTCTGAACAACTCACTGGTTGCAGTGAAATGATGGACACATTGCTCCATTTTGTGGCTGTGTACAAATGGAACAATGTGTCCATGATTTCACTGCAACCAGTAAGTTGTTCAGAAGTTGGACAGATAAGTTGGTGTGTGTAAAGTGGCCATTAGAGGGACAAACACAAGCGGCCACAATAATCAAATATGAACAATTATATGCAATAAAACCAATATACGTTAGATTCCTGAGTTTTTAAAAGTTTTAAAAGTTTTTAATTATCTTTCATATAATACATATGTAGATATAAAATCTAGATATGTAGATTTAAAATAAACACCCGAAACATAGGTACTAAGACTGCATAGTGTTCTCATTTTAAAAATAAGCCATGAAGCAAAAAGGGGAGCGCTGAGTCTATCCTTAAAAATAGTCATACACATCTGTTTTTAGATCATATATGATCAGGGTAGGGCTACACACTGTGCCCCCAGGCTTATAGCAGCAAACCCAACGCTACACTTATTTGTTTGCTCCGGTGTATAAACAATTTTATGTATGCAACAAGTTAAACAGTTCCCATACAGATTTTCTTTTAGCCTAACTTTTTTTCGCATGGGCAAAAGGATAAAATGCATCCTTAAATTTGTTGGGCAATTTCCCCTGAGTACATGATACCTCATATGTGGTCATAAACCACTGTTTGGGCGCACGACAGGGCTCAGAAGGGAAGGAGCGCCATATCACTTTTTGAATGGAGAATTAGCTCCCAAAGTCAAATGGCGCTCCTTCCCTTCTGAGCCCTGCCGTATGCCCAAACAGTGGTTTATGACCACATATGAGGTATTGGTGTACTCAGGGGAAATTGCACAACAAATTTTAAGGATCTATTTTATTCTGTTCCCATGTGAAAATGAAAGAATTGAGGCTAAAAGAACATTTTTGTTAGAAAAATTTAAATATCCATTTTTTCCTTCCATGTTTCTTTAGTTCCTGTGAAGCACCTGAAGGGTTAATAATCTTCTTGAATGTAGTTTTGAGTAGCTTGAGGGGTGCAGTTTTTGGAATGGTGTCACTTTTGGGTGTTTTCTGTCATGTATCCCCCTCAAAGGGACTTCAAATGTGATGTGGTCACTAAAAAAATGGTTTTGTAAATTTTGCTGGAAAAATGAGAAATTGCTGATGAACTTTGAACCTTATAACTTCCTAACCCAAAAAAATGTTTTTTTTTTCCAAAATTGTCTTGATGTAAAGTAGACATGTGGGAAATGTTATTTATTAACTATTTTGTGTCTCTGGTTTAGCAGAATAAAATTCAAAATTTGAAAACTGCTACATTTTCAACATTTTTGCCAAATTTTAGATTTTTCACAAATAAACGCAAAAATTATCGACCTAAATTTACTACTAACATGAAGCCCAATATGTCACGAAAAAAAGGTCTCAGAATCGCTAGGATCCGTTGAAGCGTTCCAGAGTTATTACCTCATAAAGGGACAGTGGTCAGAATTGACAAAAATGCCAAGGTTTTTAGGGGCAAAATAGGCTGGGTCCTGAAGGGGTTAAAGGGAATTTGTCACAATTTATTTTTAAGTCTTTGTAGTTTTGCTAAAAAATGTTTTAGAAAAGTGCAATTGTGAAAAAAGTCATAAAAGAAAACTCTTGAATGGTTGCAATGGGCAACAGAGACTGTTTTTCATATAGTATAATAGGCCCCACATTGGCTTCCATCTACTCTATAATTGCCGTAGGCAAAATCGTGTCGGACCCCGAAATCGCCGTGGCTTTGTCACTATGTGACGTCACCACGCGCGGCAATGGCCGCGAAGCGGCCATTGCGAGTCGCTGGCCGAAAATAGAACCAGAGGCTCGGCCACAAACTTAGCGATTTACTGCTGAGGTAGCACGAGCAATGGCCGCGAGGCCATTGCGAGTCGCTACCTCAGCCGCCGCACCTGCCGCAAGTCCCCCTATACTTTCTATGGGTATCCATTGCAAGTCGCTGTGTAGCGCGAGCAATGGCCGCGAGGCCATTGCGAGTCGCTACCTCAGCCGCCGCACCTGCTGCAAGTCCCCCTATACTTTCTATGGGGATTACCGCAACCGCGCCGCAAGTGTAACGGTTGCGGCGCGGTTGCGGTAATCCCCATAGAAAGTATAGGGGGACTTGCGGCAGGTGCGGCAAGTGCGGTTTTTTAAATTTAATAATAATAAAAATACTAAAAAATAAATAAATAAATAAATAATATAAATAATAAACAATAAAATAAAACATAATAATAAAAAAAAAAAATATATAAAATTAATATATTAATTACATTAACTAAGTATAGGGGCACTTGCGGCAGGTGCGGCAAGTGCGGTTTTGCACTTGCGGCAGGTGCAGCCGCGGCCGCAGTTGTCGCAAGTGCAAAACCGCACTTGCCGCACCTGCCGCAAGTCCCCCTATACTTTGTATGGGGATTACCGCAACCGCGCCGCAAGTGTAACGGTTGCGGCGCGGTTGCGGTAATCCCCATAGAAAGTATAGGGGGACTTGCGGCAGGTGCGGCAAGTGAGGTTTTTTAAATTTAATAATAATAATAAAAAAAATAAAAAATTAATTGAAATAATAAACATAAGTAAAACATAATCATAAAAAAAATTATATTAGTACATTATTTTAATTAATTAAACTAATAAAATAAAAAAATAAATCTAAGACCCACCCCATAAATAAGATAAAAAAAATATGACCCCCCAAAAGTATTCAACACCCCCAAAAAGTATTGAACACCCCCAATAAGTATTGAACACCCCCCAAAAAGTATTGAACACCACCCAAAAAGTATTGAACACCCCCCAAAAAGTATTGAACACACCCAAAAAATATTGAACACCCCCCAAAAAGTATTGAACACCCCCAAAAAAGTATTGAACACCCCCAAAAAGTAATGAACACCCCCCAAAAAGTATTCAACACCCCCCAAAAAGTATTGAACACCCCCCAAAAAGTATTCAACACCCCCCAAAAAGTATTGAACACCCCCCAAAAAGTAATGAACACCCCCAAAAAGTATTGAACACCCCCCAAAAAGTATTGACACCCCCAAAAAGTATTCAACCCCCCAAAAAGTAATCACACACCCTCAAAAAGTATTCAACCCCCCAAAAAAGTATTCAACACCCCCCAAAAAGTATTCAACACCCCCAAAAAGTATTGAACACCCCCCAAAAAGTATTGCACACCACCCAAAAAGTATTGAACACCCCCCAAAAAGTAATGAACACCCCCAAAAAGTATTGAACACCCCCCAAAAAGTATTAAACACCCCCAAAAAGTATTAACACCCCCCAAAAAGTATTGAACACCCCCAAAAAGTATTGAACACCCCCAAAAAGTATTCAACACCCCCAAAAAGTATTGAACACACCCCAAAAAGTATTGAACACCCCCAAAAAGTAATGAACACCCCCCAAAAAGTATTGAACACCCCCAAAAAGTATTGAACACCCCCAAAAAGTATTGAACATCCCCCCAAAAAGTATTGAACACCCCCCATAAAGTATTGAACACCCCCCAAAAAGTATTGAACACCCCCCAAAAAGTATTCAACACCCCCCAAAAAGTATTGAAACCCCCCCAAAAAGTATTGAACACCCCCCCAAAAAGTATTCAACACCCCCAAAAAGTATTCAACCCCCCAAAAAGTATTCAACACCCCCCAAAAAGTATTCAACCCCCCAAAAAAGTATTCAACCCCCTCAAAAAGTATTCAACCCACCCCAAAAAGTATTCAACCCCCCCAAAAAGTATTCACCCCCCCCAAAAGTCCTCACACACCCCAAAAAATACTCACACCCCCCCAAAAAGTACTCAGACCAGCTATAACTATTATAAGCAAATTAATGCACGTTCTAGAATCCCGATGCATTTGCATCGGGCTCACAGCTAGTATAGTATAATAGACCAACACTCCTTTCCATATAGTATAATGGACCAACATTCCTTTCCATATAATATAATAGACCAACACTCCTTTCCATATAGTATAATAGACCAACACTCCTTTCCATATAGTATAATAGACCAACACTCCTTTCCATATAGTATAATAGACCAACACTCCTTTCCATATAGTATAATAGACCAACACTCCTTTCCATATAGTATAATAGACCAACACTCCTTTCCATATAGTATAATAGACCAACACTCCTTTCCATATAATATAATAGACCAACACTCCTTTCCATATAGTATAATAGACCAACACTCCTTTCCAAATAGTATAATAGACCAACACTCCTTTCCATATAGTATAATAGACCAACACTCCTTTCCATATAATATAATAGACCAACACTCCTTTCCATATAGTATAATAGACCAACACTCCTTTCCATATAATATAATAGACGAACACTCCTTTCCATATAGTATAATGGACCAACATTCCTTTCCATATAGTATAATAGACCAACACTCCTTTCCAAATAGTATAATAGACCAACACTCCTTTCCAAATAGTATAATAGACCAACACTCCTTTCCATATAGTATAATAGACGAACACTCCTTTCCATATAGTATAATGGACCAACATTCCTTTCCATATAGTATAATAGACCAACACTCCTTTCCAAATAGTATAATAGACCAACACTCCTTTCCAAATAGTATAATAGACCAACACTCCTTTCCATATAGTATAATAGACCAACATTCCTTTCCATATAGTATAATGGACCAACATTCCTTTCCATATAATATAATAGACCAACACTCCTTTCCATATAGTATAATAGACCAACATTCCTTTCCATATAGTATAATAGACCAACACTCCTTTCCATATAGTATAATAGACCAACATTCCTTTCCATATAGTATAATAGACCAACACTCCTTTCCATATAGTATAATAGACCAACATTCCTTTCCATATAGTATAATAGACCAACACTCCTTTCCATATAGTATAATGGACCAACACTCCTTTCCATATAGTATAATAGACCAACACTCCTTTCCATATAGTATAATAGACCAACACTCCTTTCCATATAGTATAATAGACCAACATTCCTTTCCATATAGTATAATAGACCAACACTCCTTTCCATATAGTATAATGGACCAACACTCCTTTCCATATAGTATAATGGACCAACACTCCTTTCCATATAGTATAATGGACCAACATTCCTTTCCATATAATATAATGGCCCCACATTACATTCAATATAGTATAATGAGCCACACATTGCCTTCTATATAATGTGCCCGATTGCCTTCCAAATAGTATAATGAACCCCAATATTACCTTCAATATAGTATAATGGGCCACACATTGCCTTCCATATAATATAATGGGCCCCACAATGCCATCTATATAATGGGCCACACATTGCCTTCCATATAAAATATAATGAGCACCACATTCCCTTACATATATTAGGGGCTCCACATTGCCTTTCATGTAGTGTAACGGGCCCCTAATTGCCTTCCATATACTTGAATGGTTGCTATGGGCAACAGACTGTTATTGTTGATGCTGGGAGATGTCATGTGATGGAATGTTGTGGGTGATGATGTCTCTGAAGGTCTTGTGATATCATCATCCCTAGGAGGTTCCGCCCACTAGGAGCTTGTATCACATTAGCTGTATCTTAGTGCTGAGATTCTCCCTAGAGACAATGAAGATTTTCATATTGTTGATGAGCTCTTCCCTGTTCTTCACCATAAGTTACCAAGGGCGGCCGGTGAGTCCCTCTCTATTATAATGGCGGATGGTTTGTCCCTGTAGTAATTAATGACTCTGTTTCCTATAGAAACAGGTTCAGACCTTAACCCTATGTTCAATTTTGCATCCCACAGATCTGTTCCCTCCACAATTTACCATTATGTAACTGAATTTTATTTTGCTTAAAGGGAATTTGTCACAATTTATGTTTAAGTCTTTGTAGTTTTGCTAAAAAATGTTTTAGAAAAGTATAAAGTGAAATTATGAAAAAATTCATATAATGGCAGATGGTTTGTCCCTGTAGTAATTAATGACTCTGCTGTTGTTTCCTATAGAAAGAAATAGGCTCAGATCTTAACCCAATGTTCAGTTTCCATCCCACAGATATGTTCCCTCCACAATTCTTGAATGGTTGTAATGGGCAACAGAGACTGTTTTTCATATCTACTTACATAAACACCAGTTTTTATTTTCTAGCCACTGTGGCGCTATCCCAGAATCCTTTGCATGCGCCATCGTGAGCCGCCGCTTGCCTCACACTCAGGGCCGCTGTCAGCACACGGCGTACCTGGCCAAGTGCCGGCTCCCTGACCTCAAACAGGGGCCCACCCCCGCCCACACACATCGTCCCATCATCCCTCAATCACTATTTTCACCTCCATTTGCTCTTTTTCACACGAGACACGCCGAGGAGGAAGCAGGAAACAACGGCATCTCCCAGCCTGCAGGCCCAGCGAGGGGAAAGAAGAAACAAGGGACAACAACGTTGCACAGGAGGAAAACAGAACAAAGTCCAAGGATGAGTATCATCGTTATTTTTTTTTTTTTAAACTATGTGCTAGAGGCTGCTGCAATGTATACAGAGGCTGCTGGGGTATATACAGAGGCTGCTGAGGTATATACAGAAGCTGCTGGGGTGCACATAGAAGCTGATCGCCTCTATATACAGCCTGGTGGGGTATATACAGAGGCTGCTGGGGTGCACATAGAAGCTCATGGGCTCTATATACAGGCTGCTGGGGTATATACAGAGGCTGCTGGGGAGCACATAGAAGCTGATGGCCTCTATATACAGGCTGCTGGGGTATGTACACAGGCTGCTGGGGTGCACATAGAAGCTGATGGCCTCTATATACAGGCTGCTGGGGTACATACAGAGGCTGCTGGGGTGCACATAGAAGCTCATGGGCTCTATATACAGGCTGCTGGGGTATATACAGAGGCTGCTGGGGAGCACATAGAAGCTGATGGCCTCTATATACAGGCTGCTGGGGTATGTACACAGGCTGCTGGGGTGCACATAGAAGCTGATGGCCTCTATATACAGGCTGCTGGGGTATATACAAAGGCTGCTGGGGAGCACATAGAAGCTCATGGGCTCTATATACAGGCTGCTGGGGTATATACAGAGGCTGCTGGGGAGCACATAGAAGCTGATGGCCTCTATATACAGGCTGCTGGGGTATGTACACAGGCTGCTGGGGCGCACATAGAAGCTGATGGCCTCTATATACAGGCTGCTGGGGTATATACAGAGGCTGCTGGGGTGCACATAGAAGCTGATGGCCTCTATATACAGGCTGCTGGGGTATATACAGAGGCTGCTGGGGTGCACATAGAAGCTGATGGCCTCTATATACAGGCTGCTGGGGTATATACAGAGGCTGCTGGGGAGCACATAGAAGCTGATGGCCTCTATATACAGGCTGCTGGGGTATATACAGAGGCTGCTGGGGTGCACATAGAAGCTCATGGGCTCTATATACAGGCTGCTGGGGTATATACAGAGGCTGCTGGGGAGCACATAGAAGCTGATGGGGTCTATATACAGGCTGCTGGGGTGCACATAGAAGCTGATGGGGTGCACATACAAGCTGATGGGGTCTATATACAGGCTGCTGGGGTGCACATAGAAGCTGATGGGGTCTATATACAGGCTGCTGGGGTATATACACAGGCTGCTGGGGTGCACATAGAAGTTCATGAGCTCTATATACTCGCTGCTGGGGTATATACAGAGGCTGCTGGGGTGCACATACAAGCTGATGGCCTCTATATACAGGCTGCTGGGGTATGTACACAGGCTGCTGGGGCGCACATAGAAGCTGATGGCCTCTATATACAGGCTGCTGGGGTATGTACACAGGCTGCTGGGGCGCACATAGAAGCTGATGGCCTCTATATACAGGCTGCTGGGGTATATACAGAGGCTGCTGGGGTGCACATAGAAGCTGATGGCCTCTATATACAGCCTGCTGGGGTACATACAGAGGCTGCTGGGGTGCACATAGAAGCTCATGGGCTCTATATACAGGCTGCTGGGGTATATACAGAGGCTGCTGGGGTGCACATAGAAGCTGATGGGGTCTATATACAGGCTGCTGGGGTGCACATAGAAGCTGATGGGGTCTATATACAGGCTGCTGGGGTTTATACACAGGCTGCTGGGGTGCACATACAAGCTGATGGGGTCTATATACAGGCTGCTGGGGTGCACATAGAAGCTGATGGGGTGCACATACAAGCTGATGGGGTCTATATACAAGCTGCTGGGGTGCACATAGAAGCTGATGGGTATATACACAGGCTGCTGGGGTGCACATACAAGTTCATGAGCTCTATATACTCGCTTCTGGGGTATATACAGAGGCTGCTGGGGTGCACATACAAGCTCATGAGGTCTATATACACGCTGCCGGGGTATATACAGAGGCTGCTGGGGTGCACATAGAAGCTGATGGCCTCTATATACAGCCTGCTGGGGTATATACAGTGGCTGCTGGGGTGCACATAGAAGCTGATGGCCTCTATATACAGCCTGCTGGGGTATATACAGAGGCTGCTGGGGTGCACATAGAAGCTGATGGCCTCTATACAAAGCCTGCTGGGGTATATACAGAGGCTGCTGGGGTGCACATAGAAGCTGATGGGGTCTATATGCAGGCTGCTGGGGTATATACACAGGCTGCTGGGATGCAGATACAAGCTCATGAGCTCTATATACTCGCTGCTGGGGTATATAAAGGGGCTGCTGGGGTGCACATACAAGCTCATGAGCTCTATATACATGCTGCCGGGGTATATATGACTCACCGTGGCCGGGTCGACACGTTGCAGGCGTTTCTTCTCCTCCTTGTCACTGGAACCGCGCCTGTGGCTGTGGAGGCCCGGTGGTCCAGATCAATAAAGACGTCGTTGGTTGAACAGATTAAGGGGCTAATTGTTTCGTGACGCCACCTATGAGTATTCCAGTGAAGTCCACCGGCGCTGCTTCGGCCTCCGGGGATGGAATGCAGCAAGATGGAATGCTCCCCACAGGCTGAGCGGTGATCCCCCAAGCCAGGAGCTGCACAAGATGTTCTGAGGCAGCTGCGGTTACCTTAGTGTGCGGAGAGATACAGTTCATAAGAAGGCACGGAGACTGAAAGTCTCTGTAACGGGTACTTTACTGTAACCAGCAGGCAGTACATGGTATACAGTTACGGGAAACGGACCGGGTGGACCAGTGATTCTCAGAGCCCCGTGGTGTTCCTCCATTCTAACTAATTTGTGTTGCCGTGGTCGCCTTGGAATGCCAGGTCGGGTACAAGGAGGCTGCTTCAATTGCCCTACCGGGGAATTCTGGCCGGATTTGTGGGGAGCCTTGGGTCCTTTTAGTGGGTACTCCGCTGGCTAGACGACTTGTTGTAAGCGGTGGTGGTGGGGTGCTCCTGTAAAGCGGTCCCTCCACTCCTGGTTTGCATAGAAGTGATAAACGACTCCCAGCTTCGGAACCAGTAGTCCGGTTGTGAGTGGGCACGGGGGTGTTTTTACCTGTATGCATTCGCCCAGGGTCCGGTTTCAGGGTACCTAGCATTGGCAAATACCGGAGGTGGTCCGGGGAACTGTGCAGAGCCCCCTCTCCTACGTTGCAGATTTCGGTGTTTCTCTGCAGCAGACTGACTTTCTGCTCTAACTTCTTTTACACACTACCACTGCACTCCGCCCACTAGGACCTTATTGGCCCTCTATGCTGATGATGCATGTAGGGTATGGAGCTCTGAGTTAACTGTGTCATTGCTTAGTCAGAGAATATTGCTGTTGCTGTTTTGGCTGCAATACCCTCCTGTGACGCACTCAATGCGGGGCGCCACATATACAGAGGCTGCTGGGGTGCACATACAAGCTGATAGGGACTATATACTGCCTGCTGGGGTATATACAGAGAATGCTGGGGTGCACATAGAAGCTTATGGGCTCTATATACAGGCTGCTGGGGTATATACAGAGGCTGCTGGGGTGCACATACAAGCTGATTGGGTCTATATACAGCCTGCTGGGGTGCACATAGAAGCTCATGGGCTCTATATACAGGCTGCTGGGGTATATACAGAGGCTGCTGGGGTGCACATAGAAGCTGATGGGGTCTATATACACACTGCTGGGGTATATACAGAGGATGCTGGGGTGCACATAGAAGCTGATGGCCTCTATATACGGGCTGCTGGGGTATATACACAGGCTGCTGGGTGCACATACAAGCTCATGGGCTCTATATACAGCCTGCTGGGGTGCACATGCAAACTATTGGTGTGCACATACAAGCTGCTAAAGTGTATATACAGCCTGCTGGGGTGTATATAGAGGCTGCTGGGGTATATACATAGGCTGCTGGGTTGCACATACAAACTAATGGGGTGTATATACAGGCTGCTGAGGTGTATATACAGGCTAATACAGTACATAATATTCATTTCACCACACTCCCGATGTGATAGCATCTGGCCTTTTTACTAGTACTATAATAAGCCCCACATTGCCTTCTATATGATACTAGATGGTGGCCCAATTCTATCGCATCGGGTATTCTAGAGTATGGTTAGCACAGGATACGGCGGGTAAGTGGACACAGACACCTACACAGAAGCGCACACCGGCCAGGAGAGGACGAAGACGAAGAGGACTTGGAAGACGAAGACGAAGAGGACTTGGAAGAAGAAGACGAAGAGGACTTGGAAGACGAAGACGAAGAGGACTTGGAAGACGAAGACGAAGAGGACTTGGAAGACGAAGACGAAGAGGACTTGGAAGAAGAAGACGAAGAGGACTTGGAAGACGAAGACGAAGAGGACTTGGAAGACGAAGACGAAGGGGACTTGGAAGACGAAGACGAAGGGGACTTGGAAGACGAAGACGAAGGGGACTTGGAAGAAGACGAAGAGGACTTGGAAGAAGACGAAGAGGACTTGGAAGAGGACGTGGAAGAAGACGAAGAGGACTTGGAAGAAGACGAAGAGGACTTGGAAGAGGACTTGGAAGAAGACGAAGAGGACGTGGAAGAAGACAAAGAAGACTTGGAAGAAGACGAAGAGGACTTGGAAGAAGACGAAGAGGACTTGGAAGAGGACGTGGAAGAAGACGAAGAGGACTTGGAAGAAGACGAAGAGGACTTGGAAGAGGACGTGGAAGAAGACGAAGAGGACTTGGAAGAAGACGAGAGGACTTGGAAGAAGACGAAGAGGACTTGGAAGAGGACGTGGAAGAAGACGAAGAGGACTTGGAAGAAGACGAAGAGGACTTGGAAGAAGACAAAGAGGACTTGGAAGAAGACGAAGAGGACTTGGAAGAGGACGTGGAGAAAAGACGAAGAGGACTTGGAAGAAGACGAAGAGGACTTGGAAGAGGACGTGGAAGAAGACGAAGAGGACTTTGAAGAGGACTTGGAAGAAGACGAAGAGGACTTGGAAGACGAAGAGGACTTGGAAGAAGACGAAGAGGACTTGGAAGAGGACGTGGAAGAAGATGAAGAGGACTTGGAAGAAGACGAAGAGGACTTGGAAGAAAACGAAGAGGACTTGGAAGAGGACGTGGAAGAAGACGAAGAGGACTTGGAAGAAGACGAAGAGGACTTGGAAGAAGACGAAGAGGACTTGGAAGAGGACGTGGAAGAAGACAAGGAGGACTTGGAAGAAGATGAAGGGGACTTGGAAGAAGACGAAGAGGACTTTGAAGAGGACGTGGAAGAAGACGAAGAGGACTTGGAAGAGGACTTGGAAGAAGACGAAAGAGGACTTGGAAGAAGACGAAGAGGACTTGGAAGAAGACGAAGAGGACTTGGAAGAAGACGAAGAGGACTTGGAAGAAGACGAAGAGGACTTGGAAGAGGACGTGGAAGAAGACTAAGAGGACTTGGAAGACGAAGAGGACTTGGAAGAAGACGAAGAGGACTTGGAAGAGGACATGGAAGAAGACGAAGAGGACTTGGAAGAGGACGTGGAAGAAGACGAAGAGGACTTGAAAGAAGACGAAGAGGACTTGGAAGAGGACGTGGAAGAAGACGAAGAGGACTTGGAAGAGGACTTGGAAGAAGACGAAGAGGACTTGGAAGACGAAGAGGACTTGGAAGAAGACGAAGAGGACTTGGAAGACTTGGAAGAAGACGAAGAGGACTTGGAAGAAGAAGAAGGGACTTGGAAGAGACGAAGAGGACTTGAAGAGAGGAGAAGACGAAAGGACTTGGAAGAGACGAAGAGGACTAAGAGGACGTGAAGAAGACGAAGAGGACTTGGAAAAGACGAGAGGACTTGGAAAGGAGTGGAAGAAAGCAAGAGGACGGAGAAGACGAAGAGGAGGAAAAAGAAGGATGAAGACAAGGGGAGAGATGGAGAAGCGAAGAGAGAGAGAGGCTTGAAGAAAAGAGGTAGAGAGGAAACAAAGATTGGAAGAACGAAGAGATGGAGAGCTGAGAAGAAAGAGGATTGAAAACGAAGAGGACTTGAGAACAGAGGATGAGGCGTGGAAGAACAAGAGGATTGAAGAGCTGAAGAAGACGAAGAGCTTGAGAGACAGAGGATTGGAAGAAGAGGGCTGGAAAGAGAAGATTAGAGGTGAGAAGACGAGAGGACTTGGAAGAGACGAAGGACGAAAGGTGAGAAGACAAGGACTTGAAGGAAGGCTTGGAGAAGCAGGACTGAAGGGAGTGAAGAAGACAGAGATGAAGAGAAGAGACTGAAGAAACAAGAACGGAGAGATGGAAGAGAGGATTGGAAAAAGAGGGACTGAAGACTGGAAGAAGACAAGTTGAAGAAGGCGAAGAGGTGAGAAGAAGAGACTGGAAGACGAGAGGATGAAGGATGGAAGAAGAAGAGGATTGAGAAACGAAAGAGAGGAAGGACTGAAGGTGAGAACGAAAGACTGGAGAAGAGAGGATTGAGAAACGAAGGATGAAGAGTGAAAAAGAGATTGGAGAAGAAGAGGATGGAAGAGAAAAGGACTGGAAGGGAAGACGAGAGGAAGAGAAGAGTTGAGAGACTGAGAGAGAAGGACTTGAGAGAAAGGACTTGGAAGAAGAAGGATGAAGAGACAGAGGTGGAGAGGAAGACTGAGAAGAAGGACTTGAAGAGGATGGAGAGCAAGAGGACTTGGAGAAGAGAAGACGAAGACGAGAGAGGATGACGAGGCTGGAGAGACTGGAAGAGACAAGGACTTGGAAGACGAAGAGGACTTGAGGGATGGAAGAGACAAGAGGAAAGACGAAGAGAAGACAGAGGACTTGAAGAAGACGAGAGACTTGAAGAGCGAAGAGGACTGAAAGGGACTGAAGAAGACGAAGAGGACTTGGAAGAAGACGAGAGACTTGAAGAGGACTGGAAAAGACGAAGAGGACTTGAAGAAGACGAAGAGGACTTGGAGAGGACGTGGAAGAAGACAAGAGATGGAAGAACGAAGAGGACTGGAAAAGACGAAGGGACTTGAAGAGGACTGGAAGAAGACGAAGAGGACTTGGAAGAGGACTTGAAGAAGCAAGGATGGAGAAACAAGGACTTGAAGAAGACGAAGAGGACTTGGAGAAGACGAGAGGACTTGAAGAGGAGTGGAAGAGACGAAGGACTTGAAGAAGACAAGAGATTGGAAGAGGACGTGGAAGAAGACGAAGAGGACTTGGAGAAGACAAAGATTGGAAGAAGACGAAGAGGACTGAAGACGTGGAAGAAGACAAGAGACTTGAAGAAGACGAGAGACTTGGAAAGACGAAGGACTTGGAAGAGGACGTGAAGAAGACAAGAGGACTGGAAAGGACTTGGAAGAAACGAAGAGATTGGAAGAGGACTTGAAGAGACAAGAGGACTGGGAAGAGGACTTGGAAAAGACGAGAGGACTTGGAAAAACGAAAGGACTTGAGAGACGAAGAGACGAAGAGGACTGGAAGAAGAGAAGAGGATTGGAAGAGAGAAGAGACTTGGAGAAGACGAAGAGGACTTGGAAACGAAGAGGACTTGAAGAGGACTGAAGAACGAGGAAGAGACTGGAGAAACAAGAGATGGAAAGAGGGACGAAGAGACGAAGAGACGAGAGACTAAGAACAAGATTGGAAGAGAGTGGAGAGAGAGAGGACTGGAAGAAGAGAAGAGACTGAAAAGAGAGAGGACTTGGAAGAGAGTGAGAAACAGGATGGAGAGGGAGTGAGAAGACAGATGGAAGCGAAAGACAAGGACGAAGACGAAAGACTGGAGAGACTGGAGACAAGTAAAGAAGACTGGAAGAGGGGGAGGTAAGAGATGAAGAAGAAAGGACTTGAGAGAGAAGGAAGAGGACTGGGAAGGGAGAGAAGAGGACTTGGAAGAAGACGAAGAGGACTTGGAAGAGGACGGAAGAAGACGAAGAGGACTTGGAAGAAGACGAAGAGGACTTGGAAAAGACGAAGAGGACTTGGAAGAGACGTGAAGAAAAAGAGGACTTGGAGAAGACGAAGAGACTTGGAAGAAGACGAAGAAAGGACTGGAAGAGGACTTGGAAGAAGACGAAGAGGACTTGGAAAGGACTGAAGAAGACGAAGAGACTTGAAGAAGACGAAGAGGACTTGGAAGAAGACGAAGAGGACTTGAAGAGACTGGAAGACAGAGGACTTGGAAGAAGAAAGAGGACTTGAAGAGACGAGAAGAAGACGAAGAGGACTTGGAAGAAGACGAAGAGGACTTGGAAGAAGGACGGGAAGAAGAGAGAGACTTGGAAGAAGAGGACGTGGAAGAAGACGAAGAGGACTTGAAGAAGACGAAGAGGATTGAAGAAGACGAAGAGGACTTGGAAGAAGACGAAGAGACTGGAAGAGGACTGAAGAAGACGAAGAGGACTTGGAAGGGACTGGAAGAAGACGAAAGGACTTGGAAGAGGATGAAGAGACTAGAGACTTGAAGAGAAGAGGACTTGGAAGAAGACAAAGAGGACGAAGAGGACTGGAAGAACGAAGAGGACTTGGAAGAAGACGAAAGGACTTGGAAGAAGACGAAGAGGACTTGAAGAAGACGAAGAGGACTTGGAAGACGAGAGCTTGGGAAGAAGAGACGAAGAGGACTTGGAAGAAGACGAAGAGGACTTGGAAGAGACAAGAGATTGGAAGTGGACTGGAAGAAGACGAAAGGACTTGGAAGAGGACGTGGAAGAAGACAAGAGGACTTGGAAAAGCGAAGAGGACTTGGAAGAAGAGAAGAGGACTTGAGAAGAGAAGGACTGAAGAGGACTGGAAGAAGACGAAGAGGACTTGGAGAAGGGACTGGAAGAAGACGAAAGAGGACTTGGAAGAGGACTTGGAAGAAGACAAGAGGACTGGAAGACGAGAGGACTTGGAAGAAGACGAAGAGGACTTGGAAGAGGACTGAAGAGGATGGAAATGGAAGACGAAGAGGACTTGGAAGAAGACGAAGAGGACTTGGAAAAGATGAGACTTGGAAGAAGACGAAGAGGACTTGGAAGAAGAGAAGAGGACTTGGAGAGGATTGGAAGAAGACGAAGAGGACTTGGAAGAAGACGAAGAGGACTTGGAAGAGAGGGAAAAGACGAAGAGGACTTGAAGAAGACGAAGAGGACTTGAAGAGGAGTGGAAGAAGACGAAGAGCACTTGGAAGAAGACGAAGAGGACTTGGAAGAGGACAGGAAAAGACGAAGAGGACTTGGAAGAAGACGAAGAGGACTTGGAAGAGGACGTGGAAGAAGACGAAGAGGACTTACAGGACTTGGAAGAAGACGAACAGGACTTGGAAGAAGACGAAGAGGACTTGGAAGAGGACTTGAAAGACGACGAAGAGGACTTGGAAGAAGACGAAAAGGACTTGAAGGAACACGAAGAGGACTTGGAAGGAGACGAAGATGAAGAGGACTTGGAAGAGGGCAATGAGGACTTGGAAGAAGACGAAGAGGACTTGGAAGAAGACGAAGAGGACTTGGAAGAAGACGAAGAGGACTTGGAAGAAGACGAAGAGGACTTGGAAGAGGACGTGGAAGAAGACGAAGAGGACTTGGAAGAAGACGAAGAGGACTTGGAAGAGGACAAAGAGGACTTGAAAGAAGACGAAGAGGACTTGGAAGAAGACGAAAAGGACTTGAAGGAACACGAAGAGGACTTGGAAGAAAACGAAGATGAAGAGGACTTGGAAGAAGACAAAGAGGACTTGGAAGAGGACAAAGAGGACTTGGAAGAATTTAAGCATTTAAACTCACAGGTAGAGACAAAAAAAACCTCCTTAAAAACAGATTTATCACAAAATGATAAATACCCTTAAGCACATAGAAGCAGGGCCTTTTCAGGGCCAGCCTTGTATGTGTTTCCCTAAAAAAAAATCCTGTGCATTTTTTAGAGTGCAGGCCCCAACTCAACATAGGGTAACTAGAGTGAGTACCTTTCCCTATACGCAGTCAGGGTATCCGGGGAGTGGGTATAGAAGGGATTAAGGATACTACTGGTCCAATGGCATTGTAACACTACAGCACCCATTTTTTCCCCCATCTAATTGGAATGGAACTAAATGCAAAATCCATAAAATTTCTGCAAGTACACTTCCCTGAATAATCTTCATTGAGATTAAAATGCATTGGAACAGACATTTGGGTGTTTTTTGGGGAGAGACAAAACTTGGTGCCAATTTGGGGGACTGCCATTGTAAGGCTGGCAGCTATTACACACGGCATGACAGGGTAATCAGGTATTCATCTGACCATCGCCATCCCAATACAGCTCCATGGACTGAAACAGTGTTGGCGAATTGGTGAGATGCAGCCAATTATTTTTTTAGTATTTTTATATTTTAACTGCACCATTGAGCACATTGCACTTTACTTGTTCAATTGGATTTGTGTGGTGTTTAGAGGAAATATTTTTTTTTTTGGCAGTTTGGACCAACGCCATTCTTAGTGTATTAATAATGGTTGTACTTGGCATGTCTTCTGCTGAATATTTTGAGTGGCCATATAATATTTTTGCAATAATGGTTGGCCCTGTTGGAGCTTTCACATAGGGGCCCCTGGGCCTGAAGTTACGCCACTGGGATTACCCCCTTTGATATCTTTACATGGATGGGAAGAACAAAGGACGGATTGAATAATGAGTGAAGAGCCATCAGTTCCCTTATACTCTACATTTGGTAATGGCAAACACCAGCAGTATCAGGCAGTATCAACATCATCTTATCCAAATTGAGGTGAGAAAGGATCGCTCCATCTCTTGCTTTTCGCACAATGAACACTTATGGAACACCATAGCTAGAGTCAAAAGTTGGAGTTAGAATAAAGGAGCCTCTATAGAAAATAGCTGGTTAGCTGATCATGAATGTTTATAGAGGTCTATAGGAATACTTTTTACCCAGCAATGGGTGGATGAGGGGTCTATTAAACTGCAATTGTGGTGGCCTTGTGGCATCAGTGTATTAACTGGCTGGTGGAAAAGTTGGTTTTGTTTGGACATTTGATGCTGCAAAGTCTAGTCTTTTTTGCTATATTGATTTGTAACTGCACAAATTAATCTCATGATACTGATCTTACTGCTGTAGGGTAAAGTTCTAGTGGATGCAGTAAAGGTGTGCAGAATTCAGAGACTTTATTTTGTGTTATATAAGTGTTAGAGGATTAGTGAACACGGACCTGTAGCCAAACATGTTGCTCACACCTCTCAAATTAAGCTAGTCTAAGTAACAGTAGACTCAACCAGTAGGAATTCATATCACATTATCCCACATAGGTCTCCAGAGTTGTGCGAATTTAAAGAAGAGCATTTCATTTTAGGAGTGTAGATCTATCGGCTTTTAAAGTTCCTTCTGACTGGATGATTCCAGTGATGTGGAACAACTTGTTATCTACATGTTTTACACACAAATTCCAGACTTAACGGCTTTATGCTTTTTTTCAAATATGAAGTTACTGAATACTTTCAATGGGCAAGAGCACAGCAAGATTGGTCAAGTTCTTAGAACCATCTACTTACAAAGTTTTGTAAACCATATTCTGCTTTCAAGACTACATTTACCAGGAAAGGTCAATATCTCACACCCTGCTCTCCCAAGATCCCACTACAAAGGAAAACACTTGTCCTTGCCTTGACCATGACATCAAGATGAGAAGAGAAATCAGTCCTTGAAAGATAAAATTGAGTTCTTGTGGTCATCTACCATTGGAACATGAATTTCATACCCCAGATGAATAAATTTCTAGCTCAAATCAACTCTGGTTTGACAGATTTGTATTAAAATTTGCACTTCACCTCATTAGGACTTAAAATTAAGATCTGAACACTGACATTCAAAATCTTCAACTCTTGATTACGCAGAACACACTGCGTAACCCAACACACCACACCGTACACAATACACCGAACACAACTACACACAATATACACACACAATACACAATATACACACACATAACACACACACAACACGCACACAACACACACCCAACACACAACACGCACACAACACACACACAACACACACAACACACACACAACACACACAACACACACACCACACACACATAACACACCACACACACAACACACATACACATAACACACATACACATAACATACATACACATAACATACATACACATACACACAATATACACATAACATATAACACACACAACATACATACACATAACACAACACATAATATACACATAACATACACACAATATACACACACATAACACACACACAACACGCACACAACACACACACAACACACACACCACACACACATAACACACACAACACGCATACACATAACACACATACACATAACATACATACACATAACATACATACACATAACATACATACAAATAACATACATACACACAATATACACACATAACATATAACACACACAACATACATACACATAACACAACACATAGTATACACATAACATACTCACAATATACACACACAACACATACACACAACATTCACATACACATAACATACACATAATATACACATACACAATATACACACATAATATACACATACATATAATATACACACATACATATATTATATATACATACATACACACATACACACAGCTCTGGCAAAAATAGGGACCATTGCTGAATTTAGTTTCTCTGATTTTTCTCTTTATAAGTATATTTGAGTAAAATGTACATTCAATTTCGGAGACATGTTGTCAGTTTATTGAATAGAAGAACAAAGCTAAAAATGTTGTATTTGCAGCAAAATAATCAAAAAGTGCTTTCCGACCTCAAATCATGCAAAGCAAACAAGTTGTTATTTATTTAGAAACAATACTCATAGCGTTCAGAAATCAATATTTGGTGGAATAACCATGGTTTTTAATCACAGCTTTCATGCGTCTTGGCCGCTTTTCACCAGTCTGTCACACTGCTTTTGGGTGACCTTATGCCACTCCTGGCACAAAAATGTATGCAGTTTGTTTGCTGGCATGTGACTATATCAAGTCATTAAGCTAGAAAAAAGCCTTTCATCAATGAGAAGCAGAGGAGAGCCAGGCTGAAGTTTGCCAAACACCATAAGGATTTGATCTCAAAGGACTGGAGAAAGGTAAGCTGATTAATCCAATTTTCAGCTTTGCCCAACACCTGGTCATCTAATGGTTGCACGGAGACCTGGAGAGGTACAAGCCACAGTGTCTTGCAGCCACTGTGAAATTTGGTGGACTATTGGTGATCTGGGGATGAATCAAGCCGCATACAAGGTTATCCTTGAAAAAACACTTGCTTCCTTCTGCTCAGGCAATATTCCCCAACTTTGAGGGCTGGTTTTTCCAGCAGGACAATGCCCCATGCCACACAGCTAGGTCAATCAATGTGTGGATGAAGGAGCACCACATCAAGACCCTGTCATGGCTAGCCCAATCTCCAGAGCTGAAACGCATTTATAACCTCTGAAATGTAATCAAGAGGAAGATGGGTAGTCACAAGACCTCAAACAAAGAAGAACTGCTTACATTTTTGTACCAAGAATGGCATAAGGTCACCCAGAAGCAGAGTGAAAGACTGGTGGAAAGCATGCCAAGACACATGAAAGCTGTGATTAAAAATCATGGTTATTCCACCAAATATTGATTTCTGTACTCTTCCTGAGTTAAAACATGAGTATTGTTGTTTCTAAATCAATAAACTTCTTTTCTTTGCTTTAGAGTTCTGAAAGCACTTTTTTAACGATTTCTCATTTGCTGCAAATATATAAAAAAATAAAATAAAAAAAAACACGAAACTTTTGCAGTTGGCCAATTTCTGCCAGAGCTGTAAATATATAAAACATAGTTAATTAATATGTTTTTTTTGCACACCTGTTTTTTGTAAAAAAAATAAACATTTTCCTGAAATTTGTGGATAATGTATGTGAATAAGGATCCATATTGTTTCTCATACTGAGGAGAATGGTGAAGGACTTCTGGGTGCCATAGGAGGAGATGGTACCATTTTTAATAACCCCACAGTGGAGAATTTAAAGAGAAAGTATGAAGGGGAAAAGAAGAAAATCTTAAACCTTCAGCTACATTTAACACTGGGGGAATATTACAGAGCGAGAATTGTTCCTAGAGGCTTGAGGTCAAGTGTAGGGATGAGCGAGTCTACTCGTTACTACTCGTTACTCGGCGAATAATATTGTACTTGCTCTACTCGTTACTCTGTGAGTTTCCTAGCGATTACTCGCACAGTAACGAGTCCAATGTAAATCAAGGGAAATGCAATTCCTCTGCTGCTGGACCCTATAAAGAGGTCTTGCAGCAGAGGAAAAACCTGCAATTCCCCATTTCATTGTTTGAAAGCCAGCGGTAAAAAGCCGCCAGCTTTTAAACAATGCTGACAGCCGCTGACAGCTTCCCTGCCGCCTGACAGCAGGATCCTCGGCTCCCCCCACCGCCTTCCCACCCTATCCTAACTTAGAAGTCCTGAATTCATATTAGATGGTTTGGCCGATCGTTTGACTGGCAGACATCTCGTCAGGCTTTCCTATGCATAGGAGCACACATTCAGCCTTAGGCTCCTGTGTTCTCTATGAGAGAAACATCACCAGACATGTGTTATGGCAGCTTATCTCAGGGAGACAGTATGATTAGTAACAAGAATCACAGAGAAGAGGGGAAGGGCCCTATTAATATGCACTGCATACCTCCTCCTCATCTATAGGACCGTTGTGAAATACACTCCTTAAAGTTCTTAAATCATACGTACACAATGGAGTTAGCGTATTACAAAATTTTTATTTATCTTATGTGACAAACAAATAATAATCCACCAGGGATCATACATAGGTGTACAATAAAAGGCCAATGTATTGGTCTAAAGGAGTTGATCCATATTTATATCCAAAAAATGATACAAAGTAGCATTAAAATGTTAGGCTGGGGTTACACATAGAAATCCATTTTTGGAAGTGATTTCCATGACCAATCCTTTTTTTGGGGTGCTTTTTGTGCCTCCTACACCCCTGAACGTTTTTGGACTTAGTCATTTTTTGACCAAAATTCTCAAAAAAACGGATCCGTTTTTTTAAGGCACCTCAAAAAAACGGATCCATTTTTCCATAGGGCCCATGTAAAAAGAAAATAAATAAATAAAAATTTTTTTTTTTTTTTTTGAAAAACGGACCCCAAAAACGTTGCTAGCAACGTTTTTGGCTAAAAATCGGACATAGCAATGTTTTTAAGTGCAGAAAAAAACGGACAGGGTGTTTATTACATCCAATCAGTTTTTTTGTCAGTTTTTGGACTTAGAAAAAAAAATTAACAAAAATGAAGCCAAAAACGGACCAAGGGCTCATGTGTAACCCCAGCCTTAGGTGTATGTGCATATCATATACTAACCCTTAACATAGCTGTCACTCTGACATACATCATCACTTTGGGTAAAGCAGCACAAAGGGAAAAAATACCTTTCACCAAAGTATAAAGGTATGACTACAGTCCTCCATTGAGGAGATTACCTACTATAGCCTGTACTTTTATTCGCCATCACATAAACATTTAGAATGTAAATACCTCCTTAACCCCTTCCCGACATAGGACGTTGTGCAACGTCCTGTGTTTCTGCCCGTTCCCGACACAGGACGTTGCACAACGTCCTGGCAGATTTGAGCTGCTGCACCCCCTGTGAGCCGGGTCACTCAAGTGTCACAGATGCTGCTGCTCTGTGACAACCTGTAGATGACCCCACAGGGGGTGGTTTAACCCCCCCATGCCCAGGACCCCTCCGATCGGCAGTTTAAAAGTGAAACTGCCGATCGGAGGGAATCATAGGGATTCACCCCTCCAGATCTGATTGGAGCTCTCCAATCAGATCTGGAGGGGAGGATCAGCAAGTGCCTACCCCTTCTCACCCCCCTCCAGCTCCAGGACTGTCCAGGGCCCCCCCGCCGTCCCCCCCAACCGCCCGCCCCCCTCTATTACAATGTATCTGCCGGCGGGCTGCACCCGCGTGCGCCCGCCGGCAACACTGCCTGCTCCCCTGCTCTGGTGCTCCCCCCCAGGCTGCCCCCACCTCCGGGCCCTGTGCCTGGCCACCCCCTCCCTCACCTCCTGCGGCGGGCTGCACACTTCGGTGCACCCGCCGCTGCTGCCGCCGCCGCCGCCGCTGCTGCGCCTCCTCTGCCCGGCCCGCCGGTCTGTGGCCCCGCCTCCTCTCCCTGCCTCCTCTCCCGGCCTCCTCCTGCTCATCGGTGGAACGAGGGAGGTAAGTATGTATGTATGTATGTATGTATGTATCTATGTATGTATGTATGTGTATGTATCTATGTATGTGTATGTATCTATGTATGTATGTGTATGTATCTATGTATGTATGTATGTGTATGTATCTATGTATGTATGTATGTGTATGTATCTATGTATGTATGCATGTGTATGTATGTATGAATGAATGAATGGATAGGGGGTGCATGCGTGGACGTGTGCGTGCGTGGACGTGAGCGTACATGAGCGTGCGTGGACGTGAGTGTGCGTAGACGTGTGCGTGTGTGGACATGTGTGTGGACGTGTGCGTGCATAGATGTGTGTGTGCATAGACGTGTGCGTGCGTGGATGTGTGCATAGATGGATGTGTGCGTGGATGTGGATGTGCGTGGATGTGTGCATGCATGGATGTCAGCGTGCGTGCGTTGATGTCAGCGTGCATGGATGTGTGCGTGCGCGGATGTCAGTGTGCGTGCGCGGATGTCAGAGTGCGTGCGTGAATGTCAGCGTGCGTGCGTGGATGCCAGCACGCGTGAATGTCAGCGTGCGTGCGTGGATGTGCGTGCGTGGATGTGTGCGTGCGTGGATGTGTGTGGATGTGGATGTGCGTGCGTGGATGTGCGTGGATGTGCGTGCGTGGATGTGGATGTGCGTGCGTGGATGTGGATGTGCGTGGATGTGCGTGCGTGGATGTCAGCGTGCGTGCGTGGATGTGTGCGTGCGTGGATGTGGATGTGCGTGCGTGGATGTGGATGTGGGTGCGTGGTTGTGTGCGTACGTGGATGATGGGTGCATAGGTGGATGGATGGGTGCAACAAGGGATCAAGTGTCCTCTTGTTGTAGTCTCTGGGATCATAGTCATGGTGCACTGTATGGCAGGTCATTGTCATACAGTGCACCATAACTCTGACCCCAGAGACTGTAGGAAGAGGACACTTCATCCCTTGCTGCAGTCTCTGGATTGACCAGAGGCGATCGAGCGTCGTGGGACCTTCGTTGTGGACTACGTCGGAGGCGATCGTGGCGTCGTGGGACCTTCGTTGTGGACTACGTCATAGGCGATGGAGCGTCGTGGGACCTTCGTTGTGGACTACGTCGGATCTTTATAATAAAGATGGAGTCCGAATTTTGTTTGTGTTTTTTTTTTTTCAAATAAAAAGATTTTTCTCTGTGTGTATTTTCTGACTATTTACCAGAGATTCCTAATGGCGGGTCTAACATTGGCCCTATATTATGAATCTCGGGCTTAGTGCCAGCTGCCAATAAAAAGCTGGCATTAACCCCTTTATTACCCAGTTTGCCACCGGCACCAGGGCAACTGGAAGAGTCTGGGTACAGCGCCAGAAAATGGCGCTTCAATGAATGCGCCATTTTCTGGGGCGGCTGCGGGCTGCAATTCGCAGCATGGGGGGCCCAGAACGCTTGGGCCTCTCCATGCTGCGGATTCCAGCCCCCAGCTGCCTAGTTGTACCTGGCTGGACCAAAAATATGGCGGAGCCCTATGTCATTTTTTTTCTAGAATTAGTTCTAGAAGAAAAAAAAGGGCTTTGCTGTATTTTTGGTGGCCAGCCAGGTACAACAAGGCAGCTGGGGGTTGGTGGCAATCCGTAGCTGCCAAGTTGTACCTGGCTGGACCAAAAATATGGCGGAGCCCCACGCCATTTTTTTTCTAGAATTAGTCCTAGAAAAAAGATAAAAATGGGCTTTGCTGTATTTTTGGTTGCCAGCCAGGTACAATGAGGCAGCTGGGGGTTGCTGGCAGTCCATAGCTGCCAAGTTGTACCTGGCTGGACCAAAAATATGGCGGAGCCCTACGCCATTTTTTTTCTAGAATTAGTCCTAGAAAAAAAATAAAAATGGGCTTCGCTGTATTTAGATGCATAGTGAACACTTTAAACCCCCAGGTGCTTCACAAATTGATCCGTAAAAATGAAAAAAGAAAATTTGTGTGAAAACAAATGTACTTTTTCCTTATTACGGATCAATTTGTGAAGCACCTGGGGGTTCAAAGTGCTCACTATGCATCTAGATGCATTCCTTGGGGGGTCTAGTTTCCAAAATGGGGTCACTTGTGGGGGAGCTCCAATGTTTGGGCACACAGGGGCTCTCCATACACGACATGGTATCCGCTAATGATTCCAATAGTTAGCGGACACCATGTCGCGTATGGAGAGCCCCTGTGTGCCTAAACATTGGAGCTCCCCTACAAGTGACCCCATTTTGGAAACTAGACCCCCCAAGGAACATATCTAGATGCATAGTGAGCACTTTGAACCCCCAGGTGCTTCACAAATTGATCTGTAAAAATGAAAAAAGAAAATTTGTGTGAAAACAAATGTACTTTTTCCTTATTACGGATCAATTTGTGAAGCACCTGGGGGTTCAAAGTGCTCACTATGTATCTAGATATGTTCCTTGGGGGGTCTAGTTTCCAAAATGGGGTCACTTGTAGGGGAGCTCTAATGTTTAGGCACACAGGGGCTCTCCATACCCGACATGGTGTCCGCTAATGATTCCAATAGTTAGCGGACACCATGTCGCGTATGGAGAGCCCATGTGTGCCTAAACATTGGAGCTCCCCCACAAGTGACCGCATTTTGGAAACTAGACCTCCCAGGGAACGTATCTAGTTGGGTTGTGAACATTTTGAACCCCCAGGTGCTTCACAAATTCATCTGTAAAATTGAATAAGTACTTTTTTTTCCACAAAAAATTTCTTTTTTTATTTTTACAGATTATTTTGTGAAGCACTGGGGTGTTCAAAATTCTCACCACCCATCTAGCTAAGTTCCCTGGGGGGTCTAGTTTCCAAAATGGGGTCACTTGTGGGGGAACTACAATGTTTAGGCACACAGGGGCTCTCCAAACGCAACATGGTGTCCGCTAACAATTGGAGCTAATTTTTCAGTCAAATTGTTAGCGGACACCATGTCGCGTTTGGAGAACCCCTGTGTGCCTAAACATTAGAGCTCCCTCACAAGTGACCCCATTTTGGAAACTAGACCTCCCAGGGAACTTATCTAGATGGGTGGTTAGCATTTTGAACGCCCAGGTGCTTCACAAATTAATTTGTAAAAATGCAAAAAAAAATTTTTATGGAAATAAAAGTGTTTTTTTCATTTTTACGGATGAATTTGTGAAGCACCTGGGGGTTCAAAATGCTCACCACCCATCTAGATAAGTTCCCTGGGGGGTCTAGTTTCCAAAATGGGGTCACTTGTGGGGGAGCTCCATGTTTAGGCACACAGGGGCTCTCCAAACGCAACATGGTGTCCGCTAACAATATGACTGAAAAATCAGCTCAAATTGTTAGCGGACACCATGTCGCGGAGGAAGGCGCCGGGTGTGGCGCTGAAACGCGTAGGAGAGAGGAGGAATAAAGGATGAAAGTACTTTTGGCTCTTTGGTGAGTTTATCCATACCACAGCAGCGCGGACCGTGACACACCAGCACTCCCATTATTTCTTAACTTTATTGATCTGGACCACCGGGCCCACACAACCTCGGGCGCGGTACAGTGACAGGGAGCAGTGACAGCCCGAGATGTGCACACCCCGGCTACAGTGAGTCAGAGTTTGGCGTCACGAACAGGATTCGAGCAGGCTCATTCCCTAACGGTATTGTGTGCTTTCAAGAACTTTTATTTCATCAAAAAGGACTTTGTTCATCTAAAAACGGACTTTTCCCGCCTTTTCACCATTGGGCCAAGATGGCGACAAAGATGGCGGTCCCCGCCATTGGAACCACCACGTGCTGGCCCAGGGGTGAGTCTCCGCCCCTCTTTGTGGGAGGGCCAAGGCAGAGGCGCCAAAATCATTGTCCGCCCTGATTGCTGGAAACAACCATGGGACGGGCCAAAGACTTCAGCCCACCTATGGACTACAAAAGCTACAAGGAAGTAGGTGTGTCAAGGCTTTTCCAACAGCTCTTCCACCAGGACGGTTACCAGGTAGAACAGGTGCGGTTCTTCCAAGAGAGACCATGGCCAGCATGAAACTCCACCAACTGATGCAGGAGGTCGAAGCAGAGGGCAGAGCAGCTACAGTATAGGCCACCCGGGTCCGGGTCCCGTCCTCATGATCGATGGAAACCCTGAATTCTGGGAAGTGGCGCTGCAAGACTTAAGAGTGAGACTAATGGAAACCACCGAGTGGACGATCCGCAGCTGGAGTGCGGGTCTGGCCAGCCGACTCCATAGGGCTGTCCAGCAGCAACTTGCAACTCGCCCCACTCTAGAGCCGGAGTCCAGTTCCTGTTCCGTTGCATCACCGAAGCGCACGACCTGCCCTGTCTCATCACCGGAGCCCATGAACTGTCTTGTCTCATTACCGGAGACCGCGACCTATCCCGTTCCAGAGCCGGATCTTGTAACCCGCTCCACTACAAAAGCCGATACCTGTTCAGTTCCCGAAGTGGAACCTACTTCCGGTCTCATCATAACCGAACTAGAGACTGTGACCTGTTTATCTTCAGAACCGGAGGCCAGATTTGAAACCTCTGAGGCCTACCCGGTTAATGGAGAGAAACCACCACCTTCTACCAGTGCAGACGAGAAGGCAGGCAGCCAAGAAGCCCTGTGAGATGACCCCGAGGAGGACTCCACAGCCCCAACGCCCACCTATCTGGATGACTCCGACCCAGCATCTCCACCAGAGACCAAACCCGATGTAGTCGTCGAAGGAGTAGGGGAAGAGGACGACGAGGCCCACAGTGATCCTGAGGACCTCAGCTACACCGGTGTAGAATGGGGAGACGACGCGGAGGATTCGGCCAAGCAGACAGCTCAGGTACAGTGGTCGGGTGCTGCTGCAGCCTCTTCCCCTGAGCGTCTTGTCCGGGTGCTGCTACAAACTAGTTCCGAAGCAAGCAAGTTGTTCAGCACTGCTTAGCAAACCAGGAGTGGAGGGACCGCTCTACAGGAGTACCCCACCGCCGCCGCAAACAGAGCCATCTTGCCAGCGGAGTACCCACCAAAAGGACTCAGGCTCCCCTCACACTGGAACGTACACACCGGCAGGGAAATTTAAGTAGCCCCTTGTACCCGAACTTGGCACACTAAGGCGACATCGGCAACTCACCTAGAACAAGTTTAGAATGGAGGAACACCGCGGAGCTCTGAGACAACACCGGTCATTGCTAAGTCCACCCAGTCCATTACCCGTTACCTATATACCATGTATCACTTGCTGGTCACAGTAAAAGACCCGTTGCAGAGACTATTGGTGTCCATGTTTCTTCAGAACTGTTAAACTCCGTACACTAAGAGTAACTAAGCTGCCTCACAACATCAAGTGCAGCTTCTGGCTCCGGGGACTCTCGCTCGTCCTGTGGGGAGCGTCCCATCTTGCTGCATTCCATCCCCCGGAGGCCCAAGCAGCACCGGTGAAATCACCGGAACTCCCGCAGGTGGCATCACAACAAGAATTAACCCCTTATCTGTTCGGCCAACTTTATTGATCTGGACCACCGGGCCTACACAGCTTCGGGCGCGGTATCGTGACAGGGAGCAGCGACAGCCCGAGATGTCCACACCCCGGCTACGGTGAGTCAGAAGGCTGTTGAGTGTCATCATAAAGAAAGGTGGCTATATTGGTCACTAATTTTATTTGTGATTTGTTTTTACATGTCAGAAATATATATATACTAGCTGTAGTACCCGGCTACACCCGGGTTAATAAATAACTGATGTTAGCTATAACAAAATAGAATTTGAATATGTCATATTAATGACCTGTAAGAAAATAGAAGCTGAGCTGTGATTGATTGCTATAGGCAGCCTAATAAATCTCCAGCCAACAGTAAACCCTCCCCCTGGCCAGGCAGTATATGTTACCTCACACAAACACATACCGTATATACTCATGTATAGGCCGACCCGTGTATAAGCCGACCCCCTACTTTTACCCCCAAAACCTGGGAAAACCTATTGACTCGTGCATAAGCCGAGGGTGGACCCCAGCACAGGTATACAGCCCCCAGCAGTGTGGTATACAGCAGCCCCAGAGGTATATACAGCAGCCCCAGTGGTATATACAGCAGTAGCCCCAGTGGTTAGTATACAGCAGCCCCAGAGGTGTATACAGCAGCCCCAGTGGTAGTATACAGCAGCCCCAGAGGTATATACAGCCCCAGTGGTACTATACAGCAGCCCCAGTGGTAGTATACAGCAGCCCTAGAGGTATATACAGCCCCAGTGGTACTATACAGCAGCCCCAGTGGTAGTATACAGCAACCCCAGTGGTAGTATACAGCAGCCCCGTGGTAGTATACAGCAGCCCAGAGGTAGTATACAGCAGCCCCAGAGGTATATACAGCCCCAGAGGTATATACAGCAGCCCTAGTGGTGTATACAGCAGCCCCAGAGGTATATACAGCAGCAGCCCCAGTGGTTAGTATACAGCAGCTCCAGAGGTGTATACAGCAGCCCCAGTGGTAGTATACAGCAGCCCCAGAGGTATATACAGCCCCAGTGGTACTATACAGCAGCCCCAGTGGTAGTATACGGCAACCCCAGTGGTAGTATACAGCAGCCCCAGAGGTATATACAGCCCCAGTGGTACTATACAGCAGCCCCAGTGGTAGTATACAGCAACCCCAGTGGTAGTATACAGCAGCCCCAGAGGTATATACAGCCCCAGAGGTATATACAGCAGCCCTAGTGGTGTATACAGCAGCCCCAGAGGTATATACAGCAGCCCTTAGGTAGTATACAGCAGCCCCAGTGGTGTATACAGCAGCAGCCCCAGGGCTGTATACAGCAGCAGCCCCAAAGCTGTATACAGCAGCAGCCCCAGGGCTGTATACAGCAGCAGCCCCAGGGGTGAATACAGCAGCAGACCCAGGGGTGTATACAGCAGCAGCCCCAGGGCTGTATACAGCAGCAGCCCCAGGGGTGTATACAGCAGCAGCCCCAGGGCTGTATACAGCAGCAGCCCCCGCGGTCATTGCCCGCGACCACAGGAAGGCGGAAGACGCGGAATGAAGCCCGGGATCATGATGTCGGCAAGCGGCGGGACAGCGCGGGACAGTGATAAGTATGATTTTACTTTACAGGTTTGCCGCGCAAGGGGGGGGGGCCCTGGATCATGATGGGGGGGCCTGTATACCTCCGGGGGCTGCTGCTGTATACTGTATACTCGCGTATAAGCCGAGGGGGAACTTTTCAGCCCAAATTTTGGGCTGAAAAACTCAGCTTATACGCGAGTATATACGGTAATAGACAGCTCATGTGACTGACATCTGCCTTAATTCCCTATATGGCACATGTGTTGCACATTGGCTATTTTTAATCAGATGGTTATGTTTGGAAATTAAAGATAGCACACGTATGAGGCGAGTTATGTGAGGTGATTTGTGCACATCTGTGTCTGTGTGGTGTGTGTGTACCTGAGGTGTGTGTATTTGTGTGTCCCTGTGGGGTGAGTGCATGTGTCCCTATAGGGTGTGTATGTGTGTGTCCCCCTGTGGGGGTGTGTGTGTGGTGTGTGTCTCTTTGTGGTGTGTGTGTGTGTGTCCCTGTGGGGTGAGTGCATGTGGCCCTGTGGGGTGTGTATGTGTGTGTGTCCCTGTGGGGGGGGTCTGTGTGGTGTGTGTATCTCTGTTGTGTGTGGCTCTTTGTGGTGTGTGTGTGTGTCCCTGTGGGGTGAGTGCATGTGTCCCCATAGGGTGTGTATGTGTGTGTGTCCCTGTGGGGGGGGTCTGTGTGGGGTGTGTGTCTCTCTATGTTGTGTGTGTCTCTTTGTAGTGTGTGTGTCCCTTGTGGGTGAGTGCATGTGTCCCTATAGGGTGTGTATGTGTGTGTCCCTGTGTCCCTGTGGGGGGTCTGTGTGGTGTGTGTGTGTGTCCCTGTGGGGTGAGTGCATGTGTACCTATAGGGTGCCTATGTGTGTGTGTCCCTGTGGGGGGGGTCTGTGTGGTGTGTGTGTCTGTGTTGTGTGTGTCTCTTCGTGGTGTGTGTGTCCCTGTGGGGTGAGTGCATGTGCCACTATAGGGTGTGTGTGTGTCCCCTTGGAGGGGTGTGTTCCTGTGGGGTGTGTATGTGTGTGTCCCTGTGGGGAGTCTGTGTGGTGTGTGTGTGTCCCTGTGGGATGAGTGCATGTGTACCTATGGGTGCCTATGTGTGTGTGTCCCTGTGGGGGGGGTCTGTGTGGTGTGTGTGTCTGTGTTGTGTGTGTCTCTTTGTGGTGTGTGTCCCTGTGGGGTGAGTGCATGTGTCACTATAGGGTGTGTGTGTGTCCCCTTGGAGGTGTGTGTCTCTGTGTTGTGTGTGTCTCTTTGTGGTGTGTGTGAATTTGAATATGTCATATTAATGACCTGTAGGAAAATAGAAGCTGAGCTGTGATTGATTGCTATAGGCAGCCTAATAAATCTGGTGTGTGGTGTGTGTCTCTTTGTGGTGTGTGTGTGTGTGTCCCTGTGGGGTGAGTACATGTGTCCCTGTGGGGTGTGTATGTGTGTGTGTCCCTGTGGGTGGGGGGTCTGTGTGGTGTGTGTATCTGTGTTGCGTGTGGCTCTTTGTGGTGTGTGTGTGTCCCTGTGGGGTGAGTGCATGTGTCCCTATAGGGTGTGTATGTGTGTGTGTCCCTGTGGGGGGGTCTGTGTGGGGTGTGTGTCTCTCTGTGTTGTGTGTGTCTCTTTGTGGTGTGTGTGTCCCTGTGGGGTGAGTACATGTGTCCCTATAGGGTGTGCATGTGTGTGTCCCTGTGTCCCTGTGGGGGGTCTGTGTGGTGTGGTGTGTGTCCCTGTGGGGTGAGTGCATGTGTACCTATAGGGTGCCTATGTGTGTGTGTCCCTGTGGGGGGGGTCTGTGTGGTGTGTGTGTCTGTGTTGTGTGTGTCTCTTCGTGGTGTGTGTGTCCCTGTGGGGTGAGTGCATGTGTCACTATAGGGTGTGTGTGTGTGTCCCCTTGGAGGTGTGTGTCTCTGTGTTGTGTGTGTCTCTTTGTGGTGTGTGTGTGAATTTGAATATGTCATATTAATGACCTGTAGGAAAATAGAAGCTGAGCTGTGATTGATTGCTATAGGCAGCCTAATAAATCTCCAGCCAACAGTAAACCCTCCCCCAGGCCGGGTAGTATATGTTACCTCACACATACACATAATAGACAGCTCATGTGACTGACATCTGCCTTAATTCCCTATATGGCACATGTGTTGCACATTGGCTGTTTTTAATCAGGTGTTTATGTTTGGAAAATAAAGATAGCACACGTATGAGGCGAGTTGTGTGAGGTGATTTGTGCACATCTGTGTCTGTCTGTGTGGTGTGTGTGTCCCTGGGGTGTGTATGTGTGTGTCCCTGTGGGATGGGGTCTGTGTGGTGTGTGTCTCTGTTGTGTGTGTCTCTTTGTGGTGTGTGTGTCCCTGTGGGGTAAGTGCATGTGCCCCTATAGGGTGTGTATGTGTGTGTGCCCCTGTGTGGGGGTCTGTGGTGTGTGTGTGTGTGTGTGTGTGTGTGTATCTGTGTTGTGTGTGTCTCTTTGTGGTGTGTGTGTGTCCCTGTGGGGTGAGTGCATGTGTCCCTATAGGGTGTGTATATGTGTGTGTGTCCCTGTGGGGGGGGTGTCTGTGTGGGGTGTGTGTGTCTCTGTGTTGTGTGTGTCCCTTTGTGGTGTGTGTGTGTCCCTGAGGGGTGAGTGCATGTGTCCCTATAGGGTGTGTATGTGTGTGTGTCCCTGTGGGGGGGGGTCTGTGTGGTGTGCGTGTGTCTCTTTGTGGTGTGTGTGTCCCTGTGGGGTGAGTGCATGTGTCCCTATAGGGTGGCTATGCGTGTGTGTCCCTGTGGGGGGGGTGTCTGTGTGGTTGTGTGTGTGTCTCTTTGTGGTGTGTGTGTGTCCCTGTGGGGTGAGTGCATGTGTCCCTATAGGGTGTGTATGTGTGTGTGTCCCTGTGGGGGGGTCTGTGTGGGGTGTGTGTCTCTATGTGTTGTGTGTGTCTCTTTGTGGTGTGTGTGTCCCTGTGGGGTGAGTGCATGTGTCCCTATAGGGTGTGTATGTGTGTGTCCCTGTGTCCCTGTGGGGGCTCTGTGTGGTGTGTGTGTGTGTCCCTGTGGGGTGAGTGCATGTGTACCTATAGGGTGCCTATGTGTGTGTGTCCCTGTTGGGGGGGTCTGTGTGGTGTGTGTGTGTCTGTGTTGTGTGTGTCTCTTCTTGGTGTGTGTGTCCCTGTGGGGTCAGTGCATGTGTCACTATAGGGTGTGTGTGTGTCCCCTTGGAGGTGTGTGTCTCTGTGTTGTGTGTGTCTCTTTGTGGTGTGTGTGTGAATTTGAATATGTCATATTAATGACCTGTAGGAAAATAGAAGCTGAGCTGTGATTGATTGCTATAGGCAGCCTAATAAATCTGGTGTGTGGTGTGTGTCTCTTTGTCTTGTGTGTGTGTGTCCCTGTGGGGTGAGTGCATGTGTCCCTGTGGGGTGTGTATGTGTGTGTGTCCCTGTGGGGGGGGTCTGTGAGGTGTGTGTATCTGTGTTGTGTGTGGCTCTTTGTGGTGTGTGTGTGTCCCTGTGGGGTGAGTGCATGTGTCCCTATAGGGTGTGTATGTGTGTGTGTCCCTGTGGGGGGGGGGGTCTGTATGGGGTGTGTGTCTCTCAGTGTTGTGTGTGTTTCTTTGTGGTGTGTGTGTGTCCCTGTGGGGTGAGTGCATGTGTCCCTATAGGGTGTGCATGTGTGTGTCCCTGTGTCCCTGTGGGGGGTCTGTGTGGTGTGTGTGTGTCCCTGTGGGTTGAGTGCATGTGTACCTATAGGGTGCTTATGTGTGTGTGTCCCTGTGGGGGGGGGGGGGGTCTGTGTGGTGTGTGTGTCTGTGTTGTGTGTGTCTCTTCGTGGTGTGTGTGTCCCTGTGGGGTGAGTGCATGTGTCACTATAGGATGTGTGTGTGTCCCCTTGGAGGGGTGTGTTCCTGTGGGGTGTGTATGTGTGTGTCCCTGTGGGGGGTCTGTGTGGTGTGTGTGTGTCCCTGTGGGGTGAGTGCATGTGTACCTATAGGGTGCCTATGTGTGTGTGTCCCTGTGGGGGGGGGGTCTGTGTGGTGTGTGTGTCTGTGTTGTGCATGTTTCTTTGTGGTGTGTGTCCCTGTGGGGTGAGTGCATGTGTCACTATAGGGTGTGTGTGTGTCCCCTTGGAGGTGTGTGTCTCTGTGTTGTGTGTGTCTCTTTGTGGTGTGTGTGTGAATTTGAATATGTCATATTAATGACCTGTAGGAAAATAGAAGCTGAGCTGTGATTGATTGCTATAGGCAGCCTAATAAATCTCCAGCCAACAGTAAACCCTCCCCCAGGCCGGGTAGTATATGTTACCTCACACATACACATAATAGACAGCTCATGTGACTGACATCTGCCTTAATTCCCTATATGGCACATGTGTTGCACATTTTTAATCAGATGTTTATGTTTGGAAAATAAAGATAGCACACGTATGAGGCGAGTTGTGTGAGGTGATTTGTGCACATCTGTGTCTGTCTGTGTGGTGTGTGTGTCCCTGGGGTGTGTATGTGTGTGTCCCTGTGGGATGGGGTCTGTGTGGTGTGTGTCTCTGTTGTGTGTGTCTCTTTGTGGTTGTGTGTGTCCCTGTGGGGTAAGTGCATGTGCCCCTATAGGGTGTGTATATGTGTGTGTGTCCCTGTGGGGGGGGTGTCTGTGTGGGGTGTGTGTGTCTCTGTGTTGTGTGTGTCTCTTTGTGGTGTGTGTGTGTCCCTGAGGGGTGAGTGCATGTGTCCCTATAGGGTGTGTATTTGTGTGTGTCCCTGTGGGGGGGGGTCTGTGTGGTGTGCGTGTGTCTCTTTGTGGTGTGTGTGTCCCTGTGGGGTGAGTGCATGTGTCCCTATAGGGTGGCTATGCGTGTGTGTCCCTGTGGGGGGGGGGGGTCTGTGTGGTGTGTGTGTGTCTCTTTGTGGTGTGTGTGTGTGCCCCTGTGTGGGGGTCTGTGGTGTGTGTGTGTGTGTGTGTATCTGTGTTGTGTGTGTCTCTTTGTGGTGTGTGTGTGTCCCTGTGGGGTGAGTGCATGTGTCCCTATAGGGTGTGTATATGTGTGTGTGTCCCTGTGGGGGGGGTGTCTGTGTGGGGTGTGTGTGTCTCTGTGTTGTGTGTGTCCCTTTGTGGTGTGTGTGTGTCCCTGAGGGGTGAGTGCATGTGTCCCTATAGGGTGTGTATTTGTGTGTGTCCCTGTGGGGGGGGTCTGTGTGGTGTGCGTGTGTCTCTTTGTGGTGTGTGTGTCCCTGTGGGGTGAGTGCATGTGTCCCTATAGGGTGGCTATGCGTGTGTGTCCCTGTGGGGGGGGGTCTGTGTGGTGTGTGTGTGTGTGTGTCTCTTTGTGGTGTGTGTGTGTCCCTGTGTGGTGAGTGCATGGGTGGCTATAGAGTGTGTGTGTGTCCCCTTGGGTTTGTGTGTGTGTCTTTGTGGTGTGTGTTTGTTCGGGTGCGTGGTGAGTATCCAATGTTGGGGCTGCACCTTAGCGACTATACACTTGCTGTTACTCTTTGTGTGCGTGTGGTGTGTATACATGTCCCTGTGTGTGGTGAATATCTCATGTTGGTGCCCCACCTTAGTGACTATATGCTGGTATGTGCTATTAGTCTTTGGCACTATCATTACGTTCCTCTCATTCACAACTGTCAACTGGTAACTGTCACTTTTTCCCCATTATGTAGATAGGGGCAAAATTGTTTGGTGAATTGGAACGCGCGGGGTTAAAATTTCGCCTCACAACATAGCCTATGACGCTCCCGGGGTCCAGACGTGTGACTGTGCAAAATTTTGTTTCTATAGCTGACAGCTGTCGATTTTCCTCCCACACGTTTCCTTCCCCTTTTTTCCCATTATGTAGATAGGGGCAAAATTGTTTGGTGAACTGGAACGCGCAGGGTTAAAATTTCGCCTCACAACATAGCCTATGACGCTCCCAGGGTCCAGACGTGTGACTCTGCAAAATTTTGCGGCTATAGCTGCGACGGTGTAGATGCCAATCCCGGATATACACACATACACACACACATACATACACACATTCGGCTTTATATATTAGATATATATATATTTATATATTTATTCACTTATATTGTTTTTTTCTAAATATAAATTATAATGTTTTTTTCTAAATTTTGTGCAGTTATATTGGTTTACCTGGTGAAAATAAACAAGTGAGATGGGAATATATTTGGTTTTTATTAAGGTGCCTAATAATTCTGCACAGTAATAGTTACCTGCACAAACAGATATCCTTCTAAGATAGCCAAATCTAAAAAAAACCTACTCCAACTTCCAAAAATATTAAGCTTTGATATTTATGAGTCTTTTGGGTTGATTGAGAACATACCGTATATACTCGAGTATAAGCCCACCTGAGAATAAGCCGAGTCCCCTAATTTTACCCCCAAAAACTGAGGAAACCTATTGACTCAAGTATAAGCCTAGGGTTGGAAGTGCAGCACCCCCCCATCCTGGTATATAACCCCTCATCACTGTAGATAGCTCCTCATAATGTGTATATAGCCCTGTATATACACTGTATATATATAGCCCTCATAATATCGTGCCTCCATCACTGGTATATAGCGCTCCCATTACTGGTATATAGTGCCTCCATCACTGGTATATAACGCCCCCATTACTGGTATATAGCCCCCATCACTGGTATATAGAGCCCCCATCACCGGCATATATCTCCCCCATCACAGTATATGTCCCCAGCACTGGTATATCACCCGCCCATCACAGTATATGCCCCCCATCACAGTAAATAGCCCCCATCATTTGTATATAGCCCCTCATCACTGTTATATAGCCTCTATAACTGGTATATAGCTCCTCATTACTATATATAGCCCCACATCATGGGTATAGCGCCCCCATCGCTGGTACGTGGCCCCCAACCCTGATGTGCGGTTACCCCATCCCTGATGTGCGGCGCCCCCATTCCTGATGTGCGGCGCCCCCATCCCTGATGTGCGGCGCCCCCATCCCTGAGGCGCGGCGCCCCCATCCCTGATGTGCAGAGCCCCCATTCCTGCTGTGCAGAACCCCCATCCCTGATGTGCAGATGTGATATGAGCCCCATCCCTGATCAGAGCCCCCATCCCTGATCAGAGCCCCCATCCCTGATCAGAGCCCCCATCCCTGATCAGAGCCCCATCCCTGATATGGGCCCCATGCTGGCGCTGACCATAAAATAACAAATTTGTTACTCACCTTCCGACGGTTCAATGCACTGTCTGCTGGCTCCATGCGTCCTCCCTCCTGTCCTCCTTGTAATCATGTGACCGCGACGCAGCAGCGATGACGTCACTGAAGCGCCGGTCACGTGATTACAAGCCGGCAGACCGGAGGGAGGACCCATGGAGCCCACAGACAGTGCACCGAATCATCAGAAGGTGAGTAACAAGTTTGTTATATTATGTTCAGCACCACCATGGGGCCCATATCAGGGATGGGGGGGCGAGTAGTGCAATGTAATATGCACCGCTCCCCCTGCCACTGATTGACAGGGGGATGCAGTGCATATTGCATTGCACTAATGAGCGGGCCCACGTGGCCACCCGCTACTACTGCAGCCTCCCCCCGCCTCCACCAGCCCCCGGTCACCGCCCCCCCACACTCAGCCGTTTACTGACTTGAGTATAAGCCTAGGTGGGCACTTTTCAGCACAAAAATTGTGCTGAAAAACTCAGCTTATATTCAAGTATATATGGTAGTTATTGATCGATAATAAAAATAATTCTCTAAAATGCAATTTGCCTAATAATTCTGCACACGGTGTATGTATAATATATATACACAGCTTCGGAAAAAATTACCAGACCACTGCAAAATTATCAGTTTCTCTGATTTTTCTCTTTATAGGTATATAATAATGCAAAGAAAACAAGTTCTTATTCATTTAGAAATAATAATACTCATGTTTTAACTCAGGAAGAGTTCAGAAATCAATATTTGGTAGAATAACCTTGATTTTTTTATCACAGTTTTCATGCATCTTTGCATGCTTTCCACCAGTCTTTCATACTGCTTTTGCGTGACCTTATGCAACTCATGGCACAAAAAAGTAAGCAGTTCTTTAATGTTTGATGTCTTGTGACTGTCTCACGTCATGTAAAACTAGAAAAAAAAAAGCCTTTCATCAATGAGAAGCAAAGGAGAGCCAGGCTGAAGATTGCCAAACACCATAAGGATTGGACCAAAGCGGACTGGAGTAAGGTAATCTTCTGTGATGAGTCTAATTTTCAGCTTTGCCCACCACCTGGTCATTTAATGGTTAGACAGAAATCTGGAGAGCTGTACAAGTCACAGTGTCTTGCACCCACTGTGAAATTTGGTGGAGGATCGGTGATGATCTGGGGATGCTTCAGTAAGGCTGGAGTTGGGCAGGTTAATCTTTGCGAAGGACGTATGAATCAAGCCTCATAAAAGGTTATCCTTGAAAAACACTTGCTTCCTTATAGCTCAGGCAATGTTCCCCAACTCTGAGGACTGTTTTTTTTCAGCAGGTCAATGCCCCATGCCACATAGCTAGGTCAATCAATGAGTGGATGAGGAGCACCACATCAAGACCCTGTCATGGCCAGCCCAATCTACAGACCTGAACCCCATTGAAAACCTATGGAATGTAATCAAGAGGAAGATGGATAGTCACAAGCTATCAAATAAAGAAGAGCTGCTAACATTTTTGTGCCATGAGTGGCATAGGGTCACCCAAAAGCAGTGTGAAAGACTGGTGGAAAGCATGCCAAGACACATGAAAGCTGTGATTTAAAATCATGGTTGTTCCACCAAATATTGATTTCTGAACTCTTCCTGAGTTAAAACATGAATATTGTCATTTGTATATGAATAAGAACTTGTTTTCTTTGTGTTATTTAATGTCTGAAAGCACTTTTTTTTTTTTATTATTTTGACGATTTGTCAGTTGCTGCAAATGAATGCAAAATTTTTAGCTTTGAATTTCGGAGACATGTTGTTAGTAGTTTATAGAATGAAAGAACAATGTACATTGTACTCAAAAATATACCTATAAAGAGAAAAATCACAGAAACTGAAAATTTTGCAGTAGTCTCTTAATTTTTTCCAGAGCTGTGTATATATATATATATATATATATATATATGCTTGGGTGGAGGTGGAGCCTGGGCGGAGGCTGAATGATGAGTCTCAGGGGGACCCCAAAATTTTGTCAGTGGGAGGGCTTTAAAATTCCTAGTGGCAGCCCTGAGTATACCCAAGTCTTTTTTATATGTGCTGTAACTTAGCCCTATTCCTCCCAAAAAATACACAATAAAAGTTCACAGCAGCACACAGTCACTGCCAAACATGTGCATACATAGATATATAGTTAAAAATCTGTGCACTTGAGTAAAAACTATTTTTATTTATTTTTTTTATTTTTTATTTTTTTTAAACTCAATTTGTGGATTTTTTACTTATCTTTGTAAGGTAAGGTTCTTGGTACAGGTATTCGCCAATTTGTGTTTGCCCATCAACCATGGCTAGGTGACCTTAAATCTGATGGATCCCTAACAATCACTACATTTCTCTGTGGATTTTTATATTATCTGGGAGGTGGAAGGACTCACTTCAACCAAAGGAAACCTGGGGTTGGTGGAGGGGGAGTAAAGAGTAAAGCTGTGGAGCCAGTGAACTCCAACAATTATATAGAAACAAAAATGCTAAAAAGCATGTCCTATAAACATTAGTCTGAACTGGTGCTATGCTGTATCACTGAACAAAATACACAGTTGCTCAGTTCACTGGCTCAACAGCTTTACCTCTCAACAGGTATTTTGACCACTCCTCAAGAGCAAACTGCTCCAGTTGTCTCGTGTTTAAAGGTTACCTTTTCCAGACGGCATATTTCAGCTCTTTCCAAAGATGATCAATATGATTTAGGTCAGGGCTCATAGAAGGCCACTTCAGAATATTCCAATGTTTTCCTCTTAGCCATTCTTGGGTATTTTTAGCTGTGGGTTTTGGGTATTTATCCTGTTGCAAGACCCATAACCAGCCACTGAGACCAAGCTTTCTGACAGTGGGCAGCACATTTCTCTCTAGAATCTTTTGATAGGCTTGAGATTTAATTGTACCCTGCACAGATTCAACACACCCTGTGCCTGATGCAGCAAAGCAGCCCCAGAACATAACAGAACCAACTCTATGTTTCACAGTAGGGACAGTGTTCTTTTCTTGATATGCTTCATTTTACAGTCTGTGAACATAGAGCTGATGTGCGTTGCCAAAAAGTTTCATTTTTGTCTCATCTGTCCATAGGACATTCTCCTAGAAGCTTTGTGGCTTGTCAACATGTAGTTTGGCAAATTTCAGTCTGGCTTTTTTATTATTTTTTTTCAACAATGGTGTCCTCCTTGGTCGCCTCACATGAAGTCCACTTTGGCTCAAACAATGACAGATGACCCTGATGTACCTTGAGCTTGAAGTTCACCTTTAATGTCTTTAGAAGTTTTTCTGGGCTCTTTTGTTACCATTTGTATTATCCCTCTCTTTGATTTGTCATCAATGTTCCTCCTGTGGCCACATCCAGGGAGATTGGCTACAGCCCCATGGATCCTAAATTTCTGAGTAATATGTACAACTGTCAAAAGAACATCAAACTGCTTGGAGATGGTCTTATAACCTTTACCTGGTTGTCTATCATTTTCTTTCTAATCTTCTGAGACAATTCTTTCCTTCACTTCTTCTGGTCCATGTTGAGTGTGGTACACACCACGTCACCAAACAAAACAATGAGTGTCTGTAGCCCTATATACAGGCCCACTGACTGTTTACAAGATCGTAGACACCTTATTAGTAGACACACCTTGATTTTACATGTCCCTTTGGTCACAGTATTTTCAGGGTACCATCATTTCTGTCCAGGCCTATTCATGAGTTCAATGTTTTTTTAAGTTCTGTGGAAGCAGTGTTGAAAAGCAATGTCTGACTTTCATTTGTTCATTTTCATAGCTTTTTTATTTATTATGACATTTGTCAGATTCAAGTTATTTCTGTGACCATCAAGTCATTTCTGTGACCATTGTGGGATTTACTTTCATTAAACCAGGGGCACCAACAATTTCGACCATGTGTGTATACACATATATATATATATATATGTATATATATATATATATATATATATATATATATATACAAATGTCGCAGCACTCCCTTGGTGATGTTCAAAGATGTTTAATCCAGCTTGCAAAAGGTACAATGGCAACGTTTCAGGCACCCACGCCCTTATTCCTGTGTGGGTGCCTGAAACGTTGCCATTGTACCTTTTGCAAACTGGATTAAACATCTTTGAACATCACCAAGGGAGTGCTACGACATTTGTATGTATAATTATACGCATTGAGGACTGTGTGGGTCGCTCTGCACCCGGGATTACCAGCATACCTTGCTGCTCCTACTTTTGTACATATATATATATATATATATATATATATACAGGGGTTGGACAAAATAATGGAAACACCTAACGTTTTGGCATCATACTCTTCAGACATGTTATAAACATGCAAACCGTGACATATGTTAATGTTTTGTAGTTGATTATTTGTCTTGAGTGATATGTGTATGTAAATTAACTGTTTGTTTTGCCAAATTGTAAGAACATTGATGGGAACCTGATACCAATGGCAGCCCTTTCGGATTTTCAAAAAGGCCAAATTGTTGGTGCTCGTATGGCAGGTGCTAGTGTAACAGAAAGTGCCCAAATGTTTGGCGTGTCAAGAGGTACTGTCTCCAAAGTAATGACTGCGTTTGAAAGAGAAGGAAAAACATCCGCAGCAAAGCACAGGTCCGGCCGAAAGTCGAAGTTGACTGAGAGAGACCGTCGGACTCTAAAGCGAATTGTGAGAGAGGATCGCAAGATCATGGCTCCGAAAGTCACTGCTGAGCTCAATGAACACCTACAGAACCCAGTTTCCACGAAAACTGTTCATCGGGAGCTGCACAAATCTGGATTCCACGGAAGAGCTGCAATTAGAAAACCGCTGCTCTCAATGACAAATGTTTCCAAGTGTTTAGAGTGGTGTAGAAACCTCCAGAATTGGTCCCTCGAGCAGTGGAAACATGTGATATTCTCAGACAAATCATTGTTTATCCCATTTTCCGACCTCGGGCCGAGTGTACGTTTGGAGACAGCCGAAAAAAGCATTCCATCCAGACTGCCTTCTCCCAACCGTAAAACATGGCGGAAGTTCTGTGATGATCTGGGGTGCTATTTCATGGAGATCCGTTGAGCCAATGATATCACCTTGTATGAATCCATACCTCGGAGAATTGAGGCTGTAATCGCCGCTAAAGGTGGACCTACACCATATTACACTAACTTTTGTTGATTTTTCCAGGTGTTTCCATTATTTTGTCCAACCCCTGTATATACATATAAACTGTATGCCACCGAGGAGCTTGGAGCATGGAGCGAGCAATGAAGGGTAAGTTACAGCGTTTGTTATTTTAATGTGTGAGCGACGGCAGATAGGCAAATAGTGTGTCGTGAGGGGGCCATATCTGGCACAAGGGGGCTAATGTTCCAGCACAAGGGGGCTAAATGTGTAAATGTGCCAGCACAAGGGGGCTAAATTGCCTGTACAAGGAGGTTAATATGCCAGTAAAAGGGGGCTAATGTGCCAGCACGAAGGGGATAATGTGCCTATGTGACAGCACAAGGGGGCTAATGTTCCAATACAAGGAGGCTAATGTGCCAGCACAAGGGGCTAATGTGCCAGCACAAGGGGCTAAATGTTAAATTGCCAGCACAAGTGGTAAATTCCTGTACAAGAGGTTAATATGCCAGTAAAAGGGGCTAATGTGCAGCACGAAGGGATAAGTGCCTAGTGACAGCACAAGGGGCTAATGTTCCAGTACAGAGCTAATGTGCCAGCACAAGGGGCTAATGTGCTAATGTGCCAGTACAGCGTACTAATGTGCGCACAGGGGGCTAATTTGCCAATACAAGGGGGCTAATGTGCCAATATAAGGGAACTAATGTGCCAGCACAAGGGGGCCATATGCAGGATATGGCAGCTATGTCCCAGGATGAGAGACATATATATGATTTGTAAGATGGATACTTGCATTATGAGACAGCCAATTTAACATTAAAAATTATTTTTTTTCTCTTTTCCTTCACCAAATTTTGAGTGAATCTTATAAAGCGAAAAATACACTGTATGACCTCAGGGTTAATGCCATATATACCAGGATGAGGCCACATATACCAGGATGGACCCATGATGACGGATATATTTCAGGATGGGGCCATATATACCAGGAAGAGAGTGAGATATACCAGGATGAGGGCCATATATACCAAGACAAGGACCATACAGTATATACCAGGATGGGGTTCATATACACAAGGATAGGGAACATACAGTGCCTACAAGTAGTATTCAACCCCCTGCAGATTTAGGTGGTTTGATAAGATGCAAATAAGTTAGAGCCTTCAAACTGCAAACGAGAGTAGGATTTATTAACAGAAGATAAATCTTACAAACCAAAAAGTTATGTTGCTCAGTTGAATTTAATAAATTTTAAACATAAAAGTGTGGGTCAATTATTATTCAACCCCTAGGTTTAATATTTTGTGGAATAACCCTTGTTTGCAATTACAGCTAATAATCGTCTTTTATAAGACCTGATCAGGCCGGCACAGGTCTCTGGAGTTATCTTGGCCCACTCCTCCATGCAGATCTTCTCCAAGTTATCTAGGTTCTTTGGGTGTCTCATGTGGACTTTAATCTTGAGCTCCTTCCACAAGTTTTCAATTGGGTTAAGGTCAGGAGACTGACTAGGCCACTCTATCACCTTGATTTTTTTCCCTCTTGAACCAGGTCTTGGTTTTCTTGTCTGTGTGCTTTGGGTCGTTGTCTTGTTGGAAGATGAAATTACGACCCATCTTAAGATCCTTGATGGAGGAGCGGAGGTTCTTGGCCAAAATCTCCAGGTAGGCCGTGCTATCCATCTTCCCATGGATGTGGACCAGATGGCCAGGCACCTTGGCTGAGAAACAGCCCCAGCATGATGCTGCCACCACCATGCTTGACTGTAAGGATGGTATTCTTGGGGTCGTATGCAGTGCCATCCAGTCTCCAAACGTCACGTGTGTGGTTGGCACCAAAGATCTCGATCTTGGTCTCATCAGACCATAGAACCTTGAACCAGTCTTCTCAGAGTCCTCCAAGTGATCATGAGCAAACTGTAGACGAGCCTTGACATGACGCTTTGAAAGTAAAGGTACCTTACGGGCTCGTCTGGAACGGAGACCATTGCGGTGGAGTACGTTACTTATGGTATTGACTGAAACCAATGTCCCCACTGCCATGAGATCTTCCCGGAGCTCCTTCCTTGTTGTCCTTGGGTTAGCCTTGACTCTTCGGACAAGCCTGGCCTCGGCAAGGGAGGAAACTTTAAAGGCTGTCCAGGCCGTGGAAGGCTAACAGTAGTTCTATAAGCCTTCCACTTCCGGATGATGCTCCCAACAGTGGAGACAGGTAGGCCCAACTCCTTGGAAAGGGTTTTGTACCCCTTGCCAGCCTTGTGACCCTCCACGATCTTGTCTCTGATGGCCTTGGAATGCTCCTTTGTCTTTCCCATGTTGACCATGTATGAGTGCTGTTCACAAGTTTGGGGAGGGTCTTAAATAGTCAGAAAAGGCTGGCAAAAGAGATAATTAATCCACACATGTGAAGCTCATTGTTCTTTGTGCCTGAACTACTTCTTAATACTTTAGGGGGACCAAACAGAATGCTGGTGGTTTGAGGGGTTGAATAATAAATGACCCTCTGAATTAACTTTTAACGCTTTAAAAAAAAAAAAAATTTAAAAAATCTTTTTGGCTGCAGTGCATTTCCCACTTCCAGGCTGATCTACAGTCTAAATGTCACAATGCCAGTTAATTCTGCATGTGTCAACCAGCTAAATCAGCAGGGGGTTGAATACTACTTGTAGGCACTGTATATACCAGGATGAATGATACTTGGAAGGGGCCCAGAATGATGGATATTAGTACAGAATTGGGTGACACGTCCCCCACAACAGTGTCAGCAGAATACTCTCCCTACAACAGTGTATTATGACCAGATTTTTTGCTTTATTTTTCCTCCTATTTTCCTCCTCTAAAATCTAGGTGAGTCTTTTGATCAGTGTGTCTTATAGTTTCGAACATTTTGTTGTGTTTTCTCAGAAAAATAAAGTTATTAAAGTTATTGAAGACAATCCTTGGAGAACAAGCACACTCATGCTGCAGCAGCTGCTACTTCTAAATTCAACCAAAGAGATTTCCTGCCTCTAAGTATATTCTGTTTATACAGAAATAATAAATTAATTGTTGAGTAAATCAATGATTACAATTGTCCAATAAGTCAAAATTCTATTCATATGCAAATAAATCTTCAATTACAAAGGAGTTTGGAAACATCTGGTCTGTCTATAAACTAGTCTGCTTCGGTTTTTCATCTTGAGCTGCCTAGGATTTGCAAATACAGCAAGTGTTTGGCTTTTTGTTTGCCTTCCTTTTATTGCATGATTGCTATAACAATGTAATCTTTCTCAATGGTATTCTGTGATATAATAGCTATTCCTATATTTCAATTACAAATTATCCCAAACTAAGCAACCAAGTTGTTTCATCACCAAGAAGAAGCATGGATGCCGATCTTCACATACATGAAAGATGCAAGTCTGGGCCATTTTCGCTCATTCCTGACATGCACATTTATGAGTTTTGCTGTACATGCGCTTTTAACGGCTCTAAAATATGCTCTCATTAAGATATTTTTTTCGCCCTCTTTTTTGTGATAGATGGGCTTAATTTCTATGTAATTTTTATATTCTCATTTATTTTGCTAATGTTCTGGATTGGGTGGGATGAGTAGAAAGAAAAAAAGGAAATTTGTGGCTATTTTTCTCCCAATTTTTTTCTATAACCACAGAGAAATTCAAAATAACATTATAAATTGCATTCCCATTACCGAATAAATTATTTTTATATATTAGATATAATTTTTTTTATGATAGTGGGATAGCTGCAGTGATTTTTACTAGCGGTGTTCTTTTTCTTTAGGTTTTGTTTTATTCATTTTTTTTTCTTGCTTGCTTATTTATTCAGTTATTTTTATATTGAGTTCATAAACTATGTCCCCCAATACGATTTTGAAGGACATTTGGATATAAAGGAAGGGCATTTTAACATATGGAAACATTTTTATTGCTGATTTCCCCTGTAACTTTGACAAGTATTTTAGCCCAGTTACAGGGGAAATTCATCCTATCATCTCTAAAAGAGCTCTGTGACTAAAGTATAGGATTCTGGAGTGCACCCTTCTCTATCCAAACAATCATGTAACCGTATGCCACTTTACACGCGGCAACAGGAAGATAGAAACCGGCAGGTGTCAGAGACAATTGTACCTTTTACCTTCAAAACACCTTGCAGATACCTGAATTACACGCAGCCACTTCAAAGTGTTTTGAAGGTAAAAGGTACAATTGTCTGCGACACCTGCCAGTTTCTATCTTCCTGTTGCCGCGTGTAAAGTGGCCATTACGGTTACATGATAGTTTGGAATAGAGAAGGGTCCCTCACAGAAATACCTATACTTTAGTCACAGAGCTCTTTTAGACTTATGAATACAGTGATCAGAAAGGCAGAGATGGTAATAAATCACCTGCCATCTTTATGGTAGATCCAACTGTGCCTTGTATCTAACAACATGATCTATTGCAAGCATCTTACTCTGCAGATTGTCAGTGTGGAGTAACGTGCGGACCACTTTAACATTTAAAGGCAGTCCAGAACCAGTTGAAGCAATTCTCTAGTTATCATCAGCTTATTCTGCAATTGAGAAATTAACCCTGCTGTGATGCTTCACAGGGACAGAGCACTAGCTGCTTGGTTCCACCTGCCTTGCTTTGAATCCTACCTGTAGATTGTATTCTTCTATTTAGCCACTGCTGGCACACACTTTTAGCTTTGGGAACTGTAAGTAATGGTAGAATCATAGTTGTGAAATATATGGATATGTATGTCCTTTAATTACAGATTCATTGTGACCATACTTATTCAGACCTACTCATCTACCCTTACATATCTCACAGTGTTAACAGTATTAGCATTGTACAAAATTATTAGACATAGTGAAGTTGTTCATAGACCATCCAGTAAGTAAAGATTTGCTTTCTAAGAGGAAATATCTGTATAGTAATGGAAAAGCCTGGAAAGACCTACATCATTTTAAAAGTCCATTTCTAGGTCTGTATCGTACATTATGCACTATATGGTAACAGTTAGATATAGAGCCACACTAAAGTGTCAATTCATCTTCCACTATAGGGGAATATACGCAGATAATGGAATTCAAATCCGCAGCTTCCAAAATGTGATTGCACAGCTAAATCATCTTTTTGTTAACTCAGAAATATTATCGATGATATTGTTGGCTAATTGTAATTTTGGAAATAGAAGTACATTTTGGATGGGATTAAGGGGAGCAGCAGACATAAAGCAATAGTTAGAATAAACAAAGCTTTGAAAATAGACAGGAACATTTTGGAAAAAATGTATAAAAATACAAACGATTATAATGTTTAACAAGCAGTCTTACTTTCTATTTTTTAACTTTGCGAATTGCAACAGATTGTTATTATATCATCACAATGGAACGATACTGTGCTCGGTGCCAGATTTAACATCGCATTTTCCTTAAAGAGGCATCTGAATGGTAAAGCCAAGAGCTTTGATTGGCTCATAGTCTGCATTTGCTTCTAATAATACAACTCTAAATAGCTCTCACAATGCAGCAATGTTTTGAAGGACTTCTGTTCTCTTAGTCAGTTTGCTGTGTAAATCATGTGCCAGAATAAAATAGAAGAGTGCTGGAAAGTCAAATAGGTAATTTATACTCAGTAATAGCCAAGACCTAACGTTCTGAAACAAAGATTGACAATGCAGTAGAGTGCTATCTATCCTGATGAAGATTGCCATACATTACTCGCTTTCACTTAGAACATTAAATGAAATATCTTTATTGAAAGCTTTCATTAACTCAAACATTTGTGGTCAGATCTCCAAGTACAGGCCATATGAAGAGACACCTTCATGCATTATATAGAAAACCTTGCTACACTACTGAAATCATTGCTTATAGACAGGAAAAAACTCCCAAGCTCTACTAAGTTAATCATTATTTTTATCAACATACTGTACTTTAATATTTTATTGCTCATAAAATGAAAAAATGGTATTAAATGAACATAATTGGTAAAACAAATCTAATTTCCTACAAAGAGTCAAAGTGTATGTTCATATAGCAGTATAGTTTTGGGTATTTTGCTATTTATTTTGCTTTGTAAATTATCTAAGCTATTGCAATTTATTATCAGGGTTCGCTCAAATCTTCATATCTTGCCCCACTGAGCATCAGGCGAGTGTTATGCATTTTTCTATCCATATGGCATCCATATGACATGCGTATGACATGCTAGTCTAGTGTGTGTTTTTTCTGACCTAACATCTGTGTGTCATAGAAATGACATACGTTTTTAACATTGTGTTTTACATATGTCTGGCAATTGAAAGCTATTTTTCACATTTGTCTCAATGTTATCTAGATAGATAGATAGATAGATATTACCAGTTTACTGCTGATTGCATCCGGGACCACTCATTAAGCTTCATGCATATTCACTGAACTGAACTGCAACAGCCGTTCATAGACACTCACTTTCCTCCACAATTTGTACCGGTGTCTGATCTTGGTTGCCATATACATTAGTGTATCACAACCAACTCCAAATGAGTGTAAAATAAATAAATAATAGAGAAAAAATGTGTAGGGTCCCTGTGTTTTTCATTGTCGGCACCAATAAAGCCGACGGCTGCAGGATGTAGCATCCAGCTATGCGCTTTATATTGGCTGAGTATCAAATACAGGGACCTCGTGCAGTTGTTTTAATTATCCAAATAAATAATTAAAAAAAACGGCAGTGTGGGGTCCCCCCCAATTGATGCTCAGCCAAGTTAAAGTACACGGCTGGGGGTTGGTATTCTCATCCTGGAGAGGCACATAGTTATTGCCCCCAGCATGAAAAAAGCAGCCTGCAGCAGCCCACAGCTGCTCATTCATTAACTCCAACAGCTGACTCTGCTGAAGCAGTTACCATGGTGCCCCAGCTGTGTCCTCAGGTGACCTCACTAACTGCACCGTCGCTGTTCACAGTGCACTCATTGTGTCGGGTAAGTTAATAGTTAAGAGACACATAGAGAATAATCCTTAATTAGAAATAAAACACTTAGACAATCCTCATTTCCCCATTTAGTAACCCCAAACATACCCTCCGACGATAATTCACAGTGATGTCTAGTGAGGCACACTCAGTTATGTTGCATTACAGGTCAGGCTGAAGAAGAAGCATCCAATCAGAGTGACCTCAGCAGAATTGAATGTACCTTGCTAGACATCACTGTGGATTATCGTCGGAGGGTATGTTTGGGGTTACTAAATGGGAAAATTAGGGTTGTCTATATTTTTTTTGTAATTGAGGATTTTTCTGTATGTGTTTTTTAACTATTTACTTACTGGATCGATAATGGGGAGATATCATAGACACCAAACATTACCAATTTGGACTTAGTGACAGCTGTCAATACGCATCTGTCATTAACGCCTTCTATCACCCCAATGACATTAAGAAGAGCCGGGTAAAGCCCCATGATTGGCACTTCTAATGAAAGTGCCAAATTCTGGGGCAGCTGTGTGCTGCAATTCTTACCCTGGGAGGTCCGCACTGCTGAAAGCAAAATTGACAAGACGTCCAAGTTAAGGTGATCTGTGTCTTTATTCCATGCCCTACGCATTTCAAGGCCGCCCCAGCCTCTTCCTCAGGAGAAAACCATCGATAATCAGACATGGAGTTACGCCAAATTAGACATGACCTCAATGAATTTCTAGTAAACAGTAAAAAAAAAAAAAAAAAAACATTTAGAGACTCCATCTTTATTAAACAGAAAAAAAAAATCCTCCATCCGATGTAGTCCACAGGTGTTGTGAATTCATTGGAGCTCCCTCAGGTGATTGTTGCTGGTGATGCAGCTGACTGTGTGGGCTTCATAGGTGAGGGTGATTGGCAATCTGGTTCTTGGAGCATATAATGGTTGGAAGTGGATCAATCCTTGCCAGTTATCTTTTGTTCCTGGAGGAGTTCACATCTCTCTGGATTCTTCTGCTCTGTGGAGATCTTTCCAAGATAAGTGAATGGTTATTGATATTTTGTGGCATACTTTTGTGTGCTTAAGGATCTGCTTATGTTTTGTTTTATTCTGAGCTGTGGGTTGCTATCTAGTTTGTATATTTGTTTATCTGCTCTCAGATTGAAAGTTTTCTTCTTAGAAATTTTACCATTCACTATTATCTGCTATTTCCAGTTCTGCTGGCATTTGATTTATAGAAGGCTGCAGGTACAGTTGTCACTGAATCTTAGTGACTCAGCGTAATTTTTGTAATATCTGCTGTTGGGGGTTTTTGATAGTGTTTTATACTGACTGCAATAGTATTCTATCCTGTCTTTCCTATATAGATAGTTTGGCCTCTTTTGCTAAACCTTATACTCTGCCTGTGTTTGTTTTCCTTCTCTTGTTTCCCAGTTAATATCTGTGGGGGGCTCACTATTCTTTTTGGGTTCTGCTCTGAGGCAAGATAGCTTTTCCTCCATCCATCTTTAGGAGCAGTTAGTTCTCCGGCTGTGCAGAGGAGTCTAGGTCTGGTTAGTTACATCTCACGGCTACTTCTAGTTGCGGTGTGTAGTCAGGGATTGCAGTCAGTACAAGTTACCAACGACTTCTACGGAATCTGAATGTTACTCCTGAGTCATCGGTTCATAACACACTGGGTCAGCTGAGCTCTGCTACATCGTCCTGTATAGACAAGCGTCTATACAGAGCGAGAAGAAGGCTGAGAATGACAGTGACAGTCAAAGTTCACGCAGGTTTATGGCTCGGGCCATGAACTCAGGTGAGCCCTGACGTCACCGCCCGAGCACTGTCGACATCAGGCAAAAATTGTCGAGCAGTGGAGTGAATAAACCCAAATGTTAATGAGTGGCCCTAGAAGCAGAAGCAACCGGGAGGCAGAGGGACGGGAGGATGCATCAAGGGACAGGTAAGTATAATCATAATGTTTATAATTAATTTTATGCTTTTTTTTACAGGCCTGGACCCAAACTGTAACACGGGTTTCCCATGGAAACCCATGTTCGGGTTCTCGTGTACGAACACTGTGTTTTCGGTACAGGTCCAGAACATTACAGTTTGGGTTCACCCACCACTATAAAGCACATATCTTGCGGCTGCAACCCACAAATGTCTGCTTTATCTGAGAATCAATAATATGGGGGAGCCCAATGCATTTTTTGTTACATCATTTATGTATTTTACACACTCACGATAGCAGGTTGGTTGCCATACACTAATGTATATGGCAACCAAACGCAGACACCAGTACAGATTGTGGGGGCCCAGTCTGAGTGCAACAACCAATCACAGACACTTGCACAGAGAGTCAGCATCTGTGATTGGCCGTTGCACTTCAGTGTAGTGAATATCCATGAGGCTTAATGAGCAGCCTCGGCACAATTCATTACTTGCACCAATATTAAGGTATTCAGAACATTCATCACTCTCCAAGTATTTTGGTACTTGCCTCCCGAGTTTCAAGACCCTGCCTCGAATGTTTGGCACCTGAATTCCAGCCACTAAATATGTGGTGATTGCCTGCCCATCATGGTAATGTTGTAGCCATCTTTGCTACCGGCATTACTGTGATTGGCAAACACATTGACAAAATAAAAATTGAAGTGTAATTCTGCACCTATTTGAGATAACCAGCACAGGTAAACAGATGCAGGCTGCAGCCCCAGTTGTGCGCTTTAACTTGGCTGGTTATCAAAAATAGATGCTCCCCCACACCGTTTTTTTAAAAACTATTTAAATAAATAATGAAAAAAACAGGATCGTGTCTCCCCATTTTTGATAATCAAAGCAGATAAATCCAGACAGGTGGGGACTGGTATTCTCAGGTAGAGAAGGTATATGTCATTGGGCCTTCTAGAGTAAAAACAGCAGCCTGCAGCCGCCCCACATTTGGCGCATTTATTAGATTCTAACTCGACATAAGCATGGATTTATGAGGAACCTGTCATGTTAAACTAATTATATCAACTTCTATGTGTACAAACATTTCAGATTGCACCATAGTAACGCTGGGTATGTTCTCTATCTAGAAATGACAAATGCATTTGATATGAAACCACATACAACTTTGGTACATAAAATGAGAGAAATGGGACCAGGGAAAATTATGTGTAAATGGGTTAATAACTGGCTCATTGATAGAAAATAGATGGTGATTGTTAATGGACTACACTCAGATTGGGTCACAGTTAGCAATGGGTAATATAGGGGTCAATATTGGGCCCTCTTCTTTATATCATATATACTGTTGACTAGAGATGAGCCACCACCCTAGTGTTCTAGTTCGATTCGATTCGTCGATTGGGAGGTGTGTTCGTCGAATATTCGTCGAATGTTCGTCGAACACCCTCGAACACACTAAAGCACTAGTGTGGTGGTCAATTTCAGTTCCACAATGTATATACCGTATATACTCGTGTATAAGCCGACCCGTGTATAAGCCGACCCCCTACTTTTGCCCCCAAAACCTGGGAAAATCTATTGACCCGTGTATAAGCCGAGGGTGGACCCTAGCACAAGTATACAGCCCCCAGCAGTGTGGTATACACCAGTCCCAGAGGTAGATACAGCAGCCCCAGTGGTAGTATACACGCAGCCCCAGTAGTATATACAGCCCCAGTGGTATATACAGCCCCAGTGGTAGTATAGACGCAGCCCTAGTAGTATATACAGCCCCAGTGGTAGTATATACAGCCCCAGTGGTAGTATACAGGGCCCCAGCAGTATATACAGCCCCAGTGGTTTATACAGCCCCAGTGGTAGTATATACAGCCCCAGTGGTAGTATACAGGGCCCCAGAGGTATATAGCAGCCCCAGTGGTAGTATATACAGCCCCAGTGGTAGTATATACAGCCCCAGTGGTAGTATACAGGGCCCCAGCAGTATATACAGCCCCAGTGGTTTATACAGCCCCAGTGGTAGTATATACAGCCCCAGCGGTAGTATACAGGCAGCCCCAGTAATGCAGGGCCCCCCCAGCGTCTCTCCGGTCACCTGTAAAGGAAACTATACTTATCACAGTGCTCTGTCCGCACCCGCTCGCACCCGCTCGCAGCTGCCGACCGCGATCCTCCATCTTGCATCTTCTTTCTTCCTGTTTCCTGTGCTCGTCGAAGGGAATGACGTCATTGCCCGCGACGAGCACAGAAACAGGAAGAAGACGCAAGATGGAGGATCGCGGTCGGCAGCTGCGAGCGGGCGCGGACAGCGGGTGCGGACAGCGGCACTGTGATAAGTATAGTTTCCTTTACAGGTGACCGGAGAGACGCTGGGGGGCCCTGCATTACTGGGGATGCGGGGGCTGCTGTATATCGATGTATACATCGGTATGTACCGATGTATACATCGGTATACAGCACTGACTCGCGTATAAGCCGAGGGGGGTACTTTTCAGCCCAATTTTTGGGCTGAAAAACTCGGCTTATACGCGAGTATATACGGTACATACATTGCGGAACTGAAATGAAGTAAAATCAAAGGTTAAAATAAAAAAAATCAATACTCACCTCTCTGATCCATCCAGCGACGCTTCCAGCACTGCCTACCTGTCGGAGATGTGATCCCGGCAACATTTCCCGGTTAAATGACGAGTTCTCGCGATAACTCGTCATGTGACCGGAAACCGCTGCCGAGACTATGACGTCACCGCAGGTTCTATAGGTCCTCACTAGTAGTGAATAGTAGTGAGGACCTGCGGTCACATGACGAGTTATCGTGATAACTCGTCATGTGACCGGAAACCGCTGCCGGGATTATGACGTCACCGCAGGTCCTACAGATCCTCACTACTATTCACTACTAGTGAGGGCCTGTAGGACCTGCGGTGATGTCATAATTTCGGCAGCGGTTTCTGGTCACATGATGAGTTATCGCGAGAACTCATCATTTCACCGTGATACGCTGCCGGGATCACATCTTCGACAGCTAGACAGTGCTGGAAGCGTCGTTGGATGAATTAGAGAGGTGAGTATCGATTTTTTTATATTTTTAACCCTTGATTTTACTTCATTTCAGTTCCACAATTTTATGTATATACATTGCGGAACTGAAATCGAACTGAAATCGAACATGACCTCGAACTGCCGAATTTGATGCAAATTGTTCTAATTCGACGAACGACTCGAACATCACCAAAAACAGCTCGGATTTGAGATTGGCGAACAATTCAATTCGATCACCACTCATCTCTACTGTTGACCTTGTAGATGGCATACAGAGTAGAATTTCAATATTTTCTGCTGATATTAAACTTTGCAAAGTAATCAACAGGGAGAAAGATTATTTATTTTACAGAGAGATTTATGTGAGCTGAAGATTTGGACTGAGAAATGGCAATTGAAGTTTAACATACATAAATGTAAGATAATGCACTTGGGCAGAGGAAATAAAATTTGTAAGCATGTACTTTCGCTAAACAGTTGATGAAGATTAAATACAATTTATGGGATGCACTAAAAGAGACAAAGATGCTCATGGAAAGAATTTACGTTTAACACTATACAAGTTGCTAATATGGACACACTTAAAAATACTATGCAGAAAGGGAATGGATGGACTGCATTACCAAGACAGGTTATCAAACATGGGGTTAGTCAATGTGGACAATTATAGTAAAAGATGTATTCAAATCCTTAAATTTGATCCTTCTGGAATATATTTGCTTTGACAAAATAGAATAGGACAGAAAATTCAGAATGCTGTATTTATGTGGCAAGCATGGGTGTAATATTGGACTACAATGAATTATATTTCTGGATTATTGAAATCTTTAGGATGTAAAAAAATAAACTTGCCCATTTAACTATGCAGAGGGACACCAGATTTTTGTGGATTCAGGATTTTTTTAGTTGCAAAAATAGCACTGAGGGGTTTAACTTGTTTTCAGTAAGTCAAGAATAACAAAAGCTGGGAAAGCCTGCCTAGTCATGCCTGACACTATTAGCCCACTCCACTCGAACTCACAGCAGTGTGTGAAATGACGTCTAGCATATTGTTTGTTTGATCCTTGCAAATTGCAGAATGTATAAATGTGTAAGGACATGTCACATGTTATACACCATACACTATAGCAAGACTAAACACTGTAACAAGACATAAGAGATATACTGCATCAGCAAGGTCTCTCCCAGACAATGATTTCAAAGAAGATTGGGTTTTTAATAACTCATTATCATAATTCTCATTGCAATTGTCAACATTGACAATTGATAATACTCCAAAAATTCACCATTATAACATTTAGTATAAACGAGAAAAAAGTGACACGTTAAAAAATACCTTAAAATCTTTATTAATATACAAAAAAATAAAAAAAATAAATCTCAAAACATACCTCTAGTGCAAAAGGTATCTAAATGTAGATATACTGTACTTGTAAATACTGAACATATCAAATAAAATGTTTAAGATGTTAATATAGAAATGAATAAATATCAAAAGTACATGTATCCTGGATTAAGGTTAAGTTTCATAAACCCAAACACAATATATGCAAAACTATCTGAGTACCGTATATACTCGTGTATAAGCCGACCCGTGTATAAGCCGACCCCCCTACTTTTGCCAGGGAAAACCTATTGACTCATGTATAAGCCGAGGGTGGACCCCAGCACAGGTATACAGCCCCCAGCAGTGTGGTATACAGGCCTCCCCAGTGGTATATACAGGCCCCAGCAGTGTTACAGCAGCAGCCCCAGTGGTATATACAGCAGCAGTCCCAATGGTATATACAGCAGCAGCCCCAATGGTATATACAGCAGCAGCCCCAGAGGTCAATGACGTCATTGCCTGCGCCCATCGGAGGAAGCCGGAAGAAGACGGATGAAGCCGGAGGAGCGCGATGTCGGCAGCGGGGACGGCCACAGGTGTGAGTATAATGATCTTACTTTACAGGTTTGGGCTGCAAGGGGGGGCCCTGGATACTGATGGGGGGGCGCCTGTATACTGATGGTGGCGGGTGGGGGGCGGCCTGTGTACTCGGCGTATATACTCGCGTATAAGCCGAGGGGGTACTTTTCAGCCCAATTTTTGGGCTGAAAAACTCGGCTTATACGCGAGTATATACGGTATATATAGTGGCCTAAATATGTATGGTGGATTAAATATGATACAGAGCCTCTAATGTTATTCCAGACACACCATGTGTATAACAGGCCAAATATAATATAACCCCAATTTATCAGAATAGCAAGGGAAAATATCTATAGCAGTCCAATTATGGAATAACCAAGAAATACAGTTGTGCTCAAAAGTTTACACACCCCAGCAGATTTTTTGCTTTCTTGGCCTTTTTTTCAGAGAATATGAATGATAACACAAAAACTATTTTTCCACTCGTGGGTATTTATTGTCAAACTATTGTTTTTTCCTCTTTGTCAGTCATAATGACAACTAAAAACATCGAAATGACCCTAATCAAAAGTTCACATACCCTGCTGATTTTGGCCTGATAACATGCACAGAAGTTGACACAAATGGATTTGAATGGCTAATAAAGGGAACATCCTCACCTGTGACCTGTTTACTTGTAATCAGTGTGTGTGCATAAAAGCTACCGTATATACTCGCGTATAAGCCGAGTTTTTCAGCCCAAAAATTGGGCTGAAAAGTAGGCCCCTCGGCTTATACGCGAGTCAATACGGCCCCAGTGTATATAGCAGCCCCAGCGGTAGTATACAGCAGCCTTAGTAATCTAGGGCCCCGCCAGCCTTGCTCCGGTAACCTGTAAAGGAAAATATACTTATCACTGTCCCGCTGCCGTCCCCGCTCGCCGCTGCCGTCCGCGATCCTCCATCTTCATGCGTCTTCTTCCGGCTTCCTGTGTTCGTCGCCGCCAATGACGTCATTGCCGGCGACGAACACAGGAAACCGGAAGAAGACGCATGAAGATGGAGGATCGCGGACGGCAGCAGCGAGCTGGGACGGCAGCGGGACAGTGATAAGTATATTTTCCTTTACAGGTTACCGGAGCAAGGCTGGGGGGGCCCTGGATTCCTGGGGCTGCTGTATACTACCGCTGGGGCTGCCGGGGCTGCTGTATACTACCACTGGGGCTGCTGGGGCTGCTGTATACTACCACTGGGGCTGTGGGGCTCCTATATACTACCACTGGGGCTGCTGGGGCTGCTGTATACTACCACTGGGGCTGTGGGGCTCCTATATACTACCACTGGGGCTGCTGGGGCTGCTGTATACTACCGCTGGGGCTGCCGGGGCTGCTGTATACTACCACTGGGGCTGCTGGGGCTTCTATATACTACCACTGGGGCTTCTATATACTACCACTGGGGCTTCTATATACTACCACTGGGGCTGCTGGGGCTTCTATATACTACCACTGGGGCTGCTGGGGCTGCTATATACTACCACTGGGGCTTCTATATACTACCACTGGGGCTTCCATATACTACCACTGGGGCTGCTGGGGCTTCTATATACTACCACTGGGGCTGCTGGGGCTGCTATATACTACCACTGGGGCTGCTGTATACTACCACTAGGGAGGCCTGTATACCACTGGGGGGGGCCTGTATACCACACTGCTGGGGGCTGTATACCTGTGCTGGGGTCCACCCTCGGCTTATACAAGAGTCAATAGGTTTTTCCAGATTTTTGGGGCAAAAGTAGGGGGGTCGGCTTATACACAGGTCGGCTTATACACGAGTATATACGGTAAGTGAGTTTCTGGGATCCAGACAGACTCTTGCATCTTTCATCCAGCCACTGATGTTTCTGTATTGGGAGTCTTGAGGAAAGCAAAATAATTGTCACCAAATCTATGGGAAAAGATAGTTGAACTGTATAACACAGGAAAGTGATACAAAAAGATATCCAAGGAATTTATAGTACCAGTCAGAAGTGTTCAAACTGTGATTAACAAATGGAGAATCAGGGGCTCTGAAAAAGTCAAACCCCGATCAGGTAGACCAACAAAAAATTTTTCCACAACTGCTAGGAAAATTATTCGGGATGCAAACAAAAACCCACAAATAACATCAGCTGAAATACAGGACTCACTGAAAACTAGCGGTGTGGCTGTTTCAAGATGCACAATAAGAAGGCACTTGAAGAAAAATGGGCTGAATGGTCAAGTCGCCAGAAGAAAGCCATTACTGCACAAATGCCACAAAGTCTACCTGTCATTGGCTACAGTAGAACAAAGTTAAGATCCTGGGGAAGCTATCTTAGTCTTCTGACCTCAATATTAATGAGCTATGGTTGCGAGAACTCAAGCGTGCAGTTCAAGCAAGAACGCCCAGGAATTTACAGGATCTGTAGGCTTTTTGCCTTAAAGAGTGGGCAGCTTTATCATCTGAGAAAATAAACAACTTCATTCACAACTACCACAAAAGAATTCAAGGTGTCTTTGGTGTTAGGGGGGCAATATTAGGTATTAAGAACTGGGGTATGTAAACTTTTGATCATGGTCATTTGGATGTTTTTGGTTGTCATGATTTAAAAAGAGAAAACACAGGCATTTGACAATAAATGGTTTTACCCAACCACTAATTAGGAGTGGGAAAAAAATTGTATAAACATTCATATTCTCTGAGAAAAGGCCAAGAGAGCAAAAAATCTGCCGGGGTGTGTAAACTTTTGAGCACAACTGTAAATGGATTCACATATATAAGCATATCCTAATAGAACTAGTAGAAGTGTTGCAGTTAAATATAGAATGCCACCTAAATGTTAGTCATCTTAATATAACATAGAAACCCATATAAATTCATATGAGGTTGGCATAGTACAATACCCCTTACAACCTGTATATTAGTAAGCCAGGATAACAAGTTAATTCATCAAGATGATTGGGACATACCTATGATATCAGCAGTACCGTATGTATACAGCTTCCCTTTTGGGTTTTTAACATGTACTGTGCAAGCTATTTTTCAACATGCCCAAAAATGGGCAACTTTGAAGTGCAGTGGTCGTACAAGAAAACTGAAGTACAACTCTCAGTATAATTTTGTAATGTAAAGTAAAGACATGGCTGTAGTGGTGCTGCAATATAGATTATAATGATACCTTTGGTGAAGAAATCTACTTTTTGTTGTCTTCCTCCAGTCTTTGAAAGACAGATCACTCTTGAGCTTTCAAACAGAGGAGGCAGGTCATTCACACACTGGAAATGAACGGATAGAGACAGGCTCACTGTCACTTCTTTCTGTGCTCCAGTAAAATAACGTCAATGATCAGGGTATCTGGGCACACCAAGTAATGGCAAGAGACAACAAGATTGTTTGTGAAAAAAAAGTCAGTTTTTATTGCCACAAAGTTCAAACAAAAAGAGCCCACCCATTGTTTCAGCCTCAACTTAGGCCTTTATCAAGGGTCTCGGGTCTAAATGATATAATAATAAAGAACACAAATGAAAACATGTCTCAGATTAATACTGTTGTAGACACTCATTCTGTATAAAGTGTTTGTGCTCAATGCTACGTGAATTATAACATGCTTATCTGTGGTGGCAATAGTGGCTTAAAGTCTAAGTTATAATGTCAGTTTGACATCGAATATATCGAGAGTGAGTGATTGAGTTCCAGATAGTGTAACTAAGTGATATCTTAGAGGGAAAGGGAGGGAGAAGGAGATTATAGTAGTTAAAGGTTAGAAAGGAAATTGACCAGGTAATAGCATTCACCGTTTCTGTAGAATTGTGGACAACTCAAAGAGGATCTTGATAATCCGGATCTAAGACCAATGTAAGTATTGCTAGTCTCAAGAAAATGGGAAGGATAAAAGGGAAAGAAAAAATCAGCAAATGAAACCAAGATTTCAATATTTATATTTAGCATCTAATTGGAACCTAAATAGATATTCCTTATACTCATTATGATGAGTGATAATAATCCCAATTTCAATAGACTGCATAATAGAATAGCGTGTTTAAAAATTGATTGATCTCAATAGAGATGTCCGTTCATCAAATATCATGTATTACTACAAGGGTAAAAAGGTTTAATAGGTACCGTATATACTCGAGTATAATCTGACCCGAGTATAAGCCGAGGCCCCTAATTTTACCCTCCAAAACTAGGGAAACTTATTGACTCGAGTATAAGCCTAGGGTGAGAAATGCAGCCGACCCCCATCCTGTTATATAGCCCCCCGTCAGTGGTATATAGCGCCCCTCAGCAATGGTATATAGCACCCCTCAGCAGTGGTATACAGTGCCCCTCAGCAGTGGTATATAGCACCCCTCAGCAGGGGTATTTAGTGCCCCTCAGCAGGGGTATATAGCGCCCCTCAGCAGTGGTATATAGTGCCCCTCAGCAATGGTATATAGTGCCCCTCAGCAGTGGTATATAGCACCCCTCAGCAGTGGTATAAAGTGCCCCTCAGCAGTGGTATATAGTGCCCCTCAGCAGTGGTATATAGTGTCCCTCAGCAGTGGTATATAGTGCCAATCAGCAGGGGTATATAGTGCCCCTCAGCAGTGGTATATAGCTCCCCTCAGCAGTGGTATATATTACCTCTCAGCAGTGGAATATAGTGCCCCTCAGCAGTGGTATATAGCACCCCTCAGAAGTGGTATATAGTGCCCCTCAGTAGTGGTATATAGTGCCCCTCAGCAGTGGTATATAGTGCCCCTCAGCAGTGGTGTATAGCACCCCTCAGCAGGGGTATACAAGGCCCCCAGCAGTGATATAAAGGCCCCCTCCCTAGTATCTGGCCTCCAGGCTGCGGCACACATTAAAATAACAAACATTTTATACATTACCTTTCCGGCGACTCCTTGCTGGCACCGCCGCGTCCTCCAGTCTCCCGGCTTCTTCCTGCTTGTGCTGGTGTCATGTGACCGGCGCAGTAGCGATGATGTAATCACAGCTGCGGCGGTCACATGACACCGGCGTAAGCAGGAAGAAGCAGGGAGACCGGAGGAGAGGCAGTGCCAGCAAGGAGTCGCCAGAAAGGTAATATATAAAATGTTTGTTATTTTAACATGTGCCACAGCATGGGGGCCAGATACTAGGGAGGGGGGGGCTGTATACCACTGCTGGGGGCCAGTGTAGTGCAATATGGACTGCTCCCCCGCTGCTGATGGACGGGTGGATGCAGTGCATATTCATTACACTAATGAGCGGTCCCACGTGACCTCCCGCATTCACTGCGGCCCCCTCCTGCCTCCACCAGCCCCAGGTCACAGCCCCCCCCAAGCCAACACCGAGTGACTCAAGTATAAGCCGAATGGGGGAACTTTTCAGCACAAAAATTGTGCTGAAAAACTTGGCTTATACTCGAGTATGTACAGTATACTTTCATGTAATAAGAAGTAAATACCTGAATCTCCTATAAATTAGATATAGGATCAACATAAAATGGATAAGACCACTGGATCTTGTGATCTAGAGAGAGAGTGATAGTTAAAGCAGATCACAGGAAAAAATGAGTAAAATAAATGGTCACATACCGAAGGAGGGGTGACAGTTGTCATGGACAAATTATATTACCTTGGAGAAGCACAAAGACAGTTAGCAGACAGAAACACATATGAACCAGTACAAAGAGACCCCCTCACACGAGATCACCAAGGAGATCCTGGAGATAGTTTATCATTTTTCACAAGTTGGAGTAATCAACCATAAATTGGCTGAATTCCTCCACAATAAGAATCCAGTGACACCAGTCATGCAAATTTTACCAAAGATTCAAAAGAATCTGATGCGTCCACCAGGACGTCCCATTTTGGCGTCCACAGACTCCTTATTATCCCCTTTAGCAATTGTGTTAGAGAGGATTTTAAGTCCCTTGGTGCCTAACCTGCGATCTTATATCAAAGACACCAATGCTTTTCTGGACACTATAAAGAGTATGGGTCAAATTCCAAAGGGCTGCCTGTTAGTGACGATGGATGTCAATAGCTTGTACACAATGGTAATGGTTTTTAGACCAACATGCCAACTTATCTTTGACTCAAAAAGATTTCTGTATTAGGCTATTACATCTAGTCCTTGAAAATAATTTTTTCCTTTTTTAGGATACTTTTTATGTACAAAAACAGGGTACTGCTATGTGGTCAAATGTGGCCCCCCCATATGCTAACAATTTTATGGGTAAGTTTAAACATGATCACATTTACACAAGTCCCGATGTAGCAGCACATGTTCTTACTTGGTGCCGCTACATTGACGACACTTTTATCATTTGGCAGGGCAACCGCCACAGCTTAACAACTTTCATGACAACATTAACTCTTTAGTGCCGAATCTTACTTTCACTATTCAAAGTGATGATAAACAAATAAGCTTTTGAGATACATTGGTAGTCATGGACCAACAGGGCTCTCTGTCTACTGACTTATTCACCAAACCTTTTTGGGAAGTGTGCACAATTGTTTTGCCTCCCCTTTTGTTGCTAGGCCTTGCCAGGCCAGGTCTTTGATATGGATTTGGAGAATAGGGAGGCTCTTTGGAGCGGACAGCAGGGTAGTTTATTTGATGGGACGGACGAGGTTCCACTAAATGAGTCTATTGAGTTTATCTCTTCTGAATTGATACGCTTGCATAAATCTGTGACTAGGATCTGGTGGAATATTGCAAGTTTGGAAGAATATTTGAAAATGGGTATTGCACCAAGGGGGCTTAGGATACAAATCTTCCCTGCTTGGGAATCTGACGCTGATTTAAAAAAAATCTGGGAGTCTGGATTATCTAGATGTTCCATCATAATTATCAATATGTTATTCGATTTTGATAAGAAACTCCTTGGTAAAACCAAGAGTGAGATCAGGGCTCTGGAGGAGAAACTTAAAGAATTTGATCACCAGAAGCAGGTGATTCCATTCCATAATCGACTTAAAGAGCTTATTGATAAGTTCGAGAGAGAAATTAAGAATGGCAAATGTTGTTCAATTGGTGAATTGCATATTCGTTGTAATCATCTTTAATATACTTCAATAAAAATATAATGGTTAAAAGAATGGCAAACGCCAGAAGCTTTTAAGGGATAAAAAATATCTAGAAGAGAAAAAATTGTATAAATGGTCTCATAGAAACAACAATAGACCTAATAGACCCCCTAAAAAGCCACGAGGACCAAAAAAAACCCTTAAACCAGAACAACCAGGACAACCCAGAAAGGATAAAGATAAAGATACTCTCGCTAGAGCACCAACATCACCTATTTCGGGGGAGGATTTTTTATCAGAGGAGGAAAGCAACCTAGAAAACACACTAGAAAGGGGAGGAACAAACCTAAGCCCGCCCAGTCTCAGAAATCGCAATCCACGTACGGGACGTTGGTCCCCATTACAACCACAGAACCCAGATCACAGAAGGAAATTAGATTGATGGAACGGGGTGATAGCAGTGTCGGAGGTAAAGTCCAAGTCATATCTATCAACCTATTGTCTTTCAAAGTCTGAAGTCAATATACTCTCACGTGGTCTCTCTTTCTCACCAACAAGTACTCTTGATAAATTTGAACTCACTAAGGATCTATATCTGTTTTGCAGGCAGGTGATTTTTAAATTTCTTTATCACCACCCTTCATCACTTGATAACTTTCCCACTCAGGATCGAGCATTTCTTCAAGATCTAATGGACTTGACTCAAGATGAAACTGAAGAAATAGATGAAGGTAAGAAAGCAACATTTCCACACCGATTACCTTCACATTTACCTTACGTTTGCTGTCTGCCCCGCAGTACAAATATTTTATGAAGTAACCAGCAAAGACATAAGAGATCAAAAAATAACTACATGTCCAAAATATAACTTGTCTGCTGGGGAAAGACATGCTCTTGATAACCTAAGAAAGAATCCCTTATTTATTATCAAGGAAGCATATAAGAGGGGAAATGTTATTCTTTGGACTGTGGAAGAAGCACATAAACAACTCCGTAATTTATCTTGCTACCAACCATTACCTTCAGATCCCACTAGTGTCTTTAAGAAAAAAACTTGAACTACTGGTGTGGAGAGCCTACGAATTGGGAATTGTGAACAAAAAAGAGAAAAACTATTTGTTGGTGAAATATCCCAAAACTCCCACGTTTTATTTATTACCAAAAGTCCACAAATCACTGACTAGACCACCAGGGAGACCCATAGTGTCTGGCATAGGGGGGCTTTTTGAACATGCCTGCTCATATATTGATTATTATCTACAGCCTTTGGTGTTCTCCCTGGACTCATACATTCGTGATTCATCACATCTGATTGGACTTCTGGAGGGAATTGATCTTTCTGAAAATACGCTTTTGGTAACTATGGATGTGGAGAGCCTATATACCAGCATTTATCATCATCTTGGAATACAGGCAATCTCGTTTTTCTTTGATAAGCAGAGTTCAAGAAGTGGGCAACATGATTCGTTCCTCTTGGATCTCCTACGGATTGTATTGTAGAACAACTATTTTCTCTTTGACAGAGCGTATTTCAGACAGGTAACCGGAACTGCCATGGGTGCAAAATGTGCCCCGTCATATGATAATCTATTTTTAGTGTGGTGGGAGGTGACCTATGTCCACACCCTGTTAGCATTTAGGGACAATATTGTGCGTTGGCATTGTTATATCGACTACATTTTGTTTCTCTGGACAGGTACCCATGAAGAATATCTTGAATTCGTGAGGACACTCAATGACAACAGCTGGAACATTAAGCTTACGCACAACATCTCTACTGCGTGTGTTGACTTTTTGGATATGAAAATTATCATGCAGGAAGGTAAGATTCTCACTGCATTACATAGAAAAGCTACAACAATCAATAGTGTACTACACTATAATAGCTTCCATCCTACACATGTACGTAATGCTATTCCAAAGGGTCAATTCTATAGATGAATACGGAACTGTAGTGAAGAGACGACTTTCTTGAAAGAAGCAAAGGACATGACGACTAGATTCAGAGAGAGAGGATATCCAAAGAGAATTATCTCTAAGGCCTTAGAAAATTCTAAAAAACAAAGCAGACAGGAACTTTTAAGACCAAGAGTAAAATCCAAAATGACGAATGTTAATTTGATTACCCCCTATCACAACCAATGGAATGATATCTATAGGGTTGTAAAGAAGAACTGGGGCATCCTGAGAAGTGACCCAAGACTTTGTCCTTTCCTAAGTGAGCAACCCTCGATAGTAGCCAAAAGAGCCCGGAATCTAAGGGATAGTTTATTACAGAGTCACTTTAGAAGACCGACTAGAAGCCTACGACGTGGCATACGAACTACTGGTACGTACCCTTTTAGGGACTGTACAGTATGCCCACATATGGTAGCAAGGGAAAAGGTGGAGTTATCAATCTTTCCACATAAGATCAAAACTACCTGTTACTCAAATTGCTGCTCATGCAATGTTGTGTATGTATTATTCTGCAGTTGCCCAAAAATTTATGTGGGTGAAACAACCCAGGAAGAAACAACCCAGGAAGCGCTCGGACTCATGTAGAAAAGGGTAAGTCTATCACATCTGTAGCTAGGCACTTCCTTGAGAAACACAATGGTAACTCCAGAAGCCTGAGGGTCATCATTGTGGATAGAGTATTACAAACCAATTGGAATTAACGCATAATCGAGAATCTTTTGCGTAAGGAAGCTAAATGGATTTATAACTTGCGAAGTTTGGCTCCTGAAGGGATAAATGAAGAACTTGTTTGCAATGGCTTCTATATATCTTAAACCTATTCATTGATGGGATTGTTCTCTCTCTTTGCTTTTAGCATCTATAATTTCCTTTCTGACTGGACTCTATGATGCTGCTAAATCCCTGTTTCAGCATCCCCTCAGCTAATTTGGAACATAAATTTTGTTATTTCATCATCTATAAACTATGGGAAGACGGAACTCTACAATATATTGGATTGTTTTTGTCAAATATGATCTATACAATTATCGCTATTTGTTAAAATTGAGATTTCTCTAATAATTTTATGATCATTTGAAACCTGTTATTATTCTCAGATTCCCTTAATTAACTTGTTCAGCTATTTATCTGTCTTGTTTGGTCTATCATATTGCTTGTGCATGTCTGCCCTCCTGCTGGTCTGCCCTCCCACCACTTTACTCTCCATAGCAACTGTGCTAAACAAACTTGACACGCGTTGCTCTGCCGGGCACGCGCGGCAAGATCAATGCTTTCCATTTGAACGGCCAGTCTGCGCATGCGCCGCCCGCAAATCTGACATCATTGTGACTAGCATAGCGGTACTTCCAGACGCCGGAGTACAGCGGGCGTTGTGCAACAGCTAATCCCTCCTTACATTGGATTAGAGGTATACTTAAGCTGCACGTCTCTCACTACATGTACCCCTCTGATCCCTGAGGAAGCCCCATTTTGAGGGGTGACACACATAGGGTGGGGGATCCGCTCTCAATCTGCCATTCTTGTGCTTATTTTGCACTTTATTGGGTAATAATGGACACTGTTTTTTTCTTGAAGTAATGCCTTTGATTATTTGATTCTTGTGCCTTCATGTTCATTATGCTTGCGCTATTTCCAATACAGGCTCCTCTTCCTTTATGTACAATCTACGGTAGATAGAGGAGTTTATACCCCTTAGTTTATGTGTATTACTGGAAAGAGAGGCTGTTTATCTTTGTGGTATTTTCATATCGATATATTTGATATATTTTATAGCACAGTGCTTTATACATGATGGTGTGCACTTGTTATAACACATTTGGGCTTATTTGACCTATATTTGTTCATATTTGTGTCCAGCCACTTTGGCAGATTGGGATTGAAGGATTTGCCTTCTAATCATGCAGTTTTGTCTGGTTTTTAAATGGTTTTAAAGTGAGTAACTTTGTATACACTTAATAAAAATTATCTGATTTACCGTACTTGATATTTGGCTTGATCCCAATCCATTATACACGCTTTCTTTTCTTTTACATGAAATGTCTCTTTCTTGCGTGGGATTGGTTGATCCTTTTAGTGCCACTCCCACAGCCCCTTTTGTGTTAAATTGAGCAAATCCAACGCTTGGAGAGGCTCAATTTGAGTAATAAGTAAAAGATAAGTCAATGGAAAATGCAAACATTTTCCAGAAGATCCCCCCCGGAGGGTTAATGAGGCCCTAAAAGCTCTGAAAGGGGTGCAAACAGAGCTTAGATGGAATAGGAACAGCATGGGGAAGATGCCTGGACACATCTCTGACTCCCAGGTCACTGCTGGGAGCAATGTTGTTAGAGTATTACGCCATTTTTACAGACTGACAATAAAGCATACAAAACCAAATATAAAAATGATTTTACAGGAAAAAATGTTAAGAAATATTCTTTCCTGTATTGAGTACAACAGCTTTTTCTTATTTAGATTATGGGGTCACACCCTCTGTAGTGCACCCTTCCCCCACTAGACACAATGTGCTATTGTCTCTGTTATCATACCCTGATGGCAGCTCTGCACTGATCCCTGTCTAGAGGTCTCACTCTCTAATACTAAACTATACCTTTTCCATAAAATCTCCAAAAACTAAATGCAGTTAAGATGGGTATTAATAGGGAATGGAATAGAATAGATGTATGCATGACAAGGAACTTTTGATTTTATGTTGCAGCAGCAAGGACTGTAAACTGCTAATCCCAGCCTATAGGCCTCTGTTGTTAAACTATCCCTTCTTCAGAAACTCACCCTAAACTAAATGCAGCTAAGGGCAGCATTAATATAGAATAGCAAAAATTGGATAGATGTACACTTGACAAGGGAATTTTGGTTTTACATTGTAGCAGCAAGGACTGTAAGGTACTAATCCCTCCCTAGAGGCCTCTGAGGCTAAACTATCCCTTGTCCAGAAACTTACCTTAAAGTTAATGTCATTAAGAGAGGTCTTAAAATAGAATAGAATAAAATATTCTTCTCCTCTTCCCCTCATGGTTGGGGTTCCTCAGGGTTCATTCCTACATCCCCTTCTCATCTCTCTATACACTGCCCCTATTGGAAAAATCATCAGCAGATTTGGTTTCGAGTACCATCTCTTTGCTGACGACACCCAGTTATACACCTCTTCTCCTGACAGTGATTGTCTGTCTGCTATCTCTATCATCATGTCCTCTCTCTACCTTAAACTGAATCTGTCAAAAACTGAAATTCTCATGTTTCCTCCCTCTCCTAATTTTCCAAAACCTAATACTGCCATTTCTGTAGGTGGTTCTACCATTACTTCTCAGCAGCATTCTCGCTGTCTTGGGGTTATATTGGACTCAGATCTCTCCTTCACTCCCCACATCCAATCATTCGCTCACTCTTTTCACCTTACACCCCAAAAACATCTCTAGAATTCGACCTTTTCTGACTGTTGACCCTGCAAAGACTCTAACTGTGGCCCTTATTCATTCTCGTCTGGATTATTGCAATTCTCTACTCTAACTAAACTCTCTCCTCTCCAATCCATCATGAATGCAGCAGCCAGGGTCATATTCCTCTGCAACCGCTTCACTGATGCCTCTATCCTGTGCCAGTCATTGCACTCCCGTCTCCAAGACTTCTCACAAACTACACCAATTCTCTGGAGCGTATTACCAAAAACAATTCAATTAATTCCCAATACCCATAGTTTTAAGTGAACCTTAAAAACGCATCTCTTTAGATTGGCCTATCATCTTACCTCTCTTGTCTAATTGTCCCTATCTTCCCTTTTCCAAATCTGGCCACTTGTGTCATCTGTCTGCACCCCCCCATGCACAAAGTAGCACTTTATCTGAACTTGTACAGCTCCTGGCTGGTGACTGGTTCATGCAGCATTAAATGAATCCTATATTTATTATGTTGATGGCTGGACCATATATGATGGCACTTTTACCATTTACCTTTTGTACCTCCCCTATTTCCTCATAGATTGTAAGCTTGCAAGCAGGGACCTCACTCCTCATGGTTTTTGAATTTTTTGTTACTATGTACTGTCTCAAATTGTCTGTATATGTCCCCACTGAATTGTAAAGTGCTGCGGAATATGTTGGCGCTATATAAACAAAACTATTATTTTTATTATGTATGCCTCACAAGGGACTTTTGGTTTTACATCGCAGCAGCAAGGTCTGTAAGGCACTAATTCCTGTCTATAGGACTTTAAAGCAATACCAATACACTATCCCTTCTTCAGAAAATGACCCTACACTGCATGCAGCTAAGAGCCTTAATAATAGGAAATACAATTGAATAAATAGAGCCCTCAGAATTACTTTAAATTTTACATTGCAGTAGGATGGAATGAAAGGCTCTAATCCTGCCTATATGCCTTTAATGCAAAACTAACACATTATCCCTTGTCCATCAGCTAGCCCTAGAATAAATATACATAATAGCAGTAATATTAGAGAATAGAATAGAGTACATTTTTTCAGTTGCAACAGAAATATTGACCCTCCCCAGGCTCGGGCGTTGTAGTTCACGGGGAATGTCACAAGGCCTGTTGCCCGGTCCTGTGGCCCTGATGGCCGCTGAAAAAGAGGAAGAACAGTCAATGAAAATAATAAAATAGTGTTTTTTGATGCCACCTACGGTTCCGGTAATGTTACCCGTGCTGCGGGACAGTCCTCCGGGGTGATGGTGGAGCAACAAGATAGTGACGCTCCCTGTAGGTGGAGCGGGATCCCCGAGGCAGTTGTGGGAGTTAATGATGATTGCGGACAGTCTTTATTTACATAGAACAAATAAACTAAAAGAAGGAAGCAAGCGCAGATAGGGTCTTATCTTTTTAACAATCAGCGGCTAAAGAGCCGTAATGATAACTGCTCACCTGGTCAAGTTGTGTAACACACAACCAGTATGAAAAGCATGTAATGGCGGCTGCTGCTGGAACCACACCTCCACGTGCTATGTGGTCGAATTCCAGAATTTTCCCAGGGACAATGTGTCGTCGGTCCGCGCTGCCACAAATAACTAAATCAAAAGTTCACTCTATACATTTATTTGGATCCATCCAACGCGTTTCAGAGCCTGCTATGCTCCTTCATCAGGGAGTTGAAGGAGCGTAGCAGGCTCTGAAACGCGTTGGATGGATCCAAATAAATGTATAGAGTGAACTTTTGATTTAGTTATTTGTGGCAGCGCAGACTGACGACACATTGTCCCTGGGAAAATTCTTTATTTACATAGAGGCACAGCTACACCAGGCCTTGTCACTTGTTCCTCTCATGCTGCGGTCGGCAGCTCCTCAGGTGTAGATAATAAATGACACCACACAGTCTTTACGCTCTGTTTGGGTTTACTGGCAGTTCTTCAAAAAAACACAGTCTTTTTGGGTCTGCCTGGGCTGAGTAGTCGCTGTAAATTAGGATGCCGCACTTGGGTCCCTCAGTGGAATGCCTGCTGTTCCTGTCCGGTCCTTTCCTGTGCTCTCTCCTGTCTCCCTCAGCGCTCTCGCGCACAGAGCCTAAAGCCAGCTCCCACGGATCCTCTCTACTGAGCGACTTCTTTCTGAGTCCTCGGGACCCTATTCGGTGCCTTTTTCTGGATGTGCCGGGCGTCTGCCACGACTTCCTAAAGAAGCTCAGGCCTCCGGTTCGGCGGCTCGGGGGTGAACACCTATACCGCTCTTGGAGCTGGTCCTCCATTCCGGGACTGAACCCCTGCAGTCGGTACTCGTACCAGGTCTGGATTCAGGTGCACTGCTACACCTGGTGCCCCTAGGGTCCCTTTCTGTCCTGATGGCTCCTTCGCTGTCTTCTCCTCCTCGCTCCCCAACGGAGCTCTCCCACTCATTAACTAACACTCCTCCCACCCACACACTTTTCTACCTTGTCACTCCTCCCATGGGACTGGGTCCTCCCTACAGTAGGTCCACCCACGGTCCCCTACCTAGGGTGTGTATGGATGCATGTCATAAGGGTCCTCCAGCATCCCAATTCCTCAGCCACAGGAATACTACACACTATTTTAAGGTGCCGTACCCCTCAGTGGCATCCTGACCAGTGGGTCACCACAATATCACTCTCACTCTATCCCTTGTGCAGAAACTTTCCCTTCATTGTTTCTGGAATAAAGAGCGCTGAATGGCGTGTCACCACATCTAATATAGACCCCATGACACATTGCAGCTGTCCAATCACAGTAACGCAAGAAGCCAAGATGGTGAGGGCATTTTTACCGGATCCTCGCATGTTCAGTGGCTGAAAAACAGCCACAAACCATGCAGGGCGGGGAATCGAGTATGACGCTTAAGCACCAGGGATACTCAATTGAGTTTTGAGCATGCCCGAGCACCCAAATGCTCAGTCAAGTATCGAGCAATGTCGAGAATGCTCGCTCATTACTAGTGATTAGTGAAGAACAACAAAGCAAATTTTGTCACTAAAAGTTTTCATTTGTGCTGTATTATAGCTCCATTAAAACCATATCTTTTCATTACAAAATTGTGCTGAAAAGTTCTCTTTAATTTAGCAAATAAAAGACAAAACTAAGTTACTTACCTTCAAAATTGGAAACTGTCCATAAGTTATATCCGCTCATAACTGGCTGCAACCAGTGGAGCTCAGCTAAAGTTAGGTCCATATATATTTGGACAGAGACATTTTTCTGATTTTTGTTCTGTACATTACCACAACGAATTTAACTAAACAGTTCAGATGTAGTTTAAGTTCAGACTTCTAGTTTTAGTTCAGTGTGCTGAACAAAATGATTGCATAAAAATCATGCTCAAATCAGGGGCTCAAAAGTTATTGGACAAATTAAATAATTGTAAATAAAATGTTCATTTCTAATACTTGGTTGAAAACCCTTTATTAGCAACGACTGCCTGAAGTCTTGAACTCATGGACATTACTGTGTTTCCTACTTTTTAATGCTCTGCCAGGCATTTTCTGAAGCAGTTTTCAGTTGCTGTTTGTGGGGCTTTCTATATGAAGTTCAGTCTATAACATAGAATAAAATACATGCTATATTGGGTTGAGATCAGGTGACTGACTTGGCCATTTAAGAATATTCCACTTCTTTGCTTTAAGGGGAAACTGTCAGCTACTTTATGCCCCCAAAGCTATCACTATTTGTCCCTGCAGCTTCATAGTACTATTGTAAGCATCCCTGTCTGAGCTAACACTGTTGTGTAATAGCTGATAAAAATAATTTTAAGCTACATTTTTACATGTAAATTAGGCAGTGTATAGTCACTCTGGGCGTTTTGTTGGTGTCTATGGCTGCCTTCCTTCTGTGGCTATCATGCTTCAGTGGGCATGATAACCTAATGTCCAAGCGCTTTCTCCCCCTCTCTCCTGAAGCCGGCAAAATACATCCAAAAGAAGAGCACAATGTGACGGACCGGAAAGAAAGCCAGGAGGGTTGGAGATAGAGAGGGAGAAAGTGCTTGGACATTAGGTTATCATGCCCACCATGGAAGGAAGGCAAGGATGGACACCAAGAAAATTCCCAGAGTGACTAGACACTGCCTAATTAAAATTTGAAAATGTAAATTATCAACTATTACACTTCAGTTTAGCTCAGACAGAGATGCTTATATTAGTACTATGAAGCTGCAGGGACAGATAGTAATAGTGTTGGGATCATAAAGTAGCTGACAGGTTCCTGTTAATAAACTCCTGGGTTGCTTTGGCTTTATGTTTTGGATCATTGACATCTAGATTATGAATGGTGACCAATCAGTTTTGCCATACTTGGCTGGATTTGAGCACAGAATATGTTTCTGAAAACCCCAGAATTTATCCGGCTTCTTTTGTCCTGTGTCACATCATATAAATGAGTCGGTCGACAGGGTAGGGGGTACTCGGATACCGGGACAGGTTGCTACTTCAGTGGGGATCACAGCTTGTCGGGTCCCGGTCCCGTGCCCTGGACACTCAATGGCTGAGGGGAAAGCTATTTAGGATGGGGGATTACTATACGTGATGCCACCTGTGGTACCTGGTAATGTAGTTACCAGCGCTGCAGCCGGCCGCTGAGGTGATGGAAATGCAGCTTTGGGTAGTACAGCTCCCCACAGGCTGAGATTTACCTGAGGGCAGCGGGGTGGATGAGTGGAGTTGTAGTCTTTACTTCTCAGGTGTTGTTGAGACCTTTCAGGCGATGGATTAACTAGAGACAGAGTCCAGATCAGCTCAAACTGTTTGTTTTACTGGTACCAGGCAGATATTTAAGGTACACGGTACAGTCCAGTTTCCAGGGGTTAGTTGCCACAGGCTTTGAGGTTCACCACAGAGTCTGTCTGAGACTCCTGTTAACTATTTCCTCATTCCTGCTCTTAAGGGCTCTTTTGGCTCTTTACTTCCCCACTCACAAGTCTAGTCTCTGATCCTCGAGGTCTGTTGCTTTAAGTCTCTTTTCACTTGTCAGCGTCTTGGACCCGGCTATGGGACAGATGTTGGACTTCTTGATGGGTGCTGTGACTCCTACTTATCAAGATCACAACCTGCCGGTCAGTGGTTTGGGATAAACCTGGCAAACCAGATGGCTGTCTCCAAGTCTGGGGTGCCCCTTTCTTGTCTGGGTACCTCTTTAAGGTTGAGGTACCCTCCTGTCAGATCTGTAGTCTCAACTGTGTCCGTACTCTTTGCTCTCCTCACACCGTCTGACTGACTGGTATCAACTGTCACTGACGTCACGTCTCCTGCTCAGCTAAGCTCCCCCCCAGGACCTACTGAATATACAGTCCCTGGTACTAAGGTGTCTATAGCTGGGTTTGTTGTAGCTTTATAGACAGACTCTGCAGTTCCCCTCTCCACCCATTACTATGGAAGCACCACACCTTCTATTTGTGGTGTAGTACCTCCCTGTGGCGTCCCGCCAGAGGGGCGTCACATAAACACTAGAGACCTAGTGCCACTGGCAGCCATGCATGCCCAAGCCATCACACTGTCTCCACCGTGTTTAAGCCCTACACGACCTATGATGTACATGTACATCATAGGCTGCCTCCCATCCTTTTATGTTAGCTCACACTGTGAGCTCACATTCTCCCACATCTTAGCTAATCTCATCAGCTGAGATGTGTGTATAACAGTGCCGATCAGATCAGTGATCCGATTGGCACTGTTAACCCTTTGGATTGTGCTGTCAGTGACTGATCGCGATCCAAAGCTTCTGGCGGGGATCACCATGTTTCCCACCATGATTGCAGGTCTCATGCAGCAATCACAGGACCGGCATGCTGTTACCTGACAGCCCGGATTCTGTAATGACCCCGGAAGCTGTCCTGAATCACGTCCTGCCTTTGATGTCCTAGTGACATCATTGGCAAGGAGTGATCATTTCCCCTGTCTTTAGATTAACAGTAGCTCATCTAAAGGCAAGAGAAGCGATCGAACAGTGGAATACTGAGGGTGTCAAATAATGGAAAAAAAAAAGTTTTTAAAAGTATGAAAAAAACCATAAACGTTCAAATCACCCCCCTTTAGTGCCATTCAAAATAAAGCTATTAAAAAAATGTTTAAAAATACACCTATTTGGTATTGCCGTGTTCATAAATGCCCAATCTATCAAAATATAAAATTAATTTATCTGATCTGCAAACTACGTAACGGAAATAAAAGTTCAAGAAGCAAAAAATAAGCCATCACACAGTCCCAGATCCCGAAAAATGAGAACGCTACGGGTCACAGAAAATTGCGCAAAAGAGCAATTCTTTTTCTTTAAAAATTTCTGAATGTTTTTCACTACTTAGATAACAGTAAAAGTATACATGTTTGGTATCAACAAACTCATACCGGCCTAAGTCATCATACAAACATGTTACTTTTACCATATAGTGAACATGGTGAATAAAAAAAACAAAAATGAAACGTGTAATTGCACTTTTTTTGCAACTTCACCGCACTTGGAATTTTTCCCATTTTCTTGTATAATAGATGGTAAGATAAATTATTTCATCTGAAAGTAAAATTGTCCCTCAAAAAACAAGCCCTCATATGTCTATATTGATGGAAAAATAAAAAGTTATGGCTCTTGGAAGAAGGGGAGGGAAAAATGAAAACTGGAAAGCAGAAAATCACCAGGGGGTGTAGGGGTTAACAGATGATACTAGTCCATGCCCTCATAATCTCCCATCTTGACTACTGCAACCTCCTTTTCTGTAGTCTCCCTGCTAATGATTCTGTCGTCAGGGTTGGGGGCACTCGAATATCGGGACAGGGGGTTACTTCAGTGGGGATCACGGCTGGTTGGTTCCCGGTTCCGTGCCCTGGACCCTCAGTGGCGGGGTGGGGTGATGATGATGATGGGGGATTTGTAACGTGACGCTACCTGTGGTACCTGGTAATAGAGTACTTCTGGTACTTGGGCGGGTTCTTCTACTGGTTGTGGGAAAGTCAGCACTGGTATTAGGTATGCACCTTCTATTTGGGGCCAATCTGCAGGTAGTTCTCCGAAGATTGTCTGGACGGTCTTTTGGCTCCCCTTCTTTGGGTTCTGGACAAGGGGCATACTCCTTTAGTTGTGGTGGATGAGGGTACTTCTTTAAATGATCTCTGGACACTGTTGCTGTTGTTTCTCCATTGTTTTTGCTGATCAGACATGTCTTCTGGTTGTCAAAGTTTGATAGTAATACAGTGTATGGTTCTGCTTCCCATTGATCATCTAACTTATGGAGTCTCCTTTTCCTTTTCAAAACCAATTCACCTGGTGTGAAGGGTGTTCCTTGCGCGCTTTTGTTAAAGTTGGTTTCTGGTTTTTCTCTGAATTTTGCCAGACTTCTCTCAACACATTCCTGTATTTTCTTGTACTGCTCTGTTCTTCCGGTATCCCAATCTGAGGTGTCTTCTTCAGGAACTACAATGTCTATTTCAAAGTCTACTGGCAATTTTCCTGGTCTTGCTCTCATGAGGTATGCAGGGGTACAATTTGTTGAGCTTATTGGGATGTTGTTGTAGATGTCAACAAGGTCCGGTAACTTCCTGGGCCATCTGTTTTGCTCTTCTAACGGCAGAGTTTTCAACAATTCTATTACCACGTGATTCATCTTTTTGCACATTCTGTTGGTTTGGGGATGGTAAGGTGTTGTACAAATTTTCTTGCATCCGTACAAGTTACAGAACTCTTGAAATACTTCAGCTTCAAAGGCAGGACCTTGGTCTGTCAATACCTAGATACCGTGTGGTCTGCAGAAATAGGCTTGAAAGGTTCTTGCGGCTGTCTGAGCTGTTAAGTCTTTCACAGGAGCTACCACAAAGAATCTGGAGTAGTGGTCCACCATGGTAAGAGCATAGGTATAGCCCGATCTGCTGGGTGTGAGTTTGACGTGATCTAAGGCTACCAGTTATAATGGCTGTTTAGTAATGATAGGCTGTAGTGGTGCTTTCTGGCTGTCACGGTCTTTTCTTCTTAATGAGCATGGTCCACAATTTTTACACCATTTCTCTATGGTAGACCTCATGCCGCTCCAATAGAATCTCTCGCGTAACAATATTTCTAGTTTTCTCCATCCAAAGTTCCATTTCATAATAGCATAATGGCTAAATGTGAATCGCAGGGTTTTCTGCACAGCTAATAAAGATATAAGGAAAAAGGACATGGCAGAAACTGCTTGTGAATCTAAAACATTTAACCATTATGCTATTTCCTATACATGTATTGTCTAGTGTTGCAGCAGATTAACACTTTAAATGCTAGTCCTTTTTCTTTTATTGCACCTAGACATAAGGTGATGACAGTCCTTCATTATTTAATAGTATTACTTATTTTTGACTGAGCTCCCTTTCCCCGCACAGTAGCCATGTTTGGTATCCATTTTGCTGTAGTCATGTCCAAGGCAACCCCTCAGAGCCGTTTTAATTTGTATATAGAGGCATGAAAACCCACACATACAGCATTATACCGCAAGAGAGGCACACAGTTAGGACCCGATATAATGAGAAAGACCGTGACATGGTTATTGGGCTCTTCGCAGTGGCCACTGATGAAGCTAAGTTTTCTCATGTTTCTTTTAGATTGACAAGCAGTTTCTGCTATCTTCTTTTTCCCTATGTCTTTATTAGCTGTGTACAAAGCACTGCCATTCATATTTAGCCATTATGCTATTTCCTATACATGTATTGTCTATTGTTGCAGCAGATTAACACTTTAAATGCTGGTGTGGCGCCCTGCTCACGCAGGTAACCACAGATCTCTCTACTGCACAGCTGGGTTTCCACAGCAGGTACCTAATACGAGCAACACCTTCCACCCCCGCACAGTAGGGGGAGCTCAACTTGCTGCCCTTAGGAAAGATCCCCTATATATACTGCTGCTGGGGAGAAGTTAGTGAGAGTGTGTGCAGACGCTAGAAGAGCTGCATGGAAGTCCTGGTGTTCGGTGCTGCGTACAGGCCCGAGCCAGTGACCCAGAGTGGCCCTTCAGTGTCCCACAAGCCTAAGTGGGACTGAAGGCAGAGAGCCCAGAGCAGGAATAGAAGCAAGGAACAAGTATCTCAAGGCGAGAGTTCGTTCCAGGAGAAAGTCGCATATTGGGGATCCGCACCTGTGGGGGAACTACAGGCCCACAGAAAACCCTGTTGCACCGTGGAAGCTCCAGTTACCCGGTCTCCCAGGAGGGTCGAGAGAGGGAGCCAGGAACAGCAGGTCGCTGCAGTGTCCAGAGAAGGTCATCCCGGACACCGCACAGGAAGAGAAAGTGACAGGCTAAGGAAGAGAGTGGAGGCAAGTCAGGCTATAGCAGACTGTGCTTCAGCAACTTCACAAGGAAAGGAGGCCTTATACCCACTTGCTGCGGGAGCCCACTGTGCAGCCCGGTCACCCATCAGTGCCCTGGATCATTTACCTGCGTAACATCAGTAAAAAGGTAAAAGAGACTTCTTCTGTGTGCGTGCATCCTTCACTCTCACTCACCCTGCCCCTCTACAGACTATTCTTACTCTCCCTCCACAATCTCAGCTCTGCTACAACCTGCTCACCCTCAATACGCTGCCCCGGAGGTCCCAGTCCTGCCTGCGGAGGACTATACCATCACTGCCGCAATACCACCGACCTCCGGAGGACTGTGACGGCGCTGGTGACATCTCACCAGGTACTGCAGGTGGCGTCACGACTAACTTGTACATAATCCCTGTAAATACCCCTTTTCAAGAGCATCACCCCCAGGATACGGGATCAGGCGCGGCTGTCATTCCTCATGACAACGTCAACCCCCTCACTGCCGCCTGATACCTGAGTACCCTATGCCCTGGGGCGCAACACTGGTCCTTTTTCTTGCTTGCACCAAGACATAAGGTGATGCCAGTCCTTCATTATTTAATAGTATTCCCTCTGTCAGGGACCTGTGCATCATCCGCTTCACTCATGGTGGTGCCCCCCTAGTTAACCGCTGCCAGCCGCTGAGGTAAACTTTTTCGGTAGTTGGCTGCCGAAGGTTGGAGCACCTTGCGTATTTCCAGAACTAGCCACTACACTTCATCAATCCTTGGCAGTGCGGAGGGCGGGACTTATCTTCACGCTCTTTTCTAGCCGCGATGCTCTTCCCGCTCTGTGGTGCAGCTATGGCGGCCCAGCTTTACAGCTCACAAAACAGTCAATCAAGTCCAATTTAAGCACACAGCACCCAGTTTTACTGGGCACGGGATCCTGTTTGTGATGCCAGAACTGATCTGGTCGACAGGGTAGGGTGTACTCAGATACCGGGACAGGGGGTTGCTTCGGTGGGGATCACGGCTGGCCGGTTCCTGGTTCTGTGCCCTGGACCCTTAGTGGTGGGGTGGGGGTGATGATGATGGGGGATTTGTAACTTGATGTCAACTGTGGTATCTGGTAATAGGGCAACCAGCGCTGCGGCTGGCCGCTGAGGTGATGGGAATACAAAGCCATCCACAATCTTTCCCCCCATATCTCTGAATTAATCTCCCGATATCATCCAACTTGTAATCTTCGATCCTCCCAAAACCTCCTTCTTTCCACCACACTTGTATGTTCCTCATCTAACTGCCTGCAAGACTTCGCCCGAGCATCCCCCATTCTATGGAATTTTGCCACCCAAAACGTTGGACTGTACCCCACACTCAGAACCTTCAAGCAGAACCTGAAAACGCATCTCTTCAGAACAGCCTACAGCCTGCAATGACCACAGTGCCACCTCACCACCACTGAACCCAATGCTCCACCACCACTGGACCTGGTGCTCCACCACTACTGGACCAGGTGCTCCACCACCACTGAACCTGACGCTCCACCACCACTGGACATGGGGCTCCACCACCACTGGACCAGGTGCTTTACCACCACTGGACCTGGTGCTCCTCCACCATCATACCCAGCGCTCCACCACCACCAGAGCAGACCCAACCTACTGTTTCTCTCCCCATTGCTCTGTAGAATGTAAGCCCACAAGGACAGGGTCCTCTCTCCCCTCTGTACCAGTTTGTCACTGTTAGTTTGTTCACTGTATTTTTAACTTGCTTGTATGTAACCCCTTCTCATGTACAGCTCCATGGAATCAATGGTGCTCTATAAATAAATATAATAATATTAATATAATAATAATAATAATAATAATAATAATAATAATAATAATAATAATGTGTTATCCTTTGGATAATGAGCTGTACTATGCCTTCACCATATTTTTTCTTTCCATCATTCTGGTAGAGGTTGATCTTTGTTTCATCTGTCCCAACAATGTTCTTCCAGAACTGTGCTGATTTTTTAAAAATAATTTTTCTTAGCAAAGTCCAATCTAGCCTCTTATTCTTGAGGCTAATGAGTGGCTTGCATTGTGCAGTGAACCCTCGGTATTTACTTTCATGCAGTCTTCTCTTTATGGTAGATTTGAAATTGATACACCTACATCCTGGACAGTGTTGTTCACTTGGTTGGCTGTTGTGAAGGGGATTCTCTTCACCGTGGTAATTATTCTGTGATCATCCACCACAATTGTCTCACATTGGCATCCAGGTATTTTTGCATTGTTGAAGTCACCAGTGCGTTATTTCTCAGGATGTACCAAACTGTAGATTTTGCAACTCCTAATATTATGGCAATTTTTCGGAAGGGTTTTTTCTGTTTTGCAGAAGAAGGATGGCTTGGTTCACCTGACAACTCTTCAAAATGCAAGCACAACACCTCAAATCAACTCAAGGCCTTTTATGTGCTTAATTAAGAATTAAATAACAAAGGAATTGCCCCCACTTGCCCATGAAACAGCCTTTGAGCCAATTATCTAATTAGTTTTGGTCCCTTTAAAAGCAAGGTGGCACATGTAAAGGAGCTGAAACTCCTAAACCTTTCATCCAATTTTAATGTGGATACCCTCAAATGAAAGCTAAATGTCTGGACTTTATGTCCATTGTTTTTTATATAACTAAAACTTGAACATGTTTCAGTAAACAGGTAGAACAAAACTAAAATTGTGTCACTGTCCAAATATATATGGACCTAACTGTACATCCACCTATTTTTAGAGGTCTGGCCAATAGCGACCTTAAAGGGAACCTGTCAGGTAGTTTATGCCTCCCCAGCTATCACTGTCTGTAGCTGCAGCTTTATAATACTATTCTAATCATCCCTGTCTGAGCTCATAGTGTAATGTGAAAGGTGAAAAAAAAGCATTTATACACTTACATTTCCTTATGTAATGAGGCAGTCAGTCTCCAGCTTGGAGGACGGGGACTGTTTGGCAGGTTAATAATTAACATTTCAGCCTTGTGCTAGAACATGTTGGGAGACGTGATGGGATGAAACAACCATGTGACTACAATAGGCGGAGCTAAGTTCTCATAGAACATAATACGTTTGCTGGCTTAGCTCCGCCCACTATGGTCACATGATCATTACATCACACAGGTCCTTTAGCCATCCAAGTTAGAAGTGAGTTAACTATTATCCTGCCAGACAGTCCCCCTCCTCCAAGGTGGGGACTGAAATGTAAGGGTATAAATGCTTTTTTTTTCACCTTTCACATTACACTCTGAGCTCAGACAGAGATGATTAGAATAGGACTATGAAGCTACAGCTACAGACAGTGATAGCTGGAGAGGCATAAACCACCTGACAGGTTCCCTTTAATAGAAGAATTGTTGCCAAATGAGGAGCACTGCTACCATGACTTGCAGTAGGTGACAGTAATAGCGACAAATACAGCAGGAGCCTGCTCAGCATTGGAGTATCAGCAGGTAAGGAGTTTGTGTTGATTGCAGATGAAAGGAACAGTGCTAGAAATGTGAGAAGTTAACGTGTCTTTGTTCTAAAGTCTACAGACGAGTTGTGGTTGGAAAGTTGTCATGGCGGTCTGGGCCAGATAAAAGATGGGAAATGTGAACAACTCCACCAGAAAGAACGTTATGTGATGTAGTTGCTACCTATAACTATATTGTAATATGCTTTATGTTCAACAGAACTGGTATCTACCACTATACAGTCACTGTATAACAGTAATATCAGTGGAGTTTTTAGTATGGAGATTTTTTTTCAATAACAGCATAGTCATTTGCTGAGGTTCCGCTTTGCCCTCTATGACTTGGGTGCACTATCATAGTTGTAGACATATTTAGGTTAGGTTAGCTGTGTTTTTACCCACCCCCACCCTCACTCCTGTAGTGAACCTTTAGCCCCTGGCTATCAGCCATTAAAGGCCAGAAACTGCAAAGTCATGAGAATAAGTGCAGCTTCTAAGGTTAAATGGGCAGGAGGACATTTGATGACATCATGATCATGTGACCAAAGGTCTTTCATCCTGCAGAGGTCTGGAGGATTTGAAGATGATGGAGTATGATAAATCATGATAATGTGTGTTTCATGACAGGTATGGGAACAGAACAATCTATTGCGATTGTTTAAACTCCTACCAGGTTCCATTAGCCTATGTACAGGAATTAGTAATGAAGTGCCGAACTACTTGAATTTAATTGTTTTGCACTCGTTTAACAAATTGAAATCCTCTTGTGGAAACGCACTAAATGCTTCTGGGTGATGATACAAAATTTTAACATTTGGGCTACTTTTAGCTTTTTCCCACAGCCACACTTTGTGTAAAACAGGCCTGGGACTTGCCCCTTCTTTTAGTTTGTGTTTTGCAGGGGAGGGCTGGGTATTAGTTTATTTACCTGTCTGCTGGCAGCCATGGGTGGGAATTCTCCCTATTTAAACACCCAGTTGTCAGTCTCAACTGTCAGGTTATGCTTACCTGATTTATACTCCCGCAACTCTGTTCTCAGGGTTGCCAACTATCCACAAATTCCAGGACAGTCCATAAAAGTAAGACACTTTTTTGCCCTGTATGTATAAAAATGTAGGCATCCATGATTTTTAAGCTGACGAAAATTCTAAAGATTAATTTTATTGCAGTCATCATAATTTTCCAGTTTACAGTTATTGCAGCTGATGACTTCATATCAAATTTGTGGACTGTAGACATACATCACTCAATCATAATGATTTATTATGATCTTTCAATGTGTCTGTAGAAAATATTGTATATAATGGCCACTTTACATGCAGCTACAGGTAACAGGTTTTCCACAGGTAACTTACTGGTTGCAGTGAAATCATGGAGACATGGTTCTATCTTGTTGCTGTGTACAAATGGAACAATGTCTCCATGATTTCACTGCAACCAGTAAGTTACCTGTGGAAAACCTGTTACCTGTAGCTGCGTGTAAAGTGGTCATTAGTGATTTTTTTGGTAAGCTATCCAGAAAAAATAAAAAGTTAAGTTGGCAACTCTGTCTGTCCTGATTCGGGATCTTAGATCTCCATTGCTGACTTTGGCCAGCTTTGACTTCCTTCATGCCCCATGATTCTATCTCTGACTTCATCCTCCAGACACTAATCTCAGTTTCCTTCTGACCTTGGCTCAGATTTCCGATTCTGTCCTGAGTCAGCCCTCTTTAGTGTTGACCCAGCTTGACTACCCACCTATCTACCAGCCTTATTTGCAAATAGAATATTGATCTTAGCATAGTACCTGCCTGCCTGGTGTACTTATGTGTCATCAAGATATTATCATTCCAGGTATTTTATATAACATATATTAATGTATGGTGAAGGGTGAAATGGAAAATGCCATTGAGTTTAAATGTTATTCATTATTTTTCCTATTTAGTTGATTGATATTTTAGGATACTATTTTTTCTACATCAAGTCTCTTTTTTTTTCTAGCTCGTTTTTTTCCTTTTGGCAAGTACTTATCAAAGCAATCTTACATGCTTTCAAGTATAGATACTGAATGTATTCAGATCAATATTATTCATTTATTTTAGATTAATGTTACTCATTTGTATAAGGGCCATGGTTCTTATATGACTTAATAAATGAAAGCTGTCTAAGACAGCAGGCATTTTTTGCTAGTTTCTTGTTTATTTTTCATCATTATATTCATGCATAATAATGTTCATAACCTGATGATACATGATTTTAATATTTTTCAGAGTACCCATAATATTGTGTATTTATTTTCTGATGAAGTACTAACTTAGTATTATAGGTTTAGACACAATCATTTAAAACTGAAATACCCTTAGAGGTAAACACTAGTATATTTTACTGAGGTTTGTCTATATTTTGATTGTAGGTAAATATGAAAAATCCCTAATTTCAATCTTCAGCTAATTGGTGTCTAAGAAGTAACTATATACATATAGTAATGTCATAATACAGAAATTTGTCACATAAAATACCATATTTTTCCACACTATTAGACACACTTTTCCCCAAAAACTTTGGAGGAAAGTGTGAGGTGCATCTACTGGTCCGGATGTAGTTAACTGTGGCTTTAGGGGAAGCCAACGCTGGGAGGTGGGCAGGATTATGACGCAGGATACAGTTCTAATGTACTATGCCTCTGCAGTCTGTCTTCAGAAAAATGGCACTGGGGGACTGCGCATGCACAGACTGCGATTTTTGACGCCATTTTATTAAAGATAGTCTGTGGAATTCACTGGTCTTTTCCAAAATGGTGTTGGCGGTGGCGCATGTGCAATTTCATTTTAAAGTCTAATCTAGTCTAGTCTTGGATGTTAAGATGCGACCTCGCATGCATTGCTGCCTGCGCATTGTATATCCTACAGACTGTGTTCAATATAATGGTAGCACAGATCATAGTTTGTGCATACTTCGCCTTGGCACCTTTTTATTAAAGACAGACCACAGGAGACAAAGCATATTCACTGCTCCCCACCCCTATAAACCTGGGTGAGAAGCAGTAAATATCCCAGCAGCTGATGTCGGTGTCAGTTGTCAGCATCAGAAGAGGACACCGCGCATCAGGGGAGTGGAGGAAAGGTGAGTAGATTGGTTTACTTTTTTTATGTCTGCGGCGTGATGGCATCCACATACACTAGAATGGGTACATTACACTGTGTGCAGAATTATTAGGCAAGTTATATTTTACAGGATTATTTTTATAATTGATCAACAACTATGTTCTCAATCAACCCAAAAGACTCATAAATATCAAAGCTTAATATTTTTGGAAGTTGGAGTGTTTTTTTTTAGATTTGGCTATCTTAGGAGGATATCTGTTTGTGTAGGTAACTATTACCGTGCAGAATTATTAGGCAACTTAATAAACACCTAATATATTCCCATCTCACGTGTTTATTTTCACCAGGTAAACTAATATAACTGCACAAAATTTAGAAAAAAAAGCATCTCTGACATGCAAAAACAAAACCCCAAAAAATTAGTGACCAGTATAGTCACCTTTCTTTATGATGACACTCAACAGCCTTCCATCCATAGATGCTGTCAGTTGCTTGATCTGTTTACGATCAACATTGCATGCAGCAGCCACCACAGTCTCCGAGATACTGTTCCGAGAGGTGTACTGTTTTCCCTCCCTGTAGAACTCACATTTTAGGAGGGACCACAGGTTCTCTATGGGGTTCTTTACTGGCCAGCCACGCTGTGGAGTAGTTGGATGCATGGGATGGACCATTGTCCTGCATGAAAATCATGTTTTTCTTGAACGATACCAACTTATTCCTGTACCACTGCTTGAAGAAGTTGTCTTCCAGAAACTGGCAGTAGATCTGGGAGTTGAGCTTCACTCCATCCTCAGCCTGAAAAGGTCCCACAAGTTCATCTTTGATGATATCAGCCCATACCAGTACCCCACTTCCACCTTGCTGGCGTCTGAGTTGGAGTGAAGCTCTCTGCCCTTTACTGATCCAGCCTCTGGCCCATCAAGAGTCACTCTCATTTCATCAGTCCATAAAACCTTTGAAAAATCAGTCTTAAGATATTTTTTGGCCCAGTTTTGTCGTTTTATCTTATGTTTCTTGTTCAAAGGTGGTCGTTTTTCAGCCTTCCTTACCTTGGCCATGTCTCGGAGTATAGCACATCTTGTGCTTTTTGATACTCCAGTAACGTTGCAGCTCTGAAATATGGCAAAACTGGTGGCAAATGGCATCTTGGCAGCTTCACGCTTGATTTTCCTCAATTCGTGGGCAGTTATTTTGCGCCTTTTTTGCCCAACACGCTTCTTGCGACCCTGTTGGCTATTTGCCATGAAACGATTGATTGTTTGGTGATCATGCTTCAAACGTTTGGCAATTTCAAGACTGCTGCATCGCTCTGCAAGACATCTCACAATTTTGGACTTTTCAGAGCCCGCCAAATCTCTCTTCTGACCCATTTTGCCTAAGGAAAGGCATTTGCCTAATAATTAAGCACACCTTATATAGGGTGTTGATGTCATTACACCACACCCCTCCTCATCACAGAGATGCACATCACCTGATTTACTTAAGTGGTAGTTGGCTCTCAAGCCTATACAGCTTGGAGTAAGACAACATATATAAAAAGTATCATGTGATCAAAATACTCATTTGCCTAATAATTCTGCACACAGTGTATAGGAGGGCCATGTATACCAGAATGGGGGCCATATATACCAAGATGAGGCCATATATATAAGGTTGGGCTCAGGATGAGGGCCATATATAATTTATATAGCACAAACATATTCCATAGCGCTTTACAATTGAAGATGTGGCCATATATACCATAATGGGCTGAGGATGAGGGTCATATATAACTGGATGGGGCTATATATATTAGGATGGACTGAGGATGAGGGTCATATATACCAGGATGGGGTCCATATATAACTGGATGGGACCATATATACCAGGATGGGGCTATATATCAAGACATTGCCATATACCAGGATGTGCCCAATATGATGTAAATATACAGTAACAGGATGGGCCATATATACCAGAATAGGCCAGGATGAAGGACATATATATCAAGATATGTCCATACATACCCAGATGGACCCAGGATGAGGGACATATATACCAGGATGGGGTCACGTATGCCAAAAAAGGGCATTATTCACTAGGATGGAGCCATATGTATCAGGATGGGTCCGGGATGACGGCCGTATATACCAGGATGGGGCCATACAGTGAAGGAAATAATTATTTGATCACTTGCTGATTTTGTAAGTTTGCCCACTGACAAAGACATGAACAGTATATCATTTTAAGGGTAAGTTAATTTTAACAGTTAGAGATAGAATATCAAAAATAAAGTCCAGAAAATCACATTGTCTAAATTATATAAATGGATTTGCATTTTGAAAAGAGAAATAAGTATTTGATCCCTCTGGCAAACAAGACTGAATACTTGGTGGCAAAACCCTTGTTGGCAAGCACAGCAGTCATAATTGTTTTTGTATATCTATGATAGGTAATGCGCTAAATCATATATGTGGTTTTTAATCAAATGATATTCACTTAAATAGTGTATTGTTTTATCATAATGCTTTTATTATTATAAATTAATCTCATCACTATTCAGCTATTTTAGACTGACCAGAACAGCAGCTCAGCATAAAGAAATAAACAGAGGGACGCCACCCTACAATCCTATGCAGGTAAGGGCTAACAAAACCTACTAAAGAGCAATAGCCAAACACAGGTGTATATCATACAAATAATGATAACTTGAAGCCAAAGAATATGAGTCTGCACACATTGGAAGCAGCAGTGTGAACTGCGACCAATCCCCACCAAAAACATGAAAAAACAAATGCAAAAACCGTATAAGTGTCACACAAAAGGCGCTCTGCTGTAAAAATTATAAATAGCCAGTGCCGTGACAAAAAACAGGGCCTTTTGGTTTATACGTTTTTGCAAGAAAACGTACATTAAGCTGCCTCACCAACTTCACGGTTGGCCCTGGTAGAGACAGTCCTAACTCTGTCCCTAATACTACGTTAAAAACCTGCCAATGTGTACATACCTCTAGGCAGGACGCGGGAGAGCACAGGAAAATTTCACCTTGTAAGGGTGTGTGGCAGGCAGCTCTGTGTGCAAACTTCATAGGGGAGGGGCAGGCGCCTCCAATTTCTGCTGTACCAGCAGGGTTAAACATGAAGCCAAAGAATATGAGTCAATTAATAACAGGGGCACCCACACGGATATCCCCTAGAGTAATTGCAGCTCATCAAAACTGTTTTGCTCCAGAGTCAATCTGCATATTATTTGAGATTTTATTTTGTAGTTGATGAAGAGATTTGCGCACTTGTAAGGGGGAATTTTGGTCTACTTCTTGTCACGATTTCCACACTGTCCTAGTCTGCTATATTACTAAAGTGTGAAAGCTATCAGTTTGTTTTGGTTGCACCGTGTCTGGGCTGCAATCATCTGTGCTCACTTTCCTTCGTTAGTCTTCTACTTAAGTATGCTAGCTCTTCCATCCAGTGTTAATCATACACTTGCTGCTGCCTGTGTGAGATTGATCTCTCTGTACTCTGTGCCTGACCCAGCCTGACTTAAATCCCTTACCTGGACTTTGACCATTTGCCTGTGACTTGACTATTCTTTTCCTGCTCCTTGTAAACTGTCTTGTCGTTCTGGTTTTCCTAACCCCAGACCGTGAATTGGATTTCATCTCTGACTACCCCTTGCTGTCCTGGGCAAGTTTCTGGACCTGACCTCGGATCGTTTGACCTCCCTTTACTTAGCAAGTAAGTAGTATTATTATTATAATTACTATCTTTACTCTTCAATAAATTTTTATTGGGTGTAAGAGTTGAACAAAATAGGGTAAAATGTACATGTAAGTATTGATAACAATCACATATATTTAAAGCACAACAATGCTTCAGACATAGTAAAACACCAGGAAATTTATATTGAAATAGGTGTGGGGGGTGGAGGCGAGGAAGGGAGGTTAGGGAATCTATCGGGGTCAGGTTGAATAGGCGCTACGACCCTTGTAGTGCAATAGGATTTCAGACATGATCTGAAGGCCCAGGGCCGTATGGATGCTGCAAAGTTGAAGGAACGTTATAATCTTTGGTCTGGGACCTGATACAGAGGTCATGCGGCCAGGTTTTCGGCTGGCGTTTGTCCCGCATTGGGGCCGGCCTGAAAGTGATGAACTTGTGGTAGAAACTCTCAACCCCTAAGATTTGATTGGGATGGGGAAGAACAAAACCAACTGGGGGGGGGGGGGTGGCTGGGAGGGGAGAGATCAGGAATTTTAGAAGAGAGATTGGAAAGAAGGGAAGTTATGTAGATTGAGATGGGAAGAGGGGGGAAGAAGGGAAAAGATAGGAGGAATGATAGAGAGTAGATTGAGAGAGAAGGAGAAGTCGAGATATAGGTTATGAAGTAGTGTATGGAGTAAATTATGAGGTGAGTTGTGAGGGAAGTTATGAGGTAATGAAGTGACGAAGTAACGAAGTAACGACGTAAGGAGCTGCCTCCCGGCCGCCCCGGCTGACGCCTAAAACATAGGTTTCATAGCAGCCGTGTGATTCGCCCACAACTGCCAAGCCTCAGCAATATATCTGCGTCTTGGGGTGTCCATCGCTAGGTGATATTCATGGCAGAAAATTAGATTCAATTTATTGGTAACATCACCCAGAGATGGTGGCGCTGTACTCTTCCATGCAGCCGCCACGCACAGTCTGGCCGCGGTTAAGATGTATGAGGTAACATGTCTGGGGATCGGAGGGAGGACCTCCGCTCCTATATGTAGTACTGCAAGTTGTGGGGTTAAGGGGATGAACGTCTCTGTAACCGACCCCACCAGGCTAGCCACCAGAGTCCAAAACTGGGAAATCTTAGGGCAGTACCACCACATGTGGGACAAATCCCCCTTCTGTCCACATTGTCTCCAGCACAGGGGTGAACCACCTGTCCCAAATTTAGCCAGCCTGGACGGGGGGGTATACCATCTTAAGTGTATTTTTTTGAGGGACTCCAGGTGATTTATGCATCTTGTGGATTGGGTGACACTTCTGATTGCTCCCTCCCAATCATCAACATCTGCAGAAAAGTTCAATTCCCTCTCCCAAATTTCCATGTAATGTAATTTGTTAGGAGCGTTTTGGGACAACAAACCCTCATAGATAGAGGATAGGCCCTTATGGACAGTACTTTCAGAGAGAATATGTTGTTGGAATGGGGAAGGAATAGGCTGTTTCAGATCATGTGTGCAGTCTGAAGATCTGAGAAAATGGCAGATCTGGGAGTATTGGAGGAAGGTATTTTGCAGCTCACCCTTCCCTCCGGTAAAATCCCGGAAGGAGAGTAGCTTACCTTCACTCATCAAGGCCCCCAGGGTGTCGACTCCCAAACCTTGCCATGTTGTCAGGTTTAACGTTGGTATATGGATCTGGAGAGCTTCCATGGGGAGCTTTTCAGGGGCAAGTCTGGTCCAGGAAGCAGGAACCCCTCCCCAGATTTTTTGCATTGATCGAATCGTGGCCAGCGGGTGGACCACCCCCACAGGACCCAATCCAACCCCAGCCAGGAGCTTGTTTGGTGCAATCTCTGGTGCTAACTCCGTCTCCAGTTGGACCCAGCCCAAATCCAAGTGGCCCCTCCACAGCTCTCTCGACGCCTCGAGGATCGTTGCTCTTAGGTATGTCATCACATCTGGCACTCCCATGCCTCCGCCCCTAAGCTTCAGGTACATCGTCTGTTTATTGACCCTTGGTCTGCCCTTCGCCCAGACAAAACTGTTAATTTGTCTCTGTAACTGTGTGAGTAGCGTGGTCGGGTAGTTCAGTGGGAGGCATCGGAACAGGTACAGCAATTTTGGCAACCAGATCATCCTGAAAGCCTGGATGCGAGCCATCCAGGTTAAAGGAGGACAGGGACCAGAGTCTAGGGAGCCCCTCAGAGAATCCATCAGTTTCGATATATTAACACGTGCTATTTTTTGTGAAGCGCACAGCACGACTCCCAAATAGGGTATGCCATCCGGCGCCCATGTAAAGGGGAATCGAGATGAGAGGGCCTCTAGCTCCGACCCCAATATATTAATCGGGAGAGCCATCGATTTTCCCATGTTCAACTTGTAGTAGGAAATTCTGGAAAAGGTTTCAAGTTCCTGAATTGAGGCCGGGAGGGAGTCGTCGGGGTTCGTGCATGTCACTATAACGTCATCTGCATATAATCCTATAGTATGTTGTTTAGGTCCCACCTGAATACCAGTGATATGTGGGTTGGACCTGATCGAGGCGGCAAGAGGCTCCATGACCAGGGCAAATATCAGGGGTGACAAGGGACAACCCTGTCTCGTCCCATTCGTGATTGCAAAATGTTGTGAAGAGTATCCTGACATAGATACCCGGGCCCCGGGATTGGAGTACAAACTCAGGATGGCCTTCCGGATCGGGCCAGAGAATCCAAATTTTCCTAGTACCTCTCTCAGGTATCCCCAGTGCACCCTGTCGAACGCCTTTTCAGCGTCCAGAGACAGGAATACACTGGGGGACCCTCTTCCCTCCACTATCTCAATCAGGTCCAACACACGTCTGGTCCCATCTCTCGCCTGACGTCCCGCCACAAAGCCCACCTGGTCCGAGTCCACCAGTTGCGGGATCACCCGTGCCAGACGGGAGGCCAACCGCCTAGCGTATATCTTCACATCTGTATTGAGTAACGAGATGGGACAATAGCTGCCCGGCATGTCAGGAGGTTTCCCCGGCTTATGAATAGTGGTGATCGTGGCTTCCAGTGCTTCGGCTGGGAGAGACCCCTCAGCCTGCCAAAACTGGAAAAGTCGGAGGAGGTAGGGTGCTAGTCGGGACGAATAGACCTTGTAGTATTCATTGGCAAACCCATCTGGGCCTGGAGCTGAGTTAGATTTGAGTGTCTGGATGGTTGCTGTCACTTCAGAAAGCATGAATGGTTTATTCAGGTCTGACAGTATGTCCGGCTGTAGGGTTGGGAGGTCCAGTCGCGACAAATAGTCTTGGATTAGGTTCTGTGAGGGCTGTGGAGTCTGGGGATCGTTGGCAAGGTTGTAAAGTCTGGAATAATAGTCCGCCATAACTTCCACTATCTCCGTTGGGTCCCTGACCTGTCTTCCCTCAGGCGTAGACATAGCTGTCACCATAGAACGTGTTACCCGCTTTTTCAATCTTTTAGCGAGTAGTTTACCTGCTCTGTCCCCTGCTGAGTAGTATTGAGTGTTTATTTTTCTCAAGCTTAGTTCGTGGTAGAAAAGCAGTTGGGCTCTAAGTTTTGTGCGTAACTCTAGTATTTGAGAGGTCAGAAGAGAGGAAGGGCTAATTTTGTTTACCTTCTCTAAATCCCGTATTTGATCCGTCCATTCCCTCCACAACCTCTCTCGCACCCTCTTCTGCTGGGAAGCTTTCTGAATAAGGAGGCCCCGGAGAACCGCCTTATGGGAATGCCAGAGAGTGCCATCTGTCACTTCCTTGTTGTCGTTTATGAGGAAGTATTCCTCCAGTTTCGTGTCTAGGAAGTCAAGAGTGAGTTGGTCCGATAGGAGTCCAACGTTCATCCTCCAGCGGCGGTGGGTACCGCTTTTTTTGCCCCAGATTGATCGACAGCGCCACAGGCGCATGATCCGACCACGTGATCAGGCCTATGGAGGCTGCAGAACAACGGGGCAAAATGTCATCTACCACTAGAAAGAAATCAATCCTAGAATAGGATTTGTGGGAGCTTGAGAAGAAGGTGTAATCCCTCTCCTCCGCGTGTAGATACCGCCACACATCATGGAGTTTGAACTCCCTACTCACATCGGCCAAGTCCCTTCCTCTCCTTGTGGAGGGCGCAGAAGAGTCCAGTCTAGCTTCCAAAACATGGTTAAAATCACCACATACTACCAAAGATCCCGCTGTGGATTCTCTCACCCTTTTAAAGAAGGACCTCAAGAATTTCATTTGGCCTGTGTTCGGGGCGTATACCGTCACTATGGTGAGCAGCTCCCCTGCTATGTAGCAATTTAGAATGAGGTATCTCCCCAACGGGTCTGCTTCCATAGATTTCAACTGAAACTGGACTCTGCTGCTAACCATCACACAGACTCCTGCTTTCTTTGTTTTGTTATTAGCGAAAAATATGTGGGGGTAGGAGGAGTGTCTTACCCGATGGTTGTCCTCCAACAGTAGGTGCGTTTCCTGAATACAGAGAACGTCTGCTTTGAGTCTCTTGGTCTCTCTCCACAAAAAGGAGCGTTTCACTGGAGAGTTCAATCCTCTTACGTTGAGGGACGCTATCTGCAGAATGGAAGATGAGTTTGACAAGGCAGATTGGGACATTATTAAAAGTTGTGAGAGCCCTACAAACGTGCGCAGGCACCCAAGGGGACAGCCGAGAAACAGCCCCTGGAGAAGTAAGAAAAAGATGACAGAATTGGAAAGAAGGGGAGTAAAGATATGTAAAGAGAGAGCAGCTGGGTAGGGGTGGGGGGGGGGTGAAGGGTGTTGGGGGGTGATTAGGGAGAGGAGGTTATATACAAGGTAATAACACAAATGTAAACTCGCAATTAAGTCAGACTAAAATGTCTGAGCTTATGGGGGTAGAAATAGGAGTCCCACTAGAGTCTCTCCTAGAGAAGGTCAGGCCCGGGTACACCCCGGATCCAGAGGAATCCTCTAGTCCAGGAGGTCCCCCAACGAGCCTGCGGAGGAAGTTCAGTGGGACTAAACTGGCAAATAGCCAAACAAGGAGACTAAGCCACAAAGATCCAGAATTTCTTATCCCAAGTTACGTCTCAATCAATCTTGACCCCGCGGATGTGTAGCCTGGGGATCCTCATGAGGGGTTCTTGGTGAGTGTGGTTGGGGGCTGGAGGCCACCATGTTCCATGATTTTAAAGCTTTTCTGAGCAGGGTAGGGGACGCAAAGGAGTGCCTGGTTCCCTTGTAGCGAAAGTTCACAGCTGATGGAGAGCCCCATGCATATTGGATCCCCTTCTCGCGTAATATACGGCAGCTGGAAGAGAATTCACGTCTCCTGGCCAACGTTCCCGGCGACAGGTCCGGATAAGTTGCCACCTTGTCAAAAGGCTTTGGTAAGGGGGGGTTAGCTCTCATGGCATAAAGAAGCGTGTCTCTCGAATCAGGTCTCAGGAATGATATCAGAATGTCTCTAGGGGTTTCTTTAGGAAGCTTAGCAGGTTTTGGGAGCCTATACGCTTTCACAACTTCCAGCATCTCCGGGGGGTGTCCGGCAACGCTGCGGTCAGAAATGCAGCTACAATCCCCGGGAGGTCCTCTGCTTCCTGCTCCTCCACAACCCCTCTCAGTTTAATGTTATTTTTACGGAGTCCATCCTCCAGGTGGCACAGCCTAGCCTGCACGGAGCCCATTTCCCTATCCAGGATATCATAGCTGTCTGCTAGGTTGTTATGTGCCGAGGCATAGTCGGCCATTTTAGCTTCCACCTTAGAGGTTCTCTCTCCTATGGCCGCCATTTCTGCCTTCATCTCCTCTCTCATACTACGCAGTTCCCCTAGCATGGAGTCCCGCATTGCTCCCAACATGTCTCTCATGTACCTCTTAGTGATCGGTGAGTCATCTCTGTTCACTGCGTGCTGTTCAGCTGAGCGGCAGGGAGATCGGGGCGAGTGTGTCGAGTTGCGGACCGGGGCTGCTGTGTCTTCCCTGGCGGGCGCCATCTTGGATGATTTCTGCCCCTCAAGCTGGAAGAAGTTGGTGAGCTCGTTCCCGGTTTCCCTCCGTCTGGAACTCGCTCTCGGCATGACCGGCTGTGCTGTGGTGGCAGACGGGCTACGGGGCTGCTTGTTGGAGGTCTTTCGGAGTCTCTAAAGGACACTCTGGCTGTACATGCTCCACCTGGTTGTTTGGTGGAGGCCATGGATCAGGCTATCCGCATGGATTGGAGGATTCGGGAGAGACGAGAGGTTCAACAAGAGGTTCCATTTTGTCCACCTGGCCCAGTTCGTTTGCCTGAGATGGAACCTATGGAAGTTGGAGCTGCCAGCTCAAGGATTAATGAGAGCAGACACCGTTGGGAACTTGCACTTCGTCTCTATTGTGGCCGAGCTGGATATTTCTTAAAGTATTGTTTGGCATGACCTGCAGCGAACAAGTCATTGCAAAACGCCTAAGTCTGGGTGATTGTCGAGGAGGTCACCCAGACTTACAGGTAACCTTTTACTCCTCCGATAATGTGTTGTTGAATGCAGAACTTCTCTTTCAAAATCAGTGTTTGTCAACATTTGTCTTTATTGACTGTGGATCTGCAGCTAATTTCACTGATTTGAGATTTCTTCGGAAGTTAGAATTAGGGACAGTTAAGATAGAAAGCCCAATTCAAATCATGGCCATTGATAGAACACTGTTGCTCAAAAACTTGGTTCAGTTAGGGTGGAGTTCACATTCAAGGTGGAGTCTCTTCATATGGAATTAATCTTCTGTTATGTTTCAGACAATTTACCTGCTGGAACTGTGTTGGGTATTCCTTGGCTGCATATGCATAAACCAATCATTGACTGGAATCTGAAAGATATAGTCAAATGTGATCCTTCTTGTGTTGAGAAATGTCTTAAATATGAGCATGTTTGCTCCGTTAGTCTGGAGGGTCTTCCCGAATACCTGAAAGACTTCGGAGATGTTTTTTATGAAAAAGAGTCTGAGATCTCACCTCCTCACCCTCCCTATGACTGTGCTATTAATCTCATTCCTAATGCCAAATTACCCAAGGCTTGCTTGTGTAACTTGTCTGGCCCTGAGCAGCAGGCTATGAAAGTTTACATTAACGAAAGTTTACGAAAAGGTCATATTCGTCCTTTTTCATCGCCGGTAGCCAACGGATTCTTTTTTGTTAGAGAGAAAAATGGAGGTCTCCATCTTTGCCTCGATTTCTAAGAATTAAACAAAATAACGGTTAAAAACACTTATCCACTTCCACTTATCCCCAATCTCTATAATCAGTTTTCGGAGGCCAAATGGTTTTCCAAACTTGATCTCAGAGGGGCATATAATCTGATACATATTTGTGAGGGTAGTGAGTGGAAGACTGTTTTTTTAAATCTGAAGATCTGTTTGAAAATCTCTGGTGATAGTGGCAAGTATGCAGTTTTTTTGTATAGTGCATGAATAAAGCATCTGGGCACAGATTATCTTTTTGGTAATGCTTCTTTATTTGACAAATATGGCTCTCGCCACTCTTCCTTGAACATCTTGTCATGCCTTTTGGTCTAACTAATGCACCCTCAGTTTTCAGAATTTTTTGAATGATATTCTGTCTGATTACATTTGGAGATTTATGGTAGTTTATTTAAAGAGGACCTGTCACTAACCATACATGGTGATCTAATTACAGCACTGAATGCAGCATGTCTGTTGCATTCAGGCAAGGGGTCCCCCAGCCCTTGAGCCCCCCTGTACCCCAAGATAATACACTTTGAAAACTTACATTGTGGAGCCAAATAGGAGGTGGCTTGTGGCTGGAGCCAAAGGGCAGTTTCACACCCCCTGTATGTTTAATCCGCCCACCGCCGCCTCCCTGATGCCAATCATTGTCTCCCTTGCCTGCTGCATAGTACACAGAGCTTATTGCAGTGTTGGTCGCTTTGCCCCGCCTCCTGCGGTGACATCACCGCTTATACCTGCACTGCTCCATGGTTAACATGGAGCAGGGTGGGGAAAGGCGGGGATGTCACAGCAGGAGGGCGGCCGCCCCGCCTCCTGCTGTGACATCACCGCTTATACCCACCCTGCTCCATGTTAACCATGAAGCAGGGCAGGGAAAGGCAGTGACATCACGACAGGAGGTGGGGCAAAGCGGCCAGCACTGCAATAAGTTGGCCAGATGGATCCTGGGAAGATTCAGGCCATCATTGATTGGGTTCAACCCAGCGACCTCAAGGCTCTGCAGCACTTTTTAGGGTTCGCAAATTATTACAGAAAATTTATTAGAGGATATTCTCAGATCATCAAGCCTCTTACGGACCTCACTTGTAAATGGGCGGAGCTAAAGGTGTGGTCACCCGAAGCGGTTGGGGCTTTTGAACATTTAAAGAAATGTTTTATGTCTGCTCCTGCTCCCCGCCTCCTGCTTTGACATCACCGCTTATACCCACCCTGCTCCATGTTAACCATGAAGCAGGGCAGGGAAAGGCAGTGACATCACGACAGGAGGTGGGGCAAAGCGGCCAGCACTGCAATAAGTTGGCCAGATGGATCCTGGGAAGATTCAGGCCATCATTGATTGGGTTCAACCCAGCGACCTCAAGGCTCTGCAGCACTTTTTAGGGTTCGCAAATTATTACAGAAAATTTATTAGAGGATATTCTCAGATCATCAAGCCTCTTACGGACCTCACTTGTAAATGGGCGGAGCTAAAGGTGTGGTCACCAGAAGCGGTTGGGGCTTTTGAACATTTAAAGAAATGTTTTATGTATGCTCCTGTTCTTGTTCAACCAGACCTCCAGAGGCCGTTTATTGGGGAGGGAGATGCTTCTGAGGTCGGGGTGAGGGCTGTATTGTCTCAAGATCCTAATACTTCAACTAACCTGCGACCATGCGCCTTTTTCTCTAAAAATTTTTCTCCTTCTGAAAAAAATTATGATGTGGGTAATCGAGAGTTACTTGCTGTCAACTTGACCTTTGAAAAATGGAGGCATTTTTAGGAAGTAGCCATCCATTAAGTCACCGTGGTGACAGATCACAAAAATCTTGCTTATATTGAATCTGCCAAGCGGTTGACACCTAGACATGCCAGATGGTCTTTATTTTTTTCAAGATTTAATTTTTCTATTAAATTCCGACCAGGGTCTAAGAATGTGATGGTGGATGCCCTGTCTTGTAGTCTTGATTCTGTTTCTCCTCCAGAACCTCCCTCCTCCATTCTTTCTCAGGGTCTTGGTGTGGTCATGGTTTCCTCTGAGCTGGAAGCTGAAATCTGTACTGCTCAGTCCTTGGCTCCTTCCAATACCACTGAATGCAAGGTTTTTGTTCCTGTGTATCTCAGATTATGCCCCTTGTTGTACTGCGCCATTTCCTGGACCGGACCTCGGATCGTTTGACCTCCCTTTACTTAACCAGTAAGTATTATTATTATAATTATAATCTGTAATTGTAGTCTTTCTCTTCACTTCTGGGACTAGTTATTACTGCAGTGACTCGCGTCACACTCCTCTTTGCAGATCATCTCTAAATAATAAGGATTCTGAGGCTGTTGCTTGGCAACTCAGAGCTTCAGCTGCCTCCATATGTTTTCTATTGGATTAAGGTCTGGACACTGGCTAGGCAACTCCATCACCTTTATGTGCTTCTTTCTTGAGTCACTCCTTTGTTACTTTGGCTGTATGTTTTGGGTCATTGTCATGCTGGAAGACCCAACCACAACCCATTTTTAATGTCCTAGTGGAGTTGAAGGACATTGACACTCAGGATTTTTTCGGTACATGGCTCCATCCATTGTCCCATTGATGTGTTGAAGTAGTCCCATGCCCTTAACAGAGAAACACCCCCAAAACATAATGTTTCCACCGCCATGCTTGACTGTGGGGACGGTGTTCTTTGGGTCATAGGCAGCATTTCTCTTCCTCCAAACACGGCAAGTTGAGTTAATGCCAAAGAGCTCAATTTTTGTCTCAGCACCTTCTACCAATCACTCTCAAAATCACCAAGGTGTTCATTTGCAAACTTCAGACACGCCTGCACATGAGCCTTCTTGAGCAGTGGGACTTTGTGGGCAGTGCAGGATTTTAATCCATTATGGCATAATGTGTTACCAATGGTTTTCTTGGTGACAGTGTTCCTAGCTGCTTAGAGATCGTTCCCCCCGTGTAGTTTAAGGCTGATCTCTCACCTTCCTTATGATCATGGATACCCCACGAGGTAAGATTTTGCATGGAACTCCAAATCAATGTCGATTGACATGCATTTTGAATTTCTTCCATTTTCTTACTATTGCACCAACAGTTGTCTCCTCTTCACTCAGCGTCTTACTTATGGTTTTGTAGCCAATTTCAGCCTTGTGCAGGTCTAGGATCTTTCTCCAGACATCCTCAGAAAGCTCTTTTGGTCTTGCTCAAATTGTAGAGGTTAGAGTCTGACTGATTAATTGAGTGTGTGGACAGGAGTCTTCTATATGCTGCAATGACCTCTATTGCAATATCAGCCTGACTCATATAGACTCATGGTAATATTCCAACAAATGCCTCTGCATTTATTGTAAACTCTCCTATGTCATCTGTATGCATTATATTCTTTACTCATCAGTATATGACTATTTCCCACATTGTAAATGTTATCTTGTTGGAGGTGTGATAGTGTGGAGTCAGCTTTGCCTAATGTCTGATTTGTGGCCTTTCATCATCTATTTATCCCCTGCTGTGAGGAGCAGCTGCTAATTACCTAATATTATCTGACTTCCCACAATTTCCCTCACCTGATTCTTTAGTGTGACCTATAAATTTATTTAATTCTGAAGGGGTACATGTGTGTGGGGTGAGCACATGTGGCATCTCATGCAAAGTGGCATTGAATGCTAAGTGGCTTGCAGTTACATAATGGCAGTTAGTCAGGGCAGGAGTCAGAAAAGCCACTAACTTTTTTTTTCCTTATCTTACCATGTCCTTTACTTCAATGTCTATTGTTCTATGTACCTCTGCCATTCACCTTTACTGCCCCATTCCCCCTCCATCAACCCTCATCCACATAAGTGCGTCTCTCCTTCCATCTACTTTATTGAGCTTCCATACTCTCTTCAATGTACTGAATAATCTCAGACCACCATATTTGAGGGTGTTGCATCAGAAATAAAGTCACAATTACAAAAACTATTTGCCTTTTCTCTTTTTACTGCTGCTCCTGGCAGGTGATATCTCGCCAAATCCTGGTCCACCCTCCACCAATTTTAACCCCTCCCCCACCACACATCCTTATCAACATTACCTGCACACCTTCATCTCCCTCTTTTAATTGCACTCTCTGGAAACAATAGTCTGTATGCAACAAGCTGCCCTTCATCCACAACTACTTTCTCACTAACTCTCTTCACCTCCTGGCTCTCACAGAAACCTGCATCCAGGATTCAGACACCGTGTCCCCTGCCGCTATTTCTTACATTTCTCTCATTCCCCGAGACCTGGAAACAGACATGGTGGTGGAGTTGGCTTACTCCTGTCCCCACAATATACTTTCCAGGTCATTCCACCAGCCCCATCACACTGATTCCCCTCTTTTGAGGTCCACACAATTAGGCTCTTCCGTCCCCTCCCCCTCAGAGTAGTGTTGGTATACCGCTCCCCAGGGTCACCCACCCAGTTCATCAACCATTTCTCTGCATGGCTGTCGCATTTCATGTCCTCAGAATTACTAACCCTTATTCTGGAGACTTCAACATCCCCTTAAACAGCCCCAGCTCCTCATTTGCATCCCAGCTCCTATCTCTAACCACATCTCTTGGCCTCTCACAGCTCTCATCCTCAGAGATGCACAAGCATGGTAACACCCTTGACCTGATCTTTGGCTGACTCTGCTCAACCTCTCCTTAGATAATTCACCTCTTCCCCTCTCTGACCACAACATTCTTTCCATCATGCTCATAAACCCTCGCCAACCACAGCACAGTCCGAACTATCACACATTCAGAAATCTCCAGGCTATTAACCCTCATACATGCACAGACTCTCTACACTCATCACTGTCCCCAATCTCCTCATTCTCCTGTCCCGATCTGGCAGTCAATCACTTAAATAATTCTCTCAGAAGCTCCCTGGACCAAGTAGCGCCCCTCAACCTCAGAACCTCCAAACACAGAGTGAAACAGACCTGGCTCACATCACAAACTTGATTCCTCCAGCGATGCTCTAGGAGTGCTGAACGTCTATGGAGGAAAAAACGCACTCCAGAAAACTTCATTCACTATATATTTATGCTGAGAACTTAGAACTCTCCTCTACACCTCACCAAACAAACCTACTTCACCACCATGGTCCCCTCACTATCTAACAATACAAAAAAAATCTTTGACACTTTTCACTCTCTCCTCAGTCCTAAAGTGCAGGCCCCTATCACTAACCTCTGTGCTGATGATCTGGCTTCTTACTTCACAGAGAAAATAGAAAACATCTGTCAGAAAATCAACTACCAACCTCAAATCGCTGTTACCTTACCTCTCCCCACATTTCCTCTGGCTCACTCTACACTTTTGGCCCAGTCAGAGAAGAAAAAGTCTCCAGGCTCCTCTCTTCCTCTCGTCCCACCACATGCACTGCTGACCCTATCCCCTCACACCTACTCCAGTCTCTCTCCAGTGGTCACCACTCACCTAACTAAAGTCTTCAATCTCACCCTCTCTTCTGGCATCTTCCCCTTCTCCTTCAAACACTCTATCATTACTCCATTACTAAAGAAAACTTCTCTCGATCCATCCTGCACAAACAACTACAGACCAGTCTCCAATCTCCCCTTCATCTCTAAACTCCTGGAGCGCCTGGTCTACTCACGTCTCACTCATTACCTCTTCACTCACTCTCTTTTAGACCCCATTATAGTCTGGTTTCTGCCCCCTACATTCTACAGAAACTACTCTCACCAAAGTGACCAATGACCTTCTAACAGCAAAACATAATGTGACCACTCTCTGCTTATTCTTCTTGATCTCTCTGAAGCTTTTGACACTGTTGACCATCATCTCCTACTCTCCATGCTGCAAATCATCGGCATCAAGGACACGGCTCTCTCCTGGAACTCTTCCTATCTTTCTAATCGCTATTTCAGTGTATCATTTGCTGGCTCCAGTTCCTCCCCTCTTCCTCTCACTATTGGGGTCCCTCAGGGTTCAGTTCTTGGACCTCTTCTCTTCTCGCTGTACACAGCCCCGATTGGACAGACCATCAGCAGATTTGGCTTTCAGTACCATCTTTATGCTGATGACACACAACTATACACTTCTTCCCCTGACCTTACTCCCACTCTAATAAAGAACACCAATGACTGTCTAACCGCAGTTTCCAATATCATGTCCACTCTCTATCTAAAACTCAACCTTTCCAAAACTGAAATTCTGCTCCCGCCCTCCACTAACCTTCCAAAATATGACATTTCTCTCTCGGTGTGCGGCACCACAATAATGCCTAGTCAGCAGGCTCGCTGTCTGGGTGTTATGTTTGAGTCTGATCTTTCCTTCACCCTATATATACAATCTCTTGCCTGCTCCTGCCACTTGCACCTGAACAACATCTCTAGAATTTGCCCCTTTCTCACCTTGGAAAAAACAAAAACCCTCACTGTGGCTCTGATTCACTCCCACCTTGACTATTGTAATTCTCTTTTAATTGGCCTCCCCAGCACTAGACTCTCCTCTCTCCAGTCCATGCTTAATACAGCAGCCAGGATCACTTATCTAGCTAACAGTTACTCAGACGCTTCTGCTCTATGCAAGTCATTGCACTGGCTGCCTATATACTTTATGATCCAATTCAAAACTGCTTGTTCTCACACACTAAGCTTTTCACAGTGCAGCACCCCCTACATATCCTCCCTCATCTCTATCACCCCACCCATTCTCTTCACTCAGGAAGTGACTTTAGACTAACTTCTGCATTAACATGAACATCCCACTCTCGGCTCTAAGACTTCTCCTGAGCTGCACCAATTCTCTGTAATGCTCTACCACAAGAAATTAGGTGTATCCACAACTTACATAGTTTCAGGCGATCCCTAAAACACATCTTTTTAGGGCGGCCTATCATGATCCCTAGTCAAAGTCACCTAGATATAGCCTATCCGCTCCACCAGTCTCAAGTGGATCACAAATAATGGTTGGTGGCCACTTATACTACTCCTAGCTGTTCCCCATCAAATTAAGTTGACTATACCATCATTGTAAATAAGCACCTGTACTTTGTGTCATCCCCCCTCCTCATTGTTAGATTGTAAGCTCTTATGAGCAGGGCTGTCATTATTTTGCTCTAATTATTGTATTGTATTATGCTTTGTATTGTATTGTATTGTTATTTGTATTGTATTGTACTGTATTTTCTGATAACTGTTTCTTATGATTGTTTAAATATCAAACTGTGAATTGTGAAGAGCTGCAGAATATGTTGGCGCTATCTAACGATTATTATTATTATTATATAGTTGACAATTTAAGACAGCTGTCTAATGTAGGTAACGAGTTGATTAGAAGCATCTAACTGATCTGTAGGAGTCATAAGTCTTAATGTTTGGTATGGGATCAAATACTTATTTCTCTCTTTAAAATACAAATACATGTATATAATTTAGACAGTGTGATTTTCTGGATTTTATTTTTGATATTGTATCTCTCACTGTTAAAATTAACCTACCCTTAAAATTATAAACTGTTCATGCTTTTGTCACTGCAAACTTACAAAATCAGCACAGGATCAAAAAAGAATTTCCTTCACTGTATATACTGTACCAGGATGAAGGCTATATATACCAGCATGGGGTTATATACTCCAGTATGGGCACAGGAGGAGGCTATATATACCTGGATGAGGTATATACACAAAGATGAGGATCATGTTTGCCAGGATGGGACAAGGAAGGATGACATATACCCCAGAATAGGGAACATATAAAGCTGGAATGGGCCAAGGCCAGTATTAGCAGCAGATTCGCCTTAACAGTGCGTCATGACCACATTTTTTGCTTCTAATTTTTTTTATATTTTCCTTTTCTAAAACCTGGGTGTATCTTATAGTACAAAAAATACAATAGGTCAACAGATACACTGTGACATAGCATGAAAAAAGAACAAATAAGGGCGCTTTCACATTGGCATTTTGTAGCGCAGCGGCGGTCTGCGTAATCTATTTTTTTAACTGCATGCGGTCTGCGGACCTATATTAAACATTGCGTACGCATGGACATGCATAGGACTCAGATTATATGCGTTCGTTCGAGGTGTTCTGAGCCGCCGAAAATACGCAGACGCGCGCATGTGGATGATTGGGGATGAAACACACATTACTGTCTATGTGTACGCAAGGACATGCGGATGGATGCGTTTGGTGCGCTTGCATACTTCGCACTGTGCATGACCAGGAGCTGATATCAGGCCCTCCCAATTCCACTCTCACTTCCCACCTTGATAAAAAGGGGGTGTGGAAATAGCAAGTGCATGTCTGAGGAGGTCAAAACCGTGGATGACAACCTGGAAGCTGGCTATCAAGACCCTGGATGTAAATATACTTGCTTTACAAATGTCTGTTTCGCTCTCTCTCTCCGCAGGGTCTATATATAGATTTCACAAGAGCCACGCCTTTTGGGCGTGGCTACTATTAAGAAAATACTCTGAATGCAAATCAAAATTGAAAACGCATGCGCATTACAACAGCATAAACACATTCAAACGCATACTTGCGCTGTGTTTTTTGGGTTATGCGTAACATCATGTGGATGAAAAACGCGGCATGAGTATGCGTTTGACATGCGTTTGCGGATTGAGCGCTGCGCACCGAAACGCCAATGTGAAACCAGTCTAATTCTTGCATGCATATGTTATATTGTCTGGTAAAGTAATACAGTGATATCAGAGGATTAATGCAATACATAAAGAAATTCTCCAGAGACAGGATTATGTGTGTAATAGTGGTAAACATGGTTCCATAAACTTATAGTGAAGCTTATGAAGCAGTCACATTCAATGTTCCACACACCCTTAGTCATCACTTACTAGATTCAAACATACTAGTTCACAGTAGAAATGGACACTCTGTTATTGGGTTCAAGAACAGTTACTATGCCTGCTGCCCTGGTAGATATAGCCATATAGCTATATATTTTTATTAACAAGGTTTGCAATACCCCATCCACCCTATATTACAATAGTCCCCTGTGGTTATCAAAGTCCATTCAGTAAAACTACACTTGATATGATTGTTACAGCCTTAACGAGAAGGTTTTGGCTTTGTAACCTGAAAGTAGCATGATATAGTGACAGAGACCCTGACTCCAATGTATAACTTACTGAGCTACATTTTTTACCTTTATAAAATCACTTCTATCTGCTGAAAATCTAGCAATTTTCTGAATGTTGAGCTCTTTAAAACCCTACCCACACCTCCGATTATCAGCTTTCTGTGTACACTGTACATTGTTGTGGGCAGGGGGGGTTACACAAATTAGGAGGACTATATGACACAAACAACTAGTACTCTAGTGATAAACTCATGCTGATGTTGATTGCTCTCAGTGTGAGAAACAAGATAAAAATCTTGTGGTTGTGATACCTTTTAATGGCTAACAAAAATTAAATAAATGATGTTATAAGGCGAGCTTTCGAGACGACTCAAGTCTCTTCATCAGGCATGGTATGACAAGATATTGAATGAAACTCAAAATATATGCATGCACAACTAAAATGATTGGACATTTGACTGCATAAACATTACAGGGACTGGACATTTGAAGAGTGTGTGAATCCAAGCTAATTAGAAGTTTCAATTGTATACAGAATGGACTTAACATCGCTGATGGTTTTATGGCTCATTACCACGTCTAAACAATGTTGTTCAAAGACATGAAAATCTTAGGGTACCGTCACACACAGAGATATATTGCATGCAACTCACTGGTTGCAGTGAAATCATGGACACATTGTTCTATTTTGTGGCTGTGTACAAATGGAACAATGTGTCAATGATTTCACTGCAACCAGTGAGTTGCATGCAATATATCTCTGTGTGTGACGGTACCCTTAGACACCAGGTTTTCTTATAAATTAGTGTTCTAAAGACTTTATGACCACTAGGCCTGCCTGATTGAAGATCCTCTCCAAGGCTGCTTTGTTTATTTTGCCAAATGTCCAGTCCCTGTAATGTTTATGCAGTCAAATGTCCAATCATTTTAGTTGTGCATGCATATATTTTGAGTTTCATTCAATATCTTGTCATACCATGCCTGATGAAGACACCTGAGTCGTCTCGAAAGCTCGCCTTATAACATCATTTATTTAATTTTTGTTAGCCATTAAAAGGTATCACAACCACAAGATTTTTATCTTGTTTCTCACACTGAGAGCAATCAACATTTTCTCAACTGGCTAACACGGTACCAAACCTTTTTCTTCTACTCATGCTGATGAAACACTGATTTTATTGAAAGTCTAATCGGCTAATCAGTAAAGGTACCGTCACATACCGCAATCTCGGCTGGCGATATGTGGCGATTTAAAGTGCGCGCTCACGTTTTTCGTGGTCGCCACAGGTCACCGATGGCGGCATCACACGCTGCAATTTCGCCCTGAAGCTAAGGCGATGTGTCGCTCCGGAAATCGCCTCACCTACAGCAGAACCAATCTTGTCTAATTCCATCGCCGCTTCACACGCCGCAATCTCATAGGCAATGTGGGCGTACATGTTCAGCGCAGCGAGGAGATGCCACAGTGGTTTACACCGCGCTCCATACATGCTCATTGGACAACACAACAGCATTACGATTGGTCAGCCTGCTCTGGAAGGCTGGCTAATACATGACGCCATTGTCTATCGGAGTTTGCACTGAGTTTGTGGACGGTTATGTAGCTGAAGATGTGTGTGGTGCTGAACGGACAGCTCTTCAAATATGATGCGGTGTCAACTGACAGCCAATGGGAACACAGTAGCCCACACCAATCTTCTCAGATGGGGCACGGACTACAGCAAGCTGAGGCACACCTACGGGAAATCATAGACAACGCTCTTTCCATCACTATCGTCCTGTCAGACGCCACAACACGGAAATATTGCCTTAACGATTGTGCCTGATTACTAAGCACTGTTCAGGAATCAGGCGACGGCCGAAGGGCAATTTATCGCCACGAAAACGCCCAATCACACGCCGCAACCATGAAGTAATTTCACAGCGATTGCTCTGGGGCGACATATCGCCTTTCAGATTCCCATGCGAGATTGCCGCGTGTGACGGTACCTTAATACTTTGAGGTGTCCTAGCACAGAATCCAACTAATATCAAGACCATAACGCAAGCATAGCTTTAGTTATATCAAAGTGACTTCAATATATATATATGGATAAATAATTGATAAGCACTCTTTACCTCTGTGTTATCAGACACTTGATTTGTACCACTTCTTCAGTGTTTTATGACTTTATCTTCCCATTTCTATTGCTAATCTGTGAGCTGTCATATCTCTCTAAGCAGATTCACTACAAAATGCCTGCTGAATTTCCTGCCTCTGCTTTTATACAGGCTATGATAACCTCTGCTGATTAACTGTGCTATATATTATAATACGATAGTAGCAAATTATTATGTGGAAGTTAAGGATGTGTATAATGTCCTGTGAGCCTGCTCTGGCAGAAATCTTGTGTAATATGTGAAATAGTATTTTTAGTCCCTGTGTTGTTTGCCTAAAATGCACCCTATCGTTGGGGCACGTTTTAAGTAAACAAATAGGACTCTGAAACAAAACGTCTGTTTTTGTACTACAAAAATAAATAAATCATTGCAGTGTTTATGGGTCAGTAAACGATTGAACTAAAGGCTCGACAATTGTGTTTTAGGGTGAAAACATTTTTCCTTTTATTTCCATCTGTTGACAGGTCGTACTTAGCCCCAAAAGAAAAATTATAAACTCCATTCAGTCATGTTTTGCAAATATTTAATGTTAAATAAATCATATATGCTTATATGCTAAAAGAAACTTCAGTGTTTTACCAGTGCTATGATCTAAAATATATTACATTTGTGTCCTTGTATGTAACTTTATTGATTTTGTACATAAGGTTTGGAAACCAACATTCATATTTGTCATCGTTCTGGTCTCAGACCACGTTAACATCGATACTTCAGATTTTACCAATAAATATAGGTTTACACTTTTGAGTTATCTTCACATAATTCAGTACATTTACTAGAACGTCATGTTACAAACAATAAATAATGTTTCTCAGTTTTTACAGTTTAAGAAAGTACACATTTTACAAGGCTTCATTAATCATTGTAGTGCAGCAATGCATCATATTTCAGTGCACAATAGTCAATTAAGTGGTTGTAACAATATGATCTTAGAAACACTTTGCAAAATGGATGCGCATCTTTTAATATGGTCATTCCTTCTAATAAAAGTATCGTATTCCTTTAGCATAGTCTTGTGCATAAACGGAGACCTCAACTTTTTATCTGGAAGGAGCAAGTACAATTTATTATGGTTATTCTTATAAAAGAAAGTCTGCCATTAAAAATATATATTCATAGAAACATCAAATGTGAGCATCATGGTAATTTATGTGGTGAGACTATTAATGGAATATAAGCATCAGTAAGTTAACTGTATTGGAGTGTTTTCAATTAAACATTTTATTCTAATTAACCAAAAAAAAATATTTAGCAAGAGTAAACATACACTCCTCAATATAGAAATTGAAAGAAGTAAAAATTGTGGAATATGTAAATTTCAAGAGATCGGTAGAAATATTGATGATATGCAAGTTTTTCAAAACATTTTTATATATTTAGTATGCTATCAATGGTTAATGATGACTGTCTAAGAAATGGTCTGCCACATTGAATGTACTTAAACATGGAAATCATCATGATCTGTTGCTGACAGCTTCATTTCTCAATGGTAAACAAGTCTGGAGATGATATAGACCACTCAAGCTGCTCAAGGTAACACAAAGTCACATGCAGCCTGACACTGTTGTGTTAAAAAATGGCTCCTAGAAAACTTTGCAGAAATACCATTGATTTCATAACCAAATCAAAGTAACACCAAGCTGTTAGTGGACCTAAAATGAAGACTAGAGGGGTCCAACTATTGTACCTTATGCTAAAACACACCAAGATTCTGGGAGTAGGACTGGCTTCATGTTTCCTTGTGAAGGCCTTGAGTTATACCTCAAAAACATTTTATCAATCCGTTTAATTCTTCCTACTCTATAACATGATGCCAGAATATTGGACATTTTGCGCAACAGTCTTGAAGAATTTTATGCAGTAAGGTGTGTTCAATTTTGTGGTACAATTTTCAGATTCTATGTACCACCAAAAGAAATGCACTCCAGTCAGAAAGTACTGTGGAGAACATATCTGTTGTAATTTACTCTTTTGTTATGTGCTCCCTTCCCACTAAGGCTGATTTCACACTGGCATTTTTCACTATTCATGTCTATCCAGGTTAAAACTGGATGCACACACATCAGTTTTCGTCCCCATTGACTTTCAATGGGGCTGGAGTCACTTGCGTGTACATCAAGTTGTGTCCAGTTTGCCTTGAATCTGTGTGCATCTAGGGGTTCACATATTTTTCACGGAGACAAAATTTGCATTTTGGTGCAATTTTGGTCTCGGTGAAAATAAACATGAAGCCCTGGATCAGGGCATCACATATGAAATCTCAATGGGGGCCTATGGACATGAAATCAACCGGACATCCAGATCCCAGTGGATTCGGACTTCCGTTCAGTGTTCTATGAAATCAAAGAATTGAAGAGCACCCATCAGTGGCATTGAAAGAGGATAGACAGCTCAGCAAATGTAAAAAAATAATCCTCTTTTAAGATTCTGTGCCTTAAATCTATGTTCATAACACCAGTACATTGAGAATTCTTAATGTTCCTTTACTCTTAGAGCACCATTGCAGATTTTTTATTTTCTGGGTTGGTGCTTTTAATCAAAGCCTCCCATCCCACCCCAGGGTCTTCAGATTTTTTCAGCGTCACTCCGGTTCCACAGCACAATCTCGTGACCACAATTTATAACTCATTGGAAGTCAGAATTTACATCAGAAGCTCTGAATGCAAGTATATGAGAGCCAGAATGAGACACGAGCCTCACACAGAGATGCATTGAGCTGTGATCTACAGATCGCTCTAAAGGTACCGTCACATGGTACAACTTTCAAGCGATGTCGGCAGCGATTCCGCAGGTGCGCGCTCGCTTCCGACATTGCTTCCTTAGGTGTCACACGGAGAGATGTTGGAAGCAACGCAGCCGCGATGTTGCAGCAGCTATTGCTCGCTGGGTTATGCACAACCCAGCGAGTGATACGCATCAAAGTTATGAATAGGTGACATCGCTTACAACATTGTTATCGTCGTGTCACACGGGGCGATGTTAGCAGATCACTGGATCAACATCACCAGGTTTACCAACATGTTGGTAAACCTGTCAACTGCGATCCAGTGATTTATCGCAGTTGCATTGTGCTGTTACACGGCACAACGCACTTGCGATGTCGCTGCAACATCACTGAACCCGGGAATATCGCTCCATGTGACGGTACCTTTAGAAACACTGGAGCAGGTGATGGGTCATAAACTGCCTCGATGGGAGCAGTGGCAATAGAAGGTGAATACATCGGAGGGTGAGTATAAGATGAACCAGGGGACTTAGAGATAAAGCAGCACTCCAGCAGAGCAATAAAAAAAACTGAAATGGGTCTTTAAATTAGAGACTATGTCCCGGTAACCTATGATGTGATTCAGCAGTATGTACTGCTGCTATAGTATGTATGCTCATAGCATCCTATAAAAACATTAGGCATATGTTTCCTTATTTATCAATCAGAGTCTGAGTTTTTTGGCACTTGACTTTTTCTTGTCTGATAACAAAGAGTTTAGCGAGACATTACAGATTTAGGCAAGACATGTTTAGAGCAGAGATCAATTCCATTGATCACAGAAAGGAGCAGAGGAATCCTTGTGACCCTGAATTTCAGAATGATTTATATAGCCATCAGCCCTTTTTTAGCCACAGGAATAATTGCTATTTTGGTACTTATCATTTGCATTAGTATACTAAATAGGTTCTCAAGCTTCATAGTAAAATATCCTGGAGACTTGATCATTTAAAATAACGAAATCATCAGTACTTATAACTATAGTCCCTCATACTCATTTCTCCACTGGGTAACATGGTGGCTAAGCAGTTAGGAATGTTGTTTTGAAGTACTGGGGTCGTGGGTCTAAATCCCACCAAGGACAAAATCTGCAAGAATATGCTGGATCAGCAATGACTTGAGTATTTCAAAGCAGATCAAGACTTTGAGACATTTTACAATAAGACTAGACAAACCCTTTAAGACAATCCAAAATTATTTGAAAAAATAAATTTTTATTGTTATTAAACTTCAGTGTTAATCTAACCTTTCCCTTTAACTTGTCACAAAAGCTTTGTATTATTGTTGAAAATGTTCACTAAATTAAAAAAAAATGAATAGTTGTAAGGCTGAAGTCACACTTGCTTGTGGCTCGCGCAAGCCTAGCATGCATCACCCAGCACAGCTACCTGGTCTCTTGACAGGAGTGTGCAGCTGCATAGAGATACATGCAGCTAACACGCTCCTGTCCAGAGAGTTGGCGGCCGTGTTGGGTGATGCATTGTGAGACTTCAGTGAGTCACACTCAAGTGTGACTCCAACCTTATTCAGTGGATTCTTATTGCTGTGAAAAATACAACAGGTTAACATAATGTAGGAGAAGACCGACATCCTAACACATTTCAAAAATGTATATTAGAATCTGAGAGTCCTCAGTGGTTGATACCTTTTAATGGCTAACTGAAAAGATGTTAAGAACAAGCAAACTTTCGAGACTCCATGGTCTCTTCAAGCATTTCAAGCACTTCAGTTCTTGAGTATAGATCTGAGAAAAGACTTATGAATTTAATTTTACTTAAAGCTAGCATCCTCTTCCAACTTTTAAAACATGGATTATGACAAACATGCACCATTACCATTAGCCATTATGACATCTTCAAAGAATCCATTTGGGTCTTTTGCATCATTCATTATACAAAAGCAGAGCGCGGGCACGATTTCTATATCGCGCCCGCCAAGTCATCGTTGCGACGCGGTCATGTGACGGCGTGTTCGCGCGTGACTTCCGGTCGTACACAGGCAGACTTCAGCATGCTATCTGTGCATGCGTGAAGTCTGCCTGTGAACCCTGCGACCGCAAGTGACGCGTCCCGGCGTCACATGACCGCGTCACATGACCGCGTCGCAGCGGTGTCGTGGCGGGTGCGATATAGAAATCGTGCCCGCTCTCTGCTTTTGTATAATGACGCCCATTAGGGCGTATTACAGCAACGGGGCAGGGGTAGCGCGGCACAAGGGGACTGCCCCATTGGTTGTGTGAACAGAGAATTGAAATAATGAAGGTTTCTTACTTGCGTGACATTTAGTTGTGAATGTAAATAAGTATCCTCCGGTTAAATTTCCGTTTTCACATATTACTTGGAAGATGCATAAACAATGTTTCTATTTTTTTCTTAGTAGGAAGACTGTAATAATGTACACATGATAAGTACATGATAAATTTATACGGCTGATAAAATGCAAATATAGCACTCTCTATTACAATGGAAGCGGTCTTAAAAGTGTGTGAATATATATATATATAAATATATGGGGGATTTAGGCAAGACATATGTTTACAGCAGAGATCCTTATCATTGAAGGTGAGAAGGACAGCAGATCTTTAATTGTGACATTGGTAAAAACATTATAGTCCTGAATTTCAGAACAATTTATACAGCCATTTAAATAAGTATATGCACGCATATGTATGTGCATGTATGTGTATGCATGTGTGTGCATACGTGTGTGCATGCGTGTGTGTGTGGATGTGTGTGTGTGGATATAGATGCATGTGTTTAACTGAAAGTGTGCCAACATTTCTGCAAGATATTTCTCTCCTCCCTTATGATTTAAGTTCCATCATTACCAAACGTTATCAAAATGTTATTGTTAAGGACTAGGAAGTTCCTCATTTTCTATAAGGTAATCCTTTTTCAAAAATCTAGTGCCCCTGACCATCCTCCATACTCCAAGATATGCATCTTTCAACAGACTCCTATTATCTTCTTCAGAAGTCTTAGTAGGGCCATGTGATTGTAAAACTGCAGTCAAAGTGCTTCCTTTCTTTTCTTCAGCAGGATTTTCAGTCTCAACCATTGGCTTTACTGGTTCTTGTCCCTCAGAGCCATTGTCCTGTAAAATTTCCTCCATAACAAAAGGTGGGGGCTGCCCATCTTGAGCCTCCTTTTCATCTTTCATTGCTTCCTTTTCCAAATCTTCATAGTTAATTTGTCTCCTGGTCTCAAAGTATTTAGCTACACAGTAGATTATGGACCCAAGTGTGTTGACTACTACACCAGCAATGAAAAGGGAAGTGGGTGCCACGTCATTAAAGGCAAGCATGCCTACTGTAATGGTGGCAATGCTCTTCACTACTCCAACAAAACTTGTCGTGACAGCGGAATTTAAATAAGTGCAATGTAACGTGGTAAAATTCATGGCACAACCAATCAGGGTACATGCAATGAAAGTACTAACCATCACTGGGTCTTTCCAACCTGGGAAGGACCATGCATTGATCATGTCCATACTGGCAAAGGAGCATATTATGAGCACAGGTGTTGCAGTAATGGCAATGATGTACTGTGCGGTCAAAGGCCCATGGTCGTTATCCGTGCTTGTTTTTTGGATAATTACAAGATAAGCAGCATGAACTAATACAGCCAGCACTCCAGTTATGTATCCTATAGGTTCTCCACTCAGGTCACCAGCACCTGTTTAAAATATAAGAAAAAAAAGAAATTTATATTGTGTGCTTAAGAAAAATCAGATTTAATGAATAATTAATTCATGCGATTAAATGCAAATAATGAATTAATACAATGAACATAATAACTGGAGGAGAAAGGTTGAAAGTAATTGATCTATCTATTTTCAACCTATGTAACAATGTAAGTAAAATTATATAAAACAGTTATGGAAAATTGCTTTCCATTAAAATGTACCTCTGGTGATCTATGTACAGTAAAAAGCTATAATTTCACTCTACTGTTTAACAGCAACACGCACTTGGAGGTAGCACAAGTCACTCATTTCAATATAGGGCAAAGAAGGAGACAATAATCATTTATTTATAGCAGTGCGAGAGATAGGCTGGGGTTACACATAGAAGTCCATTTTTGGAAGTGATTTTCATCACCAATCCGTTTTTTATAGGGTGCTTTTTGAGCCTCCTACACCCCTGAACGTTTTTGGACTTAGTCATTTTTTCATTATTTTTCCTTAAAAACGCATGTGCGTTAACGCATGCGTTAATGCAAGTGGCTATATGTGCCATGCGTTAACGCATGCGTTTCCCATGGGGCCCCATGTTAAAAAAACGCATGCGTTTTTTAACTGATGCCAAAAACATTGCTAGCAGCGTTTTTGGCTCAAAAACGGACAGAGCAAGGTTTTGAGGTCCAGAAAAAAAACAGACAGGGTGTTTATTACATCCAATCTGTTTTCTGTCAGTTGTTGGACTTAGAAAAAAAATTAACAAAAATGAAGTCAAAAACGGACCAAGGGCTTATGTGTGACCCCAGCCATAGATTGATATAGAACTTAAATTCCAACTTAACTGGTTAATGACCTTTTTTTTAATCAAATACACATGCACATCTCTATTCCTGATCATTGCTGTTTAACTATTGAATGCTGCTGTCTGTTTTTGACAGCAGCATTTTAATGATGTAATAGCCAATGCACGTGCATTTAGGCTTCCATTGGCCCCTAGCAATGTAATGATGGGAGACCAATGGGTTTCCATGTTAGTTGGGGTCTGTTGAAGGCTGCTGTAACTACCATGTTTGTTCTCTTGTGAAGTTTAGCCACAGGCTTTGCTTTACAGAAGAATTTTTTGTGTTGCCACATGCTACAATTGTATGGTATTGCAGTATATAGTACAAGTAATGAAATGATCGCAGGATCAATTTCCCATGGAAGACTAAAAAAGTAAAGCAAAAATAAAAAAAATAATGGTTAACATAACTTTTTCAATAGCACACTTTTTCTCTCTTCAAAATTAAAGTAATTAATTAATAAAAAAACAAACATATTTTATATTGTGATCTACAAAAAACATGAATTAATTTAAACTGATATATACATTTTGAAAAGAAAAGTAAATTGGAGCACCATAATAGCAATTTTTGAGGCATCTGAATGTCCTGTAGAGGAATCTATCGCCAGCCATCCTACGACTCCATATATCCCGCTGAATGGATTGAAAATCAATTGATCTATAGTATTATCTGGGACTTAGATAATTGTATAAATACTAGATGGTGGCCCGATTCTAACGCATAGGGCATTCTAGAATATATATGTAGTTGACATACTGTGACTGACAGAACTTGTTCAGTCAACGTGAGTGAACTATATATATGTATATATGTATATATATGTATAGCAGCGCTATTGTATATGGTAGTACATTACAGCACATGTATAGCAGCACTATAAGTATATGGTGGTACATTACATTACATGTATATCAGCGCTATGGTTTATGGCGATACATTACATTACATGTAGAGCAGCGCTATGGTATATGGCAGTACATTACAGCACATGTATAGCAGCACTATAGTATATGGCGGCACATTACAGTACATGTATAGCAGCGCTATGGTATATGGCGGTACATTACAGTACATGTATAGCAGCACTATAGTATATGGCGGTACATTACAGTACATGTATAGCAGCGCTATGGTATATGGCGGTACATTACAGTACATGTAGAGCAGCACTATGGTATATGGCGGTACATTACAGTACATGTATAGCAGCACTATAGTATATGGCGGTACATTACAGTACATGTATAGCAGCGCTATGGTATATGGCGGTACATTACAGTACATGTATAGCAGCACTATGGTATATGGCGATACTCCGCTCCCCGCGGTCCCCCACTCCTCCTGGCCCCCGGTCCTCCACAGTAAAAGTAAAAAAAATCCTCAGTGAGGATACTCACCTGTCCGCCGGCTCACTCCACCTCCGCCTTCTAGGTCCTACAGGCCTTTAGGACCTGTCGTTGCCTGGGAAAACGATCAGCTGAGGGGGGGAGGGGGGTCAGGATTGTGTCGGGGGGGCAGAATGGAGCGAGTGGGGCAGGATGGAGCGAGCGGGGCAGGAAGGAGCGAGCGGAGCAGGATGGTGGCGGGGGGGGCAGGATGGTGGGGGAGGCGGGGCAGGGTGGTGGGGGGCAGGGCAGGATGGAGTCGGCAGGGCAGGATGGAGCCGGCGGGGCAGGATGGAGCCAGAGGGGCAAGATGGGAGGGGCAGGATGGTGGCAAGTGGTGCAGGATGGTGGCGGGGGAGCAGGATGGTGGTGGGGGTGCGGGATGGAGTCGGCGGGGCAGGATGGATGCGGCGGGGCAGGATGGAGCCGGCAGGGCAGGATGGTGGTGGGGGGCAGGATGGAGCAAGCGGGGCAGGGTGGTGGCTAGGGGGGGGCAGGATGGATACGGGGGGGCAGGATGGAGGATGCATGGTCAGTGAGCAGGAGTGAGGGGTCAGTGGGCAGAGCAGGGTTAGTGGGCAGAGTGGGGGTCAGTGGGCAGAGCAGGGGTTAGTGGACACAGTGATTGGGCAGAGCAGGGGTCAGTGGGCACAGTCAGTAGGGACAGCAGGGGTTAGTGAGAAAAATCAGTGGGCAGAGCAGGAGTCAGTGGGCACAGTCAGTGAGCAGAGCAGGGATCAGCGGGCAGAGCAGGGGTCACTGGGCAGAGCAGGGTTCATTGGGCATAGCAGGGGTTAGTGGGCACAGTCAGTGGTCAGAGCAGGGGTCAGTGGGCAGAGCAGGGGTTAGTGGGCAGAGCGGCGGTCAGTGGGCACAGTCAATGGGCAGAGAAGCGTCAGTGAGTAGAGCATGGGTCAGTGAGCACGGTCAGTTGGCAGAGCAGAGGTCAGTGGGCATGGTCAAAGGGCAGAGCGGGGGGTCAGTGAATAGAGGGTGGTCAGTGGGCAGAGCAGGGTCAGTGGGCAAAGCAGGAGTCAGTGGGCAGAGCGGGGGTCAGTGGGCAGAGCAGGAGTAAATGAGCAGAGCAGGGTCAGTGGGCAGTGTGAGGGGTCAGTGGGCAGAGCATGGTCAGTGGGCAGTGTGAGGGGTCAGTGGGCAGAGCATGGTCAGTGGGCAGAGCAGGGTCAGTGTGAGGGGTCAGTGGGCAGTGTGAGGGGTCAGTGGGCAGAGCAGGGTCAGTGGGCAGAGCAGGGTCAGTGACCAGAGACTGGGTCAGTGGGCATAGCAAGGTCAGTGGGCAGAGCAGGGTCAGTGGTCAGTGTGAGGGGTCAGTGGGCAGACCAGGGTCAGTGGGTAGAGCAGGGTCAGTGGGCAGTGTGAGGGGTCAGTGGGCAGAGCAGGGTCAGTGGGCAGAGCAGGGTCAGTGGGCAGAGCAGGGTCAGTGGGCAGAGTGGGGGTCAGTGGGCAGAGTGGGGGTAGTGGGCAGAGTGGGGGTCAGTGGGCAGAGCAGGGTCAGTGGGCAGAGAGGAGGTAAGTGGGCAGAGCAGGGTCAGTGGGCAGAGCATGGTCAGTGGGCAGAGCAGGGTCAGTGGGCAGTGTGAGGGATCAGTGGGCAGAGCAGGATCAGTGGGCAGAGCAGGGTCAGTGGGCAGAGTGGGGGTCAGTGGGCAGAGTGGGGGTAGTGGGCAGAGCAGGGTCAGTGGGCAGAGAGGGGGTCAGTGGGCAGAGAGGGGGTCAGTGGGCAGAACAGGATCAGTGGGCAGAGCAGGGTCAGTGGGCAGTGCAGGGTCAGTGGGCAGTGTGAGGGGTCAGTGGGCAGAGCATGGTCAGTGGGCAGAGCAGGGTCAGTGGGCAGTGTGAGGGATCAGTGGGCAGAGCAGGGTCAGTGGGCAGAGCAGGGTCAGTCGGCAGTGTGAGGGGTCAGTGGGCAGAGCAGGGTCAGTGGGCAGAGCAGGGTCAGTGGGCAGAGAGGGGGTCAGGGGGCAGAGAGGGGGTCAGTGGGCAGAGAGGGGGTCAGTGGGCTGAGAGGGGGTCAGTGGGCAGAGCAGGGTCAGTGGGCAGAGCAGGGTCAGGGGGCAGAGTGGGGGTCAGTGGGCAGAGCGGGAGTCAATGAGCAGAGCAGGGTCAGTGGGCAGAGCGGGGGGTTAGTGGGCAGAGCGGGGGATCAGTGAACAGAGGGGGGTCAGTGGGCAGCGTGGGGGGGTCAGTGGGCAGCGCGGGGGGATCAGTAGGCAGAGGAGGGTAGATTGGGAGAGGACCTTTGATGACATCACGGTCATGTGATCTGTGACTCCACCCATCATTGTGACGTCATCAGAGGTCCTGAAGCACCAGGAAAAGTGATCGTGCAGCGGCAGCCAGCTGGAGGGAGCTGTGGTAACAGGCGGGGGGGTGACCGGACAGTGGAGGGGGGCTATGGTGACAGGCGGGGGGGTGATCGGGCAGCGGGGGGAGACTGTGGTGACAGGTGGGGGGTGACCGGGCAGTGGAGGGGGGACTGTGGTGACAGGCGGGGGGGTGACCGAGCAGTGGGGGGAGCTGTGGTGACAGGTGGGGGGGGTGATAGGGCAGGAGCGTGGGCAGGAGGAGGGGGGGCTGTGATGAGAGACTGTGTATCCCAGCTGCTCTGTAGCTGGGCAGCAAATAGGCGCGAAATTCGAACTTTGAATTCTCGCGCCTATTTGCATAGTCTGAGCTCATTGGCCGCTGCCTTCGGCGGCGGCCAATGAGCGACCTGTGTCTGGTTACAGACACACTCAAAAAAGCCTTAGACAATTATATAGTAGATAAGGTGCTTTTTGGACAAAAGATGCCAACCACGACGGTCCACGATGCGACTATAACCACTTTCCATGTTCCAAGTGTTACACTGATTGAGGTGAAACTAAATGGCCTTTTTTCTAATCAGGAAAGAGGGTTGATTATACGGGGTTGGTCTATAAGGGCTGACCCTTATAGGATGAAGTGACTAAATGTCCTCCACAGGGGGGCAACATCAAACACAATCTATGCTCTATGCTTCTCATTGATAGGGCTGCAACTAACTATTGTATATGAGTTTGACAGTAATTGCATAAGAAATAGTAACCGTTTTCTTCAGAGCCTCAACAGTCCATTTCAGGACAATAACCATTATCAATACTCTATATACTGCACCGACTGGGATGGAATTAAATATATTGGGGTAAAATTACAAGATTAAGGTCACTTTACTATGGTTGATGGGCAAACATCTATTGTCCAATATATACAAGAAAACCTTAACTTTATAAGATAAGTTTAAAAAAAATTTCCATCTGAGTTTTTTTAAAAACAAAAGTTTTTATTTTTTTTCCAAATATCAAGGTTTTAATTCCATCTAAACATCTATACATGCATATGTTCTGGTAGTATGAATGTGCTGCTGTATATTTGTTTTTTATATATATATTATCCTGTGTTACAGCTTTACACCTGCACAAATGTAGTTCTTTATGAGGCGCTGTCTAGCCTTTTTCTTGTTCTTTTATTATTGGAGTTCACTGACTTCATTGCTAGACTCCTCCCCTCCCATCAGCCCCTGGGTGCCTCTGATGTGTGTGTATATCCTCCTACTTCCCATATTAGCCCAGAGACACACTATGCGAGACACACGCGGGATACTCACATGAGTCTCCCATGACAACCCCGGAATGGTCCCTGCCTCTCTGAACATAAGCGTGTCATCTACTATATAACTGTCTAAGGCGTCTGTCGGTCACAGAAATCGTGGCCCAGACAGAGGCCGCTCATTGGTGGGCGCCGGACTATGCAAAACAGCCACGCACGCAATTTCCCTCAGACACTGTCAGCCTTCTTCTGCCTGCCTCTGCTTCCATCCTGCACTGACCACTCTGCCTCCATCCTGCGCTGGCCACTCTGCCTCCATCCTGCGCTGGCCACTCTGCCTCCATCCTGCGCTGACCACTCTGCCTCCATCCTGCGCTGGCCACTTTGCCTCCATCCTGCGCTGGCCACTCTGCCTCCATCCTGCCCTGGCCCTTCTGCCTCCATCCTGCGCTGACCACTCAGCCTCCATCCTGCGCTGGCCACTCTGCCTCCATCCTGCACTGGCCACTCTGCCTCCATCCTGCGCTGGCCACTCTGCCTCCATCCTACGCTGACCACTCTGCCTCCATCCTGTGCTGACCACTCTGCCTCTATCCTGCGCTGACCAATCTGCCTCCATCCTGCGCTGACCACTCTGCCTCCATCTTGCACTGACCACTCTGCCTCCATCCTGCATTCACCACTCTGCCTCCATCCTGCGCTGACCACTCTGCCCCCATCATGGGCTGACCACGGAACCTCCATCCTGCGCTGACCACTGAGCCTCCATCCTGCACTGACCACGGAGCCTCCATCCTGCACTGACCACTCTGCCTCCATCCTGTGCTGACCCACCGAGCCTCTATCCTGCGCTGACCACCGAGCCTCCATCCTGCGCTGATTACCAAGCCTCCATCCTGCGCTGACCACCGAGCCTCCATCCTGCACTGACCAATGAGCCTCCATCCTGCGCTGACCACCGAGCCTCCATCCTGCACTGACCACCGAGCCTCCATCCTGTGCTGACCCCTGTGCCTCCATCCTGCGCTGACCAATGTGCCTCCATCCTGTGCTGACCATTATGCCTCCATCCTGTGCTGACCACCCTGCCTTTATCCTGCGCTGACCACCCTGCCTCCATCCTGCTCTGTCCACTCCATTCTGTGCTGACCACCGAGCAGCCATCCTGCAATGACCACTGTGCCTCCATCCTGCGCTGACCACTGTGCCTCCATCCTGCACTGACCACTCTGCCTCCATCCTGTGCTGACCACTGAGCCAACACGCAGTGCTAACCACTGAGCCACCGCGCTGTGCTAACCACTGAGCCACCGCGCAGTGCAAGTCACTGAGCCACCGCGCTGTGCAAAGCACTGAGCCACCACGCTGTGCAAACCCCTGAGCTACCGCGCTGTGCAAACCACTGAGTCACCACACTGTGTAAACCACTGAGCCACCGTACTGTGCTAACCACTGAGCCACCGCACAGTGCTAACCACTGAGCCACTGTACAGTGCTAACCACTGAGCCACCATATACACTGCTAACCACTGAGCCACCATACTGTGCTAACCACTGAGCCACGATATACATTGCCAACCACTGAGTCACCGTATACAGTGCTTACTACTGAGCCAACGCATACAGTGCTAACCACTGAGCCACCATAGAGTGCTAATCACTGAGTCACCGTGTACAGTGCTAACCACTGAGCCACCTTATACTGTGCTAACCACTGAGCCTCCATACAGAGTTAACCACTCTGCCTCCATATAGTGGTAACCACTGAGCTTCCATACTGTGCTAAACACTGAGCCACCGTACAGTGCTAACCACTGAGCGACCTTATAATGTGCTAACCACTGAGCCACCATACGTTGCTAAACACTGAGCCACCGCGCAGTGCTAACCACTGAGCCACCATACTGTGCTAACCACTGAGCCACCGTACAGTGCTAACCACAGAACCACCATACAGTGCTAACCACTGAGCCACCATACAGTGCTAACCACTGAGCCACCATACAGTGCTAATCACTGAGCCACCGTACTGTGCTAACCACAGAGCAACCATACAGTGCTAGCCACTGAGCCACCATACTGTGCTAATCACTGAGCCACCATATACAGTGCTAACCATTGAGCCACCATATACAGTGCTAACCACTGAGCCACCATACTGTGCTAGCCACTGAGCCACATTACTGTGCTAGCCACTGAGCCACAATACTGTGCTAACCACTGAGCCACCACATATAGTGCTAACCACTGAGTCACCATACTGTGCTAACCACTGAGCCACCGTACAGTGCTAACCACTGAGCCACCATACAGTGCTAACCATTGAGCCACCATACAGTGCTAACCAGTGAGCCGCCGTACAGTGCTAACCACTGAGCCACCGTACAGTGCTAACCACTGAACCACCATACAGTGCTAACCACTGAGCCACCATACAGTGCTAACCACTGAGCCACCGTACAGTGCTAACCACTGAGCCACCGTACTGTGCTAACCACAGAGCAACCATACAGTGCTAGCCACTGAGCCACCATACTGTGCTAATCACTGAGCCACCATATACAGTGCTAACCATTGAGCCACCATACTGTGCTAGCCACTGAGCCACCATACTGTGCTAGCCACTGAGCCACCATACTGTGCTAACCACTGAGCCACCATATATAGTGCTAACCACTGAGTCACCATACTGTGCTAATCACTGAGCCACCATACTGTGCTAACCACTGTGCCACCATATACAGTTCCAACCACTGAGCCACATTACTGTTCTAATTATTGAGCCACCATATAGAGTGCCAACCACTGAGCCACCGCGCAGTGCTAACCACTGAGCCACCGTACAGTGCTAACCACTGAGCCACCATACAGTGCTAACCATTGAGCCACCATACAGTGCTAAGCAGTGAGCCACCGTACAGTGCTAACCACTGAGCCACCGTACAGTGCTAACCACTGAGTCACCATACAGTGCTAACCACTGAGCCACCATACAGTGCTAACCACTAAGCCACCGTACAGTGCTAACCACTGAGCCACCGTACTGTGCTAACCACAGAGCAACCATACAGTGCTAGCCACTGAGCCACCATACTGTGCTAATCACTGAGCCACCATATACAGTGCTAACCATTGAGCCACCATATACAGTGCTAACCACTGAGCCACCATACTGTGCTAGCCACTGAGCCACCATACTGTGCTAGCCACTGAGCCACCATACTGTGCTAACTAACCACTGAGCCACCATATATAGTGCTAACCACTGAGTCACCATACTGTGCTAATCACTGAGCCACCATACTGTGCTAACAACTGTGCCACCATATACAGTGCCAACCACTGAGCCACATTACTGTTCTAATTATTGAGCCACCATATAGAGTGCCAACCACTGAGCCACCGCGCAGTGCTAACTCCTGAGCCACCATACTGTGCTAACCACTGAGCCACCGTACAGTGCTAACCACTGAGCTACCATACAGTGCTAACCATTGAGCCACCATACAGTGCTAACCAGTGAGCCACCGTACAGTGCTAACCACTGAGCCACCGTACAGTGCTAAACCACTGAACCACCATACAGTGCTAACCCACTGAGCCACCATACAGTGCTAACCACTGAGCCACCATACAGTGCTAACCACTGAGCCACCGTACAGTGCTAACCACTGAGCCACCGTACTGTGCTAACCACAGAGCAACCATACAGTGCTAGCCACTGAGCCACCATACTGTGCTAATCACTGAGCCACCATATACAGGGCTAACCATTGAGCCACCATATACAGTGCTAACCACTGAGCCACCATACTGTGCTAGCCACTGAGCCACCATACTGTGCTAGCCACTGAGCCACCATACTGTGCTAACCACTGAGCCACCAAATATAGTGCTAACCACTGAGCCACCATACTGTGCTAACCACTGTGCCACCATATGCAGTGCCAACCACTGAGCCACATTACTTTTCTAATTATTGAGCCACCATATAGAGTGCCAACCACTGAGCCACTATAGAGTACTAACCACCTAGGCTCTGTATACAGTGCTAACTACTGAGCCAACTTATACTGTGCTAACCACTGAGCCCCTGTATACTCTGCTATCCACTGATCTGCCGTATACTCTGCTAACCACTGAGCCGCCATAAAGTCTGCTAACCACTGAGCCCCCTTATACTTTGCTAACCACTGAGCCACCGTATACTCTGCTAAGCACTCTGCTGCGGGCAGGAGGGGACCGGGGAACAGCATCCGGGTGCTGGCAAGAGGGGCCCCCTTCTGCCCGCACCCGGTCGCTGTTCCCCAGCCCCCTTCTGCCTGCACCTGGCCGCTGTTCCCAGCCCCCTCCTGCCCGCACCGGGTCACTGGGTCGCTGTCCCTCCTCCTGCACGCACCGGGTCGCTGGGTCGCTGTCCCCCTCCTGCCCGCACCCGCCCGCTGTTCCCCGGCCCCCTCCTGCCCGTACCCAGCCACTCTTACCCGGCCCCTTCCTCCCCGTACGCAGCTGCTCTTACCCGGCTCCTCATGCCGGCTGTTCCCCTGTCCCTTCCTGCCCGCACCTGGACGCTGTCCCCCGGCCACCTCCTGGACTCAGGCACTGCTGCACACTGGTACTGCTGTAGGTATCTACTATATAATTGTCTACTTTTGTCTATTTGTCTGTAACGCAAATCCTGCGTTGCTGATTGGTCAGGCCAGCCGCTCACGACCAATCAGCAACAGGGACAGTCCGCCCGCAAATTGGCGCGCAATTTCAACCACGCTTTGCTGATTGGTTGCGCCCGGAGGGTTGCCAGCAATCAGCGATATTGGCGCAGGATTTAAACCCAGCTTCGCTTTGCATTATTCTTAAACCTTCATAAACAAACTACATACATATTCTAGAATACCGGATGCGTTAGAATCGGGCCACCATCTAGTCAACATATCAGCACAAGTAGCTGACAGGCTCCTGTCCAGAGAGGAGGCGCCTGGCTGGGTGACTTATGTGAGTATCTCGCATGCATCTCGTATAGTATGTCTCTGGCCTAAAATATAGGCTTTAAGAAGTCCAAGCGAGGTTCAGTGTAGGATAGGACCCATCAGATTAAGGTTACCTTTCCATGGTTGATGGGCAAACATGTATTGGCCAATTTATGCACCAAGAATCTTACTTTATAAGATAAATAGAAAAAAATTTTCCATCTGACTTTTTTTAAAATACACAAATATTAAGGTTTTCATTCAATCAAAACATCTATACATGCATATCTTTAGGTAGTAATAGTGTGCTGCTGTAAATTTGTTTTATATATATTATCCAGTGTTATGACTTTACACCTGTCTTCTCTATGAGGTGCTGTCTAGCCTTTTACTTTTTCTTTTTTTAATCAGGACACTGATATCACTCATCCCTTTTTTATTTGGTCTTCAGGATTGTTGAGATAGCACAATTTAGTGTCATTTCATCCTCTATTAGGATTAGCGTCCTAATACAAACACCATTAAGCATGGCTTTGCCCTTAGCTTGCATAAACTAGGGTCTATTTTTTTTTTTTAGCTTATGCATTGTATTGTATTCTTTGGTCAACTTTATTATCTATGATTTTAATGACTTAATACAAGTCAAGTATTATGTATTCTACAATTTGTGAGCTTAATTTTGACCATTTTTCACAGCATTAACTTAAAATAAGTCACAAAAATGATGCGATGTATAAGCTGTCTGTGTACAGTTGTGGCAAAAAGTATTGACACCCCTGCAATTCTGTCAGATAATACTCAGTTTCTTCCTGAAAATGTTGCAATCACAAATTCTTTGGTATTATTATCTTCATTTAATTTGTCTTCAATGAAAACACACAAAAAGAATTGTCCTAAAGCCAAATTGGATATAATTCCACACCAAACATAAAAAGGGGGTGGACAAAAGTATTGGCACTGTTAGAAAAATCATGTGATGCTTCTCTAATTTCTGTAATTACCAGCACCTGTAACTTACCTGTGGCACCTAACAGGTGTTGGCAATAACTAAATCACACTTGCAGTCAGTTGACATGGATTAAAGTTGACTCAACCTCTGTCCTGTGTCCTTGTCTGTACCACATTGAGCATGGAGAAAAGAAAGAAGACCAAAGAACTGTCTGAGGACTTGAGAAACCAAATTGTGAGGAAGCATGAGCAATCTCAAGGCTGCAAGTCCATCTCCAAAAACCTGAATGTTCCTGTGTCTACCGTGCGCAGTGTCATCAAGAAGTTTAAAACCCATGGCACTGTGACTAACCTCCCTAGATGTGGACGGAAAAGAAAAATTGACGAGAGATTTCAACGCAAGATTGTGCGGATGATGGATAAAGAACCTCAACTAACATCCAAACAAGTTCAAGCTGCCCTGCAATCCGAGGGTACAACAGTGTCAACCTGTACTATCCATCGGCATCTGAATGAAAAGGGACTGTAAGGTAGGAGACCCAGGAAGACCCCACTTCTTACCCCGAGACGTAAAAAAGCCAGGCTGGAGTTTGCTAAAGACATGAAGACTAGCACTTCAGGATTAATATTAAAAGAATTCTTATATTAATTATCTTTAAAAAATGACTGGTCTAGTCAACAAAGTATACTTTGAAGTGGTAGTCCTCACGTCTTTAGCAATTTGAAGAGATAAAAACTACCCCACTCATTAGATACCTCTGTTTAAGTACAGGCTGGAGTTTGCCAAAACTTACCTGAGAAAGCCTACAACGTTTTGGAAGAATGTTCTCTGGTCAGATGAGACAAAAGTAGAGCTTTTTGGGCAAAGGCATCATCACAGAGTTTACAGGAGAAAAAAAGAGGCATTCAAAGAAAAGAACACGGTCCCTACAGTCAAACATGGCGGAGGTTCCCTGATGTTTTGGGGTTGCTTTGCTGCCTCTGGCACTGGACTGCTTGACCGTGTGCATGGCATTATGAAGACTACCAACAAATTTAGCAGCATAATATAGGGCTCAGTGTGAGAAAGCTGGGTCTCCCTCAGAGGTCAAGGGTCTTCCAGCAGGACAATGATCCAAAACACACTTCAAAAAGCACTAGAAAATGGTTTGAGAGAAAGCACTGGAGACTTCTAAGGTGGCCAGCAATGAGTCCAGACCTGAATCCCACAGAACACCTGTGGAGAGGTCTCAAAATGGCAGTTTGGAGAAGGCACCCTTCAAATATCAGGGACCTGGAGCAGTTTGCCAAAGAAGAATGGTCTAAAATTCCAGCAGAGCATTGCAAGAAACTCATTGATGGTTACAGGAAGCAGTTGATCGCAGTTATTTTGGCTAAAGGTTGTGCAACCAAGAATTAGGCTGAGGGTGCTAATACTTTTGTCTGGCCCATTTTTGGAGTTTTGTGTGAAATGATCAATATTTTGCTTTTTGCTTAATTCTCTTTTGTGTTTTTTCATTTAAGACAAATTAAATGAAGATAATAATACCAAAGAATTTGTGATTGCAATCATTTTCAGGAAGACACTGAGTATTATCTGACAGAATTGCAGGGGTGTCAATACTTTTGGCCACAACTGTATCTGCAGAAAGAAAATGTTTGGGGGTGTTTTCATTTTAGATTAATAGGATATATTTTTGGAGGGGCACAGTGAAGAACATTTAGAGGTCCATAGTGGGGTATATTTGTGTTCAAGTGGCACAATGTGTTTTTTTTTTACAAAGGGCAAAATGGCTTAAAATTTACCAAGGGAGTACAGTGACATTACACATTGGCCTCATTTTGTCTGAATATTTGGTGAATAGTGATTGGCGAACCCGAACTGGAAATTCTGTGTTACAGTTTGGGGGCAGGGAGGGGCTGCAAAACAAAGCACATGGTTAATAAACATTATCATAATACTTACCAGGTCCTGCAGCCCGCGTCCTACCATCTCACTGTCCCTTCACGTCTACTTCCAGACCGCTCATTATCTCCAGAATATTCACTACACTAGCTTCAATAGACAATTACAGACACTGTCACACAGAATGGTGAGATTGACTATTTGAGTAATCTGCAATCAGCCCATACATTCTAGTATGGTAGAATGTATAAGCAGCTTACAGCTTACTAAATGTGTTTTATTACTAATGAAGAAAACTTTCTCTGTGTTTTTTTTTTACTGTTTACTAGAAATTCATCATGGCTGGGTCTAATTTGGCCTGACATCATGAATTTTGGCCTAAATACCAGCTGACAATACAAAGCTGGTATTAACCCCTTATTACCCAGCGTGCTACCTGGAAGAGCCTCTGGAAGAGCCAGGTAAAGCACCTGGAAATGTCACTACAATGAATGCGCCATTTCCAGGGGTGACTGTGGGCTGATGTATTCAGCGTGGGGGGCCCAGAATGCTTGGGCCTTACCACGCTGAGAATCCCCACCTCGTTTTTCCTTGGCTGGCAATCAAAATACGGCAGGAGTTTTAAAGAAAAAAATGGGCTTCTCTGTATTTTGATAGCCTGCCAAGGTAAAGCCAGGCAGCTGGGGTTGGTAGCCCAGAGCTGTCCGCTTTATCTGTGCTGAGAATCAAAAATACCGCAAAGCACATTTTTTATTTATTTATTTTTACACTACTATAATTGTGAGGGGCCCAACAGCCAATCACAGATACTGTCACACAGAATGGGCGTCTGTGATTGGCTGTTTGAGTAATCTGCAATCAGCCCATACATTCTAGAATGGTAAAATGTAAAAGCTGGTTTCTAGAATACAGTATGAAACAAGAGACCGAATGGATTCCACAAGACATGGTCAGTTGTATGGTACAACTCAAAATACTTATCAAATAAAACAATAACCAAGTTTTTATGTGACTCTTTATATTGCCAATTAAAGTACAAATGCTCAAGAAATGGATGCATTGCAAGTGCTGCAGTTTATTAATATTCCCTCAATTGAAAAAATAAGCACTGGTCAAAACAATGAGACAGAGTAAATATCAAGAACACTGGTACTGCATGAGGGTAGACACAGACCCACTAACAACATTTACATCATAGAGATAGGTTTACATGACAAAGAAGATGAATAGTTTCCTCCACAATGATAAATGGTACCCTTTGGCACAAATAATATTACATGATGAGGTAAGAGCATCTATGGAAAAAAACATGTATAAGTCATGTAACCTACATGTGACTGACACAGTATAGTCCCTAAAGTGCATGGGTTCCAAACATCCAATAAAGTCACTTCCTATCTCTCTAAAGTGGGGGGCCATGTCTGGGCACAGACCCCGACACGTGATTTGTCGGCTTCTTCCAGGGGTCCATGATGGGGGCTCATAAATTACAACAATGGGGCCATATATATCAGGATGGGCCCAGAATGATGGGCAAATATACTAGGATCGGGCAATATTTACCAGCATTGACCCAAGATGGGGGCCATATGTATCAGGTTGATGCCACGTATACTAGTATGGGCCCAGGATGAAGACCATATGTACCAGAATATAAACAGGATGGGCTCAGGTGAGGGCCATATACAATACAGACCAAACGTTTGGAGACACCTCATTCAAAGAGTTTTCTGTATTTTCATGACTATGAAAACTGTAGATTCACACTGAAGGCATCAAAACTATGTATTAACACATGTGGAATAATATACTTAACAAAAAAAGTGTGAAACAACTGAAAATATGTCTTATATTCTAGGTTCTTCAAAGTAGCCACCTTTTGGCTTTGAGTACTGCTTTGCACACTCTTGGCATTCTCTTGATGAGCTTCAAGAGGTAGTCACCAGAAATGGCCTTGAAGGAGTTCCCAGAGATGCTTAGCACTTGTTGGCCCTTTTGCCTTTCACTCTGCGGTACAGCTCACCCCAAACCATCTCGATTGGGTTCAGGTATGGTGAATGAGGAGGCCAGGTCATCTGGCATAGCACCCCATCACCATCACACATCCTCCTCCATTCTTCACGGAGGTAACCAGGCATGTAGAGTCTATCCGTTCACCTTTTCTACATCACACAAAGACACAGTGGTTGGAACCAAAGATCTGAAATTTGGACTCATCATAACAAAGCACAGATTTCCACTGGTCTAATGTCCATTCCTTTTGTTCTTTAGCCCAAACAAGTCTATTCTGCATGTTGCCTGTCCTTAGCAGTGGTTTCCAAGCAGCTATTTTCCATGAAGGCCTGCTGCACAAAGTCTCCTCTTAACAGTTGTTGTAGAGATGTGTCTGCTGCTAGAACTCTGTGTGGCATTGACCTGGTATCTAATCTGAGCTGCTGTTAACCTGCGATTTCTCATGCTGGTGACTCGGATGAAGTTATCCTCTGCAGCAGAGGTGACTTTTGGTCTTCCTTTCCTGTGAGCCAGTTTCTTTGTAGCGCTTGATGGTTTTGCAACTGCATTTGGTGACACTTTCAAAGTTTTCCCAATTTTTTGGACTGACTGACCTTCATTTCTTAAAGTAATGATGGCCACTTGTTTTTCTTTACTTAGCTGCTTTTTTCTTGCCATAATACAAATTCTAACAGTCTGCTGTGTATCCACCTGTGAAGTGAGAACCATTTCCAGTGACTACCTCTTGAAGTTCATCAAGAGAATGCCAAGAGTGTGCAAAGCAGTACTCAAAGCAAAAGGTGGCTACTTTGAAGAACCTAGAATATAAGACCTATTTTCAGTTCTTTCACACTTTTTTGTTAAGTAAATAATTCCACGTGTTAATTCACAGTTTTGATGCCTTTACAATTTTAATAGTCATGAAAATACAGAAAACTCTTTGAATGAGGTGTGTCCAAACTTTTAGTCTGTACTGTATATCTGAATGGAGCCATATATTCTAGTATAGACCCAGGGTGAGGGCCATATATACTGGGATGGGGCCATGTATGCCAGGATAGAGACCGACTAGTAATCTTCGATCCTCCCAAGACCTCCTTCTTTCCTCCACACTTGTATGTTCCTCATCTGCCTGCAAGACTTCGCCCGAGCATCCCCCACCCTCTGGAACTCTGCACCCCATCACGTCGGACAGTCCCCTACACTCAGAACCTTCAAGCAACCTGAAAACCCATCTCTCCAAACAGCCTACAACCTGCAATGACCACAGTGCCGCCTCAACACCACAGGAACCGGCGCTCCACCACCATCGGACCTGGCACTCCAGCACAACCCGAGCAGACCCAACCTACTGTCTCCCTCCCCATTGCCCTGTAGAATGTAAGCCTGCAAGGGCAGGGTCCTCTCTCCCCTCTATATCAGTCTGTCACTTTGTTTATTGTATTTTTAACTTGTCTGTATGTAACCCTTTCTCATGTACAGCACCATGGAATGAATGCTGCTCTATAAATAAATAATATTAATAATAATAATAATAATATATACCAAAATGGGGTGATATATACCAGGAAGGAGGCCATATATGCCAGGAAGGGGACATATATACCAGGATGGGTTCGGAATGAGGATCATATATACCTGGAAGGAACAAGGATGGGGAATATACATACCAGAATGGAGGACATATACACCAGGATAAGGAACATATATACATGAAAGGGCCCAGGATGGAGGACATTAGTAGTGGGTGGACATTACCCCCATAACACATGTTATCAGCAGATTTTCCCTAACAATGCGCCATCATGACCACATTTTTTGCTTTAAATTTGTTTTTGATATTTTTCCACCTCTAAAACCTTGGTACATCTGATTGTCTTATAGTCCAAAAAATATACGTAGCTTTTTTTTTACATCAAAATGAAGAACATCACAGTGTGATGTATTTTAGCTCTACGAAGAATTTGTAACTCAGTACACATGTTAACAAGTGCGGTATATAACAGGGGTCTCAAACTTAGCTGGACATGTGGCCGTACATAGAAAAAAAAGTACAAAGCGACATTTTAATGATACCATATTTTTAGAATACACCTTTTAATCACTTTTTTGAAATTTTTTTGGTTGATGACTTACAAATTAGTACAATATAGTAATTTTGGCCAACATCTTGCAGTAATGTGCCTATCCTGGTTCCCATCTTGCAGTAATGACTCCCATCCTGGTCCCTATCTTGTAGTTTTATACTATATCCTGGTCCTCATCTTGTAGTAGTGTCACCCATCCTGGTAATCTTGTAGAAATGAGCCCCATCTGGTCTTGATCTTGTAATAACATGCCCCATCCTGTAGTGTTGTCCCCCATTCTGGTCAGATTCTAGTAATGTGCCCATCTTGCTTCCCTTATTTTAGTATCGTGCTCACCCTGATCCTCATTTTGTAGTAATGCCCTATTCAGCTCCCCTACTTGTAATAATGTCCCCATCCTGGTCCCTTTCTTGTAGTAATGTCCCCATCCTGGTCATTTTATTGTATTAATATCCCCATCCTGGTCCCCTTGTTGTAGTAATGTAGTGTTGGCCCTTCAATCCTATCTATCCATTAGTACTATATCATTGTATGGTCTGCAGAGCGATGACAGAAATAACATTCTTGTTTCCAAAACAGCTCCCAGCATGCTCTCACTATTGCTACAATTATACTAGGGGGTATAGTTTTACATAGCAGAAACAAACAGGGGTTGGACAAAATAATGGAAACACCTAACGTTTTGGCATCATAATCTTCAGACATGTTATAAACATGCAAACCGTGACATATGTTAATGTTTTGTAGTTGATTATTTGTGTTAAGTGATATGTGTATGTAAATTAACTGTTTGTTTTGCCGAATTGTAAGAACATTGATGAGGACCTGATACCAATGGTAGACCTTTTGGATTTTCAAAAAGGCCAAATTGTTGGTTCTCGTATGGCAGGCGCTAGTGAAACAGAAAGTGCCTGAATGCTTGGCATGTCAAGAGGTACTGTCTCCAAAGTAATGACTGTGTTTGAAAGAGAAGGAAAAACGTCCGCAGCAAAGCACAGGTCCAGCCGAAAGTAGATGTTGACTGAGAGAGACCGTTGGACTCCAAAGCAAATTGTGAGAGACGATCGCAAGATCACAGCTCTGAAAATCACTGCCGAGCTCAATAAACACCCACAGAGCCCAGTTTCCACGAAAACTCTTCGTTGGGAGCTGCACAAATCTGGATTCCACGGAAGAGCTGCAATTAGAAAACTGCTGCTCTCAATGACAAATGTTTCCAAGTGTTTAGAGTGGTGTATAAACCTCCAGAATTGGTCCCTCGAGCAGTGGAAACATGTGATCTTCTCAGACGAATCATCGTTTACCCCATTTTCCGACCTCCGGCCAAGTGTACGTTTGGAGACAGCCGAAAAAAGCATTCCATCCAGACTGCCTTCTCCCAACCGTAAAACATGGCGGAGGTTCGGTGATGATCTGGGTGCTATTTCGTCGAGATCCACCGGGCCAATGATATCACCTTGTATGAATCCATACCTCAGAGAATTGAGGCTGTAATTGCCGCAAAAGGTGGACCTACACCATATTAAACTAACTTTTATTGATTTTTCCAGGTGTTTCCATTATTTTGTGCAATATGTTGGGTATCAATAGATGACTGAAAGATCAACACTAGTGCTAAAATGATTAACCACCAAGATGAGGGCCAGGATGGGCCCAGTACTAAAATAGGGGAAGCATGATGAGCACATTACTGCAAGGGGACCAGGATGGGGGCATTATTACAGGATGGTTACATTACTACAAGACTGGGACTAGGATGGGGCACATTACTTCAAGATGACCAAGATAGGGGACACTACTGCAAGCTGAGGACCAGGATGGAGGATATAACTATAAGATAGGGACCAGGATGAAGGACATTACTACAAGATGGGGACCAGGATGGGACTATTACTACAGGATCAGATCAGAATGGTAAGTATTACTACAAGATGGGACCATGATAGGGCATTAGTATAAGAAGAGGACCAGGATGGGGATTACTACAGGATGGGATCAGGATGGAGAGCATTACTACAAGATGGGGACCAAGATCAGACTATTAATACAGGATCAGATCAGGATGGAAGGTATTACTACAAGATGGGACCATGATAGGGCATTACTACAAGAAGAGGACCAGGAAGGGGCATTACTACAGAATCGGAACAGGATGGTAGGCATTACTACAAGATGTCATACATTTCAGGTATAAGAAAGATGGCACTCACAGGAGTAATTCTTCATGCAGTACAGTCTTCCCTGAGAACCCACCCTGCATAATGTAACCCTGCACATAAGAAATAAATGCTGCATTGCATGAAGAATTACTCCAGTGAGTGCCGTCTTTCTTATACCTGTAATGTATGACATGTGCCTCTCTGGATTGAGCAACACCTGAGTTGGTTCCCACTGGGCATAGCTCAGCTGGCTATAGCCGTTGTGCAAACTTGGTGCCCCGGTTTGCTTCTTTGACTTTATTACTACAAGATGTGACCATGATGGGGCATTACTATAAAGTAGGGATTATGATGGGGGATATTGCTACAGGATGAAATCAGGATGATGGATGTTGCTTCAAGAGGGGAGCAGAATGGGGCCATTACTACAGGATCAGATACAAATAATGGGCATTACTACAAGATAGGACCATGATGGGGCATTACTACAAAAAGAGGACCAGGATGGTGCATGACTACAAGAAAGGGAGCTAAATGGGGCATTACTACAAGATAAGGGCCAGGATGGGCACAGTACTACAATAAGGGAATCAAGATGGGCACATCACTGCAAGAAGGGGAGCAAGATGGGAATATTACAGAAGGCAGGGCCGTATTTACCATTAGGCACCCGTAGGCACATGCCTAAGGTACCAGGTGTCAAGGGGGCGGCACCAGGGGCAAGTTGAAAAAGTTTTGTTTTTTTTAATCCCCCTCCCTCCTCCAAACTCTTTATTAAATCCAGAGTGTTTTTGGAGGGGGGCGGGGGCCCAGGGGCAGAGCATATATTTGCAATCGTGCCTTTAAGGCACGATTGCAATTGAATGTGAGCGCCCCTGCACTTCCAGGGTCAGTGGAGTCCATTCGGCTCCCCGTCTCGACATCCGGCGCTGCGCTCCAGCAGCATCACAGCGCCTGGTAGCAGGTGATGAGTCACCAAACTGCCGGCGTCTGCAGAGCGCTGGAAAGAAGATGAGCTGTCGCTGGATCTGCCTGGAGGCAAGAGCGGGGAGCAGGTAAGGCGCTTTAGAGCCGAAGAAGTGGGGGGCCAAGGGGGAGAGCGGTGTGCACTGTGAGATGCACATGGCAGGGGGGAATGCTGGGATCTGCATCACAGTGCATGGCAGGCGGGGGTGGGTGCTGGGATGTGCATGACAGGTAGGGGGGGTGAAGGGGTGGATGTGCATGGCAGGCAGAGAGGGGGTTCAGGGGTGGATATGCATGGGAGACAGGGGTGCTGGGATATGCATGGAGATGGGTGGTGCTGAGATGGATTGCACGGGAGACGATGGGGGTGTTGGGATGTGCATGGAGACGGTGATGCTGGGAAGGATGTGCATGGCAGACGGGGGGAGTTGTGCTGGGAAGGATGTGAATGGGAGACGGGGGGGTGGCTGGGAAGGATGTGCATGGGAGACGAGGGGGGTGCTGGGAAGGATGTGCATGGGAGACAGGGTGCTGGGAAGGATGCATGGGAGACGGGGATGCTGGGAAGGATGTGCATGGGAGATGGGGGGGTGCTGGGAAGGATGTGCAGTGGAGATGGGGGTGCTGAGAAGGATGTGTAAGGGAGATGGGGGTGCTGGGAAGGATGTGCAGGGGAGAAGGGGGTGCTGGGAAGGATGTGCAGGGGAGATGGGGGTGCTGGGAAGGATGCGCAGGGGAGAAGGAGGTGCTGGGAAGGATGCGCAGGGGAGATGGAAGTTCTGGGAAGGATGCGCAGGAGAGATGGGGGTGCTGGGAAGGATGTGCAGGGGAGATGGGGTGCTGGGATGAATGTGCATGGCAGGGTGCTGGGATGTGCATGGCAGGGTGCTGGGATGTGCATGGGAGACGGGGGGTGCTGGGATGTGCACGGGAGACGGGGGGTGCTGGGATGTGCATGGGAGACGGGGGGTGTTGGGATGTGCATGGGAGATGGGGGTTGATGCTAAGTTGGTGTACCCCTCTATGTCATGTACCTGGCAGTGGAGGGGTTACTCTGAGGCTTGGTGTACTCCTCTATGTCATGTACCTGACAGTGTAGGGGTTACTCTGGGGCTCGGTGTACCCTTCTGTGTCATGCTGTACCTGGCAATGGAGGGGTTACTCTGGGACTTGGTATACCTCTCTGTGTCATGTACCTGGCAGTGGAAGGGTTACTCTGGGGCTCGGTGTACCCCTCTGTGTCATGTACCTGGCAGCGGAGGGGTTACTCTGGGGCTTGCTGTACCCCTCTTTGTCATGCTGTACCTGGCAGTGGAAGGGTTACTCTGGGGCTCGGTGTACCCCTCTGTGTGGGGAGATGGTCCGAGTGCGGTCCGACTGCAATCCATGAATTTGTCGGACCCATAGACTTGCATTAGTGAGTCTCACGCGTGAATCACATACTGTTGCGACTTTTTTCTCATCCAGAGCCTGGATGAGAAAAAAGAAAGCGTCAGACACTCGCCAATGTGCTCTCAGACTTTGAATAACATTGGTCCGGTTGCAATGCGAGAAAATTACGATTACATCTATAATGTTATAGATGTAATCGTAATTATCCAAAAGGACAGAGGATAAGAGTCACGTGGATTATCCTCCGATCTTTAAGCAGCTACTAACCAATAAAAGGCAGTTAGCTCCAGTGCAAATAACAATTAAGCAATGCGAGAAAATCATACATTGCACTCATCAGGTTTCACGCCAGTGTGTCCGTACCCTAATAATAAAATCCTACAATGTCTGCTGGACATGGGGAGGGTTTATGGTTCAGTTAGTACACACTGCATACTTCATGGAATTGGGAGGATTTATAGCTCAGTTAGTACACACTCCATACTTTTTGTTATTAACCAGTTAATGCTCTCTTGTCCACCACACTGAGGTCAAAAGAAGAAGACAGCGAGACAAGCAGCAACATCGCATCAGAGAGCCCCAGACCTCAAAATACAAGATCCTCAGATCCTGGTATTGTGACATAACATAAGAATAATATTTTTAGCATTCATATTACACAATGAACTCCATAGCACTTTACATACATCATCAGCACAGTCCCCATTGGGGCTCACAATGTACAAAACTACAAATCTTTTAGATGTGCTACATGATGGAATGTGGGGGGGGAGAAGCTACATGAAACTTGGGAAGACGGCCGCGATGGTGGGGGAAGATTGTCCGTGATGGGGGGAGGGGCTGTGGCGGGGTGGAGCTGTGATGGGGTGGGACTGCTGACAGTGCTTAGGGGAGCAGGAACTCCAAATACGGGCCTGCTAGAAGTGGACCAGGATTTTGGACATTACTACAGGATGGTTACATTACGACAAGATTGTGACTAGGATGGGGCACATTACTACAAGATGACCAAGATGTGGGACACTACTACAAGATGAGGGCCAGGAAGGAGGATATAACTACAAGATAGCGACCAGGATGAGGAACATTACTACAAGATGGGGACCAGGATGGGCAGATTACTGTAAGATGTTGACCAAAATTACTATATTGTGCTACTTGTAAGACAACAAAGAAAAATGATTTTAAAAAAAAGCCATCAAAAAGTGTACTGACAATAAATAATGTAATCACTAAAAATGTCACTTTGTCCTGTAAAGAATGTGGACCCCAAATTCAATTTTTTTTCTATGTGTGGCCCACATACCCAGCTGAATTTGAGACCCTGATATATACTGTATTTGACTCTGTTAGCATGGGTACTGTGTTAGAAGGGCTTATCATAGAGATAAAATACATCACACTGTTATGTTCATAATAGTAATAATAATAATAATAATAATAATAAAACTTTATTTGTATAGCGCCAACATATTCCGCAGCGCTTTACAGTACAATGGTACGTATCAAGAAAAATATATGATACAGAATGGTAGGTAATACAGAACAGTAGTTACATACAATAAACATAGAATCAATGTAGGAAATACAATAAAAAGGCAAAAAATAAAGGTGACCCTGCTCAAAGGAGCTTACAATCTAAGACGGGATGGGAACACAAAGTACAGGGGCTTATAACAATAAATATCTTATGTCTAAATGACTACTGTTAGGCAGAAGGATAGGCCGCCCTGAAGAGGTGTGTTTTTAGGAAGCGTATGAAGCTATGTAAGTTGTGGATGGTCCTAATTTCTTAGGGTAGAGCATTCCAGAGGATTGGTGCAGCTCGAGAGAAGGCTTGGAGTCGGGAATCGGAGGTTCGGATTAATGCCGATGTTAGTCTGAGGAAGCATTCAGAGCGAAGGGGACGGGTGGGGTGGTAGACAGAGATGAGGGTAGAAAGGTAGAGAGGTATGGAGGTGCCGCACCATGAATAGTTTTGTGGGTGACAATAAGCAATTTGAATTGGATTCTATAGTGTACGAGTAGCCAATGCAGTGACTGGCACAGAGCAGAAACATCTGAGTAACGGTTTGCTAGATAGGTGATCCTGGCTACTGCATTGAGGAATAGACTGAAGAGGGGAAAGCTTACTGCGGGGGAGACCAGCTAATAAAGAATTACAGTAGTCAAGGCGGGAATGAATCAGGGCCACAGTGAGGGTTTTAGTTGTTTCCATGGTGAGGAAAGGGTGAATTCTGGAGATATTTTTCAGGTGCAAGCGACAGGAGCGGGTGAGAGATTGTATATATGGCGTGAAGGAGAGATCAGTGTCCAACATAATACCCAGACAGTGAGCCTGTTGACTGGACGTTATCGTGGTGCCACACACCAAGAGAGAGATGTCAGGTTTAGGGAGGTTGGCAGAGGGAGGGAGCAGAATAAGTTCAGTTTTGGAAAGGTTGAGTTTCAGATAGAGAGCGGACATGATATTGGAGACTGCGGATAGACAGTCATTGGTGTTCTGTATTAGAGCAGGAGTAAGGTCAGGGGACGAAGTGTAAAGTTGTGTGTCATCAGCGTAAAGATGGTACTGGAAGCCAAATCTGCTGATGGTCTGTCCAATCGAGGCTGTGTAGAGAGAGAAGAGAAGAGGTCCAAGGACTGAACCCTGAGGGACCCCAATAGTGAGGGGAAGAGGGGAGGAAGTGGAGCCAGAGAATGATACACTGAAAGAGCAGTCAGAAAGATAGGAGGAGAGCCAGGAGAGAGCAGTGTCCTTTATGCCAATAAAGTGCAGCATAGAGAGTAGGAGATGATGTGTCAAAAGCTGCAAAAAGGTCAAGAAGGATAAGCAGAGAGTGTTCACCATTATGTTTTGCTGTCAGAAGGTAATTGGTCACTTTGATAAGGGCAGTTTCTGTAGAGTGTAAGGGACGGAAGCCAGACTGTAATGGATCTAAAAGAGAGTGAGTGGCGAGGTAATGGGTGAGGCAGGTGTAGACCAGGCGCTCCAGGAGTTTTGAAATGAAAGGGAGATTGGAGACAGGTCCAATGTTCATCATTTTGATGTGAAAAAAAGTCTATATTTTTTGGACTATAAGACAATCACACACAACAATGTTTAAGAGGAGGAAAAATAGGAAAAAACTGTAGCAAAAAATGTGGTCATGACAAACTGTTAACGGGGAAATATATTGCTAACACTGTTATTGGAGTAATGTTCCCCTAATTCAGTACTAATGTGCCCCATCCTGGGCCTCTTACAAGTATACATGCCCCCCATCATGGTGTATATGTCCTCCATTCTAGTACACACACATATATATATATATAAATATAAATATATATATATATATATATATATATATATATATATATGTATATATCTATATATATATATATATTCCCCATCCATGTCCCATCCAACTCAAAAAAGACATATGCCAAAATGTGTCATTCTAAGGTGGGTGAAAGGTCAATTTTTTTTATCTGTACGTGTAACAGTTTTGGATTCATTAAATATCGAAGAGTGTTTTGCGTAACACGTCTACTACTGTTCCTTCAACGCTCACTGGAAACACTTTTCTTGCTTTGATATCCTGGTATATATGATCCTCATATCACGCTCATCCTGGTATATATATTCCCATACCGGTATATTTGGCCCCATCCTGTTATATATGGCGCTCTTCCTGTAATATATAGCCCTATTCTAGTATATATGGTTCCTATCCTAGAATATATGCCCCATTCTGGAAGATTTACCCTTGATCCAAGTGTACATAGCCCCATCCCTGTATATATGGCCCTCGTCCTGGGTCTATCCTGGTATGTATGGGCCTCATACTGGGTCCATCCTGGTATATCTAGTCCTATCCTGGTACATATGGCCTTCATCCTGGGCCCATTCTAGTATATATGGCCTCATCCTGATATATTTAGCCCTCATCATGGGCCCTATCCTAGTGTATATGGACTCATCTTGGAACATATGGCCCTCATCCAGGGACAATCCTGGTACATATGGCTCCCTTTCTGGGCCAATCCTGGTATGCATTGCCCCATCCTGCTATCTATTATATAATCGCGAATCGGAAAAGCGCCCCTCCGCGCGCACTTTCCGATGTCGTCATGTGGATACGAATTTAACATTGGGCGCGAAGCGCCCAATGCTGCGCGAGCAATGGCCGCGAGGCCATTGCGAGCCGCTGGCCCAAAATCGATCCACAGCCTCGGCTACAACCTTAGCGATTTACCGCTCAGGTAGCGCGAGCAATGGCCGCGAGGCACAGCCGCCTCCGCTCCCCACAACTCGCCCCCCCAATGTCCGCACAGCCCCATGTCCGCACACCCACCCCCATGTCCGCACACCCACCCCCATGTCCGCACACCCACCCCCATGTCCGCACACCCACCCCCATGTCCGCACACCCACCCCATGTCCGCACACCCACCCCCATGTCCGCACACCCACCCCGCAACAAAACCACCCCGCCGCACCTAACGCCCTACCCCCTAAGTCCGCCCCACCCCTACACGCTAAGCCCCGACCACCTAACCCCCGACCCGCAGCATCCTAAGCCCCCGCCGATACCCCCTAAGCCCCGCCGTCTACCCCCTAAGCCACCGCCGCCCCTAAGCCCCTACCCCCTAAGCCCCGCAGCAGCCCCGACCACCTAACCCCCGACCCGCAGCATCCTAAGCCCCCGCCGATACCCCCTAAGCCCCGCCGTCTACCCCCTAAGCCACCGCCGCCCCTAAGCCCCTACCCCCTAAGCCCGCAGCAGCCCCGACCACCTAACCCCCGACCCGCAGCATCCTAAGCCCCCGCCGATACCCCTAAGCCCCGCCGTCTACCCCCTAAGCCACCGCCGCCCTTAAGCCCCTACCCCCTAAGCCCCGCAGCAGCCCCTACCCCCTAAGCCCCGCAGCAGCCCCTAAGCCCCTACCCCCTAAGACCCGTAGCATCCTAGGCCCCCGCCGATACCCCCTAAGCCATGCCGCCTACCCCCTAAGGCACCACCGCCCCTAAGACCCTACCCCCCGTAGCATCCTAGGCCCCCGCCGATACCCCCTAAGTCCGCCGCACCCGTACACGCTAAGCCCCGACCACCTAACCCCCGACCCGCAGCATCCTAAGCCCCCGCCGATACCCCCTAAGCCCCGCCGTCTACCCCCTGCCCCTCTCGATAAAGCCCTACACCCTAAGCCCCCGCAGTCCCCTAACCTAACGCCGCTGTCACCTAAGGCCCTACACCCGAAGCCCCCGCCGTCCCCTAACCTAACGTCCCCGTCGATCACTTACATGCCTTCAAGTCATCTGATCGTCCGTCCCATCCACAAGTCCTTCGTCCGGCCAGGCGTCCTCTTCCTCCGGCCCCGGGGGTCTTCTCTCTTCTTTCTGCCATCTCCGCCTCTTCGTCCGGCCCCGGGGATCTTCTGTCTTCTTTTCGCTAACTTCCACCTCCGACGTCTTCTTCCTTCTCATTAAGATAGAATGGACGAAAAATCCCCCATTCTATCTTAATGAGATCTGAGGCCCTCTTCTGATTGGTCGCTGTATACTGCCCTCAGCCAATCAGAAGAGCCCCTCAGACTGAGACGCAGTTCTCATTCAGGTCCGCCTTTTTTTTCCCCCATTGACATACATTAGCGGTGTGTCGGCGATTTTATGCCCGGCCACCTGGTTCTATTTGTCGGCCTTAAAATCGCGGACACACCGCTAATGCATGTCTATGGGCAGTCAGCCCGATTTCGGATTGGACGCCGACCAATCAGAATTCGAGCTGACTGCCCATAGACATGCATTAGCGGTGTGTCCGCGATTTTAGGGCCGACAAATAGAACCAGGTGGCCGGCCATAAAATCGCCGACACACCGCTAATGTCAATGGGGAAAAAAAGGCGGACCTGAATGAGAACTGTGTCTCACTCGCAAGTAAAAAAATAAATAAATTTAATAATAAAAAAAATAATTAAAAAATAATTAAAAAATAATAAAAAAATAATTAAAAAATAATAAATAATTAAATAAAAATAATAATAAAAAAAAAAAAATGCGGACCTGAATGAGAACTGTGTCTCAGTCTGACTTAAAAAAATAAATAAATTAAATAATAAAAAATATTATTTAAAAATAATTAAAAAATAATAAAAAAATAAATAAAAAAATAAAATAATTCAATCAATAAAAATAATAATAAAAAAATAAATATATGCTAATTATATCAGCCCTTCAGCGGACCTGAATGAGAACTGGGTCTCAGCCTAAATAATAAATTTAATAATAAAAAAAATAATTAAAAAATAATAAAAAATAAAAAAAAATAAATACAAAATAATAAATAATTCAATAAAAATAATAATAAAAAAAAAAAAAATGCGGACCTGAATGAGAACTGTGTCTCAGTCTGACTTAAAAAAATAAATAAATTAAATAATAAAAAATATTATTTAAAAATAATTAAAAAATAAAAAAAAAATAAAAAAATAATAAAATAATTCAATAAAAATAATAATAAAAAAATAAATATATGCTAATTATATCAGCCCTTCCAGCGGACCTGAATGAGAACTGGGTCTCAGCCTAAATAATAAATTTAATAATAAAAAAAATAATTAAAAAATAATTAAAAAAATAAAAAAAATAAATAAAAAATAATAAATAATTCAATAAAAATAATAATAAAAAAAATAAATATATGCTAATTATATCAGCCCTTCCGGCGGACCTGAATGAGAACTGGGTCTCAGCCTAAATAATAAATTTAATAATAAAAAAAATAATTAAAAAATAATTAAAAAATAATAAAAAAAATAAATAAAAAATAATAAATAATTCAATAAAAATAATCATAAAAAAAATAAATATATGCTAATTATATCAGCCCTTCCAGCGGACCTGAATGAGAACTGGGTCTCAGCCTAAATAATAAATTTAATTAATAAAAAAAATAATTAAAAAATAATTAAAAAATAATAAAAAAAATAAATAAAAAATAATAAATAATTCAATAAAAATAATAATAAAAAAAATAAATATATGCTAATTATATCAGCCCTTCCAGCGGACCTGAATGAGAACTGGGTCTCATCCTAAATAATAAATTTAATAATAAAAAAAATAATTAAAAAATAATAAAAAAATAAATAAAAAATAATAAATAATTAAATAAAAAATAATAATTAAAAAAAAAATTCTAATAATAATTATATTACTGCTAATAATAATGCTATTAATGCTAATAATTATGCTATTAATGCTAATAATAATGTTATTAATGCTATTATTAATGCTAATAATCCTATTATTAATGCTATTAATGCTAATAATAATGCTATTAATGCTATTAATAATGTTATTAATGCTATTATTAATGCTAATAATGCTATTATTAATGCTATTTATGCTAATAATAATGCTATTAATGCTATTAATAATGCTATTAATGCTATTATTTATGCTATTAATGCTATTAATGCTAATATTTATCCTATTAATGGTATTATTAATGCTATTAATGCTAATAATAATCCTATTAATGCTATTATAATGCTAATAATAATGCTATTAATGCTATTAATAATGTTATTAATGCTATTATTAATGCTAATAATGCTATTATTAATGCTATTAATGCTATTAATAATGCTATTAATGCTATTAATTATGCTATTAATGCTATTAATGCTAATATTTATCCTATTAATGCTATTAATGCTATTAATAATGCTATTCATGCTAATAATATTGCTATTAATGCTCTTTATGCTAATACTAATGCTATTAATGCTATTTTTTATGCTATTAATTCTATTATTTATGCTATTTATGCTATTAATAATGCTATTAATAATGCTATTAATCCTATTAATGCTATTAATAATGCTATTCATGCTATTAATAATACTATTAATGCTATTAATGCTCATAATAATGCTATTAATGCTATTAATAATGTTTAATTATATGCTATATATTATATAATGCTAATTAATGCTATTATTAATGCTATTATTAATGCTAATAATAATGCTTATTTAATGCTATTAATAATGTTATTAATGCTATTATTAATGCTAATAATGCTATTATATTAATGCTATATTTATGCTATATATAATGCATATTTAATGCTATTAATAATGCTATTAATGCTATTATTTAATGCTATTAATGCTATTAATGCTAATATTTATCCTATATATAATGGTATTATTAATGCTATTAATGCTAATAATAATGCTATATAATGCTATTAATGCTAATTAATATGCTATTAATGCTATTAATAATGTTATTAATGCTATTATTAATGCTATAATGCTATTATTAATGCTATTAATGCTAATAATAATGCTATTAATGCTATTAATAATGCTATTAATGCTATTAATTATGCTATTAATGCTAATATTTATCTGATTAATGGTATTATTAATGCTATTAATAATGCTATTAATGCTAATATTTATCTATTAATGCTATTAATGCTATATTAATAATGCTATTAATGCTATTAATTATGCTATTATGCTATTAATGCTAATATATTATCTATTCATATTCATGTATTATTAATGCTATTAATGCTAATAATAATGCTATTATTAATGCTATTAATGCTAATAATAATGCTATTAATGCTATTAATAATGTTATTAATGCTATATTAATGCTAATAATGCTATTATTAATGCTATTAATGCAATAATAATGCTATTAATAATGCTATTAATGCTATTAATGCTAATATTTATCCTATTTAATGCTATTAATGCTAATAATAATGCTATTAATGCTATTAATAATGCTATTAATGCTATTAATTATGCTATTAATGCTATCAATGCTAATATTTTCTATTAATGGCATTATTAATGCTATTAATGCTAATAATAATGCTATTAATGCTAATAATTATGCTATTAATGCTATTTAATAATGTTATTAATGCTATTATTAATGCTATTAATGCTAATAATAATGCTATTAATGCTATTAATAATGCTATTAATGCTATTAATTATGCTATTAATGCTATGAATGCTAATATTTATCCTATTAATAATGCTTATTAATATTGCTATTAAATGCTAATTAATAATGCTATTTAATGCTATTAATAATGTTATTAATGCTATCATTTAAAGCTAATAATGCTATTATTAATGCTATTAATGCCAATAATAATGCTATTAATTATGCTAATTAATGCTATCAATGCTAATATTTATCCTATTAATGGCATTATTAATGCTATTAATGCTAATAATAATGCTATTAATGCTAATAATAATAATGCTATTAATGCTATTAATAATGTTATTAATCATATTATTAATGCTATTAATGCTAATAATAATGCTATTAATGCTATTAATAATGCTATTAATGCTATTAAATTATGCTATTAAATGCTATTAATGCTAATATTTATCCTATTAATGCTATTAATATTGCTATTAATGCTAATAATAATGCTATTAATGCTATTAATAATGTTATTAATGCTATTATCAATGCTAATAATGCTATTATTAATGCTAATAATAATGCTATTAATGCTATTAATAATGTTATTAATCCTATTATTAATGCTAATAATGCTATTATTAATGCTATTAATGCTAATAATAATACTATTAATGCTATTAATAATGTTATTAATTCTATTATTAATGCTAATAATGTTATTATTAATGCTAATAATAATGCTATTAATGCTATTAATAATGTTATTAATGCTATTATTAATGCTAATAATGCTATTATTAATGCTATTAATGTTAATAATAATGCTATTAATGCTATTAATAATGTTATTAATGCTATTATTAATGCTAATAATGCTATTAATAATGCTATTAATGCTAATAATAATGCTATTAATGCTATTAATACTGTTATTAATGCTCATAATACTGCTAATAATGCTATTAATACTGCTATTACTGCTAATAATAATGCTATGGCTTATATTATTGCTATTGATGATGCGATTATTTAAAAATGTTTAAAAAAACAATAAACATATTTTAGATACCCGATGCATTTGCATCAGGCTAACAGCTATAACTACTATAATCAAATTAATGCACGTTCTAGAATCCCGATGCATTTGCATCGGGCTCACAGCTAGTATATTATATATATCTGTAATATAAAACCCGAAGGCCACTTCCGGAAAACCCGAAGGTTACTTCCGTGATGGCCTCAGGACCATGGTGGTGACGTCACCAGTGCGGGGATGCCAGGTGGCAAAAGGCTACATGGACCGGCGGAGGAACGCTCCGCTCTCGGAAGTTCCGCCCTTCGTCCGTGCACCTACAGGGACCCGAAGTTCCGCTTTCGGAAGTTCCGGCCAGGAACGTTCCCGTCTGTCCCGGCGCCTCCTCTCTCCTCCGGCCCAGTCCTCCCTCTCCAGCCTCTGCCCTCCAGCCTCTGCCCTCCAGCCTCTCCCCTCCAGCCTCTGCCCTCCAGCCTCCCCCTCCAGCCTCTCCTCTCCAGCATCTGCCCTCCAGCCTCTCCACTCCAGCCTCTGCCCTCCAGCCTCTCCCCTCCAGCCTCTCCCCTCCAGCCTCTCCACTCCAGCCTCTGCCCTCCAGCCTCTCCACTCCAGCCTCTGCCCTCCAGCCTCTGCCCTCCAGCCTCTCCCCTCCAGCCTCTGCCCTCCAGCCTCTCCCCTCCAGCCTCTGCAATCCAGCCTCTCCCCTCCAGCCTCCCCTGTCCTCTGCCCTCCATCCTCCCCTGTCCTCTGCCCTCCAGCCTCCCCTGTCCTCTGCCCTCCAGCCTCCCCTATCCTCTACCCTCCTCACCCATCCAGCCTCCCCTCTCCTCACCCCTCCTCACCCCTCCTCACCCCTCCAGCCTCCGCTCTCCTCACCCCTCCTCACCCCTCCAGCCTCCGCTCTCCTCACCCCTCCAGTCTCCGCTCTCCTCACCCCTCCTCACCCCTCCAGCCTCTGCTCTCCTCACCCCTCCATATGCAATGTACAGTATGTGTATATATGTGTGTATGTAGGCACTTCCGTCACTTTGTCCACACTTTCCTCACTTTGTCCGCACTTCCCTCACTTTGTACACACACATACACACACACACACTCCGCTATACTTACCACCGGCCCTGCCTCCGCTGCCTGGATCCTCAGTCGACATGTCACCGCCCCCGAACTGCTGGATCCAATATAGCATCCAAGATGTCTCGCCAAACTACCCGGACGACATATTGGATCCAGTCGTCCGGGGACGGCGACATGTTGACTCAGGATCCAGGCGGCGGGGACAACGCATGGTCGGTGGTAAGTATAGCGGAGTGTTTGTATGTGTGTGTGTGTATGTGTGTGCTGACCACTCTGCCCACGGCGCTGCGCTGACCACTCTGCCCACGGCGCTGCGCTGACCACTCTGCCCACGGCGCTGCACTGACCACTCTGCCCACGGTGCTGCGCTGACCAATCTCACCGCATTCACTGCTAACCACTAAGCCACCGCACTCACTGCTAACCACTGAGCCACCGCACTCAGTGCTAACCACTGAGCCACCGCACTCACTGCTAACCACTGAGTCACCGCGCAGTGCTAACCACTGAGCCACCGCCCAGTGCTAACCACTGAGCCACCGCGCAGTGCTAACCACTGAGCCACCACGCAGTGCTAACCACTGAGCCACCGCCCAGTGCTAACCACTGAGCCACCGCGCAGTGCTAACCACTGAGCCACCGCGCAGTGCTAACCACTGAGCCACCGCGCAGTGCTAACCACTGAGCCACTGCGCAGTGCTAACCACTGAGCCACGATATACTCTGCTACCCACTGAGCCAACTGTATACACACAATTAATTTCACCGCACTCCCCTAACTATTAGTAAATAAACTATATATGGATTCTAGACTACCCCATTCTTTAGAATCGGGCCGCCATCTAGTATATATATATATATATATATATATATATATATATATATGTCCTCATTCTGGGCCCATCCATTTTGAAAACTACCCAAATAGCCCAGTAAGTAACACGTCCCTGGAATCAGGCTTTCTTGCCCTATTATGCGCGGCTCTCAAATTATATTGCAAAAACCTGCTGACAGATTCCATTTAAAAATGTAGTAAAAATCAACAAGACCCTAATTTATAAAAAAAAATTGCACCCATCAAAGTAGTCAAAAACGCATTTAGGATGTTCCCTAACCCCATAAGTGCTTCACAGGAATGAATGCAAAGTGAAAGGAAAATTTAAGTATTCTCTTTTGTTTTTTTGGTTTTTTTTAACAAAAAGGTTGTTTTACCAAAATGTATTTGTTTTCTAGGATTTCTAGGAGTAACGTAAAATTTCTACTGTGTATGCCAATACCCAAATGGATTGGAAGGGAAGGAGCTCTTTTAAAGTTTGTGTGTAAATATGGTGGGAATAGATTGCACATGCTACCCTGCATTTGCAGAGCCCCTGATATAACAAATTAGAAGAATCCCCCAAACAAGTGACCCCATTTTTTAAACTATACCACTGAAGAAATTCTTACAGGGTATTGTAAGAATCTTTTACCTTCACAAAGGTTTACAACATTGGCCATGCAAATGAAATATTATGCTTTACACATGGAAAGATTACTTTAGTGCCAAATGTTCATTTTCACAAGGATGACAAGAGAAAATTGATGCCAAAATGTGTGCGATTTTTCAAGTTTTCCCCAATAACCCATATATGGTCAGGAACCTACTGTTGGGCGCATTACTGGGCTCAGAAGGGAATTATTGCTATTAGACTTTTGAGTGCCTTGGGTGCCAAAACAGCAGAAACCCCACAAACAGTCCTTATTGTGGAAACTACATCCCTAAATGCATTCAACTAGGTGTGTATTTAACACTTTAAAACTACAAGTGATTCATGAAATGTGATAACTGAGTTATAAAAATAACATTTTTTTCCAGTAAAATGTTGGTTTAGCCCCTAATTTCTAATTTTCACAAAGGGTAAAATGAGAAAAAAATTCCCATAATTTGTTACGCTATTTCCCTGTATTATGCTAATACTCCATGTGTAGTCAGAAACTAGTATCCAGGCACACTTCAAAGTTCATAGCGTAAGAAGTTCCATTCTGAAATGCACATTCAAATGGTTTGCCCTGTCAAATCACCAGAGCCAATGACGTACCAGAACAGTAGAACATCCCCAAAACTCACCTTATTTTACAAACTAAATACCTCAATCTACTAACATAATCCTGAGGTCATGTCTGTCATCCACTTCCTGCGTCATATTATTCCGATACCACGTGCCGTGGCATGCATATTTGCATTCCCAAGTGAACCAGACCCGACGCCACCCGATACTGATGATGCCTGGAACTCTCCGCCGGACAACCCACTGCTCATGCCACCCACTGCCCAACATCACCGCGCACATCGCCAAATGACTATGTGTGCGTGTACACAGGCACGGGCGCAATTAGTCAAACAGCCACCATCTTCGGACACTAACTCCGCAAGCGTGCGATGGGTGCCCACAGGCCCTGTTAGTCATGCCGCCATCTTCTTTGGACACCCAAATGAGTGTCATGATGTACGGGGGTTGAGAAAAGAGGGGGCACAGAGTGCACACAAAGTGGGTGCAGAGTGCCGCCGAGGGATACAGAGAGCATACAGGGAGGCACAGAGGAGCACATAGAGGGAGAGAAAGAAGGGACATAGATAGTGCACAGAGCGTGCACATGTGGACTCAGAGAGCACACAAAGGGTGCATAAGGAGACACAGAGAGCATACGGGGGCACAGAGAGTGCACGGGGGCACAAGAAGAGCCCAGAGGGGGCCCTTTGTGCATCATGACACCCATTTTGAGTGTCAAAAGATGGTGGCGGCATAAATAACTGGGCCTGTGTGCAGTTAGTGTCCGGTGTGCACATGCACACATACTCACGCCACCACAATCTTTGGACACCAAAGGAGGGAGAGAGCACAAGGGGCATGAGTGAGCAGGGGTCAGAAAGAGCACAAAAGGGGTAGAGAGAGTGCACAAGAGGAGGGGTGAGCACACAGTGGGTAGAAATAAAGCACACAGGTGGGAGACAGCTCAAAAGAGAGCACAGAGCGGATATAGACCGCATAAAGGGGAGAAGACAGCACAGGGTGAAGAGAGACTGCATACAGGGGTGAGGGCACACAGGGGGAGACAGCTCAAAGTAGAGCACATGAAGGCAGCACACGGGTGGAGAGCACATAGGGGGTAGACAGGTCAAAGAAGAGACCACAGAGGGCACATGGAGGAGAGAGAGCGGACGGGCGAGACAGCCACATCGCCCAGCGTCACAGAGCCCTGCCTCCATCATGACATCACCGACCTCCTGATGCGATAGCATTGGCCCACATCTGGTTAATTCATAAAGGTGTAGTGAGCTTGTTGACACCACAGATATTTTACAGAGTTTTAGAATATTGGCTGAGAAGAAAACAAATTACACTTTTACCACTATTTGTTTTCACAAGGGAAAATAGAAGACAATAATTTGTTATGAAATTCCTCCAAATACGGCAATACCCTATATGTGGTCATACAGCAGGCCCGGACTGGTAGGCGGGACTACCGGGACTTCTCCCTAGGGGCCGGTGGTGGGGGTGTGGCCGGGGGCCGGCGCTCCTGCTCCTCCGGCCGTAGGCCGGCTGTAAGTCACTATGCGGTGGCCATCATCATGCACAGATGTAGCCCAGAGTCCCCGGCCCTGTCACTACCTGCCTGCGCGCTCTGCACCCTCTCCTCCCCTCTATTAGACAAACTACGGTAATCTGTCTTTTGGGAGGAAGAGGGAAGGGGTGTGTGCGGGGGTCGGGGGCCACACCTCCATACATGTAGACACAGGGAGCTGAATGACCTCGGAAATACCAGCACCTGCATTTCCGGGGTCAGAGGAGCTCTAATCAGCTCCCTGTGTCAGAGAGTCGGTGCAGTGCAGTGACGTCCTCATTCTCAGCAAACTGCAGGTGCAGGACGTCACCACAGTGTGAAGAGGAGGAGACATGGGGGCCAGGAGGAGGACGAGCCTTGAATCAGCAGGATCACACAGGAGGATGACAACAAGCCTGGATCCAGGAGGATGACAACAAGCCTGGAGCCAGGAGGATGACAACAAGCCTGGAGCCAGGAGGATGGCAAGCCTGGAGCCAGGAGGATGACAAGCCTGGAGCCAGGAGGATGACAACAAGCCTGGAGCCAGGAGGATGACAACAAACCTGGAGCCAGGAGGATGACAAGCCTGGAGCCAGGAGGATGACAAGCCTGGAGCCAGGAGGATGACAACAAGCCTGGAGCCAGGAGGATGACAACAAGCCTGGAGCCAGGAGGATGACAACAAGCCTGGAGCCAGGAGGATGGCAAGCCTGGAGCCAGGAGGATGACAAGCCTGGAGCCAGGAGGATGACAACAAGCCTGGAGCCAGGAGGATGACAACAAGCCTGGAGCCAGGAGGATGACAAGCCTGGAGCCAGGAGGATGACAAGCCTGGAGCCAGGAGGATGACAACAAGCCTGGAGCCAGGAGGATGACAAGCCTGGAGCCAGGAGGATGACAACAAGCCTGGAGCCAGGAGGATGACAACAAGCCTGGAGCCAGGAGGATGACAAGCCTGGAGCCAGGAGGATGACAACAAGCCTGGAGCCAGGAGGATGACAAGCCTGGAGCCAGGAGGATGACAAGCCTGGAGCCAGGAGGATGACAACAAGCCTGGAGCCAGGAGGATGACAAGCCTGGAGCCAGGAGGATGACAACAAGCCTGGAGCCAGGAGGATGACAACAAGCCTGGAGCCAGGAGGATGACAAGCCTGGAGCCAGGAGGATGACAACAAGCCTGGAGCCAGGAGGATGACAAGCCTGGAGCCAGGAGGATGACAAGCCTGGAGCCAGCAGGATGACACAGGAGGAGCAGTAAGTATACACAGCTCATGGACCTGAAGATGGGGGTGGGGGGCAGGAAGGCTAATTTTCTCCCCATTGAGGAATAGCAGGCTCTCCTGCTCCAGCCCTGCACAGCCTGCAGTGATCACTCCCCCATACACATCTGATTGCCTTCTACCTATATGTGATTCATTAATTATTAATGCACATAACTGCAGCCAGACCTCAGTGTAAATATGATCCCTGCAGATACACGTCCAGATACAGAGGGCAGTATATATACATCCTGGGCTCCATTAACTCTATATGATCATTGTTCTTACACCTAGGTGAAATATTTCATGGCTGCAGGAATAATTCTGCTTAATAGACCAGTCTAAGGCTGCCTTCACATTAGCGTTTGTGAACGCTGCGTACCGAACGCAGCCAAACGCTTGCGCACTGTGTTCCTATGTTTAACATGGGAAAGCATTTGGCTGTGTTTGGTTGCGTTTGGATGCGCACAATTTGTGCTCCCTCTGAACGCAGCTTGTTGCATTTTTTGTGCGGTCGCTTGTTTTATCCGCAAGCGCCAGCAAGCGCACAAACAATGCATGGATCTCAATGGATCCGCAGGACAGCGCAGGAGAACGCTGTGGATCTCATTAAAATCTGTCCCGGTGAGGTGAGGTCGGCGCGGGAGATTTGAAGCAGCGATTAGCTGTTTCTTATCTCCTGCACCGATATCACCCTATTCAGTGTCAGCGTTTGAGATTTAAACAGCTGTCAGATCAGCTGTTTCTCCCCGCTGACACCGGCGGGAGATCAGGTGTGGCTCTGCATGATCTTCCGGTGGCCACTGCTGATCAGCGGCGGCCACCGGGAGAGATTTCAGTGAGATCCGCAGCGTTCTCCTGCGCTGTCATGCGGAGGACACTGCGGATCCATTGAGATCCATGCATTGTTTGTGTGCTTGCGGGCGCTTGCGGATAAAACAAGCAACCGCACAAAAAATGCAACAGGCTGCGTTCGGAGGGCGCACAAATTGTGCGCATCCGAACGCAAACGCAGCCATACGCAGGCACATGCGTTCCCATGTTAAACATAGGAACGCAGTGCTCAAGCGTTTGGCTGCGTTCAGTACGCTGCACTTGCAAACGCAAGTGTGAAGGCAGCCTAAGAAAAGAATGGGGAATATAAGTATAACTACAGACCATGACTTACATACCCGAACCTAGGAGGAATAGCACATGAATCACATATGGTACCTTTACACGCCACTACTGCAGGTTGGAAACAACCGGGTGTTTCACGTGCACAAGCACGTACCAACGGTTGAAAACGGTACTCGCACTGCCTTTACACACCACTACAAGGTGCTCTACAGAAGGTGTAAGCCATCTCTGGATGCACCGCCAGGTGCCTCAAGTTACCTTCTACAGAGCACCTTCCCTCATTTACACGCCGCTACAACAAGGTCATATGGGCGGACCTGGGGCAGCAGGGACAACACATAGGTGTGCCAGAGTTGTGGATTACGAGACGCTCGTACGATGATTGGACAATGCAATAACATCATGATTGCCCAGCCAGCGCAGGGAGGCTGCCTAATACATGACGCTATTGCAATTGTGTAGTGTGAGCTTCCACCAATGATCGCTGATGGGGCGCGGTGTCCCGGAGGCTGTGTCACGCCCCAGGTAGATACCTAGGTTTCGCAAAAACTCTCCTGTTCCTTATTTACACGCCGCTACCATCGGATTGAAATCAACCTGTTTTAGAGCACTGCTCTGTAACAGGTGCCGAGAGTGACCGGTGGCAACGACCTACTTTACACGCCACTACCTTGGGTTGATTTGACGGTGCAAGATACATTTGTCTCCCAAACACGGTTGTTTTCAACCTTCTGTAGGGGCGTGTAAAGGGACCAATAAAGTCATATTTTACTCTGTACCCAGGAGCTTCAATCTGTCTGTGTGCCTGAGCACAAAAGTTATTATATGTATTTAGTGTATAGGATAATACATCTAGTATGGAAAATATGTAATGTAACATGGAGTAAATTACGGTAAATAGCATACACTATATAGTATATAAACAGTATAATGGTACATTTACACGCGGCAACAGGAAGATAGAAACTGGCAGGTGTCGGAGACAATTGTACCTTTTACCTTCAAAATACCTTGAAGTGGCTGCGTGTAATTCAGGTATCTGCAAGGTGTTTTGAAGGTAAAAGTTACAATTGTCTCCGACACCTGCCGGTTTCTATCTTCCTGTTGCCGTGTGTAAATGTACCATAAGGGATAGTAGTGTACAACATCTACTAATATCAAATGTGCAAAGTGTAACAAAAGATCAATAATAATAAAAATTACGAAATGTCTATTATATAGCATAGGATACATTATATAATACAATCTATGTAATGCCTAGTAAACAGCATATAACATAGTAAATAATATATGGTAGTATATAAGGAAAAGTACAGTACTGTACAACATGTGGTATAGTAATATGGAGAGTGTGTATATACTGTATAAATTAGAGCAGGGGTCTCAAACACGCGGCCCCCGGGCTTCAAAGTGCGGCCCGCGGCACCGTGGACAATGTAAGGACGCCGGGATCCACTGTGCAGGTGGCCACCACGGTGCAGTGTGCTGGGGACTGCTGCTTTATTATCACTTCCTGCGGCCTCTACGACAAGCTCCGAGACTCCTTCCCTCAGCTACATCAATGGAAGCTGGCGAGCCAATCGGATCACAGACTCGCAAGTGACGTCATCCAATCAGAAACCTCAAGTGACGTCATTCGCCAACAGAAGGAGGCTCGGAGCTTGTCGTAGCGGCCGCAGGAAGTGATAATAAAGCCGCAGTCCCCAGCACTATGCACCGTGCCGGCCCCTTACACAGCGCACCGTGGCGGCCCCCTGCACAGTGGATCTCGGCATCGTTAAGGTGTGTGTGTGTGAGGGAGAGCGTGACTGTGTGTATGAGAGAGAGTGTGTGTGTATGAGTGTGTGTATGAGTGTGTATGAGAAAGTGAGTGTGTGTGAGTGTGTATGAGAGTGTGTATGAGAAAGTGTGTATGAAAGTGTGTGTGTATGAGAATGTGTATGAAAGTGTGTGTGTGTGTGTGTGTATATGAGTGTGTGTGTATGAGTGAGTGTGTGAGTATGTATGAGAAAGTGTGTGTGTATATGAGTGTGTGTATATGAGTGTATGTATGAATGTATCATGAGTGTGTGTATGTGTGTATGAGAGTCTGTAAAAGTGTGTGTATGTGAGTATGAGAAAGTGTGTGTATGTGAGTGTGTATGAGAAAGTGTGTGTATGTGAGTGTGTATGAGAAAGTGTGTGTGTGTGTGTATATGAGTGTATGTATGAATGTATGCATGAGTGTGTGTGTGTGTATGAGAGTCTGTGTAAAAGTGTGTATGTGAGTGAGTATGAGAAAGTGTGTGTGTGTATGAGAGTGAGTGTGTAGAAGAGTGGGTGTAGAAGAGTGTGTGTGTGTGTGTATGAGAGTATGTATGAGAGAGTGTGTTTGTGTCAGTGTGTATGTGCGTGTATGAGTGTGCGTGTATGAGCGTGTGTGTGTGAGTGTGTATGAGAGACTGTGTGTGTGTGTGTGTGTGTGTGTGTGTGTGTGTGCGCAAAAAGAAGCGAGACCAGGTTGGGACATCACTACAAAGTGGCATCA